>CM059261.1:31376869-33776869 GCA_030347555.1 Lablab purpureus
TGTTGAAAACGGACTATCCACAGCCAAACTCCGAAAATAACAATAAACAGTTGTCAGCTCATCCTCATTATATGAAGCCAACAAAGCAAGCTGAAAATAACGGAAATGTCAAAATGGAATGCAATAGCTATGAACCATGACTGAACAAGAGATGCAAAGTAGCGCACAACCAAAAGCAAAACACAGCAGAGACAGGAATGCCAGAAACCTGATGATGGGGATTTCCACTTGAAGGCCAAATAGATGCAGCTTGTAGATAGTAACTAGAAGCTGCTGCATACTCGCGCTTTTTTGAGTCACCTCCACCATATAAGCCTTTGTAGCGAGCAAGATCACCCAAGTATATCAAACAACGGTGGCAAGATATTAAACCTGTCTTCATCTCAGAAGATTTCTTTCCATCCTTTCCTTCTGAGTCCTCAAAGAAACCAAGTGGAAGCCCATACTTTGCTCTGATATTCATAATAAGATCATGGTAAAATCCAGTTGCTTCGGAAAGGAAAGTCTTAAACTGCAGCCTTATTTTAGTTATCCGGTCAGGCCGAACAGGACCTTTCCTGGATGGTTTTGAGTTCACAGAAGCATGAGCAGCATTAAAGTATGCCCTCAATTCCTCAATCCGCTTATAGTGCAATTGCCACAGAGCATACTCAATATTATGCTTCTCAGAAAAGGCATGATCCTCGAGAATTATTGCTTCATAATTCTCACGTATCTGCTGCCAAGCATTTGGATCTGATGGGACCTGTGCCTGAGCTGATCTCCTTCGCTTATTCTCCAATTCAAGGTTCTAAGTGAGAAAACATTGAAATTAAAAGATAGCTTTGGAGTATGCCATATCCCAAAAAAAAGTAAGCCTTGGCAAGCAAAATAACCATGGGTTATGCATTCTACATGGTTTGCCATGACAGACAACGACAACTTCTAGGTTGATTTGATTTGCGTTCTTAATTTTATTCAGTTACTTAACCTTCAAGAACCAGACAAGTGCTTACTAACCAGTGTGATACTGGATGTCAATTGCCAAAGGCCATCTTAATAAAAGGGCCAAAGCATTATGCAAAAGTTCATGATATTATACACTATAGCGTACTGATAACAGTCTATCATTAATTCCAAAACAAAGTCAAATTAAAGAGATCACACCAACCCTGCAAAGTGAGGTTATCTTTCACATTAGAGGAAGAATAATAACATCGATTAGTGAAACCCAAACCTATAACATATAAATGGCTCAATCAACACTGGACGCGTCCTCCAAACGTGTAATTTCTATATGCAGATACAGTACACAGAGAGTACAGTTGAGTTAATTAAGATCAGATTCCGTAATATTTGGCAAATTATGAGACATTTATAAAGATGATTCCTTGGTCAGTAATTAAATGTGACACAGTGATATTGTCTACTGCGTGAATGAATGAGAGAGAGAGAGAAAGAAAGGAGTACCTTCTCATAAAGGCGTTGTGCACGCTCCCATGATGAAGGAGCAGACACTTTATCCATCTCTACTATATTGACTAAACTCAAGCTACATAAAACCTACAGATAAAAAAATCAAATGAATAACTCGGTTCAAAGAATCGGGCTTCGTGCAACTGAGAAAAGAAGAGAACAAAGTTAACACGGCTGTTGTGGCACCAAATGCACTGATGATCAACAAAATAACTATGGTCTACACGATATACAAATGTACCCATTAAAAGTGAAATTCAAAACTAGAATTAAACAAAACAACACTAATACCAATTTCAGTCGTCAACAGTTATACACATTAACAACGAGTGACAATAATTCCAAAACAAAGCTTGGATCAATTTATCACAACTCAGTGAAAGCTCTACTTCTTCAAACACAAATTCCAGACATCAAAATACCGTTGACTACAGAACACACACAATCAAACTCTGAAACGGAAATAAAACGCATCAATTCCGAAATCAGGTTTCCTTCTAGCTCCTATTGCCAGTGTACTTGCATGAAATTACATGAAGGTGAAATATTAACAAACATACAAAATGCGAGACAATGCACAACAACGATGCTAGCAGTGAGAAACAAAACCAGATCCAGGAAATTCAATTCAACAACGATACAATACTTTAAGAGCGAATAAGCTAATATCAATAAACGATTAACGCAAAGAGAATACGAAAGAGAAAGCTTAGTAAACGGAATTCGAGAATTGGAAACCGTAAAAGTCACCTGCGGAAGAGGATCGAAGAATCGATCAGAAGGAAAGTGTTGGTGTTTGGTAGTTGTGTTGTGTGCGTGAGAAGAGAGAGAGAGAGGGGAGAGAGAGAAAGGAGGCGTGGTGGAAGTGGTTGTTTGTTGGAGGGTCCTAAAGGGATAACGCGTATCTCTTTATTTCTTCTGGGTTTTAGCTTTGCATGCAACTGGAGAATCTCTAACGACGCCGTTTAGACCCTTCACAACAACAACTTTGTCCTTACCTCATTCCTCATTCTTCTTCACAGTTCTTTTCTCTTCATATATTTAATGTGTATTTTACAATAATCTAATCACAACAATATAATTGAGTGTGTTTAATTGTGTTTTTATTTTGGTTTAATAAATCAGTTAGTTGTATTGGAAATTTCTGATTTTCAATGTTTTTCATTTTCTAATTTTTTTTAATTAAATACAAATTGATTGTTTTGGATTTTTTTTTAAATTTCAACAGTTCTTAAATTCTTAAATTCTTAAATTAAAAAAAATGTAACAAGATCTATGATCTTTTACCATTTTTATAATCGATTAATAAAATTATTTTACATGAACTTAAAACATGTGGAAAAATAATAATTTAAACAATTTTATTAAGCCTAGAGATCTAGTGTCACATTTAAATTTGTGTTTTGTTTTTTATTTACAAATCTGTCTTTTTTTTAAAAAAAATTATACTTAAAATTAATATAAAAAAATAAAAACATTTCTTTCTGCTTCTCTAGTATACAAATCTTTAAAGACATGACACTCGTTGAAAACAACGGAACAACTTTGTAAAATTCAAAAGAAAAATACAAGTAAACAACTCATTTTAGTGTACATATGCACAATATAAGTTCAAAATGTAATTTATATATTCAATATTATTATCTATGATCTATAATAATATATAATGGATTCTTATTTTTATTTTGAAGTATACATTTAATATTTCTATTTTATACTCTTAAAAATATTTTTTTATTATACATATTTTAGTAATTTTATACTATACCATTGCATCGATATGTGGTAGCATTATATTATTTAATGTTATCGTTATTGTTATCAGTTATCTTTTATCGATTATCCGTTACTTTTACTTTTATCTTATTCTTATCCTTATTCTTATTTTTTATATGATTATATAAATTATTTAAAAATAATTTTTAAAAGAATAAAATAGAAATATTAAAATATATACCAAAATAAGGAATTTCTTTATATATTGTTATAAAAATTAATTTAGTTTTTTATTTTATTTAAAAAAAGCTAAAAAAATAAAATATTAGAATTTAATTTTCAGAAATCTAAATTTAAATAGTTTTAAGTAATTATTTAATCAATCATATCAAATGTTATATATTACAATTACAATAAATTATACTGTAGTAGCATATTAGTTGGAACAATAAATAAAAAAATAATGTCATATAGGGAGAATAATCAAGAATTTGAGTAAAAACATTTAGAAGGTGAGTCCTGCATATTTTATCCAAGTCCTGTGAGACCCACCTTAAAACAATGTATGGTAAAAGTAAAATAAAATGGGTGCGTATTATTAGTACACAGAGGAAGTGCAAAAAGTAACTGAACAAAATAAATACCCAACTCGGTCGGTATATTGGGCAGTTTTTGGACTTTTTAAAACCCATACATGCTTATATTTCAATGCAATTTTTTTTTCAGACACTATTTTGATTTTTGCATTTTGAGAATCTTTCTTGTTCATCACTACTACCACCACTTCCGGCGACCATTTCCTCCTATTTCCGTCGACGCCACCGTTCTGTCGCCGGTAACCTCACTGTCTCTCGCTGTACCTGCATCTTAATTTTTCCTCTTTATGCTTTTGGATCGATTTCTTTCCGTTACTGAAACCAGAGATGTGAGATCCCACCGCTTCTGTCCTCTGCACTTCGCTTTCACTTTTCGACAATCTCATTTTTCGAATCCCGTTTGCTTTCTCGGAATCTCTCGCTTCAATTTCGCATCCAATTTCGAAGGATTTCCTTCACCTGCTTTCGTAGCAATAGCATGTACTACGTAACTACGTGTTTATCAGTGTTGTCACGTGGAATATTCTCTCGTTCATTGTTAAAATGCTGGGGGAGAATTATCGATTGTAGTGCCAGTCCGTGGCCTCTGGTTACTGCGAGTGTTCTCAGCCGTTATTCTACTGAAATTTATTATTTTGAATTTTGAAAACGCTAGTAAATATTCCTGTACAACGAAAAATGGCTATTTGGTAATTTCTGCTTTCGAATTGTTTGTTTTTTATTTGCTTCTGTATTCCATTTTTTTTTCAAAATATGTGTTAAACCACACGTTATACAACACTTTTAGCGAATACTGTGTGTGTGATGCTATAGTTTGAAATGGTTTGATAGATTTAGTGCTTTCTAGTGTGTTAATAGTAGGTCATGAGTTTTTTATTATGTAAGTCTTGTTGGGGTGGGTTAAGGTGTGATGTGAGTAAAGAGAGTAACTTTCAATTTTTGAGCCTAGATTGGGTATTTTCTCTTATACAGTTATACTTGTATTGCTGAACACATTGGGTTTCCTTGCTACTTTAAACTTTTGTTGATTGTATCGTTGCCTGTACTTTTTCTGTGGTTATAGGAAGCCTTATATTTGTGTTGTATTTCGTTTGAAAATTTTGATATTTAGTGGCCGGGTAACTTCAGCCTTGTATTATAATTCATTTGTTTTGTTCAATGGGAGTTGAACTTTGTTCAACTTTTAGCTGTTGGTTGTCCTAGAATAATTTCTTTTATTAAGATTTTGTGTTGGAAGAGATGCAGTATGCTCTTTAAATATGTACATGGAGAATATGATTCACATTTCACACTCATTTATTAACAGAGTTTGGTTATTTATTGTGTGTTTCAGCGACGGCAAGGTGCTTGATCTTCTGAACTGTTGGTAAAATGGTTTCCTTTGAGATGAATGATCGGAAGAGTAAGTGGAATTTGATATTTTTATTCTTATACAAAGAATAATGATATCCTACTAATTATGAAGTGATCTGGCGTCTTAAATGCTTATGTGTAAGAATATCGGGAGCTAGCTAGTTTCATAAGTTACTTAACATATTCAATTATTCAGTCAAAGAGGTATCTGGTTTTGATTTATTTTGATGCTGTTCAATGGTGCAATACAAGACTCCCACGATACAAGTGGTTAATTCCACGGTCGTGTGACCTCTAGATCACATGGTGACAACTCCAAACATTACACCGAAGCTTAGGGTTTTGTATGTCTCAGTTTAAATAGAAGCAACAGGAAATAAGTAAAATAGAACATAATTTCTTACTGAATTCTTTGACCAAGAAGCTAGACATATAAGATATGATAGCCATTTTATATTTTAATGGCGATTACCCAATTCTCTTGTCAAAAGTAATAGTCAAATGTTTCTAATTTTATTGAAATATTGTTTTTGTTATAATTGGTTATTTCAAAGTAACGGCATTACGTAATGAAGCTAATTGAGATTGAACAATAATGGCATTGAGTTAATAATGATATTCCAATACATCATACTGGTTTTCTTCTGGTTCTTGGACAAGAAGACATCTTTAGGATTATGTAATTAGTTTGCCCAAGTAATAACTAATAACATCATACAGTTTTCAATAAATACATTAGTGTCTTTATGTTGTTGTATCATAGTGGCTGGCATAAGGATTCATTTGACAAAACTGTGCATTAGTTATTTTTCTACATTATATTTGATATCTACTACTGTACTATTAACTTATTTACAGTTTTTGTTATCTTACTATATTTAATGGATGTGATTGGCACTTGATACAGAGATCGGATTGGGGTTAACTGGCTTTGGTATATTTTTCTCTTTCCTTGGGATTATCTTCTTCTTTGACAAGGGATTGCTAGCCATGGGAAATGTACGATTCGTTTACAAATTACTTGTTTAGGAAGTTGCTTGTCATTTGATTTTGCTTAATTACATATTTTTTGAGGCGTTGTTATCTGTATGATGGTCAAATCAGATACTGTTTGTTTCTGGAGTGTCCGTAACCATTGGGCTAAAATCCACTATGCAATTCTTCATGAAACGAAGTAATTTCAAGGTAAACTTGTTACAGTTTCTTTCTTTTCACTTGGTGCCTCGTACTTTCTTCATGGTAAATTTTCCCTGCTCACGTTTTAGTCTTCTTCAAGGGAACAATCTCATTTGGTGTTGGGTTCTTTATTCTCATCATGGGGTGGCCTATTTTGGGCATGATTATTGAGGCGTACGGATTCATTGTGCTATTCAGGTTTAGTGCAAATTTAAAAGTATTCTGTTATGTTTGAGTATTTTACATCCTTAAAGCTAATTATGGATTATATTGCACAGTGGATTCTGGCCTACGCTGGCTGTTTTCATACAGAAGATTCCTGTTCTTGGTTGGGTGGTTCAACAACCATATATTCGAGCGGTATGTTTTTGTGATGAATTTACCTGTCATCTAAGTCTTCACAAAAGTATCTACTCATTCACCAGTCTGGGTTCTACATATCAGTATCCATGAAAGTTATCAAAAAATCTTTTAGCCACTTTCATTGATTGATCAATCTTGTTTTTCATCAATAGGTGTGAATGTTGGTAATGACAGGGTAAAGAGGACAATTGACTATATAATGAGAAATCTGACGATAATTGTTAGTTCTAAATATCTGTCTAGAGATTGAGTGATGCTTCTTCTGTTTCTTTTTATCAATCCAATCAGAAGGATAACACCCAGGTTAAGAAATATAGTTAACATTATCATTTATATTAGAATTATTTTTAACTTCTTAATGTCTCCCTATTATTTCTGTCATTTATGATGAGTGTGAAAAGTATTTAAGAATTAGGTAGAAGGTCATGGTTGAGAAGATATTAATTGATAATGTTCTGTAGTTTTAGATGAACAAACGAAGGGAATATGAAGTGGAAGTATGCCACACTTTCTAGATATTGAAGCCCTTTGATTTTATTGCACATTATGCTGAAGTTTTCAAACTGATCCTGCTAATTTTCTGTGCATTTGCAGTTGTTTGATCGTTATAGGGGGAAGCGAGTGCCCGTGTAAGACAGGAATCCATGAAAACATAATGTAACTGCTAGCAAGTGCATTTGTAAGTCAATGTAAAGAAAATACTCTCGTATGGATATCTAACTGGATTGAGTTCGCTTTTTGATGGTAGAAAATGATTATCATTTTATCATGATAGTCATTTGAAAGGAAAATTGCAAAGGAAAAAGGTTTCAGTTTTCACTTTACTACTTGTTTGGCTCCTATTGATTCTAATGCTTGGTGGAAAATCAATTGATATGGGGAGTGGTGATTCCAATCAGAAACCTTTGGAGGTTTCCACGCCAACTATCATTGTTTGGCTTTTGTTCACACTCGTAAAAGGAATATAATGGTTTTAGATGATGTCATTGCAGCAATATAGAACTATTTTCTTTCTTCCCCATTTTTTTATCCGTTTTTAGGCTGCCAATGCTAGATGGAATCGATGGAAGTCTGCAGTGTAATTTACTCTAAATATTGCACCTTTGACTACCTTGTCGTCTATTTGTTTCTTTAGAATTGGTGTTTTTCTTTTTTCATTTTTTTCTTTTTAGGCTGAGTTGTGTTATTTATGTAACAGCTCACACATTTTATACAATATTTAGTTTTTGTCTTTTCTATTATATCATTTATTAATTTCTTTTCTCCTCTAGATGTATTCATTGTTTTATACGTTATTGCACAAATAACATTCCTCTTTTAGGTTTTGTATTATTAGTCCTTAATTTCATTTTTATTTTGAAGTGATTTTTGTATTTCAATTTTTTGAAGAAAACTAAAACATTTTTTTTGTCATTTCAATTTTCTATTTAAAATCCCTCAAGTTTTATTTTCCTGATAAAATTTGAAGGATTGTATAATGTGAGACTAGACTTTGAAGGGGAAGGAAAATATGGATATTTTTATTTAGGTGAATTTTGATATTTTTATTTGAGTTGAGGTTAATTACTAGTTACCTGAACTGGTCCATTAAATTCAGCTTTTCCTTCGTGCACTTTCATAATTGCTAGTTTTACCTCCATAGCAATACTTAATCTACTTGTTATTGTATTTGAAACTCTTATTCCAGACTTTTAGAACACAAATTCTAAAACGTATTTAATGAAAAAAATGCTCATTTTAGATTGGAGTTTCTAGAATGAATTTCAACTTTGAGAAATTACATTCTAAAATAGTAGTATTAGTGTTATGGAATATTGCAAAAAGCTTTCTGAACTTTTCCAGAATATTACATTATGTGTTAAAAAGACTTATTTTTAAAAATTTATTCCAAAAAATTTATTTTAGAAAATAAATCTCTAAAAGCTTTTGAAAAAGACAATCTAGAAGTTATCATTGAAATATCTAGCATGAAGAGTAATATAGTCATTTTAAAGATTTTTGAAAGAGTATCAGATACAATTAGTAATTATAGAGGTGGAGCAAAGAAAAGCCTTAAATTCCTGAGTTAAACCTGCGAACCTTGCGGGTTTGAGATACGGATTCATATTCTAGACCGTACACATTTTAAATATAAAAGTTAAACTAGAAATCAATTAAAGGAAAATTCTTATAATTTGATATAGTTTAGTTTGATAAATTCAAATGATACCGTCCATTTCGATATATTAAAAATAATCAATTTGAAAATATAGTAAAACATGAAACTGCAGATTTTTTCCCCCTATATATCAAAGTGATGGAAAAGAAAAGTATTTATTTTGGTACAGTCTAACTTGGTAGTTTTTATTTTAATAAATAAATGGAAAAATAAATAAGTTTCTTATAAATTGATTAAAAAAATTAATTACTACTTGGTCCTACGGAATATTCTATTTATCATGTGAGCAGAATGCAGATTTAGAAGAATAAAAGATTAATAATTTTGCAGACCCAAACTTATCCGACCATTCACAACACGTCCATTCCTTCAAGCTTCACACTGAAGCTTTTATATTTTCCACTTAATAGGATATGTTAAATATTAGTTAATGATATGAATAAAATAGATTATATACATAAAAGTTAATAATGGCAAATAAATCATGTTACCTACAAGTAAGAAAAGTAAGGTTGAGAGGGAAATTGTATCTTGTGATTTGAGAGAAAGTTGAGAATGTCATGAGAAAATCCATTTTCTTTAGATGATTTTAAGAAAAGCAGAATACAAAAGAGTAAGGAGTAACAATGTAAGCGTTTTAGTTTTTAACAGCACCACAAACAACTTTGCAGATACACAACAATCATTCAACATAGGTGACATATAAACTGGCAATTGCATGTCCCTATGTACAAAGAATTTGCCAAAACAGTGATTAAAATTTCCTCACTTTGGTTGTTTGTTCAACAAAATTCCCCCATCTATTGACATATAATATAATTACACCAAATTCCACCCCTCCCCTAAAGAAACAAAAAGAACTCAATGTTATTAAAAAGGAGAAACCTGATGAATGACCAAAAGGAAAGCCTTTCATTTCAACTCCAACGAACTTCACTACCAAAAGAAGAGGAAAAAATTAAATAGAAACCAAGAGAATGAAGCAGTACACAGACCATAAGGAATACAAATATATGCAGCAACAAGTCAAAGACTCAGGATATACAACATGTCAGCCAAAATTCTTCCACACAGGTTTTTGAAGCACCTATTTGGCCAGTCAACTCCATGACGGCGATGACGGTTTATAGACAAAGTCTTGGGAAGTTGTAGAACCATAATTCAAATCAAGGTTATGGAGCTGTTCCATCAGCTGTGACCGCCTTTCCTTGAAAAAATCGAGACGAGTAGTTAACTCTACTAACGTTGAAGATGCTACAGATGGATGTCTTGCATATTCACCCACCTGAAACCAATTCAACCAGGTTACTTCTTAATCATATCATCAGGATTGTAGAAGCAAACAAAGATGATGCCAAAATGTATTAGCAAAAAGCATTGTTAGAGATCCCACATTAAAGATATATGGTAGAATTATAGTATATAAATAAGTAGAGTAGATCACATCTTACAAAATCGTTCTATGAAATTGAGTTAGACTTAACTTCCATTTTCTAAATAGTTATGACACTCATGTGACAAATCTAAGAATGATGTTACTAGAATTTTGCAAAAGAACCACTTTTGAAGACATTTCCTTGTCTTAATGCTTACCTCTGCTGCCCTTGAGGTGGAGGGCACCGAGGCAGAGTCAACAGCACCGAGATCATCTACAGACATGCTTGTTGATGCCTCAGTACTTTTTGAATCACTAGGACTTGACTCTATAAATTGCTTTCGAGAAGGCTGCCTACTACCATTACCAGATGCCAATACTTGTCCTTTGATATTTCTCCAATCAGTGCCCATCAAATTCTCCTGCACAAATGAAAATGCAAATTTGATGTTCTTTAGTGCTCCAACCAAACAATAAAATATATCATCCAAAAGTAATGAACTAGTTTTATCACAAAAAAGAAGAAATAATAAAAATAGACAGGCTACGAAATTAGAGAAAAAAGTGCTTTAGCCAGTGACAGAATTTTGGATCAGGAAGGAGCCTTTCAGATTCTAATACACCAGATGAAATGAATCCTCAGTAAAATAACTTTCCGATTCATGCAACCATCAAATACCATTCTTCATGGTAATAGAGAGTACGAAAAAGGCAAAGAAAAGAACAAGAAATGCTTTGGGTCATGATAGACCAACACCCACAATTCTCCTCCATCTATTCACCACCTTATTTTATAACATGGTTGAGATTTTATTAAAGTAATTATTTTTATTTTAAATTAAAATCACTGAAAAGTTGGTGTAGGTTGGGTGTTGTAAGGAAAATTCAGGTGTCTATCAAACCTTTTCCATTATTTAAACACTAAAAGGAAGGAGTTGAAAAGATTATATCAAGGACACAGAAGATTCAACCTTCTTCCTGGCTGTTTTTCTTTTAAATTTGAGAAATAGACTACAGAAAACGTACCTCGGTCCTTTGTTTCCTTTCATGATTAACGAAGGCTAGGGTTGAATCAAAATCTTGCTGAAGAAATCTCCTGCATGAGTAAAAGAAATAAAACTATATTAGGTACAAAAGAAAGTAATAATAAGTTCACATGGATTTCAATTAAAAGGCAGGTCCCATAAAAAAAACTTACAGAAACTCAGCACTTATTACAACATTTCATCTCCATGTTTTAAGAAATTTTCTAAATCCAATATTTTGAGGATCAACTCAAGTGGGAACTTGGTCTTTTGAAGTTGGTATATGCCAGTACATTTAAATTGGATTTGGTGTCAAATTCATATGGAACTGCACCAATTTTGAATTTTGAAGAACATCAAAAGCTTTTGTACTTAAATTTCCTATGTAGTAGATTCTTCCTCTTGCTATTAGAAACAAATAACATGGGTCTGCATACTCACTGTTGAGGATGATTTTGGGCATGTTGGTATCGATCACCCACATCAGTAAGTGATCCATAGTGATGCTGCCGTTGCTGATTAAGTTGATGATGGAGTTCTGCAACCTTCTGCTTCAACCTGGCCACATCAGCTTCGGCAAGCGCAATCTCTTCCAGTTCGGCCTTTGTCTGTGCATTACATATTTAGTAGAGTTGTACTGAGAAAGATATCAATGGGGAAAAACAATAGTAAACGTTACAAGAATATGAAAGCACCTTGGAATCCATGCCACGTGAATTGGAGAGCTGTCCTGAAGACATACTCAAACCTACTTCCAATGCAGCTCTAAGATCCCTCTCAGCTTGCAACTGTTCTTGCAACCTTGAAACCTGTAGATTAAAAAAATCAGTTGCAACTTATTAAGGGATCAAAATTAAAAAGATAGACAAAATATGACACAACTATACCCATGAAATTTATCTTTATTGTACTGCAACTCTGGCTAGAACCATGATTTCATATTAGCTAAGTTTAATGTATTATTGTTCAATGAGGAATGGAGTTTTACAAATGGTTTTTACTAGATCATTTTGTTTTCATATCTTTATTTATTTGGTGTCTTTTCACAGCCGTTTTGCCATTTTTTTTTATTTCAAATGGATATACGACTACACGTACTATCAAACAAAAAAAGAAAGATATAACTTTTTGACATATTGATTATAACCTGACCTTCAGTCAACAGAAATATACCTCCAAAAGGGGCTTTTAAAATGACATCTAGAATTCGAAAGATAAAAAAAAATCGCATTGAAGGAAACCCTTCCACCATCTAACACTTTAAATTATAATTTTTTTATAAACCTCCAGCAGTAAGTGTGGAATGCATTTTACCCGTATCACAGATCATTGGAAAGTGGTTCCATTATTAGAAACCAAAATTTGGCATATAATGTAGTAATAAACAATGAAAAATCATTCGAAACCACTTTTAGTTTTTGAGAGAATATTTTACACAATTTGAATTCAAGGGTTCAATAACTTTAAAGAAAAAAGCAGAGCAAATTATTTCAAGAATGACAAACCCAAGAACGTCCAGAAATCAGATGCCACATAAAAAACAAGCAGCAGAACATAGGGAAAACCAGCAAATCAAATTTAAACTATCACAATTCATATGGGAGGGAAATATATCAACAGTAAGTACATCTTGCTCAAGTGCCAAGCGCCGCTCATGCAAAGCCTGCTTCCTTCTCTCTAAGCTTGCTTGCAAAATTGCATTGCCTCTAGCCTAAAATGAAAGCAGAATCAATTCCATTAAAAAAATCTTCATTATATGATTTGGCATAAAATAAGTAAGCATATGAAATCTACCTCCTTTGCAATTCTGTGTTGCAAATCACTTTTTGCAATCTCTAGCCTCTGAATAGCAAGCCTACAGACATCAAAAGTATTACAGTTACTTGTTTTCAAGGAATAAAATTGAAATCACATAAAGCAAGGAGCCAACAAAACAAAGGCTGTTAAAGCTGATGAAAAAGCCAACTCATTGTCTAATACGTCATTTCCAAAAAATCTATGAAAGGCATCAAAGAATAAGTCCAAATTATAACAAGAGTCATAATCCAAGAGCACACTATACAAAGAAAAAAAAGCAGAAAGCTAAGTATCTTACTCCTCTTCTCCTGAAGAATCAACAGATTCCACTGACGGTGTCTTCCTTGGCTGCTTAAATCAGAACAAATTATCAGTGCCAAGTATTCAAAACGACAAAAACTGGGAAGAAAACTTTGCCCCTCATAACAATCTTTAAGTACATCCACTGCTAACATATTAAGTCTGCACATCTTAATTCCTAGCTCATTGCAAGTATATTGTAAGTGTCACATAAATGTCTTATTGCCTACAAATGTTTGTTAGTGTAACTGTGATTCCTGTAATAAACTCCCATTATATACTCACTTAGATCTGACACTTTTTAAGCAGTAAATGGTAAAAAAATAGAAACTCACATTGCTCCTTCCCCAGAATGTTGACCGCTTAGAACTGAAACTAGCACTACTTGCTTTACCAGTTTGCTTCCCAGAACCTGATTCAACCACAGGCATGGGTAAATGGTTGCCAGGGTCCATAGAAGATAAAATCTCACCCATAGATCGATAAGATTCAGTGGAAGGCAACAAATTTGAAGCATCATTATCATCAACTGGGTTTTCACTGCCCTTTCTTTGCTTGTTTTGATCCTCAGACAGTGGGGTATCTGGAACGGCATTCAGATTAGCATTTTCTGTCTTAGCATGGTTACTACTGGAGGATCCAACATCAGAATCATCACCTCCAAATGCCTGCAGGACCACAAAGGAGAATTTAAGAAGATAGAGGGAAAAGAAAACAACATTGTTAATCACAGCGGTGATTATTCAACATAAAATCTCTATTTCTAGCTTGATAAAATTTCCATAAAAAGAAACAGCAACAACACAAGTAGCTTTATCCCACTAGGTGAAGTTAGTCACATGGATCACACAATGCCATTGAACTCCGTTAAAATCCAAAATTCTCAGGGATATTATTCACCATGAGATCCTTTTAATACTTTCTTTTAATTCCCTTCGTGGCCTTCCCTAGCACTTTTAACAAGACTGAAAAACATGCCATCTACTCCCCTCACCAGTGGCCTTCAATGAACTTCGTTGTCCATGACCAAACCACCTTGACCAATCATTTGTCATATTTTTTCTTGATGTATCACACTGATATCTTCTAGTATACAATCATTCCATATCATATCTTTTCTTGTGGAGTTGAACATTAATCTTAACATACTCAGTTATGTTATTCCCATCGTTTTCTCTAATCCCATTATAGACTAACCTTCAATACCATAAAGTATAGCAAATTGTATTATATGATAAAAATTCTCACCGAGTTTGGTAGATACTTTGCAATAACAAAGAACCCTAGATGATTTTCTTCATTTTAGCAACATAACTTGTATCATGCACGTGACATCTATGATAATTTCCCCACTATTTCATAATATTAACCTTACATACTTAAAACTCAAACCGATGATGTGACATATTATCCATATTATTTTGAACTCAGTCATCTCGGTCTCATTTCTTATTAAAATTTCGAGGCATATGTTGTGTTACTCTGGCTCAAGTGAAAACCCTTTGATTTCAATGTCTTTCATCTACAAAGGGCAATTTTAGAGTTAACCTCCTCCCTCAAAAAATAAACTATATCATTGGCAAAAAAAACATGCATTTAGGGACAATCTTATATATATCTATTAAGCACACCTAAGACTATATTAACAAGTTAGGATTGAAGTCATGAAAACCTATCCTTCCAGGAAAGCTCTTGGTCTCCTCCGGGAGTTCTCAAACTATCAGTTATCCTATTATACATGTCTTGTATAACTTCAATACAAATCTCATGGATATCTTTCTTTTTTGAAGCCACCACACAACACTTCTCTTGACACTTGATTACATGCTTTTGCCAAGTCAATAAGAACTATATAAGTCTGTTTCTTGCCTATCTTTCCATTAACCCCCTATAGAAGATAAATAGATTTTGTTGTAAACCTTTCTGACATGAATCCAATAAATTCTCCACAATCCTAGTCCTTTCTCTTAGTCTTTGCTCAATCACCTTTTCCCATAGTGTCATAGTATGAATCCTAAATTACCTCTCTTGTATAGGAACCAAAGTTTTCACCTCCATTCTCAGGAATGTAGTAAGGCAAATGATACCCTGTTCTCCTACACACTTCCAAACTTCAGCAGGAATACGATCATACATTTTTACTATTGTCCATCATCTTTAGTGCTTCTTGTTTGCAATAATATGCATGTTGTCCTTTCTTCTAACTTTCCCAGTCTACCAAAGGTATAAATCCTGTAATATGTACCTTCTGTGCTTTCTCTTCAACTATGGCTTAACGAACTCTCGTAATGTTAAACCTTTTTCAAATCATGGTGCCCACCACCTCCAAAGACTTGCCTATGAATAAACCAATACTCCATGTACCAAAACTAATCAGGCACTCCTAAAATAACTTCTTTAGGTCCAGAAAAAAGTGAGGACCCTTCGCTCATTTTAACACCACATTTGGGGGTAATGTACTGACTCTAGCTCATTTAAAAGCGTACTAGAGTCGTACAAAATATTACTTCCAGGAAACAACTTAAGTAGCAAGGATATTCTATTGAGTGATTCACGTTTGGGCTTTAAACAAGTTTTATTGAGGACCGAACACAACCATCTTTCCTATAAGGCTATATCATGAAAACATTTAATTCCCTTGCAAGTACAAAAATGCAACAAATAAATCTAAAGATGTCAGGCCCAACATATTTATTAACTCACCTACAGGTTGTAAATATTGATGAAAAGCCATTCCCATCCTAGTCTACTCTAAAGAAGTGATGTTGGAAAAAAATATAAGAATTACTCATGGTAAATTAATCTTCAACTCAAACAATATGGCACAGAATCAAATATAAGCTTAAGTAAAGGAAAAGCTGTTCTTCCATTCTTGCCTAAACAGAAGGCTGAACAAGGGTATAAATGACACTTGACCACAAAACTTCCATAAACAACTGTTATGTGATGCTAATGAATCTGTTAGGATAACAATATACAGGTTTTCTTACTCAGATAGATTTATGTAGCAAGGAGTATTACATTTCAGGTTTGTTAAAAAAATCAGACACAAATGATAGCATCAGAAAAACAGAAGAAATAAGACTGCAGGAGATAACCTTGTAATCATAAAGATCACTGCCAGCGTAACCACTACTTTCACTCAATTTTCCACTCTGAACGCGATCAGCATCTTCATCTGTTTCCTGATCAACTTCATTCTCTGCATCATGGTAACCATTTTCTTTCACGTCTATATTATCATCATCAGTTGAATCTTCACTCCCGCTGTTTTCAACCCGAGAATCTGCTGACATTGAACATCTCTGTATATTTTCTTCCTGAAACAGCTGACAAAAATTAGGTTGCAGAATTCAATCACTGAATGAAAATTAAACACTTTTAGACATTTGATTTTAGCTACATTATGACTTATACTACAAGTGGTCAAGCCTTTTTAGCCGAGTATACAATCAAAAGATCAAAATTTATACAAAGAGTTAACTTGACTGACCAGTCCCACAGCAAAACCTTATAGTAAGTTTGCAAGGTTGATACAAAACAAAAGAAACCCACATAAGGACAAAAACAGAAGCTGAGCCCACGAGTAAATAGGGTACCTCAATGCTAAACAAAACATAAACGCAGCCACTGGAATTTACTGTTCTTAATTGAAAGCATACACAAACCAGAAAGCAAAAATCAAAAGGATACAGGTCGATTGAGAGTTTCTTACATCAAATATATTTTCATACTCCTCCAACAAAGTGGTAATAATGGCTTGAGCATTATTAGCAGCATTAGCAGCAGCAAGAAGCTGAGCCGAACTATCACCACTGACATCAAATTCATCCTCCAGCTCACACTCTCCAGCTAGCAGAGGTCGTAAGAGCAAGGGTGCCATGCAAGCAGCGACAGCAGATTGAGTCATCCTATTCTCTTGAAAATGAGAACCAATTGTGTGCATCATCTTCAGAATTCTGGAAAAGTAGAGATGACAATTAAATTATGGTGAAAAAAATAAAAGCACTAGTTTTTGTTTGTGCAATAAATGTATATTGGTCATTGTAGATTATACAAATGCGAATTGTCAGGTCAAGGCAGGCTAAAAATTTAAGATATTATCTACTGCATATAAACATAATAACTTTAACAGGCTATTCTTCATCACCAAAATTATCAGGCTATTTTCATCACCAAATATTATTATAGATAACTAAAATTTCACTGAAAGCTGGGAGCTTGAGTTTAGCTTATAGGGTACTTAATTTTATTGCATCTATAAGAGGCTTTTTTCTAAGGCCACATAAACCAGAACAACAAAATATTGAGACTCCCAAAACAAACAGATTCTTAGAACTTACAAAAGCAAACCAAATTGCAATCAAGAAAACCCAGTTAACATTTTGAAGTGTAATTTTTTAATTATTCTACAAAAACTATTCCATTGCATACTCATGGATGACATACAGTGAATTAAAAAAAGTGTGGGTGGTGCAAGCATGTGTAGCGTAGACTGTATAGTTGCCCAGGTAGGAGGAAAAGAAAGAGAGAGAGAGAGCACCTTTGTAACAATCGGCGATTTGGCTCTGGAAAAGTCTCCAATATAGCACATCGCATTGCATTAATCCTAGCTTCCTTACGATCAATTTCTTGTAAAATAATAACAGTAACAACTAACTTAAGCATAGATTGCATCCAAAAAACCAGAGAAAAAAATCAACTGAATGGCATTCATGAAGGAAAATAGTAAAAGAATTAGACATATCAGCATATGCAATTTAATGTATCACATATAAGACGCGTGTAAAGTTAAAGAGAAGGAAAAATAGGTGAGATTCAAAAATAGTAACAGACATGGACACCAAACACTCATTTGTTCTTCATGTATTTACCAAAACCTTTATAGCAAAAACTACACTAAGGGGGGCAACCTTTCGCTCATTTTAAAGTGCTTTCACGAGAAAAAAAATCTATCTCACTCACATGTACGAAATAAAACACTAAAAATTGCACTAAAAATATCTCATCTACACACATATCTCAATATTTCACCATAAATCTTTAACAATGACAGTTTTTTAAAATCAATATAATTTCAAAGTTTAAACATATTCCATACGAAAAAAGCAGCAGAGAATAGTGTAAATTTATTCACCTGTAACAGGAAATTATACACGAATAGCATAAAATATTCTAAGAACCAATGAAAATAGTTCTTGCTGAGTTATTTGCCCTTTAAAGACATTGAAAATATTTCCACTGTCATTCAATAATTTTCATTCTATAACCAAATCTAAATCATCTCATATAAGATTCGTTATTAAAATCCAGTTCAATAAAAAAATATAAAAAAATAAAATCAAGAAAAAAAAGGAAAAGAAGTATATAGAACAATATGCAGCATTTCAAAAGAACACAAACCACCTACTGTTACAAGCATATGGTTATATAAAGAAAATGAACATGGAGCTCAACTTACTATAAGCCTCCAACAAAGCAGTGCAGCATGAAGCAGGAACTGGAGAGGAGGGCAGCTCCCTCAGAACATGCTGTAAATACACCCAGTGGGTTGTCATTAAATAAAATGCGTAATCCAACATTCCGACAGACCATTTTAAAAATCCAGGGTCCATATTAATTAGATTGATTGCACCAAAATTACAGCTGCTTCCAAATAAGGCTTCTATTAATCTTTTAGGCTGATGAAAGAATGTATGATTGATTTTATGGCCTTTAGGTCTTAATCCTAATCACTGGAAAACTATGAAAAAAGTTGGAGTTCCTGTATTAATTAATTTTTCAGAGTAAGCCACATTTAGTATGTAGAGCGTATAGTCTCGTAGACTAGTATCTAATATGAGATGAGTGAATAAAAGGAAGTTTTTTTTAATAAAAATGAGAGAGTTAAGGCATCACAATAATGAATTAGAATTCACTAACTCAGCTAAAGATATTCAGCCATATTTGGTTTACAAATTGCTGATGCAGTTTCTTTTAGTTAGAAGCACATGACAGCATTATAATTTATAGGTTGGTCCTCCAGCAGTTCTTCTTAGTGTGCTCTTTAATATCAGTTAAACAGTAAAAATCATAGACTAGTAATACTGAAACTTTATATCTGAATGACGATACATGGCTAGTTTATATAGAGTGATTGTATTAACTATACATTATTAGATCAGTTTCCTGTAAACCAAATATAAAATCCTGTCAAATCACGATGCATTTTATTCCTGATTTGCAATAGTCGATATTATGATATCCATAACGCAAGCAGAATTGGTTTCTAAGACTGGTTGTAAGAACATTATAGTTTGGTACTACTAGAAATCTTATCAAAATTGAACTCACTTTTATGCCTTTCTTTTTTCTGTGTTAAGCATACAGTCTCTTTCAGTGTTTTTAGTCGGTGGTCATGCAGAGGGACTTCACTCTCTCACACTTATCACTAATGTCATAGTCAGTTTTGCTTTAACGCTTTATTCTGCACTCAATTACTGATACGCTTAAGGAAGATTCTTATCTTACTCCATGTGTAAATTTCTTTCTACCTCTAGATGGTAAAATTAACAGGGAAGAAGTTTCTGGAAAGCATAAAATTTCCTCTACATGATCGAGGGCAATAATTTTATTCCCACAGTTGAAATATGAGTGGGTTAGATAGCATCACCTTTCCTAATGTTTGTAGACATGTCTAATATTAGATTGAGGATTTACTTATCCATGATCTAGTATGCAAGTTCCTCATACAGTTTCTTTGCTTGTCTTTTCAAATATGAATATTTATTAATTCATTAATAACGCATCATAAAAGAAATAGTATAAATACCTTAACACAGTCACCAACAACATGCGCGTCCTCCTCAGGACCAAATTCAGTCTTGCCTGGAAATATTAATTAAAAATAGGGCATTCATAAGTCTCATCCATCAAAACATAAATCCATATATTAAACTAAGTGTTTAAGCCTGAAATCATTACAGTCAGTCTTTCACCAGCAGAAGGGTTAAACAAAGAAAACGGTCATAATACCATTTCCATATATAAGGGCAGCTGATACTAAAAATGACTCCATCATACTTAGTAAGTTATATAGCATGTAAATTGGATGGCAAGGAAAACTACTTCAGAGAAGTAACTTGAGGAGGTGCATTATGCTTGGTTAGAAATCTCTTTTACCCCTCTCTAAGTACATTTTGTCATTTTGAATAATCAGGATATACGAAAGTTAGATTTCCTTTCCTCCATATTTTTTCTCTATGAGCTGTTTCTTTCAAGCCCCACTAACTTTATTATAGTGCTATCTGTACCAATGACCTCCTATCTTCAAATGCACACAGAGTGCTAGGATGTTTAAGAAAATTGTCTGTACCTTGTTCATATTCTTGAACTCTCCGATCTACTTCCTCAACATCTGCAGACTGCCGTAGTATTCCTTCAACTTTAGTTCCTGAAAAGAAAAAAATAGAAAAATCAGCACAAACTCTTCACTGAAGAATAAGGTAGAGCATGCTTCACGCATTCAACATTATTCTTTTCCATTATGCAGTCAGATGCATGCATGGGAGGACAGCATGAAACGCAGATGCATTACATGTGTAATAGAAGACCATAACTTACCATACTTCTCTAGAAACCGAAGAGCTTTCTCAAGGAAAGATGGGCCTCCATCAATATCTTCTAGAGCTAGCAGAATTGGTCTTCCAACAACCAGAGACTTAATTGGGCGCTTGTCCCTCCCTGGAAACACCACAAAAAATATAGTCAAAATGAGGACAGATTCTTGTTCAATTAAAAGAAAAAAAAAACTTGGATGACAGAAATCCGTACAATCCTATAAATAAAATTTTGAAAAATTAAATTAAAAATAACGTAACCATACAGAACAAATAGCAGAATTGACATATAACTAATACAAGCTAATAAACATAAAAAAAATAATGAGCACATACATTGATGGAAAGACCCTTCAATAGAATCACTGGCATCACTCCGAAAAATCCCATTGTGTCCCATAACAAGGGCAGCACTTGGTGCCTGTGCAAGGGCTTGTTCAAGAGCTGTCTTCCATTCAAACAGGTCTTCTGATGTCTCAGCCTGATATTTGAGAAAACAATCAGAGTTTTTATGCCCAACAGTTAATAAGGCATTTAGTAGTACAAGAGAATTTAGTTCTCATTTGCTTAAAAATATAGTAAAGAAAATACCTTAAGGGTGAATGCGCGCCCATCACGTCCATCTGGAAATAATACTGTAAGAAGCTTTTTGTCTTCCCTAACAACAACACTGGAAAACAAAATTCCCAATTTTTAGACAGATCATCAAAATTGACAACTACTAAATATCAATTTGTCAAACGTACCTCCCTGAATTGTTTAAGTCTATACCCCCCAATGTCAGATTCACTTCACCCCCTCTCTGTGGAAGAGCACTCTACACGACCAATCAAAGTAAAGATAATTATAAATAATGAAAACAAAAGTAACTGGTATATTTGAGTCAAAGAAATCAGCACCAATAGGTAAAGACTTTTATAGTATTATCGAATCCTCTGTTGTCTAAGTCACATCTTACTCTCCGTTCTCCAATAAGAATTGCAAAGTAAATATTTTACAAAAAAATCAAAATTGTCAAATCGTATATCCACAAAAATGTTCATTAGTTCATCTATCAAGAAAGCTTAATCAATCACTACATTAATTTTTGTCATGATCTGTAACCATATCTGCTTAATTGAGAGTTGAATCACACAGAACAGTGGAAAAGAACACAAAAAGATATCAAAACAAGAATGAGAAAGATTTGAGAGATACTAACAGGATCATTTTTGAAGAAAACCAATGACGTGCGTGTGAGTATAAACCACCGCTTCTTCCAAGACTTCCAGCCTATTCCTACAGAATATCAAAATGGGATAACACTGATAAATTCCTATATCACTGATTTATTCAAATATAACAAATGCCAATCACAGAGAACAGATGTGTTAGGTACTTCCCACTAGTAGTTAGTTACGATAGGCTAGTAGTTACCTATCTGTTAGTTTTAGTGAGCGAATTGGTAATGTGAGATAGCTTGGTTAAGTTATTTTTCCTAAAAATAAGAAGGGGTGTTTTGAGGGAGGGATATATTGTTATTTTGCATGACGATTGGGACCAATGGACATAGGGAGGCGCAGAGCCTCGATGTTCCACAAGCTTAATCGGTTTTCTTTCTGCAATTACTTAGTCCTTACAAGAAGCTACCCAAAAGACTGATTTATACTCTCATGAAAATAACCGACAAGAAAATGCACAATGGGGGAGAGAAAGATTACCAACCTTTTGAAGATATGAAAAGTGGCCCACTTTTAAAAACCTGCCAAATAGTAACATCAGTTAGGAACCACAAGGTATCTTCTGACTATCCTAATTGAAATAAAACAAGTTTGACCAAAACGCATAACAAACCCCTGCCCTCCAAATCCAAATCTTTTGATAAATACTAATACCTTCATATTTAGGAATATAGTTAACTACTGGAAACACAGACTTAATTAAAAAACACAGTTATCAAATCGTTGAGTGATGGTAAAATTGTACAAAAAACCCGTACACCGAAAACAGTTAGAAAAATTAGTATCCCCTTTATATATTAGTACTAGTATAGATTAAGAACGGTATAGCTTCTTAAGATTTGTCAACTACCATATATTGTTTCACTACTATTTCTTCATTTTGACAATGTAGTTCAACAAACAGGTGAGTCAATCGATTTTAATTAATGGGCTAAAACGCTCTATTTTTTATTTACATTTTTCTCACCTGTCAATCTGTTTCGTATATACTATCAAACTCCAGTCTGTTAAACCCCCTCTTTAGTTTAACAATAGAATAAACAAATAAATATGATATCTGAGGTAATAATCTCAGCCTCCAACGTGTAAGCAATTATCAATCACATTGCCCACATAAATCCCTTTCATTGCCACAAAATTTTCTCATGAACTAAACTAACATACACTGAATTTTCTGAACAAAAATTCAAACAAAACTAAAAGAAGACCAGTTATATTGAGCAAATGTCAATTAAAGTAACCTAATACTTCCCTGCTATGAAATCAAAAGTCCTAATTTTAACTGGAACCAAGCAAAAGTACACTCTGCACACATTCCCTCGTCAAACTCAACACTCCACTAGCAAAACAAGCCACCGAGGCCAAATCCCACTTCCATCACCAACATTGTCAAGGAAACTAACACCAACAAGGGCCAAACCAAACGTGTCCCAGTTCAGCCAACAAATCAATTCCTTCACGAATCAGGACCTTTATCTCAAACTCAAAATTTTCATTATCTACAGTCCGCATTGGACTCAAAATCAAAATTTTCAACAAAACTTCAAAACAATCTCTGCCCCTCCAAAACAAAACATACCGTATTAGAAGCACCAGGTCTCGGACGCTCAAAAGCCGCCAAAGAAGCAGACATTTCCACACAAACGCAGTATCACCCAACAACCAGCATTGCCACTCACTTCAAACCCCCAAACCCCCCATCAACCCCCAAAAGAAAATCAAACTAAAACGTCAATCTCTCAACATTTGAAAACCCCCTAAAAACCAATCACAGTTCCCTGTTGAGTCAACCCATCAGAGAGATCCCCCCAGTGGGTTCCAACCCCAACAGCAAACCCACCAAAATCTCAGAGATCTGACCAAAAAGCCTCAACCTTTCAGCTCCTAGGGTTAAAAATTTCCAACCTGATTCTATCCCCTGATGAACCACAAAAGGGACAAGACCTCTCCCCTTCTGGGGCTCAATTTTCCGTCACTTTCTCGGCGATTTTCTCGCACTTTCTGGGGAGATTAGGTGGGAAGAGGAAGCAACAGTGGTTGTGTGGTAATGTGAAAAATCTTAAGAGAAGAAGGGTTCCTTGCTTTTCACCTACTTCTGGTGTCTGAGTGTGCTTGGGAAGGTAGAGAGAGAAAGAAGGGGTAGAGAGAGAAAGAAGGGGTAGAGAGAGAAAGAGAGGGAGAGAGGGTAAGGGCATTGGGTCCGATATAGTCAAGTTTAAGTCTTGTCAGGTAACCGTCCAATGAAAATTTGCCACGTCAGCAACATACCAGAGTAAGTGCTCGTAAATTATGAATGTTACCTAAACATATAAATAATGGTCTCATGTGGATGGTTGGATTTTGGTATGAGATGAATATTCTGATTCAAAATTCACTAACCTCCTTAAATTTTGTTTGTACAACTTTCTACGAATTAAAAACTTTCACATAAATGTTTTTTAGTTCGAATAAAAAAAATTGTGTCTTTTTTAAATTTTACTATAAATATTGTTTGATAACTAGAATTCATTTTCTTTATTTGGAATATTTGACTCTTTTAATTAAAGTTTGAGGTTTAGATTTTGATTTGAATATGTAGAGGTTTGATTAAGATTAATTAAACATCAAATAAAAGTCTCAAATATTTTTTAATCATAAAATAAATCACCTTAAGGTTAATTTTTGTTACTACATGTTTGGATTATTTATGAAATCTTCATGTGTGTGTAGATAAAAATTGCTCAAACAATTTATCACATTTTCTTTCTAATTTTAACTCGTTTTTCTTTACTTAGATACCTTAATAACAAGATTTGAAACCTACATTGAGAGAGATTGTTCTATATATGCAAACTTAACTAGTTCAGTAGCTAAGACTAAGACGTTTAAGTTTAACATTCAAAAACTAGTTAAATTTCTCAAAATGGTTATAACTTGCACTTCAACTTTTTAAGTTTATGCAATAAATTGTGTCATTAGTATTTTATCTGATAATGCTGAAGGTAATTTCTGTTATGTCACTTTTTGTCTAAAAAACAATAATATATTCACTCTGACAATTTTAATTATATCATATATTTGACTTTTATGATAATTTTTTAGATAAAAAATCATGATAATTTGACTTTTATAATAGTTTGTTTTGAAAGTTAAGCCAGTAATAACTTTTTTTTATTGACTGACGGTTTACACTGTCAATTCAAAATGAAAATAATAACATAAATTCATAAACAAATTCAAAACAGTATATATATGATTTTTTAACTCAATCAAATATATTTGTCCAAATTTTATGAGTTTAGTAAATTTCGTTAATTAGAAAGCAATTTGTTTAATTTTCCCAATAAATAAGTTAAGATTTGAGGTGGAAAAATAGTTTGGGATGTGATTGCATCTTCTGTTGAGCACATGAACCTCTAACCTCTATCATGAAACACCTACAGCAATACATGCTTTTGTCTTTTCTATTAGTTTTGTTTAAAAGGGGAAAAAATGAGGTTTATGATGAAATGGATTTGTACTTGGTAATTTTCAATACATGTTCAACATCAATGTTTATGATCAATTAATGCAATAAAGGGCATGTTTGGAATCAACTCACAATAAAATAATTGTTTATTGTAAAATTAGGAAGTTCAAACCAAATATTATGATGACAACCACTATTTTTTCTTCACCAAAAATATTCTTCAACCAATGGTTTGAAGACAAGGAGATAACCTAATATTGATTAGAATATTAAGGCTGAAGTGTATCATGATTAAGGGTGTTATGTTATTTTAAAATTCAAGAGACACGTTAAGTTATAGTAAAATAAATAAGAAAACTGTTTAAGGAAAAGATGAAATGTTTGCACGTGATGTCTCTTTGTTTTTTCTTGAGAAAATATATATTAATGGCACCAAAATTGATTTAGAGTTTCAGAATTCAAAACTTTTTGTATAGAAATAATAATTTTTTTGAACCCTCCAAATTGTCACTCTTTTTTCTTAATCAACATGCCAGTGAGGCATTAATACAAACAGCAGTTAAACAATTGTTTTATAGAAAAGAAAGAAAAAAAAGGCAAAAAGGGGTGAAAAAGAAAGAGCACATAGTCATAATTATGGCTTTGTATTAGAGGCATCTACCCTTCTTTATTTGTATTTTTTTTTTGTGGTCTTTTTCATTATGAATTATGAAAGAGGTTGTGAAAGTTAAAATGGTCCATTTATTGAACCTTAGCTTACACTGCAAAAAACAAACCCATTGCAAATATTGATATACTATATAGTTATTTCATTGTTACATAAATTGAAGAAAGATTGTGATATACATGCATTGTGGTGATGAGAGGATTTGATCTGTGTTTGTTTGTGTGATTGAAGACTTGGCAATGGTAGAAAAGAACAGAGTGGTTGAGGGTTGACCGGCTGTGGAGGTAGCCGGTGGACTGATGTTCTGGACAATTTGTCTGCTTCGGTTAGAACAATGAAACGATGAAAGAATGAGTGAATGAAAGAGGTTAGACTTGGTATAGGCTTTGTCTTTTTGGTACCTTTTTTGGTGTCACATTCTTACACCATCATCTCTTCCTCATAGTGGTCCAAAATCCTAATCCAAACATGTTCTAACAAGTGAACTTTTTTCCATAATAAACACATTTTTTTAAAAAAAATCTCCAAATGAATGAATATCAACTAACATTATCTATGAAAATAGACCTTTTCACTATTTTGATTTCTGAAGAGTTGTATTTCCAACATGGAATAGTATTGTAGGTATTGGAAAATCGGTTAGAATTTGATTTTTGAGAAGCTGAATTTTGGTTGGATTTTTTGAAAAAAAAGATTCTTTAACTTTTTTTAAAAAAATAAATTGGTAAAATTTCAACATGTTTTTTATTATAAATATGTGAGCAATAAATGAGTCTATTTAAGTAAATATTGTTGGTAAGAGACCATTCTATATTTTCTTTTCTAAGAAAGGTATAGGGAAAAAATGGTTAAAAAATTATAGACAAAAAAATTTCATATGCATGAAAGCAACTTATGTTTAGAGAAAATGTGTTTTTACTAAATTTTAACTAATGTTTGGACATATAACCTACTTTAAAAACCACAGATTCTTTTTATGAAAACTACTTATATGGAAAGAAACATCTGAATTTAGTTGAGTGTTACTAGGAAAGCACATAAAGTAGTGACACATTTTTGTTCTAAAGTAAAGGAAGCAAGAAGTGGTAGTCCTTATAATAAGTGAATTTTTTTGGCCAAACTTAGCAATGGGCTACAAGTTAAAGTGGGTGGGAACACCCAATGCCAAAGCCATCACATAGATTAGGGAGGGAGAGGCTATAAAGGTTAAAAAGTGCAAAAGAAACAAAAAGTTAAAAATGAGGCCAAACATGTTATAAAAAAATAATTGTTAAATATTTTATGAAAAATTATAAGAATATTTAATTTAAAAATAGTATTTTTACAGGCTTTTAAAATGGAATATCTTTAAAGAAACATTGTTGATCATACATTGTAGCAAAACTTGATAATTTTTTAAATATAGACAAAAATTGATGAGTTAATTCGGATAAACTCATGCAAAGTGCTTACAAAAATACTCATAGATCATTCATCAACAAATTCTAACATAGAAATATTTAAATTGGTATCCTGTGAGTCCAATCATGATCAACTAGGTCAACTTTTGTTGGCTAAAACATGATTCCTTGTGCATAGAATACAAGAAGAATAGTTTCTACAACAGAGAGATAACTTGGAGGTTGGAACTGTGCTTTTTCCCTAATGTTTCATCTCTTACATTCTTGTCAATTTCAAACACCTTTGTAATTAGATTCAATTAACTTGTTTTTTTCTCACTTCTCAGAATTCTTAGTGATTTTTAATCACTAAAGTTTTTGCATTTTGTATATCAGGTAATTATTCATTTTAGTAGTCCTATCAATGTATACCAAGAAAATTATACTTATGTTTTACTAATTAAATATTAAGATGTTTACCAAAAAAATGTTCTGAGACATGGTCATTATGTTTGTCCAATGTTATCTAACAAGATTATGTATATATCTCTCTCAGAACTTGATTCCTTGGATAAACAATAATGCCACTTAAAACTTACGCCACATGTGACCCATTTTGAAAGAAACATTTCTCATAAGAAAAGGGTGATTGAGGCAACACCAAAATTATTCAGTCTGAAGATTCGAAAGAAAGAGGAAGAAGCATTATTTCAAGTATGAATTACTGTTTCTGAAAAGCCAAAATATCACGTACTCCTTCTTTGGTATTATATGTTTACTCAATTAGCCATATACTTGCCTTCCAATGTCTATCTTCCAATAAACTTGAGGATTCAAAGATTCATTATGGTTTCTATTTTAGCATTAATTCATTGGTACTTTCAACTCCTTCTCACCATCATTACTTGGAACCATCATGGTGGTGTTACATGTGGGTGTGCATACGAAAGTTTTCATGAAACACGAGAAGTTGGTAGATTCTTTGCTTCTTCCTCTCCTTACCCTTATCAAAGAACTTCATATCATTACTTATTACAGAACAAAAGGAACATTCTTCTTGAAGCTTGATCTTCACATTATTTATGATTGTTTCCCACTCATGGAGTTGCCAAAAACTAATGCCATGTTTCTTAATTCTCTTCACTTCAAAAAACAAGAGTTTTGTTATAATAGTAATATAAAAATCGATAAACTAAGTGTATATACGAACTACATTCCCATATGTTGTGTTTCTGCTACGTATTGCATTTCACCTTTATACGTATAATTTAATGTTTCTCTGTTGCACATGCTTTTGCTCTGATTACATTTGCTGCATGAAAAATAAGTACAAACAAACTTGTTTCTCACTGACCCAACAGTATCTCAGTCATATGTATACTAATATCCATTCCACGTGAATATATTTGTGATTGATCAGGCAGATTTCAAAATAGTAGCTGTATTTGTGTAGGATATTTTTGGATATTCCTAGCTAACCGTATTTTACAGTTTTATTTTTATTTTTTCAATTTTATGTTAATAATATCTAAATAATAATAACAGTTAATAAGTGTTCACATTTCACAATAACTCACACTGGCTTTGAAAACATGAGGTCTTTGTACTTGTATGTTAATTTTATAATTTTCAAAGATGTACTATTAGTTGTATCTGTATCCTGCCCTATAAATTGTACTATTTATCTTATCCTTATGACATATTTATCTTATCCTTATGTCAGCACAGAATTGTTTTCATACTCTGTATTCATGATTTCTGATACAAATATCATGTTATATAAGGTGTCCTTGGTGTAAAAATGGCCAGAGACATACATGTACCTCAATGGAGGGAGAGCCTGAGCAAAATTCAATCACATTTCTTGTCTGAAGAGGAAGCATGGTCTCTGCTCCAAAACGTTGATGAATGGAAGATGGCATTAAACAGATTGAGGGATTTAAGGGCCAGTAAATAATGAAGAAAAAGAATGGAAGCATGATTATTTTGTTTAACTCTTAATGCTAATGTGGCATATTGCTGAAGATCAGAAAATCAACAGGGAAGATTATGCAGTGGGGTTGGTCTTATGTGGGGTGGGGCAATGGTGAAGTCATTGGACATAGGAAGCAGCTATGTGTGTGAATGTGGGGATAAAGAGCTAATAGAATCTTGTCTTGTAATGCATTGAGAGGAAGGACAATAGCATGTGAAGATGCAAAATGTGGTCCGTGATGGGGTGTGCCATCACAAATCAAGGTAAATGCGGCAAAAGATGTAGAAGCAAAAAGGGAAGTTTTATATCTGCATGATGTGAGGGACAAAATCAACTTCCTTATCAATTGGATGCTCCTATGCTTGATATATAACATTTGATGCATATTGAAAGTGGAATTCTATCATCAAATGTACCTTTTGAAAGTGCTTGAAGTTATGGTTTTAATTTCTACACATTATAGAGAAGTACTTTTGCCATCACTGACACAATCATGAACTCTTCTACTAAGAGCATATGAAGTTGGGTTGGAGACCCTTTATGGAGGGTGCAAAAGTATCATTTGAAAATTTTCAAGCCATAGATGGCATGGATGAGTTAATTGTTCAGTTTAAGCCATTTGTTCAAAGATTGAAGCTTCATCACTACAGCTTCTAATCTAGCTTATTGATTACAATGTTACGATTATGATTGTGAGATTGGCAATTTCATTCCAAATGAATCAGTAATTGAAATAAAATCTCCGAGAAAATGAAGATTTTTGAACCAGCATAATGAAGATTCAATGCATATATATGACCACAGAAAAAAACAAATGCTCTAAGAAGGTAAGTGGTTTAGTTGAAATTGTCTTCAGTAGGAAACCTATTCACATGTGAGGGGGAGCAAATGTCCCCTCTTTCACTTCAAGAAAAAAATTACATACAAGTATTTTAAGTTTTTATATTTGTCTCTTATCCTTGCAATTTTGAATGCACTAAATCCAAACTCAACTATATATGAGTTTTACTTTTTCAGAGGCAGAGGGGTTAATATTTTTACTTAGACCCCACAATTTATAAACTTAAAAAATGTTTTTCATTGACAGAAAAAACTTAAAAAAATGTACCTACTTTATTTAAACTTTTGATAATTTTCATAAAAAATCATGTATATCTATATATAACATAATATTAAAATTATTTTCAACAATAACTTAAAAAAAAATACACTCTATCCTTTTTCTTTTCATTTTATTTTAAACTAATGGTGAAATATGAATTGTCTTAGTATAACCATTTTATCAAAACAAAATAAAATGCTAAGATGAAAATAACTTTGCCCGCTTACTATACATACAAATAAATCTTTTATACACGTTTTATTATTGTTTAAGTTAACTTCTGGAGGAGGACACAAATTATATCAATACAATAGGATATTAAAATAAAGTAAGCATATATTGTTTATGCATCAATAAATGATTGAAGTTAAATAATATAATGATCTTATATTACTAAATGCTGCGCCTTGATAGAGAGATCAACTAGTTGATTAAGAGTATTAATGAAAAATAAAACTAAGAACTCTGGCAACAACATTTGGATTAATGACATGATAATCTATCTTTATATGAAAGACCTAATCTGTGCAACCTAAATAACAACTGTTAATGGTGGATTGTTGAGCAGGGCCAAAGTCTTTGAGAAACGAACAAATGAAAATGATTTCTATAGTGTAATATTATCAAGTGCATGATTCTTGGATTTAATGCTAGACTAATGGATAAGTTTTTGTTTTTCGTTACGACAAGATTGTATTTTTTTTCCTTCTATCAACAGTGTGTTTGGTTGGTTTGGAATATTCAACAATGATTGAATGTTAAATGTATCCTTCTCCCTTGTAAATTTTTGTTGATGGTAGGGTCTTTCTAGTTTAGGGTTGAATTTTTCATTAAAAATATATTGAAACAAAATATATAAATATGGTTAATTTTCGTTTGATTGAAAACAAATCAAATTAATGTTAATAGTTTGATTTGGCTTGATTTTAGGTTTTGTTATGTAGTTTTTTTGTGTGTGTATGTATATTTGATTTAATTTCTTTATGAGAGTGTAATGTTATATGATGGTGAATATTTTTATTTTCTGTTTTAAATTAATTAAAAAATTAATTTTAACTAGTTATTACTTTTTAAAGTTATTTTCTGGATTAGTTCCGCTCTACCATGCCTTAGTTGATTGTACTAATTTGTACAACAACCCAATCCAAGTTTCTTTGTGGATAGCATTATTTTTCACGAGGAAAATAAGAAACTTCAAAGTCTAGAAGAGCCCAATCAGTGAGCAATGTAGTTGTAGACACTAAAAAGTTTGATTGACTTAAACTATGGATAGACCATACCATACCGAATACGTTCGGTTTAAAGAAAGCAAATAATGAAAACTGGAAAATTTTTCCTATGTGCTAGTTGCCTCAAGAGTTTGAAGACATTTTTGGATGTTGCAGATTTTGCATCCCATTGAAAACAAAGAATGAAGTTATATGGACTAGCATTCATTTTACAAAAAAGGAGGAAAAAAAAAAAGAACAACTGCAAAAAGATTAAACAAGTTCTAGAATTATTATATATGAAATGTTACAAAATCTGCATTATTTATAGACATTTACAATATAGTTGTAGATTTAGGTTTTAATCGGTTGGAAATATCAAGCTCTAGCCCACAGAAAGCGAGCAATTATCTCAAACGCGGGGTGAAATACTACTAAGAAATAAACAAGTTATTTTAATATAGAGAAGCAATTTTATATCAATAATTTTTTACAATATTAAAGAAAGAAAAAAATATTTATTTTCGATAATAAATGCAGTGCTTATAAATAAATATATTTCGAGTAAAATTAGAAAGCACTACATTTTCATTGTTTCTTAGGCCTTCTATTATATAATGATAAAAGTAGTTTTTAACCAGCACAATATGAAAAATACATTTCAGTTTTTAACCTTGTGCTTTCTACAAAATATTATCTGAAATACAATAAAAATATCTAATTACATATTTAAAAATAATAATTCCAAAACAGGAATTCAAAATAAATTTCGAAATATATAATACAGAATTAGAATTTAACCGGTTGAGAATAAAATATCTATAATAAAATAGATCTATTACATAAGTTTGGAAAGGTTTGAAATCTATTTTATTTCCTAGTGTAAAAGTTTGATAAAATTGTTTCCTCGACGGTGTCTTAGCTCACACGCTCCTTTCATCCTCCTCATATATCCATTCAATCAAACAATTCATTAGACATGAAATCGGTCCTCAGCCTCTCACTGCAATGCAACAGACTCAAATTGGTCACCTCGTCCATAAACACGGAGACCATTATCAGGTTCATTTTATTCGGTATTTCCGATATTTCGTCTCCTTTTTTCGGTTTTAGATTGGAGGTTTTTGTTATTGTTCTCTTTTGCAGAGTATGTTGATGAATATAAAGCTGAATCCGATGCAACATTCGATTGGAACTTTGCAGAAGCTATGAACCCGCTCATTTTTTGCTAAATGAAATGGAAGTTGCACTTGGACAGTCACTGGATCTAAATACGCTCTCACCTTATACTTAAATAAACTCAACTCACGTTTGTTGCAATTTTCATGTCAAACGCAAAAAAACAAAAACAAAAGCTTCATCAAGGGATTCACTTCAACTCACGTCTATTAGCTTTGTAGCTAGACAGATCCAGACATTTGTCAATGTAACACATGTTGGAGATTGTGTCTTACTGGTGAAAAATATGGATAACATGAAACAACTGTGCCATGATCCACCTTTACATGGCCTTTTTTCAAAATTTAAGACGACTTGATTTATAGCTACTTGTGCAATCTTGAGGTTCTAGAGAGAGGGTTAAAACAGGGAAAAAAGGATAAATTAAAAAAAAAATATACATTAAGCTGATGCAGTTCACGTGCATCAATTGGACAAGAGAACAAGGGCCGATAAGTTTAAGAATACCGCTTCACTGAGCTATGAAGGAACAAATGAAATTTAAGATTTACCCTTCCCCGTCTTGAACAAGAGAACAACCATGACACATTGACACCCTCAAGCTGCAACACTATACATCAATTAAAATCTATGGGCTGGTATGAAAATACAATAAATGACATGATACAATAAGTTTTTAGCCCCTCAAACCTCATAATGGAAAAAAAACAACCCAAAACACTTCAATCTATGGCAAGAAATTCACTAGCACAAAAGTGGATAACCCAGCAATAGAAGTTGAAGAAATGGAATCTGCAAATCAAAGGCAGATAAAAAAGAAGTGACCTCTGCAAGTTGAAGATGACAAGGAAGCACACATAGAATTCACTTGCCAATCCTTTACTAAAAGCAAGATGGTAGCGCAGGCCCATGGCAAACAAAAGCCAGCACAACATAAACTATCACAAGTAGGATGACAATAAGTGCAACCCTGCAACATGCAAGAACATAGTCAGTAAGACCCAAAAAACAGAGCATCCTCTAACTATAGTTAAAGATTGATTAATGGTGTTACGCGAGGTTGTACAAATACAGTTTGTTGCCTAATATTTGAAATTATCCTAAAACTAGTAGAGGTAAATTCAAATTTTACTTTAATGAAACTCTCACCACACAAAAACTTAACATTTATTATATTTAAAAAGATATTGCACTCTAAATAATATAAAAACCAGTCGAATGTAGAGGTATTTGTCAAGCAAATTTAATCTGGAAATTATAATTTTAGTTCATACGAGAATAGGAACCTTGATCATAACACTATTTTCGGGTTTCTTGGAAACCTTATATGTTGCAAGTTAGACACCCTCACATGGCCCTTCCCCTTAAACGTGTTCAACCAAGGGCCCATTTGCTATAAAGTTGGGTAGAATTGATTTTGATGAAATATATTTTGAACCATTGAAAGAATTAGAACGTCCAAATTAATAACCATAGATTTATATTGGTACTCGTGTTTTATTAGAAAGTGTGATTTTCAAACAGCAAAAGAGGCTAGATCTAAGTTTGAAGTCTGCCACATCTAATTCTCCATCACTCGGGTGTCTGATAGTTTTGGAATAAACTTTTAGAAATTTTGGTGAGGCATGGGTGTCTTGTAGTTCACTGGATCAATTTCTATACATTCACTTTGAAAGGTTTGGTAAAAAGAAGGAACATAAAAATGTTGTGGCAATGCACTGTATACGGGAATTTGCGGGTTTGATAGGAACACCCACCACATCTTCAAGGGTATATCCTCACCTCTACATTTGTTATGAGATAAAATCAGTTTCACCTCTTCAAGTGTATTAGTATTGGACATGCAAGGAGACTATACAACTCTCCTACTTCAACTAGTTTTTAGGAGCTTCCATTTGTCTCTCTTTTTTCTCCTCTTTTGTCTTTGTTGAGGATTTCTTATCCACAAAGCTTTTCAATTCTACCTCTTCCTTTCCCTGATATTTCTTCTTCTTTTAGATTTAAAAGAAAACTTTAACCTAAAACCTCTACCTTAATCCTCCAGTTCCCCACATAACCAACAACCTAAGTTTAAGCCCTGGTAGTTTCAATCAGAGTCCTCCAAAATTCTATTGAATAAATAGATAATCATATATTTATTCTAAATTATTCCAAGGATTCTGGCACATATTGCATTTATGAAAATCCAGTTGATCATGCAGGAAATGATATAAAAAGATGAGGTTTCAGATTCATTCAAGAGAAGAGACTGCAGCTATTTCGTTGTAAGTTCAGCTAATAAGACTGAGGTTTAGATTGAGAACATACGTAAGCTTGACATTTCTCCACCAGACAGTGCTTCTGAAACGGCGAGCTTGCTTCCTGAAGCGAAATGTATTTCCTTGCATATTAGCAGTTTTATCCACTAGCAACTCCAACCGATCACCTCTGTCTAAAACTTTGTCAATATTTTCTATCATGACATTTCGTACCTGTTACAGAAACCATAAGAAAAGAGAACGCACACATGAGACCAAAACAACCAAGTGAATAAAAAATAAGGCTCAGTTCAGATAAACTTCTCAACATACATATAAAAGAAAAGAAAATATAGAGGTAAATAAATCCAGTTTCTCTCATAAATTAAAAAGTTAAAATTAACTTTAGTCTTGCACACCTTAACTTTTTCAGAAGCTCTCTTATCAAAACTTCTACAAAAGCTAAAGTGAATAACTGGATTTTAACTTAATAGGAGAAATTGGATTAATTTTATTCATCCGTTTATTCCCTTATAAGTGTTTATATAGAAGCTTATCCAAACTAGACCTAAGTATAAAAAGTAAGTCAAAGTCCAGGTCAGTTCAGCACTCTCTCAGAACATATATCAAATAGAAATGCTGCTCATTAATCATTATTAGAAGTCTCTGTTTCATTAATTATAAATTTAACGTTCCATTATCAAGTTCAATTAACTCGGGCAGTGTTGAATTATTGAACAAGGAAGAAATGAAGTGGAATTGACGCAAAACGTAATTATACTAGTCATTAACTCACTAATTACCATTGTTAGGTTGTTTAGCCAAACACTCGCCGAACAATTAGTTCTAAATTTTCAATTACTCAAAAAGCCGAAGAGAAAAACCACCATACCTGAGACATTTCACCTTTGAGTCGATTGATCCTATCGGCGTTAGGATCGCTGGAATAATACTCCATCTGCTGATTCAAAACCCTAGAGAACTCGTCGTTCATTCCGTAAGGCTGAGCGGAGTGAACGGCGCGTCCGTAAGTCCGCACGAACTTCTGATGAATATCCTCGAGAAAGGCGAAAGGAAGTCTCCCTGCAGCGAATCAATTCAAAACATTAAAAGCGAATAAGTCATGGATTTAGGTTTAAACGAAGGAGAAGTGAACAGATCGGAAAACGCACTGCCGGCCGTGTCGTCAGCCATGCAGAGAACGGTGAGTCCATCGGTGCGCTTAACGTGGAAGATGTAGCGATCCTGAGAGTAGGAAACGTGCGTGTCGTTGTTGCCAGGGATCTTCTCGAGAATCTGGCGCGCAATTGCGCTGGCGTTGGTGGAGGTGGCGCTGAACTCGGCCAGCACCACCGATCCGCGACCGACCAGCGCGTACAGAATCCCCATTCGGTTGCGATCGGTGAATCAATTGAAAAGCGCCAGCACAACACCAAACCCTCTTCTCTTCTCTTTTATTCTTCTTCTTCTTCTTCTTCCACTTCTGTTCATTAAGTTAAGTGTCTCTTTCTTCTTGACTTTTTGCTTTTACCATCATCACTGCCTTCAGCTCTATCATTGGAATTTAATAATTCCCTTTGGATTTTAAAATTGCCCTCAAAATTTCGCTTCCCCCTCTCACAATTACCATTCAAAATTAATTTAATTACTTCAATACACTTCTAGCACTAATACTATATTAAAAATTCTTATATATTTTACTAATAATACACCCTTGTGAAAGTATAGTATATGATCATAAGTTTAATTAAGCATAGTTTTATGGGCTTCAATATTGTGAAAAAAGCTCCGGATTTAGGACTTTACCTTACAGGCCCATCTGTGTTGCGATGATATTTGGGCTCACTTTCCAAATTCTGACTTTATCATTTTTAAATTATATTATATTTTATTTTAATTATAATTAAAATTAAAATTAAAAATATCATTTCATCATGTCAAATTAAGTTATTGTTATTTTTTTCTCAATTTTAATATAACGATCTAAGTGTCTTTGTAAATTAAGAAAAAAATTATTATTAATTTAAACGGTTAAATAATATAATATTGTTAATGTATCGAAACATTCTTAATATTATCATAGGAAATAAAACTAAAAGATAACATATTATATTTTATTAGTTTTCATTTCTACATTACATTAAAATAATTACAAATTAAATAAATGGCAAAAATATAAATAGTTAAATCGTTATTAACAGTATTTAAAACTTTGAAAATGACATGTAAATAAAATTAAAAAATATTTGAAAACTAAGAAACTTAAAAATAAAGAGTGAAAAAGTATAAAGTTTTTATATAAATATTGTTTGTGTTTGGGTGGAGTGCTTGTAGTATTTTCATTGTTAGAAAGAAGAAAAGAATATCTGCGCCGAAAGCTTTTTCTTTCCTTTTTGAATACAAAGCATTCTCCGCTGATTCTCTGATGCAAATAACATATCATCACATCAGAAAATTCTGGTGCGCACGTAGTGCCATTCTTTTAAAACACAATATAATAATCCATAAAGAGAACATTTTTCAGATTTATTTATGCTAAATTCATCACAACTTTGCTCAAAAAATGCTTACTGTGCATGCATAATGTTTGTAAAAATAATGAAAAGAAAGAAAAAAATGATGGCAAGTGTTTGCAACATGAGAGTTCATGATAACCATCCCTTTGGAATCATTCAACAAGACCACCTTTCTTTGAGAAGAGTTCATTCATGCATTCTCTCATTCAAGAAGAAGACAGTTTCAAATTGGAATCACTTTTTCAAATTACAATTTTTTATAACACACCAAACTCACCAAATCTCCTCAACAATACAATAACATGCTATGATTACAAATATCTTCCCACTTTCTCCTCCACAACAAAGTCTTCAACTTGATCACGACATTCAATACATAGAATCTTTGAGAAGAACAAATATATAATTTTTATTTGATTGTACTTTTTTTGGTCGAAAAAAATAACTATGAAGTTGAATCCTCATAGTGTAATTAAGCTCTTTGTTTATTTAGATTGTAGTTGAAAAACTAAGTCGAAAAAAGAATTTAGAGTGAATTTTATTTTTGATTGAATCTAAAAATACGTTAAATATATTAATACAATGTTTTGTTAGACATTAACGTGAGAAAGAAATAATAATGTTGAGTTGAATAAAAGAAAAACAACCTCTCTAAATATTGAATTTTAAAATTTTATGTTTAAAGTGTTGTAATCTTTTTTTATTAACTCTTTTTTTTTTTAAAAAAAAAATCAATTCTATCGATTAAGAAACTAAGATTGCACCCCCCACAATGTTTATTACATTATTAAAATTTTAGAATTAACTCCAAAGAAGTTGAATTTACTGAGAAAAAAATGCAAAGCAACTATAATATAAAATATAGAAATAGATGAGATTAAATAAAGGTGGAAAAGTACAAAGAGTATTTGTGGTTGTTATTATAGAAAGACCAAAACATTGATGTGACGTAGCAACAATGATTAAATCAACGGCAAGGTCGTGTTGTGGCGTACACAACTTCAAATTCGTTAGTAACAACTAAAAACCATGTTGTTCAATTGATTCCTCAATTTCTCCAACCCAAACTAAATTTCGTCTTCGTGATCGCTTAATTAGATTGAATTCTGAATTGTTTTCCAACACTAACATTCATTCCAATCATGGCTTCATTATGCCGGCGGTTATCAGCCGCCGGCGCCGCCGCATCGGTCGGTTGCGCTCAGTTACGGCGCCCCGCCGGGGCATGCGGGCTGCGTTACAGTTACCGTGTCCGGAGACCAATGCGGTTGGCGGCGGGAGCCGCCGTGGGAGGCGGCGCGTGGATGACGTTTGCCGCCGGAGGTAGGGAGGAGAAGGTTGGGCCTTGCTCCTACGCGGTGGAGGATCGGAAGGTGACGGAAGAAGGTGGAAAGGAAGCGGTGGAGGGGAGTGGCAAGCGAGCGGCGGAAGTGACGGCGGCGGCGGTGGCAACGGTGGTGCTGGGTGTGGGGAACCGGGTTTTGTATAAGCTGGCTTTGGTTCCTTTGAAGCAGTATCCTTTCTTCCTTGCTCAACTTGCCACTTTCGGGTACTTTACCTTTAAAATAAAAAAACGAAATAAAACAAATTAGTTGAAATATATTATTAATAACTATACTTATAGATTATGTTATAAAAAAAATTCTATTTATAATTAATATAAAAGTTTTATTTTATCAAATAAAAAATTTATCAAATACATTGATTATGTCTATTTATGCTCAAAATAGACACTTATAAAATAAACCAAACATTCTAACAATTATTATTTCTCATTCTTCTTTTGGTACGATATCACCTATTGTATTTCTCTCTTTTGTGGTTCTTTTCCTGTTTAGTGTACCAGTATTTTTTCTTAGAATGGTTCCTAACTAGTTCAAAGTGTAAAAAACTCTGAAAGTATTCAAAATGAAATTTAAAACATTACTAGTTTTTAAATAAATGGAATTTATAATTTTTATACTATGATTCAATTAAAAACTAAACTTGTTATTGCATATAATAAGATCATTTCAATTAAACTAAAAATAATATAATTTTTATTTCAGATGGAATTGATTTGGAAACATGAGCAAACAAGCACTGAATGTTTGATGTTGTAAATTGTTTATTTCAGATATGTAACAGTGTACTTTGGCATTTTGTATATTCGACATCATGCGGGCATTGTCACTGATGAGATGTTAGATGCGCCGAAGGCTCCATTTGTTGTTGTTGGTCTATTGGAGGCTCTTGCTGCTGCCACTGGAATGGCTGCAGGAGGTAACTTTTCACCCTTTGTCAGCTTCTGAATCTCATTTTCAACTCTTTCTTTCCATGAGTTATCAACTTTGTTTTGTGAGAGCACTAATATTCATAGTATAAAGTAGATCAGATTCTGAATTTGATTATTTGTTGTGCTGTTTCTTGTATCAGCAATTCTAACTGGAGCATCAATTCCAATTTTGTCTCAGGTAAAACGAATCAGCAGTCAATTGCACTCTGGCGTTTATTCTTAGTTCCTGTTACTATTGCATGAATTGATGAATCGGATAATTATCTAAGATAATATTTAACTTCAGTGGCATGTTATCATCTAAACCAATTCAGTTTCTGTTTTAGCTCATGTATGCACAACTTACTTAGGTGTCCAGAAAATTTAAAATAAAGGTGGATAGTTAATTTGAGCTATTCTCTTGCAGACTTTTCTCGTTTGGCAAATACTCCTGTCAATTATTTTTCTCGGAAGAAGATATAAAGTCAACCAACTACTTGGATGTTTTCTTGTATCCATCGGTGTAGTTGTTACTGTAGCAAGGTCAGTAAGTACATGTGATTTTATCAAGGATCTTAGACCATGGTGGCTCATGTTATGGGTATCAACAAAAGCAATCCATTGTCATTAGTCGATAAACTAATTCTGAAAGTCTTTAAGCAACTTAAGACAATTGTTACTTATACCTTTATTTACTTATTGTAGTGGAGCTGGTGCTGGGAATTCATTGAAGGAAGGTGGTATGTTTTGGAGTCTTTTGATGATAGTTTCATTTTTTCTCCAAGCAGCTGGTACCGTGCTGAAGGTTATCATGGTTTATAATGTTTGCTGCATTTTCCCAACTTCCAAACTATTTCTCTGTAGTTATACTGTTCTTTTCTATTTTTGCAGGAGACAATCTTTTTGGGTTCGACCCAAAAACTGAAGGTGTGCACAACAGTGAATTGTTTTAATCCATTTTCTGCTAATTTGGGTTTTTCAAGGGTCTTATAGAGTGTTTGAATTAGCTTCGTGGTGAGAAAAAATGAATTATTTTTTCATGGTAAAGATAAATAAACAAACAGTTGTATGCTATCCAAACACACTATTATAGTATTGGATGACCGGAATCATGCAACTCCACTTCAGCTGCACTCACAACAAGCACATTTGCCTCACTTTAATGCAGAAACAATATTAAAAAAATTGTATCAAAACTTTAACTTAAGTAACACATGATGGACTCATTTTAATACTAAAACTAAATGATGCATTACTCTATTGTGCCACACTCTTAACCTTCCAAACCACATTTTTAGATGCATGTTGCTAAACTAGTTCCATTTAAACTTGATATTGTTTTGGCTAAGACGGGATATAGTGATCAGTATTCAATATTATCTGAAGCAGGGAGGTTCTATGGACTTGTTTGTTGTCAATTCATACGGATCTGCTTTCCAAGTAAGTATTCTGCAATCTTTCATGAAATATTCATCTTTTGGATTTTCAATATAAATGCAAATAGATGCCTAAATGCAAGAATATATGCTTAATATAGGCACTTTTCATATGCCTTCTTCTCCCCTTCTTGTCAAAATTATGGGGCATCCCCTTCAGTCAACTACCAAACTACCTTAAAGATGGTGCAGCCTGCTTCCTAAATGTTGGTACCTTATCAAGTGGTAAGCTGTAATATTGTCATATCTTCCAAGGCTCAGTTTGATTTTTACTTAAAAATGAGGGTTAAATTTTCAGGATGACTGATGAAAAATTGCGTGAAAACTCATCCCTAAATATTTCACTCCCAATTTTAAGCACGTAACATGCTGGATTGCTGAAAAGATTAACTAGATCTGTCTCTTATATAGCTCCAAGTGACAAGGCAATATTACCATGCATGAACATTTCTAGCAGAATTTCAATTATCTGTTTGATGAGCTGACTTAAAATTCCTTGTTTTCTATTCTTGTTATTTGTGTGATAATTGTGATGAAAGAAAGGGTTTTCTGGTTCCAGGATGTGATGGTGCACCTCTGCTACCTCTGGTGTTTATTATCGTAAACATAGGTTTCAATATTGCACTGCTTCATCTCCTCAAAATCTCTTCAGCTGTTGTATCCTGTCTTGCATCCACATTTTCAGGTAAGAATAGCTACATTGAAGTTTATATTGGTATTGTATGGTACATCCATTGTCTTGATTAATTACTATGTAAAATGTAGTCAAAATTTCCAATTTTCAAGAAAGAATTAAAAGAACATGGCTATATGGGGGGAGGTTGACTGAAATCATAAATGTGTTTGTGATTTTTACCACTTTTCCATGACAGCTAAAAAATTTGAAAATTTACAAATACATGCTAATGTGAAATTATGAGCATACCCAATTGATACAATGTGGCTTTGTGGCAGTTCCAATAGCAATCTACGTGTTCACCATGCCATTGCCATACCTTGGTGTTGCCTCCTCTCTTCCAACAGGCTTTATGGCAGGAGCTATCATTCTAATTTTGGGCTTACTCATTTATGCATGGACCCCTTCGAATGGTTCCTCAGGTGCTTCTTTCTCAGCTTCCACCTAGATAGGCTAGAATGAGTTGAAATGTCATTGAAGACAGTAAAACACCAGAAGGAACCAATTCAGGTTCACTTTTCAGTGATGACTATAAGAAGGAAAAAGAATGTGTTGTTCTTCTTGTTCTTGTAGTTGTTGGTAAGCATTTTTTATGAGCAAAGCTCAAGTGAGAATGAAAGAGTCTAGACTATAGATAGAATAGAAGAGTTCCAAAGTTCAAATTTTGTGTAAGCTACAAAAAAAGGTAAATAGAGAATAAAAGCCATTTTGTTGACTAAGGAAACGATATTGAACAATTTGGATGCACTAGGAAAAAATCCAACATGTTCTTCACCACTAAGTACAATGATTATGTTTATACAACTTGGTAAAAGGTACTGACTTTTTTTCTCTGCAAATTCTAGGTGGTAGAACTTACTTTTGAGGAATAACTACTAAAACTTAATTACCTTGAGATAAATTTGAATACATAAAAGATATTATATCACTTTTAGATAATGAAGTAATTTTTTAAACGTCCAAAAAAATATAAAAAGGAAAAGGAAAAAGACTATATACTAATTCTGTTGACACAATGCTTAATTATTTTATTTAAACTAAGATTTTCCTTTCAAGTTGATGTAATCATTCAATTTTAAGGAATTTCCTTCTTGTATTCCATACCTTTTTTTTATCTGCACCTCAAAAATATATACGATGGATAAAAGCACTTTTTTCCCCTTGTGACTCATTTTATTACTGTATATTGAATATAATTAAAATATTTGTATTCCTTATGTTAATAATATAGTAAATTTATACATATATATTTTTTATAATATGTTTTATTATTTATTTGTAATAAATAATAAATAATTAATATTTTAATTATTATATTTATAGTAATTTTTTATTTTTATAAATTACTTAAATTTAAGATTAAAAATTTATAAATTTTCTATATTTTAAAAAACCGAATCTCATTCTTCAAACATATTAACTGACGAGGCCAAATAACATATTAGCCAACATGTCTAATTTTATTTTGGTAAATATGCATGGGTGATAAAAATTCTGTAGTTTAGCTGTTATAATGGAAATAACAGTAAGCATTATAGTTTAAACTTAAATACGATTTTGATGCATTAAAGAAAATTGAGAAGCATGCTAAAATTAAGCAATAAAAGAAAACTTGAATGAATTGAAAATTAAACAACATGTTTTAGGTTGAAAATATATATTTAGTATTTATTGTAACATTTGATAAGATCTCTTAATTTACTTTGTATGAATTTGAGGATTACATGTTATTTTAAATATATTTTATTATAGTACATATTTTTAAGATTCATATATATATTTTTTAAAATAAAAGATTTTATTATACTTTATTTAATAATATATTATTAACATTTTAATTTATTAATTATTTGAGAAAAAATAAAATTTAATGCGAATAAATAATTTTTTATTTTATAACCAAATTGATTACGTTATTTTTATTATTATATTAGCATATTTTATATAAACCTAAATCCTAGACTAAAATCTTAAATTCATATAAAGATGTCATATAAAATATTTTTTAAAGATATATTATTTATATTTTAATTTAAAAATATATATTATTTATATTTTAATTTAAAAGTTCTCTCACTCACACAATAAAAGTTTTTAATGTTAAATTTTTTTATTGTCATATTCACATATAAATATAAATGTTATTATTTTATTTGAATGCCTTTTATGACCAAACTGGGTTTAGGTTACGTTTCTCTGTGGAATACAAAGTTTATTGTAACTATGATTTTGAATTTGTAAGAAATAGATTATTTGGTGCTTCATAGAGACTATAAGAAAGAGTGTGGATAAAGTAAAGACCAAAATATATATATAAATATTGTATGTTTGAATGTTGTAATTATATATTGTGCAATATGAATTATATATGCTTAAATTTAGTCTGAATTTAATATTATTAACATGTAATTTTGATTCTCATAGAAATTTAATTATATATTAGTGCTTTAATTTTTAAATTTTAATTTTAATTTATTATTATATTTCATCTAATTTTACAAAATGCTATGTGTATATTAGCTATTAAGGATGTTCATGATATCCATAATAAATACATTAACATTTTATGTTAATAATTAAAATAAAAAATTACTTAATTTTGAAAAACTAAGAAGCAAATATGCAGTTGAATTTTTACAGTAATTAAAATGGTACAAGAAGTAAAAGTGAATTTAAGTAACTTGTATAAACAATATTTAGTGTTAAATATATATGTGTAATACTAATCATATTACATTTAATTAATATAATAAAAATTAAATTAAATATATTTTTAGTCTTTAAAATAATTTTTAAAATTGTATTTAAATTTTGTTTAATTTCTTAAATTTTAAATAGATTTTATTTTTATACTTTATAAACTATATAAATTAGTGTAAATAATTTTTAATAATATATCATAATTTTTTATTTTATCCTTTCTAATTTTTTTTATTTGTTTATTCTTAAAGACATTTTTACTTATTATTAAAAATTATTTACATTAGTTTATAAAATATAAAAATTAAATAAATAAAAATTTATAACAAACTATAATTTTAAAAAATATTTCAAAAAATTAAAAATATATTTAATAAAGTAATAAATTCACTTGTTTAATTATGTAATGCATTAATTGGAGTGTGATTTTTGAAAATAATTAAATTTTATTTAATAATGATTTGTCAATATATGCAAGTTTACTTGAAAAATCATATATATTTGATAAATTAGATGGTGTTTATATTGTGAATCAACAAGCTGTGTGTTTAGGTGAAGTGTGAAGTGTGAAGTGCAGTGTGCTCTATCAATAGCCATAATGTCAATGTTGAGAGCAGTTTGTGTGCTGAGAGTGGGAGTGGCAACTCCAAAACCTTACCTCCTTCCCTCAATCTTCTCATCATCCCTCAATATTCATACCCTCACACACACCTCTTTTTCAAGAACCTTCCCTTTCCACCCACCTTCAATTCCTCTCTCCCCCTTTCTGTCCCTCATGCCTCCCAAAGCAGCAGGTACTCATTCTCTGCAAACCCCATAATCCTTTTGCCCTTAATTTTGTTTCTGATAGCATTTGGGTACGTGTCTACATTTTCTTGTAATGTGGCAAAAAAGTTTTCTTAAAAATATATAATTTTTCATTAAAAAATTAATTTTTCAGCTTTTCATGGCACTGGGAGTAGTGGCGCTGAAGGTGGTAGGCCAAGGGAACTATTGGTGCAGCATTTGTTGGTCAAAGAAGATGACCAGAAACTTCTGTTGGATCTTCAGCAAAGAATCTCTTCAGGTCAATGACACTGAGGGAATTTAGTTATTTTCTCCGACCAGTTTTAGGTTTTTGGAAGGTGTCTATTTCCAGTTTAACCGTGTAAAAAGGCTTAGTTTTTGTGTGTTGTTTGTGTGTTCAGGTGAAGATTTAAGTGATCTTGCTGTGGAACATTCAGTTTGCCCATCCAAAGAAGAAGGAGGAATGCTTGGATGGGTCAGAAAGGGTCAAATGGTATGTTTTGTAGATTAGATTAAACCTTATTTTTAGGGTTTCCCTGAATTTGCAACCTTTCTGTGCTTTGTTGGAAAGCGGTTTCAGTTATTGTGTACAGGATAGGATACAGATATAAACTTTCTTTGGATAGGTGATAAAGGGGTGAATTAAATATGATTTGGCGATATGGTTCTGTAGAGGAAGCAGATGGGGTAGTGATCTAGTTATGTTTTTTTCCCACTATTTTTTCTTCAGTCGTACAATTATGTGATTTCAAATTTGTGTCTGATGGTGAAAATGTGGTAGGTTCCTGAATTTGAGGAGGCTGCGTTCAGTGCACCTTTAAACAAAGTTGTAAGGTGTAAAACTAAATTTGGATGGCACCTGCTGCAGGTTTTATCTGAAAGGTATTACAGGGTTATTCTTCTAAGATGATTATATGTGTTTTTCATTTCTATAATTTTTTTTAAAGCTTTGGCTTTTGATAGCGCTTACTAGCGATGTCTGATGCAATTAGTCAGCACCACTCAGTGGGATAATGCTTGGAGATTGTTGTTAGTTACAATGAGTGTTCTTATGACCTGTAAATTTCCTCCCAACTAACAGGGAAGAATCAGTTCTTCAAGACATTCAACCTGATGAGCTGCATGGGAAAATTCAAGATCCCAGTTTTTTGGAGGAGGCACAGTTAATTGATGTTCGAGAGCCCGAAGAAGTGTATGCTTTGAATCTGTTAAACTTTAATTAGTTTTGAAATCATTGAAATTAATATTGAGACCAAGTGGGTGGTTATAAATTGATATGGCAATAAGCTTGAAAAAAGAGAAAACATAGTGATATATAACTTCAATTGAAAGTTTTGATAGCATTTCAACATAGTACTCCTTTTCATATCTCAAAGTGAACGAGGGGATCTACTTTTGTTTTACTTCATGGATATCAGTTAGTGGCCTTTACACTTGTGTGCTTCTATTTTTCCTTTGTCCTGTAGTTTTTGGAATCATCCACCTTTCTTGCTGTGTTTACTCCAGTTGCTGGTTTGGTTTATCTTCATTTAGATGACATTCTCATGATGCACAGGGCCAAAGCATCTTTGCCAGGATTTACTGTTCTTCCCCTTAGACAATTTGGAAGCTGGGGGCCTGAAATAACTACAAAATTTGACCCTCAAAAGGATACATACGTTATGGTAAGTGCAGATTTTCTTCCAAAAGATGTCAATTCTATTAGAAGGTATCAAAAGGAAACTAGACCTTAATCCTAATTATTACTGTTTTTTACATGGCTTGATTATTGTTCTTTTCTGAAAAATCTGTTCAGGCTGTGTCTCCTCCTGTTCCTCCTTAATTGGTTTGGAGGTTGTAAGTTGATAAAAATTGAAACTGGAATTCTTTGAATAGGTTCCTGCATTGCTGTCTATGTTTGGTTTTTAGAAGCCTTTCATTGGAGATATTTAAGAACGCACTAATTTTGAATTCATTCATCTTTCCTCAGACTTTTTAGTGTACTGCTTAGTATTGTAGTCTGATGACTGTTAACTTGTTGCAACAAAGCACAAGAGGATTAACTTTGGATCTGGTTTAGCATTGCTCTTTTTATTCTGTTGATTATGTTCAATAACTTGACTTCTTCTGAATGCAGTGTCATCATGGCATGCGGTCATTACAGGTTGCCAAGTGGTTGCAGTCACAGGTAAAATATTTTTTTTCCCTTTTTGTCATGCTTGTATGTTTGATTTTGCTTCATCATCTGTTTATTTTGCTGATATCACAGCGTAACTCCCAATCCATGCACAAAATTAGTTGTATACTATATGATTTTTAGATATGTAACTTCCATCTGTTACTTGCTGGATAGAGACTGCTTTAGACTGTATACAACTGATGGAATAAAAAATTTCAACTTGATCAAAGGCAAAGGAAATATGATGATGATTTGTGTACCTTTTACTCACCTATATAAGAATCTGAAAGTGGATTTGACACATTTAGGAGTTAATTCTCATTTCCACAAGTTGAAATGAAGTTATTTTTTTGTACATAAAACTAACTACACATTTTCTAATGCACTCATGTAAACTCAGTGTACCATTGGATGAAATTCACTAAAAATTACTAAATTTGAGTCTCTTTTCTTGTTTAATGAGTCTCACTCGTGATTTTGCAATTTCTAATAAATTTAACCAACAATAAAGAGTGAGTTATGAGTGCATTAAAGATTGTGTGATTACCACTCCTCTATAAATTAATGAGCAAGGTGTTAACATTATATGATAATGATTTTTAAAGTATCACTCATTGTTTTCCATGTGATTTCAATTTTTTCTTTTCATGTAAATATAAGAAATGTATGAAGGTATTGTTGATTGTGAACATTTCAGGGTTTTAGGAAAGTATACAATATTTCTGGGGGAATCCATGCCTATGCTGTTCAGGTTGATCCATCAGTCCCCACATACTGATTTACATTTTCCTACCATCAATGGAGTCCTTTGCTTTTCCCTCATTCCATTTAAGCAATTTTCCATTTTTGTATATGAGAGCAAGATTTTGTAGGATGTCCATGTTACCTTTAGGAATTGGAATTCTCTTGATATGGACATGTATTTATTTTGGATCAAGAGTTAGATGCTCCTTGTTTTCAATATTTAAGTTTACATATTGTTAAAATAGTTTATATTATCTCATAAGCAACTTCATGAAAGTTGTTTTGTGCTGCATCTATATGTCATCTAGAGTCCTAGGGGTGAACCTTTTTCAAATGTTCAAATTAATGTGTACAGGTTAAAAATAATTTTTTAAAAAGTTAATATCAAATAAAATTTATAAACTTATTTAGGGATAAGTTAATGCTTTAAAATGTCTTTTTTTTTTAAAAAAAGGAGTTAAAAAAGGAAAGGCTTATATATGAATAACTCTGTCAAATCACTGAACACGGAATCAAATTTGGAAAATATAAATTGGAACTAAAGAGTTTCTGGTTGAATAATAGTTATCCTTTTATTCTAAAAAGAATAGAATATTTATATTCTTGTTTAGTATAAAAATTACTTTGATAAATATAAATGAAGAAATAGGATACGTATCTATGTATAAATGAGTGACTGGTTGTGCTTTTTTAAGTAAAGAATTGTGCATAGTTTGAATGAGTAATTTTTTTATATTTTTTATACTAGTAAGACTACATATGGTTGATAGAATAAAAAACTAAAAGAAACAAATATACTACTACACTTGTTGTCTAAATTTGTCACTGTTATCTACATTTACAATATTCATACTAATGATTGATTTACCTTGATATATTAATGAATCTCTTATAAAACTAATTTAAATCTTTGATTATATATCAAACTTCAAGAATTCAGGATGAATTTATTTTATACAACATGAACAAGTTATTTTAGGATTAGATTTCTTTTTGTTCAGTAAAAGAATAATTTTAGTAAAATATGAGAAAGTAGAATGCAAATTCATGCATCTTTTTGTTAACTGGATGACTAATTTCATTATGTTTAGAGAGAAATGTGATTTCTGCTTAATATTCGACTGTCTTTCTCAACCTTCTGGTTTTTGCAGAGTAATTTCCAAATCCTTAAATGTCTTTGTCCCTCACTTCCTGATCTCTATCCGAAGTTTCGTGTAAAGGATTTGAATATATAGAATCCAATCTCAACCTATGAGAGTTCTTTCGTAGATAACTATGTTTGGTTAGATTCAGTTTCTAAGTGAGTATTTACAAAAAAAAATATCTGTTAAGAGTCATGTTTCAATAAATTTTATTACTTCCAGAAACAAGTCTTTAATTTTCATAAAGAATTGCTTAAAATTAATCTAAAAAAACCTGTTTGAGTCGAGTTGGTCAAGATTTAATATAATTTAGAGGTCCCTAATTTTTTAGCAAAATATAATTGAAAATAATACATATGCCATTTCTACAAAAATCTAATCTAATTGTATACGAGGATAGGTATGTGAAAGCCTAGAAAAGTTGTATGATTTATATTTATATGACATTACATAATGAGTTTTAGTTTTTTAATGCCAAGATTAAATGAATCAGAGTGGCTAATAAAATGAGTAGAATTATTCTCACTTGACACATTTTTTTCTCTATGGCCACATCATTTATCTGTAAGAACTGTTGTTGAATGTAAAAATGGAAGTAAAAAAACCACTCATGTGATGATGATGCATTTAGCTGGTTAAGTTGTTAAGTGGCATAGTTGTATTGACTAAAATTGAAAAGAGAGTAGATTGTTGGAGACTTGTTTAGATTTGGAGAAAGAAAAGTAGTAACTGAGTTGGTTGTTCAATGTTATGATCTGTGTAACAGACCAAAATCCATTTTTATTCCCTCTTTCCGAAAACTCCTCACCACCCTTGTCTGAATAAAAGCTTACCCTTCCAAAACAAGAGACGCACCAAAGACTCTTAATTTCCTCCCTCTATTTCTCTTCACCAACACCCCCTTTTAACACCCTTTCAAATTTCCCCATACCTTTTTTTTAGACAATTTTTTTCTCTTTCCCAACAACAAACACTTTCCCTCATGCTAACACCTTCTCTCGAGAAAACAATTACAACATAATTGTTGAGCCCTCAAACCACACCACCTTGACCTATATATCTATCAACTCATCTCTTTTCCTTTCCTCCACCCCTTTTATTCCTGTTCTCCCTTCCATTCCACCATGGGCAACTGTTGCTCAGGTGGCACCAATGATTCTGAAAACAAGGGAGAAACCAACCAACACAACAACAACGAAGGTGGAACTGCAACCACCCCACCACATTCTAAGCCTAACCATCCTCCTACCAAACACTCCAAGCCTGCCCCCATCGGTCCTGTGCTTGGAAGGCCAATGGAGGATGTGAGAAGTACTTACAGCATGGGGAAAGAGCTAGGGAGAGGCCAGTTTGGTGTCACACATTTGTGCACGCACAAGAGCACAGGAAAGCAATATGCATGCAAAACCATTGCCAAGAGAAAGCTGGTTAGCAAGGAGGACATAGAGGATGTGAAGAGGGAGGTGCAAATCATGCACCATCTCTCAGGCCAGCCTAACATTGTGGAGCTTGTCAATGTGTTTGAGGACAAACAATCTGTTCATTTGGTGATGGAGTTGTGCGCTGGAGGTGAGCTCTTTGATCGCATCATTGCAAAGGGACATTACACTGAACGTGCTGCAGCTTCCTTGTTGAGAACCATAGTGCAGATTGTCCACACGTGCCATTCCATGGGGGTCATTCACAGGGATCTTAAGCCTGAGAATTTCCTTCTGTTGAACAAGGATGAAAATGCACCTCTCAAGGCCACCGATTTCGGTCTCTCAGTTTTTTACAAGCAAGGTGAATAATGGATCTCACCCTTCTCTCTTCTGGTTTTCTTTCAATGTTAGTTTGTTATTAGCTTTGCTTTAATTAATTTTAAGGAGATAATTTAATTTCTGTGGAAGAACATATGCATGACCTGTTTGTTTTTAGGTTCTTGGAAAATTGGCTCCTGTTATTTTTTTTTAAATCCACTATGCATAAAAGTTTTAAAAATAAAAAATGCATGTTACCTCTGTAACAATTGTTTTTGGGATATTTGAGATCGGTCACATTTATTTGTAATTTCTTGTAATATCAAGAATCGTGATAAAACCATAATTATGACTGTAGTTTAAAAACTTTGAAACAAATGTGGATAAGAACTCGTACCACGAGTGCCTTATTTTAATAGAACTTCTCTTTGGAAAGTTTTTCACTAAACAATGGAATGAGTATTGCTTGGTTGGAGTAATTTTAGGATGATATTCACAATCTTTTAGAATTCAAATGCAGCATAGTTTAACATTGAATTCATCACTTTTTCGACAGGAGAGGTGTTTAAGGACATTGTTGGAAGTGCATATTACATTGCTCCTGAGGTCTTGAGGAAGAAATATGGTCCAGAAGTTGACATTTGGAGTATTGGTGTCATGTTATACATTCTTCTATCCGGTGTTCCTCCATTTTGGGCAGGTTATATTCGTTCACTCAATCATGTTAACAATAGAATTCTCCTATACAATCGATCGTATATCTGCAGAACTAGACACTGAAACCAAAACATGCTTTTGACAGAATCCGAAAATGGAATATTCAATGCAATCCTACGAGGCCATATTGACTTTACAAGCGATCCATGGCCATCCATTTCGCCTGCAGCAAAAGATCTTGTGAGGAAAATGTTGAATTCGGACCCCAGACAGAGGTTGACAGCGTACGAAGTTCTGAGTAAGTTTAACACTGGCTTCCTTTCTACGAAAAACTCTTGATGGTTTATTTTACAAATTAATTTTACTTTAGCCTCAACAGATTAGTTCAATGCAATTCTAATAAAGCACTTCTAATGTGAAAAATAGATCACCCATGGATCAAGGAGGATGGAGAAGCACCAGATACACCTCTTGATAACGCAGTACTGAATAGGCTCAAGCAGTTCAGAGCAATGAACGAATTCAAGAAAGTTGCTCTAAGGGTAATTCTATTTTGGCTTCCTCGCCATTATTTGTTAGTAAACCACATCAATGATTTAGTTAGAGATGGCAAAAACAAACTACTTCGCCTGTATTTTCCGTTGATTCACACTTGAATATGAATATAGGTCATCGCGGGCTGCCTATCAGAGGAAGAAATCATGGGATTGAAGAAGATGTTCAAGGGGATGGACACTGACAACAGCGGCACCATTACAATTGAAGAGCTCAAACAAGGGCTAGCAAAACAAGGGACCAAGCTAACAGAGCAAGAAGTTAAGCAATTAATGGAAGCTGTAAGTTCTCTCTTCTTTTCCAAGTACTGCATCAGACAACAAGTTCTTAACAGTCATTTTTCTAATGCCATTACTTAGACTATTTTTTCTTCTTCTGCATATTACAGGCTGATGCTGATGGCAATGGAACCATTGATTACGATGAATTCATCACAGCAACAATGCACATGAACCGAATGAACAAAGAAGATCATCTTTATACTGCCTTCCAATACTTTGACAAAGATAACAGCGGGTAAAGACAAAAAATATAAACTAGATTTGAATATATATCAGTCAACCCTTTGGAAATTGATTGGGGTTAAATGTTGTCATATTCAGGTACATTACCATTGAAGAACTAGAACAGGCTCTTCATGAGTTTAACATGCACGACGGCAGGGACATCAAGGATATCATTTCAGAAGTTGATGCAGATAATGTAAGTCCTTCACTGAATTAATTAAATATACTAATAATTATAACTTTAAATAAAAACTGAGACACAATTATGTGGTTTCTAATAAATTCCAATCTATAATAGTGAGTTCAAGAGAATGTTACTACCACTTTTATAGTTCCAATTCAAATAACTTTCTATCACATATGTGATTACCAACTAGCATACTCCTGTACATACAGCATATCTGATCATGATTAAGAAAATTTATGAAAATCTTCTGTCTGTGTAGGATGGCCGGATTAACTATGATGAATTTGTTGCAATGATGAACAAAGGAAACATAGATGTTAATACCAAGAAGAGGCGTGATTCAACCTTATTTTAGTTGGGGACTACACAAATATTTAAAAGGCATCATGATCTCTTTAAGCCCTGTGTCATTGGCTGGTGCAGATGCTGATGAGTGAAATATCAAGGAGGGTTGTTGTGCATGATCGCAGTTTGGTTGGGACTAGGAATATACGTGGGGAATGGGTCAAGGTGGAAAACGAACGACATTAGAGGGGGAAAAGAACTCCAATCAACAATTGAGAAATATGAACATATATATATGATAGGGGTTGATTGGTTTTTTCTTTCTTGTGAAAAATTGCAACAAATCTTGTATTGTTTCTCACTTAGGAATCAAATGAAAAAAGATTTTAAATTATGTATTGATTCCTTTTCAACACCAGGTAGGTTCAAATACAATAATCGTTAAGATTCTACATTTGAATACCCTTTCAATCAAACAGGCAGAAGCATTATAAGCATTATAAGGCAGCTATCTTTTGAGATTCAGATTCAATAAAAGAAATTAACAGTAATCTATTAGACATAGTAGAGTTCAACACACAAAATGGCTCTTACAGAAACAAGCGATTATATGATCAGTGAGTTTGAACTAAAATAGAACAATTAAAGGCCACATTAATTTTGGCAATTTTCAACCCCGTCCCCGTTATGCAACGTCATTATGATTTCAAAGACATGACTCTTTTAAGTAAAAATCAGAGATAAATATAATACAAGAGGCAAGGTAAAAAGAATCACTATATTGAATCCAAGGTTTGAAAATTTTCATTTGTTTAACTAGTCCATTCCAAAACCCATCTGTTTCCGATAATTGCTAGAGAACATGGAAATACGGCAGCACCAAACAAAGAGTCTCCTCAAGGAACAAAAATGCCTTCAACCAAAATTAGCAATCAGATTGAAGAGGTTTTCATGAAGGTATAGAAATTGCACTCAATCTTCATTAAACACACTTTTCCATCACCATAAAGTGACACAATCTGATCAATAAATTAGGACAAAATGCACCAAATCATAAACAAAATAAGATGAAATCTAATATGCAGGATCATGAACCATGGTTCGAACATCTTTGGCAAACATATAATGTGAAGAATCAAGGATTAAGAAAATAGATACATGAGAGCTCCTAAGATGCCAACTTTAAACCAAAATAATTCAGATTGGGAAAAAGAGAAGGAAACCCTCGAGGAACCTCGTAAAGTTGACTTTCAAAAACAAATTTCATTTAGTCTAATTCAATACACAGACAGCAAACACAACACAGAAAAAAAAAATCCTAAATTTACCAAAGAGAAAAGAGAAGGCCTTCAAAAAGCTGGGAGCAACAATCTTCGAGTTCCCCCACTTTCAAACTTTCAAAAGTACAAAAGAAATGAACATTTTATGCCCTCTTCCTTGCCAACTCTCTCACGCTGAAAGAAAGAATAAAGCATTACCTAAGCTTTCCACTCCTGAAACTAATGCTGAACTCAGCTGCACATCGAGAACCGAGAGTAAAACAAAGAAAATTAACGCCAATTCAACTCACTAAATACGGCGCAACGAGAAATTCACTCAACGTCCGAATCGCGCTTGAAAGAACATCATCGCGAATAAATTTCACCATTAATACTATTCAATACCAACTTAAGCACCCACAATTACTCGAACAACGACACAATTACACGATAGATGCTCACACAGAGCGCGACTCTCTAAAACCCTAAATAACAAACAGAGCATTTCCCATGAATTTATATTTCATTTCATTCATTCTAACAGTAACAGTCACTTATACTTACTCCAATAACAATACAATAAACCACCAATACAGTCTCGAAAACCCTAACAAACAACCCTAAGCTTTTGCGAGAACGAACTATTTACTTATCTTTGGTGGAGACGCCATACTTCTCCTGCATACGCGCAATCTCGTCCTCCTTCTTCTTCTGATCAAACTTCTTGCTCATCTTCGCTTGCTGATAATACAGCACGATAAGGTAGCGATTCGCGACATTGAAGCCGGAGAGGTGATCGACAGCAGTTTTGGCGTCGTAGATGTCCTCGTAGACGACAAAGGCCGTTCCGCGCGTGTCCTTGTTGGTGCCGATGCGGATCTGGCGAATCGCGCCGTATTTGCCGAAGATGTCGTACATCTCCTCGCTCGTAATGTTGAAGGGAAGGTTGCGCACGTACAGGACGCGGTTTACCTCCGGCGGCAGCCGCGTGTTCCCCTTCCGGAGACTGATCGCCGCCATCGAAGCTCTTTGGAAGCACGGAAAGTGAGGGAAAGTTTCGAGTGCGGAGAAGAGAAAGAAAAAGGGTAGTAGCTATTGCAGGGTCTTTTATTTTCTTTTTGGTTGGGTTAGGGATTTTTACAAGAGATTATTTACTCCGCATTTTTTAATAAAATTGCTGTAACTTCTTTTTGAAATTCCCTCAGTCATTTTTTTTTAAAAATATACAAAAATAAGTAAGTCATTTCATTAAAAAATATTGTCTTTGCCAACACAATTTCAATTTTTATTTCTTAAATATATGTGAAATCTTCATTCAAAAAATTATTTCAGTTTTATTATTACGGTAATAAAATTGAAGTTATAAAAATAATAATAAATACAGTGTTATAAATAAAATTAAAATCATATTTCTTTATAAATTTTAGTATTTTATAATAGTAATAAATTAATAAAAAAGATTATTAATTACAATTATAATAATATTTTTAAACATTATTTTAATAAGAATGCTATTAATAATGATATTATTATTTTTTATTATATAATATTAGAGTTAACAATAATATTATTATTCTTATTGCAATAAAAATAGTATGATAATTATTATGTTATTATTATTATTATTACAATAACAAAAGAATTAGTATAATGATATTATTATAATTTAGATATTTAGAAACATTGATATACTTACTGAAAAGTTAGCTTTGCAAGTTTGCTATTTGTTTTTATTTTTTTGTGAATTTACATCTCTTCATTGAAAATGGTGTATAAATAGCTTTTTATTAACACAAAATAACTATCATACATGTCCTAAATTTAGATAATATATCATGTTCTAAATTTCAAAATCTGATAACAGAAGAAAAATAATAAGTGGACAACCAGGTTTTTCTGTCCTACTTTAACTCCAATCACAGGACATTATATCTACAAACACGCAGATTTTGTTGATCCTCTGTTTTAAGCTTGATATTTCGAGTACTAAGTATACCAAAATGTCTAGTTTTATCACAGTTTTTCATAGTTAAAATACCCCTTATGTAGAACATTTAGACAGCTTCCAGTTATATTTTGTAAAAGTAGAACAGACAATTTAATTTGTACAATAGTGGTAGCTCTATATTCTTAGGGTCCCTCGCTTCTCCACTACTCGGCCATGGAACGAAATGAGGTAGTTCTAACCTTAAAATCTGCACTAATTCTTCAACCATGGTAGAAGTTAAGAATCAAATATATGGTATAGAAAAAGAAAATCTGTGTGATGTTTGTGCATAGTTAAATTGCAGTTCCATTTATCAGTTTACTAGTAAAAAATTTAGATGTTGATCATGGTTTTATTTTATGCAGAAAACAGCTGCTATGATGTCTGTGCCTAAGTTTGGGGGGTGGGACCAAGATGCACCAGGAGCTACTGACTATTCAATGGTGTTCACCCAAGCTCGTCAAAACAAAAAGCATCAGAAAACCAGCTTGTCTAAAATCAAGCGTAAAAGTCTTGAAAATGGAGGGGAGTTTACTGATACTACCAAACATGGTCAATCTCCTTTTCATGAAGATCTTCTGGTGAGATGTTTTCTCTGCTTAGTTCCTATTTTAGTTACAACATTATTTGTGTTTCTTCAAATTTCATGCTAGGGGTTTCGACTTATCACAACAAAATAAAGTAACTTTGTTTGAGTAATTACTTCCCTCTGCTTTTGTCTATTAACACCTTGCACATAAGGTGGAGATTTGTACAAATTACTACTAAAAGTTTGATTCAACTTTTGTGTCATTTTGATTGCACATGTGTTCATTTTTCCAATTTGTGTTTGACATATCTATTGTATATTGAAGTAGCAGAGTTTCTAATTCATTTGTGTTGATTGTTATAATGCAGAGAAAGAAAAGGATCATCACCTACATAAATTGCTGTATTAGGCCTACAATAGCCATTCCTTGAAGTTCAAATCAGTGACACACAATTGAAGCATTAGGGATCCAAACTTGTACAATACCTATGTAGATGAGACGAGTTGCATAAAATTTTCATCAACAACTCCTACAATCTCAGTCTGTTAAATATTGTAAAATATATTATTGAAGTCATTTTCTGTGAGAGATTTAGAGAATAAGCAATGTACACTACATGAATGAACAATATACATTATCTATTGCAATAAACATACATTACTTTTTGGTACGTAATATATTTTTTATTTTTTTAAAAAAGAACTTCTCTGTTATCTAAAAGATAATCACTAAATTATTTATACTAAAACATTTTTCTTAACCCTAAACAAACCGATCCATATCTATCAAATCTAATTTTATAATATATCACTTGTACGTTGTACCTAACCATGCGTGAAAATGTGATTAAAAAAAAAACAATCTATGAACATTCAGAGATGATTGATTAAATTTTAACATTTTTAATGCGTTTTTATATAATTTTTAATTTTTAATATTGTACTACTTTAGAAAAATAACTTTTTTTAAGCTCAAACTGCATTTTCCAGCAGCTATCCAAACAGGCTCCTCGTTGACAGAGATAGCAACTCCGAACTCTCGAGTGTGTCTTGTCGGAACAGTGAGAAGACAGAGTATGCGATTCGTCACACCACAATTCCTTCACATTTTCTCTCTTACCTTCTTCACTTTCATTACCTCTTCACTCTCACAATCCAACCAGGTTCACTTCTCTATCTTACTTTTTTTTCATATTTTCATTTTCCGCTTTCTCTTTTTCGTTGACCATAGAGTTAGAACTTCGATAATCAAGTGTTTCAACTATCTATGATCATCTGTAACTGAGCTTAGATTCTCATTTCCACCGGTTTCTCTGCTGAATTTCGTTTGTCTTTGTCGAATGGTTCAGTTTTGTGATGCTGGAACTGAAATTCCATCGTCCAAGTTGCTGGTCAAGGGAGGCACGGTTGTGAACGCTCATCACCAACAGATTGCTGATGTTTACGTGGAAGATGGTATCATTGTTGCAGTTAGTCCTAACATCAGGGTATTTGATGATACACCCCCTAGCAGTAGCAGTGCTTAATTTGCTTTCTAAGAGTTCGCATTTTTGCTATTTTCTAATGACTAATTCGGTTCCGTTCCCAGGTTGGAGATGATGTCACTGTCATAGATGCCAACGGCAAATATGTCATGCCAGGTTTCAAACTATACAACTATAATTCATCTCCTATTATTGTTAGATCAAGGGCATGTTTGGATGCAAATTAACACGTTTTTGAAAGTTTCTCTATTGGAAATATACTCTTTTTCTAATAGAGAAGCTCTCAAAAACTCTTCTAGCTTATATCCAAACAGAATCAAAATTATAATAATGGACACTGTAAATATTTTTTTATCCTTCTCAAATCCAAATTCTAAGACATTAAAGTCTATCTTAATTATTTTATTTATTGGACCTATCGAACCATCTTTTGTTGAGTCGTTATTGAATCACCCTACATGTCTAGTATTATAAAGTTCAATTGTAAGAGGAGTGCGTTGGAGACATCTACATTAATCAGTGATATGATCAAAATAATATATATAAGTTGTGGTGGACAACCAATTGCCATGTATGATAAGTTTGATGGTTTTTCTAAGTTTTGAAGTAATTCGTGAGATGATTCATGAATTGGTTGACACTGTAAAAGATACATGAAAATTAAACTATTTTATCATTGTCATTATTAGCTTGATAGTCTCCTCCTTTTGTTAATTGACCAGGGGGCATTGATCCTCACACCCATCTAGAATTCGATGTTGGTTTTACTGCAACGGTTGACGACTTCTTCAGTGGTCAGGCTGCAGCATTGGCTGGTGGGACAACAATGCACATTGACTTTGTAATACCACTGAATGGGAGTTTGACAGCTGGTTTTGAGGATTATGAAAAGAAGGCAAAGAAGTCTTGCATGGATTATGGTTTTCATATGGTTATTACTAAATGGGATGAAACTGTTTCGAGGGAAATGGAGCTGATGGTCAAGGAGAAAGGTCGTGATTTATTATGTCCTAGTTGCATTTTGATAATTTGGTTGATTAGGTGGTAGTAGTAACCCTTTGAGTAAGTTGTGAAGAATTTATTCCAGGAAGTATATATTTGTCTGTAATTGCAGGTATCAACTCTTTCAAGTTTTTTATGGCATACAAAGGAATTCTTATGATCAATGATGAGCTTCTTCTGGAAGGATTTAAAAAATGCAAGTCTCTAGGTGCTTTAGCCATGGTCCATGCGGAAAATGGAGATGCTGTCTATGAAGGGCAAGAGAAAATGATAGAACTTGGAATAACTGGTCCTGAAGGGCATGCTCTTTCAAGGCCCGCAGTGGTAAATTCTTAGATTTGTTCTTTCATAATGAATAATAAATTTACTGAGTAATGGAATGCTAATATTGGCCTGCCTTATTTCATTTTATCTTCTTCATTGTTTTACCAAACTATAACATACACAATTTTCATGCTGGTGTCAAAATTTGGCATACTTAGTTTGGTATTTGTTATTTTCCGTTCTCATCTGTTTTGATCAACCACATTTAGTTGGTATTTGATCATACCGATTACTTCTTTGTTTTCCTATATTTCTCGTATTGATCATATAGAACATTCCCCCATTGGACTTTGTTGACCTGTATAGGTGGAAGGAGAGGCAACTGGTCGTGCCATTCGATTAGCAGATTTTGTGAATACTCCTTTATATGTGGTTCATGTAATGAGCATTGATGCAATGGAAGAAATAGCAAAAGCCCGGAAATCAGGTTCTTCAATCCTTTTAGTGTTGATCTCAATTTTCATTTATGTATGCATTCGTTAAGAGAGATGATTATGGCATATAAAAATTAAGAAATCTATTTTGAGGAGAAATGAAAAGAAAAAGATATTTAAGTTGAATTGGTAGCATTCATAAATTGGTTAACTCGAGAGCCATTTATAGTTCCACTCTTGTATTTTGACTGTTATCTCTACTCTTTCATAAAATGTAGAAACTCAGGACAAACTCAAATCATTTGAACTTGATTGAGAGTCTGGTTCTTAATTCTGATTGTTGTCTTGTGTGATTGAACGGGGATATTGTTTAGGTTTTTTTCTTTGTATCTTCTGTAGTCAATAGACAAGAGCTGCCCAAGTAAAATTCCATTTCTGATATAGAGAGACTGGACTGTCTTCCTGCTTTTTACCCCTATCTCTTTGTTTTTTACTTTTCTGATTTGGAGGAGTACTTATTCTCTCCTAGGTGTACTTTCTCTCTTTCCATTCAATCCTGAAACAAGAGTTTTCTGATGAATGGCCAGTATGAATATGAACAAAAAGGACCTTTTTATGTCTCTGGATGACATTTTAAGTTTTATTGTTCCCTTGATAACTTAGTTTTTTGTAATAGTAAGATCAACTGTTTGTTATTGTGCTGAAGGACAAAAGGTAATCGGAGAACCTATTGCCTCTGGATTAGCCCTTGATGAGTCTTGGCTTTGGCATCCTGAATTTGAGATTGCAGCAAAGCAAGTGCCTTCACTTGTTGCATTGTATTTTTACTGTTATTCTTATATTGCTTTGAATTTTAAGAACATAATCTGTATTCATTCTCACGTTTCAGGTATGTAATGAGTCCCCCAATTAGGAAAAGAGGACATGATAGGGCTCTTCAAGCTGCCCTTTCAACAGGAGTTTTGCAGGTTTCACACAATGATTCAGGCTTAGGTTCAATAGTCATTTAATGAGTTTGAGGAAGTTATTAGGATAATATCGGTTACAAAATGCATCCTAGCATATCCATTATTCCTGATCTATGTATTATATATGCCCTGAACTCAGTTATATTTCTTTTTACGAAGATTCTTTTTGAACAAATGTTACCTTTCACAAATTTGTAGCTGGTAGGAACTGATCATTGTGCCTTTAATTCCACTCAAAAAGCTCGTGGAATTGATGACTTCAGGAAAATTCCTAACGGTGTCAATGGTAATCACACGAAAGTCCTGGATATTTGTGGCCTAAATACATTCTTGCTCATTTGAAATATTTCCTTACTATTATACATTGCAACCAAAATCTGTAGGTATTGAAGAAAGAATGCATTTGGTATGGGACATCATGGTGGTAAGACATCAATTACACCATCTTGGCATTTTCTTTTTGTTGAGGTTGGAGTAAATGGTGGAGAGGATAAGCTCTTAACTTGAACTTATTATGGTATATGTATCTCACAGGAGTCTGGCCAAATAACCCCCTCTGATTATGTCCGGTTAACAAGCACAGAATGGTATATTTTCAGTTAATCAAAGTGAATATTATTTTTTTGGTAAAGAGGCCACAAGCTAAAAGAATTACTGATTTTTTATATTTCTATAATCATTTAAGCGCTAGAATCTTCAATATATATCCAAAGAAAGGAGCTATTCTCCCAGGATCTGATGCAGATATTGTCATCCTCAATCCAAATTCAAGCTTTGAGATAAGTGCAAAATCCCACTACTCTAGACTGGACACAAATGTGTACGAGGGAAGGAAAGGGAAGGTACTGGTTTAACTATAAATTGGTCCATATATATGGATTAAATTTAGTGAACTGAGTGCAACATCAATCTTTTTGGCAGGGAAAAATTGAAGTGACTGTAGCAGGAGGAAGAGTTGTTTGGGAAAATAATGAACTAAAGGTGACTCCTGGTACTGGGAGATACATCCAAATGCCACCTTTTAGTTATCTCTTTGATGGACTGGACAAGAAAGATGCCATTTATCTGAATTCCCTTCAAGCCCCAGTAAAGCGAGCCAAAGCCAGCAGTTAAAAAAACATCTCAGATACTGTCTTTTCAAATTCCAACATTCTACCTACCGTGTGAAAAAACAATGTTAATTGTTGCTAATCCTCTGCTGTTTAATGTGGTACTTAAATCTTAAGATTCTCTAAATAGATTAGTATTTACTTTTATGTGCAAATAAAAAAATTGTATGTTGTTATTATAATAAATGGATTTCATGTCACCTTTTTCACTAATGGAGTTCACAATTGCATATATTGCGTAATAGGCTACAGCCATTGGAGAAAATGCAGGCTTAATCATTGATTCTTCACGGCAAAGGTTTCTTTAAATTATATATTTTTAATTGAGTGTTAAAATAACTATATTAAGATTGTGGTTGTTCTCTTCATATGTATTTAGTGAAATTTTAAATTTATTATGAATTATTTTTTATATAGTGATAATAGTGATATAATATTTCTATAAATTTTATAGGTAAAAAACTGAATTTTTTTGTTATTGTAAATATTTAATTAATTTTTTTGGGTAAAGTTATTCATAGTATATTATATTAAATAATAATCAAAGATAAAAGTTAATAAATAAAATATTTTTAACAGAAAATAATAACTAAAATTAAATATTTTATAAAAGTGTTTTTACAACATTTTATTTGATTTATAAAATATATTGATAGGATATAGATCAAATAATATATCTATACCAATACATAAAAGAGATTCTCCTTTTTTATATAAATTTCAATATTCATATTTTATTTTTTAAAATTTATTTTTAAATAATAATAATTAATAAACTTAATTTGATAAAAAATTTAATATTTTAAGTTTTATATTTTTTATTTATTTATTTTAACTTCTCATATTCTATATTTTAAAATAAAAATTCTTTATTTAAGAAGACCATCATTCTTCTTTTATCTCATCTTCTATTTTATAATACTTAAAAATTATTATATATATACAAAGAAGATGTAGATAATAATATAGAAAAAAATTACTATATCAAAATGTAATGTTTTTCTTTAAAAAAATTAAAAAAAAGTCAACACTGTATAAATGATGAAAACTAATTAGATAATATTATAAAAGAATATTACAATTAAAACAAGATCTAAAAAGATCAAGATGAATATTTTTTTTTAAAATTTTTTATTTTAGAATCATTTCTTATATTTTAAATAATAATTTTTATTATTATTATTATTATTTTTAATTTTTTATATTTTCATTTAAATAGTAATAAAATTAACAGGAATAATTTTGGTAGACTAAAAAAAAGTTTAGTTAAAATTAACCTCAATATTCTATACAACTTATTCTTCTTATTTATTTATAGTATAAAAAGTATATATGCAAGACCGAGAATATTAGGATTGGAAAAATGAGGGAAATAAAAGGCTGCAAGTGTGACTAACGCCACCGTGCCTTTGAACTACGCCGCCACCTCTGAGATGGATCCGCCATTGTTATTAGGGTTCGAAGAAGTGGCCAACGTGGTTACAGAATCGTCGTCATCAACCGCACGAAGATTGGTCCCTTGGTTGAATTGGGACGAGTGGCTCTTCGTCAAACGCGCACTCTTCTCCAACTCCCCTCACTCTGTTTCCTCTGCTCTTAAACGAGTGAGTTTCTCAATTTTCTTCTCATAAGCCACTGCTGCAACTGTAAACCTAACCACGTTTTTTTTTTCTGCGTTTCAGATATCCACATGGCGAAGTCGAGGTTCGTTGCCGGTTTTCGTCGAAGTCACTGCTTCCATCATCGAAATTCATCTCAAAGACTCGTATTTCAGGTAACCCTAACTCCTCTCCTCTTGTACCTCTTATTAACATTGTCTATTTCAAGTTAGAAAATAATATATATGCATATACATTATGTATTTTTTAAACTTGAAGCAATTTTGTTTGATTTAATTGTAGGCAGGGTCAATTGAATGAAGCTTCTCTTTCGGAGGAGATGCTTACTATGCTGTATTGCATGGCGATCTTGAGGTTTGCTTACTCTGCCTTTCTTTTTTATGCTTCTTTTTGCCATCAATAGTCACTTTTTGAAAAAAAAATCTTGCAAAGTATAATGGTTTTGTCTTTTGAAGGCTTGTGAATGGTGCTGTTGAGAAGACACGCAAGAAAGAAGTTGCATCGATTGCAGTGGCAGCGGATGCAATTGGTATTCCACGCATGCTGATTGATATTCGACATGGTGAACAAGTCCTCCTACTCTTGTTAATTGTTGTTTTTGTTTGTGCTGATAGGGACATGATCTTCATAGTGGTTAAATTAGCAAAGAACTTCACTTATTTGTTTCTTTCATTATGTTTAGAGGGTCATTCCTTTTGTTTTATTCATTGCTGTAATTGCAGAGGGATCACACCGTGAGCTTCCATCACTCAAGATTGTTCGTAGTGCTTCTGTCAAGGTGCGTACAGTTCATTTCAGTTTGATTCATTATCTGTCTCAACAGTCTACAGGCTATTTTTGTGATTAAATTCTTAGCATGTGGGTCGGGGTTAAATTGTTAGCATTCACGAAACAAATTGGACTGAATTTTCTTTCTCAATGCCCGCACGTAACTGTAACATAATAGTTTTGAATATATGGAAGTAAATCTAGTTGCTCTAGTAATGGTATCAAGAGACAGAGTACATGCATGTCAGTCACTGAAATATATGCTATATTTGCAATGGATTAAGTTATTATTTCCTGTTTTTAATAACTGCTTGATTGCTTTCCGACATTAATCTTTCCCTCCTCTGTACATCTTTTTACATTTTTTACTGTTTAATTATTTAGCATTATGATGAGGCAATTCAATTGATAACCAGAACCATTAATTATGCAATTTGTACTCTAAACTCAGACAATGTCACAGGACCTTGGTAAAATATACTTTTAGACTTCACAGAACTGTAACTAAGAAACTAGCTGATTGTTTTGTCACTTACAATGTGTCAGCCTGACATTTTCATGTCAGTAAGTGATGTTTGAAATCTACTTTGTGGTTTGGAGTTATCATCATCCTCAGAATAATGCATACTATTTTTGTATATTTTAAAATTGTATTTTAACAGATCCATGATTGAATAGTTTTCTTACTTTTTAATTAGGAATTTGAACCTTGAACTACAGAATGTTCTTTTTTGGAGTAATTGAACTGATTTATCTTTTTTTGTGCATTGACAATGACACACAAAATAGAAATATTTATGCAAATGACTTTTGATAAATGTAACTGGAAAGAAAAATGGAAAGCATCCTGGTCTGTTGTGGGTTTAGCTATTTCAAGATGGACAATTTCTTCCCCTAACTCATCTAATGTTTGATAATAATTTCAGGCACTTGATTGGTTAAAGTCTTATTATTGGGAACCTCAGAGCAAAGCAATTCCTTTTCAAGATGAAGGAATAACAAAAGTCAAGAAAGAGATTAAGTCAAATATTCGTGAATTAGCTGTCTTCTTGAAAGTCAATGGGAGTGTCCAGTCTAGTTCTTCACAGCTAAAGGGAAAACGTCCGTAAGCTTATTTCATTTTCATCATATTTTGGCTTTAGTTCCATTCTATTTGGAGTGAAAGGTATTTAGTGCTGAAACTTGTGTTTTCCTATTTTCTGTTTCATTTGTGCATGAAACTTGTGTCTATGGGAAAGTATGTGATTTAATGTTGAAAGCCCAATTTCAAAATTTGATGGTTGGAAGTGTTTTGCCCCATTATTTTGTGGATCATGTATTCTGTCTTTAGGATGCATAACATTGGCCTTTTTGGATCTAGTTTTTTTTCTTCTTGATAAACTAGTTTTCTTTTCTTCCATTCTGGTCTCCAATATACTAAGAAATATCGTAAAAGGAATTGAAGAAACAATGATGTCATTGCTGCTCTCTTTTCATTTTCAGAATGTGATATACTTTCCATGTAGTTTGTGATTGAATTGTGCTTTTATTATACAACCACATTTTATCTAATGCCCTCGCCACGCCCAAAAAAAAATAAAAATTAAAAACCCTCTGTGCCAACTTAGTTTACTGCTCATGGCTCGTTTTATCTTTTCTCATTCATTCGCCTTAACTTGAGCTCCATATTTTATTTAAATATAAGGATTAATTTTTGCAGTATATGGTAAGGGTAATACATGTCAAGGAATTTTTCAATATTAATGGATGTGGAGTTAATGGTCTAGTATCGTTTTTAGATTACATTGTAAGTCTAGACAGACTGATTATTTTGTTGATAAGATGATATTCAACTGCATATTTTCCTGCAGTTCTAGGTTTTATTTAAAGAATAAGTATATATTTTGAAGAGCAACTCCTATTTCGACTTTTTTTACTATTTTTAGTATAGAAAAATGTGAAGACTCATTGCTTTAAAAAAAGCAAATCCTCATTTTTCTATTATTCTATCTCAATTTGGAGTTCTAGCATGTGTAGTGTAGATGTGTCCAACATATGAAATAGGGTTAATATACTTGTCTGTGGTACCCCTATAAACATCTACTTCTTGATACAGTTTCTTTTGAAAATTATATATTTTTGCTGACATTAAAGTGGAACATTTCATCTATTGCTTTATATTCTTACCACCTTGGGATAATATTTTTGGTTATTTCATAGAAAATATTTGGTCTATAGTCAGCTGTTGTCGGGGGAGTTTTTTTTCTTTTTTCTTTTAAAGCATGTACTTGCCATTTTTTGTGTCTTTAGAAATTTCTGATGTGTTGTGTATTTTCTCTTTTAAAGGGGTCAAGCATAGTGAATTGCTTTTTGGGCGTAATAAGCTTTTGTCTCTTATGGTTGGCAAGAGTCAAACATCACGAAGTGGAGGTATTATATTGTTCACATGTCTTAGTACAATAAAACATTTTTGTTGTCTTTGTTTGGTATACCTTGTGTGTGTGTAAAAGGGCGAGGGTGTGCAGAGGGATATGGGGCAAGACATTTTTTATAATCGTGTTTGAAGACCATGTAGCAGAAAAATAGTGGAAAAGAAATGATGCAACACCATTTGTGTCTACTTAACCTCTTGCGAGGAAACTGTTGTTTTCTTGGCCTCTTTCTGGGGTTTAAATCGCACATTGGTTTTTGACAGTTCCTTAGTGTATTATGCTAAGAGATTGGTCTACCTGTTTTTGAGTGGGTGTTCTTTCCTTCTTTATTGTAGCTGTTCTGCATTAGGAGGATACCTGGCCATCTCATCTTTTTTCATTCATGAAAAACTCAAGTGTTGGGTTTCCTTAGAGCTGATCGACCCAATAAATGAGATCCTTAATATATGATATGAGATATAGGGTATTTTTAACTTATTATAAAAAATAAGTTAAACTGAAATAATGAAATAATTTGCTGTAGAGTAACTTCAGTTTTCATTATTGTTTCACGGTATTCATGTACTAATTACCTGTGAACTGCAATACTTTCAGGATCTAAGAAACAGATCACGAAGATCTTGAAATATGTTCTTCGGTTATATTCATCCTTTTCTTCAGAGATTGTATCTGTGTTGTTGGAGTATCTTTTAAAAGCTTTAAGTTCCTCAGAGTTGGAAGATAATGCCGATGACACTTCAATTGGTCTAACCACAGAGAATGTTTTGGCTGATTGGAAGCTTGTCATACTCAAATTGTGCAATAAGGAACCCGAATTACTTCTGAATCTTCTTAAGGAAGTCCTTAATAGGATTAAGACTCAGGAAGATATGAAGCATGAAGCAGGTTGGTAGCAATTTTTTCCTTATACAGCATCCCTTTTCATTATGTAGAGTTTCTGGTTGAAGTTTAATATCTGTTTTGGGGTACTTGGGATGTATCTTTCTTTTGTGCTTTTTTCTTTGGTGCCCGGTTTATTTTCTTATTAAATACCATATACTTTCTAGGGCTTTTGTAATGTACTACTAATGGAAATGCTTTTTTGATTGGGTTCCCTTGAGTATAGCTTCTGTCTTAAGCCCACATGAAGTCAGATATTGAGTCTCGATTTTTTTCCCTTCATTTTGGTTTGGATGTCTGATTGTTCTTCTTTGATAGCACATAATTTTAGCTTGCTCAGATTCTTAGTTATTGATCTCAAAGCGTGCCACTTTTTTTAAATTTTGGTAGATAACCCAAATATGGGGATTTCACAATCGAGGACAGAACTTCGGCTTTCTTCTTTGTTTGCATGGCTTGTTGGAATTCTCAGTAAAGTTCCTTCTGCAGCAGCAAATATGCCGAAAGGAGTTATGCTTGAACTTCTTCGTAGATGTCTTCTAATATCACAACTTTTCAACAAGCAGCTCATGGATTCAGCACTTCAGCTTATAGAACTCATGGATGACAGCTACTTGATGGAGAAAGTTCGAAAGCTCTCTCACATTAGTTTGTCCAATTTAGAGCAAACAGATGATCAAAGCTCTTTATTAACTTCAAATAACGTTTTCCAATTTGAGGAATCTATACATGAAGCAGCTAAAAAGCTAGAGTTAGTTAAACATCAGGTTATTAAAAATAAAAAACCAATGGCGATGGATTGTGAGACTAAAAAATCACAGACATGGACTTTGGCAAAATCATGGAACCCATGTCCGATTGGAATGTTGCCCCGTGCTGTTGGGTCATCTGGTTCTCTTCCCGTTCTTGACATTATCAATAATGAAAAACAGAATCAGGTACCGTCTGGTTGTCTTCCCATTGATGACATCATTGATAATGAAGAACAAGATCAAGTATCGGAAAAGAAAGAGGATTGGAAATTGACCCCACATGGTGCCAAGAGAGATGCCACAATAGCCCTTCTGCAACTTGATAATTCAACTGTTAAGAAGATGAGGGAGACCGAAGAATTTGGTGAAGTAAACAATGAATTGGCACTGCAAGGGGACAAAGGATGTCTCCTAGTAGGCGGAGTTTGGAAGAAACTTACAGAAGAAGAGCTTCTAGTCATTGAGTCTTCTGTAAGGATTTTAGTTTAATCTATAGTTACTGCTTAGTTCTTAGCAAGATTTTATTCATGATATGTTGGTTATTTGTATGCTCATTTGTTTGTTTTATTTTAAAACGTATGGTACCTATAAGATACAGGTGCCTGGCCTGAAATATGTAACTTAATGAACATAAAAGAATTATGTAGCTTAAATTACCTGAACCACATTCATGCTTGCAATAGGAATTTCATTCTACATTCTTTTGCCCTTGCTCTATTTTCATTTTTGCTGAGTGCATCTGCAATGGGTTGAAGTTGGTCGCCAATGTTGTATCGTGGTAGAGAAAAGTCCAGCAGGGGCGACCTGAGAACACATGAGCTGAGCTGAGTATTCATATACAAGGCCACAAGCAAATCAAATATGCTTCTTGTATTCTGAATGTTTCATGTGGTCTCAGGACGACCCTGTAGAACCCCTCTACCTCAACATATTTGGGAAATTTGCCTTAACTGCAACATTAAACTTTGATAATTTTTTTATCAATTTAGTGGGTTTATCCAATTTCATTCAATGAATATATAGCCTTAAGCAAGCGTGGTACTTCTAGGCTTGAATGTACTACACCCAAGTACTTGTCATAGAAATGAAGGGGTTGTGTTAGAGTACAACTTTGTACTACTCGTTTTCACACACAGCTCAAACGGGATGTAGTACTACAACTTCCCGTTGCCCACACGTCAATCAATGCCAAAGACTAGTATAAACTGTTTCTTACAGAGGGTTGATAAAAGATATTTAAACCCAAAAGTGTAGATTTCTGATTTCAAATTTCCCTGAAATGCCGTCAATTTGGATGTGATTAGGCGTGCAAGAATATAATTTTACTTTTAATAAAGTATGGATTTTTATTAATAGGAACCGACAAGTGTATCATATATTATATATTATATCATGGATATGCTAAATATAGATAAAAATTAATTAAATGTTATAACTTCAAATAGAAAAATTATTAATAAACAAAAATGTTTAAAATAATTAATGTTATACAAAAAATTAATTCGGGTATAATTTAAGAAACTACACCAAAGGAAAAAAATGTTTAAACTGGTGGAAAAAATGTATATCATGCGTATTTTTTAGAAGATAATAGATTAAAATTATGTCCTTTTCAAGATAATGTAATCTAATTTAATGTAAAAGAGTGCAAAATAAGAGAACAATAGTTAAAAATTGGGGAAAAGAACAAAATTTAATGTAAAGTCGGACCTAAATATAATTATTTAAGTGGATAAGTAAATGCGATTTAAAAAGAGAAAGATGAAAATAAGTAATGAAAATAATTAATAATTGAATAATTTTTAAAAATTATATAAATCTTTAATAAAAATTGTTTATCTGAGTTCTTCATCAGTAAAATTAATATTTGAATGTAATTCCCACGAATATGAATTTTTTAATATTAAAAAGAAAATTATCTTGAATGTTAAGAACTTTATGTTTATGAAACTCATTAAAATATTATTTAGAAAGATAAAACACTAATATATTATATTATTTTAATCTCGAAGATTAGTACATAAAGGTGGATAACGAAGAACATGTTAAAAAAACTGTAAGGAAAGGATCTTAATATTTTATCAAAATATTTACCATTCATTTGTATTAACTGTCATCACTTTTCTTTTTAATATGTTTGGAAAAGTTAGGGAAAAAGAAAGGAAAAGAAAAGGAGTCAAATGTTTTATGTGTACTCTCCAAATGTTGTAGCCTCAAAGAACAAAAATATAAAAACATCGGCATGGGAGCTAAATTCGAACAATCGATAATCACGAGGAATTAAAATGGCATGCATACTTTACATTGCAAAAATGCATTACTGCATCACTTTGACTGTCACGAGGAAAAAACAAAAAATAAAAGGGTAAATGGTAAAGATTAGAGGGCAAAATGTATGCATGCAGACATGGAAGAGAGTGAAAGGTTGGAAAAGCCTATGAAATTGCCCTTTCCATTTACTTTTAAATACACCACCATGGCTGAATTTTTCTAATGCTTTGCTCTCTGCACACTGCTTGACCTAAATTGTTGTCTTTCCTAGGTAGAAAGAACACCATCCTCTTCTCTCTCTCTCTCCACTAACCATCACTTTTTCACCTTTTATACATGCCCTCTCTAAATAACAAAGTTCTTCAGAGAAAAAGAGAAAGAATAACTAATACTTGGTGTGGTGATCACTCTTCTGACAATTCTTTGGTCATATTCTAAAACAAAACAACTTTCAATAAAGAACAATAATATTTTAAACTTATGTTAATCTTAGTTCCATCTTATTTTTCTTACATTACCACCACTTTACACCAATTTATCACCATGTTTACGTGAAGAGTGTAACTATGAAATGAAAAGAAAGTTTTATATGCACAATCGACTGAAATGGTATTTTATGTATATGGGACCCTTGATAATGAAAAAGAGAGAGATATATAGTGTAAACGTAACCACACTTGCGAGACAAATGCATGAGGGGTAATGATGCAAAAATCCAAGTAATAGGAACAATTACTTTACATATAAATGGTTGATAGACTAAAGCTTGCTCGCATTGTCCTCCGCATGTGAATTTTCATCATTTGGCTGAGATGTGCTGGTGAATTCTTCATCTACTGATGAGCCACTCCATAGAAGGAAGCATATATGATTCATATGACTTTATTAAGGTAGAAACATCAACTCAGAACCCTCCCACTAAGATTTTCCTTTCAAAAGAAAAAAAAAATGGTTCCACTAAAGATGATTTATAACATGATATAATCATTTTCCATTCTATATTCTATTTATCTGCACTTATAGAATGTTTACCTCATAGTAACTTCACCACAAAAACGTATATAATAAGGGTTTTTATGCATTAAGTTGATGGTTATGGCTAGCTTCCACTTTTTCTTTGTAAGGGTTGTTTATCCCCTCCATTAAATGTACAATTGTAGGTGCATGTTGTCAGCTTTCAATTTCTCATTGTACATAAAAGACTGTTAGAAATATAACACTTACTTTGAGAATCTTCACCAAAGAATTAGTTTTTAACTTTTGGTTTAGAGATATTTTTAGTGTAAAAGCAGAAAAAAAGTTGGGTGGTAAAACTCTTCAACTTCCAAAGAACACATATATATATATATATATCTATATATCTATATATATATATATATATATATATATATATAGAGAGAGAGAGAGAGAGAAGAGACACAGTTTCTGTTCTTCAAATTTCAAAAGCGAAATCATGGAATTTAATTAACCTGGGTGTTAACTTTTACAAAACCTCTAAGCTTTCAAACCTTCCCTTTTTGTTAATTAATCCAATAATAGTCACTTTTGGAGCCATCTTCTCTATATTAATTTAGCTGCCACATGCTGATCTTCACATGTTATGCATTTAGATTTGTGCATGAAACATAAAAGACAAAACTCTCTCTCTCTTTCTCTCTAAAAAGGCATGCAGTGGGTCACATGGATGGAGATGGATCATGTGATGCAACAACATATATTGCCCATTTCTACTGGAAACTGTAGGTGTACGTTGGTAACATTAACCTGGAATATTATTAGAATCTTCTGCTTATTGAAATATTATTTGAAGCTTTCAGATTCTTAGCAGCGAAGCAGGGTATTTTAGAGGCTTCCTAAGTTCACATTGACCACCAAACAGTGTCCAAAAATTCAAGATTCAAAAGACATACATGCTTGGATGTGAAGATGGACAGCACTTAATTTCAGCACATACATTTTCAAAGTAATAAAAGTGAGAAAGAAGAGAAGAATATGGAAAGAAAGAAACTAGAAAGAGAGTGATGAATGTGACCTCTCCAACAATGGAATCTAGAGCTAGAAGGTTGTGCACAAGATCGTTTTCTTCTTTCTCTCATGCATATATAATTAAAGGCAGCATTGAAAATTGAAATATGTATATACCTTATCTAGTCAAATGACAGAAGATTCACTTATAATAATTGTGCAGTGTATATATAAATACATTATTCCATGATTGATGACTAGAAGGAGCTACTTCTTCTATATGTGTAGGTCACGGGTGTGCTTTGGATTGTACAAAAATGAATAAAGGTCAGAATGTTCTACCTTGAAAACTAGGTACAAAGCACTTTGAGAGTTTACAATTATATATAATAACCTTGTTTTCTATTATGTTCTATAGTTATGTACAGGAGGCAAATTTTGACGTATAGCTGTAGTGGGAAAAGATTTAAAATGGTGATCCTCGTGATCACAACCCAACAGTGATCCCCACAAATATCCCTATAAAAGAAGAAAAGGTATTTCTTCAGAAAATAAAGGGTGGGATGGATATGATAGCTGAACAAAAAGGAAAATTACAGCCACATAATTCTTCAACAGTGTTTATCTTTTCTGGTTTCTGAGACACTTTTCTCATGCTGGAAAATCAAAAAGTCATGATTTGGGTGATCTAAGAAAGTTTCTATCCCATCAATCCTTATTAGTACTTTATTTGAATGAGATTGTTGAAGCATATGGATGAGATTAACTGCTCATCACTTAAGTGTAAACGATAATCTTGGATTCTTGATATAGACAAGAATATTTGATGATGAAAAATAAAGAATAGTGCTATATATGCATAAAGATAGTTCATTTAGCTTTTAGTAGTTGAAGTTGAACTTATCCTTTATTTCCACAACTAATGTGGAGTGATGTGTTTCAAAATTCAAGTAACTGATCACATAAAGAATCATTCGTTATTCAAAAATAGAAAAGTGGATGGAAGTTATACAATGGTATCATTCAAAGGGAAGTTATCTGATTAAAATTTAATACAGAACAAACAAATGAATTCTCTATTACACATTCAAAAAAAGCTTGAGAAGAGTTGAGAATATCTCCTCTTTTCTTGGACAAAAAAATATGTAGCAAAGCAGGCTTTGGTTCTAGTTTCCAAGTAAAGACGAGGGTGGAGGAGAGGGAGGGACCAACAAATTGAACAACTTCTGACATTGATATAATAGTGGGCCAATGAATATACATAAAAGTAAGTATATTTTCTTTTTAATTCGGAGGACTATCACAACCTTCCAAGTTTCAGTTCCACACAATAGTGTGTGTCATACAGACAGAAATACTTAAAATATCACCTTTCAATTTTAATTATTATTCTGGGAATTTGCGGAGGACAAGAGATCTTTGTATCCACAGAAAAAAGATCACTGTGTATGCAGCCTTTAAACTTTTTTTAACTTCAAACTCAAATTAAATGATGTAGCAACCACATCTCAGTACATTTTGAGTTTTGATTAATATGCCCTCATGCACCTTCTCTCCAAATTTTGGAGAATATAGGATAAAAATATATATCCCACTGGCATCGCTTCAAAATAAAAATAGAAAGTAGCTCACATCTCTAGAGGCATCACAACCCACCACTACAGCATCCGAGAGAACAATCAATAGCTAATTAATAGCTCATTGGATCTTATTATAGCTTATCCTAGAAAAATACATTGTTTTTACTGACATGGTCATATGCTTCTTAAAGTTAGTAAACAAACTACACACATGATAGAGGGGGTTGGACAAAGAATGGTTATTTTAGTAAATATGTCATATGTTTCTGTTTCATAAAGTTGTAAAATTACAAGTAATGATACTTGCATATGTGCGTAGTACATACACTTAATTAACATTTTTTTTAATTTCTTTTTCTTATTACATCATATATTTTTTTATATCAGTTAATTTCTCTTTAGGGTCTAATAGCATATAGCACATAAGTATGCATGCATCATTTTTCAAAATATAATGTGAGAGAGAGTGAATGAGGTTCTTTAAAAGTTGGCGGTGTGGTAAAAGTGAATGAAGAAGAGAGCTCCAAAGCATAGTATTGGAAGAAGCACTCTTTGGTTCAGTGATGGCTTTCACACTAGACAGGTGTGAAGATAGCATGATGTTCACTATGGAGTCTCAGAAGTCAGTGCCTGCTCCCTTCCTGACAAAGACATACCAACTTGTTGATGACCCTCGCACTGACCACATTGTGTCTTGGGGTGATGATGAAACCACATTTGTTGTGAGGAGGCCCCCAGAGTTTGCTAGAGATCTTCTTCCCAACTATTTCAAGCACAACAACTTCTCAAGCTTTGTTAGGCAGCTAAATACCTATGTGAGTGAGAATCATGTCTTGTATATATGCACAACTTCGTTGTTCTCTATATATCCTTCATGCTAGCTTTTGTGCTATCTTATGATAAATTAAGATTTCCTGTAAGACAATTTTTCACCCCTGTTGAGTTAGATTTGTCCATCTACATTTCTTGACAAAGTTATCCTAATCATATTACTAATTCAGAAGAGTTGGGAAATGGAATCTTCTGAAGTATAAAAGCTTAAAAGTACTATGGTCTTGTCTCCATATTTCTCCTTCACTATTTGAGCTATTAAGGCTAAGTTATGATTACCTAGCTAGCTACACAAGCTTCATGATTGACTTATGTTTGTAAAACTGCACATATATATACCTTTCATCTTTTTGCAGGGTTTCAAGAAGGTAGCTGCTGATAGGTGGGAGTTTGCAAATGAATACTTCAGAAAAGGATCTAAGCACCTTCTATGTGAAATCCACAGGAGGAAAACCCCTCACCCCTATCAACAACATTACCATATGCATGACCAAGCACCACAGCTTCTTCAGCCAGATGAGAATCTGTGTTGGATTGATACTCCTCCATTACCATCTCCTAGACCAGGCAACGATATTTTAACAGCACTTTCTGAGGACAACCAAAGACTTAGGAGAAAGAACTTCATGCTCTTATCAGAACTCACTCACATGAAGAATCTATACAATGACATCATATATTTCATCCAAAACCATGTAAGTCCTGCTTCCTGTGAACAAAGAAGCAGCAGTGCTATTCTGAAGCTGGTAGAATTGGAATCATCACCTCAATCTCCAAATTTTATTAGACCAGCTAAGAGCCATATCATGGAGAAGTCTTTGGTAAGTTCTAATGATGAGCCTAATAGTTCTGTGAAGCTCTTTGGGGTTCCTCTTTGTGGCAAAAAGAGATTGCACCCAGGTAACCTTGATCAACAAGAATAGTATGTATTCCTTAGTCAGAACTTCTTCTCATTATGATTACCAGCTTTGATTGGACAACAACTCTTACTGATTTTGTTGACATTTGGAGAGAGGCATGTATAGAAGAGGCTTGTGTTCAGATTAGCTAGACTTGTTTCTTTAGAATTTTCTATTAGATCATATGTTTCTGAAAGAAAAAGAAAACAGTTGTTTGCTAATTTTATAGTCCAAAAATAAAATAGCATGTTAGTTAATTACCTTTTTTATCATTAGTTCCTCAAGTTTTCTTGTTTCTTTCAGTTATGTGTTGGTATCATATATGGTCATACAAATTTTAGTGTAATGACAAGATTTAAGGTTATGCTGCTCCTTAATTTTACATATAACACATTATTTAGCAAAGAACCAATTCCAAGACTTCCTCGAAGAAAGGATCCAAAGTAGTGAATACAAAATGACAACTATTCCTGCCAATACTTCAATGCTGATTTTATAGTACACTCTTCTCACACAAAAAGTCGTTTGAACTGGGAAAATTATTAAAAGTGGAATATAAAATAATTGTATATAAGAATATATATATCTTGTCCCAACATCTTTTACAATATATAAGAAAAGAGGACAGAAAAAGAAAAGAACAGAAACTGTGAGGTAAAATATAATGTTATAACAAAAATGGTAAGAAAAATTTGAGTTGTGGAAGAATATTATAAGAATGCCATTTATTTGTACTCAAAATTTAGGATGAAAGGATGATATTTCAGTATAAGAATCTATGTTTTTGTACAGTACATTTGACAAATATGATAAAACTTAGATAAAGTTTAAAGACAGATATATTTAATCGTATAAATTATGAACTTATTCATTCTCATGTTCGTTAATATGTTCCTAAAATTTATTGAAAATTTTAAATAAATCTGGATAATTTAATGAAGGTTAAAAGATTGTAAAAATTTGTTCAAATTAGTTAAAGTTGTGTAATAATTTAACAAAAAAAAAATCGGAAGAATTGAATTTATTTATCCTAATTTGTCTCACTTTATTAAATTTATTTTAAGAATAAATTTTGGCTTGTCTAAATTTGTTAAAAAAACTTTTTAAAATATAATATATATTTTAATATATTTTAGAATTAAGTAATTGCATATATAATTTTTTGATTTTATAAACAGTATTTTGTATAATATGATTATATTGATATTATATAACTTTTACATTATAAAATATATAACAATGACTATTATTTTAGGCTTTTACACTTAATAAACACGGGTAAACTACAATTTTAGTTTTTGAAAGTACAAGATATTATCACATTAATATCTAAAAATACAAATTAAAAAAACTTAAATACTGTGACTTTAATTATTAAACTTAATTATCTTATTATTATTTTAATCCCTAAAAGTGTATGGATATTATTATTTAAATCAAACTACTTTTTTAATCTTAATAAACTCAAGTTAGAGAAACCAAACTTGTGGATGACTAAATGAGTACTTCTTTCTCTACTTCCATAAGTTTTGAAAGAAATTTCAAAATATAATTATAAAAATTAAACATCTTAAACTCTAAATCATAAATCCTAAATTTTAAAATAATCAATTTTAAAAAATATGAGAGCAGAAAATATTGAAGGTGCAAGAACAAGCAGAATAAAGTTTTGGATCTTCAAACTAAAAGTTCAAGCCCAATTCCAACCTAGCACAAACTTATCCATTACCGAATTTTATGTACAAAACTTTGAATACAAAGGATAATTACTTTTTGCACTTCCATGGTTTCTTTCTACACCTCCTTTAGATTTTTGAAAAAGTGTCTCTTACTTTAAATAAATTTTCAGATTAAGAATATTTTTAACCAATAAATAATTTAGAATTTCCCTACATCTATGGAGATAAAGACAAAATATATGGAGGTGTTAAAAGAAATACCCAAAATACAGATATAAATTGAAGACTCCTTTGGAAAAAAAAAAAAATCCACATGGAGCAACTAAAAGTGGCAATAACAATCATCTAGAAATGAAGTTGACTGTTTTGGCATCTGGTGCATATATAGTTCACATTGATAGAGAGGGAAAGAGATAATTTTATATGGACAAGCTCACTTCAAAGGTGGTGGGGCTTTGATGGATCACATGTTCAAACTTTAGGGAACAACCACCAAAAGATTGTGTGCCTTAGTGCAAATATCAATCTAATTAACCAAAGAGGATATGCTTAAATCATCATACTTTCTATCTCACTCCTCCTCCTCATCATCATCATCAATAAATCAAAACTAAACAACAATTCCTCATCTCATTTACTTCACAGTTCAAAACACTACAAGAAAGAAAAAAAAACAGCAGAAAAACTACTTTTCTGAACATTGCTGTGTGAATTATGAATTTGGCCTTTTGTAATGTGCATTTAGATTAGATTCTGCACTTTCTTATGCTCCAATGATGACTTAACCTGAAAGATTAATCTCTTGAGTAAATCCAAAAAACCCACTGAATATTCAACATTATTATTATTTGTGCTGTCACAACCCACTGAATGATGGCAAGAAAAATTTATATCTATCCCAAAGGTAACCACTTTTGCAGTACAATTCATTCCCTGATGTGCTAAGTGATTGCAGGGGCAATTTTCTGACAATGGTTTGCTTGAGCCACGTTGCCCACTTCACAGACCCAAGAAAAAAGGTTTCTTTTTGAATGTGTCAATCTTGTAAGGTGGCCTTATCCACCATTGCAATTCAATTCCTCAGAAAAAGACTTCTCTCTCAATCCAACCCTGTTCATTGTTGACCTTACCACACTCAAAGGACACTAACTCCTTTCACTTCACTGTTTTTTCAAGTTTTCATCACAAACCAAAATGAACCAAACACCACCAACTCACCTCTGTTTAAGTGTTTGACATTTGTAGAATCCCTTAAACTAATCATGCTTCCTCTTTGTACTTATTCATATAATCTACTACTACACCATTGTACTGTGAAAACAATGAGAAACTTGTGTTAGTACAGTTGTGTACCAAACTCATTGATTCACTATCATTAGTACAAACTCATTCACTATTGTAACAAATTCACTTTAAGTTATTACAAAAATCACAGTATTACTTGTAACCTTTTCACTAACAGATAGTTTAAGGATTAGGATGTTAATGAAGAATTAACAACCCTATATAAAATGAGTTTGATAGCAATTGCTTATGTAAAAAAAATATTATATTATTAATATGAATTATTTATCAATTTTTATTAATTTTTAATTTCTACATGAAGTTTTAGTTGATTGTTTATGTAAAGATTGCAATGTCTTCATTTTGGTAATCATTAGATTGCCAATTATCTACAGTTATTTATTTATCTTTATTTCCACAGAAAAATAAAATTTATCTTTCTTAAATTATATTAAATAACACTCACATCTTTGTTTAGTTTTAAAACTGATAATAACACTCGTTTTTTTCTTAATATTTAAATAATAGATACTTTTTATTTTTAATAAATAAAAACGATTTTTCTAATATTTTTTAAAGTGTCACTGTCATTTGTTATTTTATTTAAAATATAAAATCAACTAAAATTTAAATAAAAAGTAATAAAAAATAAGTTTTTAGAAAAATAATTTAATTATAAAAATATATTTTTTGACAGAAGGTTTAATAATTTTTTATAAATTATTCAATTTTTTGTTTATAAAAAATATATTAAATATAAGAAGATGAAAGTCTATAAAAAGATGAATGTTTATTTGTTTTCATTAAAAATATAGATTAATGTGTATCGAAATACTGGAAAGGTGTGGGTTTCATTTTATTAAAAAAATATATATCTATTTTAATATCATAGTAAATGTAAGTGTTATTTGACATAAAATAGGGGAAATAAGTACAACTTATTTTAATTTTAAAAAATTTTGTTAGTCTTAATATATATCATGAATAAGATTTGGCAAAGAAAAGTGTTTGTCTTATTCTAAATTTTTGTTTTATTAGTGATTAGGCTTCTAATTAAACTACCAAAAGAAACAAGATAGAAGATGATGAGCAAGTCATGATCTTAAGTTAAAAAAAGTTTAGATTATGGTAAAAATGACTATTAAAAAATCCCATGATCATGCTAACATTAAAAAATTAGTTTACAAACAACTTAGATATGCAAAAAATAGCTTATCTAAAAAGATAAAATATGTAGAAAATATTTTAATCAGGAAAAAGTTTTAGCCAGCACAAAAACCAATTTAAGGAGGGGAAAAATAATCATTTTAAGGTTCAATTTCTGTGGGTTAACTTAGTTTTTGGAGTGTCAAGATTAAACAGGTAAAAAGAAAAAAAAAAGGAATAATTAGAAGAATTAAATATCTGAAGATTTGTGGAAGTGTGAATTTTTCTTGAAGGTATTTTGAGAGGTAGTGGAAGATCCAGAAACCATGGAATATTGAAAGGCAGAAGAAAAATATTTAGAAATTAAAAAGAGAATGAGAAGAACCCTAATGAATGATCTCCACCATGCATGGACCAGAAAGAAAGTAGTGAGTGATGCTTAAAATCATAGCTAGGGCTAAACCTAAACCTATATATCCATGCCTAGTCTATACCTAAATAATCATCACTTATGTTAATAAATTTATTTGACCATGATGATGATTGTTGCTCTACATAACAACCACATTATTGAAGAACCAATATCATACATAAACTTTTCACATCTCATCTCATGCATCATAAATCAATGACATGATCACAATATCTTATATTAATAGATCAATAATATTCTATATCGTTGTTCGTTATGATATGTCAACAAGATATCACTTTAATATGGGGTGGTAAAACGGGTCAGCCCGGCCCGTTTAGGCTTACTTCGCCATGAGCCCGCCAAAAACGAGTCGGGCCGGGCCTGTTCGCCACAGTGATACAGGCCAAAATTTCTAACCCGCCCTATCATAAGGCGGGCTGGCCCGCCTATATTTTTTATTTTTTATTTTTTTGAAAAATCTATTTTTTAGATTTTTTATTTTATTTTTGGATCTTTGGTTTTAAATTGAATTTTTTTTCTTTAGAACTATTTTGTTTGTGTCCAATTTAAATAAATTTTTGTAATTACAACAATATATTAAAGATGTATATGGTGACATGACATTTTAAAAGTGCAAGTTAAAAGACATAATGTTTATTACAAAAGAAATTGCAATCAGTGAGGTGTTGAAGGAACCCTAGATATAGCTACTTTCCCAAATTTAAAGAGAACAAGTGAAAGTGACTAAGGTGTTATATTTTTTTCACGGGCCAGCGGATTGGCGGACTAGACGGACCAGGCTGATACGGGTTGACGGGTTTAAAATGTTAACCCGTCTCGCCTATATGCTGGCAGACTGGCCTGCCAGGCCCAACCCACTTTGTCACCCTTACTGTAATATCTAAAATGTTCTTTTCTAATTCTTAAATATTGTTTATATGACAGGATTATGTTTCAATTTACTAAATATTATGTTAATGTATATATTACGAATTTAGGAAGATATATATATGTTTGAAACATAGATTCGAATTCATCTAAAAACTACTAAGATTTATAGTTATAATCGAGTAAAATCATTTGCTAGTCAAAATGAAATTAGTAATTATATCATATATATATATATGTATATATATATATATATAATAGCAATATATTTACCATTCAAGAATGTGAGAAAATGTTGCTCTTGTTTGCCTTATCTCCTATTTTTATCTTTCTAACTTAAAAAATCAATTGCTTAAACTTGATTGATAAGCTTAGAATAATTTAATAAATAATATAACTTAAGAATAATTGATAATAAGTTTTGTTGTATGTTGATTAAAGCTTAAATAAGTTAATATTTTTACTATTTTATTCATATATGGTAAAAATAATTTACGTAGACATTTCTTATGGATAGAAGGAAGAGATAAAGAAAGAGAAAAAAAGAGAGGAAAAAGTGATAAATATAATAAATAATGTGATTAAAAAATTATAAAAAAAAAAGTTACGTAAAAATAATATAAAAATAATATATATTAAAAAAGCTCTTACCATAATAAAGGAGGTTGAAAAGATCCAAACACACTTTTTATTTATTTTTTAATACAGGGATGACAAAGTTTAGCACATTTTTAAGTGAGTGGTTGATTTTATAATTTTGGATAAATATTTGGAGAAAAGGTTATATGAAAGTTGCATAAAGTAATACAGAAATTGTATATTTTGATTAGGGTTTAATAAAAATATGGAAAGAGTAGTGAAGATTGTTGAATGTAAATTATGAAGAATGGTGTCATTTTCAACATAAAGGGAAGTTGATAGAGAGATATTGGTTGAATTTGCATTTGCATTTACATTGCATGATGTTGTGAGAAGCTCAATAATAATAATAATAATGCATTATTCTCTCTCATGGTGTTATGGGATATGGTGAGGTGATGGACCACCCAAAACATCAATCACAATATCAATAATTGAATATTCCCTTTCATTTTTTATTCATATTCATTTTTAATTTTAAATATATAACCATGCTTTTCACAAACAACTTATTAAATCCTAGGGAAAGAGTTACACAATTTTATAATTACAATTCCAACTATAAATTATTTTATTAAAAAAAATATAAATTATTGTCACTTGTGTTCAAATATTTTATGATATTTTAGTTCTTTTTAATTTTGGAAGCGGAAATAATGATTTTTAAATTAAAATAAAAGATAAATTGTTCAAAACACGTGACCAGTGATTTCGATTCATTAAATTGACTTGCTAACTTTGAACAAGTTTTTATTTTTTTATTTGAATTTGAAAGTTTAAGTTAAATTTGACTTTGTATTAACGTAATGTTAGTGCAACGCGAGTTTATCGAATTAATTTTATGAACGGAAAAAGAAAGTTGATTTCGTCTTAGTTATGTGATTTAAAATAAGTGTAGAGATATAAATTTTTAGGGTGTGTTTGGGTAACTTGCGTTTAAAAAAGTAAAAGTGACAATGATAGGAGTAATTAAGCAAAGCAAGGAACCACGCAAGTTCACGTTAGAGTGTGGCGGTTTCCCACCGTCCAATTATCCAAACAAGGAACAAGGTGTATGTTTGTTACAGTGGACGCAGGTGCAGGGGATCGGAACCCTAAGGTCGAACTTTGATATTAACGAATCTTGTCCTATATACGTTATCCAATGTAGTTGCCTTTTGTAGTGCGACACATTTGCCTCCAAGTAGAAATTGGAACAACAAAAACAAAGCGTACAAGATTTTGCAGAGATTAATAAAATAGTATTGTCTTGATTGAGGGAATGGGAAGAAAGTAAAAATAGTTATAAATTCATGGTTTTAATTATGATATTTTTTATGGAAATCCGTGGATGATTGCATGATAAAGGAATCGCCATTGATAGGTGATGACATGGCTATGTTAAGAGTAGAAATGTGTTTGGCATCCACAAAAATCTAAGGTAACCTCAGCCTCCCATTTCATTATTTTGCTTAAATTACTCTGCCTTTTCCTTTCCTTGTCCACCAATTGTTCTCTATATTGCCCCACACACACACACAACAAGAACAACAAGAAAAGATAGAGAGAGAGAATTGTGTGATTGCATTTGCAGAGGAGAGGATAATAATTGAGGTGCGGTGAAGATTTTGGTGGAGTGTGGGGAGGCCCTACCACCCTTCACCTTCATTATCCTCTTCACCAGAGTCTCTTTTTAATCCTCTTCTGTGCCTATCTATCCATCAATCTGCACCACCCCTGGGATTGTCCTTTGCCTTGGTTCCATTGTTTTTGTGGATCTTGAGGCTGTTGTGTGGGCCTCTTTCTGCATAAGTTCCAACTAGCTAGATCTATTTTATTCTAGCTGCTCGCCAATTATATTCCCAGAAGAATTATTCACTTACCAATAAGATTTAGAGATTCTGCAGATATACATATATGGTTCTTATTGCATAGACTCATCTTCCATCTCTTTTCATTTTTCAATTCCATTTCTAGGCGTTATAGAGCTGCTATCAGATCTTGGTGCCCCCACCTTCATTTCTTGCTGTGTTGATATTCCCATCTTCATAAGGACCACTGTATACAGATTCTTCATTGAATGACAGCTGTTTAGGTTGACTACACGGTTGTGTTGTTCTCTCCTCTTTATTGCAACCCAATAAGAGAGAGAGTTGGTTTTAAGCTACTGTGAGTTTATTTCCATGGTTCATTCGTGTGGTTGTCTACCTAATTTATTCTGATCTAACTTTGGCCTAGGAGGCCCACCATTGGGTTTTGGTGGGCTTTAATTGAGCCAATAAAACCCCCATCTTTAAAAGGTGTTTTCTTTTGAAGGTTCCAATTTGCTTCTTGTGTTTCTTTCCAACAAGGAAGGGAGGGTGTGTCGTTAATTTGTGTCAAGTAGTGAGGTCATTTTGGTTTTCCTGTTGATAGCCATTGTTGTTGCACAATTGGCATTAAGGTTGTGTTATCATATATTGCAAACTCGAACTTGACTTGTGAAAGACATCTTACGTGCTAATGCTACTTTACTTTATCACCTGCATCTCCTTCTTTCTGTTTTTAAAGCCTCTCCTCTCTCTCAAACCACTCCCATCATGGGCTGGTGAGGTGAGGTTGATCTCCCCTTTTTTTTACGAAGACTTTTTATTGAAGTCCATCTCTAAGTTGTTTAGGAACCACTTTTGGCTTGGTTTTTCTTGTCAAATTCCCACAAGAATGTCTCTAATGAAGAGGACTCTTATTTCGAAGGAGGAGAGTGTTGAAGACTCCCAAAGCATGTCAGTGTTGGACTTGCCAGACCTGGTGTTGGAGTGCATTCTTGAAAAGCTCCCTCCAGCTCCACTTTGTCAAATGGCTGGTGTTTGCCGGTCCTTGAGGGAGAGGTGTGTGAGTGATCACCTCTGGGAGAGGCACATGAAACAGAAATGGGGTAGAGTTATTGGCGAAGCTGCTTATAGGGAGTGGAAATGGCATGTTGCTTCTAAAGGGAATGTTGGAACTCTTGGACATGGCAAGCAAAGGAGCTTGATGAGGCTTGTGTCCCTTCATTGGCCTTTTTCATGGATGAGAACCAAGGTGGATACAAATAATACCAGCAAGCAGTCAAGTTATTTGCCTCCTGATTCCTTCATGACATGGTATCTTGCTCTTGAGACAGGCAACTTCTGGTTTCCTGCTCAGGTCTATAACCGTGAGGTATCTACGATTGGGAACCCTTTGTGCCTTTTCCTATTGAAAACTTGTATTCTATTATGCTACCCTCAATAGTGAATCAAATTCGTTTTTTGTGTTAACTAAAATAGAAAATTATTGTCTTTTATCAGAAGTTACATTTTTCCCTTTTTACTTGCAGAATGGCCATGTGGGATTTATGTTATCTTGCTATGATGCTGAACTTAGCTATGATCCTCAAACTGACACCTTCCAAGCCAGGTAATTGGACATGATTTTTAGTGGTTGTGTTTGTTCCCATCAGCCATTGAAAGAAAAAATCTCTGCATGTTTTGAAGAGTTATTGATTAATTATCGATTGCAGGTATCCACCACATGGAAGAAGGGCAGCTGCAATAGAGCATGGCATTCCTTGGGAAAGGCTGAGAGCACCACCTGTTGATACTCCTGCACATGATCTTCATGTCTCCGATTGTCTACATGATTTGCATCCGGGCAATCACGTAGAGATTCAATGGAGACGAAACAAAGAATTTCCTTATGGTTTGATCTTTTACTCAACATGTTCTTCTACTTTTACCGTTATAATGTCTTTAGATTGTTAAGGGTTAGGTGTCATATCAACCAAAGAGCTATTTAAGCAAACATTAAACAAGAATGAACATGGACATAAAAATCAAAACTATAGGATGAATACAAACTAAACGTGGGGAGCAAGCAGAGCAAAACGACTTTAGGAGAACCCTATTTTGAGTCCTTGATAAAAAATATTATTTAATTTTAATTATGGATTATCTTTTACATTTAATTACTCTTTCTTAGAATAGTAGCATGATGAAATGCACCTTGATGGCAGGTTGGTGGTATGGTGTTATAGGCCACTTGGAGTTATGCGATGGGAACGAAAGTTATTGTCGTTGTCACAGTAGTGGTGAGTTACTGAATTTTCCTTTTAAATGAATGTGTTTCATTATTCATTATAATTTTTTGGCTACCTTTTCTCATTCATATATTCAATGTTTTATTCCTCCCTTCAAGTTGAACTATTTTCTTAGTAAAATTGAGTCGTGGATTAAATTAAGGAGGATATGATTTAGGGATTGATTGAAAGGATGATTGTAGGATTTAGATGAATTGTGTTTCCTTGGATTCAACTAAATAATGTTTAAATATGCAAAGATGGAGATAAAGGTAACCCTACAAAATTTTGAAGAAAAAGAAACTAAGAGAAGGTTGGAGTATATTGGTTTATGGATTAAATATTTCATAGTTTTTTTATTTACCATTATTATGTTTTTCATTGTGGAAGTTAAATGGTGAAAAAATGACTTAAATGTAGACCATACCACAATTCGGGCTAGGTTCCTTTCCTGATAATATATCAAAACTTGGACCACCAGCCATGGTATATAATTGGTCCCTCCCTAGACATGTCATAGTTCTCATGTCATAATTCCACCAACACATTGATAACTTATGTCTCAGTGGATACATTTATGCCCAACTATGTTAAAATAAAATAAAATAAAAAATCAGTTTCTCTCGTAGGTTCTGTTTTCCTTTTATGTAATGTGGGGATACCGCGGTCGGTACAAGCTTCAAAAGTTTACTTTCATTATCTCATATGAGCAGAATAATCCACAACCTCTACTTAGCTGCCCGATTTTATGTTTCATTTAACATTCTCTTAAAAATAGATAACAGTAGCAATAGGAGAATAATAATGCAAGACACTAATATGTGCCTCGGTGTATATAAATCAAGTGTGTGTATCTTCCTGGCCATGATTACAAATTGCTTTTAGATGTTATCTTTCTGACATGAAACCTTTTTGAGATAACCTCTGTTGTCATATTATTTCATTTCTTTGTGTAAGCATGATGACAGTTTTTACACATGTTCTTGTCTTCTTTTATTATGGGGTTTTCGAGTGGACTATGTGATGTTGTGGACCACATAGTCATACCATCAAAAGTTTTTCTCATTGAAAAATTATAAATTCTGCCAAAATGAAGATTGCAGATGTCAATTTTTGAGTCATGGCATAAGTCTTTTATATATTTGCATTTATTTTCTTAGGATTTAAATATGGTTTATTTCACGTTGCATTATGTGTTGGTTGCAGACATGGTAGTGCTAGAGTTCAATCAATACACTCCTGACTCGCGTTGGAGGAAGACAATCATTAGTAGAAAAGATCATAGAGAAGAAGGAAATGAAGCAGATGGCTTTTATGGGGGGATCAGAAAGCTCAAGAGCGAGGCTGAGATTTCCCTTTGGAAAAGCATTTGGCCTTCTGAAATCTTGGATTAATCAGATTAGTTTTCCACATAGCATTATGTCAAGACTAGTATTCTTATTGGTAGGGGCAGGTTCTTCTGCATTAGAGAAAATGGGGTATAGGATTCTCGTTCAGCCAAATGAGTGTTTGAGACTATCCTGTTTACTTCCCCCTTTTTATTAATACATTTTTTTCATGGTTAAGTTTAGCCTTTGATTTCAATCAATGTAAATTACTCATTTATGCACTAATGGTGTAGAATATTCATTCCACAATATATAGAAGATTAAAACCTATCTGGTTTTCTCAAATTAGTAAGCGCTGAAAACATGTAACAATACAGCTTCCGTACCGTCAGCAATATGCCTAAAATGTACTCTCTCTATACGCTAATTGATTTTTCTTTTGCTGTAATTTATGGTTGAGGTGTATAGCTCATTGAGATGGAGATGGAGCTGGACCTAATCTCCATTCAGAGTTTTGTTTTCCAAAACTATGTAAGCAAGAAGAAAAAAGGGCTATATATAAAGGGAGTAAAAATATTGTATACATGCAAATTCACTTGGAAAAAGTTCTAGACAAAAATATATAATATAAATAACCAATTTCTAAATAGCATTGCTACCATAGGGTTTACGTGATAGCATAAAATGGTAAAGTAGAGACAAAATTTCAAAAGAAAAATTACTACATAAAGAGAACATATTTTAAACTGAAATTTTCATCATTCATTTCAGCTAACTTCTATATTCTACTGAGACGTTGTATGATTCAATCACTTGACTTTTCGTCCACATAACCCAAGCAGAGAAAAAGTCTTCGAAGTGGCCTACGGCGTACCAATCTCATTTTGGTCAACTCAGCTGTTTTTGGATCTCCATTCCGCTTTGGTTCTGTTGATGTCACAGCTTTCATTTCAAGTTTCCTCACTGAAGGTGGTTTCTCCTGTGCTTCCATTTTATCTTCTAACTTGTTATGAGAATTGGTTTTTCCCATGTTACGAGCTCCAAACAAAAACTTCTTTGTGCATTCCCTCTTCTTATTCCTTGTGCAAAACCCACCTCTTTTCCTCTCCTCTTTCTTTGTTTCTATAGCAAGTTTTGAAATTGATGTCTTCTCCAAGGTGGTATCATTTCTAACTCCCGCTAGTGTCATCTGTCTTGCAAACACCAACCCTTTGCACTCAGATAGAAAATTTATTCTTCCCGATACTTCCTTCAATGGCCCTTTCTCAAGCTCACATACTACTTGGGTTGTGTCACAACAATGTGACTCAAGTTGACTTGACTTGGATACTCCCACAGTTTTGTTAGACTTGCAGCTGCAACCCTTGAATGGAGAAAGTGATTTACTCCTCCTGCAAACATATCTTGCATTTGGTTTCCTTCTCTTTTCTTCTCTGACCTTCTCCAAAGCCACCATGAAGGGATCAAAGTCGTCATTCCACAATCTATGTCGTGACAACCGAAGTCCAGACAACGATCTTGCCGATATTGAAGACGCCAATTTTGAGTAGTGAAGGCTACCAACTCCAACTTTATGCAGCCTTGGAGGAAGTTTAAGAGATGGCATTCGTGGCAAGACTTTACCATTACAGAAAAGCTCATCAGCAAATGCCATAGTCTGCAACGAATCATGGAAAGGGTTCTTCTCACCCTTTTGGTTTGTCTCAGCGTCCAAGTCACTGACACTAACATTGAATCTGCGACTGGTGTCAAATTCAAACTCGTCCACAATGAAGTTTGCATCCTCGTATGATGTTTCCCTTGGTGTTGTAGGGTCTGTTTGAGAATCAAAGAGTGCTCTCAGTTTGAGCCTGCCAGGACTAGTTGGTGCACTATAGAAATACATCTCTGGGCTTAAACCACACGCACTCATGTAGCAGAACTCGTTGGAAAAAGATATGTCCATCCTGTTTGACAAACAACAAAAACCTTTAGAGACTTATAAGGAAATGACACAAGGTGTATGTTCTGTTAAAAGACAAGACAATGATAGGGTAGCTTGGGAAAAAGGTGTATAGAATAGGGATTGTTGTTCCTTAAATGAGGGATTTTGATTATATATATTTGAGGAACTTTGTAGTCATCTCTCGAAGTAATCTTCAAAGTTCAAAGGTATACCAGAATTAAATGGATCGCTTTTGGTGGAGTTTTTCTGCTCTTCTGTCCCTTTCTGCGTTGGCCTTATTAGTGCTGCATTTCATAAATGTCAAGCAAGTTAATGTTTATTCTAAGCAACTTAATTCACGATCTTTGCTTTTCATTCTGACCCTATTGTTGTCTTCTTATGATTTCTTAATAACAATCTTGCATAACGTAACAAGCCTATAATTTATCTTCACATTCTCTCCCTTGCAGGTATCGTTGAATGTACCAAAAGATGACAATCACAAATTCAACATCCAAGTCAATAACTATCCTTTCTAAAACCAACATTCTTCCATTCCAGTTATTTAGAACAACTATATATCCAAAATTTCAGTCATTTTTTTGATTCAAAAATTATTTTTGGGTTGTGCAATTTGGAAATAATTTCGAGATTAAAAAATGATTTCCAGATTCAAAAATAACTTCTGCATTGAATAATTTAAAAAAAAAATATTATTGTTTAAACATAACTTCTTGATTGTATAAATTCAAAAATTTAATAAAAAAATTTATTTTTTGGATTCTACAGTCAGTATAGTAGAAGTAAAAAAATGATTTTTAAATTCTAAAATTCGGAAGTCAATCCAAAAATAAAATCCACAATATTTTTTATATTTTCGAAATTTTGGGGTTGCAAGAAAAGAATAGGAAGGTGGAGAAAGAATTCTCCTGTCAAGAGCCACATGAGGAAATAAACTTAATAGAACTTGAATGGGCCTATATATATGTCCATAAAAGGCATGCATGGGCACCCAATTTTAATACATGTAATAGAAAAATCATACACGTGAATTTCAGTGCTTTTCAAGTTTCAAATTAATAAATCTTATTTGTTTTTCAATTAAATATATATCAAGGAAAATTGAATAAACTACCATCTTGTCAGTTAAAAAAATATTTTCAAATTTTAAATTTATAAACTTAAACGTGATTTTGGATGATAAAAAAAATTAATATATATTTTACACTTTTTGAAGCTTTTTTATGTAAAAAAATTAAAAAAAACAATGTACAAGTGTTCAAGAAAGATAACATAGTAGTTTGTGTATAATTTAAAAAAAAAAATGATAGCAAATGCAATTATGCGAGAAGAGTTAAGAATATGAGATTGTTCATACCTTGATCAAGTAGGAAATGAAAGAAAAGTTCCAAACTTTGTAAGCCAAGATGCCTATATGACAAATTATTTCAACTCCAATGAAAAATGAAAACTATGGAATACTTAAAAGATTGATATAAGAATGAACAACAAAGAGATGAATTGTCCATTTTATAATAGACGAAGTCAATATATATAGTTTTTAGATCTTATCTTATAAAATAATATTTATCTTCTTAAATGTAATCTTCAAAATAATATAAATTATCTTTTAGTAGATTGTACGATATCATATATCATATTATTATATTATAATAATTTACAGATAATATTGAGATATTTGAAATGGTTAAATTTTATCTTCTGTTTCTTATTTAATTAATTCTTAATAATTAATCAATGCAACTAAGATAAAATATAAGTCCGTTGCCTTTGTAATATATAGATGAAATTTTAGAAATGTCTACAATAAATAATAACTTAAAATTTGAATATCTTGAAACATAAATTTGTTCACCTTATTTTCATAGGTCCGCAGTAGCACAAATGGTTAATTTCAGTGTTTGAAATCCGGGTTCAACTCCCGGCTACGGAATTTTAAATCATTATTTTCTAATTAAAAAATTACATTAATAATATATTTTGAATGAATTTATTTTCTTTATGTTCTTCAAAATTAAAGATTAAAATGAGGTTTTTAACGACGAAAACATCAATTCAAAAATTAACTAAAAACGAGATTTTTCTTATATACTTATTAATTATGATTATTTATGGAGCGATCGCATTTATTTTTTATTAATATATCTGAATCAAATATAAAAAAATATTCAGCTCTTTTTTAAAGAATTGGAGTTAATCAAAACTAACTTTAATAATAATAATAATAATTAATAATAATATATTAAAAATATATTGTAGTTCAATTGAATCAGCTTTAAAAATTCAAATAACATATTTAATTAAACCTTTTTATTTTTAAGTCATATTTAATGTAAATATTATAATATAATATCTTAATTTACGGTTTACGTATTCCACCGTATCACTTCATTTTTACTATTTTATATATCTTTTTCTTTTATAAGAATTTTATAAAATCTATATTCTAATTAATATTTTATTTAACTATTAAATATTTATTATTGTTACAGGACTTCAAATTTTAAATTTATTTTAATATAAAAAATACTGTAATTAAAAATTCTTATAACATTCAAATCTTAATTTCATAATAACATTTTTTTATTAGAGATATTCTTGGAAGAAAAGAAATCATCACAATTCAAATATTTTTTTTTCTTTTTTCAATTATTAATTATTTTGATTAAATTTAAATTTTTTTATTAGTTCCGTTTAAACACATTAATATTAAATATATATTTAAATTTATCAAATATACTGAAACATGTCATACAAATAATTAAGTAAACTGACAATTTTTTTATGATAAAAAAGGTTACTGACAATTATGATTTTAATATTTATATTATTCTTCATATATATGTACCATAACATTATCAAATTATGAAATATTAAGAAAACAATATCAATGTGATTGTTTTGAAAGAGTTAAGATCCATATTTAAAAAATATAAAGAAAGATTAGTTTATTCCGTTGTATAGATAATACGAGACAAAGTTTATATTCCTAAATTTAATCTTTAGAATAATTAAAATTATCTTAAAAATAGTTATAAACACATCAAAAAATTATAATCACTCACTTTTTATTTAACTATTATTATTAAAAATATCTTAATACATATAGTGACTCGAAATGCTCTTCCAGAGTAGTTATATATAATTGAATTAATTAAATATTATTTCTTGATTACTATCTATTTGATTGCGTTAATAATAACTAATTTGACCTATGAGGTAGATTTTATGTATCTTAATTTTATAATACATTGAAGTATTTATAGTAAACTATAGGATAAAAAATCGAAGGATTTATAGTAAACTATAAGATTCATAAATTTCACAAGACTTATCAATTATGAAAAATTGGTTGAGTTCAAAATTAATCAGAATAAATTGAATGAGATGTATATTTAATTTTGAAGTTTGTCTTATTTTAAATAAATTATTATTATTATTAATATATTTTCTTTGTGTTAGAAATAATTTAATTTGAATAAATTGTCACTTACTAGTGGTCTAGTAATTGGTACGTTACTATAGTGTACAGTAATGCATAATAATTTTTATTCTTCTGTTTTAGTCTGCAGACTTAATTCTCCAATTATGTGGGAATATCAAGAGTTTGTGTAATGTGTCTATTTAAGAGGCTATGTGATTATGAATAAAATATAGAGAGCCATATAATTTTTTATCAGTGGTATCAGAGCAAGGTTCTTTCTTTCTGGGACTTTGGGACTTCCTTTGCAGTAGCAAATGGCAAGTGAAGGATCTTTAGTACAGGCAACAATTCCTCGTTTTGATGGTCAATATGACCATTGGGGTATGTTGATGGAAAATTTCCTAAGATCCGAGGAGTACTGGCAAGTTATTGAAGTCGGTGTGCCTGAGAGTAGTACAGTGCTCACTGATGAACAACGAAAGGAGGTGAATGCACTAAAGTTAAAAGACTTGAAAACAAAAAACTATTTGTTTCAAGCCATTGATCGATCTATCCTGGAAACCATTCTCAACAAAGAAACTTCCAAGGATATTTGGGATTCAATGAAGAAGAAGTATCAAGGGTCCGCAAGAGCAAAGAGGCGCAGACTTCAAGCTTTTCGTCTTGAGTTCGAAACAATTCGAATGAAGGCTGAGAGAATCAATCACAAATTATTTTTCCGTGTGATGACGATTGTCACCAAGATGCGCACATATGGTGACAAAACTGAAGAAACAAGAGTTGTTGAAAAAATATTGCGGTTTTTAGAACCAAAATTTAATTTTGTTGTAAGTGCTATAGAAGAATCTAAAGACATTGACGATCTGTCACTTGATGAACTGCAAAGTTCATTATTGGTACATGAACAAAAATTTAAGCAGCCAGAAGTTGAGGAGCAAGCATTGAAAGCTTCTACCAATACTCATTCCAACAACTTCAGAGGACGGGGTAGAGGTAGAGGCAGAGGACGAGGGAGACAAAGCTATAATGATCAATCTCAAGACGGAGACAAATCTCAAGGCGAGAGACGGAGGAAAGGAACATGACAAATCTAAGGTAGAATGTTTTAGATGTCATAAGTTTGGTCATTATGCTTCGAATGTTATACCAGGTTGCCTCGAGACAAGGAAAAGGCGAGAAAAGTCAAATCTAACAATGAGAGAAGAAAAGGAGACATTGCTAATAGTCGTTGAAGATGAAGAAAATGGTGAATCGGATTTATGGTACGTAGATACAGTTGTAGTAACCATATGAGTGGAAATAGATCTTCATTTTCATTTCTAAATGAAGATTTCAAATCAACTGTGAGTTTTGGGGATTGCTCTATGGTGAAAGTAATGGAAAAATGTGATATTAAAATTAGAACCAAGAATGGTTTTATTGAAACAATTTCTAATGTACTGTATGTTCCTGATTTGAAAAGTTTGTTAAGTGCTGGACAGTTACAGGAAAAAGGTTACACAATCACCATTAGCAAAGGTGTTTGTGAAATTTATGATCCTGTTAGAGGGCAATTGTCTGTTATAAAAATGAGTTCAAACAAGGTTGTTCCCTTTAAAGATTGAAAGCATTCAATCTAGTTTAATAGCTAAAGGAAAAGATCCTTTCTGGCTTTGACATTATCGTTATGGGCATTTGCATTCTGGAGGATTAAGGACTCTCAAACAGAAAGGAATGGTAACGGGTCTTCCAGAAATTGTTGTACCTTCTCAAATGTGTGAAGAATGTGTTGTTAGCAAACAACATCGATCTCATTTTCCTAGTGGAAAATCATGGAGAGCAAAACATGTTTTGGAACTTGTGCATTCAGACATATGTGGCCCAATAAAGCCTTTATCCAATGGAGGAAATAAGTATTTAATTACTTTCATTGACGATTATTCTAGAAAAGTGTGGGTCTATTTTTTACAGGAAAAGTCAGAAGCCTTTGATGTTTTTAAAGCATTCAAAGCAAGAGTAGAAAAGGAATTAGGAAAGCCTATCAAAACTCTTCGAACAGATCGCGGTGGAGAATACTGTTCAAATGAATTTGATGTTTTTTGTGCAGAACATGGCATTAGAAAAAAGTTAACAACTGCTTATACACCACAACAAAATGGTGTATCAGAGAGGAAAAACAGAACAATTCTCAACATGGTGAGAAGTTTGCTAACGAAAGGGCGAGTTCCAAAGACATTTTGGCCAGAAGCTGTATGTTGGAGTGTTCATGTTTTAAACAGAAGCCCAACCTTTGCTGTTCAAAACATGACACCTGAGGAGGCTTGGAGTGGAAGAAAACCAGCAGTACATTATTTCGGAATTTTTGGGTGTGTTGGTTATGCCCATATTCCGGATCAAAGAGAAAAAACTTGATGACAAAGGAGAAAAATGCATTTTTCTTGGTCTTAGTGAGCAATCAAAAGCTTACAAATTGTATAATCCCTTCACCAATAAAATTGTTATTAGTCGTGATGTGGTGTTTGATGAAGATCAATTTTGGAGTTGGGATGCAGACAAAGTTGAACAACATCTGCAAGCAGATGTTGATGATGATGTTAATGGTGATGATGATTTTAATAGTGGTGACAAGGAAGATGGTAGGCAACAACCAACAGCTCAAGTGCATAGTGAGAAACAAACAGAACCTACAAATGAACGCCCTCAACGAAACAGAAGGAGACCAACATGGATGGAGAATTTTGTTGTAGATGAAATTAATAATGAGGAAATTACTCATTTTGCTTTGTTTGCAGATTGTGATCCTACAAGTTTTGAAGCAGCAGTCAAAGAAGACAAGTGGAGAAAAGCAATGGATGATGAAATTAATTCCATTGAGAAAAATGACACTTGGGAGCTATGTGATCTACCTAAGGATCGAAAACCATTGGAGTAAAATGGGTTTTCAAAACGAAGTTAAACAAAGATGGTGAAGTAGGCAAGTATAAAGCACGTCTGGTGGCAAAAGGATACAACCAACGGTATGACGTTGATTATATAGAAGTATTTTCTCCTGTTGCAAGACATGACTCAATCCGTTTGGTGGTTGCATTAGCAGCACAAAATTCCTGGCAAATCTTCCAGTTAGATGTCAAATCGGCATTCCTGCATGGATATTTGGAAGAACAGGTATTTATTGATCAACCACCTGGGTATGTTAAATTTGGACATGAAAATAAGGTCTATAGATTGAAGAAAGCTCTTTATGGGTTAAAGCAAGCCCCAAGAGCTTGGTATAATCGCATTGAGACTTATTTTCTAAAAATTGGATTTGTGAAATGTCCTTATGAGCATACCTTGTTTGTTAAAGTGGGAGATAAAGGAAAAATGCTTATAGTGTATTTGTATGTTGATGATCTTATATTCACTGGAAATTGTGATGTCATGTTTAGTGAATTCAAGAAGTCTGTGATGAATGAATTTGAAATGTCTGATATGGGTTTGATGCATTATTTTCTGGGAATAGAAGTAATTCAATCAGAACATGGGATTTTTCTATCTCAGAAGAAATATGTTGGAGAAATCTTGAACAGGTTTCAAATGAAGGATTGCAATCCTGTATGTACTCCAGTTGAATGTGGTGAAAAGCTACACAAAGATCATGATGGGAAGAAGGTTAATAGCACACTATTCAAGCAAATTGTTGGCAGTTTAATGTATCTTAATCGCAATTAGGGCCAGATATCATGTATTCTGTGAGTTTGATTAGCAGGTACATGGAGAATCCCACTGAGTTACATATGCTTGCTGCCAAAAGAATTCTTCGTTATTTACAAGGAACTCGTGACTTGGGATTATATTATAAGAAAGGTGAAAGGAGTGATTTGATTAGATTCACAGACAGTGACTATGCAGGTGATCTAGATGATAGAAAGAGCACATCTGGTTTTGTCTTCCTGCTTGGAACATGTGCTATTTCATGGTCTTCAAAGAAGCAACGCATTGTTACTTTATCCAGTACTGAAGCTGAGTTTGTTGCAGCTACAACTTGTGCTTGTCAAGCCATATGGTTGAGAAAAATTCTTGAAGAATTACAATTCAAGCAAACAAAGGCAACTACAATTTTTTGTGACAATAATTCAACAATCAAATTGTCAAAAAATCTAGTTCTTCATGGAAGAAGCAAGCATATTGATGTGAAATTTTATTTCTTGAGAGATCTTTGCAAAGAGGAAACTGTTGATCTAGTCCACTGCAGGAGTGAAGATCAAGTAGCTAACATATTTACCAAAGCTTTAAAAAGGCTGCCATTTTTGAAGTTGAAAGAGTTGCTTGGTGTCTCAACTATTAATTCTGTGAAGACTTTCTTTAAATTGATATAAGTATATATCAGTTTAAGGGAGGGAATGTTAGAAATAATTTAATTTGAATAAATTGTTAGTTACTAGTGGTCTAGTAATTGGTAGGTTATTATAGTGCACAGTAATGCACGATTCTGTTTTAAATAATTTTTATTCTTCTGTTTTAGTCTGCAGACTTAATTCTCAATTATTCTCAATTATGTGGGAATATCAAGAGTTTGTGTAATGTGCCTATTTAAGAGACTATGTGATTATGAATAAAATATAGAGAGTCATATAATTTTCTATAACTTTGTGGTACAAAATTAAAGATAAAAATAGTGTCTTTAAAAAAAATATCAATTTTAAAAATGAAGTAAAAATAAGATAGGGTTTATCTAATTTCTTACATACTTGGACCACCAAAGTAATAACTATGTATTTAAACTTATTAATTATAAATTGAAGCTTATTAATCACACATTTACATGTTTATTTTATTATTTTTACTTGTTGAACTATAGATAACAATAAAATGATTTCAATTTTGATAATGATTAAGTAGAAAGACTATATATGAATCATATTTTGAGATATATGAGTGAATAACTATGAGTTAAACATTGAACTTTATTATTTATGTAACACAATTTATATTTTAAAAAATAATATTCATAATAGTAAAAACTTTATCATACCTATAATTTGAATGTGATGTTAAATATTACCAAGTTTGTTAGGTCTGGTCACTTATTTTCTACCTAAACTTACTAATAACTTATTTTATCTATAAAATAAAATTTGAGTATCTTAAATGTAGATAGATATAATTTTTATTTATCTAAAAATTCAAATGATTTGTTAATTCTAATCTCTTAATTATTAGGTATGCAAAGTAATACTGATTTAGTATTTGTTTTATTAACCAAGTAACTTAAAAAAGTTAAGGTTTAACCTAGTGCAATAAATTTATAAACAAATAGCAAATAAATAAATTTATTTGCACCACATTTGTAATCTCATCCGCAGTAGCAATCCTGGCTAATCTTCTGTTCCTTGAAAATCCGGGTTCAACTCCCGGCTGTGGAAATCAACTTTTTAATTCAAATTTTATATTTTTAATAAATTTAATTAATTTTTAAAATTAAAGGATAAAAATGAGGTTTAAAAAATAAAACATCAATTTAAAAATCGACTAAATATAGGATTTGTTTTAATTTCTTATATACTGGAACTAAACAATGACTTACCTTACCTATATTGATTCATTAGACTGACCCTTATAATTTTAATATTTATAATATTTTTCATAAATATACGCAGTTTAACATTTTTAATAGATTAATAAAAAAAATGTTAATGTGATTATTTTCAAATAGGTAAGTTCCTTATTTATAAATAGAAAGAAAGAGTACCCAGAAAAAATATTGTGATTTGTTGTGTTCTATGGTTAATGAATAAAGATTTTAAGAGTTGGGTTGGATATAAAAGTTTTTTTCCTTTTTTTTTCTATTTTTGAAATGTATTTTTTTCTTAAAAACGTTTTTTAAATCATTTAAAGAATTAAAAAAAATATGTTACTAAAAATAGATAAATATTTTAAAAAGACTAAAATATATATTTTAGAGGGAAAAATATTTTTTTTTCATAATTATATTTATATTTGTGTGTGCACTTTGTTCCCATTGCATTGCATGGAAATTAAATACAAAAACTTGGAAAACATTAACAGTCAGTACTATATCACAACAGCTCCATTAATGCAACCCATGATGCAAAAATTGCATATTCTATCTTTTTTGTTTTCGCATTTATTTGAAGAGTAAAAAATAATACTTGAACTCACATTTTTACCATTGTTGTTTAAAATTTACTATTAGCATGATCAATTAACAACATAAATACACAGAAATTAAACTTCAGTTCAAAAGAATCATGGAATTGGAAACCATTAGCCATTAATATTCTTTTCTTTGATATTGAGTGGTAACATAACATTCTTACACATGGTTATTCACAAGACACTGGAAGAAACTGGTCTATGAAAAATAAGTCACAGACTCTCTCACAAGAAAAGAAAGGGCAGAAAGAACAAGGAAAGAAGAAAAAAAAATTATAGATGTATATATACAAATTACAGATAGGACTTAAAATAAGCAAAGAAAATAGAGGACCCTTTGGAACTAAAAATGTCCACTTATCTGTTATGCAAAGGATTAGGACCAGTGTAGATTATCCTTTTCTCATCACCAAGAACAGCTTCACCTGTATTCTGTCTTGAACCTCTTTTATCGTGAAGGTGGCTAAGATTTGACAAAGGTTCGTTTGTAAGGCTCTGAGATTTTGCATACCCTTCAGCAGCAGAGGACGAGAATTTAAAGAAGAACAGAATCAGCAGTAGGATTGAGAAACAAGGTAGTAGACTCATCAGCCTCATGCTCTCACTCAGGCACAGATGGTGCATGGAAAGCTTATAATTGGCTCAAAACTCGGTAAAGAAAGAAACAAAATCAGCTTCTTTTGGATCAGATTCAAAAAGGGTGTCGCCAGAAACACTTAGAAAGAAAAAAATAAAGGTTAGAAGAAGGGAAAGGGAAGTAAAGTTGTGGTTTGAAGGAGGGTGGTCCTTTTTGTTGAGAGTGTGATGTTGGCAAACATGTATTGTAGGTATGGTGTGAGGAACCTTGAAGTGTGAGCTCTGAAAATGAGGATAGTCAATGAATGTGCATAGCATAGCATAGCATAGGGGTTGGTGCCTAAACGCAAATAAATAAATACGGTGCAGAGTGTGTTTGGATGCTTTTTACTTGGGAAACAACTATGGACCAGAGAGAGAGAGAGAGAGAGCCTTTGCTACTTTTGTTGGAGCTTAGGTGATGTTCCTGTGATCACTTATTATGGCTCATGTATCCATATTTTCACTGCATGAGTGTGTGTGAGAGAGAGTTCTGAGCTTGAATATCATTGCATATCTATCTAAGTGTATCAAATAAATCATATCAGTAAATTGCTTTTCTTTTATCTTCTGTGATCACAATTATGCGTAAACTGGTGTGTAGGTTAAAAAGAGAAGAAGTTGAATAAGGTTTTATGATCTTGTAATTTCTCTTGTAAACTTAATTCTACTTTTAGTTTTCTAATTTCAAATTTGACTCTTCATTTTCTTATTTTCACTTAATTTTGTTCATATTTTAACTTCATGTTCACTATTTAACATTATAATCAAACCTTATAAACTCCTTTCATATTCTATCTCTAACAAACAGAAAACTTGTTCTTTTTTTCAAAGTCTATGAATTTTGTATTCTCAACTTGCTTTAATTTTAATTAATTGTCTCTCCTGTACCTTTTGGCTCCATATATACTTTGAGTGGAATCCACTAACCAACCAAAGTACTGGAGAAATAGGAGTTCAACCATTAAACAAAAAAGCAATTAACAATTAGCACTTAGCTAGGTTCATAATTTCATGAGACTGCAAACTACAAAATTCTAAAAGATTCTGTAGTACTTGAGCATATTAGAATCATGATCTAATGCTGCACTAGATCTTAGGTTCTGAAATAACTCTTCTGCAAGGAAGAAATCTATAAACATTAACGTTAATTTTGGCTCTTGCAATTTCACAGTTGTTTGATCGCGCTATTTAGTCTCATTCTAGCATATTATTTCAATTCGTATAGGTGACAAGATTTCTGTGTACATTTACTTTTATTTTTTTCAGCTTGAACAGTAGAAAAATAATAATTTGGTCAAACTGGTGGGGGGTTTGACAAATAAGCCATGAAAAAAGTTTATAATTAGCACATGAATCTTTTTCTTACAAAGAATGATGTTGTCTTTACTCACTTTACGAAAGTGGAAAATGTCATGGCTTTTGGTTGTGGACATTTTTATATTTGTTTTACTCCCTTGGTGAATGGTCCCCTTGGCTTTAAGACAAGAAAAACTTGACCCAAATTTTTTGAAAAATCTACTTTTGTTGATTACAAGCTTTTGCCTTTTTATTTTAGTTGAATGTGATGCCATGGTTTTTATAACAAGTAGTATATATATATTTCACTAGGATCTAAACATGAATTTCTGTAATCTCTATTGGAAAATGGGAATTCATGAACATGCCAGAGACACGCCATTCCTTCCCATGCTCTTAGAATGAAACATAAACATATCTAGAGTTTTCACATGGAGTTGCTGGCATGAGTTACTTATAAAAATAATAATTCAATTTGACTCTCATGAATGAGTTTTTAAAATTAAAAATAATTATTTTTTCTTCAATGATAATTTATAAACAAAATTTCCTTAACATTATAAATAAAAGAGAATTTTTGTAGTCAAACTGGTGTGAGTGAATCATATCTCTGCATTTGAATGTGATGGAACTTGAACTTGGATACAGCTACAGCAAGCAACAGATGGTGCAGAAATTCAAATAAGTAGAATTACTATTCAATCACTGCTATTGTGGAATGGAACAAACAATAGGATTGCCTCTAACAACAGCAAAGGCCCCATGCATTGTAGGAGCCATGACCAATTAAGAAATCATGTCATTTATTCTAAGTAGAAGCATTTGAGATTCCAATTATGGTAGAGGGGAGCCATGACTTTGACTGGTAAAAAAGGGAACCAAAAGAAAAGTAAAAAAGAGGCCTTCATTATTTCATTTTGCTTGTGCACCAATTTATTTCCTTGCCTTAATCATAGCCTCATGTACTCAACAAATTGTATGTTTTTTTAATCTTTTCAGAGAAGAAAAAAAGAAGAAGAGGAACAACAACAAAAATGTGGCTCTTGTCAATGAAGACTCAAAGCTACTTAACAGGATCAGAAGATGATGATTTTGTTGAGTTGAACTTTGAGAGTGGTGGTGTCCCTCATCATCATGAATTAGCTTTGTCTTTGATAATGTCATAATTAAGTTTTGTGAGTGTTATACAGATAATTTGAATTTGCATGATAAATTTTGAAGAGTTGAAGGAAAACACAAGTACTAACACATGATGGCATGGGCATGCATTTTTTGTACTATTATTATTATTATAGGATTCGCATGATACGTAGGAGGATGAATCATCCTATGAGTGTTGTCAGATTCGTGTTGTCACGAGCTACCAAGAACATCATCACACAATGACACAATCTACAAATTGCTATTTCAAAAAGACCAACACTGTCAAAGATTAAAATTTATTTATCAGCATGCTACAAAAGGGGTAAATATGTTTTTTTGGTGCTCTTTTAAAGTTTAACTTAAAGAACCCTAGCTTGAATTTCCCTAAATAATTAACAACTTTGATACAAAACTTCAAAACTAAAATATTTTTCTTGGAAGAAAAAATAAACATGGTCTATACACAGAAGAATTGGAGAAAGCAGAAAAAAAACTGTTTCTATAACCTCTTGTTGAGTAAGTATTCAGTTTGGTCCAAAGAAAAAAATAGTTTTATATCATAATTTAAATTAAACTTCATTTTATATATATAGAGAGAGAGAGAGTTAGTGTGTAATTTTTATTCTTATAAAAATATAATAACTCATTTGGTCTTTTAGTTTTTTAAAACTAAATCATTCTTATCCAATATTAATGTATAATTTAATTACTAAAAAAATGCTAACATGTTTTCAATGAAAACAGTGCTAAAACTTATTATTAAACATTATTAGTAATGTCCTACATGAATAAGAAATAATATGAATACGTTAATAATTTTATTAGAATCTGATAGCTCATTACACGTGAATTAGAATTGTTTATTTTAAAAATGAAAAATAAAGATGCAGTTAAATTTTTATACAGAATAAAATTACGCATTTTGGTTTTTATTATATATTTTAAAAATTTTAAAAGTACTTTTTTTGTTTACTTTTCTTTAATTTTAGAGACTAAAATACAATTTGAAAAACTAAATTAATTAATTACTTCTTAGACTAAAAATATGTTAGGTAATTCCAGAGTGAACAAGTTATTCCTCTTGTAGTAGAACGCAGAAGAACAAAGGAAGATAATATATGTATGCAGTATTGATCTGTCACTACTTGAAGCATGATAACATAAATTCCTTTTATGGTAAACTTAATAACATGGTGACATTTTGGAGGCATCACTTGTGACTCGGTTCAAGGCAATGACAGTTTTTGAAGTTGAAGGCCTTCCCAAATGGCTGCTGATAAAATCACCAGCCAACAGAAGTTTTCCAAGATCAACATTGGTTTTGACACCAATTCCATTCAACATGTACACAACATCTTCAGTGGCAACATTTCCTGAAGCTCCTTTGGCATATGGACACCCACCAAGGCCAGCAACTGAGGAATCCACTATGCCAATCCCCATCTGTTCAATACAAATTAATACCCCTTTTTGTTCAGAGTGCCAAAACAAAACAAAAAAATGAATTTATTTATGGCATGTTTGGATGCTATTGTTGCAAATGAAGAAAAAGCATTTTGGACCACACATGATTTTCTTTTTCATTTATAAAATCTCATGTCTGGTTACATATGTAAAGAGGTTGAGGTCCAAATAAAACTAGACCAATCAAAAGCTCAAGGAAAACTTTACGTTTGAGTGATTATGTCTAGAATGTCTTGTACCAAACTATGGACTAACACTAGTTTGTTATAACTGTCGTGCATTTACACCAATATTCCTTTTGCCTTTAGTTACCTACAAGCAAGTGCAGAGAGCATTGTATTAAACCTATATATGTTCTCTCATGATTGAATGAAAAGGGTATGGAAGAATCACTTTATTAAAATTTGTTCTGTTAATTAGTTGTAGCTCTTTATCCTTGCTCTATTAGTTTACCTCTATTAAACTCATCAATTATACACAGTTAACTTTGTAGTTCTTATTTCAAACAAAAGGTGATTTTTTAAGAGTTTAATAGGCATGAATTATAAGAGTAAATTTTTTTATACTATCAATCAACTAGAAATTGTATTTGTAAAGTGATTTATAAAATTATTGTTATAAAAGTTAACAAACTTATCTATATGACCGTATGCAATTAAATGAGCATGTAACAAACCTTTAGATTGATCATATATATATATATATATATTATTTATTCTTTCTCAAACAATCATAATGAAACAACTAATGAACTCAACAAGTTTTACACAGCAAAGGACTAGCAAGTCAAAGGTCCAACCAAGCAATTTAGTTGATTACTTACTTGGAGGGACACAAGTATATTTGGAAGCGATTGCCCATAAGTGTCATGGAAGTGGACAGCTAATTTCTCTATTGGAACAACAGCCATCACAGCCAAGAGCATAGGAACTACACTTCCTGAACACAGCACAATGAACAGGACGCAATATAAGCACAAGGATAATATACCAGAAACCAATAACAAATTTCAGTAAAATACAAAAAAAAAAAACACTTAATTTTACATTCATCCACCTTATCAAGTTCATACTTAAAAGGGTCTACAATAATAGAGAATCTTGTCTATCAAACATAGACCACTTAAACTTCCAAACTTCAAAACTCATCTAACTTGTTACCTGGTGTGCCAACTCCAATTGTGTCACCGAGGGAGATTTCAAAGCAACCCATATCATATAGTTCTTTAGCAACATATGCCACTTTTGAGGGAGGGATTAGTCCTTCTACCGGGCATCCAACAACACATGATACATACCTATCACATTTCAATATAAAGAAACTGATTGACATATGAAATAAGAGAATAGAAAAAGAATGTTGTGTCAGCAAAATCTACAATATCAACCAATATGACACTTTCATGCATCCAGCTACTGGACCTTGACCTTGCCACCTTTTGAAAAGTTTTGCCCAATACAGATATTGAAGCAGAAAGTAATATGATGTAGTCTTAGAATAATTAAGAAGAAAATAAAAAGGCATACCCTCGAACAGGAATTGAGAGCTGTTTAGCAGCACGAATAACAGCTCGGTAACGTGTAAGGCTTTCTTCAATACTACAATTAATGTTGGATTTTGAAAATGATTCAGAAGCTGATGCAAAAACAGCAACTTCTCTGGCACCAGCAGCTATTGCAGCTTCAAAACCCTACAAATGTGACAGGTCAGAGATCTGATATAAATCGTATGATTTATGGTTTATCAAGACATTTGTACCTTTAAATTAGGGGTCAGAACTGGCATTCTGATGCTTCTTAAGTTATGTACTGCTTGCATTACATCCTTTGCATCAGCCAGCTATAAGATAAAGAAACATTAATGATTTAAAATCAGATGGAATGCAAAAGGATAACTACTGTGAGTTCATTCAGAATTCTATAACTGAACTAGCTTTTGTTCAATGAAGGACATTAAAAAATTGTACAATTGAATGGATTTTATCCAACAGAAGCCATCCAAAAGCTTCCATAGTAAACACCATTTCATCCACGAGATTGAGAAGTAATTTCAGATACAAGCAATTTGGAACAAATTTACTCCATCCATCACTCTTAAAAATCATCAATATCAATTTACCATAAACAAGGTAAAGCCGTTGTACCTGTGGGACCCATTTGGGAGACACAAAACTTGTAGCCTCAATAACTGATAACCCGGTAGAAGCTAGTCTGTGAATCAGTTCAATCTTTACAGCTGTAGGCACAATGTTCTTCTCATTCTGTAATCCATCCCTTGGACCAACTTCTACTATCTTAACGAACTTTGGTATACAGTTCAGAAACTGCATCATGCCATTATCCAATTAAGAATTGAAAATATGCTAATTACCATAAAAATAAACGTAATAAAATAAACTGATTACAGAATGTTTAAAATATATTACATAATTGGAAACACAGAGAGGCAAAATTTAGAATCTGAAAACTTGGACAAAGAACACTGAAAATAATGCAGCAGCCACTGATTACCTTATATGCCAAACCTTGCAAATCTTTGCTATGGAATTTTGGACTGCTTCGGCAATCAGAGAATGAATCATCAGTCATTCCAAATTTCATTGATTTCCTCCCTTTGTTCGCAGTCTTCTGACTGAAGGAGTTATCGTGGGATAAGTCTCTTGTTTGTCTTTTCCATGGGAATGTCTCTGCTGTATACTCCTCGCCATCTTCACTACATAAAGATAGAAGGTATTATGATATAGTAGGCAGGTAAAATCAAATACTATATAATGAAAGTGATAAAGGTTGAATGATAGAGCAATAAAATGTATCAAGTCTCTAACGTGAGTTGCAATATATGACTCACTTGCAGCTGTTAGATGTGCTGCATATTCGTCCCTCAATCCAGCAGTTTCCCATGCCCAAGTTATCTACTCTGGGACGGCAAGCTCCAGATGAGAACCTCTGAATCCTATCAATGGTGTTCATGCTTGGCAACTTGTCAACACCAAGTGGTTCCTCCAAACTTGACATGGTGAAGTGGATGGGTTAAAGGGAGCTAGCAAAAGATATGAGAGAGTAAGTACTGTGTATCAAGAACCTATTCAAACCCAAGTTAGATATCACTATCTCCAGGTACAAAGGAGAGACGTATTCTCATCTGCATATCATGCTTCTATTTATCTTCACAGAATAAGAGTCAATGGAAAGTAATACTGTTTCAAATTAAGGTTGTGCTTCACAATCAGTTAAAGTTGCAAGACAAATAAGTCACCCTTTAAAGAATCCATTTACTACAGATGATGCCATGTCATATAAAAGCAGCTAAAAAGAATCATAATTAGTTGCAATTGAAACCTAACATGTAAACATTCATGCGTAAGTGAAAACTTTAAATCACATTAGCCGGCACTTCAACGTGGTTGTAGATTTAGACAGAAGAAATGTTTAAATTTTGAATCCTCAACTCCTTGTTTCTTTGTAGTGGGCAAAATATCACTTCCAACTTGCTTTGGTGCAATAATAAGGGCCAGGATTTGTGGTTGGAATGTAAAGGAGTTGCTTTCCAGTTGCAACCTTTCCGCATTTTGCAAAGCACGTGTTAAGTGATTTGCATGCCCCATTTTCCACCAATTCAAATAAGGCTAGCCATATAGCCACAAAAAAGGTGATCAACAATAATCAGCCATAAGGTTATAAAAATTTGCTCGTTCTGTTCTTAGTATCTCAACATCAAATCAAAACCTTTTTTAATGAAGCAGAGCATAAATGAGAGAATGCATCCCTTCTGAGATCATAAAGATAAATTATGCTTTTGGGAATTTAAATGGCTGCTGATCACAATTGACAAAAAACTAGAGCAAGAACTCACAGTAGAAAGTTGAAACCCAATTCCATAAAAAAAATTAAACTTTGAAAAAGGCATTCAATGGGAAACAAACATGCTCAATGAATAGTCCAGAAGAAGACAGATTTTGTGTTTTTTCTTCTGATTTGAGAGTTAGTTTGGCAAGTTCAAGAAATTAGAAAATGGGAAGCAGACAGACCTGAAAAACCGTGGAGAGAAAAGCCAAGAAATTGGGGAGAATGGAAAGAGAAAAAAAAACTATGAAGGGTAGGAAGAGAGGGGAGGAGGTAGATGAAGAAGAAGAAGAGTAGTAACAAAGGGAAATGACATTGACTTTTTGTTTGATTATTTGAATTGAATGAAGACAGAGAAAGAGGAACTAGTTTTCAGTTGGTAGTTAGGTCACTAGTTAGGTTAGGTAACTCACATTTTAAAATAAACAATGGTGTCTATGCTACAAATAATTGCTCTGAAAAAAAGAGAGTTATTTACCTCTTTTTCTTTTACAAAAACACAAATATATTTTCCTTGAGTTCAATAGAATTCTTATGAATAGGTAAATATTTCTGGACACAGTGCCACCTGGGAACAAAAGTGGTAGTTTTTCAAGTTTTTTCAGCTTTTGATTTTCTATTTCTACGAAAAGAAAAAAGAGGGCATAAGGTCGGTGCAAGCAAGAATACAGGTAAAGTGGCATTGTTTCCAACCACCAACTAACTATACCAATAAAGATGATAAAATTATCATAAATTATTTTATAAAATATAAATGCAACTTAGAACAAATATCATTAAATAAAATTATAAAATATATCATCTCTTTATAAAAACCAGGTATAACAGCTACTCTCGTTTTATTAATAATAATAATAATAATAATAATAATAAGGAGTAATTATGATAAACCTTTTAAAAGATCCATTTTTCATTTTTTAAACTTGTAGGCTGGTTGATAAAATGAGATATATTGTTCATTAAATGTTTTAGTCTATAAAATATAAATATTTTCCTACTTCTTATATTTGAAAAAATGGTATGGTTTTAGTTCTTTACAAAGAACTAAATAAACATGTATATATAATGGAGAATTAAAATGACATATTTTTAGATATAAAGGTTATAAATTAATGATAGTTTCTTAAGAATAAAACAAAACGTGATTACTTTTTAAGGAATAATAACAAAATTGTAGTTGAAAAAAGGGAAAATATATTTTAGTGTAGAAAAGGAAAGATGACTAACCACAAAAATGAAACTCCAATCCAAAGAAGGTTTAATTGATAGTGGAGTTGTTGGAAGAGAAAGAGAAGACGAAGTATGCATGGAAAATGCTTTGAATTGATGAATGAAATAAACAGGAGCAGTGATAGGAGAATATTATGATAAATATAAAAAATATGATTCACCAACTATGGATAACGGATTCTTTCTTTAAATTTCTATGTATATATATATATATATATATATATAGCATGTTTGAGGAGGCTTTTACTCATACAACAAAATCAAGTCAATTTCCTGGCAAGAATGTTAGACCATAATATAAAGAAACTATCCCACAGACCTTTTTTTTATCTGTGGAATTTTGTGGATCAAATAGGGACTAAGATAAATTACTTATAAGAAAGAAAAAATCTATTTGTTTTAAGTTAGTTTATAATTTTTTTCATATATAATTTTGTCAATCGTTATTTCCAATTTGTATATAAGTTAATTTTAATTTATAAAAAATTAATTTTTTTCCTATTTAGAAAGAAATGAAATGTGGAGAGAAGTGGTATATAAGAGACATAGATAGATAGTTTGTTGGCGACAGTTACCCATCAACTGCTGGCATGATTTATCAACCCAACTTCACTATATGCCTCACTTGCCGTAAACCCAAAACACAACATACACAATGGGCATGACATAGACACCTTTCTATAACAATTTCAAAACTTTTTTTAAATTAAAAACATTGTATATAAAATTTAAAAATAGATAATTTCCTTCATAAACATTTCAAAAAAAGGTGAAAAACTAGTGCAATTTAATTATAAAATTGTTAGAGAATTTTAAATTTTACCAATCCATTTTAAATAGTGTCAAAATTCGTTATTGTAAACATGACAAAGGCATCGTAGGTATATGGAACAATAGATCCTCTATTGCATAGATGTGGCAAGGTACTACGTTTTCTGTTTGCAGTTACAATATATAGGTTTGTGTAACTCAGAATTCCTAACTCTTAGAATTTAGAGATTTATTTCAGTATCAATATAGTTTTTCTTTCAATAGTAACAAACAGACTTTGTCGATTATTCTGATATGATCAGAACCACACCGTATGATGGACACTCCAGCTTATAGGCACATAAAAACGAAGTTCAAACAACTGAAATGAAGAAAAGTAAGGTGGGGGAGAATTTTAGTTCTTGATATTACATTAGTAATAAATAACTACAGATAAAAATAAAAATGTCACAGATATAAAATTATAAAATACTTTGATACAGTACAAAACAATTACAATGGCTGATTGTTGAATCACAAGGAAAATGTTGAAAGCATGTGCAATTCTTTGGAACTCTAGGATGATTTTAAGAAGCTTCGAGCAGCATCTAAACTCAACTCTTCATTCACCTAAAAAATAAAATATAATAAAAAACATAAAATCAAACAACAACAAAATTTTCGTCAAATGCAATACTATTAAGGAAACACAGTTTCTATTTATTGCATTAGAAGCAACATTTTAAGTTTATTACCCCCTTTTTTTCACTTTCTGGAATTTCAGGGAGAAAATCAATTACTTCATAATTTCTTGCAAAACATATACGCCTTCACCAAAAACATGTATAGTGTTCTTGTCTCTTCAAGAAAGACTACCCACTTAAAAATATAGAAAATTCCATTTTTATAGGAAGTAAATATACCACTCAGGATGCATTACTCTTTTAGACCATTTCAAAAAATGATTCCAAGAAGATACTAACTTGTATAAATATATCTTTCGTAGTATTTTTTATGGAACAATGACCTAAATGAAATTTTTTGGCACATACTAGTTTCTTATGGATTTGTTGGAATGCCTTGCAAAATCTATCTGCTTCTTCTGCACCCATCTGTTGGAACATTAAAATCAATGAGCTGAGTCTCATTCAAAGCATACTTGACAGCTTATTTAATAATGACAGTAAATATCATGGATTCTCAACAACATCACCATCAATGTTATAGGCTTAAAGGCAGAAATACTATGACATAACTCCCTTCTCTCTTTTGTCACCACTGTCTGCCAGTGCTTGCAATAGTTTAAGAGTAAATTATAGTTTCTCAAAAACAGGTTTACCAGAAAGGGAAGTAGCTGGAGAGTAAAATCTATTCACGCACAGAAATAATAAAATGAATGTTTCTCTTCCATAACCAAAAAGACAAAATCCCATTACAACGGAATGCTTCTATACTTATCTTTACAAAATAAAGTACCAAAAAATTCTTGTCAAAATAAAGGTTACTGTTGCCACGGGGGAAGGAGGCAATGATGCAAAACATCTGATTTATTGACACACCATATGGGACTACAAATAAAAAAATAAAAATAATATGGAAAATAGATGTTTAGGATTTAATAAAGAAAATAATAAGCAACTGACAAATAAAAACTAACGCATCCCCTCATGTCAAACTCCTCTTATGGAAGGGTTGGTCAAACCACGTAGACATCTAAGACATGCCATTAGTTTCAATTAAAACTTTACTATTCACATAATCAGCTTCAAACTTTTTAAGGACTTGAACAAGGGTGCAACAAGCACATTTCTGATAATGTGCTATGATGGAATTCTAAAACAAAATTTCTATGCATATAATAACAGGTAAATATCAGAATACCTTCGTAGCAGCCTCCGACTTTAGCTTGCTCCAAAATGAATCTGTAGTTTTGAAGAATTCACACAAGAATAGCATGCATTAATTTCAAAAAACATAATTCTGCTTCCTACAAGTTATAACCAAAAATAACAACTACATTGCCATGTAACTCATGGACGTTGATGTGCTTTCTAGAAAACTAAAGTTGACAAAAACGTGCCAACGATAATGGTACCATGTTGATTAATTCCTTGCTTATCAGAATTCTTATTATCCCTTTCATCCCATGCATCTTGCCATTCCTTTAGCTGCAGATATAAATTCGTTAGCTAACATAAAATTTATGCAACCATCAATGCATATAACAGATTCAGGTTCAGCATTATCACCTCATTCTGTGCTAGCCCAGATGGAATTTGTCTGGATGACGCTGCTTCTGCCTGAAATTTGACAGTTATAAATTTGGTACTTGAACACATTCACAGATATAATTTGTAGATTACTTAAGCTAAGAAATAAAAAATTTGAATTTTGGATCATGTATAGTTTCAGAGTATGCTGAATCAGCAGCATCTCAATTTCAGAAAATAACACGCCATTCAAAGGAGTAAAGACATTTAAGGTAGAGAAAACCAATTGATTCATATAAACTAAAACATCAGACTTGTGCACACTACATTCGTAAGTGGACAAAAATGGGAAATTATTCCAATCTTTGTATCAAATAAAAAATAAATAATAAGATGACATAACGTTAACTGGTATTGACAACTTCCGGGGCAAATCCTAGCAACTGTAAGGCAGTCTCCATAATCCAAACTTCGCAAAGAGGCACAGATACAGAAGGACAAAGGTCAAGGTTTTGCCTCTAAAATAGGTCAAGTAGCATGTGCCTTAACATCATCCCAGCATTTCCAATTCATCAGCCAACACAGAAAAAAATAGTTAATTTATCCTTGAAACCGTAACAAGCAGAGAAGACTTCTAAATTTCAGTATGTTCAAACTGTCTCAATGAAGTTCAAAAGTTGGCGCAGAATACTATAACATTGCAAGTTTCTCTAAAATAAGTATTATAATATGAAGAAGAGAAAGAACACACAAAGGAAGGAGGATGAGCTGTCCTCCTAAAAGACTAAATAATAACAGTAGAAAAAAAGAATACAACAATACAACGATGAAACTTGAAATTATTTAGAAAAGATGTTTCCTTAAAAAAACATGAGAAGGGACCAAGGTAGAATCCATGAATTGAATACAGTCTTGTCCCATGAAAACTCCATAGAGATGGATATCCTCAAACATAAAATCAACCATTTCAATGAAATACACCATAGATCTGCAAAAAATCCAGAGTCTTACGCTTACTGCTCCCACCTCCTACCAAAGCTTCTGGCTTCAATCCCAAGGTAAAACTGACTACATTTTTTCTAAAAATTTATTCTAACTTAATTAGTATATAATTAAATTGCCCAATTTCACCACTAAAACTGAAACCGCATATTTCTTACTTATAAAATCCACCCAATTGATTCCTGGACCTTGCCAAGATCTCATACTAAACCCTTCTCATATTTTATGGTATTGGTAACCTAAAACCTTTCACCTCAAATTTCCTCAAGAATTGAGACACTACAATACATCAATCTACACTACCACCTTAAGCCACGTCAAAGCTAAAAAGGATGTGATTGTATTAGAGAGAAGCATTACGTGAATTGCGAAAATCACAACATGGGTCTCTGAAAGATCGAAACTTTAACCGTCACAGAAGCCAGATTGCTAATGCAGAGTAATAGATATAAAAAAAATTAAGGAGAAGGCATAAAATTGTAAACCCTAAACACAGAGAGAGAGAGAGAGAGGTACAGAGTAATCGCGAGAACGAACAACGGGGAAGAGTTGGAGAAGGCGTTGAAATTCAGCTTCATCCATGCTTGCACTGCAAACCCTTCTGTTTTCTTATTCTTCGTCTTCTTCTTGAAGGGGAAGACTTCACTGAGAACGGAGAAACGCAACCTCACTCACTATGATTATTGCTTTTTCATTCCTAATAAATTCAGCTGTTTTAAAAGATAATTCTTAATAAATTACTTAATCTAATTTCACTTATGTTTAGCTATGAATGAATTTCACAAACAAAATGTATACTTGTTTATTTTAATATTTAAAAGATATTATAATTAAATTTATTATTGATAAATTTAAATGTTTCTATTCTTAAATTTTAAATTAAAATACATAATTTAAGAAGAGTTTTTTTTCTCTCTTTACTTTCTTACATAGAATTATCCTCTCTTTTTTATATTTAACGTTTCTTTTCCTTCACTTTTCCACACAATCAAACAAATAAAAAAAACTAATGATAAAAAAAAATTTATCATTTCCTTATTCTATCAATCTAAATAACATAAAATTATACTAAAAATTACTTAATTTATTTCCCGTCTTTTTCCTCTCAATTTCTTTTCTTGTCCAAACCAAATGTTGAAAATGGCCCTAATATTATAAACTATTATAAACAAAACAATAATATAAACTACTAAAACCTAAAGAAGCAAAATTGTATCAAAAATCAAAACTCCAATACAAAATGAGTTTGGTGAAATGTTAATATTTAGTTAAGGAGGCATTTTCTTTTATTTAGTTAAAGTAAAATTGAATGTTTGAGATAAAATGAGAAGAAAAAAGACTTCTCATTTAAAAATTACGAGAAAAGATTAAATTTGTTTACAAATCTAACGAAATTACAAATTGGTTCTCAACAATGTTTTCCCAAATTTAAACTCAAGTGATAAAATTATACAATGCAAAATGATAGCAACATGAAAAACTACAATCAAATGAATTTTCCTTTGACAAAGATTATCTTCAATAGAGTTGTTTACGAAAATGGTTTAGAATTAAAAAAAATGTTACTTGAAATATTTATTGCTAAATCAAGTGACATGACATTCTATATATTTTTGTTAAAGAAAAAATATCTTTTGATTAAAAAAGTTTTAATAAAAGAATTTAAGTAATAGTACAAGATAGTTCAAAAGAATTAAAGAAAGCATCTTCATTAAGTTATAAGTTTAAATTTAGATCTTATAATTAAAGTACGGTAATATAACATATTATTTATTTGTATTAAGAGATAATTAATAAATTAAAATATAAACACTATATATTAAATAAATTTTTATAAGAATTTTTTTAAAATTTAAATCTTATAATTGAAGTATGGTAACATAACATATTATTTATTTGTCCTAAATGTAATTATTATAAGAGATAATTAATAAGTTAAAATATAAATATAAATAATATATATTAAATGAATTTTATAACTTTTTTTATTAAAAAAAAGTGGATATAGAATATTAAAAATAATAATGTGGCAAAAAAGTGAATTAAATCTTGCAATAGAGATGTGATGGGTACTTTCTTTAATAATCTCTATATTAAAATATTATTTTAGGGAAATACTCAAATCTGTATAATAGAATAGAATAAAATTTACAAAACTTAGATAATATTATAAACGGTACATTCAGAATATTCTAAGTCCGCGTTAACATTTTCTTATCAATGTTTTATTTCGCAGCATGATAAAGTTCTTCTAATTTCAGCAAAACAATCTTACCATTAGTGGTAACTGTACATAAGTACCATCCTATTTCTAGTTAAAATTATAAATTTATTTTAATAACTTGTATATTAAGGATTGATATTAGAGGGTGACACGAGTTACCAAATTAGATTCAAATTGTTTTAGAGATCAACGAACAAAAAGAATAGTTAAACATTGCGTTAAAATAAAAATTGTGTTAAACTGTTCTCCTAATTAACATGTATTCAAATAAGTATTTTGTTAAAAAACACATTATTATTAAAATTAGATTCACCAAGCCTATGTCATTAAAAATGAGTCGGATGGATTCAGACAACTTAGAAAACTTTTGAAAAAACCTGTCATGAACGGACCAATACCAAATAAGAATTGAAATGAAAAATTCAATTTAAGGAATTTTTTTTATTTTTAACATGTTTTATTGTAAAACATATTTTATACAAACAAAGACTTGTATATGTAATTATTATGCTAATTCAAAGTTTTATTTACTTTATCTTTAATTTTTTTATTGATTTATTACTTAATATACCATATAACACCAAAATTATACATTTACCTACGACCATAAGATTTCGATTTTGATTTAATTATGCTTGAATCACAGGACTGTAAATCACCTGTTCAACAATCAACACTTATAGAATCGTTGTTTATAAGTAACATACAAATTCGTAAACAGAATATTTTGTTTTTCGGTGAGCTAATCGAGAATCCTACACACTTAAGAAATATCTAAAATTGCTAATATCACCTTTACATGTGCAAAAAGATAAAACCGCTAAGAAATAATTTTAAAACATTTATATTTATACTAAAAAAACAGAATAACTTATTTGATATATGAGATATAATTAGAGAGATTTAAGTAATTTAAAATTATGAAACCCATAAATACAAATATTGATGTTAAAATTTGATTGCGTAACAGATTGGATCTAAGGGTGTGATTTATCATCCGAAAACTTTGTAAACAAGGACTAAGGCTATAGCTCGTACAATTTATTGTTTGCAGTCTTGAAGAATGTTGACACATTTTCTTAATACTGACTTTGCACCTTCGTTCTTCTCTATCTCGTACAGATGAAGCAGCTCCTGCTTGAATCCTTCATTCACGCCGCCAAGTAACGGGACGTCCATGGAAAGTTTCATGACTTCCAGAAGACATTCTGAAGCTGAAATATGAACCTGATTTTGGGCATAAGAATCACCACTTAGTAAAGATGATCACACAAACACAAAGAAGAAGTTACAAATCTAGTCCCTAAATTTCGGCTATTCAGTAAGTTTTGTTCGTTAGATTTTTAAATTTATAATATTTCCTAAAAAAATAATTTTGCTTCACTTTTATTTCCAAGCCTACTTTTGCCAAATATATAAGGCAACCAAATGTAATGTATGCTGCAGTAAATTTCTAAAGGCGTAGTATATGTTGGTTTTAGTTAGTATTAAACATTGGGTGAAAATAAAATAGATCACTGGGCTTTATTCACATCTCTGTACACAAGAACTGATGCATGTTTCAATTATTTTAATTACTAATATATTCCGTACCAGTATAATTAGAACGATTTCATTCACTGTACTGTAACAATCATGGCTTTCCGTAATTTTACCCCTCCAAAAAACAACAATTTTTTGGAACTGGTTTCAGTAAACATATTATAAATAACGTTCATCAAATGTTTAAAGGAATGCGATGAAGAATTCATGATTACCCCAGGGTTTTTTAGTTCTATAGGGCAGGGGAATCTAACTCATGAATAATGTTCAACCAAACAAGACAGTGACGTACCTGTGCAATTTTTATCGTGCTTATGCAATGTAGTATTTTTGGTGATAGAGAGTGAAATATCTGAAAAAGAATAAAGTTGATTTTAGATCATTCAAGAATTGAAATTACTAGAAGTCCAACTGAGAGTAAGCCTCCATTACCTCCTGAACAAAAGAAGTTGCACCAGCAAGTTCGTGATTTCCCTGTGAGTCTTTCACAGCATTGTGGAGCCTTGAGCAAAGTTCTTTGATGGATAAAAAGGCTGTAGTTTTGACTGCAAAAAGATGGCTTTCTTAAATAAGATTAATAGAAAAACAAAGGTACTTTGAAAAATGAACAATGAAGTATAAAGAATACCAGTCCATTTATGTTCAGGCAACAGGAATGCTGTATACATGTGCATTAAGCTCTTTTGCTTCTCAAGAATATCATTTATATGTGCCACATAGATACAAGAGGTTAAACAGTCAACAATTTTGTTATGTGGAACAGAAATATCTTCAACACTGTCAAACTCTGCAAAAAAAAGTCAAAATGCTTGCTGTCAGTAGCACTAAGCAGCTTGTACAAGAAAAAAATCAAATCAAATGATTTAAGTGGCTAGCCATTTGAATAGCCATTGAACAGTAACACTAACGAGGAAAATCGTCCATTTCCTTCAAGTTTCTAGACAGGGTGATGTCATAAACGTTTTCTATTTTCACTTTGTATGACCCCTAAATGAAAAATCTCGGGAAAATCATTTAAATATCATACAAGAAACAACACTCTTGACTATTTGTTTGATCAGCGTCAAACTAAACCAACTTGGCAAACTTAGCGCAAGAACTGCATTAAATGTTTCATTGATGATGATACAGTCTCCTATAAGGAACAAAACCTGTTGCAAGATATAAATGAAGATCCAGAATTTTTCATAACCTGATTCAGCAGGATCACTGACCAAAGGTGCTTGCCCAGACTTTAGGGGCTCTGAATTGCATAGATCAAACAACAAGGGAAAAACCTTATTAAAGAACTCTGGATTGCCCAAGGCTTTTATAACCTGGAAACATACCAAAAAAAAAGCAACTAAGTATGAAACAATATATGAAAAATGGCGGAATTTACTATTGCTCTTATCACCAGTCAAGGAAACATGTAATGTCAATTTTATGAGCTAATAAAAAGAGGTAAAACCTAAAATAGATATCCTAAGTGCTTTACTAGAAATTTTTCTTATCTGGTTTCTTGTCGCCCCTATACTTATAATTTAAATCAAACTTGAAATGAATAATAGATCCTCAGTTACCCAATATGTTATGCTTAAACTGTTGAGTAAAAGGTTCATATATGATTTCCTCTTTATAGGAACTTTGGTATTATGGAGAGTCTAAGTCTCACATCAAGTAGTATAAGATGTCTGATGATGTATTCAAGTGTTTGGTTTTCCCCATTCACATTTAGATTTCAAGGGGTGGGTTCCTGAAGTACTTAGGCGCTTATCTTTGGTCTCATAATTGACTGGTGAAGGGTTCTAACCAACAAGAAATTTGATTCAAGTGTCACTAAGTAAAATATCAGAGTGAAAGTTGTCCACATGTTGGCTCTTGGAAACGATGTTGTGATAGGACTTTGGAACTATGGGAGGCTAAGTCTCAAACTGATTAGTATGGGATACTCGACGGAATATCCAAGTGCTTGGTTATCTTTAACAGCTAGCTTTTAAGGGGGTGGGTTCCTCAAATGCTTGGGTGTTTATGTTATATCTCACAAGTTTCAATAAACCTTGCATAGATAGAAGCAGTGTCCAAAGAGGCCAGGCCTACAGGTCCTTCACTCCATTTGACCGGAAAAAATAAATGGGCAAGCACAGCACCATTGAAATCCATGTTCTGCTTCATCTCCTCTAAAAAGGTCTTTCAGAAAATAAAAATAAGAAAAGAATAAAAAATCTAGAGCATATGTTGGTGATTAATCAACATTTTAGTATGCACTTTATGATGTTATGTATGGTATATTGTTATTATATGAACTGCGGCACTTCAGTCAATCTGTAGTGATTTTCATGGCATTTTGGTATTTTTTCTAATTACATTAGTACTTTTAGGAATCATTGGGTAAACAATAAGCCAGTCTAAGGAAGACCCATGAGCCCATGAGGACCAGGCTACGTCTCCAATTTTCTCATCCAATGATTAAAAATTAAAATTAGACTGGTACAGCCAAATATGTTTTGCTCTCAGTTATTGTCATAGATTTATGATGCTCACTCAGTTCTGTCTCTATTTTATGTTTCTAATTAATTCTCAATAGTAATTAGAGGTGATCATCAGGGGACAGAAAAACGAAGTGATCCAGAACAAATGGCTTTTGTTTTGATGGTTCCGTGTGGGTGAAGTTTAATTTCAAGATTTTAAATGTGGAATACACTGGCATGGTAGCATAATAAGACTATTTGAGATTCTGTAGATTTTACCTAAAGCTTGACTTCCCAATTTCTGCCTTCAAACTCATTATAGTTCACTACAATTTGGAGTGTCACCACTCTGTATTCTTTTAGAATTTAGTAGTTCCTAATACGTTTAGTTCATAACTTGTTATGGATTGAGTTGCAACTTGTATCCATTTTTTTTATTATAATTTATCTTTTGCTTGGATATTTGATATTGATTTGTTGGGTAAAGGGTAAAGTTAAACTGATGGGTCCAATATCTGATTTCGAATTAACTTACAGGAAAATTTCTCTAGTACGATGACTGATTAAAGTTATTGATTATCATAGTTATTAGTTATACGCAACTAATTAATGTACATGTCTTCACCTGTCACATTGGAGATGGAGTTGTCACAAGACTATATTCAAAAAGCATGGATGCTAATTGGTTTTCAATTCAATATTTACCCAGCTGCACCCACTATAAATAACTCATTAACCTGTTCAAGAGAGGAAAGTGCTGCTTCACGGTACTTTTTTCCCTTTCTGGTGCATGCAGATGATACCAAATTCAGAATGGAAATGGAAGAGGAGGAACCTTCAGCTAAAATTGCTTTATGGCAGGATGTACATAGAGCACCAACTGCTAGCAAAAGCACGTCTTTACCCTGCCATATGTAGTAAGAAAAACAAGCAAATGGAACTTGAGGCAATTTGTTCATGATTGATATTTGAAAATAAGTTTTTCTGCCAATTGTATTAACTTAAAAGTGGCAGTGTTCATTATTTCACCTCCCATAGGCGACCAGGAATTTCCTTCATGAGAGACTGAAGCAAAACCTTATGGTGAGAAGAAAGAGATTCACCCAAAACTTCACTAAGCCTACATATAGCCTGTGCAGACTGCATGCAACAGCAGACAACAAATAAGTAAACATCTATACACAACTCATGAAGTTACCAAGCTGAAAGAGGTTATTTGAAAATAATAGAAAATAAGAAAACAAAGCAAGACTAACTTTTCTTTTACTTGCCCACGACGATGATGACATGCCCTCACAAACAAGTGAAACAATTTCTCCTAAGTATAAGTGGAGAGTGATCCGTTCCCCACTAGTATATTCTTCCCATAGTTCCTCAAATAGGCCAGAGACATTTTTATCATCTTCAAATCTGCATGACAGGTTTTAGTCCATGTGAAATAAGAATACTTTCATTATTCAGTATGAAGTTCTTAGTTTGTTATATGAGCTTCATTCAATAAACACAGTTTGCCTCATCTATCTTTAAAATTCAGAATCAAATGGCTACAACAATATACATGATTTTTGCGAGTTAAATATAAAATCCATAAGGGGCCACAACGCAAGAGCAAAAGCTTTTAGCAAGTATGGCCCTTATGAGGCTGATGGGAACATTCTTCGAATTAAATTATAATTTGAGACAACATCTGCTTAGCCTGTGCTTTTTCCATGATTATAAACCATGATTCGAGTTATGTCAGACATATAGAATTATTCCCAGCCTTCCACCTAACATTACACTTTAGGAGAGTTGGTCCTTGACAATAATTGAATGAACTTGACTTGGTGTTTTCAATAATAATAATTTACTAAAACAAAGGATACCACAACCATACTAAACGGGGCCTCAACATGGTACTCACAACTTCTATAGTGACCTAGAGTTGGATATTTTTCAAATACTCTCAAGATTCAATTTCCAATGGAACATGAAATACTTTCTGAAATTGATGAGAATGCAATCGCATAGAGCATAATATATCAGACAAAAGGACAAAACAAATCCTACAAATTCCACAATATATCAGACAAATAAAGTTGCTACATACATAAGCATCATAATGAATCAAAGAAGACCACATCTACCTAAAAGGAATCACCCAATGTTCACCAAGAACAACAAACAAATATTCTAAAGGACAGTGGCCGGCAGCCAATGATAAAAGCTTCAGCTTAAACTACTGATTTTGGATTTGATATAATGTTGGATTTTTATAAAATATCAAAATAAAAAATAACAACAGAAAAAAAGAGAACGTTCATAACCTTGAAAAGAAAACAACTGGAATGATAACTGCATGATATCCACCAACAACATCTGCTGCCATGGATGAATAGCTCTTTAAGAGAAATGCGCATGCAATTTGAGAATTCTTGTCACCAGCATGCAAAGCCGCAGTATCTTCAATAAGTTTTTGTGCTTGTGAGGCTGGCGTATACTTTAAGATTTTTGCACAGGCACTTGCAAAGGCCCGTTTTGCAGCAGTACTTTTTTCGTCCTTAACAACTGGAAACAACAATCTCACCAACATATTTGCATATGGTTTGATGTCAACACCAACACTTTCAAGCAACAAGGTAATGAAATTGGCAACACCAACCCTGCACATGCACAGAATGCATAACAAATTATGAATATAAAAGTGTCTGTCAGAGCCAAATGTTAAATATAGATTCATTCCATTTATAAGAATCATATAATGATCAGACATTATGTGATTGCAAGGAGAGAAGTACAAATTACTCATAGGCATCTTGAACCGTGTATGAATGATTGGCTGACACCCAGATATCAAAGCAGGTACTAATGTGTTAGGTTTGCCTTTTGGAACCTTAAAACCATGATTTGAGCAAGTTATAAGAAACAAGCTTTTGCCCAATGCAGCTATTCAAATGTGTTAGGTTTGCCTTTTGGAACCTTAAAACCATGATTTGAGCAAGTTATAAGAAACAAGCTTTTGCCCAATGCAGCTATTCAAATGGAAAATCGGTGGCAGAGGTGGCATTAGTAGTGTAGTAGTAGTCGGTTATAGTGGGGGCAGAAACAAGAATAAAGTGATTAAGTAGTGATAACAGTAACAGGAGTAGCTGTATATCAGCGGTAAAATCTGGTTGCGAGGGCAAGATGAGCTAGGAAATATAAGATCGAACTTTTTCGTGCAGACTATCACCAAAAAATTTCAAGGCAAGATGTCTTTTTAGGCATTGAACTTAACTCTACCCCACAAGCCTAACTTTTGTGGTAAGGACTCCAAGTTCTATAAGCTCTATTTAAGTAATTTTTAATTGATATGAGACTAAATACCACCACCCTTGAAGTTGCAATTAAGGTAGCCCCCAAAGAGGTCACAACTAAGATGAGCTAGGGATGATTGCAATTAAGACAACTTTTCCAACACTCCCTCTCTCACATTCAGGGCTGCCCGAGTAAGTGGTAATGCAGATACCCAACAATAGATCTAGGATAAAGCAATAGACTCTAATATTGTGTAAGAATTTAAGTGTAGGGCCTAATGCTACCTGACAAAACCAGCTTGCAAAGTAAAGATTATCCAACTTTTGTAAGCTCCATTTAAGCGATATATCTCATAGATGTGGGACTAAACACCATCCTTAAATCTGCTAATAAGGAAATCCCCAAAGAGACTGTCATAACCACAATTAATATGGACTTTTCAGCACATAGAAGAACTTACTCTTTCTAATCCAATCTATCTAGTGTGTCAACTAGAAGTCTGAACCTTAAGGCAAAGTACCTATTAGATAGATAAATATGATATGATTTGATAGGAAAATATGATATGATTTGATAGGTAAATATCTTATCAAATATTTCCATTAAACATTGATTTTTCTCCTTATTATTATATCTTTTCTTCACTCTTCTTAACTTGATACTAGAGTGGTACCATCCTCCATGACCAATTTTGTCACTAATCTTTTCAACATGGTATCAAGAGCCTAATAAAAAGGGAAATCAAATTTGTGTTTTTCTATGTGCCCATTGCTCATGGGAGTAAATTTTGTTAGAAACCGTGTACATTTTCCAGTTTCTGTTTTGTTTCCTTGTTATCATGGTTCACGCTGGATACAGTGTACACAGCCAGCATCATAGTTCACGCCATCTGTTACTGTTCATTGTTCATGACATTCTGGCCAGCTTTTTTCTGGCTGACATTACTGGTTATTGTCAATGTTTTTATGACAAGTGTTGTTTACAGTTCACATTTTTCCGGTAAGTGGTGTTTATTGCCAATGTTTTTTTCAACAAATATTGTTTACCATCAACATTTTCGGTGAGTGCTGCTTATCACCAATGTTTATCTAGCAAGTACTGTTTACCAACAACATTTTTTAGGCAAGTACAGTCTTCTGCCGATGTATACTTTTTGTACAGTCAATGATTTTCTGGGAGTACTGTTTATCACCAACATTTTTCCAATGAGTGTTGTTTATTGTTGACGTTTATCTGGCAAATATTGTTTACCATTGGTGTTTTTCTGGAAAATACTGTTTACCACTGATGCTTTTTCAAATTGTTTACCATTGATGCTTTTCCAACAAGTATTGTTTACCGTCGAGATTTTTCTGACAACTCATGTTTTCTACCGACTTTTTTGGACATGTACTGGTTAGCGCCAATGTTTATTCGACAAATATTGTTTCCCTTTGATGTTTTCTCAACAAGTATTGTTGACCATTGCGCCCTCTAACCATATTTATAAGCTTGACTCTAATGATACATATGCTCTTGAGGGCAAGTTTTTAAGATATAATTTTAAAGGATGAAGCATATTTGAAGATTGACTGTCACTTTGGCATAAAGAAAGTCATGTCCAAGAAATATATACTAACATTTTGATTACTTTGTCAGTTTCAACAACCAACTGAATAACATGCTCACTATGTCACCCAAGGGGTTTTCTATTGATGACATTTGTAACAAACTTCTCTCATATAATACATATGCTCAAACTTGAGGACGGGTATTAGAGGACTTGTCTCATATGATACATCCTACTAATATTTCCCAGTATTGGACATTGATTTTATTCCTTATTATTGTATCTCTTCTTCATTACAAATAAGAATACTCAGTGTGTACAAAAGACACCAAATTCAATATATTCCTTCTCAATTTATCTCTTCTCAAAATGGTACTAGAGCGGTGCCATCTCTTGTGACAATATATTAATACATAAAACACAATGAATATCAACCCTCTACGATTGTCACTAATCCTAAATGTTTTTTCTACTAAAACCACCCTCGAATCAACATAGGCTCTGTAAATTTTCAAGGGAAAATGCAATAATGAAATGACTCAAGACAGTTCAAGCAGGCAAACAATGCAAAAGAAAATAATTAGATGTGATAATAAGTTAATAACAGACCTAGTGTTAAGGCCCACTCCAGATCGCACTAAATGAGCAAGCCGTGGGATCAGTGTGTCCAATGATTCCGCATCAACAACTTTTATGCATGAATCTAAAGTCTCCCACATAGGAGAGCCTTTGGCTATGGAAATTCTCAAACTTTCAAGCTTTTCTGAGTGTATTCCTGCATTTGCAGCATGAAGCTAATAAAAAGAAAAACATGAAAAGTTAACATAATAATAATAAACAACAGTTAAAAGTGAACTCATGCAAGAATTTAAAATATCCATTCAATCTAACCTCGACATAATTGAGGGATTGATCTTCTAGGCTTGATAAACTTTCAAGCATGCAGCACACTAAATCAGACATATGTGGACGAATTGCTGTTCCAGCATGCTAAATCGAGACAATCATAATAAGACACTCAGATTTAACAGCAGGATAACTTAATGAAATAATAGCACTATGTTATCCTCCCATAATAATCAATCATTAATCTTCTTACACAATCACAATCAGATAAACAAAATCAAGGGAAAACCAGAAACTCCACAATGTATAAACTAAAAACTAATACCAAAAGAGACTATAAAAATATCCAAAATTGTGAATGCAACCTGTAATTGCATCATATGCGCAGGTTAGAACCAATCATGCTTACTGGGAAATGAATTCTACAAACAGTTGGAATTCTAATTAGTTATTTTGATTTTGGGAAAGAAGTTCCAAAATATAAGTACAAGAAAATAGGATAGCTTGTACTCCTGAAACAATTTGTTAGATAGGTATTAAATAGGCAGTTGTACCTATGAGCTATGACCTGTATCTAGGTTCTAGAATCTGTCTTTTCATTTTCTTCTACTTATTGTATCTATGAACTACCATTATAAATATGAGAAGATAAGAAGATGAATTGAGCTCTCCAAAAATATTGTCTCTTTTCAATAATCTTAAGTCAATTAAACCAAGAAAATAGTACCAAAAACAAAACATCAGTAAGATTATTAGTATCATCTCTAAGGGTCCAAAAATACCACACCTGAAAATCATTGGAATAATGAACAAAGAAGCAGAAAAAAGAAACAACCAACACCATATCTGATGAGAATAAAATAATGTTTAAATAGTCTGTTACATTCCAATTATACACACTAGAGCCAAGTAAACAAATACGACCCTACTAAGTTTGACAAGATTTGAACAAACTAAGATGTAAATATACGAATATTCAATTTGCAATTGGGTGGACGAATTTTAAAAAAAAAAAAGAAGCAGAGTGAGTGTATGAAGTAATTTGAAAAGCTAAAGCATAGGAAGACATTCCTAACCTTCGTGAGCTTCATAACAACTCCAATTGATGCCTTGCGAACACTGTCAACTTTACTTAGTATACCTTCTGCAAGCAAAAAGGGTAAAACAATATCCATTGCTTTGTGGGCATCAGACATTTCAGTTAGAGAAACATCACAGAGCCTTGTTGTCAAGGAAGCTACAGCACGACATAACTTTTCACCAGAAATTCTGACAGTTTCCTTGATGTCATCCATTGCACGAAATGCTCCGGACCATAATCTCTTTAAATGCTTCTCAACCTGTGGGTGGTGCAGGATGAAATGAAAAGCACAAAAACAAGAATAAAGACATGTTGATAGATATATCAAAATCAACCAGTGCTCAAATTGTAGATAGGGATGGCAAAATGAATGGATTGGATAAAATTTTAGTTTGAATGATCATCAACTAATGATGCATTAATTTTTTTTAAATATTTAATTCATCCATGATTCATTTGATAAATTTCATTGAATCTATCCATTACTGGTTTTCTCATGGATGGAAATACAAATTCTAATTCATCAAAAAGGAATATTACCTAAGGTCCTATATATATATAATTCATGAAGAATAATAAAAGTAATTAACTTGGCTAGTTTTAATTAATAATGTCGTAAATTTAATATTTAAGCAGAAGTTATATTTAATGACACACCTCAGAAGTCAATGAAACACTTTTCAACTAATAAAAATTACTTATATTTGTAATGACCCAATAAAGGCATTTACTTTCATGAAACAGAATAACACATCAAATATAAGTAGCTCTCTAGTCTCTCTTCAAATCAAAACTTGAAAGCCCTTAAATAAACTTATAAACCATATTATGACACCAGAATAAAGCCAAGTAAACAACAAAACAATAGGAAGGAAGGAACAGAAGACCATAATAAAGTACTATTGCAAACGTCCCAAAACCCACAATGGCAAAATTTACCCTGCTTTTTATAGATGGAGACCCACCATAACAGTAGTTAGTTAGGCTTTTGTTGCCAAGCATAATTAGTTAATTACTATAATTTTTAGGATTTCTTGTCTGTAATAGAATTGATCATTGACAACTCTAAGCACACTATTTATACTCAAGAAAACTTAAGTAATATTAATGACCTCATAAAATTTTCGTCCCTGAATAATGTCTGTAAGGGCAAGACAGGATGCCTCACGTGACCGCCAAAGCCTGGATCCACATTGTTCTAGTAAATCTTCAATTATGATATCTAAATTGTCATCAATGGTTTTCTTTGAATCATCCACAAGTGACTTCCATATATGTACCATTGCATCCTAAACAGAAAAGAATGCAATAGCCAAATCAAATAAGTGCCTTAAAATAAGAATTCATATACTCATTGATATATGCATAAAATTGCATTCTAACTTGAGGAAAAAAGAATTTTTACTGAAAAAGGAGATGAAAAGCTGCACGTTATTTTGAGACTTCAAAAGGATAATCTTGCACAGAACACAATAGAGAACCAAACCAAAAATTTTTAGGGGGTAAAACTACATTTTTATGTTTAAGGTCTGACAATGACATTATTATACAGCACTATATTGTTCTGTCATAGATCAAAACTAGGTAAAGAACTTTTCTGGATTCAACTGGAAATGCTCTTGGTAAGGATTAGATTCAATACCAGATTATAAATGGAACTTACCTGCACATTTTTGTCAGGATCATATTGGTACCGTACAAGCCTTGGAATTAAAGCTCGTAAATATGGCTTGAGAACATCCCCGGCTTGTTTTGCTATTTTAGAAAAGCCAAAAGCAGCACCCCTCTTTGAATTCAGAGAAGCTTGATAATTTGCTAAATCCATGAACTTATATATTAAGTCCGGTTGTCCCATCTCATTTGCTAAGTTACACAACTCCTTATAAGTGTTCAGTTTTCCTCCACTAGCACTTTCACCAAGAGTTCCATCCATAAATACTTCAGTGTCTTCAACAAGCTGCACAACAAAACTTCAGCAGGTAATTTTAAACAACAAATTAAAGAAAGGGGGCAAAAAACAATAAACCATCAAGCCTCATTCCACACAAAAAAAATTAAAAAGTACACTAAATTACTGTCCCTTACTTTGATAGCTCTTTTCCGTTTTCCTGACCCAGTCAATGTACTCACAAGTGCATTCACCAAATTCTTTTTCATAGATTCATCACCAATGTCATACACAATACTCATGCCTTGAGAAGCCAACTCTTGTGTGAGTTCATTTTGTTCACCAAGAAGGTGAGAAAAAGCCTCCTGCATATTCACATTATAATTGTAAATCTAACGTGACAAGTTGCGGGATTCTGCTACAAAAAGACACGGTCAAGAACATAGTATAAAATAAATGGTTAATGGTGTTTCGAGTCCCTGAAAAATGAACCATCTTTAGTTTGAGTCCCTGACTTTTAAAACTTTTTATTCTCTAAGGTGTTAGCTTTTAATAAATATAAAGACAAAAACTCGTGGACTTCAAAGTTGAGAACTAAAACCAAAGGTAGCCCATTTTTCTCGCATAAAAAACACCACTAATCAAAAACAAATTATAAGAATACCATGTTACAAGATAAATTGTGGTTTCACAACCAGAAAAGCTCCATCATAACAATTACAACATTTTAGAATGTTAACATGGAAGAACCTCAGCCCAGCATACAATTTATATAAGCATATTCTCTGTTAGCTTTATTATAATAGACATCATGTCTTGATACAGCATTTCACTTTTGGAAACCTAGGTCAGAACTCCATTATTGCAAAGCTTCTAATTGAGGCATAAACCTAGGTAAGAACCAGTTCAAGTTATTTTGCAACTGCACAAAGTTCACAAAGTTCTGTCAGTTGCCTGACTGGACAAACATAAAGTTTGTACAGTTCTAACTTTGTTATTAGGTTCACAGGACACAGGACAGTTAACTGTTTCTAAACTCAATCAAACCATACAGTTAGGTCGGATAACACTGACCAAAACAAGCATGCGAGGTCCAAAAATATAAGCTGTATAACAAACCTTTCCTCATTCAAACCACCATACTAACAACGAAAACTTCAACAGTACAGCAATTTAATCTGCAGAATTTACAAACAAACCTTCATTTGTATCCTAGGAGATCCCAATCTCATGAGTCATGACAGTATATATCAACAACCCCAGTAAATCATCTCCTTGCACACTTATGATTTCAATATTAGGAGTTATGTTTTTCCTTCATTGTGACTGAAAAAAGAAAAAGAGCCACAGATCCACTCAAGGTACCCAAAGTTTATCTTGAAACGAATGGCTGGCCTAATCAAAATCCTCTTCCAATTGAAATTAAAACACTACCCAATATCAACTATCAAATTACTCCAGCGGTGCTTAATGGGATGCGTTTAATATCTGACACAGGGAAGAACTTTAAAATTAAAAACTATTAGAACCTAAAGGATAGGCAAATTGAAGGAATTTCAGCCATTTGTTCTATTCCTAGGCCATGGACTTCTTGGGTATTAAAGGTTATAGGAATCCAGATAAACACACTTCCACCTTCATAATAAAATTCTGAAAGAACTCATCGGACACCTTTCACAATATTCAACAACTTTGAACAAAAATAAATTTACAAGGATCAAGGGCAGTCTTCCAATCCATATATCACACTAACTGCTTTCTGGAATTTCCATTTTCCTTTTCAAATATACATGGGAAACCCAGACATGGGGATAACCATCAGAGATATCTTTAAGTTGAAGAAAAACAAATCTTTATTTATATCTCTCCCCATAAAACTATGGAAATAATACAACACCATAAGAGAAGTTTCACAGGCTACTATAAAGGTGGAAAGAAAAAAAAAAGGAAAAATTTGTTGTTAATGCAAAACCTGAATTTCCGGAAGCATTTGCTGAATAGTAGGATGATAGCTGCAGTACTTTATGAGCGAAACAAGCCAAACAGTTCCAGCACATCTCTCTTCTTTCCTGCTACTATATAAAAGAACATCAAAGAGCTTTTTGGAAATTGCATCTCTCACAGAAGCATGATAATCTCCACTATATTCGCTTTGTTCGTTAGAACTCTGCTTAGTCAGAGAAGTCAAATCTCCCATCAAAAAATTTGACGCCATCGACAGCGAAGTATAGTTAGTTTGAAGAATAATATCAGCATTGAAAGGAACACCACCCCACAAAAAAGAAAGGGCCTCCCCTGCAGCAAAGAGAATATCCTCAACCTGAAATTTTTGTTAAACAAATGTGACACTTTTTAGTTACTGCAACTTATAGTGAAAAAGAAATAGCATTAGTGTTCATTTTAGCTCAGAAATAAAAGAAAATAAAAGAAGAAAAAACATCGAATTGTTCTGAATCAAGATTAAGGCATCCCAGAAACCAAAAATCTAACTTTTCCACGACATAAAAAGGAAAGGAAAAAAGTATTGGAGCAAAAATTCGAGAAAGGAAACAAAGGTACATCAAAGTAAACACCAATCCAGCATGAGTCACCCAAAATAAGCAAATCATATAAAAGAGGAGGGAGAAAGTGTATTATTACCTTAGATCGACAGAGACCGAAAATCAAATTTAGGGCCACATCGAGCTGAGTAGATGATGTTTCTTTTACGCATATATGTCCAATAGATATAACAATCTTCTGTATTGCTTTAATATCGTGACCCGAGAGAAGCTTGTTCAATTTATCAGATAACATAATCAGAATTCCATCTGCAGAGTTAATCAGACACCCTTATGATAGCTCAACAAATAGCTCAGTTCTAGGTCCAAATCAAGACATGTTCATCAGATTTTTAGACTTGAATTTACCAGAATTAGAATTGTCAAGGCAGGGTAATGAAATTCGTAGTCCAATATGACCCAGTGCTTGCATTGCAGTAGCAGCTAGTGCAGAAGTTTCTGAATTAACCACATCAACCAGGCATCTAAGTGTATCCTGGAGAAGTATTTCTGGCATCTACCAAGTTTATGCATATACACAAAGTGTAAGCATATTTATAACCAAAGCAATGAAGTTAAATGCAACAATTATGATTTCAGTTTCATTGGAGGAAAGTAAATTTTAGAGAAGGCAACTGCCCAAAGAGCAGCATGTTGATCAAGACCAAAATCACAAGTGCAAATTACTCAAGGTCATACTCATATTCTAAGAAAATGTGTTCAATCATAAAAGTAAAAATTACTAGAGGGGTGCATTCAATTGGGATTTCATAAGAATTTTTTTACAAAAAAAAGTCCTGTAGAATTTAAAAGATTTGATAAAAATGTAATGGTTTTTTTAAAGATTTTTAAGAGTCTTTTATGATTAGGATTTCGTAATTTGGATTTGAAAGGATTTACAAATATGAAATCATAAGATTTGAAAGAATTTTATGGATTTATAAGAACTTAAAGGATTCCATGCATATCAAAAAACAAATCATAACTACTCTCTGTCTTTACCATTTTATGATGATATGATCTTTAACTATTATCTTATTCTGCAAAATTACGTCAAGCAAAGTGCACTTTAATGACAATCAGTGCTGACATTATGGTAAACCATCCAAGATACAAAAAACATTTGATACTATACTAGGTCATTAATGAAAACAGTAAGCAATTTTATCAGTAGTCATACTTTACTCTAAATAGATAAAATGTTAAACATCCAGTGAAAGAAAACAAAGTATGTGTACTAGAGGGGTACATGCTCAATAATTCACTATCTCAACAAAAGTAATCTGAACTTGTGAACAAAAAATTCTTAAACAACTATCATCGTCAATGATAAAAATAACAAACAAATAATAAGGTTTGAATTAAAAATTTAAAACCAATACAAATTATAATAACTAATTCACTCTAGCTTATTGTCCTTTTATATAGTATTTCTCCACATATAAAAAACTATAGTAGGCCTTCCTAGATTAGCATTTCTCACCCATGTTTTCATGTCTAAACAATAGGTTCAAAGTTATGATCATCCTTAATAATCTAAACATGAAGATCATCTACTGATTCAGTTGGAAATTCATCAGTGTCATAAAATAACAAAAATGATTAAAGGGATTATTTTTTACAACTTTTAATCCACAAATTCATAGCGATATATGCAATGCTTATTTCTTCAAAAGCTACAAAATAATTCTGTTGATTTTCTATTTTCTAATAGTTTTAAAACATCTATGGATACTCAATGACACTTGTGGATGTAAAAAAATTAGCAGTAGTTAAACAGATATCAGTGCACGTCGCACTAAAGGTTTAAGTTGTTGAAGTCATAGCAAACTTTTTTTTATACCAAGTTTTTCTAGTTATTACGTCTTTTTAAAGTTCAAGTTGAGGCATTTTAGAAAACCTCTTTAACTAAAAAGGCTAGGAATTATAATATTATATTACAATATATACATATATGTTTGTGTATAATTATTAATACTGATAATTAGGTATAAGATGAATTTCCTGATATATATATCACATAGAGTTGAGCGTTTATTTATTAAAGAAATACAAAAGATGGATTGAGCCCATTACACTAGAATAGGAGTAAAAACATCTGCTAATTGATCATTAGAATTAACAAACTCAGTTTTGATCTCTCCAGATACTATTTTTTCTCTAATGAAATGACAATCAATCTCTCAAGCCAAAGTTGGATGTCAGATGCCCACGTCTCATAATTATCACCATCTAATTTATCAATGAAGAGATGCACACTGACATAATTGGTATAGATGGATGGAAGAGACGTAAGAGCAGAAGAAGTCATGGAGGAGAGAGAGAGAAAGCTAGATTTTCAACTCATTGACCATAAAAACTATCATAATAGTACTAGGGTTAAAGGAAAATGTTTAAAAATTCAGTAAGGAAAAGAAAAAGGAAAAACCTTATTTTCATTGATTCAACAATCATATATAATAATAGTATTAGCAACAACCCATAACAATAGCAGAAAACAATTATTTGGACAAAGAAAAACATTTAAAATTAGAAGAGATTACTCTACTGTCATCACTGTTGAGATCGAGAAAAGTTTGAAAAGAAGTAATCTGAATGAGATTGTGTTTCATGGGAATGATATTTATGCATACAACTAAAAAGTCACAGAAAATCCATAGAATCCAATCAACAAATAATCCATTGAAATTTGCATAATTTTGAATACAACATTATTCTTTTTTAGTCTTCTAAATCTCAATTGAATACAACCCCCCCCCCTTCTAAACTCTGTTGCCCCAGCCAAAACTATCCAATCCATTTAAAGACTGTTTGATTCAATGGAGGGTGGGGGTAGCCAAATTATAATGGAGAGGCACGGAGGGGAGGAATTTTAGTTAGACATTACATTTGGTTGAAAGAAGGGGAGAAGAGGAATTTTGATAGACTAAAGAGGAGGGATCCCTTTTCTTGTTTGGTTCACAAGGGGTGATAAGGGATTTTAAAAATTAATTTACTTTCAGACCCTTATAATTTTGGATTTCAAATTTTAAAAAAGATTATTTTAGTTAATATGCTTGACATATCTTAAATCATCTCTCCTCCCCTTCAAATTCCCCCAATATTGGATGGGAGCAAACATTGTCCCCACCTAAAAATAAACCACAAGACATTATAAAAACCTTCCCTCCAACCAAACTGTAATTTAAAATGTGCAGTAAAATATACTTACAGGTGTTCTGGATAAATACTTTGCAGTTACATATCCTATTGCACAAAGAGCACCATGCTGAGTTTCAAACCTATAAATAAATTAATTCAGCATGAGCATATATGAAACAGGAAAAAAGCAGCAATTCTCAGAAACTGAGCTCAAAATTTATAGTTCCACCAGTATACAAACCTTGACTTGAGTGTTTGGCTGAATAAGGAAGTCAACTCAGAAATAACATCTGGGATGGAAAGAGCAGAAGACACAAAACCAAGTATACGTGCAATGGATTCCCGAGTGTCCCAATCCACATGACTTAGTAGTTGCTTAAGCCACGAAACCTTTTGGACAAAATGTGATGCTACCACCTATAACAATAAATGTGTTAGATGGAACACAATAAAACAATCAAAGAACTCTAATAACTGACCTCTGGCATATGTGATCCAATTATAAGCAATGCCTTGGAAGCATTGACATGTAACTCAACAGAGCCTTCAAATGACATAGAATGCTCCAGGATAGAACAGAATATCTTCACTGATGACATAATTTCAGATGATCCTTCTAAGAATTTATTATGCTTCAACTCTGACCTGAAGCACTTCAATAAAAATTTAATCATGGCCACATATGTATTTGAAGGAAAAACAAGGTTTTGTTCTCTAGTTTCACTGGACTCCATCAACTTTGGCTGTTGCAGAAGAATGTAATCCAGCATCATACCCAATTTGGGATAAGTAAGACCAGAAATTTGACTTTCACTTTTAAGACAAAGACCTTCATGTGCCATTTCTCTGTTTCAAACCAGAAAACAAAATCTAATTTGAATTTAATGATGCTAAATATATGACTTCAAATCATAAAAAACATCAAAACTTAATTAACCAAGGAACCTAAATAAAGCTATAATTACAGCTCAGTTTTCATTTTATACAAAAATATAAAGTTCCAAAATCATGAGTTTGGAATAAAAGTAACTATTTACAGCAACAAAAAATGCATTATGGGAATCATAGTCTCTGATTTTTTTAAAAAGACAATGCAATCTAAGGACGACATAACATATGGTTATTAAAGTTTAACACATGCATTATCTTTTTTCTCTTTACAGAGTTCTGATAAGAAAAATACTACCCGACAAACCAATCTTTAAAACCTAGGATATAAAAGTCATGCATGGCACATACATTTTAATGTGTATATTATGAGGTTGTGTACATGCTTTATAAAAATTATGACATTTGACAAGAGGCTCAAACAGTCACTTGATGCCATATCAATAATAGGCTTGGAGGGTTTTTTCCTATGATGAAAGAGGAAAATCAGTTGGGAGGATAAGGAAATCTCTCCAATGAAGGGAAACAAAAAAAGAAAGCAAGCCTAAACATTCCCTCAAAATATTTGGAGGATAAATCCTTTTTTAAGAAGAATACATACTTTAACACATCATAGCATGTCAGATCATCACTAAAGGAATTTGAAATACCTGATATCTAATTTAGCATCTGCTGCTCCAAGCATACAAATAAACCGACTTGGACAATGTTGAAGATCAAACAAAGATGTTGCCCATCTTACAGCACAAAAACGTACTTCACTTTCCTCCTGACATCACCATGCAGCATGTTATGTTTCAAACCATGTGTCCTTTACATGTTTAATTAGACGGGTTATTAAATAGTAAATAATTTGAGAGATTTGATTATAGCAAAGATGCAAAAAAATCATATGGTGTTCTCAGGCTGCAGTGTATTTTGTTGGAAAGAAATGAAAGAATCTACTAAGGACGGAAATCTAGCATTCGGTTTATTTGGCATCAGGTATTTGTTCTAGCTTCTTTATGATGTTCTGCTCATGGTCTTTGAGGGGTGTGCCTTTCATTAGATCTCCAGAGAGATTGGTGTGTTTTGTTTCTTGTTACTTAATTTTTGTTTTCTTCTCAATTTATTTTTTGTTGCATCATCTTTAGTCCTTGACAATTTCTTATCCTCTTTTGTATCTTCCTTTTTCTAAGTTAATAAAATCTTTTCTTACAAAAAATATATAATAATAAAAGTAAAAGTATTATGTTCTTTCGATGGCCTCATAAAATGGGCCCAGTAAGAAAGCATACAAAGTGCACCAAAGAGAAGCTATCGAAATGACCTCATTCAAAAGTGTACACTCACACTCTCCAACCGAAGACAGCATAGAATAGAATGTCAAACAAAGTATCAAAAAGTCTATCCAATCATAACTAATGTTGACCAATGTAAAAAAATAACAAAAATATCATGTACCAAATTTGTGTAGATCTTATTAAGATATAATATTTCATACTCATAAGTCCAAATGGTAGCAAAAAATGGGTCAGTGCCACATTGAAACTTCTTCCCAGATATTGTCATATTAAGAGAATTTTACATGGGAGAATAAATGAGATAGCACAAAAGCAAGGAAGGTCAAAAGTTTTCACCAAGGTAAGATACTTCGGGGGGAAAAATAGAACAATGAAAGAAAACCATAAAAATTAAAAAATGAATGTGTAAGAGAGGGACCATGCCCGAAACTCCAAATAGAGGCCATAAGCACAACCTCTGACATCTAAAAAACTTATATTTCCTTATTTTGAGAACTGTCCAAGGAAAATCATTTACAATTGATACTAGACTATTCTTTTATGGGAGGCGTATCAACTATCTCAAATTTTATAATGAGAACAACAATTTTTTATCATACAACTTTACATGGATGGCAGAGTTTTATTGAATTCAGTCTAAACCATCCATCTATGATTGCACTATCTCTCTCACAGTGTGTCTGTGTTTTTAACTGTAAATATCGTGATTAGGAAAGTCAACCCACAATCCCTTAGATCAAGAGATTAATTTCGAGAGCTAATTTCACAATTAGCTCCTTTAAAAGGATTGATTCTGAATTAATCTACATAAATCATATTATAAATTTTTTATGTACTACTAGCCTGTCATTCCAATTTCTTAACAATATTTGAAGAAGGAGCTTAAGATTTTAGGGACAGAATATTTGAGTGAAATTGCGTGATTGGAAGTCGGAAAACACTCAGCCTAAGAACATATATGCAGAATAATATATAGGAAAAAGAAATACAAGCAATTTACAAGAAAGAATAATTTAGTTAATTCCCGAAGTTACACTAATCTAGGTTATTAAGTAATTTCCAACATAGCAGGAACAAATAATATATCCATATAGTATCCTAGATAGAGGGAAAAGTCAGTATGTTCTGTCATACCACTTGAGAATTATTTAGCAGAAGTGTCTCCAAATCTTGTAATACAGTTAATGGGGCTCCCTGATACATAAGACAGTACAGTGAATAAAAATCGAGGAAGAAAGAGGAAGGTAAAATCCTAAATCAACCATAAGTCCAAAAGTAAGAGCATGATATGAAGTTTGCAAAAAGAGTCCACAATTATATTTTATAACAAAACCTAAAATCCTTAAGTGAGAGAATTTCAAAGTTATGACATGAAGTTGGTAAAAGAGTTCAACAATATAGCCATAAAATAGAGTCTCCCGAAAATTGAGGTTCTTCTCAAATTTTAAGAAATAAAAGAATCAATTGAACACAATCAAACCAATGCAAACATTAATTAACTCTATAGCTTTACTAATTTAATAAGTGACTGTAATTTTTCAAAATAATATGCTTCATACATCCTTGAGAACTAGTGCAAGAAAGAATATGGAAATATCAATAAATTGAGACGATTATTGATAACATTATTTGGTTATAGTGTAAAAGAGACTCTATAAGAAGGAAAGGAAATATTATTAAGGACAAGGAAACCATTCAGATCAAAATTAAAAGCAAAGAATACCTAAAGGTAAGGTGAACATGGGTCAGTTTGGCTTCAAACCAAACAGAACTGTTACCAGGATTCAATCAAGTCAGCTTGGATACTCACCTGTCGCAACTTAAATTGACCCAACTTGGTTATCTTTGGGTCGAGCCAAACTAGATCTTTGGATATCCATCATCAGAAAATGTAAAATTAGAAAAATGGGGAAATGAGAGAGACAGTCAAGCAGATTCACAGAACAGACACGAAATGGAAATTGATCAAAACAATGAGTAGCATCCGCATTGTATTCCATCAGCTGTCGTATTCTAATAAACAGCGTCAAAGAATTTCCATGGATGGAATCAATTGTCAACTGGTATTGAAGAAACTATGAAAGAAAAGAAATGAACAGTGGCACATTGAATGATCCGGAAATGGAACCTTCAGCAAGTCTTTGTACTATGTAGGCTTCGAACTTGTTGACCTTCTAAATCTCAACATTAATGGTGGTGGGGATGGATTTGTTGGGAAGGTAAGGGGAAGTATGTGCTGGATCAACCAAGTTCGAATGTGATGACATTATCACCCACTGTGTGTTTTGGTCATTGTCAATCGTCTAGAGCTTATTATAGCCAGAAAAGAAAACACCTAGGTTTGCTTCGAGTGCTAGGCATGCAAAGAAGCGAAACAAAACACCGAAGCACTCATTCACTACTGCTTCATACTAAATAAAATAAATATGTACTTGAATGAGTTGTGGGGTCATGTCTCTGGTTCGCAAACAAAAAACAAACTTATTACCCAACTTGATTTGTTCAGTTTCTTCTTTTGAAATTTAAACAAGTTTGGTCAAACCAAGTTACTTGGGTTCAGATGAAGTCAGGTTGATCTAACCCATGTTCACCCCGACCTAAAATAGAAGTTTATTGGTTCATCATAGCTCCCCAATCTCTTGTATTAATCTAAATTAACATGTAATGATCAAAATGGAATCATGGAATATTTTCCTCAAAAAAAAAAAAGGATTACGTTGAATATAAAGGCAGCTAAGCTTTGGCTCAATTTTGGGTGTCCAATGGATTATAATAGCTTTCTTATAGCATAGACTTATGAAGGTACGAATTGCAATTGTACATTAAACAATGCATTTGTTATGTACTTGTCAAAATATCTAAAGATGCATGCCACAATATGATGCATCCTGTATCATATATGCAGGTAAGGTAAGCATTACGTGTGTGACTAATACACTTTCCGTGACTGAGAAGAACATTAATGAAAAATAGATTCACCCAAGTAGCAGAAAAGATACATACTTTGTAAGCTGAAGCAAGAGATATAGTTGCCTCTTGAACAACAAATCGAAGAGATTGGGATTCATCTTTCAAGGCATGAAAAAGACGAGCAGCCATGTCAATCTTTTCCCTGGCAGAACAAGGAGCAGCTTAATTAGTAACTAAATAGAATTCACAAATGACCTAGCTCAAGGCCATTCTGATTTTAGAAAAGAATTATTTGTTACCTTAAAAAAGAGAAATACATAAAAAAGGCAACAGCAAAGCATCCTAAAACCATGCAAATTTAAAAGGGGTAATAAAGAAAGAATTAACTACAGAAAAAAATCCAATCCCTTACTGAAACTATAGAAGAAATATCTCAAAAGGATACATTTGCTTGCACACAGTCCCAAGGATAGAAAGAAGACAACCCTATCCCATAATGTAATACACGGGTCAGGAGAACGAGCCTTTTGATGCCTACAAGTCTACAACAAAGAAATACTAATTCTATTGTGTATCACTGTCCAAACAAATGACATTCCCACCTTATCACACACCCAAGATATAGCACAGGTAAGGCTAAGCTGAGAACTCCCATGATGTGCTGCCCTTTACTTGACCCTACCAGAGTGCTCTGTTTCCTCAACTGTACTTATAGCTCTCTGGTCTTCACCCATGGCATTAGAGCTTTTTCCCTCATAATGCTCCATAAGCCTCTCTCAGATTACCTAAGAATTTGGTACTTCAATCTTTTATTAGGTTGGCACCAGGAATTGTTGTCAAAATCGTGAGTATACTCACAAACTCGTACAATCCTGCAAGTAAGGGAGATGGTGACGAGCTTACACGCATGGCAGATTGAAAGATTCACAGATTATTGCATGATTGCGCCTTAACTTACACGCAATGCTTTTGTTAAACGATCTAATGAGCTAACGAAGTTGCTCTCATATCCCACACATTTTTACTCTACATCAAATGCCAACTCACTTTCTCTACAAAGCTTCCTCTTTCTTCCTTTTTTTTCCAACTGAAAAGCTTCCCCTACAATACCCAAACTCTGCACTTTCACTCTTTCTATTTTCGACATTTAAATACAGTCCTTCCAATTTTTTTCAATTTTTGATGCTTTTCTCGTCTCTTGTAAAGTAATATGGATATTATCTTTAGTTCTTCATAACAGCATTGATCCATAAAACCAACAAACAAAGGCAAAATAACAAGCCAACTGATGATTCCATGATTTAGCAGCCCACAACCATGTCACCTCATGAAACATTAGAATCAACGGGATTGGCATGATAGATCATAAAAGCAGCAGAATTGCGCATGAATTGTCTGCACAGAAAATGTCCAAGCTTTATCTATTAAAACTGGGTTTTGGGCAAAACCCAAAAGCAATGGTTCTAAAACACCTATGAAAATAAAAAGTCACATTTTGTTGTTTCAGTTTCTTAAACGACCCCATGCACGTTGCCATTTCCGCCCAAAAAGTTCTCCCTAGACTCCTCAAGACTTGGACTGCTCAAGAGCATTGGCTTCTCTTCTCTGCTACGCAAACAGCACACACAACACACATTTTTCTGCTCCACAAACATTTTGAACCTCCCTCAGCCTCAGGTATGTACTTTACCTGTCTTCTCTGCTCTCACACAATCCCCCCTGTTTCACTCATCTCTTTTGACTCAAACACTCCATTTCCACTCATCACTTTTACCTCTGTTTTTGGTGTTCTCAGGTCTCGTTTGGTGTTTCTGCCCCCTCATAATTTATACTTCGTTGTCATCAACATGACTTCTAATTCACCTTCCGCCTTCCACCAACATACGGCTGTCAATGATAGTGGTGCCAGTGCCTAGACGATACCCTCTCTAAAACAGTGCCAAAAAAATGTTCCTGGCATGTACTCATGGTGATTCTAGGAATTTCAAAGCAAATACTGTGAAAAGGTCTTAATAGGTGGGGTTTATTGCTTGAAGCACCACATGGCTCAAAACTCAAGGATGCAGTAGGTACTTGCAACAGTGTGACTGAAGAAGTGAAAAAAAAATGTTTGAAATTGTTGTGTTCTGCAACAGAGATTAATGAAGACAAGCTTTGATGTTGAGGAAGATGATACGCAAACAGAAAAGAGAAAAAGAACTTAAGTGGAGGATATGGGCAGCACTAGAAATATTTTCAAGAAGATGGGAATTAGCTCATATGCCACAATTAGTTATTTAAGAAGGATCATCATAGAGAAACAGCTCGTAAAGTCGTTGCATGGTTTTTCTATCAAAATACAATACCTTTTAGTTTGGTAAGGAGCAAAACATTTAGGAGAATGTTTGATTCAGTTCTAAAACATGGCCCGGGGTTTAAGCAACCCTCGTACCATGAGATCATAGTAAAGAATTTGAAGGAATAGGTTCAGGCAAAGGGAACTTATTTTCATGATTTATTTTAGTATACGTTGTATGGACACAATTAAGAGGCACAACTGTCAATCTCCTCAGGAAGGCATGAGAGCTACAGTCTACATGATTTTCCTTCTAAAATATGTTATATATTGTCCGTTACTTTATTTCAAGTGTCCTGCACCATTCCGCACTACCAATGAAAAAGGAAAAATAAATATGCAAAAATTATGACCACAAGAAAGAAATTGGAACCTGAAGAGGTGAGGCATGCGCTGTGCAAGCAATCCAATTGATTGAAAAGCATAAGTTTTGACCTCCCGAGCAGTGGCATCTGAGTCCATACTCAAAATTGAATTCAAAATAAAATTTTATCCAAAAAACATTAAAGAACTTTCGAGTCTTAAGCAAACCTGCTTCTGAACTTGGATAATTATCAAGGGACTTCATAATTCCACTCAAAATAACAGGACCCATTAACTTAAGCTGGTCAATTTTTGCCTGCACTTCCAGTTACAGATATTAGAGGCGCTGAGGAAACAATATGTTATACTGCTTCAGTACAGAACAATAAATTCATAGTGAAATACAACCACTTTCCAAAAAGCTAATCTAAATATAGAAATAGAACCCACCACAGTAAAATTCATTTCAAACTGCAAATTCATTGCAAATTTTAAGCAGTATCTTCAAGTTAACCATTTCTTAAAAAACATCTCTGCATGCATTTAAAATTATTTGAACTGAATCATTTTTAAAGAAAAAAAAAAGCACAAACTCTTCAAAATGGTATTAATTGTGTCAGAAAATATTAGTATAACTATTTTTCCTTTATTTTTTAAACTTTCATACCAATAAAGATGAAAAATCATGCCATGGTAATACATTTTATTATATCTACAATGACTTTTGCAATTATGCCTTCTTATTTTTAAATCAATTCTCTTTCTTGACATAAGATTTGGGTTGTTTAGCGCTAATTTTGCATTAAATTTATACTTTGCATTATTATAATCATAGCATATCCTATAGTTTTAAAATTTGTCATTTCCCGGTGCTAGTGTCATATCATATCTATGTCCCATGTTGCATCCATGCTTTCAACTTTCTAAACATTTACCAGTCAAAGAAACTTTCATTCTATGGGTAAAATTTATGATGAAAATCAAAAGCCAAGCAACATTGCACTTACATGCTTAAATACCCACACAGTAAATTCCATCCCCAATTGCTTCAACCTTGATGTGGTACCATTCCCTATTAAATTCAAGAATATGACAACGTTAAAGATAAAGAATATAAAACAAAAGACATCAGAAGAAAAAAGATAGAACAGAAGAAAATCAGCACACACAACCCAATTATTGATCACACATGCTTGTGTGTATCTCATTTTGATAATGAAAAAAGGACTCTGTTTAAAACAAAGGACAGTTGGAATTTTTATAAAACAGGGGAAACTTGGTAAATATGAAGAAGCGTTATTTGAAATAAAATAAGATGTCCATTTGTTATTAAAATTTAGGAAGGAAGATTATAGTGTCTACAATTGGTACAAAGTTACAATCCATTTTCCCCCTCCAGCATTCATTCCATGATTTAGTTAAGGGTATACCATTGTTGAAGATAAGACAAAATTGGGGTTTTTGTTGTTTGCACGGTATCATTGAATAGATTGTTTGATCAAAGAAAAACATCATCTCAAAATAAATGTCATTTTTGACACTTTTTTTATTTCCATCCTTAAGAATTTGCCCATTTGCATTTTCTATATCCTCTCCTTTTTTGTGATAGAATCTATTTCAACAACTTGACAAAGAGAAGAAAAAAAAATCAAACAACATCAAAACAGAAGTGAGACAAGTTCTAAGATAATATATTCATATACAAAAATCATACAAACAATATACGAAGCCATGAAGCTGTCAACAAGTGCACAAGTACCACTTCGATAGAGCATGTCTCATGGATGATAAAATCTTAATTACATTGGCCAAGTTTTATCTTAAGCAATCAACTTTGCGACAAATGAGCTACAAGTTTTGAAAACAACAAAAAAAGTTTAATTAGCAAATATAAGCTCAAAGTCGTTAAATAAAAGGATATTTTACTACCGTAAATGCAACCAAAAATGCACTGCAAGGTGGATGGGAAATTGTTTGCAGCTGCAATAGACCTGCAGAATACAGACATTAACTTTGCCTTTAAAGCATGACTCCCAGGACTAACTCTTGATTCTGAATCAAGATGTTCAACTCCAACAGTACCTACATTCAATATCAATAATGTATAAATATCGAAGAGCAAACAAAAATAAATATATAAAATCCAAATTTGGTTTTAGACATGATAGGGCAGAAAACTGAATTCACTTTCAAGAGACAAGAGTACTCTCTGAAAATAGAAACTGAAAGTCAAGCAAATGGCAAACAATAAATGTCCAGTATTGCTACCAAAATCATATAAACACCAAGATAGGCCATGATCTGGAAGAAGAAAACCACTAATACCATAAAAAATCACAATACTTGTATCATCTACATTTTCTATTTTTGTAGTAACCAACCAAGCTGGTCCGGGTCTAATAACACTGAAGTGTATATCAAAGACCAACTCTCCTTATTGAATAAGCTGTTAGGTGTCCGGGTCTTATATTTATTACACCTTCATGCAAGAGCATAAACAATACATAGGCCATTTAGGCTCTGTTTGTAAATAGCACTTAATTATGAAAAATGGGTGCAGCAAGTAATAAAGCATTGAAGATCACAGGGCACACAGTTCAACCATGAAGGATGAGCACAAAAAGTTTACCAGAAGACGCATGACATTAATTAATTCAAATGTGAAAATATAATAAGAAATTAGGAAAAAACTCATTAGAATCGATTATGCTCTCAAGCATACATATTTAATTCATGTAAGAGTCAAGCAGGATCAAATTTAAAATTGAGGTGAAACTTTAAAATATTCACATATATGATCATGAACAAATTGAAGAAAATAATTGACAAAAACATAATTCAGTATATGTTAACAAAATCTTCAATAGCATACCATTGAATAGCAAAAATAATCTGTTGATCAGATTTAAATCATCTAGATTAGCACCATTGGCCTTCTTCTTTAGAAGCTCCTCGCCTCTCTTAATAACAGGCTCTTCACTTGAGTTAATTGATCAAGAAACAGATGTGATCATCCACAAATGAAATACCAAAAGATATAAAGTCAGAAAGTTATAAAAAATTGTTATAAATAAAATTGAGTAACATGGGAACTACAACATACCAATCTACGGAGGCAGCAACATATAAAGGATAAATAAGCTCAGGAGCAAGCTCCATAGCTTCAATGACATTCAAAATACCCAACTGCACCAACAAAGACCAACATAAGCTAGATTGCAGTAGCTTTCTGAGTAAATGCAAGATTGGCATGCTTGTATGTGTTCAAACATACTGACATGCTAACTAGTGTATTTAAAGGAAAACTTGAAGAGGTAACATATGTCAGAATAATATAGTTAATATCTAGTTGCTATCGGTTGCAGTTGTTAAGGGTTGGTCATTAAACCAACTCTACTAGCCTAGAATGTCGATTATGAAAGTTAGCTCCAGCTCTCACTTGTCATCTATCATGACTTGTTTTGTATATAAATATCATATAATTAGTACAGTCAGAACAACAGAATAATATATGCTCTGATTCTCTCTAATTTTCTCTGAATATTTTCTTTCTCTTCCTGCATTTCCTCTCAATCTTAGGAAAATTATCATATTATATTGAGTGATAGATTATTAAATTATGTTCCTTCTGACAAGAGAATAAATGTGAAGGATGATAGCAATTGAACGAGTTATCAGTTTTTAGAGCTAAAGTAACAACATCAACAACATATGCTATTTGACCTTCACATGCCAAGACAATATTAAAACCATTGCATGATTATCTTACCTTTCTTAGTAAAATTTCATTACTTTGCAACTGTTGTTTCCCCGTAACACGATTAACTTGCACTACTGAAAGCCCAGGAGGGAATCCACCGCTGCAACAGAACAAAATCTATAAAGAGTTCTAGAGAGAGAAAGTCAGCCAGTCTCTGTGAAAATCAAACTGAGTTTTTACTTTTCTATTCTTAGATTCAGATTCTGAGTATTCTGATTCTTCTGCATACATTATTTTACTTTGTTCAAGTAACTTCTAGCTTACTAACAGACACAGCAATTACCAACTAACATTCTAACAGATGACCTGAATTAGGAACATTTTAGATTACAATTTACAATGAAAAGCAACTAGTAAAGGAACATGCACATAAAAAGAGGCACGTATTGTATACTCTACCAAACTGTCATTCAATTGAAATAAGAATGAAACAAACTAATGCACGTTTGAACAAATTCAAATACCATAAGTTGTAAATACCTTCGAGAGACCCGCTGGTACAATATTGTATGAAGACAAAACTCAATAAACAGCTCCCTATCTTGAGAGTTGTTCACTTTTTTATACTTTGCAGCAACTTCCTCACCAATTTGACCAGAGTGGCATTCGCCAATTACCTAGAAAGAAGCACAAATCCATTGGTAGTCGTATCCAAAGATGAATAACTGAGGATGACCCTTGCTATTCTATAGGATAGTAAAAAGAAAAATAAAAAGTAACTAAGATATACAAATAATGAAGTTCCTTTTAAAAAAGGACGCTGGAAAGAAGCCCATGGATCCAAGAAATCCAGATGCTCTTAGTGGCAGTAATGGATCCTTCTTCCCACCAGAAAATCCCCTTATTAGAATTTCCAAACTTAGAACTTCTATCTAGTTTTCCTTATATATCCTTTTCAATTTCCTACAAAGAAATATCTGCGAAACTGAAGCATTTCAAAGATAGAATAAGGAGAAAAAGGGTCCCAATGCACTGAACAATTATAATCACACCAACTCAAAAGCCATGTACTAATGCCGAAAAAGATCTATAAAAAAGTTTTCCACAACTGTAATTACAAGTTATAACCATGACCATTAAGATTTGGGCAAAGTCAAAGAGTGTATGTTGATACCTTAACAACGATTCTGAGGATAATTTCCTGGTGTTGAAGTGGAAGTTTTGAGATGTTCACCAAGAGATCAGGAGCCAGATCTTCCTTTTCCTATTTGAAACACATGGGGCATCAGATAACCTCCACAATAAGCATTAAATAGCAGAAAACAAAATATTCAAGAGTCCCAAACCAATCAATTTGTCTATTTATGCAATAATAAAACACTATTTACTTCTGAAAATTTAACCAGGTGCCAATAAAGGAATTATCAGCATCAAAATTCACATTAAAGCAACAAAATAATAACAACAAACTGGCATTAAAATGTAAAGAACAGGAGACCTTTGCATTAACACGCTGAAAAGCCATCTCTATATACACAATGCAAAAATTCCTTATGATAGGAACAGCACTAGAATCCGAATACAACTTCCACAAGTCAGACAAAGGTAAACCAATTTGAGGCTGGAGCTTAACTCTCTTGTTCACGTGACTCAAAATCTCAAGCACCTGTCAGAAACACAAGTTAACCATATGGTGAAACAATTGCCAAATCGCTTAACAAAATTATATCAAAGAGGACAAAAATAGACCGTGCAAAACTGATATACATGTACACAAACTAAGTGCAAAATGTAATCTCACCATGCCAAAGCAAAAAGTACTCTTAGTAAACAGCAATACTCTTAGTAATACAGCAGAGAAGAGATATTTCATCTAGTCGACAATGTTCGCATAGCCAAAACACAATATATCTCATAAATTTACATCAAAGAGGACAAAATAAACCGTGCAAAACCGATGTTCATGTACGCAAACTCGGGCTATCCTTACAACTACGATTCACTCGTACTATGCCAAAGCAAAAATCACTCTCGGTAAACAGCAGTCATTTATATCAGTTAACTCAGCACTAGCAACAACTGAGAAGAAACATTTCGATTTTCATCTAGACGATGACGTTTGCAGAGTCAAAACGCAATTAATTTCCGCATTCACGGTTTTATTTGGAAACGGAAGGTAAGATACAAACAGAGATTTGCATGAACGCAAACTGTTCCTTATTCTTAAAAGTGCACTACAATCTTACTACACCAGAGCAAAACTACTCTCACTGAACAGCAATAAGCTCTAAGCCGTACACGCAGAGCAATCGCGACAACAAAGAAGAGATGTTTCAATTTTAAATTTACGCATTCTTAGTTTGATTTATAAGTAGCGAAATTGAATTGGGCGGTGGAGAACCTTGTTGCGAACGGCGAGGGATTGCGAGGAGAGGGAGGAGATGCAGAGAGGGAGAAGCTTCGCGAGCAACGGTTCAAGCTTGGAATCGTCGCACAGAGCCAAACGAGTCAGCATCCGATCCAGCATTTCCTCTACCTCCTCGTCGGACTTCGCTGGCAACGAAGACGATGATGATGATGATGATGATGATGATGATGATGATGATTGCGCCATTTTTTCCCTCTTTCTTCGATTCGTTTCTTCACCAACAAACTCAAACTCGTCTTTGTGGGTAGAGCAAGTTAATAAATATGAATTAGGAAATGACGCTGCTTGCGCTCTACGACTGCTTTGACTCTCTTCTGCCAATTGCTTCCTGCACCCACCTTTTTTCTATGTGCACCCCCATATATTTTGAAATGGCAACATTGCCCTTACGAGTTTTATCGCTTGTCCATTGTTGAACTTTTTGGTGAGATGTTGGTGCAATGCCGATTGTGTTACTCTTTTGGAACATGCAACATGTAACCATACTGTGTGGATAGTTCATTCTAAAATTGTATTAACTGCGAATTTTTTATATTATGGATAATGAGTTTTAGAACTACAAATTCAGAGTAATAATTCTGAAACACTTCCAAGACTTTGGAAATGATGAATGGTATTTCTAGATTACCTGTTTCAGAATAAAAAGAAGTAAGTTTTTGTACTTTTTAAAATAATTCGGAATGCAAGAAAAGGTTGTGGATTCTCTCCATTATAGAAGACACAAAAATTGTTTTCCCTCGTATGAGTTAAACAAAATTCACACATTTACAATGGAGGAGGAGAATTGGAGTAAACTATCAAATAAAATAGACATATTTTTAGATATAGATATTATTGATGGAGTTTATCATTAAGTGAATTTTGATTCAATTAAGGATAAAGAATAAATTAATAGGGAATTGTAGTGATACTTTTTGCAATAGATGAAGTAAATTATATTTTTTATAATTGTTTTCGTACATGAAAAATGTCATCTATAATTATTATGCTATGTGGTATTTTTTAAAAGAGATTATTTACTAAAATAGACCAATAGAATTGTCTTTAAATTTGACTTTATCATTATTTTATTTAGGATAGATATTATAAATATGGAAAAAATACATATGTATTAGAAGGTTATGAAAGATATGATAAATATGTACAAGAAGGATTTACAGGCAACTATTGGTGGAACTATGAAATATGATTGTCCCTTTAAAATTATAATAAATATAATGGATTGTGAATTTGGTTTATGAAAATCACAATAACTAAATAAATATGTTTATTGTCAAATAATTTAATATCCAATTAGAGGTCCATGTTGGTTTATATGACAAAAAAATATAATAAAACTTATGAGTATTTTATTGACATTAAAAGAGCATAAAGAAAAAAATTGAATGAGTAAATATACAAGGCAAGTCTTTTTAGAGGGTTTTTTTTACGTCAGTTGGTACCATAATCAATATAAAATATGAAAGTTTGTGTTAGTTATAATACTAACCAATGTAAAATCTCATTCTTATTATTGAAGAATGAAAAAGAAGGGTTTTTTTACATCTATTGGCACTATAATTGGCCTAAATTAGCATATTCTATTATGTTAGTTATAGTACAAATCAATGTAAAAACCTTGTTTAAAAAATGTTTACTCATTTTGGCATCAACCTATATCATGCAATGCAATTAACCATTTTCAACCATATCAATATATTTTTAAATAATTTTAATACAACATAATAGTCTTTTTAGCCTCATAGTTAAAGTTTGTTAATTAATGTGTTTCTTTATGAAAAGTATGTCTTTTAACAACTCCATAAATTTTGTAAAACTTTTAATTGTTCATCAGTACAGCTTCAATACAATGGATGTTCTAAATCAAACTTCAAATCTAACCATATACATGTTTTTAAAAAAAAAAAAATCTTCTCCAACATCATTTATTTTAAATGAATCTTCATCTCTTCATCAATACTTTTTTTTAGTATGTTTAATATTTCTGAATAGCATATCTTCAACTCCAATTAATCTCATAAATAAATAAGTGGTTACACATCTCATAAGTTTTTTATGTATTTAATTAAAACAACGAATGCACGAAAAATAATATGTATCCTTAAAAGATTTTACACTTTGTGAATTAAATTCCAAATAGTCATTTTTTATACTATTAACTAATATCACATATTAATAAATTATAAACTTTTTTTTGAAAAACTTCTAAAGAAACAATTCAAGATATAATACATTGAAATAAAAATTACAAAATTATATATAAATAAAATTACTAAAATAAAAAATACCAATTAAACACTCATATATTTTAAAGTAATTAAATATTGTGAGAAGGTAATCATGTTTATGATGATTCAATAGTAGATATAGAACTAATTTAATTTTAATATATTTAAAGATTTTAAACATTTACTCCTAAAGTCTAAAATAATTTAATTTTAAAATTACTGTTTTTTATGCCACAATATATTTATTTATTCTAATGGGTCATTTTTGAACTTGTAAAATGTATTAGAAAAATAATAACAACAAAATATCTCATCAAAATTAATATATATTGTTTACTTTATACTATGACAAATGAGGAGAATATACAAAGTAAACATAATAAAGTAACACAACCAATGTGTATATATATATAATATATGATCTAAATAGCAACTCGTATAGCAATAAAAGGATGTAATTGTAACATTATTTTAGTTTACAAATAATATATGGTATATCCTACCTCGCAATTCAATCTCTCACACCCCCACTATCTCACTCACTCAATGAAAAAAAAAATAGATAAAATAATAGCATATATATATACCTATAATTAAAAAATAACAGTATAAAATAAAAATTCACTTCTTAAAAGAAGAAAAATAGTATCCCTATTAGGACAATGTGAAGTTGTGTAGACATTGAGATTGAAAGAGAACTAGATTTTTGTTTGTCACTAGCTTTGTCGTCATCATTTTCATCTTCTTCTTCTTTGGGATGGTTGAAATTGGAAGGGACAATAGTGTCTGGTGCTGAATCATCGTCTCCAGCAACAGCATTAGCAGGAGATGGGGCATCATCTGGGTTTTTGAGACTTTTGGGCAACCCTTCTCCATAGGTCACATTAATTTTGAAGTGTTGTCCACTCCTGCATTGGTCACCATCATAATCACCAGAAAAGAAGTACGTGGTGCCCTCCTTCATCAAAGGAATTGCCACTGTCACAGGATGTGTTTGGGTGTTGGATGGATCAGATGCTGACCACTGGGTTGTGTCTTTGTCTTGTGCATCATCGTAATCGCATTCTTTGTATGTGGTAAAGTTGTATGTCTGAACCACAGAGTGGTTAGTGTCTGTGTTGAAAACTGCAACAACAACACCCACAAGTCAAAAGTGTTTAGTTGTTAGGTAAGAGTATATGTAAGGATAGAATAAAGTGTTTTGCAATGTTAATATGATGAGATATATGATAATTTTGTTAACTTTTATCTTATTTAACATAATTTTTTGATTGATTAAGAATGTAAAACTCATTGCATAAGTGCATAAAGATTGCATTGTTTGCATCATGTGATTGTGAGGTGAGATTAGGATATCATAAATATTCATACCAAACTGCCAACACCTCCATGTTCCAAGAATTCAATAGGTTATGCATTCAAAATTTAATAGTCGGCAACTGTAAAAAATTGGCATGGTCTGTTGTTCAAACAACAACCTACTTTTCTGCCCAACTGATTGCTGTGGGATTGCTTATTCTGTGTTTGGCACAATTCAATGTTTCTTTTAATTTATGATTTATAACTCGTGTGGCTCTTTTAAAAATGATAGCTTAATCATAGCCAATACTAATGTAGTGGTTAGTCTTAATTTGACTATTAGCTTTAAAGCAAGTCCCTTTCCTCACTTTTTTTCTTCCTCTCAGAATATCATTATTAAAATGTTTACATTAAAAAAAATTAATCAAGTAAAATTGAGTGGCCACTCAATAAGAGTACCAGAAAAGAATGTTTGTACCAAAAGAAAAGAATAATAAAAAGTACTTGTCAATTAGTCATTTTGGGTATCTGATTTTCCTTTTTCCCCAGTTACCCAAAAGAAACAAATGGTAACTAACAGTAATATTCGTTGTTAGCTCTTTTGGTAGATTGAAGAGTGAATGAATACTTGATCTGTGTGACTAACGATCGTGGATCGTGACAGACTCCATAAAAATACCAGAAAGAATGCTTCCAATTATAGCCTAACTTTTCCAAATCTAATAACAATAATATATTAATATATGCCACAACGTACCCAAAAAACAGCTGATATGCTGCAGAGAAAACACAATAATTGAAGCCAATCTAAGTTCTGTGGCAGTCAGAGATATATGATAACTATACAGCATATTCAGAAATCATAGTAAATCTGATTAAGTATCATCGTAGTAAGTAAAGGATGTTAGTCAAATAAAAATAGATCAACAAAAGTTACAGATCAGGTCAAAGAATTGAAATCAGAACAATTCTAGCATAAGAAATTGAATGTTTAAAAACAACATACACATATAGGGTGTTGATCAAGAGGTCCAAACAATAACAATAATAATCCTCAAGCTCAACTCAACCACTTTTGTCAAATACAACAAGAAAAAAAATTTGTAAGCAGAAAAAGATGATGAAATACTGAGTGAGAAACTTACTGAGGAAATCTCCTAAGGTGAATTCTTTAGTGTCAGCCCACTTCTGGTAATTGACATTTGACTTCTCAGTGTTGTCAAACCAGCCTAAGGAGTCTCCCACTGTGTAATTCTTGTAAGCATGAGCAGATCCTAAGAGACAGAAGAAAAGGAGAAGAGAAGAGAGAATTGAGAACATAGGACGAAAAGAGCTTCTTCTTCCTCTACCCTGTTTCATTCTTCTTGGGGTTTGTGAAGGTGTAGGAAGCACAGAAAAACTGGCTCTTTATGAGTGGGTGGCTTAAGAGAATGGGAATGTGGGATTCTTGTGGTGCCAGCTATGGACTTATTATGAAACTCTCCCTTTCTGCTCAATTACTAAAATAGTCACTGCTACATGTTCCTCCCAATAATTTGTGTCAGACAAGTTTAGTTCTTTTCTTTACACTTTCTTTTTCAGTTACACTTACTTTTCATTTTTTTTACACAATATCATCTGCTTCACGTCAGAGACTATTTTCTTGAAACTTTTTCACCAAAATATTAAGGTGAATAAGATTCAAATAAACTAAGAAAATAGCATTTGTATTACTATTTTACAGTTTGTTATATATAATAACTTTCACCATTTTACAATCATTATTTTAAGAACAATTCCAAATATAGGTTGTGATTAAACTTGTTTTTGTTATTTTTGGAATGTGGGAAAAATGTGATGGTAGTTTGAGTTTCATTTGCACAAGAGATTCCTAAGAAACATAGCCATGTGATAGTTGACACGTGGGATGAGGCAAGACGGTGGGTGCATGAAACATCTTGGGTACGTGTCTCCTTCGTTTTAAACTTGGATTTTATAATGGTTTTAGAATAAAGGGAAAACCTAATCCTTCATATCTTATCTTCTTCCTAACACAATTCTATATTAATTTGCTAAACAATTTTTAAGTTTAAGTTTATGACTTGACAGAGAAATCAACAATAAAAACATTCCAAACAATACAAATAATATTCGATTGTTTTCTAAATTACTTCATTATTGCTTTTACCCTTTTATCTTCTTCATAATCACTTACTATTTAAGACATTTGAAGTTATGAATCTTACAGAAACCTCTTATGACTGATTTTTCTGAACAGTAATGAAGAACATAATTGAAGTTTTTCTTGTCAAGAAAGAGTGAGACCATAACTTGAACTAAGAAAAATAGTAGTAGAGACCACGCTAAAAAAACTCTGTAGGAACAAAATAAGGGGATTTTTAGTACCAAACTCGAGATTTCTGACCCTTCATATATATGTATTTTATGATGAAAAAACCTGAGGAAATTTGATGTATGGATTACATTATGAATTGGTATCCTTTTATATATAAAATGCCACTCTCTTAACCACTCAGCATTGGCTGTAACTTTGTTCTTTAGTGCAGTGTACACAGTTATTTCAATATAGCAATAAAACAATGCAACTACTTGAGTTTGACTTTGCATTTAGAAAGTACTGATTAGTTGGTTCTGAAGGTGATGTCCAAACCCTAGTGTGATGTTACTTTTTAGGGGGTTATTATTTGGCTAAAAAGTTAAATTGTTTTTTACAAAATAATAAAAAGACAACATACGATGTATAAAAATAAATTAATTTTTTAAGTACGTAGTTAAATGTATAAAAACAGTAACACGTGTATAATCAACGTTGAAGCTGATAGAAACCAAAATTAAGTATGTAGCAGACAAAGTGGCAAATATTGAAAATGGGCAAAATCAAAGTACTGATAATAGTTAAAATAGTTTAAAAATAGAGGGCATATTAAAATTCAGAACAGGACATTCTTTTAAAATATTTAAAAATGTTGAAAGCAAACCACACTATATACCTATATCCTATTAAATGTTGTTTTGGCATCTAGTTCAACTCGTACGAGATGTATATGTTTTTTTAAGTAGGATTTTCTTCTTAAAACTAAGTGTACAGATAGGAAAAAATGAGAAATTTTATTACTATTTTTATTTTTATTTTTATATTATTGTTTTACTCTTAATTATATTTTAAAAAATAAAAATAAGTTATTTAAATCTTAAAAATAACTAAAATATTTTAAAGGATATAATCCTCTATTTGCTTAATTAATCATTATTATTAAATTATTTAAATTTAGGATAAACTATCTAAATTATAAAGATATTTTAGAATACTTCAAGAATGTAACCATTATTTATAGAGAGTTTTTTTTTTTGGACACTAGCAAGTTCTCTTTCTCGTTAATTATTATAATATAAAAATTTTCATACATTAATTATACATTTTAATTATATATATTAAATTCTAATGAAAAGTAATATATATATATATATATATATATATTCTTTTAAACTGTTATAATCTTTTATGGTGTTAAGATATTGTTTGATACATACAAACAAAATAAACAAACTGAATTAATTTAAAATTAATAATTATTTTTATAAAAGTTAAGAAAATAGATTTAATTGCAAAAATATCAAAAAATTTCATTAGTCACATTCACTCAAGAATAATCATATTTCATTTCTTATATATATTAATTATAATTATTAAAGAACTTTACATATTATATTTTGTTATATATATATATATAAGAGGATACATTAGGAGAATATATTATTAATGAGTATTTCAAGGAAGATACATTAAAAAGATTCATGAGTTATGAGTTAATTTATATAAAAGATAATGACTTTTGAGTTTTTTTTTATATTTTGTTTAAGATACTTATTTTTATTTAAATGTATACTTTTTTTAATAATTTCTTTTTTAAGTATGAGTTTCTCTCTTTTGAGTATAAATATTTCTTATCACACGAGCATCTCAGTTGTGACTCTTACTTGTGTCGTCGGACATCAATAAACACGCTTGTTTGAAACCTATTAGATATAGGTACAATATTTTACTCACTCCATATGTATTCGTCTTAATCAAGGAACAATCGATTTTGATACCACTAAGGAGTCTCGGGGGTATGCCAAGAAGATTCAACACCAATAAAACATTAGTCAATCCATATAAATAATTATGACATCATCGCTAACATAAAACTTTAAGATAATGGGTTTATAGATTTTATTTGTTACATCTTGCTCAATATATTCATTTCTACTCAAACGATTCCTGACACATACATCACATTTCATTCTTGATACATATTCCGATCACTAAGGAACTACAACTCGTGACACCACATTTTTATTATTTTTATATTTATATTATTGTTTTCACTCTTAATTATATTTTAAAAATTAAAAATAAATTATTTAAATCTTAAAAATAACTAAAATATTTTAAAGGGTATAATCGTCTATTTGCTTGATTAATCATTATTATTAAATTATTTAAATTTAGGATAAACTATCCAAATTATAAAGATATTTTAGAAATGTAACCATTATTTATAGAAAGTTTTTTTTTCAACACTAGCAAGTTCTCTTTCTCATTAATTATTATAATATAAAAATTTTCATGCATTAATTATACATTTTAATTATATATATTAAATTCTAATAAAAAGTAATATATATATATATATATATATATATATTCTTTTAAACTGGTATAATATTTTATGGTGTTAAAATATTGTTTGATGGATACAAACAAAATAAGCAAATTGAATTAATTTAAAATTAATCATTATTTTTATAAAAGTTAAGAAAATATATTTAATTGCAAAAATATCAAAAAATTTCATTAGTCACATTCACTCAAAAATAATTATATTTCATTTTTTATATATATTAATTATAATTATTAAAGAACTTTATCATATTATATTTTGTTATATATATATATATATATAAATAAGAGGATACATTAGGAGAATACATTATTAATGAGTATTTCAAGAAAGATACATTAAAAAGATTCAATATTAATGAGCTATGAGTTAATTTATGTAAAAGATAATGACTTTTGAGTTTTTTTTTAATATTTTGTTTAAGATACTTATTTTTATTTAAATGTACACTTATTTTAATAATTTCTTTTTTAAGTATGAGTTTTTCTCTTTCGAGTATAAACATTTCTCATCACACAAGCATTTCAGTTGTAACTCTTACTTGTGTCGTCAGACATTAATAAACACGCTTGCTTCAAACTTGTTAGAAAGACTTTTGATATAGCTACAATATTTTACTCACTCCATTTGTACTCGTCTTAATCAACGAACAATCGATTTTGATACCACTAAGGGGTCTCGGGGGTATGTCAGGAAGATTCAACACCAATAAAACATTAGTTAATCCATATAAATCATTATGATATCATCGTTAACCTAAAACTTTAAAATAATGGATTTATAGATTTTATTTCTTACATCTTACTCAAGATATTCATTTCTACTCAAACTCACACTTGGACTCCTAACACATACATCACATTTCATTCTTGATACATATTCTGATCACTAAGAAACTACAACTCGTGACACCACATTACATGTCTTAACTAAGGATGAAGAAACTATAATTCCTTTTTGAAAATTGATGTTGAATGAATCTACTAAAGATTAATATCTAATTCTTAATTTAAAGTATATTAGGGTTTATTATATCTTATAGATAATCATGATAACCTTTTAAGTAATCATGATAACCTTTTAAGTAACCTATTTAGAAAATTTTCATCCTATCACATTATATCTTAATTTAATATGATTAAGATACTTAATCTTAAATATGACATTTTCGTTTATGATCATATATTCAATAATGCATTATATACACTTTCATCATAATTTTATCTTTTTTTTTAATTCATCTCACATTATTATTTCTTAAATGCACATCATCATTCTCTTAATTATACATATAATCACATACTTTTAATTTCTATTGACAGATTAGAAAGGTAACTGAAAATACTTTTAAGTAGTTTTGGAGTGTATTCGAGCTTCCAGAATTAATTATACACGAAATATTAGTTATATAACAAATAAAAATAAAATATGGATACCATGTTATTAAGGTCATCTCTTAATTAATTGGACGTTTCATCTCTACTTAAAATGTAGATACATGTAAAGTAAAATGTCCAAAATTTATTGAAAATGTTTAAATGAGTTTCTGGATAAATAATTTTAAGAGAGAAAAATAATAAAAAAGTTAAAAATATTTTTTTCATAAGTTAACATTTAACTAGCTTACATTGTAAACTAATTAAAAAACTCTATTACGTAATATTTAAAAAAAATTTAACTACTTAAACTAATTTTAATTTACAAAGATATTTATTTTATTTTTTGGCACTCATCAAGAAGGTTGTTGAAGTAACTTTTAAAATTTATTTTGTACAAACTTTTCAGTAAATAGTTCTACGAGAGAAAAAAAATTTAAATAAATTATCCAAATCAAAATTAATTTATTTAAAAGATAAAAATAAAGTTTATAAAAATATATTAAAACTTTTACGAATTAATTTTAATTAATGTAAAAAAATATTTTATTTTGAAAATACTTACAGCCATAGTATACTTGAATAAAAAAAAAAAAGATATATTATTCAAACTGGGTGGAGAAAATCATGGATTCCTCACGTTAGAAAAACACTTATCCACCTATTTTCACATGCAAGCACGCGCCTCTGTTTTCGCACAATTGCTCTTTCAATGAAAAAAGTGATTCTTTCGTTCTACAATTAATGTTTTTGAAAATTTATCTTTACAGACAGTATAAACGTTTTCATAAAATAGGTCTTAATTGTTAGCCCTCGTAAAATTAATGATTTTATATTTATATTTTATTTAAATTCAATAAATATTTATTAAAGCTGTAAAAAAATTAAAAATGTTATCTAAAGCATTGAATTAATTTTGTTGTTAAAAGATATTAAAAATATTTCATACTTAATTATTTACCTCTAATAAGGCATTCATTAACTATAAAATCTTCACAAATTTCATGACTTAATAATAATACCTTGCTGCTTGAAAAAATTATAATCACGATTAGTCATTACTGGAGAAAAAAACTGAAGTATTAGGAATTGATTGGTGGAGTTGTTTAAATTTATTGTTTTGGGAGAGATTCTACTATAAAAGGGTTTAGAAAAATAAAATCAAAAGGAAAAATTATGTTTAATGTTAATGACATTTTTTTTAAAATTTTGATACTTTAGTAATTGCACAAATTTTGTCTCTATTTTTTTACTGTTTCAATTTATTCACACATTTATTGCATTGTCATACCAACATTTTATGTTAAATGTTATAATTAAATTAATAGATTAACTAAATTTACATATGATCAACTTTCTAAAAATATAGGACATAATATTTATTTACAAAATTAAAAAAAAGTGACCCATTTTGTATTTATTTTAACTACACATTGATCTGATTTACCGTTTTTTTATCACTAATCTTTATGGTATAATTTTAAAACATGGCTTTTGAAAATCTAGTCAAACACATTCCTTCATCAATAACATAGTATTTTATGTTATTTTAAAAGTTAGTAAATGACCTTTAAAAAATTATTTAAAGTATTCAAAATAAAAAACGTAGCTAAAATATTTATCATACTAGATATAGAAAGTATTTATTGTATTAAGTAAAAAAATTATTTATGATATTAAATATTGAATATATTTAATACTTGCATGTTTTTAAAGCAATCTGTAACATTTAATAAGAACATTTAAGTTTTACCTTTAACATATTAATGAATGGAATCGTTTCAAATTTTATGACAAAATACTATTTCAAATTAAAGATTAACTCATTTTTTTATCTGACTATAACAAAAGTTAAACCTAACACCTTATAAAAAATCACCAAAAAATTGTTTAACTAGATATTCATGTAGGTAGTGGGTTTACTTTTTTGGTTCAGTAAAAAAAAACATAATTAAATACACTTTTTATGTTTTGTTTAAATTAAATCATTTTTCTTCTCTATTTTTATGCATAAAATGTTTTTTTTTTCATTTTTTAAGACATCATCAAAAGCAAATAAAATGTTTTCTTCTATGATTTTATGGGTTGGTTACTTTACATATCTATAAGCAAATGAAGATTTAAAGACAATCGACCTTTTATCATTCATAATTATACAAAAACAATAATCATAAATATAATAAATATTATTATCTTTTATGTTTTGCTTGAATTATGTGGCTTTTTTTCTTTATTTTTATAGAAAATATTTTAATTTTAATTTTTTTAGACACATAATCAAAACCAAACTAAGTCTACTCCTTTATGGATTGGTGACTTTACATGTCCATAAGCAAAGAATATTTAAAAACAATTCATATTTCATCACTACAAACAATAATCCTAAACCCTAAACAAGTTAAATATAATTATCTTGTTTGGATTATGTCATTTATTTTTTATATATAAAATGTTTCTTCAAGGAACATCATAAAAAAAACAGTGTTTTCTTTCTCTTTCCATGCTTTTCTGGGTTGGTGACTTTACATGTCCATAATCTTACAAAGAAAATTAAAAAAAAATCAACATTTCATCATTAGAATTGTGCAAGCAATAATCCTAAATTTGATAAACAAACCCCACTAAACAGGTATTGAAACAAGCTCATATTAATTATAGAGTAAATAATAAATGTATTAATAGTTAAAACATGCAATTGTTTTAATTTTTACAATAACTATTTTTAAAATAATTTTATACCGTATAGAAATCAAACTTAAAGATTAAAAAAAAAACAAAACTTAACCAAATAGTGTAAAATTACTATCTAAGTTCTTTCTACTTAGAACATTTACGTCGAGATATGTTTTTTTTTTTATCAAAAAGAAAAGCAAAACAGTGAGAATTTAATAATCACGAGTATAAAACAATTTTACCGAGTAATGTAATTACAAGTTATTATTAATATTGATTTTAAAATAATTACCATAAATCAATAAATTTATGGTGTATGAGATTATTTGTGATCAAATGAAAGTATACAACTCTTGTTTACTGTGAAGGTATAACTATCATTCCCAAACAATAATTAACTTTGTTATTTGAATACAAATAAATAATTAATCTTTTCTCATTTAAAGAATAAAGAAAAAAAATAAATTTTCATTTATTTCTATTATTAAAAGTACTGAAAATGTCAACATTGTATGTGCTTTTAGTTTGAAAAAAAAATCATAATTAAAGATAAATAAAATAAAATGTATAGTTAATTTGTAGAAATAGAGATGAAAATTAAATGTGTTGGTTTTATGGATGTAATAATTTCTTTGAATATATGAAATATAATATTTGTAATATTAATATACATTGAAGAGTAAAATAAATTCATCAAATGAGAACATCAAATTGAGAATATCTCATTATTTATTTTATAGATAAAATTGTATTGTTCATCTTTTTTTCTTTTTATTTAAAGTATAACAAATAGATTTAAAAAATGGAAAGGATTTATTTTCAAAAGTGAGTGCTAATGGAGTATGAAAATTATTCAGAAAAGTGAAAGGCCATAACGTGTCGTGTTATTAAAAAAACCGAAGTGGCAAAGGGGGAATGGTACATTTAATTTCATTGAAAAATAAATCAAAGGACACTTATTTAATTTGGGTGACACTGAATTCAAATATTTTAAGTAAAATATCAAATTTAAATTTTTATAAATAAAAAATTAACGAAGAGATCTCATTAATTAAAAATAGTTATGTATGGTGAAAAATGGAAAAGCTCTTTGAATTTTGCTAATAAAAAATTTGTAAGAGTCATAATCTTGTAAAGAAATAAAAAAGGAAGGAGCGGTTAAATTTGGGAATGAGAAATGAGAGTAACGGCTAGAAGATTAGTAGCCGTTGATGCTTACAGAGAATCCAACGGTCGAGATTGACCCTAGAATTGACCGTTGGAGGCGAGAGCTTGTTGTATATATAAAACATAGCCGTTGAACCAAAGTTTATTTCACAAAGGAACAAAGAATCATACAAACACAGTGTTTCATATTTCCATTCTTACGTTCGCTTTAGAAGCAAAAGAGAGAAAGTTGCTGCCAAGACAGTGCTTGAATCCGCAGTGGCGACAACCGACGTAGGAACCGAGCGAGAGGCGCGGAACGGTGGTCTTCAGGGGTTTCTGTCGTCGCTGTTCTCCACTCTCGGCGGTGTTTTTGGCTCAACTTTTCAAGAAACGCAGCAAAACGTTGTTATGGCTTCCATAGCGGAACAGCCCATCAATGGTTTTTGTTTTTTCCTTTTGTTGTTTTCTTGCCGCCAACTTATACACGTGTGGATGTTTCTTTGTTTTTTTTTCTTGTACCTGTACTTAGGTCCCTTTTAAGATTTGTTGGGATGAAGTTTGGATATTTTTTCTTGCTTTATTATTTCTATCTCTTTTTTTAGTTTCTGAAATTGTAGTATTATGTCTGGTATAAGGTGAGATTCGTGAGAACAAGCAGAAGAATGTGGGTGGTGAAGGAAGAAACAGAAGGGTTCTTCAGGACATCGGGAATCTTGTGGCCAAACAAGGCCATGGTGGTATTAATGTGTCTAAACCCGTCACAAGGTATTTTTCCTTTTTTTTTTTTTGATAAATCGATCTTTCTAAACCCGTCGCATATGTATTTTGTTTCCTTTGCTAAACGTGCTCATTTTTTACTAGGAACTTTCGTGCGCAACTGTTGGCCAACGCACAAGAGAAGAACAAGGTTGCACTTCTCTTTCCGTTTTTTTTTTCTCTGGCTTTTAGTTTTTACCTATCTGATTTTAAACACAAATCAGTGAAGAAATTTTGTCCCTTTATGTATTGGATGTGTCTCTAAATCTGTGGCTGAATCTTATATAGAAGTCAAACACTGAAGTGGAGAATGGTGCGGTCGTAGCAAAGGCGAAGGCAGCTCAGAAGCCTAAAGAACCTGAAGTAATAGTGATTAGCTCTGATGATGAATCGGAGGAAAAGACAAAGAAGCAAACTGTTGTCAAGGGAAACAAGGCAAGGGACAAAAATGCCAAGGCCTTTAGTTCAGTCCTCTCTGCTCGAAGCAAGGTTGTCTCCTTGTTCCTGTCTTTTCCTTCAATTTGTGGAATCTGGTTTGGGATTTGGGGGTTCCCTTTTACTGTTGTTTGTGTTATAACAACACTACATGTCAACCTCAGGCTGCTTGTGGACTCCCAAGGGAATTGGTGGTGAACATTGATGCAACTGACACGGACAATGAATTGGCAGCAGCGGAGTATATTGATGATATCTACGAGTTTTATAAAAATACTGAAGTAACGTCCTATGATTTTTCTTTATTTATCTCCCCATCTTCCCTCATATGTCTTGTTGTAATAATATATTTGATTGAATCTGATGGAGCAGGAAGATGGCCGTGTGCATGATTACATGGGTTCACAGCCAGATATTAATGCCAAGATGAGATCAATCCTCGTGGACTGGTTGATAGAAGTGCATAGAAAATTTGAGCTCATGCCAGAGACTCTCTACTTGACCCTGAACATTGTTGATCGGTTCCTGTCGGTGAAGGCTGTGCCTAGAAGGGAACTTCAGCTTGTTGGCATCAGTTCTATGCTGCTGGCCTCAAAATATGAAGAGATATGGGCACCAGAGGTGAAATTCTGCTCTTCTATGATTTTATGGATCTTGTTTTGAGAAAACACAACTGTGGTAACTAATAGTGCCTGTTTCCGATGTATGTATGCAGGTTAATGACTTTGTGTGCATATCAGACAATGCTTATATCAATGAACAAGTGTTGTTGATGGAGAAAACAATCCTTAGAAAGCTTGAATGGTACTTAACGGTTCCCACACCCTATGTCTTCTTGGTTCGGTATATCAAAGCTTCCACTCCGTCTGATAAAGAGGTATATTTCTTTGTAGTTGGTTGTTGTTAAACTCGTTATTTTATTTTAGAATGCCGTGATGAATGTGCCTAATTTTCATTGTAGATGGAACATATGGTGTTTTTCCTTGCTGAACTTGGTATGATGCACTATCCTATTGTAGTCTTGCACTGCCCTTCTTTGATTGCTGCTTCTGCGGTGCTTGTGGCTCGATGTACACTTCAAAGGACTCCTCTCTGGACCAGCACTTTGAAGCACTATACAGGCTACTCCGAGGAGCAACTAAGGTTAATATTTTATTGGATCACCAAATTTAATATTTGAACATATTTTTAACATCAGTCAAGTGACTTCTGTTTGTTTATGGTGCCAGGGATTGCGCCAAAATCCTGGTCAATCTTCATGCCACTGCTCCAGAAAGTAAGCTTAGGGCAGTTTACAAGAAATTCAGTAGCTCAGATTGCTGCTCTGTTGCCCTTCTTTCTCCAGCAAAGAACTTGACGGCACTGCCTTAAAACATTCCAGTTTATAGATAGTTTATAGAGAGGGTTGTTTACAAGGGGGGGGAGGATTGAGATCATGGCTGTTATGATCTATGGCTTTATTCATTGATATTTTTAAAGTATCGTATTCGTTTGTAGTTTTTAAAGTGTGAGACAAAAGTTTGCTTTTGGGTGCTAGGAAATTGCTGAGGGGGCCTCAAGCAAAGTTTTATGATCTTTTTTGTATAGCAGAGTTTTGCTGCTACTAATGAATATCGAGTGAGTTTTGTCAATTAAAACTCTAATTATTCTGTCTATATATATATGTATCACACCCCCTCTAAGTTGAATGGTTGTTTCTCATAGAAGACTAGCAAATGTAATTACTAAAACCATCAGTTGTGTGAATGTTTCAAAATGTTTCTCACTGTTTTGCCCAAAAATGTAATACCATTAGGATTTTTTAATAAATATTCAAGGACATACTGCAGCTAAATGTTTTTTATGTTGCTAGAAAATTTCAAAGAACCATAACTGAGCCGAATACTGGCATGAAACGAGTGTAACAAATTCTCAGATAATGCAAATTCAGATCAGAGTCATATTAGAAAGTTTGAGTCTTTTGTTTTCTTTTGTTTTTATTTTTTTTAGTCTTTTCTCACCTTCATTTGCTGCCCCAGACTTTCTCTTTTTATAGAACAAATAAATAGTAACATTTTTTATGCAATAATGCTAGTACATTAAATATTTTTCAACTATATTAATTTATTTTTTGAATTTTATTCTCTTTTTGGATTTTTTTCGAAACTGGATTAAGAAAAAAAGTATTGCCACCATTAATAGTCCAAAAAATCCTATTTACAAAAGAAACGATTTTGCGTTGTGGGGAGGAGGAAGACACCATCCACTCCACAGGATGTTTCATTTTAAAAAGATTAAAAAATAGTAATAATAGTTGTTTATTATGTGTTTTTTTTTCAGTGATAATATTAAATATAGATTTTACTTTGAATAATAAATAAAATTCTATAACATGTATAAAAAAAATTAAAGTATGGTGATGATCTCGATTTATTATTCAACTGAAGCTAGCAGCATACCGAAACTGAATTCTCTCAAACTGAATATTCTCCGGTTTGATTAAAACACATTTGTAAGATTTTTATTATTTAAATTTTAGGATTTCTAATAAATCTCAACAAAAAATAATTAAAAATAAACTTAACTAAGTTTTAATTAATATATGTATCTTTTATTGAGTGATTATTGAGATGGTTTAATTAAAACACATTTGTAAGGTTTTTATTTAAATTTTAGGATTTCTAATAAATCTCAACAAATAAATAATAAAATTTAAACTCAACTAAGTTTTAATTAATCTCATAAATCTAAGTATTTTTTATTGAGTGTTTTTATTATTGAGATGGAAGGAAATAAAATATTCAACAAGTTGAAACAAAAAAGATAGAGGTAACAATCAAAAGAAAAGGAAGTAACAACAACAACACCATCCCATTAATGACAAAAACAAGTGACAAAATACTCAAAAATAAAATATATTCAATATTCAATAAAATAAATTTTAAATAGAAATATAATTAATACGGTTTAAATTTATATGACAATTAAAACTTAATTAATCCTAGAAAAATATTTTAAATATTTTATTTCTAACATTTCCTTTTATATCAGACATCAAGCAACATATATTGGGTACTCGTACAAATACTTTAATATCGTTTGAATCAAGGAACTAAGCCTTACTTACAAAATTATTCTATTTTTTTTCTTTTTTTTAAATGCACAAGTTTGAAACCAATTTGTTTCAATATCAGAACCCAGTGGACTTTACAAAAAGTAAATTGAGAAAGCTACAAAATTTTTAGTTTTTGTTACTACCACTGTAGTAAAACATTTTCCGTGTAAGCTAGAGTAAATTTATTTATCATTAATGGCAGATGGGACGTAAAATTAATCTTTTTGGCATTTGGGTAGGGGAAATGATACTCTTTGATGGGGATCCTGTTGTTGCATGTCTATCTTCTCTTCCTGAGAGGGGTTAGTAGTTTCTTCATCCTCTGTTTCTTCAGGTTCAGCAGACCTTTGGCTTGGAATTCCAAACATGTAGTTGGGACTGATTAACGTGTCCTGATCAGGTGGAAGCGGGATACCAGGTCCAGCTATAGTCTTTGGCAATGGTTTCTTGTTGCGGTTTTGAGCCAACTCCAGAAGCACCTGCCAAGTGATACATTAAACTTATTGTCTTTCAAGAAGACATACCGTTGCTCAAAGTAAAAAAGCAGATGATCAAGCAACAAATATTTCACAACATCGTAACTATTAATATTAATCTCAGGAATAGGTTTCTACTTCATAGATAATTTTGATTTTATATAAATCCTGTCCCACTGAAAGGCAATCTCAGCCATAATTCCCAAACAACTGTGATTTCAGTAAGCTAGTAATAAAACTGCAATAAAAACAGGTGGGTCCTAGAAAGCTAGAGCTCACAGAAGGGAGAAGAAGAAAAATAATTTACAAATTATTTAAAAAACAAATTAATTGTTTACAATTATGCAGAACAGGCTTGCTTAAGAACTCGTTCTTGCACGATCTTGGGCAGACTTCAGTAGATTCATAGTTTCACACAAACTCAGTCGGTGTCACAGTGTAGCACAAACCCACTAATCTAGACCAAAACTTAATTGTGTTTTTAGATGTTAGTGCCATCATTCTAATTTACCATTGTGCACGAACCCAATCCAGCCTTCAAAGAACACTCTCTGCCCCATTCAGGATGCTCAGTTTGAAAGAGGCTCCCCCATGAAACATTTTTTCCTAATATCAGAAATTAATATTAGAAACTAACAGAACCGAGCAACTTTCTCCTTGTGGGTTTTACTTGAGTTGAAGTAAATAAACATGCCATCATCTGTAATATTAGCTTGGCTCTTGCAATACATGTTTAGTTTTTAACCACAAATAAGGCATAAAATAGACGCATTGGGAGAAGGAATGCCTGTATTTTCTATCAGAAAAATCACAACCAGCCTAAATTCAACAATAAAAAATATAATATGTAATCTTCTCTATTGGACGTGAACCAAAATACAACCATCGGGTAAAGAATATTGAAAAATAAAAAATAACTAATATTACCTCGCGAGGGGGTGGTTGCGAGAAACTGAAGTTAAGCTTGGATTGAATAGCAAGCTTAACATCATCACAGTCGATTTCGGACTTGCCTGCGTGCTCTGAATACACTTGGGCATCCGTTAACACATCAACTATATAGCGATACCATAACTCAAGAAAAGTGTGTAGAACAGGAGGTTCGTAGTCGTCCACGCCCATTGATTTCAACAAAGACTTCACAATCTTTGCATCCCTTGGCATATCCAACTCTTCATCTTTATCTGCCATGCCTGTTCACTGCACCCAAAAACAGCATTTTTTTATTATTTGAAACAATATGGGTAATTGTATCTTACGTTGATAAATTTCAACAGTGTGGAAAGTTCCAATCTTTGATACAGAGGTATTGTCATAGAGGAAGACAAAAGATTTGTCATAGTGGTGAATCGGGCTAAACTCGATGTTTTCCTAACTACGAAGCTTCATCCCACCTGCCTATTTTGTTAAGGTTTGGCCTAACTAATTTGTCTGTGGTCACTAAGTTTATCAGCCCAAGTAGGCCAAATAAGAATAAGTACACCAGTAATAGACCTATCATCATAAGAATGCCAGATAAAAAGGCCAAGCCTATCAACCTAAATGAGAAATTATAAGGTCGCTTAGAATATCTAGCTAATTTTTCATGACATATAATCGATCGTTATTATTTCTTTCTCATAAATTGAAAAACTTGAATATTCTCATATAAAGATCGATAAGAACCATGGATAAGTGATGGTTACTAACTTAGTTGCTTCTCATGGTGAAAAATGTAAAATGTTGTGCCACATTTATTAAGCAGCCGATACGCAAATTTGCTCGAGTAGAAGAAATTTTAAAAAACTCAAACCAACTCATTATCTTATAATTTTTCACTCTGTCTCTCTTTTTTACTATCCCTCTCCGTTGGCCTAAAAAATTATTTTCTTATTGATAAGCAACAGTTTTTTAGTGAAACAACTATGGCATATTTTTAAACAACTTGTGTCAACTCATATTTCTCCAATGGAAAGTTGCTTCAAGCAACTAGTACTTTATTCAAACACCTGAATAAACATATATTGTTGGAGAAGCTCTTGCGATTTCTTACTTTACCAGGTCTCAACTTGTTACATCATTTTTAAAACTTTCTTACAAATTTTGATCTAATACAAGGTCTTATACCCACAATTTATAATTTTTTATTTACAATTCCATTTTAACAACTTAAAAGATTGATTTAATTATCATGTTAAGATTGAAAAAAAATTGTTCTTAGCATCAAGATCTTAAATTTAAAATCCCTTTCATGTCATATCATTATGTTCAATGGTCTCAAATTCTAAGATCCAATAATGCTCTAATAATTCTTCCAACCTAATTATATAGACGTATAGTATATTCACCTATTTCACAAGCACAAAACAAATACATAGACATATTTAAGGTGCGATTTAATCATGAAAGGAACGGCATAATTTGGCTAATTACATCAAATATAATAATTGCAAAGCAGATTCGGGGTGTGAAGGTGAACAATCATTCACCATGAAAATTTCTCATATATTATGCATTAGGAGGCAAAATATATGTGCATATAATAAAGCCAAGACCAGGACACAACAAGTAGTGAATATTCATAGTTAGCATTGATAAAGATATTCACAAACACATAGAATTATACACACTCATGAAATTCTCAACACTTTCGCAGCAGAAAAGGGAAAGGGATAAGGAACTCACGTCGCTGCGGAGATGAACCGCCGAGAAGCTGCAATGCCACCCACCGTGCCGGAATCGGAGGCTTCTCTGCTGAAAACTGACGTAAGATATATTTCTGAACTCTGAATATAGGGTTTGCACCTAAAAATTGAACGACTAAAGAGAATAAAATAATTTTTATATTAACAATAAATATTGTATTATACTAATAAATAAATATCATAAACCAGATTTTTAAAGATTAAGAGAAATATTAAATAAGATGAAAAACACTTAATCCTCTCCTAAACATTATTCCTTTCATAATTACGAACTTTGAAATTTTAATTGATTTTTAATCTCACCACATTCACAAATAGAAATCTTAAATTTTAATTTTGTTCCAATTAATCTTAATTTATTATTTTTTAAATAAAAACCGAGAATTTCAATCTTGATCTAATTAATCCTGAAGTTTATCAAACTTTTATAAATAACTTTTATTTTCTAAGCTTGACTTAAACTATTAATATCACACAATCCTTAAAACTTATAATGTTTTCTAAATGATCATGTGATAATTTTTAAAAAAATAAAAACATAAAATTTTAATTAATCCTTGAAATTTATCAATTTATCTAGATATTTTTTTAAAAAATTCTTTAAACTGAATCGCAATATAAAACATTGTATCATAAAAAAATTATTTAAAATAAACTAAATTCAATATTTTAAAATAATTTTTTAATTTGAATATTGTTGATACTTCTATTAATTTAAAGGATTAATCAAAATAAAATTAAACTTTTAGGTATCTATTTATAGAAATAATAAAATTTAATGATTAATCGACGTAAAATTATATTTTAAGATGTCTAATTGTAAATGTGATGAAATTTGACGACCCATTAAAATAAAATTTAAAGTTTAAAGTGTTTATTTATAATTTATTTTAAGAAGATAACGGCTGTTTTTCCTAAATGAAATTATTGATCAAAAGAATTATTTATATTAATATGTGAATCTGAATATGAATTTAATTTTAATTTTTTAATTTGAAAAAAAGCAAAATATCTTTTATTTAAGAAGAGGAATCTGCTTAAACCAAATTTAAGTTTATATAATTATTCTAAATCTTCATCATTTATTCTTTTGAAATTTGATGATTGATTGATAATAAGAAATATATAATATATTTATATTATCACGTAACTTTTCTTCTTTACCAATATAATTATTTTCATTTTTATTATAATTTATTTTAAACATTTTTCGTTATAACTATAATTATTATAATTATAAATGAAGAGTAATAATAATAATAATAATGACGATTATGATTGTAATAATAAGAAAAAACATTTCAGTTATAAAAAATATATTCTATTATATCTTAAAAAGAAATAATAATAAGGATAATTTGAAATAGTTATTTTTTTGTTGATATATCTCTCTTTTTAAAATAAACATAGTTTTATAAAAAATTAAAATTGAATCGAAATTAAATTTATATGTTATGACAAAGAAAAATAAAAATAAAATTCATTGAATACTGAAATAGTGACACTCATTGCATTTCTATTTTTTTAAATGAAATTTCAGAACAAAAAGAAAGCAATGTGATTGATATGGTGACCGACCAGCTCCTTTCCACGTGCTTATCTTCTACACATATTTTATATTTTATATTTCATTTTTCTATTTTTTATTTAAATTCTCGTAAAAATAGATAAAATATATATTCTGGTAAGAAATAACTAAGACTAATATAATCTTTAATCAAAGTTTCTTGCGTAAATCATTATTAATTTGAATCCTACGCAAATTTCTTAAAATAAAGAGAATTATTTATAAAAAAACTCAAATCCATTATAAGAAATTTATATTTGTAAAATTTATATTATTTTTTATTAATACAAAATTCATTTGAAAATGCGATTAGAAGATGTTTGCATAGCATATAAAATGAGATATGTAATAATAGCATTTGTAGATGCAAAGGTCTGTTGAAAAAAAATAGTAGAGATCTTATTATTACAGAATAATTTAAGCTATATTTGATGTAATCTCTTATAAAAACTCATAATTTTATAGATCACAAATATTTTCTATTAAAAACAATTTTATTGTATGCTCAGAATTCTCATTTATAAAATTATTTTCCTTTAATGCATGACCTAATCTTAATAAGCAATTAATTGATTGATTCTGAATTAGGTTTATTAGGAAAGAAAAAAAAATGTCAACTATCCACAGGGTACCATAATTTATTGGAGCACACATTATAGATGAAGAATAAATTACTAGGTAAAATTACTTTTTTTTATCTATTTATTAAAAATGTTTTTTTTCCACATTATTTTATTTTGAGATTTTTTTTTCAGTGTTCTGTAAAATATGAATTTGGAGATTTAAGGTGTATTTGTAAGTTCAATGACAAAATTAGGAGATTACTGATTTTTTTTTCAGAGGTGTTTATGATTTTTTCTTGAAAACAAACTGCATATAATATTTACTTAAACAAATTATACTGTGGAATGTTTTCATTTACTTCACTCACGCACACCAAAAGCAAATCCCAGTCAAATATCTAACACAGAAAGCTATCTCAAATTCATTGAACGTGAATAATATAATTGCAGATCAAATAATAGAAAAAAGAGAGAGAGGAGGTTGCCACTGCCACCCTTGAATTTTTTAAAGCAAAATGAAAATGGAAGTGTGAGTGAAGTAAAGGCTGAAGGAACAGCTAGAAAAGGGGTTTGAATGGGACCCTGAAAATGGAAGAATTTCAAGTTTAAAGCATAAACATGGTGACAAAGTAATGTAATGGTTATGTTAGTAATAACAACAAACAAACACCATAGTTGTATGTAACATCTTAAAGACAAGGATCCAGGTAGCCTAGTTCCATTCAAAGCTGTTGTGTTGTGTGTGACAAAGGATCACTCAAAGACAACCAAACACACAACGTTGACACTAAAATCCCGTAAGAGGGGGGCCACCTCACACACGGGCGGCACAACACAACCTATTCTTTTTCCTCTTTTCAAAAAGCAAGCTTTCATCTTTCTCAGTCTCTCTATCCATATGCTATGTGCTTATTCTCTCTCTCTTTCTCTCTCTAAAACCATTTATCTGACCACTGCTTGTGTATGACCAAATTGGAGCAACCCCCTTTGCATCTGATCCTAGAATCACAAGCATATCTACCCATTTTCTATCATCTCATCATCTGTAAGTTAAAGCTTTCTTTTTGTCCTTTTCTTATGAGCCTTTTCCTCACTGCTCTAAGTTTAACTCGAAAAAACAAAATAAGAAAAGGAGTGAAAAGAAGGCAGATTAGGGGGTGGGGGGGGGGGGTTTAGTTTCCTTGTGAAAAACTCTCAAAATATGCTTTGACTTCAGTAAGCTTAATGGGTTGTGGACATGGGGTATCTCTGTTTATTAGTTTCTCATTTTTTGTATGTTTTGTTTGTAAAGTACTTTTGTTTTTGTTCGTCATGTGTATACACATATGTCCCCTTTTTTGAATTATTGTAAACTATAATTTGTTGAATTGCCTTTGCTAAAAGGTTTGTTTTTGTGATTGGCAGAGGTAATTCAGTGTGAAAAATGACAAGGGTGACTCGTGATTTTGGTGATACAATGCAAAAAGAGGCCGTGCCTGCGGTGTCTTCTGATGTTGTGTTTGCTTCTAGTCGGTTTCCTAATTACAGAATTGGAGCTAACAATCAGATAATGGAGACAAAGGATGACCCTAAAGTGCTGTCTATGAAGGAAGTTGTTGCACGTGAGACTGCTCAGCTGTTGGAGCAGCATAATCGTCTCTCGGTTCGTGACCTTGCTAGTAAATTCGAGAAGGGTTTGGCAGCCGCGGCTAAGTTGTCTGAAGAGGTTACCCTTCGTTCTGGTTAAAAGTCAATTATATTTTTAATTGGATTATAGTTCTTCCTTTTGAGGGGTTTTTCAACCTGAGATTATTATTTTGCAATTCTTGCTTGAAATAACCAATGATCATATTCATAATTTTTGAAGAAAGGGATGTTCATGTTTTAAACCAAGCTTTTCATATGATGGTGAAATCAGGCTAGACTTAGAGAGGCTGCATCTTTGGAAAAACATGTTCTTTTGAAGAAACTTAGAGACGCACTTGAATCCTTAAAAGGGCGTGTGGCTGGCAGAAACAAGGATGATGTGGAAGAAGCTATTGCTATGGTTAGTTCTTTTTTATTTTCTGTAAAAGAAGATAGCTATGATGTGGAAGAAGCTTTTTTATTTCTACCTGATAAAAAAAGTTTCGTATTTATCCTATTATGTGCTTTTTATATTAAGCTGGCTCTATAGATATAAAGTCTTGTGTATGCTAGGGAAGTTAATTTGGGAGAGTGTATGCTGATGGAAAGGCTTTGAGAATAAACTTGGGAATACTTTTCTTAAATTTTGCATATACTTTTAGAATCGCATTTTCTTATCTAGATAATGATTTCATTGCTTCATGAATAAAATCGAATTTAAACTTGTTATAATTTTTTTATTGAATGTTCATTGTAGTGCCAGTTTATTTGTGCATTCACAGTCTTTTAAGAGATGCAACTGTAATTTATTCTGCGCATTCTTCAGGTTGAAGCTTTAGCAGTTCAGTTGACTCAGAGGGAAGGAGAACTAATACAAGAGAAGACAGAGGTGAAGAAGCTTGCAAATTTTCTTAAGCAGGTGAGTTTTCCTGTTTTACATGGTGATGAAAGAGTTTGATTAGAAATAGGAAAAAACAAGAATATCAAGCATTATAAGATATCCTCTTTATAAACATTAAAAGTAAACACAATGAGATCATCAATTGCATCAAAGATAACTCCAGTCCCTTACAAAGAAATTTCCTGAAGAAGTTGTTTGCTGAGCTCCACAGAGATGTCATAAATCCTATTCTATCCCATAACAAGTTTGGGCAAAAGGATTACCAAGCACCCTGCCTCGACCATGGAATAAGAAAGCGTGAATTCTTCACTTACATGAATTGAGCAACACATTACTTTAATTTTGATCAAGACCGGAATGTTGCATACTAACAGTCTAATTTCACAAATACACTAGCTTCTGTGTAATGAAATATTTTTTTCTTAGCTTATATCATCTTTACATGGCTGCATAAAGAAATTCCTTTTCCAATGTTGATAGTTCATTTAATTTCTAGGCTTCTGAAGATGCTAAGAAACTTGTTGATGAGGAAAGAGCTTTTGCTCGTGCTGAAATAGAGGATGCCAGAGCAGCGGTTCAAAGAGTGGAAGAGGCACTTCAAGAACACGAGAGATTGTCTCAAGCCTCTGGGAAACAAGTTTGTGCTATTTACTTGTCATTTGTCATGTTTTATTATGGGGAAGTTGGTAATAAGTGCTTGTTGAAAACTTTATCCAAATAGGCTCAGTATATATTTGCAAGTAGTTAGTTATCTTGATACAAGGACAAGGGAAAGTAGAAGATGAGTATTTTGCTCAATCTTTTTACTTTTTTGTTTAAAATTATGCTTCAAGGTTTCTTGCACTTATCTTTCCCTCCCTTCTAGGTTTCCATTTTCCTTGAAAGCCTGGACTAAACATCTTACTCTTTTGATTATTGTTTTAATGTGATACCCTTTAGCAGTTGAGCTACTGCTTCTCCTTTCTATGCATTGCTTGTCATTCCCATCAAGTGTTTTTTGCTTTCTCTTTCCTTATACGAGGAAACAAATATTGTTGATCTGTCTTACTTTAGTAATAATCATTTGAACAAAACTTGGTTCAATGGTTTAGGACATGGAACAATTAATGAAGGAGGTCCAAGAGGCTCGAAGAATCAAAATGCTGCATCAGCCAAGCAAGGTATATATGAATACATACACTTGGGCTATTTTTTCTCTCATCTAATTGCTATTTCCAATGCCTTCTCTTTTTTCTAGGTTCCATTTTTCTTAGGTGTGCTACTCTCTTGATTGTTTTCCTTTGTTGAATTAGCTTTCTTTCCTTTATTTTCTTAGAATTCTTTTTTCCATATTGTTAACTTTTTCATTAATTTATTTAAGATCGGTGATTACATTGATTATTGATTGAATTGTAGGTCATGGATATGGAACATGAACTTCGAGCTTTGAGGGGTCAACTTGCAGAGAAAACTAGACAGTATCTTCGACTTCAAAAGGAGGTATGTCTGTCATACTATGCCACGTTCAAAAGATTCCATATTGAGTAGTAATATGGGATGCATGTTGGAATCGTTAAGTGTTTGGTTTCCCCCTCTTATCAACTACTGTTCATGTCACCTCTGCTTGTGTCATGCAGTATTTACCTTCACTCTGTCAAATTCTCTGGCAATACTGACAAGCTGGTCCTAATATTCTTTCATAATTTCTTTAATTTTCTGATGATTGATAGAAAAAAAAAACCTTTTTAAATATTATATGAAAAACATGTGAATATTCAATATTCCATATTCCTTCATTGAGGCAGTATGATCTTTAGATAGACTTGGGAGACCCCTCTAATTCTTACAAGGTGTGATGGAAAATTTCATGATTACTTTCATTTGGATTAGTGTTTAGGCGTTGATGTTGAACAATGTTTTTTTCTTAAGTGAATGGGAAATTTCTTTGCTTAGATGGAGGAGTTTAGTTATTGTCTTTCACTGATCATTGTATGATTCTTTAATTGATTATCCATCGCAATACTTTTCAGCTAACTAGGACAAAGAAAGGCGGTGAGAGTATTCCTCATTTATATGAACTTGAAGGGAATGAAACCTTAGGTTCTTACTTGGAAATTCAACCTTGCTCTGATAATGCTCCTGAAATTTCGAAATGTTCAATTCAGTGGTATCGTGTATCATCTGATGGTGCCAAAAAAGAACTTATCTCAGGTAATTTTTCTGTTTTTTTTAACTTGCCAGTCAGCTGACTCTTGATTTATGCATTTTTTCTACGGATTGTTTTGCATTTTCTATTATTGGTCCCTTCTCGGAAAGCAAATAGCAGTTATTATGATGACGATTCTATCCTTTAGTATTTATAGAAAATTATAAATGACATACAGGAAGCACTCAAATCCTCACCTACATATAATCTGCTCAACATTTTTCATCATAGATGAATGTTCAGTGTGACTACTTGTAGTTAAATATGTCATCTAGTAAGTTCCTTGTTTTTATCTTTACTTCAGGAGCAACCAAATCAGTTTACGCCCCTGAGCCTTTTGATGTTGGACGCATATTGCAAGTTGATATTATTTCAGAAAGTGAGCATGTCACACTTTCAACTGCTGGTCCAATAGATCCAGGTCTGGTTTCAATTTGATTTATCCTCATTTGCATTAGTAGTCACTAACAGGCATTGCTTCTGTACATGTTTCTATTTTAAATATAAAGTTGTTTTCTTGTCTGTTTTTTTACGAGATTGAGATATGTTTTGCTGTCAGTAATGTTGAGCTTAAATTTCTTTTGTACTCTCATGCAGCTGCTGGTTTGGGAACCTATGTAGAGGCGCTTGTGCGCAAACATGACACTGAATTTAATGTGTGTTGTTCTGTTCCTTTTAACTTTTATTCATTTCTTTTTTATATAGTTACATGCTTGACTTGTTAAGTTGAGCTGTTTTTTGACCCAAGTGTATGGTTCCGTGGGTTGTTGCTGAGCCATTTAATCAAATTGTTTAGTTTTGGCAAACTGCTGTTATCTTGTACTTTGTTCTTCACATTTCGAAATAATGTTCAGAAGTCAAATCGAGTAAAATTACTTGACAATAACATTGTAGTTGCATTTAATACTTTTCAGGTAGTTGTAACTCAAATAAATGGTTCACAGCCAACTGAATCTATTCATGTGCTTCATGTTGGAAAGATGAGAATAAAACTCTGCAAAGGAAAGACGACAATTGCCAAAGAATACTATTCAAGTTCAATGCAGGTATTTCAAATTGTTGATACCATCAATATTTTGAATGTGAAAAGCAAAACAATGCTCTAACCTCTTTCTTGCACTCATTCTCTATATTAATGTTAATCATTGTGTTGATACATATACCTTGTGCATTGAATTATTCGATGTGTGTATGAAAATGATTTGTTTTTGTGCTCTTGTTTTCTTTTTTTCCTCCTTTTCACTTGTGATAAACTGGAATTTGGTTAACCATACTGCTTTGATCTTGTTTTCTCTAGCTTTGTGGAGTTCGAGGAGGTGGAAATGCTGCAGCGCAGGCACTTTTTTGGCAGCCAAAGCAAGGCCATTCTTTTGTATTAGCTTTTGAATCAGAGCGAGAAAGGAATGCTGCCATCATGCTTGCAAGGAGATTTGCATTTGACTGTAATGTGTGTTCTTCTGAAACTTGACACATTGGTTAGAATTTGAGAATTCATCTTTTCTCTCTCTTTTTTGGCCACCATTGCTAAATTTCAAATGCAAATAATGACAGATCATGCTTGCTGGTCCAGATGACAGAGCTCCTCTAGGGACATGATGAGTCTCCTTACATCTTTCAACCCCCACCTACCCTTGTAATTATGAGTTTTTCTACCTTGTATTATTATCATAAGTGTTATTTAAACACTTAAAATCTTCCTCATAATATTGGTTTAGCTAGTAGTGATTCATACCTTGTGGTCTGAATCATTTATATAATTTTGTTTCATCAGTCCCAGGCATTTTTTTACTTGCCTTTGTGAGATTAGGTTACATTTATTATAGAATGCATGGCTGCCATGTCAAGTGTTTGATGCTAATTGGTTGTATTTGATGGACAGACAATTACTGAGAATTCTGATTGCAATTGTCTGTGGACACTGACCTCGTGAACAGGACAATGTGTGAATCTTGTTCTCTCATTTGTAATATAAAAGAATCCAATGTTTATATTACTAGATTTACCTCAAGAATCCAATGTAGTGTTGTAGATAGATAAATATACATGGTTTATGTTTATCAATAAATTAAGAATTTTCAGCAATAACCAAAAATAAAAACTAAAACAAAAAAACTCATTTAGATATTTAAAGTATTAATTTAGTCATACATCAAGATTTTAAAAGATTCATTTAATAAAAACTCTAAAAATTTGATATAATAATGTTTTAAATCATGAAAAAAGAACGTGAGATGTTTGATAAAATAAAAATAAGGAAGAACAGAAATAAAAGAGTTCAACACAAACCTATTTATTTTTTCCTGAAGTTGCAAAAAGAAAAAAAAGGAATGTTTAGCATTTTGTATTTGGAAAATTAACATTTCATGTTTCAGTGTTTTTTTTCTTTCCGGATTGAAAGGGATAGAAACATATATTACAAAAAAATCAATTTGAAAAACAAACCATATATTAGTTTTTTTCAATGTATTATTTTCTATTGAGACATTCCAAAAATTTATTCTATAGATTGTTAATTATCTTTCATCTTATTTATTTTCTTTTCTATTTTTTATTTACTTTACTTCTTTTTATACTATTTTTTGTACCAAATACATTGTATAAGATATAGATCCATTGCTTACCGACTTAATGTCCACGTATTATTTATTAATTTATTTCCTTTAAACTAGACTATTTTTCATTAAATACGATAATCAATTAATATATTTTACCAAAATATTTAATAATATCAGCTCAATAATTAATAAATAAGGTATATTTTATTTTATCAAATTTAGACATTCTTAGCTTTGCAACGTTAACAAGTCGAAGTTTTGACTGGTCGGTGTCCTTTCTTGAATACTAATTGAGTTAAAGAGTAATTTTTAATTCCTGTAAAATGAATAAATGTTATTAATCCATTTTAAAATAAATATTAGTGATTAAAATATAATTATTTAAAACTTTTAAAGGATGACAAATTTTACTTTGTTTTTCAAAAAACAAACAAAAATTTACGCATTTGACAAACGCTAATAAAGAAGAAAAAAAATAAGCCATAATAATTATATAAAAAGTATTTAATAATATGAACACAATATTTAATAAACTAAAAGAAAACTTAATCAGATTTAGACTGTTTTTTAAAGTTTGTAGTTGTAGTGTTAATAAAGTTGAAATTTTGAGAAGAAAAGTGGTCTGGTCGGTGCATTTTCCCTCCTTAAACAATTTACATTCCGTGTGCACCATGTTTTACAGAGTGGAACGCTTGGTTTTGCGGTCAAACCAACACAAACTTCAATCAACGGCTACCCTTCCTCTTGTCTTCGTGCCAAATATCTGACCCTTCATTTAATCTAATCTTCTTGTTTCTCACTTTTTTGTATTTTTTAATTGACCCCTACAAAATCTTGATCTCTCTATGCTGTTGTGAGGTGTTGTTGTGTTCTGTTAATCTGATTCACAGTTATACTCTGTCTGTGTCACTTGGATCACTCATCTCATCTCATTTCTCAGGTACTTCTCTACTCTCTTTCTCATGTTTCTACTTCATTCCCACCAAGTATCTTCCATTTTTATGATCCCCTTTAGGCCAATTTGACCATGCTTCCTCATTTTGGATTTTTGTGAGGGTGGTATATTGTATTCAACTCAAATGATCAAGCATTGACCATCTCATGATTCTGTGTATCTTCCATTTTTTATTCCTGGGAAATCCATTGACAAAAAGTAATTACATATAAAGATGCAAATAAAATTATACTTTTTTTTTCTAGTATCATCACCTTGATATGGAATGAAAAATTTTGTTGCATTTTTGGAGTGTGGAGATCTAAAGTTTGTATTTTGAATCATGGGTTTGGAATTATCTAATGCTGATGCAAGTGATCCAGCATGTTGCAGTGTTTTCCTTTGCAAATAATTGATCAGAGAGTTAATTTGTGACTTTGGTTGACTTTGATTAGTTGTGTGATTGGATTGGAATTGGATCTTGATCAATCTAACTTAAGTGAAAATTTGCCATCTGTAATTTAGATATGTCGACATCTGATGAGCCAGAAGTGGTGGATAGGGGTACCAAGGATGAAAAGCACAAGGAAGATGATAAAGAGGAAGGGAAGGGTGGATTCATTGAGAAGGTGAAGGATTTCATTCACGATATTGGTGAGAAGATTGAGGAAGCTATTGGGTTTGGGAAGCCTACTGCTGATGTTACTGCGATACACATTCCATCAATTAATCTTCACAAGGCAGATCTTGTTGTTGATGTGCTCATAAAGAACCCAAATCCGGTGCCGATCCCTCTGATTGACATAGATTACTTGGTTGAGAGTGACGGAAGGAAGCTAGTTTCCGGGTTGATACCAGATGCAGGTACTATCCATGCACACGGAGAGCAGACTGTCAAAATTCCTGTAACTCTGATTTATGATGACATCAAACAAACATATGCTGATATTAAACCAGGAAGCATCATTCCTTATAGGGTGAAGGTGAGTCTCATTTTTGATGTTCCCATTTTGGGAAGGCTAACTCTACCTTTGGAGAAAACTGGAGAAATCCCCATACCTTACAAGCCTGATATTGATCTTGAGAAGATTCATTTTGAAAGGTTCTCTTTTGAAGAGACAATTGCAACTCTTCATTTGAAGTTGGAAAACAAGAATGATTTTGACCTTGGCCTCAATGCGCTTGATTATGAGGTCTGGCTTGGTGATGTTAGCATTGGTGGTGCCGAACTCACCAAGTCTGCTAAAATTGAGAAAAGTGGGATTAGCTATATTGATATTCCAATTTCCTTCATGCCTAAGGATTTTGGCTCTGCAGTCTGGGATATGATTAGAGGAAGGGGAACTGGTTACACCATGAAAGGACATATTGATGTTGACACACCCTTTGGAGCAATGAAATTGCCCATCAGCAAAGAAGGTGGTACAACCCAACTTAAGAAAAAGAAGGAAGACCGTGATTATGATGAAGATGATGATGAGGTTTGTTAAACTTCTTTTAATTATGTTTCTTGATTCCTTTCTATCTTTTCAACGTTCTCTAGAAAATGATAAGGTATTGGCATGCAACTATACATATTATCAGCATATAAATGCAGGTTAATGAATACATTTGCATGTGCAGTAATTAATCTGCAAATAACAAAATGTCATCATTTTATTTGTTTCTGTGCATGCATACATATATGTTTACAGGGTAAACTGCATAGTATTGTTACATGGCTTCAGGGGAAAGCCTTGAATTCACAGCCCTTGTCTTGAATATTTTCAATATAATAGAAATGCTTCAGAATCTAGTATTGGAAAAAATTTACCTGTGCTTAGTTGGAAAGCTGACAAATAGATTTAGTGAACAGTTTTTGTCTTCTATTTATATGACAAATTCTTATCTGAAATAAGGATGCTTCCCAATACTAACTCCTGGTAATGTCAGTAAGCGGTCATTATCTGTTGTCTTTGTCTTGTATAAGTTGTATTTGCTTGATCCGTAACTTCGGTCTATAATCTTTTTCTTTGCAGGATTGAAGAAGAACTGTAGCAGGTTATTACTAGTTATTAATAAAAGCGGAGTTGAACTTTAAGGCATTACTTTCTGAGTTCTGATGGCACTGATATGTATTTTTAGAGATCAAGTTGTCATTCAACTTATGAGCTAGTATCTGAATTTTAGTGAAAATATGCTTCAGTTTGGCTTGTTTTCTTTCTTTTGATTGTGCTTAATTGATTATCATGACAATCTAATGCTCTCTTAATGTGAGATAAAAGATAATTTGCCTTGGAATTGTGTGTGGTCGGTTTTGTTTTTTTATTTATCTGTTTGAGGTGGGGTTTTCTTTGTCGTTCTGGAATTGAGAATTGATCATGTTAAGGCTTCTTTTGAGGGTTGTGTGTGAACTCCACTTTGTTATTGGTTTGAATGAAATTGTGCTCGTACCAAACAACTCCAAAGTTTTACTAATTTTTAATAATTAAATATTTTAAATTATCTAATACTTGTTTATATATTTTAATTTGTTTTTCATTTTTAAACCACGTATTTCCCGAAAGCCAATACAATATGGGTCAAAAAGCAATATATGTGGGCGTCAATAGTATTTGAGAGGGAAAGAATAATGGTGGGCTTTGTGAGTAAAATACCGATTGAATTATGAAAATTTTATTTTTGAAAAAATTGAATTATCCTTTTCAAAATAAAATATATTATATGTTATTTTAATAAGTTTATTAACTTTTGTAATAATTATCTTCAAAATATTAACAATAGTAATTTCTGATTAGTTGGCACTATAACTTTTTATTCTTAAAATGCATAGATATTAAACTCTATATCTCCTTATTCATCATACCTTAATACTTATTACTCTTAATCATGATGTCATCTTATTAGTTTTTAATTAACTATAAAGTCTCTCAACTAATCTATTAAATTGAATTTACTATACATCTTTCTTAAGAAAAACAAACCTTACATTCTACCATTTACGTCTAGTTAATAATTAAAACAAATCACAATGAGAAAGAATCTTATAGAAAATTGTATGATGATTTCCATTTACTGATAAGAAACTTAAGCTGCAACATGATAATATGTTGCATATGAAAAGAGCAACTAATTAATCTATCTATCTATCCGGCGACAACCTTGGACATTTGTTGTTGTTGCACTACAAGAATTGAAGCATTGGTCCTGCTATCTGAGGAAGCAAGCAAATCTCCAATCACACCCAACTCAGGAAACTCTGTCCATCTCGCAAGTGCTGCCGTTACAGGTGATTTGATCCCGTTGCGCCTCCCAACTATAAAGAAATCATGCTGATTTGCAATACTCGACACAAAAGCACTGGTCTGAGAAGGTTGATGGATGGTGACATGTTCATATGACACATTCTCAATCCTACCATAGAACCCGTTAACACCATTCAACACCTCATCATCCAGCATCGTGTCCCAGTTTTCCTCACAGTGGGCCGAAACCAAGTGGTATACAACCAAGATGCAAGAACAATCCTTGATGGTCCTCTTTGCCAAGCACAATGCCTCTCTATCATCTGAACCCCCCAAAAAGATCATTGCTATTCGCTTCAATGAACTAGTGATATAGTTGTTGTGAGTAGTGGAAGAAGAAGAGCCTCGGTTCACGAGAATCCCCACGGAGCATGGTGCTCTTCCAAGGACCCTAGCGTTGAGAGTTCTTATGTTTTGATCCGTTGAATCGATGGAACCATCCTCATCCCATCTCACGTGAAATGGAAGAATGATGATGGAAGCGAGTTTGTCCAATGCAAGGTAACAAATATCGTCATGCATGAAACGTAAGGGAGATATGGCTGTGTAGGTGCTAACTACTGCAGTTCCCGCATTGTCATGTTCGAAGAGGTCGAATGCTACAATGACATCTTCGGAGTAGTTGTGGTTTGAGCCAACCCTTTCTTGGAGACGATGTGAGATGAAGACGGGAGAGGATCTACCAACTAACTCCTTCAGATGCAAGACGTGAACCACCAAGGGGCTGTTTATTGTAGGGCAACAAATGTCAAGAGCGTTTTTTATAGACATTATGTGGCTTGATTTGTGGATGCATGCTACCACTGGAAACTCTCCGTTGGGTTTCAAGTTCAGTATGTTCCTTTTCTGATAGCCTGCGTATTTCCTTGTCGGGTCGTAGAGGGATTTCACCCCAATGTGTGCAATGCTTCCTAACACCAATATTGATATAGCCATCAAGGAAACTGCTTCATTGCTCAATAACTGCATTGCATGAGGACTAAAGTTAGATTCTACAAATATAGCATACATGCGATTAATTTGTGTAAAAAAGGTGACGTGAAAAGACAATAATAATAATAGAGCTAAAGCACCTATTTATGCATGGTTTCAATTCAAATTTTATGTACTGACTGGAATGGAGTATTAATTAATTAGTTACCATTGCATCAAAAAGAAGGACGTTGGTGACAAAGTCGACGACACCTTTGCAGCTCAACATGAGAGCAAGGCAGAAACCGTCGGTAATGGGAATGTTGCAATAGCCGCAAATTGCAGTAGTGAGAAACATCTTAACCAAATGCACAACAACAATTACTGTGACCACAACGAAAGCCAATTTGCTATTAATCTCTGCGGAAATATCAATCTTCATGGCACAACAGGTGACAAAGATTGGCGAAAGGAACCAAGTGCTGAACAACTCAAACTGCTTGATTAGTTCAGAGCCTAATGGAGGACCTTCTGGCACAAGAAGGCCAAGGAGGACCACCCCACCTAACACAGGCTGGTTAGCCAACACTCCAAGCAACCCTGCGCACAAGGTCATGAGGACCACCACATAGGTGTATGCTTTCTTCACAGGTCTTCCTTCAGGTGTGCTCCTCACCATCCACTTCATTGCGGGGCGTCCAATCAGAACCACACTTGTCACGAAAAGAACGTATTTGGTGACAGTGTACATGGCAAGTTTAGGTCCCCTGCCGTCATTATGATCGTGAGAATCGGATGCAAGGCTACTTTGTATAGCAGTGCCTAATCCTGCCACAATTTCGGTTGCCACATCCATAACAAGAGCTGATGAAAGTGCTAAACGTCCAAGTTCAGAGTTCAAAATCTTCAGATCAGATAGAAGAGAAGCTATCACTGGGAAGGAGCAACCACTGTGCCCTATTACTATCACGGGGAGTTTTCCTGCATCAAACTCTCCTAGGGTTTTCTGAAAGTGCTCCATGAAGTAGTAGCATAGGAACAGACCAATAACCGTTGGAATCATCAGGGAGGAAAGAGCGATTGTCCAAGCTTTCTTCCCAGTTCTCGTTATCATGCTGAAATCTATTTGTACCCAATTTTGAAACATGAAGAATGTGTACCCCAATGTTGATACTAGGTTCAGCAAGTCTTGAGTACCGTATGGGAACAACATGCGTTTTTGTTCTTTCAACGACTCTACCTTGAGAGAAGGACCTAAAACAAACCCAGTCTGCAATTGAAAACACACATAAATGAATAAATATATAGATATGTATGCATATATATGTATAATATAGATACAGCATCAATGGCTCTCATAATTTATAAACAAACTACAACAACTATATGATATTAATGTTGGGTTACAATTTGTAAATAATTTCTATGCTTCCCAGACGTAAAATGTATGATAATGGCTGCTACTCCAATTTTTCTATCTACCGTATTCCTTCTAATAATACATATATAGTATGGATTTGTGCCTTAAGAGAACACAACACATGCCATTATAGAACGTCTTGATTTTGTGTGTAATATTGACGTGCAACAAATATGTGCGTGACATGCTCTTGAATGGGACTAGAAACAAAGATGGGACAAGGGAAAAAACATATATGTATGTGTATACCATCATTTGAGAAACGAAATAGGGGAACGCCAGACGCTTGAGCATCAAATGAAAACCTTGTGTAAGGATGAAAATGGAGAGAATTTGGAGTTCCAACAGAGGCAGTGTCGTCTTTTCAGGTACTGCGCCATAAGTAGTGTTACCCCAGATGCCATCAGATACAATCTTTGGTGGCATATCAATCTGAACATTGTAGATAACAAATCTTCTACCTGGGTCTGAATTGAGGTCGTCCAACACTACTCTGCTGAAAATTGTGTTGCTTATGTTTACTAGGGTCTCGTTTGTTCCCATGACGTTCCCAATGTAAAATTTACGAAGAGTTCAAGATAATGAAGATAGAAATTAATGCAGTAGCTATGAAATGATAATAGTTATCAAATCAGAAATATAAATGAAACGTTGATACAAGACTTTTCTTGTTTGTTGTTACATTTGGTGTCAGTTGTGTTGTGACAGACTAGTTTCTTACATAGTTGGAACGTTGTCATAACAATATAGTGATGCCAAACTTGGTTTTAATAAAAAAACATAATAACGATTTTTTCATATCTTGTTTAAGCACTTCCTGTCACAAGAAAAAATAGCCTAATATTGCAAGTTAAATTGCCATGTGGAGACAGTTAATCTAATCATTTGCTCGCATGAGGCTAATTAATATCGTTATTCACATTCATGGAAGTGACAAGGACATTTGTTTGAATAACATTACTAGACTATTTTTTCCAATTTTCTTTTAATAGGATAATAAATATAGGTAGAAATTCAGTAGTTGTGTTTCTATGTTGTATATACGAAGTACTGTGAGTATTATCAAAAGATATTAGTAATAAAAAAGGAATAATTATTTACGTGACACAAAATGAATAATGATTAATTAGTTAATTCACTGCTTATTTTAAATGTGTATTTAAACATAACATATTTTAAGAGTTGTTTTCGCTTTCTCAAAAGAATTATAAAAAAAATGAAAACTCTAAAAAAATTAAATATATTTAATGGTAAGTCAAGTTAATATATGTAGAAATTAAAAATTAGATTTAAAAGAAGCATGAAAGAATTTAACTTATTATAAATAAGCCTGTATGAACTAATTTAGCTTATAAAAAAATTGTTTCATTTTATTCTTCTATAAATATTTTTGAAAAAAATTATCCAAATAAACGATCAATTGAGTGATTTTTCATATATTTAGTACCATATTCTATTTATTCATTTTATTTCATTTAAATACTGCTACTGTAGTTTGGTTAACCTCAATTTAATTTTGAACGAAACTTTAATTTTAATACTAGACATACCGTATCATATCAAGTTATAAATTTCCAATTTTAATTTAGTTTAACACATTATATTACATAAAAGTATTTTTTTTTTCGAATCATCCATCTGAAAACTTAAATCCCCATTGTTTTTGCCACCTTCCAGCCTACTCCCGTAACAAAATTCAACCCCATTTATTTTTAATTTAACCAAAATAATATTATCTAGCATGACTAAATAGAGAAATTTAATTGTAAAACACAATTTTAGAGTGGGTGATCATTGGAATCTTTAGTTATGAGAAATGTATGATATCGATAGCAATTTGGAAGTAGAAACGCCTTTTTTTTTTCTTTTAAATGTTTCAAGCCCTTATGGCGAGATTCGGGCATGCACATTATTTTATCAGAAAGCAAATACGAGGATGCAGGAAGAAACATCCAACGGTTGTTTGATGAAATACTGTGGCTACTTAGGAAAAGGAATGAACCCCAACCATATATTTCAGTATTTTACTCCATTCAAATGACCTTAGAGACTCTGGCTTAATGTTATCTAGAGTACTAATTTTCCCGAGCAAATGAACATTTATCATCCCTTCAAAATATGATTTGTATTCAATTGATAAAATTCGTCAAAATCTATGATCATACTATGGCGATAAAATGTCACCATGCATGAGGAAGATATGCATACGTCCAAAACAAAATTGGATTTCCAAGTAGCCAGAAAAGCATCATTAAAAGAATTAAAAAAATAGTATACTGCTACAGGCGGTTCTGACTTGGAAGCAAGCAGTCATATGTAACCATGTGTGATATCACAGAGAGCTTGTCTGAAGTTTTCAGACCAGGGGCGGCCAAATCTATTATATCCTCACGCAAACTGTTCATAATATAATTGATTTAGCAATTTTAACAATCATAGAATTCACACCCTTTTCACGTATTTAAACAGTTAGAGGATATAAATATAAATCCGATAAACAGAAAATGACTGGACAATTATAGCTGAGACAAAAAGAGTGCAACTAACCTCTCCCACTCTCCAGAAGCTTCTGCGTGCCATTTGACTGAATGATATAGGCGATTCAGGCTATAGAGTGCCAATCCAAACATACATTGTGCATCTCTCTCCTGTAGATAACATGTAAGGTGAACTTTCTATCTTTCTTCCATCCATCTCATTCAAATTAACTAAGGATTTCTTTGTTTTAAAGTTAAATAGAATTGATTTTGATAAAATTAATTTTAAACCATTAAAAATAATTGCAACATATTCCCAAATTAAGCTGTCATAAATTTCACGTAAGAACATGTGTCATGGTGGGAGAAATATTATGGTGTTTTGCTAAACGAGCACAAAATGAAGTTTGTGAACCCCACTCGCACCTCAAACTACTCAAACGAAGACGTTTTCTGAAGAAAAAAAAAATGCACAGTGAAGAACATTTTTCATATACTCTATCATGAGTATTCTAGACTTACTCTGCCTAGGTGAAGCCCGTCCTCATAAGATGTGTGTGTGAGAGTGGAGAGAGTTGAAACTTCATTTTGGGAGGGCTAAATAAAATCAAGTATATGTATGTACAAAATGACGTGCCTTTATAGAAGTGAAACTTCAATTCAGGAAGAACTATAGTCACATATATGTACATCAATCAGGAAAGCTTCTTACCTGCCCTTGGTCAACATAATTTTGGTAACGCACAATCCTTTTCTTAACCTCAGCAACAAGTAACCTCCTCTGAATGCGAGCAACTCTACCTCTTCCCTCAGCTTTGGTATCCTATTTTATACAAACTTTTTTTTATCAATGCTAGTGGATAAAGAATTTCTTTTTAAGAGAAAAGATAAACTACTGATACAAGTTGAGAAATTTTACAGTAGGGGTCAAAGTTTAACGAGCCTCAAAATATTTACCACAAGAGTTACTGTTAGCACCCCAAAAGCTATACGAATTCTTAAATCCAAACCAAATCGCTGGAAATTATATAATTAAATTATAATGAGTAAAACAATTCAAGGACAACCGAAAATAGGTAACTTCATAACACTGCAGAGCATCCTCCAACCAATGAGGCAAATAACAAAATTCTTAAAAAAAATCGAGGGCAGTTTAGTATAAACAACAAACAAAGGATGAAATCGAGCGGGTTTGATAAAAAACAGAACACCCTTTTGACCTAATCAAGTGATAGCTAAGATACATATGTCGACTAGAAACAGGTACTGTAATATCTAGCCCATCAGATGTAAGCCAATTTGCTTAAATCCACTTTAGTGTAAATAATTTCACGAATGTATAGTTTTGATCCCTATGAAAGTTTAATTGCCCATTTGTTCTTCCATTTTTCCAAAATTAAGTAATTTTAATTCAGCATTTTAATATATCATTCAATTTTAAATAGTAAATGTTAATATATCCATAAGGATAGTGTTAAAAAGCTTGTTGTTAAACCTTGCTATTAATATTTTATGAGAATATTCGACATTGTAATCACTGATAGACATGTAGTATTTTTTATTAGTATTGGATGACATTAACCAAAATGCTTAATTTTGGAAAACTGAATGACCAAATGTGCAATTAAGTTTTTATAGAGACCAAAATTGCATATTCTTAAAGCTGTAAGGAAATGAAATTGCACAATGTGTAATTAAATTTTTATATGGACTAAGCAAATTATAACAGTATCAATATACACTAAATTTAGTCAGGAGTGGTATACATGCTGTAACTTGCAAGCATATACCCCCCCCCAACAGTTTGGTCCCCATATACACTTCATGGTGCAGTGTGTCACTCCAAACAAGATCCACACTCCAACTCAGATCATACAAGTTTTCATAAGAGTATGTAAAAACTGCAGTATGATATTTGGACTCCTGTCAGCATTATGGTCATAATTTTGAGCAAAATAAACAAGGAAATTACCTGTTTGAACCATGCACGTACTACCATGACGAGTAAAAGAGAGAGAAAGAATGCAGGTAAAGCAGTCAGAACCGCGAAGTTGATTTCATTTGCCCGCAGAATCTGGTTCAGCTCTAGCATTGCCCTGATCAAAATATTATGTTGAGGAATTAAAACAATGTGAATATTTACTTAAATTTGTTTATTAAAAAAAACTCACGTCTCGGTGTCCAGCTTGAGCTTCTGAACCTGGAACATTGAAGAATTATGTTAAAAACTGAAACAGATGTAACATATAACATGAATTACAGTACCTGAATAAGTATAGCGCGGACCAGCTCTCCATTGAGAAGGTTTTGAATAGGATGCATAAGCTCCTTCTCATACCTGCATTTATACTTGAGAAAATTACATCTTAGCACATGATAAACACCAATGATACAAGAAATGAAGTGATACTAAGAATTTTACTAATAAGGATTCTAAATTCAACATTTCTTCGTACTTTATGATATAAAGAGGACTACAATATATAAAATTCACTGTGTATGTAGTTGTCCTTTGATACCATCAAAATCCAAGTTTTAATTCTGTAAAATTTAAAATATATTCAATCAATATAAATTGAGAATATTTTATATGAACATCCAGGATGAACCCTGTAGGTATAATATACGGATAAGTCTATGTATCTACTTCGAATTCAATTCCAGAAGCAACTTACTACTTTCTAACCAGCATAGCTAGAGATATCCCAACTCACCTATCCATGACTATCTCAAGCATTTCCTGGTCTGAAGCATTCACTGGGATATTCTGACCCTTTGCCTGCTCACTGAATGCCAACAACATTCTGCCGAGAAATTTTTATAAATAGTTACTAAGAAAACAATATCCAATTCTCCATGCATCTAGCACGCTTTCAATATCAAGTAGATTACTATTGCAAATCAAATTCAATATCAATGAATATGACCAAATGCAATTCCAGGTAGTCATAAAAAATGAAATAATTGATAACACAAAGGCTAGTTATCTCTAACATATCATTAGTGCTGGACATGTTTGATCTCATTGCTAATAAATCCATATTCTTCAGATAGAGATTTAGGTGGCAACAGTTAGAGGATTATACTTCAACTTATGGGTACAGAAGGATGCTAGAGATCATAGTAAAATATCATGGTATATAACCTGATTACAGTGAATCATAGTAAAATATCCTGCATTTATTGCATAAATTTCATTAACTGATATTTTTTTTATTTCTATTCAAATTAAATCTTCTACATATGGAATCAGCTCCAATTCAAGCCGAAGAGACTCAACACAGCTCATTAAAATTTGCTAGGTTCCAACAGTTTCACAAGCAGTTACCCACCATAATCCTTCAAACATTCCTCCATTGGGATCACTCGTAGGGCTGGTAAAAATGTATGAACTGAACTGAACTACTTATAAAACTGAATTAAACTTTAAAAGTGGTTTGACAAAGCTGAACTTAATTTATAATGGTTTAAATGAATTGATATGAATTACATCATGCTTTGAATGAACTAAACCAAATTGAACTACTCTAAATACTTGAACTATTTGAATTGTCAGGATTATTACCAATGGATATCTTATTTTAGAGTGTATTTTCAAATCTTACAAGTTATAGTCTAGTTTAGTTCAATTTAGGAACAATTCAGTTTTTAAAAAACTAAACTGATATAACAATTCAATTTAGTTTTCTTTTAAACAATTAATTTTCTTTACAATTCAATTTAGTTCAATTTATATATTTTTTAACAACCCTAGTCAACATACCCAACACAGTTCAACAACTTGCATACATGGATATTCTATTAAGAATGAATAAGACCATGCACATGCGTAATTACAAATAAACCAGAAGCAAACTTCCATGATTCACAAGAAGCTTTTGCATACTAGTCTACACTGCCTAATAACAATGAATAGTGGGTGTTTGAAAGGAAGGCAGGGTTCTTCTGAATCTTAAAAAGTTTTAAAATTACTTCACATATATTGCAGTTTATTTGGTATCTTATTTTGAAAAATAAATTTAAATAATTATAATATGATTTCGTTTTCTTTGTGAAATAAAAGGTCCTAATGGGTTGAGAGTTTTTACTTCAACTGGGAGAAACATCAACAATTTATATTAATAGAGAACTATAGAAACAAATTATTAAGGTGCCTAATTCATAGCATACATTGCAACTATAAACAATTATGTTAAAATAAGCATTCCAACCACTTAGATTAGATTCTATACAGGTTTAGTACTAAAAAAAAGGGAGGACACTATTAAAAAACCAAACCTGTGTAATGAGTTGGAAGTTAACTGCACCTCTTCAAGGTCCATAATACCTTGATGTCTCTTCCTGAACGTCTCAAAAAGTTCATCCCTAATGGATAAAATCTGAAAATTGATTGCATCAGCATATATAAAGATGTGAGACACAGTGACAAACAAGTGGGCTGAAATATCAAATAGTAACTTTTTTAGGAATTATTTTAAAGGATTTTATGTGGTTTCAAGTGGTCGATTTAACCCAATCAAATTACAATCACTACTCATGTGATATTAAATCAAATAATTATAGGGCTAGGCTTAATTTAAAAATAAGAAACAACACTCTTTCTAACTTTATAATATTCCAAGGGCATCCATTTCTTTATGGTGGAATCCAACCTAGTGTGCATAATGCACTTTAGATCAGCTACTAGGCAATATTTAACTTTATTTCATGCTTACATCCTACATCAATTGTAAACCTCAATCAATTTGGTTAACTTTTCAACAGATATCAAGATGGGAATGAAGAGGTAAAAAACTCAACGAAAAGAAATTTGTCCATTGCTCATGCAAAATAGACTTTTAGGAAGGCTCCATAGTTAATTCTAATTATCAGTAGATTGAGATTTGAAGGGGAAATGAGGTTAAGCAAATTTTATAATGTTTACTACAGCCCCTATCTCATAAGGATATGTTAAGTTCAAGTCTCCTTTAATGAGGAGGAGAAAAAAAGGAAAGAATAATGAGACCCTCGTAAAGCATCAAGAAGAAATGTACCGGTTGCTCTACGTGATTCTTAAGAAAGATAATTGTTGAATTCCTAGCTTCCTGAACCCAATTATCAAGATCAGAACTTCCCACCAATCTACTATGCCGTAAGACCCAAATGGAGCACACTGACAGACCAACTGCACCACATGTGTAGCGGATCCAATGTTGAGTAATTTTCCTGGGCTTTCTATGTTTGATTACCTGAAACATATCACAACCATTAAATTCAAATTAAAATTTTATCGATGTCACAGAACAGTCCAATCAACATAAACCACCGGACAACTAGAAATGAACAAGTACTACAAAAAAAGGTTTATTACTTGTTCAATTTCAGAACCTCCATAGATGAGTAAATCCTATATATATAGTAAAAAGAGAGAAGCCCTAGTAATTGACTCCAGTCAAGATAATTTTGTCCACTTCTAATAGGCATTGAAGCATTGACAAGGCCCCATGGATTGTTAGAAGATAAAAAATAACATACAAGACACCTTGTGCTGTTTAAGATATAGTAAGGAGTATTAAATTGATAAGTATTAAAGTAATTGGGGAACCCTCCCTCAAAAGCTACCTATTAAGGGGAAGAAACAAATATGGGACTTAGGCAACCCCAAGTCTCTATCATAGCACCGCTCCTAGGAGGGACTTTCACTCTACAACACTTCACTCAACTCCATCATGGCCAGAACCCTCCGTAGATAGCGTTTTCCAAGACACCAACAACCAGCTCTTATACTAATTGATAAACACTCAAGCACTTGAGGAACCCACTTTCAAAAGCTAGCTATTAACAGGGAAGAGCCAAACACTTAAATTCTCCACCGAACATCCTATACTACTTGATGTAGGAATTGGACACCCTATAATACCCAAGTCTCTATGAGAGTCAGACCAACTGTTGTCTAATGGAGGGGTTTACTGTTCTATTTCTACTCAATAAATTTGTTTGAGAATTTCAGAACACCAATCAAAGCAAAGGGGAGCACACAACAAAGTAAAAAGAGAAAGTTAGGTAAGAAATTAATTTTGAGCAGCCCTAATGATGACATGGCTACAGTTTACTTCTCTCATTTTCATATCAAAATGGCTTTCTAACTAAATACAGTAACATACATGCCCCATGGATCAACATATCCTATGAAGCTCGGACATGCCTATGGAGTGTCCATGTGTTCAACACATATTGGACACTGACACCATATGATAGTAGAGTGTCCAAATTCCATAAACTTTTTTTGTCTTCAACATAGCTTTGGCACGGTCCCGACACAACATTAATGAGGGCAGACACAATAATTTTTTTTATAAATTAGAAACTCATAAACTTATTATGTAAGTTTCTATTATAATTGTAGAAAAAGGAAACAAATCCTATGTAATGAAGAATATCTAAATTATATATGTATAATTGGGAACATTTTTATTCATTCTCCTATCATATTTTTATATGTTGTAGAATTTTAAAGGTTGCTAATTTTGTCTTTAGATAAATCTAAGTTAAAGTGTCTTTTTCAATGTTGATGATTAAGAAGAGGGTGAAATGTCTTAAATGAATTAGATTTTTTTTTTCACTTTTCGGACTTTAGATGCATGGATTAAATTCTATCAAGTAACAATATAATCCGTGCATAATATTATAGTATACTAACTTTTTCACTAGATGATTTTCAATATATAAATCTTGATGGTTAATTTAAATAATTCAAAATGACGTTCAACATATATATATGTATATATATATATATATATATATATATATATATATATATATATAGCTGTGTTGCCGTACCCTACATTTTAGGCAAGGAGAATTACAGTTGCCAATTCATTTAATCATGAAGGAACTATTTCCTAATAGCAAACAGAAATGACTCTTCTAACACATAATACCAAACAAAGTTAATATCATGATTATGGTTGAAATCTTATTTTCAGGAAGGTTGGAAAATATTTCTGTTTAATATCTCATATTTTCAAGTTACTGTTTAAAACTAAAAGAATACGTTATATTAAGTAAAATATTTTCACTTAGTTATAAAAAGGATATCTATTTACTTCTAAAATTCTGAACAAACCAAAAATAGCAATGTCTCTGAAGTGAGACTATTTAGTTAGAAAATCAAAAGAGGGAGCTACATTACTGCTCACATAAGCAATGCTACATTACTGCTCACAAAAAATCAAAAGAAAATGCTAATTTGCTAATGCTAATAGAGGGAGCTGCCGGAAGTTGATTGATTAAGATAGAAGATCTTACAAGAAAAGATATGTATGCGTCCAGCTTGTCCAAATTTTGATAAACTGAATTGATAGCATCATTTATTTCACAGTCTGTCCACTGAGATCCATCCTGATTTATTTCTGGCAACTCCTCAAATAGAAGAGGGATAGAATAGCTTCCGTCAACAGAAGAATCACTCTGAATAAGCACAAAAGGTCAGTTCTAGAAACAATATTAAGCTGCAAACGAGCTCCAGTTTGGCTCTGATAGTAGTAAGGGTTAAGAGTAACATACACAAATGAAAACAGGGAAAAAGGCAAAAATGAACAACTTTATTTATACGTACCTCTCGCACTGCATGTAGATGTCCAATTGAAGCTTCTAATGTTGAAAACAAATCACTAATTGCAAATAACAACGAGGGCAGCTCAGTATCTGGATCCGCGACTAACTCCTCTCCAATTTTATCGACTTCCGTATAAACCTGAGCTTGAAGTTTCAAATTTGAAGTAATATCAGAGAATTGATAGCATATTGGCCTTTAAAAAAGTGAAGTCGATAGAGGAATTCTTCCACATTTATAATTTTCTATTTCTACAGGTGCATTCCAAAGTGCTTTACAGGTAAGACAGAAGAACTGAATCCCAAATCTACAAGTAAACAATTTTGTTTATATCCTGACTGAACTATCCTGTCAAACCTATCCTCATAATCCCTCCCGGGAACCTATAAGAAATTCCCCTAAAGATAACAATAAAAGTGCCACAGCCAGGTAAAGGGGGGGAAAGTACCCAAAAACAAAACTAGGGCAATTCGGTAAAAAGCAGCAGCTGCTAAAAAAACATGTAAGATACAACATCACCAGCTTAATCATTCAGTCATTCCAAATTTTCTCTTCTACAAATACGAAGATTAATAACTCCAATGTGACAGAATCATGCAACAACAAAGAAGTATTCACTATTAAGAAAGACTATTGTAAGTCAAACATCAGGACAAAATGAATCAGACAAAGCAAACCTGAGCCAAAAATGTGGCAAGTGAATATCTTAAGCAACTCAAAACAGCTACTCTCTCGTCGATAAAATCAGATGCAGACTCGCACAGACTCTGTGTGGACGAACCCTGGGCAGTGAGTCCACGCAACAACTTAACTATTTCATTAATAAAAGCCCTTGGACCCCTCTCAAAAATCATGAAACGTGCCTTCTCAGAATCTGACCTCTGAAATTTTAAACAAATAAGCAATGTAACTATTTCCAGAATGGTCATAGTACGAACAAAAAGACATGTTTGGATAATTTTTTCATAAATACCAGTAAAAGACGAAAATAAGAAAGAAAAATAAACTTAAGTTTTCTTACAAGTTAAAATTAGTTTATAAGTAATCTTGCATTAGTTAAAATTGGCTTATGTAGTAACTTATTTAGATTCTTTTTTCTTCTTAATTCTTTTTGAAAAAACTTCTATAATGCACAGATAACAAAACAAAATGACAAGATATCTAAAGACAGAACCTTAGCTCTGAACTGCCAGAACTGGAGATTCTTTTGAACGCTATGCAAATTTATCAAAACACGCTCCAATATACCCTCCACAAGACTATGCACTCTCGATCTCTTGGTAATGAGCCTGCAAGGGAACACAGCACCAAACATAAAAACCCTAATATTCATTCGTTCGTTCCAAGTAGAAACAGAAAAACTGAGAATAAAATGAAAACGATATTTAAACACGAACGAATATTCATTAATTTATGGCTGATTTTGTGGAAGTGAAAATGAGCGTACACGGGAGAGTCGAGTGAAGAGGAGGGTAACGGAAGAGGGAGACATTCCCGACGCGGGGTTGATCTGAAGCGGACAGCGAAATTGGAGAAAAAGCTTTTAGGGAAGAAGGGATAGAGAGCGTCGATTCGATTTCGAAGATAATGAGAATAAAATTGTGAAAGGAAAGTTCTGTTTTCGGTGGATTCGGTTTCCGATGGTGGAACCGCCATCACAACCACTGCTCCAAGCTTCGCGCTGCTCAGACAAACTTTTCCAACACCGATTCACTGTGTAGTAGTTTTTTTTTTCTTTTAAAAATTAAATTGTTTTTATTTAGTTTCGCCCTACCTTTTCACATATTGGCAATCATAAACATATAGAAAATGAAATAAAACTAGTTTGGTCGTCAAAAACAATATTTAAAACATACATAAAGACAAAAATTCATAAATATTTAGAGACATTGCATTCAACTCAAATTGTGCTGTGATTTTTTTGTTCCTTTTCATGTTACCTAGTGTGATGATTCCGGTTTCACTAATTAAACTCTTTTGGTTACATTAATTTTTACTTAGTTTCTAGACTTCTAGTTTTATTTCTTATATTTAATTGTGATTAGAATAAAGAGTGCAGTTTATTATAATTATCCATATGACTTCTTCATTTTCACTATAAAAGCAACCGATTTTTTTATTCATATAAAATGAAGAATGAGTATCTCCTTATATAGTTTCTTACAACATTGGCATCTTAAAAATACTTGAGTTTACTGTAGATTCTATGTTTAAAAACTTCTATACTTTTTGAAAACAAATTTCTAAAGAATGGTTTTTCTTTTATTATCATATTTTGTTAATCCTACTTTATGTTTTAATTGTAAATATTTATCTTGTTAATTCTATTATGAGTGATTATTTTTTAATTTTTATAACAATATATATTAATAATAAAATAAATTTTTTATAATTAACATGTAAACTTTAATGATAAATAATTAATTTTTAATTCTCATAATTTATTATCAATTTTAATTGTTAGTAAATAAATTTTAATTTTAATTAAAATTATATTAATAAAAAAAGTATTTGAATTTAAGAAGTTAAAAAATTATAAAAACCAATAAAAAATTAAATTAAGAAAATTTTTAAGAATTATTTATTTTTATTTTTAATTTATTTTTATTATTTTAAAAATTACATAATCAAATTATTTTATTTTAATTTAATATTAAAGTTAAACTTATATTTTAATTTAATATTAAAGTTAAACTTATATTTTTAGTGTTTGAAAATTTTAACACAATTAAAATAAAAATTTAAAATAATGTTTGACATATTTTTTAATTTGAAATTTTTGATTAAAAATTTAAGATGGTGTTTGATATATCTTTTTAATTTAAAGTCTTTGATTAGAAAAAAAATGTAATTAATAAAAAAGTATTAGATGTAGTTATGTTTGAAATATAGTAAAATAAAAAAATTAAAAATTAAATAAATAATATTAAATATAAATAGGTAAAATAAATAAATAATAATAATATACTGACGCATCTATTTTAGTTAGTGTAAAAAAATTATTAGTAAAGTAGAAAGGGAGAAAAAAATAGGAGCCATTACAACTTTTATGGTCAAAGTTGTAACTTTCTAAGTAATTTCACCTAAATGTTTTCAATTTATGAAAAATTATTAAATTATGATGTGGTATCCATGAAAGTGATTTGGAATAAACATAGAAAATTTAAAATATTTCACGCGTTTATTAGCTACAATATTTTTATTTTTCTTAAAAGAATTAAAATTACAAAAGTATTAAAATAAATTGATTTCTAAAATTTTCTTTCTCGTTTTTAATATTTTGGGATATTATTTTAAGTTTTTAGTCTATATACGCATGGTTTTTAATTTTTTAGACCTCATCGTCTAAAATAAAATGGATAATTTTTAAGTATAGACATTAAAAAGTAAAATTGGTTCAACTATGAAGGACTAAATGAGAAATTTAACCTCTAGACATTAAGTTTCATGGAAAATATAATAGTTACATGCTTTTTAAAATAATACTAAAACATATAACAATAAAAATAGAAAAATCTAAAAATATATTAAATCAGAATATGTTATTGGTCAACTTTTAAATAAAGAAATGCCTAACAAAATAAATATAAAAAATTTCAACTGACAAGTTTATAGGGCCAAGGTTCCCACCACATGAATAGTGATAGTAAAAGGAAGCAAATAATTATTAATTATCTAAAAATGAGATATACATATGGTACAACAACATTAACGTCATCTTTTCTAGTTCACTCATTTGTGGTTAAGAGAATTTTACAAAACTAACATGACCATGTGTGAGGTCGTCATTGAGGCAACAATAATTTCACCTTTTCTCAGCTTCACTTAATTTGGACACCATTTAACTCATACAACTACTTTGGAGAGCATTTGGAAAGATGAGGTGCCTAACACTATATAATTAATTATCACTAATGTCATGTCTCTTTCAATTAAATTATGTCACTTCCACAATAATTTAAATGTCAATAACATACCTATTTTAAAATGTAACACAGAAAAAACTTATTTTATCATCAAATAGATATAAGGTAATACAAATTTTATATCATGCTTAAATATGTTTTTAATCTTTAAATTATTTGTTAAAATTGTGTTTTGTCTCTAAGTCAAATTGTGAACTTATTTTATTTTTATGTTTTATAAACTCATCTAAACGATGATGTATCAGAATTTTTTTTCATAGTTTTCTGTTTTATTATCATTCGTCTCTTAAGTTTCTTTAATTCTTTTTCTTTTCATGCTTAATGTTTTTATTTGTCATCGAGAATTATTTACATCTATTTATAAAGTATAAGAACAAAATAGGTTCAAAATTTCTTCTAAAAATAAAACACAATTTTAAAAAATAGTTTAAGAATTAAAAGTATATTTAACCCTTATATCAATAACAGATGAGTACTAAGCTTATATCAGTTTTATAATATATATTTGGATTAAAATATATTAATATAACAATAAAAATAAGATTTAAAATTAATAAAATATTATTTATTTTATATTAAATATAATTATAATATAAGAAAATAGGAAGATTAAAATATAAATAATGTATTATATATAACTAAGACTCTTTCATTATATAAATCTTAAAAATGATTTAGTACAGATAAAAATGTCCTTTGTAAACTAAAAATAAAATAAAAGACCAAGACTTTTAAGTCAGATAAATCGTAGATTGGCTCAAAAAGAAAATTTAGGTTCTTGATTTTATGACACTGGCTTAGCATTTATAAAAAAAATTAATGTATACATAGACACGCAAACATACAAAAAAAATAAAATTGAAAGCTAGAATACGTTTGAAGGAACCCAATTGTTTATTCTTACCTTAATGCTTCTATTTGATAGGGCAAGGTTGAAGTTATCTAGTATTTTGTCGGTCATGCACGAAAACGTAGAGAGAAAATCCTACCGTTACACATGGCACGTATGTAATAACAATAGCGAAAATAGTTAGACACGCATTCTGTTTTTCTTAGGCGACAATATTGACTGATAACAAGAGTTTGTTCTGCAACCATATATATATATATATAAGTGATATCAGGAAAAACTGAGAGAGAAGAAGAAGATAAAGCAAAAGAAGAAAGAGAAAATGGCATCATTAGGTGGCGTTACTGATATCAGTGGAGCTCAGAACAGCCTCGATATCCAGAGTCTCGCTCGCTTTGCCGTTGATGACTACAACAAAAACCAGGTTCCCTTTTCTTCCTTCAAGTCAACTTTAATCATTACAAGATCTTATATTACGCTGTAATTTGGTACTAGATCGTTCTATGATGGATTTTTGGCACGTGATCAAAGTGGTGTTTGATTCCTCGTACCTCTGATCATATCCACTTCTTGGATCTTGTTAACTGGTGTTTGATTCCTCGTACGTCAAATCATCCACTTCTTGGATCCTGTTGTGTCGGTCAGCATTAGGGGTATTTCAAATGGCACTGATAAGAAACCTAATTCAGTGCAGTTGTTGGTGTGTGACCATAATCTTTATATATACAAAATCTAAAATTTTGTATGCAAGGAAAGAGATGGTAGAAGGGAGGATCCTACTTTTAAGAAATTTCAGATCTTGTAGAAGATATTGGAGTTGGGATCCCATCAAGTTGTGTTTTTTATACAAGTTGAAATTTTATATCATACTAAACTCTGACCATTTTTAACACAAACTTGTATTATGGATTATTGAAAAGCAGAATGCACTTCTGGAGTTTGTGAGAGTGATCAGTGCAAAGAAGCAAGTGGTTGCAGGGACCTTGTACTACATAACATTGGAGGCAAAAGATGGTGAAACAAAAAAGGTGTATGAAACAAAGGTGTTGGAGAAGGCATGGTTGAACTCGAAGGAGGTGGAGGAATTCAAGCCAGTCGCTGTTCCTGTTAACCCTGTTTCAGTTTCAGTCTAGCACTTGGCCAGGTACAACTACTGTTTTACCAAACTGTTATAACCAGTGTGTTTGATGGATTTCACATCAGAAAAATGGATTAATTTCTCCATTTCAAATATCAGTAGCATTCTTTTGACTAGTTTTGTTGTTTTTTGGATTTCAGGTTACAGAAAATTGCCTGTTCTTAGCTTGGCCACAAGATTATCCATATGTATTCAATAAATGTGGCTGTTAACTCTTCAAATTGGTGTGCATGTTAAAGAATTCTATTTCAGCATACTATACTACAAATAAATATTACCATGGAAGTTATGATTATGTATTTGCAAGTGTTTTATATGAAATGATATATAGTTTAAAGTTTCTTCCTACAAGAATATTATAATTACTGATTACATATTCACGCATTTTGAATAAAATAATTATAGTTAAAGAATTATATATATATATTAAAAAAATTATTTATTAAAATAATTACTTTTGTTTAAAATAACCTCATTTTCTCGAGTAGATAAACCTAAATAAATTGTAAATAAGTTTCAAATGTACTATTTATTGTTCTATGAAGAGATTTTTTAATATTTTCAAAATAAGGAAAATGCTTTAAATTTAGACTTATAAGTTATCACTACATTTTTTAGATGTCTTTTCCTTTTTCATTTATTTTAACAATTGATTACTTTAAATATAAACCAACCCCTGAGAATAATTTCACATTTTTGTTAGTTAGTCCTTCAAAAAAAATTAAATTGATGAATGTTGTTAATTTTTAATAAAAGATTGATATCGTATCTTAAGTTTTCCCCAATAACAACAATTTGTATTTGCAACAGATAAAATATTGCATTTCTTTAAGATAATGATATTATTTAAATCAAATTATTTTAACAATTGATATATTTATTGTGTTGATTTACACTTATTTTGACATGGACAGAATTTTTTTTTTCTCAAAACTATTCCTCACATATATTGAAACACTTACAAAAAGCATTATCTATAATATATATAGTTTAAATAATTTTTTAATGGATCCGAGATTCTTTTTCAAACTTAAAAGTTTTTATTATTTTTTCCCCACTAATAAATGAGGTCTGGCATAATTATTTTATTGTTTAAAATTAGTTAAACAACTATATGCTAATATAAAACATATAGTTTATAATTTATTCTATAATGATGAAAAAAAGTATTAAATGTTTCTTAGAATTAAATATTCTCTTCGTTTGCGTAATTTGGAAGAAAATCTTGTTTCATAATATAAGGTGTTTTAGAATTTCAATAACTTAGTTTCTTTTTTTTTCTTATATATCCCTATTAATCACATCATTAGTTGTATTAACATTAAATAGTAGAAAGAGAAATTAAATATCAAAAACTAAAAATTAATTTCTTTTTATTAGTCTGATTCTTCATCTTTTACCATCATATACTAATATTATGTTTTAATTTTTGTATTAAAATTGCAGTAGCAACTAATTTTAATTTACTATTTTTATTTGCAATTTGGTGGAGATTGAAAATTTTGATTGAAATTTTGAAAATAAAATTTAAGTATAGTCATTTACAATTTAATAGGAATTAAAAATGTTGATTGAAATTTTAAACTAAAATTTGAGTATAGTAATTTACAATTTGGTAGAAATTAAAAATTTTGATTAAAATATTTATTTAAAATAATTAGTAGTTCTAGTTTTAAATTATTTAGAAATGATTCTGAAATGATTTCAAAATTGTTGAAATTTTAATCTCAATTAATTTACAATTTTATTAAAAAATTAATTTATTTATAAATATTTCTGGTTAAATTTCAATTAATTCATTTAATAATAATTAATAAAAATAAAAATGAAAAATTTATAGAAAGTTAAACAAATTAATTACTTTTGACATGTAAGAATTTGTCCCGCCTTATAATTTGAAACTAAATAAATGACATTTGAAACTGAACAAATGACAAATAAGTGTTTGGTTTATTCAAATTGATTAATTAATGTCAACCTTGTTGTTGAATGCGGTGGTTAGCAAGTGTATTGACTATTATTCTTTGACGCGGTTTTAAATGTTTTGCTGTGTGGTACTTGTAAGGAGCAGTTAATGTATCTCTTTCTCACACCCATAACCACAAGATATAACGTGTACCATTCACAAATCAGCAACGTGATTCTGTTGTAGCTTTCATATGTTGAGTACGATTCAACAATGATAGTACTTGTTCACATCCAAACACGTTCTAAACATTGAGTGAGTTGTGTCCACAAATCTGCACCTCACTCCAAATAAGATAAAGAAAAGAAAAGAACAGAAAAGAGAGTGACGAAGAAAAGAGAAATGGCAACAGCTACTGCAGTGGTGGAACAAATAAATGTAGCTGTTGGTGCTACATACAAACAATTATAACAAGGCTTTTATTCTAGGGTTGGAAAATTTCTAAAGTTCAACCCTTATTTGGATAGAGTTGAAAATCTCATCGATCAGAGATGAAGTCAATTTAATTTATATAATTGAGATGAAGTCAATTTAATTTATATAATTAGTTGTAAATTTCAATTTACAAGTTGATTTTGTAGAGTTTAATTAAATTTAAAGTTCATTTCTTAATATGGTATCAGAGCCATATAAGTCCATCCTAACAAGGTTACCTACTATCGGACCGCTATTGAACGGGTGCAAACTTTACCTTACAAGCCGATTTTGTGGGGTTGAGCATAAAATAGAGAGACAAATAATTTCAACTAGATCATAGTTTTCAATGCTTGCAAGAAGTTTCTAAAGGAAGGAAATTGTTTTTCTGCCTAGTTTTTTCTTATATGCTTGTAATGGGCACTTGTTTCACTTTTGTTGTTGTCACCTTCCAACAACTTGTGTATGTTTAACAATGGCAAATGTTGTACATTTGAGAAACTTAATATAGCTCCTTCTCTTTTACTTTTGGAACCTAGATCTCCTTCTGCTTTACTTTTGGAATCTATCTGTACTTCCATTTTACTTATGGAATGTAGCTCTACTTCACTTTTACTTTTGGAATTTAGCACTTCTTCGGTTTTAATTTTGGAATACCATTCTCTTGGTTTCTCCCGTTTCTTCTGGTTCCAATAAATGAGAGAAAAATAACATGGGTCCTCTGATATCAGAAAAAATAAAAGATCAATTATTATTATTTTACAAATTTTATTTTTAAAGTTTTTTTTTATCTTACTATTACACTTTTAACTTCCACTTATATATCATCACTCAATTTTTTTCCCTACATTTAACTATTCAAATTTTCAATTTTCACATATTTTCAAAAAAAAGTACTTCTATTACAGAAAAGACTCTAAGCCAAGAAAAATACCTACAAAAAGCTATTTTGTGCAACAATAAAAGGGCATGCAGGAGCAATGTTGAAACAGCTACACCAAGTTTCAACAATAATAGAATAGTGGTACGAAAGTTTTGTGAGTAGAAAGAGGTTGCACTGCAACAATAGAATACAATAGAAGAGTGCTGCTATCTTCCTACAACAATCACCATTCCACACTCCTTCACTTCAATATTACTGCGTAAACTTCCCATCACTTTCACTTCATGTTCTTATTTTATGTATTCTTTAGCTTCTGCTATCCTTCATGTTATAAGCCTCTGTCAACACATCACCTTCACCATACACAGTTACAACTTTCCAAATAATTTTGCTTAATTTTGTTTTTGAAAAATCACTAATTAAACTGTGATGTCCTCTCAGTAAATTAGATGTGATGTCCATGAAACTGACTTGGACTAAATAGACACAGTTTAAAACATTTCATGTTTATTATCAACTAAAACATTTTTATTTTTGTTTTAAGATTAAAATTATAAAAATATATAAATAAATTTGATTTTTAAATTTTCCTATCTTTTTTAATCTTTTGCCATATTATTTTATTTTTCAGTGCATATACATATGACATTCAATTTTTTAGACCTTACCATCAAAATTAAAATGTAGACTATAAGAGCTAGAGTAATTTAACCTATAGGAATCAAATTTCATTGAAAAATATTATAATTACATGCTTTTTATAATCATAAAGAAACATATAATAAAAAATAGTATATAAGTAACACTATTCTTTTTATGAAAAGAATCCAAAAATATATTAAATTAGATTAAATTATTTAATTAGAAAAAATTAAGTATGATTATTTTTATGGTCAAATTCTGCATAAAATAGATTTTGTAACTGGAAAATTCATAGGGCCAAGCCCCTCACATGTATAAATAAATTTGTCCCTAGTAGTATAGATATTACTTGTGCTATTCTCTCATCTAAGTTAAAATTTCATCCTTTCATTTTGGTTAGAAAATGATGAATTCTGATATGGAAGCTTCAGATGAGTCCAACATTCAGATTGCAATATCAAGAGATTATCTGAGCCATTTCCAAAATCCTCCTCCCCCTGCTTCTCTTTCACATCACAAGATCACACCATCAGGTCTTAATACAACAATATTGCTAGATAGATTTGAGTTCTACAGAAGATAAGTGTAGGTTATATTAAGTTAAATGGTGAGAATTAATTACAGTAATTAAAATTAAGTTTGAAAGGATTGCAGATCTGTACTGGTATGCATTCCTCGGTGACTGGCATGCAATGAAACCCATTGCTGAAGGTTTCCCAAATGGTTTACGCATTCCACTGACTGGGTTAGGAGACACAGCTCTTCATGTAGCAGCAGGTGCAGGGCACAGTACTTTTGTTGAAAAGTTGCTTATGCATATGATCCCAGAAGAGGTGCTTATACGAAACTCAGATGAGATGCTCCCAGTTCACTTGGCTGCTTTATCTGCCCATCACAGAATAGTGCAACATCTATGCGCTGAGCCTGTGCTTGACAAAATGGATTACAGGGATATTGAAAAACTCTTTTTTATGACCATTGGCAACAACATGTTTGGTAACTTTTTCAATATATATATATATATATATATATATATATATATATATATATATATATATATATATATATATATATATATATATATATATATATATGTTTGTATGCATTGAATACTATCTGAAAGTCTAAATCTTGATGGATAAAGGTTAATGGTTATTGTCGCTTCTTATTCATTTTTTGTAAGGTCTCTTTCGCATTCATTAGGTAACAAAGTATCCTGACTTTTAGGTTGAATTATAATTTTTTTTTTCACAAACTCTCATTATTAAGAGGATAAAATTGAAATAAATGAAGGTTGGATTTGTCATCTCTTAACTCACTTAATATTAATTTCTCTTAATTCTTAGAACTTAAACCCTGGTACCACTTTATTAGAAAATTAGAGATAAGACTATGTAAAGTAGAGAAGATACTGTTTCATTTGACATATGGTACTCTGTGATTAACTTAATCATCATAATATTTCTTTTCATTTATAACAAACTAAATGACCAATGATGTTAATAACCCTTCATACTATATATAATTACACTAGAGTAATACCCCTCAATGCATAGTAACTCATTTTCATTTTCTTGCAACCCTCATTTTGTAATTACTATTTTAAACAACCTTGTATATGTTCACCATTGCTATAAACCTTGTCTTGTACATAGCAGTCCATCATGGCTCTTTAATTTCTGCATTTGACAGATGTGGCAATGAAATTATTTAATAAATATCCATCTGAATTGACCATTGCAAGAGATGAACAGCAGCTAACAGCATTGCATATGCTCGCGCGAAAGCCTTCACAGGTTCTACGTAAGCTTCATTTCCATTTTGGTTCTTACCTTATGCATCTATATTTTTATACAGAAAATAAGAATTACTCCTTAATTGTCAATATTCAGTGTTATAATGGTATAGATTGGATATTTATTAAGTTATTAGTCTCATATAGCAACTGATGAGCAAATATTTACACTTTTATTTTGAAGTCAGGAGTAAAATATAGAACTTTCTAAATAGAAATAAAACAAAAAAAATGGTGCTTGATATAAGATCAAATTTTAATTGAACTTTTTTCTTTGTTTTCATGTCAATCATTTTTTGGACCAATCTAGACATGAAATCAGAGGAAGACAATAATACAGGAGGATCAACCATAACGGGTATTGAATTGCTCGAAAAGATATGGGGAGAAGTTGGAAAATTGAAAATTGAAAAGATTTTGGAGTTGACTACTCAACCCTCGGTAGTGTTGTTTGATGCAATAGAATCAGGAAACGATGACGAAGTAATATGGGTTTTTCTGGAGGGTGCTGCAATACTCACGACCTTAAAGGACCCTAATGGACGGAACCTACTGCACTTGTTTTTCCTATATCGACGTTTTGACATCTTTATTCAGTTTCAAAATAATAGGACAGAACATTTACTACGAGCAGTGGACAACGAAGGTAACAGCGTTCTACACTTAGCTGCTCGTCTGCCACTTGAATTCCAATCATTCTCAGGTTTAAGTGCAAACATTCAAATGCAAAGAGAGCTCGGATGGTTCAAGGTGAGTTCATTCATTAATTTCCCTGTTCTTATTCAATCATTTTGTACTTTTCTCGCTCTCTGCGCCCTACCTCTTTATGTAGTGATAATGTATGGCATCGAGGAATATTGACACATACACTTTTGATTGATAAATAGAGAGTGCAGAGAAGCGTTCCTTCCGAATTAAGGAGTGTGAGAAACAACAAGGGGAAGAGACCAATTGATATATTTTATGATGAACACAAGCAGTTATCCAACGACATCAAAGAAGCAGCCAAAGGAATAGCAGATTCTGGGATGGTTGTGGCAACACTTGTTGCTACCGTAGCATTTGCAGCTGCTCTCACTGTTCCTGGCGACAAGACCAATGCCTGGTTCGTTGTCTTCATCTTCACAAATGCAGTCGCATTATTCACTTCGTCTGCCTCCATACTCTCTTTCTTGTCAAATTTCACTTCTGCAAGATTCGCAGAAAGTGAATTTGTCGTTTCACTACACCCCAGCTTGACTTATGGACCTGTGTTACTGATAATCTCTGTTGCCTTTATGGTTGTGGCTTTCATTGCAGCATCCTTTCTGATATTTGATCACACAACCAAGTGGGTTTCTTATTTAGTGGCTCCAATTGGGGTTTTCCCATTAGTTTTGTTTCTTCTCTTTCAATCTAGGTACTTCGACGACTTCATGTGGTCTAGATACTATCGTCCAAAACTTGACTAACTCATCACTTAGGAACGTATATCAGCATGTCATTACGTGTTTTATCCTATTTTTGTCTTAATTACTCCATGGTTGCTGTCTCCACCTCATTCTATAATTTGTGAGTGTGAAACAATAAAGTTTGTCTTTGAATTTGAGATTATTATTAAAACTGCATATCAATACCTCAAAGCTTTCCCTGTTAGTATAATTTTTTTATAAATTCCTATAAAAAGATGAAAAAAGAAAGAATAATAAAATAAGTTTTCTTACAATTACTTTACTAGCAAGTCAATTAATACAAGCTATTTTATATTACCTTCTTCGAAAGCTTATGTTTTGACAAATTTGCATGGCATCAGAAGAATCCGTGACCGTTTACAAAGTGGGTTGGGTCCGACGGGACAGCCTGCTAATCCGATAGCATTTGGACGGAACAGGTTAGTATTTTGAATCCGTCAACTCGTATCAATCCAGTCCATGTAGTCCGCCAACTCGTCGGGTTACAAGCGGGACGAAGCAAGTCAACTGGCCCATAAAAAAAAATATATTGTACTTTTAAGATGATATCATGTCATTATATACATCTTTAATATATTGTTGTAATTACAAAAATTCATTTAAATTGGACACAAACAAAATAATTGCAAAAAAAATTCCAATTTAAGACAGGTTAGACCTAAATGGTCGGACTGACCCATTTTGTCACTGCTATTTAGAGCTAAGGTTCTGTCTTTAAATATCTTTGTCATTTGTTTTGTTATCTTTGTATTAATTATAAAAATTTCCAAAAGAAATTAAAAAAAAATCGTACTTGGTCACAATCAAACACGTTCTAAACATTGGGTGAGTTGTGTCCACAAATCCTCCTACCCACAACTTAATTTATCTCCTTCTTGTTCTATCGGCCTCTGTTCAATAAAGAGGGAAAAAATAAAGAAAATTAAAAAAGAAAAAAAAGTATTTGATCGAAAAGAAATAAATAAAAAATTTAAATATAAATAGTTTAATCAAAAGATAAAATAAAATGAAAGTGATTTATTTATTATTGTTATTATAAAAAACTAAAACTGGAAGAAAAATTATCCTGTTATAGTTATAATCAATTAAACATTTCAAAATCCACGTGGAAACTTGTAGAGCTTGTAATAAACTGAAACTTTATGTGGTTAGTTTTTCTACAGGTAGTGTTTTCTCTTATACAAAACTATTATTCATCTTAACATATGTAATAACTTGAAAATGAAAAAAAAATGTTATAATTAAAAAGATAATGATACATGTAAATTATAAAATACTTATACATTATTTTAATATTATTTTATTAACATTTAATAATTAATTTATTATATATTTAATGAAGTAGTACAAATTTATACAAACTATGCGAAATGACATAATAAATTTATTAGTTTTTTTTAACTAAAAAAATGAATTATTCTTTCATGGCATAACCAACTATTATTCAATGCAACAATTTAAAAATACCAAGAAAAACATGGTATAACTCAAAAAGTACGAACTATGATTCAAATTGTTGTCGGTATAAACATCCACGTGTAATACCAGACCGTGCTTTCAATAAGAATACCTCCAAAAGTAAAATCCACCAGAAGACAGAAAAACAAGATGCATTCATTTTTTTTTCTTCATCTCAGTTCATTTAGTTTGTATTATTTCTCTACCACTCAAAATTCATTGAAAAGAAGATAAAGTTTGGTATATTTTTGGGTATAAACAGTGATAGAAGAGAGAATGATGAAGAGAAGATAAAGAGAAGATAAAGAGAAGAGAAATGGCAACAACAACTGGAGGTGGCATTACCGATGTGCCTGGAGCTGCCAATAGCGTGGAGATAGAAAATCTGGCTCGCTTTGCCGTTGACGACCACAACAAAAAGCAGAATGCAGTTCTGGAGTTTGTGAGGGTGATAAGTGCAAAGCAGCAGGTGGTTAGTGGAACCTTGTACTACATAACCTTGGAGGCAAAAGATGGTGAAACCAAAAGGGTGTATGAAACCAAAGTGTGGGTGAGGGAATGGTTGAACTCCACGGAGGTGCTAGAATTCAACCTCGTCGCTGATTCAACAACAGAAACAAAAGTTGGTGGAGTTAGCGATGTTCCTGCCAACACCATTCACATCGACGAATTCGCTCGCTTTGCAGTTGATCAACACAACAAAAACGAGGTTTTCTTTTATTCCTTCTCTTCATTTGATCAGTAGTGAACCATCATTCCATGGTTGATTTTTGGTACTTGATTTTCATGATGCAGAATGCAAATTTGGAGTTTGTGAGGGTGGTTGATGCAAAGGAACAGGTGGTGCAAGGGTTCATATACTACATAACTTTGGAAGCAAAAGATGGCGAGAGTAAAAATGTGTATGAAGCGAAGGTGTGGGAGAGGTCATGGTTGAACTCCATAGAATTGCTGGAATTCAAGCCTGCCAATGTTGCTCTTTAATCCTCTTTCAGTCTCAGTATAGAGCCAGGTACTAGGATTTACAAAACTCTTTGATTTCAAATACTAATGGCCTTCATACCTGGTTTTGTTGTCTGTTGGCATTATTATTAAACGCCTTTGTTGTTTTTTCAGGTTAGTAGCTTGGTCGAAAGGTGAAAGTTTGAGAACATATTTGAAGACTATTTTATACTAGTATGTATGGTATAAATAAATGTAGTTGTTAATGCTACCTACGATGTACGTGGTGTACAGGTTTCGCATTTGTTTGAACATGTACACTACAAATAAATGTTATCATAGAATTATTTCAAATATTGACGATTATGTATTTATGCGTGTAACTTTATGCTTTATTGTTAAAAAATCTCATTGTGTGATTAATTAGTTTGAACCATGGAAGGTAAAGTAAGTGGTGATGCTAACAATGGTGAGTGTTGGAAGCGGTTATGAGATTAGTTGATGAAAAACTCTGGTGTAGATGGATCTTACATTTTGAAGTAGGCTTTGGATGTAAATTGTTTTGCTGGTTTGGTTTGCTTGGTGAATAGAAGGACAATAAGTTGTATTTTTAGTTTTGTTTTCAATGTGAATGTAGTAATTGTATGATTTTGTTTCTGGGTGTAAATTTTACTTGTTAATATAACTTTTGAAACACTTATTCCTTTTAAGTTTTAAGTAAAATTAATTTTGAAAACTACTCTTAATCTAAATTCTTAATTTTTTAGATAATGATATAGATAAACTTTCATATTATATTTTTCTATTTATCTAAAATTTATTTATTTTTAGATATATATAAAATGTAAATTTATTAAGTACGTGCTCGGTAAATAAGGTTCTTTATAACGAAGACGTTCCGTAGATTATTAAAAATCTGCTAATTTTATTTTATAATTGAAAAGTGTTGGAGACCTCATATCGATTAAAGATGAAGTTAATTTAGTGTATATAAGCAGATGTAAATCTCATTTTACAAATTAATTTTGTGAGATTGAATTAAGTTTAAAGTTCAATTCTTCGTATGGTATCAGAAACATAAGTGATGGAGAAAGCACAAAAGCTTAGTCCTATGATAAATAAAAGTATTTAAAGGTTGATATATGGTTTATTGATTTTTGTTGTGATTAATGCAATTGAATGCACCAATGCATTTTTTACTGAAAATGAATCCTTTATTTTTCATCTTCCAACAAGCTGACGGTAGCTAACAGATGTTGCTGATATAATCCACATAAATTCCTTCACAAATTCACACTCATATCAGAAACAAAAACAGATGCGTGGTAAACGTTGGGAGAGTCGTGTCCACTGAAAAATTATGAAGCTTCAACTTATCTTTTGCTTATTCTCCCATTAACTTGACCAAATCAAGTTCATCGTGTTGGAATCTAGTTTTCTTCTTTTATTCCCGTTACTTTTGCTTCCAAACAATGACAAAAACTAACATAGCAGGTCCTTTGATATCAGAAAAATAAAAATAGTAATCATTTACCGTTAAATTTTCAACTTCAACTTATATTACCACTCAATTTTTTTCCATATTATTTTTTGTCAATTTTGATATATTTGAAAAGAGTATTTTTACTCCAGAAAAGAACCCTAAGGCCTAGCAAAATGCAGAAAAGAGTATTTGTGCAAACATAGAGAGGCAAGCAAAGAGTTTTCAAAGTTTCGTGAGTAGAAAGAGATCTCTCAGAGCATTGCACAATAAAATAGAATAGAATATAAGAGTGATATTCTCCCTTTATTCTCCATCATATCAGAATTAAAACCATTCCATAAACGCCATTCACGTAAACTTCCCATTATCTTCTTTATTCTTTATGTATATATATATAAATAGCTTCATCTATGCCTCATATGTTGTAAGCCTCTACAAGAATCACTATACTATACTTGCCACTTCAATTTCCCAGGTAAACTCAATTCTCACTTTCACTTTATCTTCTTTCTTCTTCTTCTTTATATATATATATATATATTAAATGGAATACAGAGATGTGCTTAAACCCATTTAGAAGAAAAAATGAAATAATATAAAAAATTTGTATCAACCAACATATAAATATAAACGTTGGGAAAGTTGTGTCCAAATTCCCCACCCATTGAAAAAGTACGAAGCTTGAAGCTATCTTTATTCTCCCTTCCCACATTAACTTACCAAATCCAGTTCATCATGTAACTTTGGAACTATGTATTGTAATTCTCCAGTCCTTTTTTCTTTCTTCTATATGGGTCAAGCATTCCTATTTGCTGCTCTATTATTATATATATTGCTGACATAAAAAAATGTAACTTTGGAATCTAACTCTCTTTTCTTCCCGTTACTTTTGGTTCCAATCACAGGTCCTTTCACATCAGAAAAATAAAAATAGTAATTATACATTTGCAGTTAAATTTTCAACTTTAACTTATCTTACCACTCAATTTTTTTCCATACATTTTATTATTAATTTTTCAATTTTGATATATTTTGAAAAGAGTTTTTTTATTCCAGAAAAAAGCCCTAAGGTCTAGCAAAATACAGAAAAAAGTATTTGTCAAAAATTAGTTGAAACAGCAACAGAAGTTTCGTAAGTAGAAAGAGATCTCTCTTGCACTGCATAATAGAATAGAATATAAGAGAGTTCATTCTCCATCATATCAAAATTGAAGCTTCTACTTTACCATACACGCCACTCACGTAAACTTCCCATTATCTTCTTTATTATATATATATATATATATATATATATATATATGCATGTATGTATTAGCTTCTGTCTCATGTTATAAGCCTCTGTCATCGCCCACAGGAATCACCATACTACACTTGCCAATTCAATTTTTCAGGTAAACTCAATTCTCACTTTCACCTTATCTTCTTTAGTCTGTGTATTTTCTTAGCTTCTGCTATGCCTGCTGTTTCACTTTCGAAATGTTTACAGTTGCTAATATACACTAAATGATGAATCCCGATGAGAAAGCTTCAGATGAGCCCCATATTCAGATTACAATAAAAGATGATCCTAGCCATTATCACATTTTGAATAGAAAAATAATGGCAGATGAATTCACGAAGCCTACAGAAGATGTTCGTAAGTTATAGAGATTTTTAGAATACATACATACACCTGCATTTACATTTAGATCTACATGAATATTTTAGGCATAATAAATTATTTTAGAAAAATTATTTATCTATACAAATGATATTTCATGAATGAGTTTAGAAAATTAAATTTTATTTTAGCGTAAAAGTATATAATCACTTTTAAAGTATAAGTTTATTTAGATATATAAAGATATAGATATTTTAAAAGTTGCATGGTGAGAATTAGTTACATAGTGATTAAAGTGTTGGTAATGTTTTGGATGAAGCAATATTTTGGAACATAAAATTTTAATTTCAATTTTAGTTGTATTCAAAGATATTTTATAAATTAAAAATAACTCTAAAATTTTTATAATAGTAATTATATGAATACCATTAAATATTTTTAATAAACTTCTTTCACTTTTAAACAAAAACTTTACATTTGCACTAAATAACTGTAATGGCACATTATTGGACAGAAAAGAATCTGGAGTATTATAATGTGTATTGGGGTGCACGAATGGATAACTGGTCACAAGCACAACCCATTATGCAAAAGGATCCTACTACTGTTCTTACGCCATTGACTGCAAGAAAGGACACAGCTCTTCATGTAGCAGCAGGTGCAGGGAGCACAAATTTTGTGGAAGAGTTGCTTAAGATTATGAGCCTAGAAGAGCAGCTAATACGAAACTCAGATGGGATGCTTCCAGTTCAATTGGCTGCTTCATCTGCCCATCGCAGAATAGTGCGACATTTCTGCTCTCAGCAGCTTCTGCTTCACATGATGGATTACAGGGATATTCAAGATCTGTTTTTTAAGACCATTAGCAACAACATGTTTGGTAACTGCATCTGCAACTAATTAAACAACCTTGTTTTTCCCTTTTTTTTAATCTAATTATCTTTTAGTACCTCTTATATTATCATGTTTTAATAATCAATTCAACTGATATGATTAAACATAATTAGGCGAACTCAATAACAAATTTAATGATGATAAGTTAAAATAATTTTGATAGAAACCTGATCATATTCCATATATAACTAATCTATACAGTTAACCCAGGACATCATTAGATTATTATAATTAACTATAAAGCAAAATAGTTTTTCCTATTAAAAAATTCTCAACAAATTATGCACTTGTTCTCAATTTCTAAAATGTTCAAATTTGAAGGAATCAGGGAAACATTTTGCAACTTCAATTTGTGTATGAAGATAAAATGTAGCTCTACTCTTTTCATGACAGTTTTTCTTAAACTTGAATTCCTAATTAACTCTAATTGCTTCATGACCTAGCTTCAACAAAAAAGTCGAGCTATTTTATGACCATAACTATAATAACCCTTCAAATACTAAATATATAATTACGTAATAATAGTACTGAGGATATTAATGCATACTTGCTCATCTTTTCATTTTTTGGTAACCATCATTTTGCATGCAGTTACTATTTCAAACAACCTTGTTCTACATGTGTTGTTCACCCTCATGTGCACTTACAGATGTCGCAATGAAATTGTTTAGACAACATCCAAAAGCATTGGCCATTGCAAGAGATGAAGAGATGCTAACAGCTCTGCATATGTTAGCGCGAAAACCTTCAGAAATTCTATGTAAGATTTAGCAAGTTCAGAATAGCTTTTCTGGTTTTTCGGTATGTGTGTTAAAAAAAATTATCTTTATATTTCATATTGATTAGATATTTGAGCATCCATATTTTTTTTTACAAAAAATAAGAATTACTCCTTAATTGTCATTCAGTGTTATAACGGTGTTAGATTAGATGTTTATTAAGTTAGTATGATGATACAAACATTGAGCAACTGATAAGCAATATATCTTGCACTTTTATTCTTTTCATGTACAGAGGAAAATAGATAATGTCTTAAAAAAGATAAAACAAAAAAATGGTGTTTCATATAAGATCAATTATTAATTTAACTACTTCTTTCCTTTCATGTTAATAATTTCTTGGACCATCTACACGTGAAATCAGTGGAGGAAAATGATACAGAAGGATCAACAACGGGTCTTGCATTGTTCAAGTATTTGTGGATTAATGTTGGTTTTATATTGGAAAACGAAGAACTTATGGCGTTGATTAATGAACCCTCAGCAGTGTTGTTAGATGCAATAAAATCAGGAAACTTTGAGGCTACGAGTTGGCTTTTTCTTCAGAATCGTAAACTATTCATGACCATAAAGGATCCCAACGATGGACGAAACGTACTGCACTTGCTTGTTGAATATCGACATTTTGATAGCTCTATTTTTAATATATATAGGAGAAAAGAGCATTTAATAGGAGCAGTGGACAAAGAAGGTAACAACGTTCTACACTTGGCTGCGCATCTGCCACTTCAATTCCAATCATTCTCAGGTTTAAGAGCAAGCAAGCAAATGCTAACTGAGGTCAAATGGTTCAAGGTGAATCCATTCATTTCCTTAATTATTCCTATTCAATCATTTTGTTTATGACATCACTTGGACAAAATCTTAACACATACTTTTTCGTTGATAAGTAGAGAGTGGAGGGAAGCGTTCCCAGCGAATTAAGGAGAATGAGAAACAAGAAGGGTGAGAGACCAGTTGATGTATTTTATGATGAACACAAGCAGTTATCTGATGAAATAAAAGGTGCAGCCAAAGTAACGGCGAAGTCTGGGATGCTTGTGGCTACACTTGTTGCTACCGTAGCATTTGCAGCTATTCTCACTACTCCAGGTGACAAGAACAATCACTGGTTCATTGTCTTCATCCTAACAAACACAGTCGCATTATTCACTTCTTCTGCCTCCATACTATCTTTCTTGTCAAATTTCACTTCATCAAGATTCTCAGAAAGTGAATTTGTCACCTTACATCCCGGTTTGATTTTTGGACCTCCGTTACTAATCATCTCCGTTGTTGCTATGGTTCTGGCTTTTACTGCAGCATCCTTTCTGATATTTGATTGCAGATCCAAGTGGGTTTCTTATGTAGTGGCTTCGATGGGGATTTTTCCATTATTTTTTTATCTTTTCTTTCAATTTGGCATCTTGGACTTCATCTGGCTTAAACGTTATGAACTGTCTAAGATTTAAACTATCGTCGTAACTTCAAAAAATGACTACGAGTTGGGCCATCGTGGAAGATCAAACCTTAGAACTACGTCTCCATTATCGACCGTTTTAAATCCGTTGTCAAAGATCATTTTGAACTTGTGTGAAAAGTAGAAGTGATTAGTATATCATTAAGTGTTTGATCATATTTTTGTTATAATTAGTTGATGGTGGCTGTCTCCCACCACATTGTATGATTTGTGTCTGAAGCAACAAGGTTCGTGTTTGAATTTGAGATAATTATTAAAAAAATCATTTCTTTATTCATGTATCATTAATGTAACGCCAATAATTATTGTAGCTTGAAGAAAAGTGAACAATGAAAAACAACTAACATAAGAAAATGAGTGAAAATAAGTATTTTTATTACTAAATAAAATAATAAAGAAATATGTCATTTTTGTGCACTCTACTCTATCGTAAGAAAATCAATTAATAATTATATAAATAATTATCACTACATCATTTTATACTTTTTAATAACATCTTTTTAAATACATTTATTAAAAATGTTACTATAGTTAAATTTTATATAATATACTAGCACTTTTTTTTAAATAAATGTAACTATAAATAATATAAACATAATATTTTGATATTTTTTAAAATATTACTAAAAGGTAATTTTAAAAAATATATGATTAAATTTTTTATTAATCACACTTTAATCAATTTTAGAAAAAAATTAATCATATTTTTTATTTAAAAATATTGAAATAAAAGTAATGCATTATTGAAAAAAATATTCTTTTATGATTTTTTTTAAAAAAAATTAATAAAATAAATTAAAAATAAGGATTCGAAATTTTTACATTAAATGAAAATAAGTAATGAAAATAAGTAAAATGGACAATGTATGAGAAAAATTTAATTTAATTTTAAAAATTTTGAGTTGAAAGTAAGATAAATTTCTTATACTTAAAGAAATATTATAAGGAATTAAAACCTAAAGTTAAAGGTTTGATATTAAACAGAGATGAATAATATATATAAATAAAGTGAAAAATTGTGAAGGATTCCAAATATAAAATTAAAAATCCTACTTTTTTTTTCTTGATTGCAATCTTGGAAAAGTGATTCATCCTATTTTTCTGTCTTAATCAATAGATGTTTTGTCTCTCCATTATATAATTTGTTTGGAAAACAATCAAGCTTGTGTTTGAATTTGAGATTACACCCCATAGCATATGTCGTTTCCCAAAATTATGGGGCTGGAAAAAAGTTCACTAGATCCAATGTAGTTTATTATCAAATTGATTTAATCCATTGTAAATTCAAAAGAATTTGATTAGAGTTAAATCAAAAGTTATATTTATTAAAAGAAAATCTACTTATTAAAATTCCAAATGCACTAAATTTGGTCCTTGCATGCATATACATAGATACACATTATCTCAAAAATTAATCACAACCTAAAAAAATTATATTTTGTGGAGTAATGTTATATGATAACAGAACCTTTCAATAAGTTTACGCAAGCTGATAAATGTTGCAGATAATCCACCTTGACACCGACATCAAAGACAGATGGTGATAAACGTTGGGAAAGTTGTGTCCAAAAATTCCCCACCCATTGAAAAAGTAAGAAGCTTCAACCTATCTTTATTCTCCAATCCCACAGGAACTTAACAAATCGAGTTCATCATGTCACTTACTTTGGAATCTAATTCTCCTCGCCTTTTCTTCTTCCCCTTACTTTTGGTTCCAATAATAACACAGCTCCTTTCATATCAGAAAAATAAAAACAGTAATTTTCATCTGCAGTTAAATTTTCAGCTTTAACTTGTATTACTACTCGATTTTTTTCTATACATTTTATTATTAATTTTCAATTTTGATATATTTTGAGAAAAGAGTTTTTTTATTCCAGAAAAAAAACCCTAAGCTCTAGCAAAAACCAGAAAAAGTATTTATCAAAAATAGAAAAGATGAAACAGCAACAAAACGTTTCCTGATCAGTAGACTGAGATCTCTCTTGCATTGCACAACAGAATAGAATATATATATATATATATATATATATATATATATATATATATATGTAAGAGTGATAACCCTTCATTCTCCATTGAAGCATCTATGATGATAGCAAACAGGTCACTCACGTAAACTTCCATTATCTTCTCTATGCTTTATATATATTATAGCTTCAACTGTGTCTCATGTTATAAGCCTCTGTCATCGCTTACAAGAATAACCATATTATACTTGCCACTTCAATTTCCCAGGTATACTCAATTTTCACTTTCTCTTTATTCTGTATATTTTTTAGCTTATATTATGCCTGCTGTTTCACTTTTGAAATGTTTATAATTATTAATATATACTACAAAATGGTTACAGTCTTACAGTTCCAGTTACTAATAGTCCAAACATATTTAATACTAAACATTGGCATCTATAAAAAATATATTAAATTAGAATAAATTATTTTAAAAAAGAATTAAATATAATTATTTTTATGGTCAAATTCTAAAACAATTAAAATTCATATATAGGGTCAAGCACCAGTATGCATAAGTAAATTTGAACATAGTAAAGTGTTTATAATTGAACTAATTTATCAAAAGTGGATCCAAAAAATGTTAATCAATTAAAATTAAAATTTTTAAATTGATTTTTTATATTTAAATATTTAAGTTAGAATTAAATTGCAAAGTTTGGATCGAATTACAGTCAAATCAAATTGAATATAAATTAATATTTAAATATTATTATATTATATATTATCTCATATATGTGTTATATAACTTATATGATTATATTAAAAGAATTTAATGTATTTGACTTAACTCATACCTATAAAATATATAGTAGAGGAGCAACATGTTTAACATATAAATAGGTGAAAGAAGAATTATTTAAAATAAAATAAAATATTACAAAAATAATAATTAATCTTATATTTTAAATTTTTTAAAATATTGTATATGTATGGGCAGGAAAATTTACTAGATTTATGAAAGTAAATTTTATAAATTATTTAACATTTATGTTATAATATATGAATACAATATGTATATTAATAAAAAATTATACAATAAAATTGTAAAATTAATCTAAATTTAACTAAAGAAATAATTTTATTTGTTTTAAATTCTATTTTATATTTAAACTGAATGACATGTAATCTTTATGTTTGGATTTGAAATACATATTGAAGCAAAATCAAGCCAGAGGCTCTCTTAGTCCATAGTGGTATTCTATTATTTGTGTTATTCTTCCATTATAATTAAAGTTTCACTCTAATAATATATGTGATAAAAAAATTCATTAAATTAGGAGAGTTGAACTTCTAAATATAATTGGAAAAGAAGATGAGGAAACTTATGATTCTTTATATAAGTTTTGTTAGGTATTCAAGTGTGAGAGTGAGCATAAAGTTTCACATTGAATAGAAATGATAAAGTTGAGGTGTATAAAAGAAAAGTAAAAACCCATAAACATTGAGCCTTAAGGTTTTATGTTGTAAGTGGTGTCATCTTTTCTCTTATACACTCTCTCCCCTAAGAAAATTTCCAACAGTGGTATCAGAGCCTAGTTGTCTTGGTGACCGGCTCAGACAAGGGCAAACATGTCCTATTGTGGTAAAGCCTAACAATAGTTAGACTGTTAGGTATTCAAGTGTGAGAGTGGGCATAAAGTTCCACATTGAATAGAAATGATAAAGTTGAGGTGTATAAAAGAAAAGTAAAGACCCATAAACATTGAGCCTTAAGGTTTTATGTTGGTAGTGATGTCATCTTTTCTCTTATACACTCTCTCTCCCCTAAGAAAATTTCCAACAAGTTTGTTATATATATGTATGGAAAACTAATGAAGTGTCTGATTTTACCACCATAATAATATGTTGAAGGTTAAGGGCCTGGAAAGAAGGAAGCAACGCCAGCTGAACCGGAAATTGTGTTCGAAAAATGATGAATCCTGTTGAGAAACCTGTGCTTATTAATGTGACAGTACCATTTAGTAGACATTACGAAATTGTATATAAAAAGATAATGGAAGATGAATTCAGGAAGCCTACACAAGATGAGAGTAAGTTATACATATATACTTGAAACTATTGCATTCACAAACCATGGAAATATTATTGAATACTTATCGCCATTAGCAACAACATGTTTGGTAACTGCATCTACAACTAATTAACACAACCCTGTTTACCTATTTCTTAATCTAATTATATTTTATTACCTGTTAATAATCAATTCAACTGATATGAGCAAACATGATCAGGCCAACTCAATAACAAATTTAAGGATGATTAGTTATATGTGTGTGTATAGAAGAAGATTCCATTTCATTTCACACAAACTACATATATAGTACTCATTAATTAGTGCATATTAACACCAATTTTGCACTAATATATAATCAAGGCTTAAATGAAGAAAAGGTGACAATTTTCATTACTATAATTTCATTCCTAAGTAAAAAGTTCTCAACAAATTATGCACTTGTTCTCAATTTCTAAAATCTTCAAAATTTGAAGGAATTAGTGAAAAGATTTTGCAACTTGAATTTATGTATGGACATAAAATGTAGCTCTACTTTTTTCACGACAACTTTTTCTTTTACGAATATGTTTATGTATAATTATATATTTTTATAGTTATTATTTATTATCTATATTAATATATATATATATATATATTATATATTATATTTGCAAAGTGTTTAATAGAAAGTTTACTAGTTCAAGTATTAACCTTCAATTACAAGTTTCTAGTTTGAGTATTGACCTTCTACTATAAGGTTTTGGGTTTGTATGGTTCAAGTCAATTCACTCATTTTCTTATTCTTTATTAGTATTTGTTGAAGACATAATTGACACGTACTTTTGGCTGATAAGTAGAAAGTGGAGAAAAGCGTTCCTCGTGAATTAAGGAGTGTGAGAAACAAGAAGGGGAAGAGACCAATTGATGTATTTTATGATCTACAGCGGTTATCTGAAGATATTAAAGGTGCAGCCAAAGGAATAGCGGAGTCGGGGATGCTTGTGGCTACACTTGTTGCAACCGTAGCATTTGCAGCTGTTCTCACTGTTCCACAATGCGTGGTTCATCGTTTTCATCTTCACAAATGCAGTCGAATTATTCACTTCTTCTATCTCCATACTCTCTTTCTTGTCAAATTTCACTTCTTCAAGATTTGCAGAAAGTGAATTTGTCATATCACTGCATCCCAGTTTGACTTTTGGACCTGCGTTACTAATCACCTCCGTTGCTGCTATGGTTGTGGCTTTTACTGCAGCATCCTTTCTGATATTTCATCACACAACCAATTGGGTTTCTTATGCAGTGGCTCCAATGAGTGTTTTGCCATTACTTTTGTTTCTTCTCTTTCAGTTTAGCTTCTTCGACGAGTCCATTTGGTCTAGATACTATCGTCCCAAACTTTAGTAACTTAATACTTACGCGCGTATCATATCTAAGTGCTTATCCCATTTTTCTGTCTTAATTACTCGATGGTGGCTGTCTCCACCATATTGTATGATATGTTTGTGAAACAAAAAGAAAAGTTGTGTTTGAAAACAAAATCATAACAGATAAAATACTTTAAAAGGCACTGCCTAAGGGAGGCACTTCTTAAAATTTTAAAAGGTACCACACCCAAAATCTTAATGTAGTGCCTACCATAGGCAATACGTACATGAGATTAAAATTTCTCAAATTTCAATTCCTTGACTATTTCTAATTGCAACAATCTATATCTCCACTTGTGGCCTAAACCAAAGATGGTAAGGAGAGCAAATCAATCAATGGCCTATCATCCCTCCTAATCTTCCTAATTACTAAGAATCTGTCTAACACTGCTCCTAAAAAGTCTACTCTAGTTCTCCATAAGAGCTTTCTAGTCACTGGCCTATATCAGAAGTCATCATTAAACCAACACAGGTGTATTTACATTTCTTCATCATAATCCTCTTCGTCTTCATCAATCCTTCCATTTATGTTAGCTAGTTGAATGGGATCAATGCTCATTTTTTCCATATCAGACAAGGACCATCCAGGGTATTCCTCATGCTTCTCTTCTGACGTCGATTTTGCAGAACCAGTTGGAACAGGAGTTGGTGATGCCAACGAATCCATATTCTCGTCTGGGTCCATGTTTAAGTCGAAATTTCGAATGGACACCTGAGCCGGCTTGATAACTGGAGAAGTCTGCTTAACTTCTTCAGGTGATGACACGTTTTCCATACTTTCATTGCTTTGAGTTTCCTTTTCATTTTGCTTTAATGCAACAGAATCTTCTTCGCATTTAGCATGTGAACTCGTCTCTTGATCTACATTTCTAATTCCACGGCCACGACCCCTACCTCTGCCCCTACCCCTTCCTCTGCCACTGGAATGTCCTGGTTCTGCCTGTCCAAATCACAAACAAAATCATTATTCGGATAACATTTAACATCAAGCATCTTCTCTTTAGAATGCTGCATCTCTTAGCTACAATTTCCAGATTAGGTGCTAGCGCTGATTCTATAGTTTGCTCAATTACAACAACACTTTTCACCAAAACAATTTCAGAAAGTTTTAAAGACTAAATGTAGTTGCATTCATAAGCCACTAGTAAATTTCCCTAATGACTAAAGTAAATTCTTTTGTAAAAGGTTCACAGTGTGATGGACAATATATAATGATTGGGCAAAAGGAGTAATTACGCAAGAAAAATTTATGCTAACTACTAATGAAGTTAATAGAACAGAGTTGATATATTACCTTGTGATTTCTCTTGGGCTCTTCATGGCTATCATTATCATCTTCAGCAACTTTCCTAATATAAAAAAGACAAAATTCAGCAAACTAAAACTAGTTCCCGATAACAAGAGTATTGATCTGAGCACAAACCTCCTCTTTACAGTATGGTCACCACCATTTGCAACAGAACCGCCTAAATCAGGAACCTTGCTGACAATATCTTTCAGAAAGTCAAAGACATTAAAAGTCTGCACACACTGTTTTCTGCAAAGGCAAAGGATGCAAGTAGTAACTTGACCTTTTAAAAGCCAGAAAAAGAAGGTAAAAAGCATGCGTTCCAAAAGCAAGACCATCCTAACATTTTCTTCCGTGGATGTCATTAATATGTTTAATCATGTTAGGCAGAAGAGGGAATTTAATGTCACACATAATGGAATATTAAATCTGTAGAAGAGTCCTAAGACATAAAAATGAGACTAAGCATAATATCATTAGAAATGTAGACCTAATGTGATCTTCTTATTATAACTACATGGTGGTAAACCCGCCCACACCCTCACTCCAAAACCAAAGAAATGTGCAGACTTGTAAAAGATGTAACCACTTTGTACAGACTTGACAGAGACAAATTTGAAACAATAAAACAAAATAGGAATTTCACTTACAAATGAAAAGCATTCATAGTCTTTGCTCCCCTCCTCAAAGTTATCTCGTATGTTCGATCACACAAATCTTGTAGAAATAGCTCTAGTGCTTTAGCTGTAATGCATAAATCATCATAAATCAGACATTATTCATTACAAACTCTCAAAAGCACAAAAGTAAATCATGTTTGAGGGAGACATAAAAAAAATAGAATATGCTGAAAAATTACTAACAAACTAAAAGAGGCACAGCCATTGCAATCTTCCCCACATCCTCGTCAGCTTGCATGATTTTCTTAATCCTGGCCTGTCAAATACCAATTCTATAAGATAACACAATTATTACTAAAATGACTAAAATTAAATCATGGAAGATAGAAGAGCATTCAGTTAATTCAATTAGGAAATTCCACCGCCACAAATGAAGAGCAAAAATTTTCAACTAAAGGAAATTATATAAATAAGCTGCTTAATGGAAAAAAATTGTGTTTGTCCTAAACAATGATCAAATTCCTCCACTACCCTTCTAAAAGAAGAAAAGAGTGAGTACAAAAGTTAAGCAAGTATTGCACATAATTGATCAATCAAAAGTACGTACAACGGGGTCAACAGTAGTATAAGAACAAAAGGTGGGCCACGGAAGACCCTCGTGTCTATCTCCCACATGAATGAGGTTTAGGTATGTGTGGAGAAAAGCTATAAAATCCAAATAAATAAAGTACATAAGATGGAGGGTAGTCTCATAGTTAGAAAAAGGGAGAGATCAAGAAAAACTATATTTTGTATTTAAATTATTTTATCAGCCCGTGAACATGACTTATAATAGGACATTGTAGCATTGTTTGATTCATATACTCCACCATAACTAGTGGGAAAAGACTTCTTTTGTTCTTGATGACGATGTTGTACTCTGTTTAAGAACGTATGATATCTGATATGCAATCCTCAAAAATTATAGTAGTATGGAAACTACTTGGAAGCAGTGGTTTTAACAAAGGAATAAACAATCCCTTCAAAATACCATTGCTTGAGGGGGACCAAATTCAGGGAATTTTTTTAAATAGACATATAATACCAAATTTGGAAAAAGGTTTAGAAGGGGAAAAAGTACTACAGACAACATGTTGTCCTAGTTTCCATACACAAAATATGACCTAATACAGTGCAAGAACAAAGATAATATTTCACATCCCAAAATCAGCAAATGATGTTCCACAGCCAAATCAAAACACGTGGACGTTTTACAATGCCAACAACCATTTCCAAACTAGGTAGACAATAACGCGAAAAAGAGATTACACCAAGAAATCTCAGTCAAGACAGCCATAATAAAGAAGAATTAAGAAGTGCACCAATCACACCTTCAAAACATTTTTTTTATTTCTCATTGAATACATTTCACTACGTCAAAAATCAGCAAATAGTTGGTTCTAGTAAAACTACGCTTGAATTTCTTGAGATGTGTAGTAATCGAGATTTTCAGATAGAAAAAATATGGTTGAAAGGACAAACTTGCACGATAGGTGGTTGTGTTTCTTTGTCTTTTGGAAAGAAAATTTATCTAATCCAAAATAACTAACGTCCTGTGGGCACAGTTCCTAAAACAACATTGACCAGCAAAACGTTTACTTTGAAAACCACTATCTTAACAAAATAACAATTCAAGGCCAAAAACAATTCCAAAGCCTGAGTGTCAATACAAAGCATGTAGGCTCATCAAAACATCAACCACAGAACATCCAAAACCAAGATAAACTCATCTCCTACTATGTTACCCAAAAACACCAATTTGCACAAGGAAGCAAAACAACCAACCCCGATAAATCCAGCCTAATGACAAAATAAAAATAGCAAACATAGATATCTGACAAAAGAATAGAATGAAAACAACAAAGAACAATCTTTTCTACATGAAGAAACAAAGGAAAAGAGAGAACTTACCGCAGGGAATCGAGTATCTAGTTTCTTCCTCATGTTGTGAATAAAAAAACTGTTGGAGGAGAAGACCAAACCCCACTTTACTTTTTTATAAAGGGGGAAGGAAACAAGATTAACGTTGAAGAAGACGAAGAAGCAAAGTGGGAAAAAAACTATATTTTTATTTTTGTTTTGTCGTGTGTTTGTGTTTGGAGTGTTCCCCCTCCCACCAAGCGCTAATTTAGGAGTCTCCTACGGTTCACACTGTTTCAAACTTTTCATATTCACCATTCCTTACTATTCTAAAACTAATTTTTTTTCCTTTGTAATCTTAATCTTAACCTAATTTTCTAAGATTTAAATTAGAATACTTATCCAAAATATTTTTAATAAGATACAATTTTCATATTTATTTTAAAAAAATTAAAATTATTTCCTTTTTATAACTTTGTTGTAATTATCAATGATTTAAAATAACTTCGTCTACCAATATAAAATATTTATCATAATTTTAAACTATAATTTATGTGTTCTGGAAATATTTCTTAATTAGAAAGTTTAGTTTTAATTGTTTTTTGTCTTATTATATAATTATTTTATTCAATTTAATCTTATTATTTAATTATTTTATTCAATTTAATGTTCTCAAATAAAACATAATTATTGTAAGAATTGATGGATTTAATTAAGTCTTGAAAAAAATCACATTTTTAAGAATTGAAAAGTGCAATTAAGCTGTTCATTGAGATAGAAAAAATTAAACAAAAATAATTAAATAATGGGAAAAATAATCAAGTTTAGATTTTACTTATAATATAATATAAACTAAAAAACTATTTAGTACCTCGTACATGTATTTTTTATGTTAGATATTCCTACATATTGATTCACCATCTCAATGGTATGAATTAATTTTTATCTCATAAATCAGAATTCATATTTTAAATAAAGTGAAATTGAATTTAAATAGTAATACAAAAGTAGATTTCGATGTTTGTGTTAATTAAATAATAAAAGTGATTTTATCTCCTCTATATCTATTTTTGGTCTTGAACATATAATTATCTAGTTAAATTTTATACAACTTTTTGTTCATTTAAAAAACATAATTTTATTTTTAGAGTTTTTCTGAGTAATATTTTATCTTAATTTAAAAAAATTACAAGAGATTCTAGTAGGCAATTCAAATTCTATTAGGTGGTAGTTTAACTCAATAACAATAATAAGTATATTAAGAAAAATAAAATAAAAAATGTTAGAATTCTAAAATTTATCATACCTAGTGCATGTGAGTTGTATATGTACTTCAGAAATTATTAAAAATCAAAAGACTACACACATAAAACAATTCACATACTTGGGTACATGTAATTAAAAGGGATTAGAGAAGACTTTAGAAGAAAACTTTGAGAATGAAGATAAAAATATAATAAATAATGAAAAGGAAAAAATTAAAAAAATATGATTGTTGGGATTTAGCAAACAAAAATGTAATATGTGATTCTTTATATATTTGTAGGTTAAATTTTAAATTAAAAACATCAATAAGATTGTGGATTATATATAATCTTTTAAATTTGCAATTAATTAAAATATAATAACTACCTTCAAACTTTAATAATATCTTCTACTATTTAACAACCACATTGTTAATATATAAAGTCATGATCTTTTTGTATATTATTCATAATATCCATTTTTTAAATTTAATTTTTTCTTCTTTGCTTCATTCACTATTAATTGTATGTAGTGTTTAATTTTTATATTTTGGTAATATAAAAGTGTATAATTAAAATTATAATATTTAAAATAGTTATTATAAAAATTATCAAGCACACCACACACACACATATATATATATATATATAATATTTTTTATTATTTTTATATATTTAAAATTGTTGCATAACCTAATATAAGATGTTTAAGAAACTATTTTACATCCACACAAAGCGAAAGAATAAAAGTTATTGTTGTCTATTTAAAAAAAAAAACTCCAAAATATTTCATTTTATATTCAGTTTTCTATTTTCCTGTTTATAAGCTATTACTATTGTTGGAAATATTTTTTATTTATTTATCTAATGTAAAAAAGAGTTAGTACTTATTGGAATATTAGGCCAATAATTATTATTTTCCAGTAAATAGAACAATAAGATATTTATTTATTTATTTTATTTTCTCTTATTACTGTTAAAATTCAATATGATTAATTAATTTTTAAAACGATGCAATATTTTAATTATTTTTCAAATTGAAATGTCTTTAGCGCTGCAAAATCCCGCTTAATCTGCTACTAAAAGCTATAGCTAATTAGAGATACTTTATATCCTTTTACTATTTAAGTTTATTAAATTTTACAATTTATTTTAACTTTAAATCTATCTATAATAATTTGGAAAAATTATTTTAGACCTCCCTTTATGAAACTCAATGGAAGAGCAAAAATTATGCTCCATTTTTTTCATTTTTATAAAGGAAACAACATATATTAAGATGGTAAAATGTTTCAATAAAAAAGACAAAGAGGGAAAGGAAAATTTGATTATCTAGAAGAAAGGTATAAATTCATCAAAACCTCAACTTTATTCAAGTGGATGAGATATGTTCCCAAACCAATTTCCTTTACAATTTCATGAACAAAGTATAAGTCATATTCCTTTTCATGTCAATCTTTATTTTGGCATCAAATCCACTTTTCATTTCATGTCAATATAATGCACTTTTTATATTGTTTCTATTGAATAAGAAGTTTCCTTGCTAAAGACTAATACAAGGTTTTTTTTATCACCAAATGTTAATAATTTGCATAATCTCTCACAAAAAATTTGAAAGAAATTCTCTTAGTTAGGGACCCATATGAGGCAAAGAAAGTGGAAAAAAACTTTGATTAGTGAAAAAGTCCATTGAGTCACCAAATTCTACAACTTAGGTTAGTGTCAAACTCATATCCCATTTGTTTTACTTATAAGACTTTTCATGTATTAACTTATTCTATGAAGAAGACACATGCATTAACTTCACCTATCTAACATAGTTGTATGAACAAATATTGGAATATAATATAGAGATTTAATGTAATATTAGTTTTTACTTTTTCATTTTTTAGTATTTGAATTGCAAAATCACTTATCAATATTTGTATTCATATAATTTTTTTTCTTACAAATGTTCAATTTATATTATTTTAATTTAAAATAGAAAAATATTAATATGTATTTTTATTTATAATGAATATATAAAACTAAAATTAATATAAATATTAAAATTTAACTTGTTAAAATAAAATAATATAAAACAAAAAATAAAGACAAACATCCTTTATTACACATGTGTTTCAACACTTGTCATTAAATAAAATAACTAACTTATTTAGTTATTTTGTGAGGATTTAAGCATTTGAAAATTTTATTTCAATGATAGCAAAACTGTATTGTTAGGTATAATTTTCTTTTTTAGTTAAAAACTAAAATTGGACATTCTTAACGTTTTAGTTTTAATGGAAATAAATTAATATTGTTATCATTATTATATTGGTATTGTGTCATGAAAAAAATAATGAATTTACAACAAGACAGAATTATATTCTAATATACAATTTTTTAATTTGAGTTTTTTTAATGCAAATAAATAGAATAAAGTACTAAGCCTAGAAAATATATAATGTTATTAAGTTAGACTTTGAATTTAAAAATAAATTAATAGGTGTCTAAATTCAACTTGACAATTAAATTATTACAAGGTAGTTAAAAGATCTATGTTTTTTAGTTAAAAAAAAGAATAATTTAAGTGGTAATAATAAATACTGCAGACCATTTTCTTTCTTCTCTTTTATTTAGTTTTTTTAAGTATTTTTGTTGGTTTTATCATTTTCAGATCTCTGTTTCTTCAAAACCCTAATTCTGTCCAATTCAGTTTGAGCCTCGAAAAACCTATCTCTCTTTTCTCTGTCTCCACCCTCTCTCTAACCATTTTGCCATTCAACAGTGATCTCCCATCTTCGTCGTCGTTATCATCATCGTCAACATCAACGCTCTCATCTGAAACCCTAGGTTGGTTCTTCTTTTTCTTCCTATACTTGTTCTTTTCTTCACTTTTCTCTCTTTCAATCTCAAACTGCAGCTACGATTCTCTGCCGCCTCGTTTTTTCGGGGAGCGAGTAGCGGCGTGTTTGGTTTGGCGCTTCGTGCAATCACAGAATTGGGTAATTCAGATTCCGCATTTTTGTGTCCGTTGGATTTGGGAATTTCTGGTGTGTTTGGATTGTGAAGTGTGGATACAATGGATCCTCGAGAGGGAATAGCATGAGACTCATGCTGTTACTTGTTCGTTTGACCTTGACTGCTGTTTTTTAATTTTAAGTTTGATTTGATTATAGGTTTCTTCGTGTTGAGTGCCCAACGCTTGGCAACATGTTTTGTTTTGCCAGGAAATGGAAAATTTTCGGTGATTGGTTAGAGATATTACATATCAGTTTTACAGGGAATTGTGGGGTCATGGTTGCTTCTCCGATTTTGAGCTTTTGTTAGGGGTGGGATGATCTTGTGAAAATTTGGGAGAGTCTTTTGGATTTTTCTTTCAGTTAAACTACCAGCTTTGGTGTGAGTGTGCGCGTCTGAGTGTATTCTTAGAAGACCATTTTTTGTTTACTGTGTTGATTAATGCAGAAATGGACTGGTGGAATGGAAGACTGGATAACATGCAATCGTGGTGTTTTGTCTTGCACTTAATTGTCTAAAATTTTGGGCGTGATTGAATGACTGAACTTTGGGGAAAATGATACTTGACTGTGTGATACTTGCACTCTGTTTTGTCTTTCCAATATTTGTGTGAAAAACTAATAGCTAGTGTTGTGCATTCTTCTGGTAAATTCAACTGAAACATTCTCAATTTTGAAACCTAGCAATGCCTGTGCAGAGAGAGATCTAGCATTTCGCTGTCAGAAGTTTAATTGTGTAAATTTCTGTAGCTGCACTCATATAGATGAAGTTAGGCACAGTTGGTGAAAGAAACTATAGTGTGATTACGTTCTGTTCACAAAATACATTGAGTGTACGGACAGGAAATCCTTCCCCTCCCTCTCCCCATATTCCTTGAACTTTTTCTAAAACTTCTTTAAAAGGAGAAGTTCAAGTATTTTGTGATGTTTAATTTTATAACATGCCCTTGTTGTTTTGGCTTGTTAACTTATTATTCTTGCCTCTGTTCATTTTTGTTCTCCCCTTAGTAGTGTCTATTGTGTTTCTCGTAAGTAGATACTTGTTGGCCAAAGGATCTACACGCATTACGTTCCTTATATGAAGAGATTTTTAGTTTCGGTGGGGAGTGAGTTTTTGTTTGTCTTTGTCTTTGTCTTTGTTGATGCATGTAATCCTGTATTGATTTGCTAGTCAGTTAGAAAGCAATGCGCAATAATTTTTTTTTAAATGTTACAGGGTTATTGTCTTGTAAGGATGTCTCCTGCATCCCGATCCAAGTCTAAAGACAAAAAAGCTAGCAAGGAAGCCCAGAAAGCTTCTGCAAAGCCTGCAGGATCTGGTAATGCAGTAGCTGGTGTTCCAGCCAGTGCATATAACCCGTTATTGGGAACATTCCATACACTTGACATTTCACCAACACCTACCTCACCTATACATGCAAATGGTCGTTTTCGGAACATAGATGAGACAGATGAGCATCCTGTCAACTCGGTGGCTGCTGGTGTTGAGTATGATTCTGTTTCTAACAATGGTAGTTGGTCTGGTGAGTCCGAAGAACATAAAGAGAAAAGTTCTAATGCCCCTGTTCGATCAGAATCAGTACCAGGAGCTGATAATGACAAGCGAGAGAAAATCCGCCAGAAAAATGAGAGGAAGCATCAGCGGCAGAAAGAAAGGCGAGCACAGGAATTGCATGAGCGCTGTACTGGTTATCTTATGTCAAGGAAACTTGAGGCACTTTCTCAGCAGCTTGTTGCAATGGGTTTCTCTCATGAAAGAGCAACAATGGCACTGATACTGAATGAAGGTAGGGTTGAGGAATCAGTAGCATGGCTGTTTGAAGGTGGTGAAGAAGCAGATGGTAACAAGGATACAAACATATCTAGGGGCAATTTGAAAATTGACATATCAGATGAGCTAGCTCAGATTACAGACATGGTAACCAGGTATGATTGCTCGAAACAGGAGGTTGAAAGAGCAGTTGTTAACTGTGATGGTGATCTTGATAAGGCTGCTGAAACCTTGAGAGAGTTGAAACTTGATCCGCCATCTGCTCCACCAAAGCCAGAGGAAACCGGTGATCCTCCAATCAATAACAATGTTAAGCAGACGGGAGTTGCAAGTCAGAGCTCAAGGCCACAAACAAAAGCTGTTCCTTTACCAAATCAACCCAAAAAGGATGACAAGGAATTTAACTATACAAAGGTTGCAATGACAATTGGAGTACCTCCAGATTCCAGTAATAGAAATATGCAACCTCTAAAGAAAATCCAACCTAAGTCTGAATGGGCAAAGCCCCAACAGGCTACTGTACCAGCTGATAAAACGTGGCCAAGTTCAGGATCTAATTCTTCTGTTTCTTATTCCCTGGCATCACCGTTGCAAGTGGTAGCCCCACCTGCTAAGTCTGAGGCACGATATGTGCCTGTTGGAGTTGAGTATAAGAACCTTCAACCTGTAGCAGCCAGGGAACCATTAATCATGATGCAGCGTCCCCAAACTGTAAATGCAAAGCAAGTGCCAGCCACAAGTATGAGTTCATCGCCTCCTGGAATAGCTGCTAGTTGGTATCCTACTAACGGTCCAGATGCTGTGAGATCTAATGGCTTTGTATCTCATGCTCCGAGCGCTAGAAGCCCCAGTCCAAACTACCTCAGTTCTAATCAAAGGTACCACCAACTTCAGTATCAACCTCAACAACAGTTTGTTGGTGGCAGCAGCAATTCAGTAGATCACCAAGCAACCAGCCAAGGGAATAGCAATTGGAATAGGGCAGGTGCAACTCCAACGCTCGCTGCCGCTACTTCTCTAGGACTCTTTACCGGACTAGGATCAGCAGGCCAATCAGGGGCAACTTCTCCAGTTGACTGGAGCACTGGTGGGTCGATGCAGTTTGATTATACCAACATAGACTGGTCCTTGGATAGAAGTTTAGCTTCACCAAGGTCAAACGGTTTATGGCTAGGATTCTCACCATTTTCAAAAAGTAATTCTCAGATGTATGACTCAAATGCTTCAGGAGTCGTTGCTCAATCATCAACCAGATCGGTTCCCTCAAATGGGAGTATTATACCCATGCCTGGACTGCAAGATGGTGGAGTAGCTTCTGCTGAGACATCTGCTGGTTCCCGGGACTGGGGTTCTCCATTTGAAGGGAAAGATCTTTTTAGTTTACCGAGACAGTTTGTTTCTTCTCCTACTCTGTAAAATGAGGGGAGAAAGTTGAATGAATAAAATGAAAAAAAAACCCAAAAATGTGTGATTTGATGTTGGTTCTTATGATTCTACAGTTGATGATTATTGGTGGTAAGCTTTCAGTGGGTGAACCATCCAAGAATACTTTGCATGCATTTGCGCTCACATGCAAAATACACATTCTAACCCACAAACTCGCACTATTCAGTCACAACTGACAAAAATGGTTAGTCTACAATATATGGAGAAGAATTAGAGTTCATTAGTGAATAATATTTAAAGCTAACCAAATATCTAAACTGGATACCGTTTTAAGATAACCAAATGGGACAACCGTACTAGTAGTTGCTGCGTTCAAGTCTAAAATAAACGCGTTATTGGATCAAAAGTTATGCGATTAATGTTCTGAACTTAAGTTGAATCTTTCTGACACTGTTTAAGTTTATTTTTTAATGAAAATAATCTTTAGTTAGATTTTATTTACTTTTCGACCAAACTAGATTAATTTAAGATGAAATATTGAGATACTGATGAATTATTTCCACGAAAAAAATACGTGTTTCCAACCAAAAGATTAATATTAATTTTCTCAAAGAAATTGGTTTGGCGCGAACTACGTGCAGTTTCCAACGATGCGGAACCGCGGTTTTCTTAAGGAAATTTTCTAATGCAGTTTCTCCCAGCGCACCAACTACAAACTATGATAGACAGACAGACAGACATTGTTCTCCCACACAATAAGAGTCTGCGTGGCAATATTGATATACAATATATTGTTACATTTTATCTATAATCTACTACCACAATAATAACATTTATACCTGCTATATCTTCTTTTAGTATTCCCTTTTTTTATATTAAATCACTTTTTAATTATTTTCTAAGTTTCCTACTATTTTACTCTTAACTATTCTTTAAATCACTTCTTATTTTACTCTTTAATTACTCTCTAAACTACACATATCACATTTTTTTTATCAAACTCCCAAATCAAAATAATCATATTAAATTTAACAACACTTATTAAAAAATCAAATTTAATTCACAGGCACATAGTTATAATCCTGTAACTTATTAATACAACATTCAAAGAATTTTAGTTTCTATAGTACAAGATTGTTTTTGTATCAGTTCTCATATATTCTTTTTCTATTTTTGTTATTATTATTTTTCTATTCATTTTACTGTCTATCCGTTTTACCATTATCATCATCTTTCTTTTAAAAAATTCCCATTACGCAATTTCAATTATTCATTTCCCCCTGTTGTGTTAAGCCAGGAAGCTTGTCCAGTGCAATTTTCCTGGTTGCAGGGACCATGTTGCGCCATTTTTTTCTCTACCAAATTTTGTGCCATAGACCAGTCCACACGTAGAAAAGGTATTAGGTGGTGCTCTACCGCTATGCTCAATCAGCTATGACTATTATTTGTTGGCAAAATAATCCAAATTTGCAAATTATGTGTAAAACGGTTCCCGTTTAACTGTTAGGACAGTCAAATTGAAAATTTTCATGTAGCAAACAATTTTCAATTTGATCATAACAATATTATATCAGCACTGACAATATTTTATCACAGACCACTCTTCATGGAAATACTAAGACGTGCCATTTATTTTTAAGGTAATTCAGGGTGACACTTCTCTCAAGTGAAGCTTGGATATTACAATCTCTGTCCTTCAAGTTAAAATTTTTACTATTGTTATTATTCAATATTCATAGCTTCAAAACTTATGATTACTTTGCCCTTTTTTTCTTGATTTTGTTTCTTTGTATGCACTGAAGCATGGCTTATTGCTATCATCATATCCCTCAAATGCAAATAAAAATCACAGGTGGGTGCTGGGATCCCTGTAATTCCTGTACAAGTAGCAGGCCTTTTAGCATCCGTAGTTACTTGCACTCTTTGTTGGTGTGGTAATAATCATAATTGTCATGAAGAATGTCAGTGCTAGATTTTTCTTTTTCTTTCTTATCTTCTAAATATAAGCTAATACTTAAACCTGATAGAAACAATTTATGATTTACTGTGACATATAGTCATATACTTATGCCTCGTTGTCTGCTTATATTGCAGATTTTGAAGGCTAGGAATTGGCATGATTCTACTTCTTTGTCCCAAGTATTCTACTTTGTTGCTTCAGTGGTGGCGACACTCCCAACAAGCCAGAACAAGTCTGACACAGACTTTAGTCTCACCACTTATGTATCTCATTGTTGGACCCAAAAATATTTTCTAAAAAGCCTTGGACTTTGCTGGAACTTGTGTAGGTATAGCTCAAATGTTCTACCCTGCATGTCTGCCTCTGCTGATTGCTCATTTTTTTCATGACCATGATAATCTTTTTATACAACAAACATATACAGCTCACAGCTATTTCTCGAAAAGTAGTTTCCAGTTTTGACATGGCCATTTTTGGAGTTGTTCCTGCTACATCGTCCTGGTGTGATAAGAACTCAAACTCATCTTTCTGAATTAAATGAGAATTTGCAGCCTCTTTGAAAAAGTAATGTGCGGCTGTTTTCTTTCACATTTTTGTATGCTTTTAGTTATTATGTAAGTTTTTTTATCAATTTTTTCATAAACAGTTATAACATAGAAATTTTATTTTTCTAAATTAAAATTAACTTCTTGAAAAAGACAAAAACAGTCATGTAGGTGTGTATGCATGTTCGTTGTGCTTAATTATATAATTTATTATTCGTACAACAATTTATAAATATTTTATATAATAAAATTTTCTGTGGCTTATTTATTTCAATTGTATATTTATTACATGATATCGTTTTATTCTCTTGTTTTCTTAATTAAAAAATTATGGAAGGACTTGTTGTAAAAAGATCATCTGTCTTCACTTTTACCTTATCTGTAAGCTAAGCACCAATGAGTGGGATCAAAATCTTTCTGTCACTTCCTACTTTCCATCCATTTGCACCTTTTCACTGCCAGAATCAAGATTTTGGTTTGAAATTCTACCACAGTATAGATGCCATAAATGGTGGTAGTGAACCTGCTAGCTGTCAAATTGATTAGAGATCAAGCACTCGAAGAAAGAAGAATAGCAATAATAATAAATAAAGATACAAACAAATGTGACAAGATATTTTGCGGCTAGGTGTTGGTTTCCATTGACAACTACTAATAAAGTTCTGTCCAAGTTGGCAGCATCACAGTTGGCTCTATTTTGTTTGCAAGAGGTGAATTCTTTAACCTTTTTCTCTAATTTCCATATAATTAAAGCATTCAAGATTGTGTAGAGATTGTGAACTGTCCATTTTGCTTCCAATAATTTTCCAAAGCCAAAAGTGCTACAAATATCTCAATAATCCCATATGATAAAAAAGTAGTGGCTTGATGGAGCTTCCATATCCTTCCTCTGTTTACCCTGCTCCAGCTTCATTCTGTAACAGTACAAGAATATCTACTTTACTGAATGACTAGTTGAAAAAATAGTGTCAAAAACACATATAACTTTGATATAGTAATCTAAGTTTTGTTTAACTTTTTTCATTTAAAGAGGAAAGAAAACTATTTTGTGGGGTTAAGGGGTTTTGTTGGGGACAATAATACCTCAGGAATGCAACAATTGACTGCAAAAAATAGGCAGTGGTATATAAAAAATTGTGTGTAGTTTCCAAAATTGTTCTTGAAATGCGACCCTTGATGTTTGTTTGTATTATTTGTGACAGGTATACCAAAGAGAGGTTTGGAGGGAGAGAATGATGATGTTTGTGACTCCTATGCATAGTAATTGATGTATGCATGCCAACACAGTCCAACTTTTTGTCTTTCTGTGTACATGACAAAGTCACAAAAACATAGTTTAATTTCGATTAGAGTGATAATGTCCCTAAACCAAAAAATGAGGTGGATTAGTGTGAAAAAATAAGAAGAAAAAAAAAAGTAGAAAAATAATTAATTAAGAGATAAATGGTGTGATAAAAGAAGAGAGAAAAATTAAAGTCGAAATGAAAAGAAACTTAGTGGATGTTTATAATTTTGTTTAGTTTATTTATGCTTATTTTTGGTTAAATTTTCTCTTATTTTATTTGAGTTTTAAGTAAATAAACATCTATTCATACTATTTTTTATCATAACTTTTAAAGAATATTTAAGCTTACTTCCTCTATTCAACAGTGGACTAAAAACTAAATATATACATTTGACTTTAGTTTTCATTAAATAAATAATTTATATTTTTCATGGAGCTGTTTGAATTATGTGAAGCATTTTAGATAACGAGTGTCTAGTAAATATAGATTGTATGTAATGAACATTTTTTTAAAAGATAAAGTTGAGAAAATTTATTTTTGTTCAATAAATTGTTAATTGTAGCTTTTTTTTTACCATAAAGCGATAACTAAAAAGTAAAACAAAAACTTAGCAAAACAAGTCTTTAGTTAAATAAATTAAAATTTAAAAATAACGGCCTAAAAGAGGCAAGAAGAGATAAGACAATGATGTTTAAATTTAAATAAAAATAAACAAGAAAAGTTTGCCCAATAAAAAATGATAGTTATCTCCAATTTCGAGTTTTTAGTAATTTGATATTGTAACGTTTCAGTAGTTCAGCTTTTATGTTTTTCAAGATCATTGTAATATGATTTTGACATATAAGCTTTGACACTCAAATTTATTTGTCTGAAATTTCTTTTAGTTGATTATATAACCTTAATTAACTGTATTATCTTCTATTAACTCATCCTTGTGTTAAATATACCTTTTTGTTTATTATATTTCATTATTTTCAAATTTATACTTTTATTGTTATTAAATATAATATTTATTAACTAGACGTACTATTTATTAATTTGTTCAACAATTGAATTTTGTTTTTTATAATTATAGATGTTTTTAATAATTTTAAATGATATATATACAAAAAAAAATGTGGACAACAGTGATTTTAAATTGTATTTAAAACTTAAAAGAAAGGAGCAAGTAAAACAAAATTTATTAAAGATAAAGATAAGCAAATATGAATAAGCATCTGCATCACAAAGTTCCAAATCCCTTTAGAAGTTGGTCCCCACTATGTGATGTGTTTTCCTTTTCTTTTTCTTTATCTATGTGATAATGTTTCATACATTGACTCAATATTGTGACTCATCCTCAGTTTTATATAGCAAAGTTAAATGAAATTCCAATGCATTAGATACTACATTTTTTTACATGGAAGGAGAGTTCAAATTTTAGATATTTAGAGAGAAAATTTTACTACATGTAAAAGCAATCTATTTTGACCTTTGACATTTTCAAAATAAATAATTATATCAATTTGCACCTTTCAGATTTTAACAAAATCACCTTTCCTATTACATTTTCCACATTACTAATTTTTCCAGCAATGTAAGGTTTGAAAGTCTCAAGGATTCTGAATCTCTTCATGCTGCTAAGTTTGTCCCAAAAGATGGTAGGTATTGTTGATATCCTACATGCGAATTATGTAATTGATTTCCTATTTAGGCTGTTGATAGGTTAGCAAACTAAGACTCTAACGCACAACAATTAAGTGTTTGTTTATGTCTTGAGTCACTGTGAGACGCATTCTGATGTAAATCTTTCTGTGACTAAATTGGATATGCATCAGAATCATGTCAATGGATACAATATATGATTACTTTTTTCTCAACTATTGGTCGACATGAAACAATGATAAACCAAACAGAAACCAATTCATCATGGCATGCAAAGCAAGGACCAACACATTCATTGACATGTAACAATTGTACGGCAGAATTCCAACAAATTTAACCTACTATTTTGGCTATAACTAAAACCAAACTCAACTAAACCAAATTATTTCCTAAGGGCTTCTTCCACTGTTAGACCACACTAGCGAGTTTGCAAGAATCATGCTAACAAACAGACAGATAATTAGCTTGACAACATTCTCAAGAGTGCACTCCATAAACTTGATGATGCAGTCATCTCATGCATGAAGGAAACCTGATGTGGCTAAAAGTTTCATCTAACAGACCAACTAAGCAGCAAGAAACAATCAAATTGAATAATGACGGGTGAAACGTTGAAGTTTCAAAGAGATTCAGATGGCCAGGAAATTTCATGTACAAAGATTTTAAGAAGCTTCTATCTTCCTTACATGAGCTTAAGTTTGAAATACAATCTTACTAAACTCTTGGCATTTTAAATTACAAGCATTATTAGACAGGAAATTATACTTATCCAGGAGAAGGAATAGCAGTTTTAGTGATCAAAAGGCCAACCACTATAACTTGTTCCATTATTCTGGTCAGGAGTGGTTGAAGAGCTGCTTCCCCCAGTCTCAGAATAATGATTATTGTTTGAGCTAGATGAGGAGCGGAATGGCCACAAAAATGATAATGGATTTCTCCTTCCATGGTTCTGAGGGTTGTTGTTCTCCCTGCCCCTGGAGCTATCATTGCTGCCACTGCTGCTGGTGCTGGCATTCCTTCCTCCCAAACTTCGAGTACCACGGGAACTAACTTGTCCTTGAGGTGGCAACTCAACACGGCAAACAGGGCATGAGTTATGCTGAACCAACCAAGGAATAATACAATCAGAATGGTAAATATGGTTGCATGGCATCTCTCTGGCTTCAGTGCCCAGTTCAAATTTATCTTTACAAACTGGACAGTGTGAATCTAAGCGAAGATGTGCCTGTGTTATCCTAATAGTAGGCATTGCATCGATCGAAGATCGTGCAGCTGGGGGTGGTCCTCGCCGATCATTCATGGTCAGTTGCTCAATAAGTTCTTCCAGTCCAGGACCCATAAAGTAATCACCAAAATCAACACGCCTAGGACCACCTCTTGGGCTGCCAGTAGCCAAGGTGAATCCAGGATGACCATGAAATATTAAATAAGGACCAGAACTAAAAACACCCCAACTCTGCTCAGGAGCTGGGAAAGAACCTGACCTCCCTCTAACATCAAAGTTTGAGTTTCTTCCAGCCATTCTATGCCTCATGAAATTATCAACAGCATCCATGAGCCCGAATCTCTGGTCAGAACCTCTCTGCCCCATAAAAGCATGTATAGCATCAAAAAGGTCAGGCATTTGATGAAACTCTCCCGACTGTGATGAATATGTATGCTGGGGTGCAGCTCCTCGCAACTCATCAAGTTCTTGTATAAATCCTCCATCACAGTAAGGACAAAGAGTGTCTCTCCCATCAAGCACAATCGGTTGTCTGCATGCATAACACCAGTGCGTTGCTCCACTTGACATCTTTCTTTTCAACAGGATTTTATAATTTGCTGCACCAAAATTAAACTTTTGTTCTGTGTCAAATACACCCACATATTCAGAAATGAAAAACAATTGATTAATCAAAACAGTAATTATAAAGTTGAAATCAAAAAATAAGATTCAATAAGCCAATTGATTATGCTAGTATTAGTAGGTTCTAAACAGAATAACATGGTAACTCACAGTAACAAGTTATCCCAACTAAACTTAAACCACTAAAGTAGTCAGGGACAAGTCAACCAAAAAGCACAGTAAACCATCCTATCATTAAAATTTGAACCAAGGACAAGTCAAGAGTCAAGACTACTCTGAACAAAGCAAATGTTGATCAAGAGTTATATCTTCGGACAAAATATCAAACACTAGAACAAATTTGATGAGAAAAGCTAGCTACACATTCTTTTATTGTTTTTGCAATCAACTGAAATTTATTGGGCTCAAGAAATGATGTTGGTCAGACCTTTTTAATGACTTTCACTCATAATGTGACGATTTTCAATAATTTTTAACCATAAGTTGATAATGTAACAGAAATTGGGTTGCAAGTGCACCTAATTTCACAACAATTTACAAATCACAAAATACAATCATCGAACCCAGATGCTAGATATCAGTGTAGAACTACACAAAACAGCAATTGCAACAACAATCTTCTTTCATACAGAAGTCATATTTCCATCCACCAGCACAAAAAAGAACAGTTTAAGGAATCAAGTCCAACAGTAACAACAAGGGGGAAATGCTCGCATATCCATCATAATAGAAAAATTGGAATGAAATCAAGTTTTTCCTAAAAGGATTTACAAAATTATCAAAGGTGAATAAAGGAATAACAAAATTCAACCATGATGCAAAGGCTACTTATTGTGAATCATAAACTTGGAGGCAGTAACAGTGGAAAGCAAGCATACCTAGACCCCAAGTTAAAATTAAGAAGACACCAACAAACTTGTAATAAAGAAGAGGTTTTTTTCAAATGGGGATTCAATTTATCAAATACCCATTCACTCCAATGGCCAAATTATGCTCGAAATCATAGATAATCAACCGCAAAAAAAATGGGTATAAACCCAAAAAAAATTGCATCAGCACAGAAAGGTTCAGGATTCATCAGAGTGAGTTTACAAAAGAAAAAAAGAAGAAGCAAAAACTCAAAGGTTAGTACCTGAAGATTCTGAGTTTGAGGAAAAGAGAGAGAAAGTAGAGAGGGAGAGAGAAGAAGACCTTTTCTGCTTCTGAGGTTTGTTCCACTGAGGAAAAAAGTCTTGTTTTTACCACTTCAGAATTTGTGTTGCGACTCTTTCTTTTATACAATAAATTAAAGTAAAATTCTTAGTGGGAGAAAAGAAACATAGTGGAAATTCCAACACAAACTATCAGCAGTTTCCATGGAATAATTAATGAAACACACCATTTTTTTTTACCGTGTTTGTTGCAGAATTGCAGTTACACGAGTTATCTTCTAAAACATTTTGAATCAAATCTTAACAAAACAGGGAACTATTACTTGGTCTGTTGTTTGGTGATTTGGAGTGATTTTGTATGAATTTATAAACATTTTTATTTCTATTATAATTTTCGAACATTAATTAAACAATTGCATTGTGACTTCATTCTATGATTCTATCCCAAATTGAGGCTAAGATGTTTGGGAAAGACAAATATCTTCCATACATATAAGTAACATAATTGTAAATCCTATATTTAAATATAAGTTTATTAGTTGCCTTATAATATGAATCTCTGTGGGTGAGTTGAATTTGTTGAAAGTAAAAACTTTAAATAATATAAAAAATGTCACACGTTTATTTTATTTTCTTTTAAAAATAAGTTTATATTGATGTACAACTGTTTCTTTTATCTTTTATAAATATTTTTATTACATACAGTTTGTTTTATTTTATCTTTTTTATTAAAAATATAGAATTTGTTATAATTTTTTAAACATATATAATAATACCTAATTTTTTTTTCACATTTCGTAATTTTATTTTATTTTTAATTATATTTTAAAATAAAAAAATCTTCAATAATATACAATAGTAATTTTTATTTTTATTATACATTTCATATTTTTATTTTTAATTATATTTTAAAATAAAAAAATTATTCAAATATAAAAAATATCTACAAATTTTTCAAAATTGTAAATACTATTTTTTTCTATATAACCATCCATCATCCTTAATTTTCTTTAATAAATTAAACACAAAATATCTCTTTCCCAATTAATAATATATAATCAACTTTTTTTTTAAGTAATACATATATATATACACATATATATATATATATATATATATATATATATATTCAGTTTTAATCTCTCGTCTTTTTTTTCTTCGCATACGTATTATTTTCTTAAAATATTTTGAGGATAGTTAATTTAACATTAAAAAATGTTAATTAAAATAAAAAAATTAACTAAAATTAATTAGATTGATCTGTCATTCATAATTCGATTAAATAATGTATTTATTATTTATGCGAACTAAGTAATTACATATAACTTTAATGAAATGTAAAATAAATTTATATTAATTATTTTCTTTAAATAATGCTTTGCAAAAATGATATATTAATAATTTTTTATAATATATTAAAACTTTAAAAAAAAGTAAAATTTATGTAATTATCTTATTTATGGAAATAATATACATTAACTAATTAAATTATAGTCTGAAAAATAATTTAATTATTTTTATTTTAACTAATATTTTCTTTTGAATACTGACTATAGAGTAAGGATTTTAAACACAGTTTCTTAACTTTTAAATGAGTTTTAAGTCTCTAATATATAATTTATTTTTGGAAATTCAATACAAAATTCTTTAAATTAAGTGTCTAATAATTTTTTTTTATTTTGGTTTAAATTTTCTGAAAAAAAATATTTATTTGTATTTTTGCTTTAATATTATATTGTCACTTTGAATAAATTCTAAACTATTCTAAAAAAAATTCGTTTGGTCTGTTAACTTATATTCTATCATAATAACTAACATATAAGTGACTTAATGCATACTAATTTTTAACATTTCAGATTATATAACATATAGGTGAACAATAAAATTAAAATAGGTAAAAATATTTTAGTTGATTTTTTTTTTCAAAACAACAACTCTCTTTAGTTCTCCTTCTCTACTTCTCTCTAATTTTATACAACCATAATAGAAGAGTATAAACCAATTTGAATACTTAATAAGTTTCTTTTCAAAGTACCTAATAAATTAAACATTTAAATTTAAATTGTTTGTCTTATGTGGACACAATCTTACTATTCTTGTTCAGTTAAATCATCATGAAGCCTCGTATTTATAAAAAATTTAAACTAATATTATAAAAAATATTTTACTAACATTTCTTTCTTCTTCCTTTTTTACATAGAACTATTATACTCGAAGAGTATACTCTTCAGATCACAAAGTAAAAAAAATTTAAAACAATTTTCTTCATATACATAATAAAAAAATTAAACTCCTAATAACATATTTAAGAAAGTCAACTACTTACCAACTTTGTTAAATTTTATTGGTCAGTTATATTTCTCTTAAACTCAACTATTTATTTTATTAAAAAAATTAAAAACGTTAGGAGAGACAGATCATAGAATATAGAGTTGACCAGTAACATCAATTATAAATGGATCCAGCAACTTATAAGGACCATGTGTGTATATATATATATATATATCTATGGCACGACAAGATGATGGTGCCTTATTAATGCATTAGTCCCATTTGTTTAAGCATTTGCATTATGTCTCTCAAACAAATTCACTCTGTACTTCTGAATATCAAAGCAACCATTTTTTTTTCTCTCTTCACTACTTTTTGAGTATGCATTTATGGTGTTAGTGGCTAAATCTGTTCTGAATATGATGAAATAGGGTATACTTCCCTATGTTCCATAATATAACTTTACCTATAATGTAAGCCTACTATGTTCAGTAATCACAGTTCCCTCTAAATGCAAGATAGTGCATTAGGACAATTACTTCAGAGTCTTGCACAGAATTTTTGTTGATATTGTATTTTGAGATTTTTCATATTTGAAGTTGAGCAATTGTTTGAAAGGGGAACCTCTTGCTAAATTTAACTTCTATTGTTAAAAAACATTAGTCATTGTAAGAAAAAAAAATCATTTTTTATTTGAAAATTAATGTATTATTTTTCTGTTTTTTTATATACCTTCACTAAATTGAATGAAAATTCTAGTAAAAAGACAGTAGAGAATAAGAACAGTGTATTATAATTGTAGAAACAATGTCAATGTGTTAATAGCCGAAAAAAATTGTCTGAATTGGGTTTGAACAGGTAAACTAGTCGCTCCAGGCTAACAGGATAAAAAAGTTGAAATGAAATTATATTTGTTAAAAAGAAATGTAGTTTCTAACAAAACCAGTGTTTCATAAAAGAGTTCATTGTAGTGGAATTTATTATGATATCATTATCTTTTATGTAACAAGTTCTTAAAATATATATTATCTTCCAACATTTGAGGGTCAATACATTAGCTTCTTTAGAAAGTCAACTTTAACACTTCTTCATAAACTCTTCATTTTTTAAAAACTAATGTGTACAAAATACTTCAGCATGATTTTTTAGAAATATACTAGAGTGTAATATAGAAGAATGAAATCACAATTTTTATGAAGGGTACTGTTGTAGTTGCAGTGGTAGCAGTAATGATTGTTCGGTGATGTTGATAAAGCCAGTCAGCAAATTTGGATTTGGTGAAGGGAATATTCTTGGTTGGTGTTACAAGAACAATTAAGCACCAAAAAATAGCATGAAAAGAAAAGTATATAATTTTACCACGTGTCAGAAACTAAACTTGTTTTACGCTAAACACCCTGAAGCACATTCAATGAAATTAGATTCGAGAAACTTCTAAACAATTAAATGTAAGAACATCGTTCATTTATCTTAAAATCTAACTCAAGGAAGTAATATTCAAAGTTACACCATAACATGGATACTTGATATATCTATATCTCTCTTACTTCTCACAATTCTTGCAACAAAACCACTACTGAAACAGACCAAACATGAAGGATGAAAGGGAGGGAGTATCAATCAGACTCACAGACTGATCAGCCGCTTGAAAATGGCCAAAGTGAAAAGTCCAACAAGAAAACTTAAATTTTGTTGAATGCAACAATGTCACAGCTTTGGATATACTCGTTGCATGGCTCAACTGTCAGGCGTTCCTCGATGAGGGTGTCCACAGATACAAGGTCATCCACAATAGTCATCATGATCTGCAACTTCTTGATTCCATATCCCACTGGTACCAGTTTGGCTGTATCAATTAAAACAAACCATTTTAGATACACTGTAATTTTTTCAAGAAAAAATAGATTATACACTACCATGATAAAGGCAGGTTTACATTGTCATCCAATCGCAAACTACTATATAAAGTATTTTTTTGGACTCTAACAATAACCATCTTAAAAATCATGGCAACACTGATTTCTGATTGACTGATAGCATAAAAAACTTTACAGACAATGCATAGCCATTATAGTGAATGCATCAAATTTGCATGAGAAAAGTTTATGAAAATTTCAACATACATGCTCCCCACAATAAACCAGGCATCTCAATACTGCGCACAGTCTCTTCCAGCTTCTTCATGTCAGTCTCATCGTCCCAAGGCTTAACATCAAGCAGGACAGAAGACTTGCCACCTACAATGCCATTAGAAACAGTTTCAAACAATTTCAGCAAGAAAGTAAAATCTAGAGATACGAAAAAGTCTGTGTATGTGACAAGTCATCATAAATTTCGACCGACTATTCTACCATACAACAACATGCCCAGTTCCCACCTTCCCCAAATAGCAAGGCAATCTTACGTGGATTAAACAAAGTCAAGGACAGCTTCTATCAATATTGTATTTATGAGAAATGTTTCATGGACCACAAATTACTGTCACAAGGCTCTAAAAAACCTTACTTTCTTTTTTCTTGGTAGACTTTTTAGCAGCCTCCCTTTCTTCTGCTGCCTTCTTATCCTCTTCTGTCTCGTCACCAAAGAGATCAAGATCATCATCATCTTCTTCAGCAGTAGCAGCCTGACAAATCCAAATGATTAAATCAGTTGAATAAGTTCACTTAGCAGCTTCATTACAACTACAATAATATCTAACACTTCACAATAAGTATCTGTATACTATAAATTATATTCTACAATTCTACCATACGTGTGCTGCCTCCATTATTGTTATCCTAGATAACAAGTTCACTTAGAAGAAACGTCCTGATAAATCCAATCAAGATAACTATCTCGTTTCAATAGTGTCAAAATAGCTTATAACTAATTTGACGGGTTAACTTGTTAGAATAGGTTAACTCATCTTTTGTATTACCTATATGGCCCCTATACGAAGATCATTATCATTTTTGTATTTGACTGGTGTAAAAGATACGAATGATTCAGCCAAGAGATAATTAAGCACTTTTGGGCATTTTTCTATATTTTCCAATCTTAAGATGGTATTAGAACCTTATTGTTGGGTATTTATCACCAAGATTAGACCACCTATAAATATCTATTTTCACACTCAAGACATCCAAACCCCAATGTGATAAGGTGTATTGGAAATCATGCATCAATTAGAGATATAACCAAATTATAGTACATAGATGATTTTGTGAAGTTAAATCATGCTTAAAGTTCCCTTTCTAAGAAATAGTAAATTATAGTATTGTTCAAGTTTAAAATGTGTCTTCAACATCGCTATCTTAGCTAATAACTATCTCATTAAGGAATAGGAACTCCATGTTAAACATTTTACATGATATGGTTAGAAAAATCAAGCTTGGCTCTTTCTAAAACTGAATATTAAAGTAATTTCATCCCGGTGTTTACCCAAATGGAAGTATATTTTTTAGAAAATAATAATGTAATTGCTATGTCATCTATTTAAAGCACAAATCTAAGGTTTCCACCTTTGACAATTTTTAAAATAGTCTATTTTCATTAGTGATAATTTTAAATTTGAGATGTTACAGTGTCAAAATATTGAAATGTAAAAGGTGTAACAAGTAAGAAAATGAAAAATAAAAAGAAAACATTTGGGATGGACAAAAAATGGCGGAAGGTTTTGCATTAATCAAGTCAATATCTTAATTATTTGCAAGCATTTAACTCATGTGAAACATACCTCAGTGTCATATATAATGATGTCCATTCATAATTAATTCCATTTTTATTATATCTACATGTTTTCTTTCATGCACAATATAGTTCTAACTAACATACAAGGTCTTCCTGTCATGTTTCAGGTTACCAAAGAGAAAACATTTGGAGAATTTGTATGACTGTACATATGAGATCTATACATATAAGAATCCAGCACATATCACAATTTACAATTGATTGACGTGAAGACAAATCATATAAAGTGAATGTATAAGGAATCACAGTTGAACCATCCAACTGAAATTGTCAAACCCATGACTTGTGTTAGACCAGAAATGTTAAGAAACAAATATGACTTAGGCTGGTTTTCTGATTGAGCTAACAACCCTGCAAATTACTAAAGCAACCTGCATGTAGTGAATTTTTGGGGACTTTATATGAATAGTTTAGTATTTTAATACTGGTTCATACAGTTTGATTAGTGACATGACTCGTCTGGCTCAAATAGTGACAAAATAATGAGTCAGATTTGCTTAAATTTGAATGCAAATAATCCAGGTTATCCGCATCCTCACATTTCTTGCAGACCTTAATTCCCTATAGTCGAATTTCATCCAGTCAACTCTGCAATCATAATCCCACTGCTCAAGTTTCTTTAAGTTATATTCCATTAACTTTGTGAAGTATGAAAAATAAAATAACTAGTAAAGATTATACTTTTCACACACACACTCTTGAATGCATGGAAGCCATTTCATACCTACGTCAATATAAAATTCAGAATCATAACCTAAGTCAATATGCCTGGCAATCAACAATCCTCACACTCTTGTTTATTTACATTATTTTTTTCCATTAGTTTCCTATCAACAACAAATTTCACTATTTATAAAATTACTAAATTAATATTTTCAATATAAAAATTAAGAAAGGAAATAACTCATGCAAGAAAATGTACAATTAGATAAAACACATACCGCTTTGGCAGGTGCAGCTTCAGCTGGAGCAGCCACGGCACTGAATCTAACCCCTTGAGCGTTCCCAGGGAAGCTACTCGAATCAAATTTAACATTAACAAAAATGGAAAAATCTAAAAAAGTAAAACAAAGCGGAATTTGCAGCATAAAAAAAGAGGAAATGAATGAGAGAGGAACAAACCTGGAGGCAAGATGAGATGAAACAACATCGTACCACTTGGCAGCATTGGGGAAAGAGTCACCAGGCTTTTCCACAACAGCTGCATACACTTTGATATCATCCTTTGTCAATAGATCCCTGAACTCATAGAGATAACAACCCACATACAGATTCAATCACCCAAACATCAGAAACAGTAAAAGATTGACTTTTTAATAGAAATTGAATGAATGATATAAATGTTACCCAGAAATATAGGTTTTCCCAGAAAGAAATTGATCGAGGGATTTGATACCCTCTTCGGTGTGTAGATCTGAGAAGGTGACAGCCATTGGTGTGATTGAATTCAAGAGTGGCAGTGCAAAGTGAAGAGTGAGAATAATAGAGAAAGCCTCTGCCAATATTCAATTATTGATATTTATAGTCTGCACAGTCACAAACCCTAGATCAGTCCCAACCTTTGATTTCTGAACTAAAATTCATCAAGAACCCTTATTTTAATTACTTAACCTTTTTAAATTCTTTTAATTATCATTTATAATTCTTTTTTGTCTCTAACATTTAAAATTATAAAGACTAAAAGACATTAAAATATATAAAAAAGTCTCTTTTCAAAAAGAAATTCTTCGTCCACAGAATATTTATTTTCGCTTCAATAATATTATATAATATTTTAAAATGCTTCATCCATATAGAATATTTGTTATAAAATAATATGATGATCTTCTTCTAAGTGTAGTTCAATATGTATTTGTTATAAAACAATATAATGACTTTCTTCTTAGTGTGATTCACTATGTGTTTTAGGTGAATTTTGTTATAAAAATATATTTAATTCTACAAGAATTCGATAAAGTTATATGATTTTTTAAAAATTGAATGTGAATAATTATAAACACTTTTATAAATAAAAATATTTAAAAAATTAAAAATATATAAACAAAATAATAAAAGTAAAAGAAATAAATAAAATTATTAAAATAAAAAATAAAATAATTGAAAAGTAATTCTTCTATTATTTATCTAGGTATTTATCATGGATTTAAAAATTGGATCGGATGAATCCATCCGATCTTCAAATTGAAAATTAGTTTGAAATAATAAAAAATTAAATATAATTTGGATTAAATTGAAAAAAAAACTAGTAAAGTAGATAAAATTAATTATTCAATAACTAATCTGACTTTTTTTTTAAATTGTAAATTAAATTATTTTGAAATTTATTTACTCTATTTTTATACATTATTGTGTGTCACTTATTTTAAAAAATATAAAAAATTAATTTTAAGATAAAAAATCTAGTAATTATAAAATTATTTTCTAATATATGACTTTAATATTAATAATTATAATAAAATATAAAATATAAATTTCTTAAAATACATAATGCGTAAAACAATTTAAAATAGTAATTTTTTCAAAAAATTATTAAATAAATTTATTTTGTGTTTAATATATTATTATTGTTAAAATGTATAAAAATATTATTTTATTTATTCTTATTCAATTTCGATTCAACTTTTAAATCTTAAACTTTGTCAGATTTTAAAAATCTTAATATTTATAAACTACAACCCTGTCACATAAATCTTAATACAAATATCCTCCTAATAATTAGCTTTTTATCAGGATACTAATAAATTATTGTAATTAATAATTTTTATTTAATAATTTTATTTGATTTTTACCATTCAATACTTAATCTTTATCTATTTGGTTTTCATATAAATTTATTTGATTTTCTTTTTACTTGACATTGTTCTGATTATAAAAAATAAAAAATCAATACGAACAATATGATCACCAAGAACAATTTATTAATTCTTTAAATTTTTACATTTTTTCAATAACTTTACTTTTAGTTTCTTAATTATAATTTGTCAGATGAGAGTCACCAATACATTTAATTTTAAAGATTAAACAAGTAAAATAAATGTTCTGATCCTTTAACTTTAGAATGTCTTGATTTTGAAACAAAATTTAGAATAATATTGAAATTTTCATAGAAAAACATCATATTACATAGATACATAAACATTCTAGATTATGTTGAATCTCGTATATATATACTTTCCTTCACAATCTATGTTGACTCAATTATATGTGTAGATATATAGAAATAGAAATGAATACAAGATCATTTTAATAATTAAAAAATAAAACATATTATTTTTTTACTTTATCATCTTTCTCATCAATTAATTTATAACAAATTAGTATTACTTTAACAAAAAAATATTAAGACATAAACATGTGAGATTTCTCACTTCCACATTTGAAAATATCATATCAATTTAAAAATTACCATTTAATAAAAGTGTATTATATGGCTTTAAAGTAAAAGTCACTTGAATGTAATGTACAATATAAAAATTAAATATAATAATTTTGATATAATATTTTTACAGTGATTTTGAACATTTGACAATATTATTATTCTAATATTTATTATTTTTTAGAGTTTTACAATGTGGTTGGTTACTTAACAAAAATTGCTCTTGGGACATTAGTTTTCTTCCACATGATTGTATAAACAACATTAATTAAATATTTTATCAATAAAAAACATTTTCAAACTAAGAATGAATAAAATAAATTTTTGTTCAATACACCCTTTAGCAATTTTATTATTTGAGTGAATATATAGAGTTCTTAAGTTTATGTAATACTATTAAACAAGTAGCTTATTAGCAATTATCATTGTATATACTTTTATTAAATTTAATTTTTTTATGATAATGCAAAAAATATATTAATTTTTTCTGGGAATTTTTATTGAATTCAAGGAAATTATCATATTTGAAAAAAAAACAAATACAAAAAAATCATGAAATTCATAAAAATGAATGAAAAATCCATGAGAAAAATCCAAAACCTACATGTTTAAGTCATACTGTAGAAGTTATTCTTTCCATACATTATTTTATATATTATTATAAATATAATTTATATATAATAATAATATATAAAATAAATTCTTTCCATCCACACATTTCATATTATAAATCTTTCTTTAATTATATTTTAAAATAATTTTTCGAAATATTACAAGTAATTACCTCACACACTTCAACAACATAACACAATTTTAATCCTTCATATATTTTTTCAAGAACACAATATATTACAAATTATCAATTATATTTTATATAATCATCATTATTAATTTTATTTAATAAAAAATAATATAAAAAAGCATGTGTTTTATATCTTTTAAAACTTGAAAAATAATGACTTATACTAAGTATTATTATTAAAAATTATAAATATATACATTTTTCTATTGCTTATATTGTTTAATATAATATATATTAAACAATAATTAAAGATAATTTTGATAAAAAAATTGTCTAAACGAAATTTATATATATATATATATATATTAAAAGTAACTAATAATTTTAAGTTAAAATAATTAATTTTATTTATGTGCTCATTAAACTTAATTTTTCCTAAGTTATTGCAAAATAGATTATATCAATATTTATTTTTGCAACAAACAAAAGTAATGTATTTATTGATAGAAAAAAATTACTTTAATGAAATTATTTCAATAAATATCTTGTTTATTGTTATTCTTAATATGTATACAAAATTTAAATTATATGAAAAATATATAAACATTCATAAATATATATTTTAAAATAAATAGTAATTTATCAAAACGAGTTAATGAAAATATATTTAAAAAAAATATAAATCATATTATCTATTTTTTAAATTACAGTATTAATTATTAATTTCACATGACACTATTATATTTGATAAATTTAAAATAAATGTAGCATAATACATAACAACAAAGACTAGAAATATATAACAGCTATTTGTATACCTTAAACACAGATAATTAATCTCTCTTTTATACATAAAATAAAAAGTTGGTTTGGCGGAAGGTAAATAATAATATGCAGTATTTAATTCTCAAATTTATAATTAAACTAATATAAGATATCAATAAAATTATTTAGTTGTAAATAAAGTCCTACATACTAGAGGTGTTAATGGTGTTATTTGATTTAATTTTTGACTAAAAATACATTTAAACTAGACAAAAAAATTATATACATTTATAATTTTTTATTAAACATTTCTTCATTTTTTTCATCTCTTAAATTAAAATATAATAATATATTATAAAATATATTACTCAATATTTAATAAATATATTAAATAATAATAATTATAAAGATACACATAAATTCATTCATAATAAAATAAAAAAAGATACTGTATAATTTTTTTAATATTTCACTATACAATATTCATTTAGATCTATAAATCAATCAAAACTTATGAAATTTAGTTTTTCTCATTTTGTCTAACAACTATCTTTTATCTTTGTTTTGGCTAGTCAATTTACTTATATATATATATATATATGTATATAATATCGTTACAATTAAGCTTTATCTAATTATTGTTCACTTTTTGCCAAAATATTTTTCTTTTATCTTTATTGTAACTAATCTTATTTTAAGAGTTTCTGGTGTGCTAAGATCATTGACATTAACGAGTGAAATGACAATGATATAGTGAAAAAGTCAAACGAAATAATGAAATTGATGACATCATCTTGAATAAGAGTTGACAATTTTGTTGACGAGGAAGAGGAATGAAGAAACTCATAAATCAAATTTGTGAAGTAAATCAAACAAATATATAAAGATATTTATATTAAAATGTATAAAGGTTGGGATTTTTAGAATTTTTTGAAATATATTTTGAAGATATATGAGATTCAAGAGATATATTGTATATAGAAGTTGTACTTTATTTTATTCATATACTCTATATATAGAATAAAAATATAACAAAATATTAAATATTAAAGTATATCTAAATCTTAACTTCTTAAATTTAAATAATAATTAAATATATTATTATTTTTATAAAAAAATATTTTAAAATAAAAATTAAAAAATTTCTTAAAAACTAATTTAAATAAGTAAAACTATAAAATTCATGGAAGAAAATGAGTTTCTAAAATAAAAAAATTAAGTTTTATATTATGTTATGGAGTACCCTTTAATAAAACACTCTAGTCTATCTTAATCTTATTTTTCATTTCTTACTTCAATTTCATACATCTTCTCATATTTCATCATATTCCCCTATACTTTAACTTGTATTTTTTGTAAATAATAAATTTGTAATATACAACCGAAAAAATTGAATAAAAGACTAATGGACATGTCTTCCCATTTGTGCCAAATAAAGGAAATTTGCATATTCACTATTTGATTTTAAAGCTATTTGAGATCGAAAGACTCATCTCTTATTTTTCCATAAGTGTGATTTAATGTTTAAACAAACAAATTGCAATAAATATATTTTGCTAGAATCCAGTATTAGTTATCATTTTCTGAAATAAAAACTAATAAAATCAGCACTATTGTTACCCTTTGACTTAACTCAGAGATTGGTCAATATTGGCTAATCTAACCATCATATTTTAGATGTGACTACAGAAGAATAGGTGATGAGTCCCTAACCATAAATAAAGAAGAGGAGTGTTCAAGAAAGACTACTAGAAGCATGATGAGAAGGGACACTTCCTCCTCTACCCTTTTATTTAGTTTTTTTAGCATTTCTATTAGTTGTTAAATATTTTCTAAACTCATGTTTTTTTTGGGTTTTGCAGAATTGTTTTTGACACCCCTTTTTCTACAAGTAGAGCCTTGTTTGGAGCAAAGGAGCACTTGGGCTTGAGGCCCAAGTTTGGGACATCCAAGGGGGGAGAAGTCAATCTTGACCTTCTAGAACCCTTGGAAAACATCCTCTCATCATCTCAATCATTGGCCACCCATTTTTTTGTGTCTTACCTTCTAGAATGTGTGAGTCTTGGCCACCAAGAGTGGAATATGCTTAGGAATCTTTTTCAATGTAATTCCCTCTAAGTTCCCACCCCAACTCTATATAAGGAAGCCTCTCATTCTTGTAAAAGGGTTGAACATTAATGAAATAGAGAGAATTGTTGCATAGCCTAGAGCTTGTGTTGTGTTCTTGGGTGTTCTTCCCCCTCTTGGAGTCTTATCTTGAGCCTTGGCTCAAGTGGCGGCTAACACCACTCATCTTGGGTTGGACCATCCCCCAAGTGGCGTGTAGCACTCCACTCCCCTCCCCTTCTTTCAATCTCTTCCTCCATTATTGTTTCATGTTCTTTACTTTCATGCTCTTTAATTTCCAGCACTTTACTTTCATGTCATTTACTTTTATATCTTTATGATTCAAGCCTTGTCTTAAATTGTGTTGGTTGGTTTTTATATTTTGTCATTCTCTTCTCCTCTTGAGCTCCTTGTGAAGTGAACCTTCACACTTAGATAACCTCCGGGATTATCTTCGTGTCCAGTGGGAATCTTCCTTTTAAGTGACATTCCATCAAAGACCTTATATGCTAAATATTAAAATGAACCTTTATCAATAGGATAGAGTGACACAAATGGTAATGCATAGAGGTATAAATTTGAAACTAGTTCCTTACATGAAAATTACTCGAACTAAAATACTGTTCACACACTGTGTATTCTTCAGCCCTTCCAAGAAAAAAGTTTTTAGCTCCACCAAGAGATGAGCTTCTTTCCCCTATCTGATACATGGTGTATGAGTTTTTCTGTTTTGTTTCCCTGTTGCTTCCACCACAAGTTATGTCACAATTTTCCTCTTTTAACTTCTGTTTAGGTTTTAGGTCCTTCTCCTTACCATGGTTTCTGCTTGCTTTTTGTTCTTCATCCTTCCAGTGTTTCCCTCCTTGTGTTTGATTAACCGTTTGCTTAATACTATCGTTCTTTTCTTCTGTGCTCAGTTGATCAGGAGTTGAGTCCCATGTTTCATCATGAGGGCTCTTTTCTCCCTGTGGTTGTTTCTGGTTCATCGGATAATCTGTTATTGTACCTGCACAGATAGCTAGTATTTGTAACTATAATAACTTTATTAGATACTCATGGAGGAGGAAAGTATGTGCTAATGTTAAAACCACAAGTGAATTGCAGAAATGAAAACAATGAAAAGTGTAGAAGCTGATAAGGATCACAAGTTAATATCATGAGTACATGCAACGAGATGCACTCTTAAAGTATTGGAGTATTTACTGTTGGGAGAAGTCTCGGTGCTGAAGAGGTAAAGATGTTCAGCTGAAATGTCTGGTAGTGGTATACTCTCAGTGTATGTTTCATGGGTGCTGCTACTGGGGCGTGTTTCGTGGGGGAGGTGTAGTGGTCCTCTTAAACGTATAATCTTATTGAAACGCCTTACTCTTAATATACCACAAGAAAGCTTCTGGAGGAAATACTCCTCTTCATTCTTCATTTTCCTGTGACCAGGTTGTAGTTAGATGATTCACTAAAAAAAGGTTGGATTTTACACTTGATATAGCTAACTTTCAAATCTATGAGTTCATTTGCTAGGAAAGTATGACTTGCATAAATTATGCTTCCTTAGTTAATGGATTTGACCAGATAATCTGTTTTAACATTAAAAGTCTTCATATGAAGGGTTTCAAAATAATTATATCCTTTTTGCATGTCTAGTCAATGTATAATTTTACATATAGCTTTTGGCAGTCCATCCATGAGAAAAGGATAATTCTGATGGCTAGTTTAAATTCATCTCACCTGTCTAGTATAAGCCAAGTTGCCTTTAGCTTCAGGGCTGATTTCAGTGCAACTGCCTTTAATGACGATCCTGTAGCCATTTCTATCTTAAATCCGACCTGAAAATACGATGTGCAAAGTTACAAGAGATTAAATAATAGTGGGTTTATATTTTTCTTCTCTAGTTAACTCTGAATGATCTCATTTCAACATAAGCATATAAACATATGTGCATAGATGAATAATAAAAGAACAGCTTAAACTTTTACTTGGAAAATTGTACTCCTCTCATTTGAATATTGTTTTACTTCTTCATCTGATTACCCTTAATACAAACCAGAATATATAAACTGAAAGTGTATACGCATTCTAGTGTAGTAAAAGAACTTTACAATGCTCCAACTACAACTTAGAAGTAAAAGTTTAGTAAATATCACCTATATATGTGGTGCACCTTTTTCATATTTTTGTGTTCCACTCATATTTTGAAGTAAAAATAGAAAAGTTTCAAAAAGTCAGCTAAAGAAGGGTTAAATATGTTTTTAGTCACCGAACTATTTGTCAAAATTGTGTTTTGTTCTTGGGATAAACTTTGGACCTATTTCGTCCTTATACTTTATAAACAGGTGTAAATGATCCTTGATGACAAATAAAAATATCTTTAAAGAGAGGAAAATGAGAGGAAATGAAAGAAAAAAGAATGAAAAAAACTTAAGAGACGGACGATAGTAAAGTAGAAAACTATGAAAAAGGAAAGTAAAGAGATAAAAAGGAATTCTGACACATCCAGGATAGTTTACAAAAGTTTATAAAGCACAAGGACGAAATAAGTTTAAAGTTTGTCTTAGGGACAAAACACAATTTTAACAAATAATCCAATGACTAAAAACATAGTTAACCCGCTAAAGAAAAACTCCAAATACAATAGGCATTGATGAACAAACCGGGTAAATGATAGGAGTACCAACATGTAGGGTGAAACTTTGAGCCAAAAGTTCTCATAAGCATCTTTATATTCTACTTAATTCTTATAGACTTTCAATATTTAGTAGTTAAAATATGCAAGCAAGGCATACTCGACGCTTCCTAATGGTCACAAAACCTGGTGAAGTTCAGAAGGAAAACAAAAACCAGAGAAAATGTTATTCACAGTTATTTATAAATTATATGACCTTTTCTGATTTGTATAGCTGAAAAATCTGAGCAATGTCTTCGTTGTTCATATACTCTTCCTTCTTCCTTGCAGCTTGTGCCTCTACAATCTTCTGGTTTGCTCCAAACATTAACCTGCTATCCACACTGCTTTTGTACCCCACTACAAAAAAAAATGATGCAAAGAGAACCAGTTAAAACGATTAATAAGCCTTGGACAAATAGTCAGATTACGCAACAGAACGCTTATTGATTTATTGTTTCCATTTTCTTTCTTCCAAAAACTAGTTTAAGGGGTGAATAAACAATATTAAGCTGCCTGCAATCTGAGGAAGATTACTTACTAGGAGTCATAACTTGGTGCATGACTGCAATCATTGTGAGCATATCTCCTGACACGAGTGACAAGCTACGTAGAGACCATTCCAAAATTCTTATATTAATTTCTCTAGATGCATCATGGATCACAACTACACTTTGCCCCTCCATTGGCCCTACCCTTATTCAAGTATGTTATGCAGCAAAATAAGTCCTAAGGGGCAAAGACTGTGGCAGCAGTTTAATAAGTAGTATGAATTTACCTACAAAGGACTAGGGGTTGAAGACAGCGTGTGTCCAAAGTGATTTGTCGATGAGTGATAATATTTCTTGTGCTTATCGAGTATCCTAAGTAACCCCTTAAAAATTATTATTCATGATTGGCCTTAATGGCTCAACTTTGGTAAAATCTAAGCCAATTTCCCCAACCATTGTCCCTATGGGATTGCCACATAAGTAGGACAAGGTATTTGACCATACTTTCGATGAGAACAAATGGTTTCTTGGTTAGGTAACGAAATTACCAATCCTTCTACAGGTCTAATGCTCTGCAGCTGTAGAATTTTCATGTTATTATTCCATCATACTTTGTTTCCTTTGGATCATTTTCTCATAGAGATGCCACATATGGTATGTTAATGTCGACAAAGTAAAACTAAGTTGTGATGACATGTACCTATAAAGTATAAAACAAATAGCAATATGGGAAAAACTTCAGCCCTGTACAAATTTGTGTCTTTGCCATACATGAGATGTGGGAAATCGTAATAAAAAGGGTAGGATCAAAAGTCAACTTAAATTTGAGGCATGTGATTGTACTATTCTGCAAAATTTCATTCTACTGAGAGTGGGGGAGTTTGATATAATCAATACTCAAGAATTCAAGAAATTTTGGTAAGGTTGGTTCCCTCATGTGAACCTTAAAAAGCTCTTTGTAGTAAACCAAGTTGCATCTTTATATGAATTATGGGAAAAAATATTTATATGACAGCTATGAGAAAATTGGTCGATACTCGATTCATGAAAAAAAAAATTAATTTAAGTGTTAACTCAGAGTGAGAAGAGGCTATGAAAAGAAGACATGTAAGAGTAATGTGACTTTAATTGGAACCTAACAAAAAAAATAACAAGAGGGTGATCAGGATCACAATGACGATGAAAAATATTTTCAGATAACATTTTTAGATTCATCTGAAACTATAAATTTATCAGTTTGCATGTTAAACAAGTTGGTTATATTAATTGATTACAATGGTTGTATAATATATTTTGTTAAATGAGAAAAAATAAATATAGTAATATTAGAATAACAGAATTATGATTTAACTTGAATTTGATTATTTTTTTTAAGTATCTATAGATTAAATAGGCTTAAGTTGGACTAGTCACTAGATTTTTAGACCGATTCATTTTTAAAATAATAATTATATTCTTTGAAAACTGCTACTTAAATCTTAAAAAAATATTTTTATTTTTTCAATTTAAAAATATATTTTTAAGTGAGAAAAATTGACTCCCATATAAAAGTTGCAGTAGATATAGATATAGGGATAAATAAATTAGTTATTGATAATCTAATACTTATTTAATATGTAATTTTTTATTTATTCTTAAATTAAAATGACAAGTATTTTTATTTATTTTTTAAATTTTAAAATTAAATTAAGAAACAGATTTTCCCCGACCTCTGTTTTTCAAATAATAACTATATTCTTTAAAAACTGAAAATAATAATATTATATATATATATATATTAAAAACTGAAAATTATTTTTATTTTTTTAATTTAAAAAAATATTTTTAAGTGTGAAAATATTATTGTTTAGAATATAAGTTAAACCACTTATCAATTTGGTTATATATAAATAGATAGAAAAATAGATAGATAAATCAATTGTTGATAATTTAATATATCGTATTTATTTATTGTTTATTATTAAGTATTTTTATTTATTTTTTAAATTTTAAAATCAAATAAGAAACAGATATTTCCCAACCTCTGTTTTTAAATGTTAAGTTTAACACTTCAACCTTAGATTGAATTATAAATTATTGTAATTATACTTAAGTTTAATATATTGATTGATTTCAAATGTTGAACATTCTTTTATTGTGATTTTGAAACTATAGTTTAAAACAGAAAAATTGCAAAAAAAACTAGTTAAAGCAATAATAGTGATTATAAGAGTGGTATTATAACTTGATTGGGAGGCTTGCAAAAGGAACAGTGATAATAACAATAAATAAATTAAATTAAACAAAATAATAAGAAACATATTTAAACTAAACTAATTTAAACGAAGGAAAATATATAATTATACAAAATAAAATGAAATCTATGGAAGTTACATCTAGATATTGTTTTTCATACTATAAAATATGTAAAGGAGGAATATAAGTATAAAAAATGAAACAAAAATTGTAAAAAAGAGTAATCTTTAACGTGGCAAAAAAGGATAGATAATGCTGAATAAAGTATCCTTATGAGGATCATTATCATGATTCTCTACCCAACTAAAGTCACCAGAAACATCTCCATCATCAAGTTTTCTCTGCTCAGAATCTTCTCTATTTCCTGAATTTAACTCTCCTTGCATGGAACTATTATCTGGTCCTTGCGAAACCTTTGGTGGATAAAATATAGACTCCAGATATCCATTGCTGCGAAGAGAACGTGCTACATAGAACTGGTTAGTCTCAGCCTGAGGATTCTCTCTCACTATCAATGACTCATCAAATGGTAACTCATCAAATGATGATGGCAATGGAGGCAGTCCTGATACCGAAGAAGGGCCACTTGAACATGCATAGTCACCATAAATAAAATCTCCCAAGAACTGATTACTGCATTTATGTAGTTATTAAAACCAAGTTATTTTGGGATGAAGGAGTGAATCTGATGCAAGAAGACAACGGCTTTTGTACAGTAGGGGTCGAAAAAATTTTCCTTTCATCGATCTGGTTTTTTTTATTATTACAAAATAAGATTAAATCATGTTTACTCAACACGACTTTAAATAAAGAAATCTGATTATTCGTAACACAACTTTTGTTTGATTTTTATTTATTTTTAAATAAAATCATGTTATGTAACACGATTTCAGTTTAAATTATTTTTATTTTTTTAATAAAATCGTATTATGTAACATGATTTCAGATGGACATACTGTAATTGTTTCGATCCCTTAGAAAGAAGAAAGAAAAACAAATTGTGTTTCGATCCCTCTTACATATAGAAAGAAAAAAAGAAGAACAAATTGTTTCGATCTCTCTTACACACAGAAAGAAGAAAGAAGAACAAAACACTCATAAAAATATCACACTTCTAAACAAGGAAATATTATAACTTATTTATGAAATTGCATGGCTTTAGGTATCTCAGAAAGTTGTTGCATGGCTTTAATCATATTATTCATAGCATGACTTTTGTTTAATTTTTAAAATTCTTTTAAGTAAGTCAGCATGACTTTTGTTCAATTTTTAAAATTCTTTCAAGTAAAGTCATGTTATGTAACACGATTTCTAAAGTCGTGTTATGTAACATGACTTCAGATTCAGATACTGTAATTGTTTTATTTTTTTCAACTCCTCTTACATACAGAAAGAAAAAAGAAGAACAAAACACTCATAAAAATATTAGAGTTCTAAGCAAGGAAATATTATAACTTACTTATGAAGTTGCATGGCTTTAGGTATCTGAGAAAGTTGTTGCATGGTTTTAGGTACCTCAGAAAGTTGTTGCATGTGTTCAGGTACCCCAAAAAGTTGCATGTATTCAGGTATCTCACAAAGTGGCATGTTTTGAGGTACCTCAGAAATTGGTGGTACACAGAGTGAATTTTGACTGTTATCAAAATTGTTGAATACCATATGTGGCACACAGGATGAGGTACCTACTTCTGAGTCATTGACACCTTGAATGTTAATAGTAGTTAGACCAGTTTCTGGGTTGTCAGCATTGAACACAGGTTTTACATCATCTGGGTAGACACTTAAGCCAATTCGTCTTCTTTTCTTTAGTCTGGTGTTCCAAAAGTTCTTTATTTCATTGTCTGTTCGTCCAGGCAACTAAACAAACACATAGAAGAACATAGAATGTAAGTAACTCTTGATCAAAATTCTATTGCAGTCCAAAATAATGAAATAATAATATGCAATTCTTTTGATAGAAAATCAAGAAGTGAAAGAACATATTCAGACCTGCGTAGCCATTTTTGCCCATTTATTTCCCATTGACGCATGTAACTCAATGACCTTACGTTGTTCTTCTTTACTGAATGCACCTCTTCTCAAATCTGGTTTTAGATGATTTGTCCATCTTAAACGACAGCTTTTTCCACAACGAGCTAGTCCAGTGTTTTTCTGCACTACGTTCCAATTTCCTGGTCCATGTCTTGACACATATGCTGCCAAGATTTGATCTTCTTGTGCTGTCCATGGACCTTTCTTTAAATTATTTTCAGCTGACGGATAATCACGGCCATTTTCCTCACCTGAGAACGAGGATAGAGTACCTACAAAGAAGATATATATAAAGTTAGTGAATAATGTTAAAAAATCACTTCTCAGAAAGTAGTTCAAGCTATATGATCCTGCAGTCTTGGACTGTAACAAACAACTTTGTAAAGATATCATAGCAACTTTCAAGAACTACATTGCATCACTGTGCATGCACTACTACATAATGAAGAATTAACGTTGACAATTTACGTCGGTTAAACCACAAACGACGTAGAAGTTATGAAGCAGATGATTCCACGTCAGTTTTGGAATTCTATGAAAAGTTTTGGCAGGAATATGTGTAGAATTGACTAAGTTCATATAAATCAAGAATAAATGAAGTTAGATCATTAATTATGTACCTCTGAGCATGAAGGGGAAGGTTGTTGCCAATATAATACTAATAGTGCAGATCATCTTTATTGGTTGGTTTTCACACTTCAGAATTATTGTGTGGAGATCTGGTTTGTTAAATTGAGTTGGTTTTAATTGTGAAGGAGATGATTGTATTTAAATGGGTAATACCAGTTAAATTTGTAATGTTTTCTGTTGTGAATCAATATCATAATAATAACTGTTATCAGTATTTATCTCTATTATCAATATCAATATTATAATAATAATATAATATAATAATAAGTGGATAGGATAATTAATGAACTTCAAGTATAATAATACAAAAAATTTAAATTTTAAATTATATGATATTATATAATATACCCAAACTTTTATCTCTATCTCTTCTTATCAAATTTTCAACAAAATTATAAAAAATAAAAATTTTGAGTATGTTTTCGAATATTTTAAAATAAATCATGATCATTCTTTGTGTTTCACAGGTAGTTACTTTATTATTTACTGATAAATGGTTAAGATTTATTAATAAAATAATATTCGTGAGAATATTCAAATTCTTTAAGATTTATTTCATTCAAATTCTTATTCTTTGATATATTATTATAGGAAAGAGGATCTATGCATTTTTTTGAAAAAAAAAACAGAGCTATAGAAAAAATAATGGGTGATTAGTGATATATTACATTATTGAAATATGTGCATGATTTGTGTGCTTAAGATCTGTATAGATATTTTTAGTATTTGAATACTTTATTTTTATTTTTAATTAAAAAAATAAAAAAATAAAATGTATAGAATAAAGGAGACTATGCAAGTAGTTTGTATATGTTTTGAAAGAATATTAATAATAGTGAGGAGAAAAAAATATAAAATATACTATTCGATGAAGATTTGTAATGTGTTGTTGTAGAAGTGCGTATCAATTTTGATCGTTTGTTTTATTTATTTTTTTAATTTTAAAATATAATTAAAAAAATAATAGAATCAATAGAGAGAATTATTTTATATATTATAAATTATAAATTACATAAAATAATAATAATAATAATAATATATAAAACAAATTCTTTCCATATACACATTTTATAATATAAATTTATCTTTAATTATATTTAAAAATAAAATTTTCAAATATTAAGTAATTACCTCACCCACTTCAACAACATAACACAATTTTAATCCTTCATATATTTTCTTCAGGAGCGCAATATATAACAAATTATCAATTATATTTTATATAATCATCATTATTAATTTTATTTAATAAAAAACAAAATATCTCTTTTTTATTAGTGTATATAAGAAATCCTTTGTTTTTTATCTTTCAAATTTTTAAAAATAATTATTTATTACTAAATATTATAGTTAAAAATTATAAAAATATATTTTATTTATTGCTTATATGTTTAATATAATATATGTTAAACAATAAAAACCTGAATATACAGCAAAAATTAAGTTACCTATATGTAATATTATACCTAGAAAAAATAGATACATTTAAAGATAATTTTGATAAAAAATTATGCAGACTAAATAAGAAATAATTATATATATATATATATATATATATATATATATATTAAAAGTAACTATAATTTTAATTTAAAATATTCAATTTTATTTATGTGCTCATTAAACTTAATTTTTCCTAAGTTATTCCAAAATAAATTTTATCAATATTTACTTTTACAACAAACAAAAGTAATGTATTTATTGATAGAACAAAATTACTTTAATGAAATTAGTTCAATATCTTGTTTATTGTTATTCTTAATATGTATACAAAATTTAAATTATATGAAAAATATATAAACATTCATAAATATATTTTTTAAAATATATAGTAATTTATCAAAACAAGTTAATGAAAAATGTATTTAAAGAAAACCTAAATCATATTATATATTTTTTAAATTACAGTATTAATTATTAATTTCACATGTCACTATTATATTTGAAGAATTTAAAGTAAATGTAGCATAATGCATAACAATAAAAACTAGAAATATATAATAGCTATTTGTACATAAAAGAAAAAGTTGGTTTGACCGAAGGTAAATAATAATATGCAGTATTTAATTCTCAAATTTACAATTAAACTAATATAAAAGATCAATAAAATTATTTAGTTGTAAATAAAATCATACATATTATTGACTAACAAATAGTTCACATAATCTGCAGCAAAGTGAAGTGTTGTGTGGGTAACACTGAAGTTAAAAAGCGGGAAACCTTAAGCACATGACATAACTGATACATACAGACTTGATCAAAATATGAAATGCAGTATTCACATTTTGCCTTCTAAGATGAAAACAGTCTTGAAAACAAGTAACCATGGCAACCCTGCACAGTATCTAGCAGAGGCATAGTTTGGCATGCTTCCTCAGCCACACGATTCATCCATTTTTCTAATATAACTTCCGCAACAGAAGCAACCTGATGCTGCAACAGTGCTGCACCAAGGGGTCCTATCAGATTTAATCTGGTGGCAGCAGAAATCACATCTCTAATTGTGATGAACATGTAAGCTCTCTGAGAACTAGTACTATCAAATCCTAGTGCTCCGCATACAAGTCCAAAGACAGGAGCATGATGAAAAGACACAGTTCCTAAACCCACAGAAGCATCTCTCATGGTTTTGAGGGAGGGAACCTCAGAAAACACAGCTGAAGCCACCCTCATTAGTGCGGATCCTTGCGACATTGATGCCTTCCGACCTACTTCATTAGTTAGGGTAGCATCCAATATTTTATCAAGCTTATGCCAGTTTTCCAAATTGGGCAACATGGAAGCTGAGTATACAAAAGGAAGCAGTAAGCTTCCTGTATTCTCCAAAATATGGATAATAAATGTCTTAAGATCATTGGAATCAGACACTAAGCGGGTCTGAACTGCTGCTTCAAGGCCAAATGAATGAGCAAATCCACCAGTAGGTAAAAGAGAATCAAGCAACTGCCATTGACTCCACTGTAAAAATGGGTCTGCAAAGCAAGGGCTGCTGTGTCCTTCATTTATTTGCATTGTTAATCATATGATTCCAGCGCTGACCACAACAGTCTGATTACTACAAATGCCCAGAGCAATAAACCAGGTTTATGTATTCAATCTTGTAAAACAATCTAAAAATATTTACATATAGATCTTTTGAAAACGAACCATATTCCTAAGACATAAACCTTTTGGGAAATTCAACCCAAAGTTGAATTTCCGAAAGGGTTCATGATCTTATTGCTACCAAATATAATAGGCTCACAGAAGATAGATGGTATGCATAAGTATACTTCTACTGAAGATGCACTCTGCAGATCTAGTATGACAACAGCCTTGTGAAAGAAAAAATTAAGATATGACTTTGTCAAAAAATACTTCTGTTATTTCAAAAGCCAGACAACACTCAAGTGAACCATAAGACATGCTAAAGTTAAGATGGAAGAAACTTCAGTTCTACAATAACCAAAATCAAAGAAACGGATTTAATGGAGACCAGGAACTTCTCTCGACAAAATTTAAAGAACAAATTGCAAAAGGTGACAAGTTCTTAGCTTGCTTAGCAAGTCAATATCTCAATCAAACACAGGTGTAACTGGTTATCTTAGTAGGTTGAATTAAATGGTAGGAACTTCATAAATGTTGAAGATGCACGTATAATCCATTTTTAGTTATTTGATAGTACAAAAAATAGAAAATAAGATAAAAGAAAGTAACAGTAGAATTAAATATGGACTAAGGTTAGAGACATCTGTCAAAGCTCTCTTGAAACTTGGAAGCAGTAAGAAAACACAATTATAATACCTACTCAGGTTACAACATACAAACCACAGTCAAGATCAAATTGTACTGGGATGTGAGACTTGGAACAATCTATTTATCAAGGTTTTTCATCCTGTGATTGACACTTGTCATTCAGCAATTACAAGTAAAGCTGCTGCACCAAGACATTCTCTAATACTTTGAATCTAATACCATCATCACAGACCAAAAAAAGGCTAAGACTTGTTCTCTTGGGTTTGATTATCACCCTGGTTCATGAATTGGAAGCCCATGATATACCTATACTCTCCAGTCCCAAGGCAACGGGAGCAGTAACTAAGACCGCTTCCACCACAAGTCCTACACCATATTGGCCATTCCCCTTTCGGGAGCATTTGCAAATGAGTCTGGTTTGTCCTCCCCCTTCCACAACACTTGTCGCAATCAACTCTTCCACTCCCCTCACATACCACACAGTGTGGATCCGGCTTCTTCCTCCTTCTCCTCCGAACATTCGACTCTGTTCTCACAACCCAACACGGCTTTGAGAACGATAGATGAGGTACGAACTTGGACGACCGAGACGGGGGCAAACCATTGAAATTAGTGGCCTCAAATCGGACAACCGTGGATAAACTCAGTGTCCCAAAACCCATCTATGCCGGAAGAACTCCAGTGCCTACTCCACTTTCACCAATGGAATCTGAAACAAAAATAGGGTACCTACTTACTGTGGACTTCCAACAAACATGTGTTCCCTAATCAGTAATTCATGAACAAGATTAAGACAATTGCCTCTGTGCACTGTGACATGTATGCATAGCACCTCTTCCAATATAATATACGGAATGTTTCCATTATTCTTATCAACTCACCGAAATGGAGCATCATCCGATACCAAATACTGAAACCCTAATGAAAATTATCATAATTGCAGGGAAAACAATTGTCATCTATTGGTGAAAATCGATACAGGCCCGCTTAAATTTACAAAATTTTAACTTTTATATCAACAAGGGAAAAAAACTTGCTCATAGTTGTTCCCGGTCCTTAATTCATGCCTTGCAAGACACACAAGAAGAGTTACTTGATCAAAGATTACGAAGAAAGACAAGGGAATGAAATATCCTGATGGGTACAACCCAGATGAATACAAACATGACTGAGCTACAAAATCCAGAAAGGAATTCGAACATATTGAAGAAAAAACAGAAAATTTGGAAATAAAACAGTAGGGTATGCGAATTTTACCAGGTGAAGTCAAGAAACTATAGAAAGGGGTGTCAATGTGAGGCCTCCTGTCGTGTCTGTCTCCCTTTCCTGCCAACACAAAAGATGGATTATAAGAGCCAAAAGGAAAATAATAAATTTAAATAATTTTTTCTTTTCTTCAAATAAGAGTTTATTCCGTAAAATTTAAAAATTTAGCTATATACTTATGTATACTAATCAGCATTATCAACCAAAATTGATTTATATATCTTAATTTAAGTAGTCAAGAAGAGTAAACTAATGATAATAATAACACCTTATTTATAAAATAAATTATCTTATAATTTTAATATTTCGTATAAAAAAAACTAATCAGTTGTCAAATTTTCATTATATAACTTGAAATATGAAATACATTATATTAAAATTATAATACAAGTTCATTATTATAATAAATAAGTAACTTAAATGATAATAACAGCATACGCTCAAATGTGTTTTTTATTCTTTAACATATGGTTCTAATTAGTCTCAGTCTCTTTATCTTTAAATTTTGTGGGTTTGATTTCTTAAGATTATATTAAAATTAATTATATTAAAATTAAAATTAATTTTAATATCTATGTTTCAAAAATTTTAATTTTAAACCCTGTATTTGAAATATAATGAAATTAATCCTTAAATTAAAAAAAAAGAGTTTGATCCATATCTTTTTAAACTTTTATGAAATTAGTTGTATTATAGATTATACATAAACTTTTTTTATGTAGACATTATGTTAATTTCTTATCATTTTGATAAAAAAAATCCCTATATTAACTCAAGATAGGTATGGTATAAATAATACTTAATTTTTAAATTAAATACGAAAGATATATATATATATATAGTGTCTTTATTAATATATTTATTTTCATTCTAAACTATGAAAACATTTTTTATTATTTGGTAATTTTAAAAACTTCTATTTTTTTTATCTCCGGTTTCATTTGAAAATAATTTCTCTTCAATATACAATTATTGGTTCCCTCAACACTTGAATCTTTTTAATATTTATAAAGTTCACTTATGTTCCCTCAAAAGTTCATGTATAAATATATTCGCTACACAAATTAATTATATTAATTTCACCTATGAACAAAAAAACTAGTAAAATACCAATTCCATTTATTTAAAAAAAAGTTAAAGGAAATTTAAAAAGTAAAATAAAATTTAATAAAAATCAAAAGCATAGTAAAACACAATTTTGATGTGCTCAACCCAACCTAACTCTTTAGGAGTCATTTGTTGTTCCGCGAACAATATGAGGGATTATCCAAATTGGAAAGAGTTAGAGGTTTTGGTGGAGTCAGCAAATTCTAAACTTTTCTAGTACAGTTGATGTAAAACCTAGTATTGATTTTGTTCACTGAGAGAGATGGTGAAATCCCCACTAAACCCAGAACTAGTAAGGGGGATTTTTGATGTTACGGAGTCTCGCACAGACATATACACAAACAGTTGGAGTGCAATGGAACCCTGAGAGAAGGAGAAGAAGAAGAATCCAACTCCGTTGATCCATGTCCACGATGTTACCAATCAAACATGTAACCAAACACCGTCTGAGATCCAAATCGTTAGTCTCCTCCACTCTCAACCCTTACACTTCCCATGCTGCTTGCGCTTCTCTCGCATCATCGCCTTCTCCATCAACGCCCTTAACTTCAAACTCCTTTCTGGCCACGCAAAACGACGTTGCCTCCTCCTTCAAGACGTGGTTCGCGACGCGGAAGTTCCAGCTCGACCCCCTCGTCAACCGCATCTACCAAATCCTCACCGCTTCCCGCGACGACGACGACTTATCCGCCGCGCTCTCCACGCTCTCCCCCCCGCTATCCGAGTGCCTCGTCCTCCGAGTCATCCGCCACAGCGCCTCCCAGCGCGATATCCTCCCCTGCCTCAAGTTCTTCGACTGGGCTGGCCGCCAAGCGAACTTCCACCACACGCGTGCCACCTTCTTCGCCATCTTCAACATCCTCGTACGCGCCGACCTCAAACCCCTCGTGCTCGAGTTCCTCGAAGACTTCCGCCGCAACATCTCCAACCATCGCGTCCGTTTCCACGACATCCTTGTCGTCGGCTACGCCATCGCCGGGAAGCCCCAAAATGCGCTCCAAGCATACGGCAGAATGCGCTTCATTGGCTTGGACCTCGACTCCTACGCTTATCACGTCCTATTAGACTCCCTTGTTGAGAAAAACTACCTCAACGCTTTTGACATCATTGTGAGGCAAATTCGCGCTAAGGGTTTCGAGAATCACACTACCAATATCATTGTTGTTAAGCATTTGTGCAGAGAGAGAAGGTTGGATGAGGCTGAGGGTTTTCTCAACGGTTTGATGTGTCGTGGGGAGGAGTTAAAAGGGCCTGAAGTGAGTTTTTTAGTTGGTGCTTTGTGTGAGAGTTTTATGTTTGAACGTGCGGTTGAGTTGGTTAAGCAATTTGGGAGCTCTGGGTTGGTTCCATTGGATCATGCTTATGGGGCATGGGTAAAGGGTCTTGTTCAAGGTGGTAAGGTGCATGAGGCATTGGAGTTTTTCTCTCAGAAGAAGGATTCTGACGGGTATTGTCCTACCACTGTTAGGTATAATATTTTGATTTATAGGCTTTTGCGGGAGAATCGGCTTCGTCAAGTGTACGATTTGTTGGTGGATATGAATGAGAGTTGCATTCCCCCTGATGTGTTTACCATGAATGCTGTTTTGTGCTTTTTTTGCAAAGTGGGGATGGCTGATGTTGCGCGGGATTTGTACTATTCGCGGTTTGAGTTTGGTTTGTCTCTCAATCACTTGGCTAGCAAGTATTTGATACTTACTTTGTGCTGGGATGGGGGTGTTATGGAGGCGTACAACGTTCTCAGAAGCTTGATTGACCAGAGTTATTTTCCTGATGGGCGGACATTTTGCACGCTCGCGAGGGCTTTGTGTAGGGAGGGCAAGATTGCTGAGATGAAAGAGTTGATGCATCTTTCTGTGGGCCGGAATTTTGTGCCTCCTGCTTCAATTTATGAGAAGTTCATATCTGCTCTGTGCCAGGCTGGGAGAGTGGAAGATGGTTATTTGGTACATGGGGAACTTAAGACTGTTGCTGCTGGTACTTCGTATGCTAAGATGATTAAGGGTTTTGTTAAGTCGGGTAGGGGAGATATTGCTGCTCGGCTTCTTGTTGAAATGAAAGGTAATGGTCATAGGCTGACCAATCCATTATGTAGAGCTGTAATTTGCTGCTTACTTGAAATGGATAATTCAAGAGGGCGCTTTTTCAATTTACTGGAGATGCTCACTCGTTGTGAACAATCTTGTCACACTTACAACGCTTTCATCGATGGAGCTGGACATGCACAGAAGCCTGAGTTGGCTAGGGAAGTATTTGAACTGATGCAAAGAAATGGTGTTGAGCCCAATTTGCTTTCTCGTATTTCTTTGTTGCGAAGTTATTTGCTCAATGGGAGAATTTCTGATGCTCTGAATTTTTTTAATGTTGTCCGGGACCAGGGTTTGGCACGCAAGATACTATATACTACCTTGGTTGCTGGTCTTTGCAAGTCCAATAGGATAGACTTGTCACTTGAGTTCTTTTTCAGCATGTTCAGAGTTGGATTGAATCCAAGTCTTGAATGCTATGAGCTTCTTGTGCAGAAGCTTTGCTCATCGCGGAGATATCATGACGCAATACATATTGTTAACGTATGTGAGAAAGTGGGACGCCCAATAAGTTCTTTTATTGGCAATGTACTTCTTCATCATTCTTCGATTTCACCACAACTCTACGATATATGCGTTTATTTAAGAGGAGTGAAAGAGCGGGGATTTTTTGGTAATTCAACACTTAGCTTGGTGATTGGTGCATTTTCCGGTTGTCTCAGACTGACTCATTATATTTCGGATTTGGAACAATTAATAGAGCAGTGCTTTCCGCCTGATATTTTCACCTACAATCTGTTGTTGAAAGAATTATCCAAGAGTGATATGGACAAGGCTCGTTTGTTGTTTGCTCGGATATGTCAAAAGGGTTATGAACCTAATTGTTGGACATATGATATCATGGTACGTGGTTTCTCAAATCATGGTAGGAAAGATGAGGCTAAGCGGTGGCTTGAAGAAATGCTCCGAAAAGGATTTTATGGATTTTATCTTAGAAACCAATAGAATATTCATTTAAGGACAATTGGTCAGTGTCCAATCAATGTGTTGAAGATGTAACATGATTTACCCAATTTTGGTAAGGATATTATGATTTTTAACCATTTATTGGAAAATGGGCTACATTGGTTTTAGTTTTTCTGTTAAATTTTTATTCTTAAACAGTCCTTGCATCTTTTATTCCCCTCCCCTTTTTTTCTTGTGGAAGCATTGGAAAGTAAAATATGTTTCCACCTTGTATTATTTATCACATTGGATTGACATAAGCTATCATATTTGACATAGCTTTTATACATCACCTTATTCTCCATACTGTATTGTTAAAGTTAGAAGCATTGCTTCTTATCCTCTTTTTTCGTTAGTTATCACCACACAGAATGAAAAATAAAATCATGTTATTCATAATTCAGGACACAAATTTGACTAATTCTGAGTCTCAATAAAGTAGTTGTTGTTAGCATCACTAATTACTGATTCCCATGAAGGCCTTTGGGTTTCATGCCAGTACCATATTGACCTTGGGAATTAGTCATTGCAACAAACGCAGTACAGCTATCAGAATTAGAAGGGATTGAATTTGCTGCGTACATCTACCTAGCAAGTTACCCTACGAGCTACCTTCTTTACATTCTTTCTTGTAAAAGGTATTGTCTGTTGTGGTTTCTTTTGGTAATACTTCTTTTTTGTACTATTATTTTCTTGTGAAAAACTATGAATTGGTGCCTTTTGCTTTGATTTCTGTAATGTGCATTGTGCTTGACTCCTTGTTTAGAACTTGCACTTGTCGTTATCTTTTTTTGTACCTTCCGTGCCATCATCCATAGTCTCATTTTCTGTTATATAATTTGTCAGATTACGCAAATGAGATACCAAATATGGTTATCCCAGACTTCTATAATTATTTACATGCTTTCTAGTTTCAACCTAGTAATAGTTAGTATAGCTCGGGTTTGTATTCTTTCTGAAGCATGATATATACACCATGTATTATTTTCCCTCTAGTCAGATGTTTTCTAGCCCCATTAATAACCCCTCCATTCACAAGTTAGGTTGAAAAATTGTGTCATTGGTAAGGTATTGGTTGGATTTGCATAGCAGCGTACTTCGTGGCCTGGTGTATGCTCTTGTCTTGTCATAGCTGGCAGAATCTACTTGAAAGCTGAAATGGAGAACTGGTTGTGTAGAAAGAAACAAAGGAGAGGAAAAAGGTCACTAGGAGAAAGAGGAAGAAAACAGATAAAAAACTAATGCGGTGAAGAAAGCCATTAGTTTATGAGTTTATTCATAAAGGAAGTTTGGGAAATCATTTATTCAGAAGTAATTGGTACATTTACTCTTGAGCATGTTTAGTCTCAAATGATCCATTGAGTACATACGTAAAAAGGAAGTTTCGAAAATCATTTATTCAGAAGCAAGTAGTACGTTTACTCTTCAACATAATTAGTCTCAAATCCATCGAGTACCAATGTGCAAATGGGTAGAAATAGTCAAGACTAAGCTTTGCTGGTAGGGCTGAACCTAGCCTGTTCTAGTTTGAGTTTATGCTGAAAAGAAGTTATGAAAATCATTTATTCAGAAGTGAGTGGTACATTCACTCTTCAACATATTTAGTCTTCATTAATCCATTGAGTACGAATGTGCAAAGGGGTTAGCAAGAGATTAGGACAAACTTTGGTAGGCTTAAATCTAGCCTTTTAGTATTTACACCTACTTTGGTAGATTAGCCCAAGCTTTTTAATAAAACAGTTCAGGTCTAATTCAGGCCCTACAAGAACTTCTGATACCTATTTCGTATTACACCCTTATGTGCAACATGTTGTTTTTGAACCGAACCATAATTTCCTATTGGTTCATAATACGTTAGATTGTTTTCTATTTCTACAGAAGGTGTTCAACCTATTCCCTGGACTATCCGGATCAACATTGCTGTTGCTGTTGCAAGAGGATTAACATTTTTACATACCCTTGATGCAAATGTTATATGTCGTGATTTAAAGGTAGCCAACATCCTACTTGATTCGGTATTTAACATTGAAAGTTTGGCCTGTGAATTTTTGAAAAAAACAGCACCTGTTGTTTGCATCTAAGTCTCCATTCTGATAGAGTAGCACTATGATTTATGTAGGATTTCAACCCAAAGCTTTCGGATTTTGGCTTCGCATGAGATGGTCATACTGGAGACAACACGCATGTTTATTGGAACTCATGGTTATGCTACACCAGAGTATGTAGCTACTGGTAAATTTGCCTTTCTATTTTTCTATACCCTTTTTATCAAAAGTGTTTGGTTCTTGGCTTTTGAATGTTCAGGTTGACAGTACCAAAATGAGAAAACAACGGCAAGGAGAAATTGAGACACAAAAAGATGCAATAGTACACTGTTATACTATAAATGAACACTCGAGACTTTCTTTTATTATAAAAATTGATACCAATTTCAATGCATACTATACCAATTCACAACTCTGAAGACCAAGTACCCAGCCTTTGTAATTTGTCTGTCACTTCTTCCTTCAGGATCACAGCTCAAAATGAAGAAGCAAATTTGCTAAAATATATCATTACACATGATGAAAAACAAAAGGCAAAGCTGTTCATAATGTATCTTCAAAACTCTAGAGAGCCTTCTAAACGTATGAGACGAATACTAATTATTGTTCCATTTACTGTGGTGTTATCTCCATGATTTGTAAAGTTGATGAACCTATCTTTTGCTAATTATAATAAGTTGACCCTTTTACTAAACAAATAGGTCATTTGACCCGAAGGAGTGATGTATACAGCTTTGGAGTTGTATTGTTAGAGTTACTAACAAGAAGGCGTGCAGTAGATGAGAGGCCTGGATTTTCAGAAGAAACACTGGGGGATTAGGCAAGGCCATTCCTGAGTGATAGCAGAAGAATTTGAGTATCATGGACTCAAGGTGAGGTGGACAATACTCCAAGAAAGGAGCACAAGCAGCAGCAACACTTGCACTGCAATGTCTAAACACATCCGAAATACAGACCAACTATGGTAAATGTTCTAGCAGCATTGGAAGCACTAAATTTCTCAAAATTCATTCCCAAGGACCCCAAAATCTGGATCTCAGAATCATACAACAAAGCATTCTAGTCATTCCCAAAAGTCAGCTACAAATAATAACAAACTATGAGCTGCCTTCCTGTGTGCCAATAATGCTTCTGCATCTCAACAAGTGTTTTGTTCTTTCAATTTTTGGTGCTAATTGTAATTAGTATAAAATAGTTTTTATGAATAAGTTAATTTTAGTTTGTGAAGAAATATTATTATTTTTTATTTTATTCCCCATGAATTCATCCAAACATGTTTTATTGGAAAGCATTACCAAGCTTAAGCAGCTATATGCTTAAAACAAGGAGTAAATAGATAAATATCATATTAGAGTGTTTAAATAATATCTTAATTTTTTCCCTTTGAACTCCTTAAGTAATATCTATCATTTACCTTGAATAATTAAAAGCACTACAACTTTGTGAGTGTTTGGAATAGGTGTGAAAATAATATATTATATTAACATTTTAAGCTTATATATGTTATATAAAAAATGTTTTTAAGATAATCTGTTTTTCTAGACTGTGTAGAAGAAATATTTTTTATAATAACGTTCCGAAGAGAAATATAAATTTATTTGCCCGTGTCACAGTATAGTTTGTCTAGCAAGTTAGTTCATTGTGATCGGTCTTTTAATGGACATTATTTCTTTGTGCTTATAGTTTTTGTTATTAATTTGGGTATTTTTTGAGGCATAATCTTATTTGAGTTGACAAGACATCGACGACAAAAAAAATTACATATATATATATATATCTAAAATTTAATATTGAATCTATCTATTAGTTAAGTTCAAACAATAGTTGACATACTACGCTTCTATTCCAGAAGTAAAACGTGTGACACTATGAATTCGAATTACCCCTGATTAAAAGAATACGAGAAAAGGAGTCTTCATCGATAGTTTCAATTAAACCTACGGTTTTTTTTATTGTTTATGAAGCAGAGCAAAATACAACATTTGAACTTGGTGCTTTCTTGAGTGGGTGGAGAGAACTCAGTGCATTATAATCAATCATCTGAAAAAAAAATTAAATTCAATTATAATCAGGTCACTTTTATAAATGGGTTGTAAATTGTTCTGATGCTTTAAATTTACTCATACATCAAAGCTTGGTTGTGGGGTGATAAATTTACTCAGACATCTAATGGGAACATGAAGTTCTAAAGCTGAATGTACTATGTTAAATAAATTTGATACTGAATTAGAATTATATCAGGTGTAAACCTCTATTATAATGCAGCAATTCAAGAAAATAAAAAAAAATGGCAATAATTAGAAAGTAGAAACTATCTCCTTTCAAGATGAACAATAGAAAATGTCAGAAAATAGAGAATTACTTTCTTGAAGAACCAGCTTCTTCAGTCAGACTAACCAATCACCAATTTATTCTTGCATTGTATTCGGTTACCATACTCATCATATAATCCTCTCTCTCCTTCAGCCACCTGTCATTTTCTCTATTTTTTTCTCTCCTTCAGCCACATCCACATGTTCCACTCTTCCCCACTTCTGCCTCCCTTGAAATTTGTTTATTTCTTCTTCCACAGTCTCTCGTAATTCATTAATTTCACTTCCCTACCCTACCACTACCACAATCATCCATATTGGGCCTATTTATTTATTTATTACTACATACTGTGCCTGTCATACTAAAGGATAAAAGTAACGAAAAAAAGTTATACAAGGAAATATCCTGAAAATAATATCAGTAGCAGCTGCTTGTAACACATTTTGAAGTATGCTGCTATCATCAATACATAATGCACAGGATTCAATGAGTATAGGAAAAAAAACTATAAAATCGGAGGATCACTCTTCTTTTGTGGTGCCCTTGTGATTTGGAGCACCAAACATTACCGAAGGTGCATTCATGCATCACAAAGGTTTCCAGGTACTTCAAGTAATGAGAATAGTATATCTCAATAGTATACAAACCATAGAGGTCAGTTCTCATCTTCTTCTAAATAACTTGATCCATTAATAGTCCGATCTTTCTCAAATTTATCAGGGTATTGCCAAATCATAGTGCTAATACTGATCATCGTAAGAGAGTATATTTACTGCTGCCAACCATACTGTTGTTGATTGCGGTTTCCACCCATCATGTTTGAGCCACGACCGGCTGCTGAACCCCCATATGGACCACCTTGTTGGGGATAATTTGGAGCTCCAACTCCATAGCCGCTGCCACCACCACCCCCACGAGGACCCCCACTAGGCATGCTATTGGACCCATAAGGTGCCCCCCTCCCTTGAGGAGGATAAGGTCCAGTGCCATAACCACCACCTTGACCTCCTCGATTTGGGTGATTGTATCCTCCACCTTGGTTCCCATTGGGAGGATATCTTCCTGGTCCACCAGATGGACCTCGAGGCTTCCCATAATGATGAGTAGGTCCTGCAGCAACTGCAGGTTGAGAGCCATGAATTGGTTGGTTTGGTCCTGACCGCATTTGGGCATGTTGTCCAGGCTGCTGAATGGGGGGAAGACGAGTGTGCTGCTGTGGGTGCTGCATTTTCTGACGCTTAGCCATTTCTTCATTTTGCCGTTGTTGTTGGCGCTTTTTCTTTGTCTGAAACTCGTGTGATGACTCGTACTTGGGTAAACTAAGCAATACAGAAGAGTAGAAAGTTGAAAAGTATCGACCAGAAAATGATTAGTCGAGTAGAAACAATAATTGAGCAAAAAATAAATAAAAAGGAGAGGGGTTAATGACAAGATATTTAATCCAATTAAGATGACAAAGTTTCACGGAAAAGTAGCATTCTCAAAATAAGTAACTAAAGTACATGCAAGGTCTTACCTCTTCGGGTCGCATGGTAATGGATCTGTCCAGAAATACTCAGCATCAAGTGCATCTTTCGCAGTAATTCTCTGTAGGAATCAAATTGACAAACAAATTTTAGGATACGGATCATGAATAAAACTGATCATCATAAAATCACGTAAACAGGCGGCAAATAATTATTTTGCTTACATTTTTTGTTAAAATAAATTTTCAGATTATGCCAAGAACACACAACTTCGTATTTATAAATTACAGCACATAGAAACTTTACAAAATTCGCCTCATCTCAACTAGCATCAACTATGCCATCAATTTTTTTTTGCTTTTCACAAAGGAAAACAGATGTATAGCACTTTTCTCTTAAGCTTACTGAGATTTCTGTCAACATATATGATATATAAATATAACAAAACAGAAAATTGTAGATACAGTTAACCAAGTCAAAATAAAACAGACTGAGTCATAAAAAACAAAACTGGAAAAACAGGTATTTGAACCCCTTAACTTAAAATAAGAATTCATTTAACAAGTTAGCCATTTGGAAGAAATGATACCTGTGCTGGATCAAGCGTCAGCATCTTCTCCAACAACTCCAAAGCATGATGATCAAAACTGTAAGTCATAGGGAAACAAGCTTTTAAGATATAAAAAAGACCCAAGAAAATGAAATACATATTAGCTTTTCTGGTGGATAAAAAAGCCTGTAACTTTCTGATACTTACTGCCGGAAAACTTCCCTCAAACGTCTTTTCATTGGCCTTGTTGGCATAAATTTATTATAATAAGGTATTTTAGAAACCCCAGGCCAGTTGATTTCAGTTGGTGCTCCACACAGCTCATATATTTTATTTAATTGCTCTGGCTACAAGGTTACAAACAAAGTCAGTATTACATTTACGCTGTAAAAAATTATCACGACGATATACAGTAATGCCATGTACCTTAAAAGAAAGATCAGGAGTGAATGTAATGCAATGTAATGACTAAATTTCAAAAAAGTATTGAGCAGGTTAGATCCAGTAATGTACCCAAACACCATCATTATCATTTTTTCTTGACGATTAAAATATAAATTACGTTTAAAATATAAATTTGGTCTCCATACCTAACACTTGTCCATTTTAGTTTTTGCACGGAAAAACTCTACATTTTGGTCCCTACATGAAAAATGTTTACAAATGAAACCCTGATATTTAATTGGTATTAAATTTGTAATCTAATCTAGATACTTTATTTGTTTTAATTCTTGTACAAAAAATACACTTTGTTTTGGTCCATATATGAGAAAAAAATCTAAATATTGATCTCAACACCTAACAGACACCATTTTTTTGTTGTTGTCCCTCAATAAAAAAAAATGTCTAACACTAGTATTAACTTTAGCAAACTGCAGAGACTACAATGAAAACCGGTGTCACAGGTGAGGACTAAAGTTTTAATTTAACCTAAAATTAACTCTTTCAGAGAAATATACTTATATATTCAAAATCTAAAGAAAGAAATCAATGTCTGGCAAGTGTCAACACACTGAATATGAAGAACTAGAATATAAGGAATCTCTTTTTGCTGCCATGTATGCATAAGCTTACTGATAATAATATACAAGATAAAACCATAACTAGTCCATACTCAATATCACATCAATCAATCATCAATTTAGCTCTAGTTTCTTTCAAGTATCAAACATATAATATTGCTAACCTCATCTTTTCCCGGAAAGATAGGCTTCCCCTGAAGAAGCTCAGCAAAAATGCACCCAACTGACCACATATCTACAGCAGGCCCATACTTTGTTGTCCCTAGCAGCAACTCAGGTGGTCTACATATATAACAAAAAAATTGAATATACGCATTGGTCAATGACTCATGACAAAAAATGACACTAATTACCTGTACCATAACGTAATGACACGATTTGTAAGATTAGCATTTTGGTCATTAGAAAATGATCGTGCCAGTCCAAAATCTGCAAGCTTAAGATTTCCTTCATTGTCTATAAGAAGATTTGAGCCTGCAACAGAACATAATACATAAAATAAGAATAATAGATGTCAACATTCTGATCTAAAACAAAATCTTTTCGAGATACAGACCTTTAATATCACGATGAAGTACTTGATTTACATGACAATAGTGAAGCCCCGTCAAAAGCTGTCTCATGTAACACTTAGGAAAGAAAGGGAAACACAACTCAGACAACAATAAAACAACCAACTATAAATATATAAGATAAAACTTGGTATTAACAGTAATACCTTAATTTGGGGAACTGTAAATCTCATCCCAGGTCGGTCAGCAAGACCTGTTAAATCATGGTCCATGTATTCAAAAACCATATAGATGCCACCTTTATATTTGTTACCATCTGCAATCCCCAAAACAAGTATGAAAAGCAGACAAACTAGGTTTAGTATGCTAACCCCAAAGCAAATCGATGGAAATATTCACACCACTAGAACTATAAACCATATTATGTGCTACTGTCTAGCAGTTGGGCTAATAAAACAAGAATGAATGACTTGCCTGGCCTCCCCTGTTCATCTTTCTCAGGACCTGAAAAAAAAAAAACATAAAATTCTATGTATATAAATAAAACAAATTTTTAAATCCAAAGTCATTTCGATTCAATAACAAATCTAATTCAGATCTTGTACCTGGAGAAGTCACAATTTCTTTCAGCTTGATCACGTTTTCATGATGCAGTTTCTTAAGAATTTTGATTTCTCGTATAGCAGTTATAGGAAACTGAAATGCGAAAATTAACAATACAGTTCAGGGGAGAAGTTGTAGCAACAGAATGTGAATGTAACTTCTGATTTAGGTCCACTGAATATAATGTATAATGAAAAAAAGTAGTAAAAGCAGAGGAGACAAATAAAAAGTGTACAAATGAAGCAAAATACAAATAAAATACATTATGCACCCTCAACGTAATAAATTATGCAATTTCTAATCAAAGATATACCCCCTCTCTCTCATTGTCCATACGTATTTTCTTCAGAGCAACAATTTCACCAGTTTTGATCTCTTTAGCCATGTAAACCTGACTGCAAGCACAAATATATGAAGGTATAAATCAGTTCACTTCAGAATGCATCAGAAATGAAGCGATGAAATTGATATGAACAAAGCCAAAGAAGAAACCAACGTGGCTAAAGTACTACTTCAGAAACAGACAAGAGAACAAGGGTGAACATAAGACAAGAAATTGCACGAGAGAAACAGCCAACTAAACCATAAAAAATAGATCAAGGTTTTAACAAAAGCCCTGTAACCATTGATTGCAGCCACAACATCAAGGTTCGGGGGTCCTTGCAACCACAATGAAACTGCAATGCGGCCTCATCAGTCACATTTTTTCACAATTTCCCACAACATCAAGGATTGGCGACAAAACTGTAAAGGGGATAGCAATTTTAAACCATGGAACGAAAAAAATAAATTAAGAAAAAGGATATTTAGCAATTAAACCTAAAAGCACCCAACAATTAATAACTGTGGATTTCTTCAGTCTAAAATCTTATGATTGATGAAAGCTACACGCTCAGGACCAAGACCTCCAAATATTCAGGTTTAAGTTGCTTTCAATTTCAGCCTAGCTCAACAGAATATATGGGATTATCCCAATAGAGTGTTGCATAGTAAACACCGCATTGTTATTATAATTGAGTGCGTACATTTTCAACTTCAATGTTCAAGAAAACAACCCAGAAAGATGTAAAACTTAAGCGGAAACAAACCCGTATGTGCCTTCGCCAATTTGCTCCAATTTCTCGAAGCAATCAACACTTCTGGATCCACAAGTGGGCGATTCATTCACGTTCAATTGGCCTGGAGCTGCAATAGCCATTGCCCCCTAATCTTCCAGGTTCCAAATTCGAATCCAACAGCGAATCCAACGAATCAGGGTTCCGCTTAGGGTTTCTGGCGCGCCAAATTTTCCAGAAAATCTCCCACATAAGAAATAATAAAGCCTTTAAATTGAAAATTGTGATTCAAGAATTGTCAAATAAAAGTTATATTCAATAGAATATGATAATTTTGATTTCATTGTTCTAGTATTTTTTATTTAATAACAAAATCAATTACAATATATATTAGTATCACTTTACTATTACTATTACTTTGATTATAGAAAATATCATTTTCTAGAGTAGAAAAATTACCAATGCAATATTTGATAGGTTTTTTTGGGGGGGGGGTTTAGTCTTCTATATCAAAATCAATATGAGATTTGACAAGAAAATATATGAATATATGACTAATTATACATATTTATCAAATCCTTAAAAATAGTATAACTTGTGCTTATAAAAATATTTATTATTTATAAATTGATTTAAGTTATTTTTCAATTATAAAGGAATATCTATTATTTTATATCAGTATATCAATAGAATAAGATTTTATTAGAAAAAATGTATTATAAGATTGATTATACCTATTTATCAAAGTAATCTAATCATAAAAATTATCATCATTTATAAATTAATTTATGTTGTTTAACTGAGAGAACGGAAACTAATTTCTGATATGATATTATTGATATACATTTAGATATTTAGATAAGTAGAATGAGATTTGTTACAAAACTTTTAAAAAATATTATATGATTGTACGAAAATATAAATTAATTTTTAATTTTATTTTTTTAAAATAGTGTGAAGACTTTGAACGAATTTCAAAAAATTTGTTTATAAGAGAAAGGAAAGATTTAGTAGACATTTTCGTTCTTCTTCTATTTTAAAGATGTTGTTAAGTTTCTACTACTTTCTATTTTAAAATGATTTTGAACTAAAACATGTATGAGATTATTAAGGTTCTTCATATATTGGTTAACCTAGTTTTAAAAATCTTAATATATTATTTTTATGTTTTATGTTTATTTCGATGATTTTTAAATAAAATCTTAAACATGTTAAGATAGAAATTATTAATTTTCTTAACCTATTGAATGATTTTAGAATTGAGGTAATTTGGATGGAAAAATGTGTTAGGGAATAACACTTCCTTTTGTGTTTAAAAGAGAAATACTATCCATTAATTTAGAATTTCGATGATGATGTGATTTGTTGTTAAATATTTATTAAATCATAATTATTAATAGGTGTGGATTAGCTAAAAAGCTCCAATTAAAACTAGCAAGGTAAAAAAACAAACATTAATAAGCAAGAATTATGTACATTAAAAAGAAAAACAAATTATACAATGGAACTAGTTCAAAGAGTAGAGAAAATTTTAAAACTTAAAAAAAAAACAATTAGAACATGAATCATACATTGACTAAGTTAAAAAGAATTTGATAAATTAATTACTAAAATTAAAAATATCTCAAATATTTATGAATAATTTATTTATTTATTATATTTTATGAATTATATAATTGAGGCTATTAACAAATATACTTACTATTTTAGGTATTTCATATATCAAGTTATGAAAAGATAAATACTTGATAAAAATAAGAAAGAGATTTATGAAAAGTACAGACTAGTGCATTTAATTGTATATGATTTAAACAATAGTAATATATTTATTGAATTTTATATTTGCCAATTGGGATCTTTCAAAAGCTAAATACTTAAGTAAACAACCTAAAACTCATTACATATTAAAAATTAATTTTCTTTTATTTTATTATATAAATAGAAACTTCAATATATACTATTGTTCCATTTAATATATTTCCATATCAAATACACCATATAGAATTTTTATAAAAACAATTCTTTGTATGAAAAATGATTTTAATCTTCATTTGATATAAGAAAATTTTATAGAATGTATGATATAATAAAAAGAAAAGACAAAAGAAAATAAATATAAAATAAATGAAATATTAAATGAAAATATATATGTGTATCATGATGTTATGTGATTTTTTTATATCTAGAATTTGATTAAAAAAATAAAAGATGATATTTCTTTTAAATTTATACTTTTTTTCAGTTAGGCTTTTTTCAAAATTTTACAATTTATTTTTGGGTATTTTAAACTTGAGCCTATAAAAAGCTCCTTCTTCAGATATTTCATAAATAAAGTTTATGAATGTAGAATTAGTATGAAAAATAAAAATATTTTTTAATTGTCAGAAATTAATTTTATTATCTTTAAATGATTTGGGGTAAAATTATGGAATATTTTAGTTGATTGATAAGTAAGAAAAATATTTTGAAGTAAAACATTTAAGCAAATTAAAAGTAAGTTTTTTAATTTTATGAGAATATCGGGTTTTCACAATTATAAAAAGAAAAAATATTAAATTAAAAATTGAAACACTGGTAATATTGCTTTCATATGTTAATTGTTCTTTTCCTAATATTAATATGCTAATTTTTTTCATATTTATTTATATATAAATTTTGAACATAAAACTCACATTAAAATATCAGTTTTATTTATAGAATTGTGTACAAAAAGTAAAAAGAAAATATACTATTAAATTTTTATATTACTTTACTTTTTATTCTTTATCTATTTATTCATATATTGTAATTATTAAAGTAATTATTCATATATTTATTCATGTACATGAACATTGAGAATTTTATTATTCATGATCTATTTATGAAGCTTCTTCCTCTGTTGATTTGACCACCTTCTCCATCACCACCACAAATTTCATCATCACCCACCAACCCACTACAAATATTTATTTTATTTATATATAAGATTATCTATATACAAAAAACAATGTCACATATTTGTAAAATTATTTGTGCTAGGACAACCATAAACTCCATTGTAACTAACATAAAAAACATTAACTTTTGGTATTATGAAAAGAAAGAATATTTAACAAGATTACCATAGCATGTATAAGGATTTTGAAGAACAAAATCTAAAAAAAGAAGAAGAAAACTCAATAATAATAATAATAAATATAAAGTGTGTATTTGAAGGGACAAAGAATAAAATTATCTGAATAGATTACATACTACCTATGTAAACGTTGTTTAAACTACTATTTTTTTTATGAAAGTTTATTAATTTTAATTTTCTAAAATTTTGTTAATCATGTTTATGTGTGTGTAAATTAATTTGAATAAATCAATTTGAAAGTTCATAAAAAACCAGCATACTAATCATAATTACCTTAATTAATATAATAATGCATTTTTATTTACAAAATGTAAATTAATATAGTATTGCATTATGAATTTTATAAATTATACATGTAATGACAAAAATTACTTTGAAATATAAGATTGCATTAACGGTAAAAACATTATAAATATTTAATAAACTAATTATCTTATTAGGTAAAATCAAAATCTATACAATGGTTTAATCAAAATATGCACTAATAATTATTTAATTAGTATAATAATTATTTTTTATATTAAAAAACAGTGTCATTTCAACGTAAAATAATAAATGTGATGATTATCGAATGTTTTGGATGTGAAAGTTGTGTAATATATCTGTAGTCTATTAAAAAACAATGTATATATATATATAATTGATTTTTTTAAGGTTTTCCCTAGTTAAGATTCTTGATTGTTTTTAAAAATATTTTAGAGTAAAATACATTATCGAGTTACTATAAAATTCCTAAAATATTAAATAATTTTTTAATTTTTATTATTATTTTCATTTCTCTAAACTTTAAACATATTTTTTAATTCTCTAAAATTTAAACATATTCTTTAATGCTCTAAGATTGAAACATTTTTTAATTCTTCGTTAATAATAAAGATGGATGAAAAAACTTACATGAATAACCATACTAGCATTACTAATTATACACCTAATCGAAAAAATATTTTAACTATAAATTTTGCGTATTAAAGTTGTCTTTCACATAATCTTTACGCATGGGTTATTATTAAAAAAGACCTAAAAATATATGTAAGTTTCGTAGACATAAAAATAATATGATTGTTTTAGGATATATTTAACAAGTTTGGAATTTTACTGGGATGCAAAACACATTTTACCTTATTGTTGCTTGTAACAAAAATTATAATGAATAAATAAAACTGTTTATAAAATCAATCTTTGTGTACAATAAAATATTTAATATAAATAATTTCTTGCTATGAGAATAATTCTAGATTTTAATTTTTCAATATTATTACAAAAGCCAAATATAATAAAATAGTACCTTTGTTAAACTTTTTTTCCGACAGACACTTATGTTAAGAGAGAGTAGGTTTAGGCTTTAAGATTTTTCTTTTAGAAAAATAATATTTTGATTTTTTTTCATTTTTATGATTTGTTTTAAAGTGTAAACTCTAAACCCTAAATCTTAAATCTTAAATCTTAAATTTTAAATCTTAAATCATAAATTTTAAACTTTAAACTAATCCTAAACTCTAAACCCTAAATCATAAATTTTAATACAATTAATGATAAAACTATGGTGTTTAGCAAAAAGCAATTGACTTTGACTCTAAAACTGAATTCCCATTTGTTTTAAGGTGATTATATATAGCACTAATCCAAAATGCATAGAAAAAGATAATGGAAGGAGTGCTATCATTGTTGTCTCTATTAATGTGTTTAAAGTAAAAGATAATTGAAAAAAGTTAAAAGAGTAAAATAATGGTGATGTAGTTTGTTGAGGCACTATGAGTTGAGTGCAATCCTATAAAGTCACATGGGCCAGTGGAAGGAAGAAGATAATGTTGATAAAATGTTCAATATTTTATTTCATACCCATCATAAAGTCATTTCACTTTCTTGGCTACAAAACTAACCTATTTCCCTCACTTGGGGTGTATTTTAATTTAATCACTTTCTGGTCAACCACTTCTCTCTTCTCAATTCCTCTAAATAAATAATATACCTTAATGTTACAACCATATTAATACTTAGGTTTATTATATAATATGTCCAAACTAGTGGAGGAAAGAAGTAATTGACATGCATAAACTCATAGGTTTTAATCTCACTCTCATCATAAAATATATATATACTTAGTGGTCTCAAATGGAGCAAATCAAAATCTTATATTTAAGACCTTCCAACTTTGAATCCATTTCATGATAAAGATTAAGTAATTTTATAAAAAAATTTCAACTTAAAATTTTTAGTTTGTTTGTGTAATCTATTTTGTTCATAATTTTCGAATAAAATAACTATATTACAAAATACAAAATTGATGAGAATAAAATTAACTAAAAGTGTTTGGATTATAGTTAAAAAATTATATTAAATTTAGTTTTATTTTTTAAATTTAAGTCTAGTTAAAAGTGGGTAAATTAATTTGTTTTATGTTTATTTTTATCTTAAAAATATTTTTAGTAATTAAAACTATTTTTAAATATTCAATTAAAAATGAATATAAATTTAATAATATATGAATTTTTAATATTGATAAGTAGAAGAATAAGTAAAAAATTATTGTTAAAATTAAATAATTTTAATTTAAAAATGAAAAATTATTAATATTAACTTAAATTAACTTTAAAAAAACAAAAATATTCGTTTTATATCAAACGGAAGTTAGAACAAAAAAAAATCAAATCAAAGTAAAAACAAAAAGAACAACCTTGTAAGGACACAGTATTCCTAAATCTTGTAAACATCAATTAAAAAACATATTCACTAACAAGGGTTCATCTGATAGTGTTAGTAATTTCTGTTGCCACGAAAACTATATAGTTGATTACTCTTTTGGATAAGTCACAGAAAAATAACACTCCCAAGTGATGAAATAAATATTTTAAAGAATTTCATTTAATTAAGAATGACTTTCATAATTATTTTGTGGATAAAAAGATGATAGGTGAATTATTTATGACATTAATTAATTATTCTGGAATTATCATTTTTGTTGGTTGTTTGTGACAGCTTGTTTTATTAGCACCCTAAAAGCTTTTGAATTGTAGTGTTTAACTTTTGTGAATAATATTTTAGTGCAACACTTCTTTCTCTCCTAAATCATTGTAATGTTCATCATAGTTGTTATGATTCTTATCCAAAAATAGTTAGCTTTTTTTGTTAACACCCTATAATTGAGTCATTCAAAACATTCACAAAGAATATATCTTCTTCCTTTGTAAATTTTCTCTAATTTTTCTATGATCACCCTTTGTTCTTAATTATAGTATTTTTCCTTTTTTTTATTATGGAATCAAAATAGCATTTGGGATTGTTGATTGGATCAGTTCCATCCACTAATATTTCATGGCTAATTGTTATTATTAAAAATTCAACCCATGCATGTTGAGTTGACATTGCAAATGGAATTCCTATTTGACAAATATCTTGTTCAAAGGAATTATTAATGCAAACATAGGCAAATCCCTATGTTTGAGTTAAAAGATTTTAAGAAATTGGAAGATTTTTAAGAAGGACTATTTTTTTGCATTTTTTTCCTATCTTTATTTCTTACCATTAAGCAATATTGTGTCAAAGTTTAAAGATATATTAAAACTAACTAATAATAAGTTAGTTGATAACTGATAAATTAACTTATAATTAATAAGTTTCTAATTTATAAAGTTTCCAAAGTTAACCTATTATATTAGAACTATTTAGTAAAGTAGCTGATAATTAATTAAAAAATGTAAAAAAATATAATTATATAAGTTTTATTATATTAATGAAAATTATATTTCTAACACAAATATATTATTATAAAATTATATTTAATAAGTTTTTAAATAATTACATTTTTATTAAACTTTTTAATATTTTTATTTATCTTTTAAAAGTTGAATATGTTTTTTTTTTCATTTTACCTAGTCGTTTTATTTAAATGAATTGTTATAACAAGTATTAATCAAATTTCATTTTTAATTATTTTCAAACTTTTAAATTTTATTTATTTATTAATTTAAACTATTGTTACATTGAAATCCTCTTTTACAAGTTTTTATTTTGTTTAATTTTCTCATAGATTTTGTAATGAAATATTTGCTATTTTAATTTATAATTTCAAATATTTTAAAGTTAAATCACATACAAAATTAAAAAAAATTCTCATATTAATTAAACTAACTTACAAATTAATTAAATAAATTAGCAATTAATTTATTAATCTTACCATTTTTATGTTATGTGGTTGCATTTTTTTCTTTGATTAAAATGTGTACACATTAATAATTTCGACGTTACTTATTGAGTTAAAACTCCAATTTTAATAAAAAAAAATACTAAAGGTGTTGTCTGAAAGTTTTATCCAAAACCATTGGTGATGGCATACAAGTCATAGTAGGGAGACCCACAAAATTAAATAGAAAATTTTATTAAAACAAAAACAAAAAACAGAAACTGGTGCTTATCCATGGAAGCAGTGCTATGACATGGTGGCAATATCCTTATAGTTTCTCCCCAATGTGATAAACTTCCTACTAAAAGCACTTCTTGTTGAGTCGTTTTTCCGTGAGCAACTTGTAAATTTTTAACTTTTTCTTAAAGCAGTAAAAATGACGTACCATTATAAGCAAGAATAATGAAAAATTGCAGAAAATGATTTTTTATCAACTCATTGGATTTGCTTGATCTTAGTAGTTCCCTAAAATAGAAAAGGTATGCATGCCATGCATGCACCTAAATATTTCTCTTTATGTCAATTCTAAGTTTGCAGTTACCAACTTATAGGTATACTATATATACCACTTTGATCATGATCAAATTTCAGATCAAGCCAAGAAGTACACTGTTAAGTAAAAGATGATTAAAGAGAGTAAAATAAATTGAGTTTTTATTAAAACCTTCAATAAAAAGAGTTTCTCATTTATAAAAGAAACTGAATCCATTTTCATTTCTTGCCTGAGAATTAGAAAACTTGAAATGCAGTAACTGTGGGAGGTTTAGGTGAATGTGTACTGTGGTCAATGAGGGTTGGTTGGTCCATGATGAAGGAGTTGAAGACAATTTAAGTCAATGGAATAAGCTAAGAGGAATGAAAGTGAGAGTGAGAGAGAAAGAGAGAGAGAGAGTGATCAATATCACTACAAATAAATGGAAGGTTGGTGGTGGTGTCAACTTTAGCTGAACTACGTTTTGAGTATAATCATGTACTATACTTATGGTTGTGATGAGTTGACTTGTTGTATATGATCGTGGATCATGCAAGTCCACATTTTTTTACAAATCCAGCTATTGGTTGAAGAAATAAACTATGAGGAAATAAGAATGAGTGTGGCTTGATTAGATGTCTTGTATGCACTAATCATGATTTAGTTTTAACACAGTACTTATAGTATCTTGGACTAAATAGCTCTTGTTTTTAGAGGTCAAAGTCACATGACTCACACAGCATTAGTGAAATGAGTCAATTTTCAAACACTGGATAACTAAGAAGGCATAGTTCACTGCATAATTTGCTTGATGATAATCCAATATTTTGTTAATAGCTTTCTGATCAAGGTTAATTATGTGTGTGCATTTTTATCTTTCACATTGGTTTTTCCACAAGTTGATAAGACTTCTTTAGTGGAGGAATAGTAGTCATTGACATACTCCCTCCACATGGGTCTGCATCACATTTTGGCACCGGTATATTGACTCTTGATTTGTGGGGAACCCAAAAACTTTGCATTATATTCTGATGAATGCTCTTCTAAAAAACAAGCCATGTCAATCTATGTCCAAAAATCAATCATCGATGATTAAGATTCTCTGCTGCTGAGGTTTCTAGCCCAAGCATTGATATCACCCTACCCAGTTCTGTCCAAAGCTTCATGCGTGTGTTAGTGTTAGGAACTCCTCAAATTGTAGACAAATGAACTGGAAAGTGTAAAAGCTATACTCTAAAAATTCCTTCTTGTATTTTGGTAACATCTGTAATGTGTAACTGATGCACCACAACAACTCTGCAAAAGTAAACCCAAAGCAAAAAGAGTCTTCATGAGACTTTTTGTACAATTAGACAGCTTTGTGGACAAGTTGGGCATAATAGACCCCACCTTTGATTAATGAGCGGAGAAATGCTATTAATACAGTGTTTCTTGGATGAACCTTTTCTAGATAAACATTTTGAATGAATTTGAGTGTTTAAGCAGAGATAAAGACTAAATTTTGAAAACCGAAATAATAAATAAATTATTTTAGTAGAGATTATATATATATATATATATATATATATACACACACACATATAGACCAGAGAATTTGAACTTCTCACTGCAGGTTTAAGAGATAAAATTATCTACCAATCATTTCACACCAATGACACTTTTATGATAAACACAAGCACTAGGTAACACCACCACCTAAATACCATTATTAAAAAGCCTTGTACAAGAGTTGGCCCTTCCAACTACTCTTTGTTTTTCTCTGCAGGGTTCAGAGTCCCTAATATTCTGTCTTACTCCAACTAGCTCAGAACTATATATATACATATATAATACTAAATCTATGCTCTAGGTAGCTGAAGTAAACAACAGGAAGTAGAAGATGTGGCGTCTTCTGGCTGCAGTGACAAGAAACTTTCAGAACACAAGAAAGAGTTCCAAGGTGGCAGATGAGAGCATGTTTGAAGCAGGAAACGGTGTTGAACTATTCGGAGATGACAGAGGCAGAAGGCAACATGGTTGGGGGCTTGTGTGCAGCATTCTTCAAGCCCCCATATCAATTCTCTCATGTGTTTCTCACCCTCAGGTTAATGGGTCTGATGGGGTTTGGGTAACTGGGGAATTCTCACAGGTGTCAGAAATGAACCATCTCATGGTAAGTGACAGCATGAGATATGCAATTTTGATGTAGTAAATATTGTGAATACTAGTTGTTGCTCCTGGTTTCCAAGGACAACATCACATACCTCCCTCTCTTGTCATCATTTTTCTTTTCTCTTCTCTGTTACAGTTTGGATCATATATGTAATACACTAGGTGATTTAATGGATCAGCCAAAGTTATGACCTACTTTCTGGTGTTAATCAATGTTTTATTTGTTTTTCACCATTTCCCCATTGCTAATAAACACTTGTACATATGGCTTTAAACAGTTGATAATTTTTCTCCATTTTTATTTTTCTGTCTCTCTTAACTAGAGCACATATATGCTTAAAATAAGAACAAGAAAAATATCTTGTCAGCAAGAACATAGGACTAGGTTCATGGCCTGCAAAGAAAGAGAATTTTTTTTTGAAAGAGTTTGGCTTTAAACAGTTGATGCCTTTTTCCTTTTGGTCATGACCAAATGTTGATGCAAAAAGCACACAAGACACTTTGTATTGAGATTGCAAATTTCTGTTTTACTCATATAATTAATTTGGTGACAGTTCTTTGTTATTAAAGCAAAGCTTCTAAGATCTAAGGAGCAGTTTACATGTATAAATTTAGCATTTGATGAAGATAATTATGAAAAGTGGAATTGTCAGTGTTTTGTCTGGTATAATGATGTCAGGTTGTGGAGAAGTTTCATGGGATGCCTTAAAGGAAAAGAATATAAAAAGCAATTCTCTTAGTTTTCACTTTGATTAACTAGTTTCACTATTTTTTTGGTGCGATTAACTGGTTTCACTATTTTAATTACGAATGAGAAGTAAAAGATCCTCTCTGACATTTAGATTTAGCTTTAATCTGATTCTAATTGCTTATTCTTACACAGAATGTATTGTACTTTAGACATAATTTTCTGAACCGTATTAAAAACACTTTCTGATATATTCTCTTTAATCAATTGAATAAGTGTTTTTGAGCTAATGAAGGTAAAAAAAATGGGAAGGATAATGATTGATTTAGGGTTGAAAATATAATTGAAGTAATCTATTACACAAAATTTATCGATTTGTTTAAGGTGGTGGTGATAGTGAGGCGGCGCAAGAGGCACCAACATATATAGAATAATAATAATAATTCATAGGAACCCACATTCAAAATATTCATATTATTAGTGCCTATGTGTTGTGAATTTTAACATTTTCTTCTCGTGAATAAAGAAAGGATTTAATAGTACAACATTTAAAGGAACTTTGATGCTAAGGTTTCTCAAGTAAAAGAAAGTAATGTTAATTATACTATTATACACTAATAATATTGAACATCACTTCTCTTGAATCTAGGTTTTACCTTACCATCTATTTTTATTATATGATCAAAACTATTTTTATTTTCATTTATCATGTGACATTTTGGTGTGTGAGAGCCATTTTCACTACAAAAACGCGTGACCTACTCATTTCTCCACCATTGAAACTCTAATGTAGCTTTATTTTCAATAGTGCTAAGATTGCACTTTTTACTGAATTTTCAATAAAAAAATTTCTCAATGTACAATGTATTTTTCTAATTGTCCACATGCGAGCCACCAATTAATGCAAGACAATGAAAAATCTATGTCTATTGATTTAGTTAGGTGGGTAGGCATTACTAGACAAACATGTAGATACTTTAGTTTAATTTAATCACTAATATTGAGTTTTGAAATTCTAAAGATGTTAATTATGTTACTTAAAAGAAGAATTTTATCACTTATCTTGGTGAAGAATATATCTGCTTATAAAAGATGATGGGTGGGATTAAAGTTTCTTCACCATGTAATTTTAGGTTTTCTATTGATTTTTTTTTTCATGAAACCAAAATATTCTTAGAAATATATCTTCTTATATCAATAATATCTTAAAAAATTACTCTTATTGTCATTAAAATTAATGTATAAATAGATTCATATTATAATAAATCATATTTTAAATAATTTTCAATTTTTATAAATTATATTCAAAATTTATAAACTAAATGAATTAATTAATACCCATAAAGATATATTTAAATGTTATATATTCATTTATGAAACAACATTTTATTCAATTTGTTAAACAATTTATAACTATAAAAAAAATTGAATTGAATTGATGATAATTAATATAAACAAATAATATTATTTTTTAAAATTAAATTTGATATAATTAGTAGAAATAATAAATATTAAATTTTAGATTGAATTAGATTTAATAAGGCGTAAATAGATTAAAAAATTTATAATTAAAATTCGTTTAACTTATGAATGATATAAACTGAATATAAAAAATTTACACTAAAAAATTATTAAAAAGTAAAGATTCACATCCACAAAATTAATAAATTACATTCATACTTTTAGAAAATATCCATATATATATATATAATTAAATTCATAAATATAATTAAGTAATTGAACTTACTAACATAGGCTTTAAATTATGTATATGTTTATGAAAGACAATGGATAAAAGAAGTCTTAGATTGAATTGAAGATTGATAGATTATCCTAATGCAAAGGTCTCCCACGTTTTTGAATAGTTATGAAAAGCACTATGATTTGTAGACACACATATCTACATAGTCATATTGTTGATCTCCACTTTCTTGGTAATGAGTAGCAATGGCTACTATGAAGTGATGAAAGACTTTGATTTTACATATTCACCATCAATAGTAGAAGCTTTGCTGGACTTGGTTTTGTGGTCTTTACCCTTTGCTCTCATAATAACTTATTCAAATCAAATTTTGTTTGTGGCATGCATTCATCATAGCAAAAGAAGAAGAGTTATCACCCACAACAATTTTGGCCACTTATATTTCCCTTCTAAGACTTGCTAATTGTTTAGGCCATAATGAGGGATAGCAGAAAAATGAAGCAACAGACAAAGAGAGGAAGATCATGAGATTGGTTGCTAATTTTCTTGTCAACATTCAGTGGGAAACCATCAAAAATAGTCAACCATTATGCTTCTTTCTTTCTCATCTTTTCTCTTAATTTTAATTTCATGCCAAAGTGCATTTTTAAATCATATATCTATGTTGCAATATATTATGTATTTTATATTATTAACCAATTAAAATTATTTACTTATGATCTTTAAAGTAGTTACTACAAAAGTTAATAACTTTATAAAAAAAATTACAGGAATAGAGTTTAATTTAGTTTTGGAATGTAAAACAAATTTAGACAAATAAATCTCATAAAATTTTGTTTACCTTTAAGGTTAAAAAAAAAAAGAAGCCATTTTAGTGCCATAGTCATTTTCTTTCTTTAAAAGATATTTTTAGTAATATTCAAGAGAATCAAATCCTTAATTTTATTTTCGTATTTATTTTATGATTTTAATCTCCACATTAAAAAAATGGCAATTTTAATCAATCAAATCTTTAATTTTATATGTAATTTACTTTTTATTTCAATCCAATTGAACTCTATATTTGATATATGTATTTAAAGCATCATTAATAAATAATTTAGCTCACTGAAATATAAATAAATATATGAAAAAATTGTAAATTAGACTAAAATTACAGATTTTTCAGGAAGTGATACAAAAATCCAGAAAAAAAAATTAAGACTACAACCTTCGATAAAGAAAATGAGAACTAAATTAGATTTTTTTTTCCTTTTTCTCTCTCTTGGTTGCAAAAAAAAAAAACAAATAATATATACATATACCAAAATCACAAAGGTTTTGAAAAATTGTGTTTTCTATTTCATTCTTCGTCCATTCATTGAATCTAGAAATTATGAGAAATAAATATAAATCTAAATGAAAAATAAATAAATTTATTGATGTACTCAGTTGGTAATCACTGTTATCCGTACAATTACTGCTATATATAATAATGGAGTTCTGATCTTAGTTGGCTTAATTTTGGAAATTTTCAAATGGTAGAATATAATGTATTTGTATATTTCGATTTAGGATTTAAGATTTAGGGTAATATATATAATAACAAGTTTGAACTTTGAATGAATGAAAAGTTAATGATTATGTTATGACACGTAATTAACAAAATTTTACAGTTATATAATATTTTTAATTCAATATTGTTTTATGATTTTTTTAAATAAATTGAAATTATTATTTTAACTTTTTAAATTAAAGTATTACAGAATTAAAAACTACTAATAACCTTTTAGTAGTTAGTTTTTACTTCTATGTTAATTTAAAGTGTTTAATTTTTTATCATGATAAAAAATATAATAAAATAAATTAAAAGTTAGATACTAATAAAGAATAAATATATTTTTAAAAATTATGACTTTATATGCATGTGCTTCTAAAATTTCGTAAAAACACAAATTATGTTATTACATATCATGTGATTGCATCAGTATTGTTAAAATTAACTGGAAAGAGTTAACAATAAAAATTAAAAGACAAAAAAATTAAGAGAGACAAAAATCAGACCAAAAACAAATAGAAATAAAACCAAAACATCACTTAGGAAGATTCAACATTCAAAAAGCCAGCTTACACACGATATCAAACTTATTGCATGTAAATTATGTGAATAATATAGATTTTGTGTGGTTAATTCAGTTTTTATTTTTCAGATATGTTTGGTAATTCTTTCCAATAAACATGTTTGGATGAATTTATGGGGAATAAAATAAAAAATAATATTAATAAGTTCTTCACAAACTAAAATTAACTTAATCATAAACAAAACTGTAAAAAAATTATATTATTTATTTTAAAATTAAATTTTAATTTATTCATAAGTTAATTTTAATTTCTACAAAAATTTATTCTATTTTTTCTTTATACTTTTGTTCTCCTAAAAGTGCTTCTAAATATTTTATTCAAACATACAATTAGCACAAAAAATTGAAAGAACAGAACGCTTCTTGAGATGCAGAAGCACTACTATCTCACAGAGAAAGGCACGTCATAGTTTGTTATCATCTGTAGATGATTTCTGGGAATGACTAGAAGGCTTTGTTGTATGATTCTCAGTTCCAGATTTTGGGGTCCTTGGGAATGAATTTGAGGAATTTAGTGCTTCCAATGCTGCTAGAACATTTACCATAGTTGGTCTGTATTTTGGATCTGCATTTAGACATTGCAGTGCAAGTGTTGCTGCTGCTTGTGCTCCTTTCTTGGAGTATTGACCACCTAATCTTGAATCCATGATTCTCAAAATTCTTCTGCTATCACTCAGGAATGGCCTTGCCCAATCCACCAGTGTTTCTTCTGAAAATCCAGCTCTCTCATCTTCTACTACACGCCTTCCTGTTAGTAACTCTAACAACACAACTCCGAAGCTGTATACATCACTCCTTGGGGTCAAATGACCTGTTTGTTTAGAAAAAAGGTCAACTTATTATAATTAGCAAAAGATAGGCTCATCAACTTTACAAATCATGGACATAACACCACAGTAAATGGTATTTGTCTCATACGTTTAGAAGGCTCTCTAGAGTTTTGAAGAAATATTATGAACAGTTTTGCCTTTTGTTTTTCATTATGTGTAATGACATATTTTAGCAAATTTGCTTTTTCATTTCGAGCTGTGATCCTGTAGGAAGAAGTGACAGACAAATTACCTAGGCTGGGTATTTGGTCTATTTACCAAGTACTAACTCACATCAGTGTAGTGAATTGGTATAGTATGCATTGAAATTGGTATCATTTTTTATAATGAAAGAAAGTCTCTAATGTTCATTCATAGTATAACAGTGTACTATTGCATCTTTTTGTCTCAATTTCTCCTTGCTATTGTTTTTTCATTTTGATACTGTCAACCTCAACATCCAAAAGCTAAGAACCTAACACCTTTGATAAAAGGGTATAGAAAAATGGAAAGGCAAATTTACCTGTAGCTACGTACTCTGGTGCAGCATAACCATGAGTTCCAATAACTCTGGTGGAAACATGAGTGTCCTCTCCAGTAGGACCATCTCTTGCCAAGCCAAAATCTGAGAGCTTTGGGTTGAAATCCTGAATATATAATAGTGCTACTCTTTCAGACTGGAGACTTAGATGCAAACAACAGGTGTTGTTTTCTTAAAAAATTCACAGGCCAAACTTTCAATGTTAAATACCGAATCAAGTAGGATGTTGGCTGCCTTTAAATCACGATATATAACATTTGTATCAAGGGTATGTAAAAATGTTAATCCTCTTGCAACAGCAACTGCAATGTTGATCCGGATAGTCCATGGAATAGGTTGAACACCTTCTGTAGAAACAGAAAACAAAATTTAAGGTATTATGAACAAAGAAGAAATTATGGTTCGGTTCAAAAACATGTTGCACATAAGGGTGTAATACTAAATAGGTCAGAAGTTCTTTTAGGGCCTGAATTAGGCCTGAACTGTTTTTTTAGCTTGGCCTAATCTACCAAAGTAGGTGTAAATACTAAAAGGCTAGATTTAAGTCTACCAAAGTTTGGCCTAATCTCTTGCTAACCCCTTTGCAAATTCGTACTCAATGGATTAATGACGACTAAATATGTTGAAGAGTGAATGTACTACTTGCTTCTGAATAAATGATTTTCCAAACTTCCTTTTTGCGTGTGTACTCAATGGATCATTTGAGACTAAACATGTTCAAGAGTAAATGTGACTTACTTCTGAATAAATGATTTTCCAAACTTCCTTTATGCATAAACTCATAAACTAGAAGCCTGTTTTTACCATCTGAGCAGTAACCAATAAGTTTCACCAGATTTTCATGGTGAAGCTGGCCTAAATAATTGACTTCTGCCTGCAAACATAATGGTCAGAGAATCAGTCAAGGCCTAGCAACACCGAGCAGTTATAAAACAGTTCAAGAGTTTGTGTAGGACTTGAACTTACCAGCCATTCTCTGTGGCCTTGAAAACTTTCTCGTTTAAGTTTCTTGATGGCCACTACAATTCCAGTCCCTGGTCTTGTGGGAGCATAAGTGTTCTTATCTATCCATCCCTTGTATACAAACCCAAACCCTCCTTCTCCGATTAAGTTTTCTTGCCTGAAGTTCTTAGTGGCCTCTTTTAGTTCATTGAAGGTGAAGGACTTAAGGTTATTGGAGATGTATTTGTCAACATTTGATGCTGAAGTTTTTAAAGGAGCTTTTCCTTCAGTAGAATTTGAGTTCTGTTTTGTCTTACTTCGAGTGATTCCTGACAGTAGATGAAATGCAAGTTACAATCAGCCATAAGAGTAACTTCTATAATCTAGTACAGAAGATTGCACTGTTATGTGTAACAACTAGAAGTTGATTACTCGTTACGAGGTGTGGAAGAGAGAGGATTTATTTAACTATAAATGCTAAATTCAAGAAACTACTTTATATCAGTGAAACGCAGAGCCATATTAGAATATACACATGGAATGATTTACGGTCAACGAATTTCAGCTATGAACTAGCCCCTTTTTCATTATTCTTCTGTTGATAAGAATTTATTGAAAAAAGCAATGAGAGAAGGAGGAAATGACAAACAAATATCCAGTAACATACAATACAATTAACTCATTTGGAGCACCGATGCCTTACTGTTGAAAAGAAAGAAAAAGTAGCAAAATGAAAATGCAACTAATGTTAATCCATACCAGCCACTGCATCGAAGAAAAAAAGAAAAAGCGAAAATCATTCAACATTATTTAGAACCTGAATCAAAGCGAAGAAGCCTCATAATTTCCATCTTTTTCATACCAATACCAACACAATCTGGAGGCTTATATTTAAGCTAACAAAAATACAAAAATTTCATTCAATTCTAGGAAACCGACTTGAGAACACTAAAAAACAAGAAAACAAAAGAAGAAGGTTCGTACAAGAATAGATAAGCCTGTGATCTTTCACGTTACAGCCAATGAACTATTTTTTTAACTCATCGCCTTCTTCTTCTCTCCGTGGAAACCAAAGACACAAAATGGAAACATCCACTATGACAAACAATTATTAAAATTCAAAAGCATCGTCATGCATCAACCTAGTGGCACGACCAGTGCCAAGTGATGATAACATCAAAGTTGAAGAAAAACAGCTCAAGGCTTATTTATAGTTTGTACTAAAGAAAAATGAAGGCAAACACATATAGACACGATTAAAATAACCAAATTAAAACTGACCAAAGAAACTCGTTGAAGAAACATGAGCCACTGGTTTCCTGCAGCAGTTTCCCATGATGAAAGTTTTTTTCTTTTGTTTCTCAGAAGAGAACAACACCACCAATGGTGAAAAGGGTCTGAATGAAAAGATCTCCAAATTGTGTGGGTGGGGAGGGGAAGAAGTAAGATGAAAATATGCACTGTATGAGCTTAGATGAAGAGGTGGGAAAGAAAGGGTAACTGAGGAAACAGCGTAGTCAATGAGGGGAATTTGTTAATCGTTGAATCAATGTAAACATAACTTGTTTGCTCAGTTTGACTCTTCAAAGGTTGAAGTGTGGTAAGGGCTGATCACCCCAAAACAGGTTCCACATCCTACCTGTTTTTTTTAATAATTATAGGTAACAGTTTGACTCTTATGTTCATGCACACGACAGCTTCCTTAAATGTCTAAATTGCCAAGGTGACATCAAAGTTGGAAAAAGAATGTCAACTGTGTCTTACATATAAGAGTAATAATGGTATAATCTTAATCTCTACTCACCTTAAATGTCTTCTACACACATTTTTATTATTTGTTAAACATTAGTTAGAAGCATAAACTTATGTAAGTCAGTAATTTATAGTTTAATAAATCTCTGCCTATAATTTTACTGTTTCTAAATAAAAAAGTTACTGTTGAAAAGAACATGACAAGATATATTGTCGGGACTCTATTTAATTACCATCTTCCCAACAACCTGACCTGCCAAAGCACTGTTGCTGTTATTATTGTTATTGCTGAAAACTTCAATAGCTTTACTTGTGGTCTTACCAACATACTGTATATTTAATTTCAGATAAAGCCATATTTAGTAACAGATTATTTTATTCTGTTAAAATAAAAAGTAGTATGTTTTTGCCTTTTTTTTCATATTCTTTTTCATATTCTGTTAGTTTCATCATGTTGTTGTGATGACCATTTTAAATTATCTGTGTCTTCTTTTGTGGTGGTTTTCTTGGTCAAATGTGTTTCGTTTCGTTTGTGTGTAGTGTCTTTTGGAGACCGCAACATGTGATGATCATGAGTCATTGTGAACATAGATGAAGGATTAGACATGTTATTTTTCCTTCAACTGTAGCAGGATTCAAAGTGTCATAAAACCATATTAACTAGTTGCATATACAAAGCATTTTATTTTAACAAAAAGGACCAACATGCAAGTCGGTGAATTTCAAGACTGCATGCATATTCAAAGCAGTAACTTTTTTGTTTCTGTGCGTTGTTGATTCAATTAAGAAAGAATTCTTAGAACTTTCATAACTTGTATTCAAAATAAATGATGGAAAAAAAAGAACTTTGCCAACAATTGCTTAGTATTGTATGTTGTTCCCACGAGAATGCATGGATCTCGACAGTGAGAATGAGTCGCAAGAACATTCTAATGAAGTCATGAAAAAGAAGCAATAACACAATTCACATATAATCTTATCTGTTAAAACTGTGGTTAGAAAATATACAAAAAAAAATCTATGAAGAAGAATCAATTCTGAAATAGATTTTAATATTTTAAAAGAATAATAAAAAAGAAAAAAATGCATGAACAATTTATGTGTTATCCCTAACGTGATACCTTAAAGAGATTAAAAGTGGTAGAAAGGGTAGTTTTGAGGAAGACGGTGTCATACTTTGACTTCAAACCTAATTCAATGGAAGCTCATATGAGAAGAGAAACGTCGTTTAAGAATTGACAAAGTAAAGATGTTTGCAACTTTGAAGTATTCTATAACTTGAAAATCACCATTAAATTATGTTAACAAAGTTCATTAATTACTTCTATAAGAAAAAATATGAAAAAAAAAACTTTTTTCTATGAATTAAAAATAAAAACTTTAAAAAAGTTATAGGAAATTTCTACTATGAATAAGTTAATTTAATCTTGTAAAGAAAATAATTTTATTCTTTTTCATATTTTTTCCTTGAAATTTTTCTAAAGAAGTTTGTCTATTCATGATATGAGATATAGACAGAATTATGTAAAATTTTTACTTTAATACGTTTTTTTTGTCTTCATAAATTAAAGATGTTAAAACAATATTTAATATATTAAAACCACAATTAAGTCATTTTAATTTATTAAAAAATTATTTTAAAAGATTAAAAAGTTATTTTAAATAATTAAAATAAAGTCTAAAAAATTTAAATGATTTTAATTTATTAAATCATCATTTCAATTAATTAAAATGTTCTTTCTTTCTTTTTCAAAAAAAATTAAAAATATTTTAATATATTAAAACACAATCGCAGACGCAAAAAGGACTCTAAAGACATCATTACACAGACGTTTTCGAACTTAGCAAATAAATTAAGGTTAAAAAATAAGCCAAAATTACAACTCAAATCTAACATCAAATAAAATCAACTTCTTCAACAACATAACGTTGCAAACATCTTTAAACATAAAAAAAATTATATTATCAAAAGTGAGATTTAAAATAAAACATTTTAACGTATCCTATGACAAATATTTAACATTTGAAAAAATACTTTGAAATATAGTTATGTTTTTCTTTGCTTTCAGTACTTGCATTCTTACGATCTTTCAAAATAAATTAGCCAGCTATTTTATCTTAATTCTTGAAAAAAAAATATTGTCATTATAATATTTTTAATTTTAAACTAATATTTTTGAAAAATATTTGGTAGGGACTAAAAAGCAAATAATTTTCCTAATATAAAGACAAAAGCAAAAACGCGAGTATGTGAAAGGGACTAAATTTAAAAACAGGTCCATTATTATTCTTTAATTACATATCAGTAGTGGAAAAGAGACAATATCTAAATTTATTACAGATTTTTTTTTAAGAAAAATATGGTTTACATTCAAAAAATTGATAGTTATGTTTTTAAAAAGTGTGATATTTGAATAATTTTTTTATTTTTAATTTTAAATATAACTATTGATAAACTACAAATATAAAATATGTATAAAAAATTGAAAGTTTGCATTATATATTATTATAAATATTTTTTAATTTAAAAATTGATTAAAAATAAAATATAAATATAAAATAAGATAAAAAGTAATTTTTTTATTATATATTATTAATAGAAACACACGCGCCCGACATGTATATTCACTTTTTTAATAATAGAAAAAGGTTGAAAAAATAAAATTTATAGTTTTTTTATTATATACATCTTTTTATTATGAGTAGTTGATTGAATTTGAAAAAAATATTGTATTTATAAGTTTTTATTTGAAAAAAGAATATTGTATTTTAAAAATTTTGAATTTATAAAAGAAATAAATAATTAAATTTTAAAAAAAAGTTAAAAAATTTAAAGAGTAAAATAGTAATTATAATAAATAATTTTTAATTATGTTTATAGAAATAAAAAGAAAAAAGTTATATACACTAAGTAGCGGTTTTATATATTTGTATATATTATGGATTATAGATTAATCTTAAGAGGAAAGACATTATTATAGTAATGTTGAAGTTTCTATAAGTGGGAATATAATGATAACATAAGATGGATATAAGAAATTATTGTAATCGTGATTTAGGGTTTAGGGTTTCAAAATGAAAATCATAATATAATACCAATGATGCTTTTGTTTGACCTAATCAACACTTGACCTGTTCTTGACCAACCCATTATTTTTCTCTTAGAAAAATTAAATTCCATTTATTTTCTATACGCAGCTAACCCTTCAAATACGTCAATAACACTTATGTTCCATAATCAAAATACCATTTTTTAGAGTTTAGAAAATTTCTATCCAATCCTCATTTTTGCATGTTTTTCTATTTTAATTAATTAATTAAATTATTTTTAGATGGCTTTTTTTAACATATTTGTTTGGTACAAAAGGATCCATAGGAAAAAAACACCTCACAAAAACTCCACATAAGGCCCAGAACATAACACTTTACATAAGGCCCATAATTCATTGATATGTCCACACGTCGAAATATTATATTTAAAACTATAAGTCAATTCAATTAATATAAATTAAATTTTAAAAATAGATATTTTATTTATTATTTTTCTAAAGTAGGTCAAAAGGTATACTTATTAATATAAAATAGATATTCAATTAATATAAAATAGAGGTGTTAATTACTTATTAATTTAGTTTATACTTCTTCTATTTTTAAATAAATATCTTTTTAAAAAATTGTTTCATATTATTTGTTTTGTATATTTTAATAATATATTAATTATTTTTTACCAACTATATTTTTATTTTAAAAAATATAAAAATAATTAAATAATTTTTTATAAAATTTTAATATATTAATTATTTGTATTAATTAATTACTTTTTATCTTTTCATCAATTAATAAATTATATTTAATTTTTTAAAAATAATATTAAAAAATAAAAATTTATTATAAATAATAAAAATTACTATTTTTATTAGTTTATATAACAAATCTTAAACAATTTTTATTTTAAAAAACTAATAAAAAGATACTAATTTTGTCCCTTACAAATATTTGAAATTTGTTTTTGTTTTTTTATAATAGAAACGGAAGTAGGGAATATGCTTGGGGAAAGAATATTCTCAAAGAATATAAAATTGGTTGTAATAATAAAAATAATAATAATAATAATAAAAATAATAATAATAATATAAAAGTCAAAGCAGAATTCAAAATGAAATTCCCTATTGTGCTGAAACAGATAATGGTTGAAAAAAAATGTACGAACACTTTTCTTTTTCCTTTTTTTGTAGTTTTGCATGCACATCTTTTGATCAACAATGGTCCAATCAACAAACATTGCAGTGGTCCAATCAAATCAAATATTTTTCTTACACAAAATATTCCAGTTAAAAGCTCCTATTTTTTTTACTAATTGATTAAAATATTATTATATTCTAAATATTTTAAAAAATTATCCCTAATCCGATTGATATAGCTATTCTTAACATTAACTTTTGTTGTTTGTTTTGCTTTATGTTTTCAATCAGAAACAAAATATAAATAATATATATATATACCCTAATCATTGAAATTAATTAATTAGTATAGGCGCAAGCCACTTAAAATTAACAATAAGAATGATTAAGTTAAATAATGTTTTTTAATATGTCTTTATAAACAGTTCAACGTGCATAATTCATATTTTAGTTCATGCATTTTAAAATTCTATTAATTAATTTTCAAACTTAAAAAATTATGAATTAGTTCTTTTCACTGTAAAAATTTGTCACCAGATATTCAACTTAGGTAAGAATAAGAGTTAATTAATATTATATGAATTTAATTCTTCAACTTTTGTGATGGTAAAGATCACTACTAAATATGAAATTTATGTATGAAAAATAGTTAAAATTAAGTATTTCATTAGTTGGTGAAATGAATTCATCGATTTAAAATTACAAAGGTTAAAGAAATAATTGATTGTTTTTCACAAATACAAAAAAAAGAACACAGTTTTCCTTTAAATTTAATAGGCCTATTTTCACTTTTCATCGTTTTTATTCTATTCGAATTTCTAATTTCACCTTATTTAAATATTCCTTTAATTGTTTATTGCTTTCATTTATTGAAAAATTATGGGCACTGATATATTTCTGTTCGTATTCAATAGTTTTTCATTTTATTAACAACAAGGAATTTAAATTAATTTTCTTTAATTATATAGAATGTGTCTAATCACCCTTTTCACTATTTTCATTGTATTCAAAACTTTTTTCCTTATTTATGTTTTTCTTTAAATGATAAAATGATTTAAGTTTTTTCAATTGATTCTAATATATATATATATATATATATATATACATAAGTATGGGTGTACGTGAACTAGTTTTTCTGCATTCTTTTTTTTTTTATTTTTTTTCAAGTGATTGCGGATAAGTAACACTCTCTTGATCTAGGTGACCGTTTTCTACTTATCTTGAGTGAGACCAAATAAACTTGATAAATATGGATCTTTTAGACACATAATTGAAAGCTCAACCCAATATATTTCCCATGTGGAGGTAATTATCAATCCGACTATCTAACAACGAACTTTAAGCTTCAATTTTTATGCTTTAGGCATCACATGAACATCATTCTCATCAGTAAAAACTTTATCCAACTCCAACAAGTTTACAAATTTAGAACATCATTTACAATCCAAAACATTTAAGCATGATTCTTTTTTACATTTTCTTCACATGTTAATCGTGTTATTTTCTATAAAAAAAAACACAATATTTAAACCTAAAAAAGAAACCCTAATAATCGAAGAGGCTTCCACGTATTTGGTTAGACAGTGAAGTTTCTCCAACATATATAAGCAACGTTAATTATTATTTGGTGAAGTTGTTTCTTAAAATTTCTGGTAGAACATGGGTGTTGAGTTCACGTGTGTGGGGTCAATCCAATTTAGGGCAAAATTATAGTGTGGACCATAAAAAACATGACCAAATAAATGAGAACAGGGATTTGCCTTTTCCTTTCTCATACGCCAACGTGGTCTTTTTTTGAGCATATAAACTCACCAATTATATTAATTTAACCTTTAAAATTTATAATCCTTTCAATTACAATTTATTAGAATAAATAAATACTATAGAATAAAATATTTATCCATAAACTTATTTACTTTTTCTTCCTCAATTTCTCTTAGTTAATGTAAAATATATGTTTAATTTTGGGTTCAAATCTTAGATATCTGTTCATTTTTTAACTTTTTATCATTTATAATAATCATAACTTACTTTAATCAGATTTATTCAATAAAAAAAATGAGAATGATTGGTGTTAATAAGGATTTCTTTTGTTCACAGGTGTTATTTTCACCTAGTCAGATTTTAATATTTGGATGATAATAACATATTGTTAATTAGAACAAAAAAAATAATTTTCTACCTTAATCCTGGCCCCAAACAATTGATTATTGAAAATGACAAATTAAGATAAAAAGAAGCAATAATTATTGAAAAATATTGAAATAGTTAATTTTATAATAAAAAACAATTAGTATCATGGCTTTGCCTTTAAAAAATACATTTTATTTTTCAATTTTAAATGACGTTATTTTCTTAATAACAATAATATGGTTGATGAACAATAATGCATGAGACTCTTATTATTTAATATATTAGTTTTAGCAAACAAATTGAACGCTGTCGTTTGTCCATTCAAGTCTCAGTCATTGAAGAGGTCAATTTAATGAGTGCTAGTGAGTAATGTAATCGTTAGGGTTTCCATCAACAAAATCTTCAACAAGCCACAATAATTTAAAAATAATAATTTTAGATACTCCTCCACTTTACTACTTTTTTATTTTTATGATGTTTTTTAAATATTACAATTATTTATTTTCCATAAAATAACAAGAAAAATGTTAAAAAAATGTTGACGTAACAGTTGCATTGCATGGATTCAATAGTCATAGATGGAGTTTGAATTAATCATAAAATATATTTTGTTGTATTTTATTACAGATTATTTTGCATGAGAAATCAATTGTGACAGAAGTTTCTGTCAAAACATTAGAGTTGAGATGAAAATGACACAAATTACTCTTCTAATATTCTCCATCAATATTGATAGATTGGTCGAGATAAACGTGGAATTCTTAAAACTTAATTAATTAATTAATGATAATAAGTTCTAATTTTGTCTCTCTTAATACATTTATTATAATAACAACTATTTTTTTAACATTGCTTGCATTAATAAACTTGTGTTGTTTCACGTGGGGGTGGTATAAGATGAATAAACCTTAAGATATTGTATAAATATTATAACTATTTTAATTTTTAATCAAATCAGTATTCTATTCTGATAATTATTTTTTTTTAATTATTGGGATTAAAATATTCATTGTCAAACTAAAATATAAATATAAGTTATAAGTGAATAGCAATAATATTTATATAATATCGATTTAAATTAACGAGTATCACCACATAAATTGTACGTAGTAGTAAGAATACGACACGTGAAAAATAAAATAACAAAATTATATTTTACCCAATTTATTTTAAATTTAAACGTAATCCTTAATTAGTTTAACTTCAAATATGTATAAATCATTTTCCAAATTAATCTCAAATTTAAAACTTTCGAAATAACTGTTACACAAATGTCATCACCATTTTCATTGTTCCTACATTTATGTTACGATAATCACTGTCACTCATATATTTTATTTTATTTTTTTACAATCAAGGTGATAAATGCAATCATAGTCATATGATGATACCAATGATAAAATATTTATTCTTGAAGTTCTCTATTTCACAGTAATTCTGAAAATTAATTTGTTTAAAATTTAATTAAGTTATCGATTAAAAATAATGCCTTCTTTCTTTGTCTACTTATCTCATTGTTATGGACTGAGATCACAATCATTTACTAATTCTACTTAGAAGTTATGTACACAATAATTTATTATTCTGATTAAATTTTTGTGTGTGAAATATTTGATATATTTTACAAAATTAAATAGATTTTTAATTTTTAAATTATTTATCAAAATTTTATTTTTTTATAATAATTTTTAGATTTATTTTATTTTTATACCATACAATAATAAATGATATGTTTATTTTAAATTTTTTATAAAATTTTACTATGTTATTTTTTCAATTTATTTTTACAAAAGATTTATTAAATATTAATAATTTAGAAAAAAATAATTAGTCATATGATTAAATTAAAAATTATTTTATAAACTAAAAATTATTAATATTTAAAATAATTTTTATTATAATAAAAATTATATTTTTTTAATTATTAATTTAAAAAAGTTATAAAATTAGTTTCTATGATGACTAAATTAATTTTTAAATTAAAATCTAAATTTATTTTTAACATTAGTTATTATAGTTTTAGTCACTTATTAAATTAAATTTTAAATTAATATCTAGTTTAATTAGTAATTAATTTCATCATTTTATAAATTACTGGTTGAAAAAATAACTTTTTTATTTTTTTTAAAAAATATTTTTATTTATCATCAATAATCATTTACATAAATTTATAAAATATAAAAAATTTAAATATATTCTAAAAATAAAAAATAATTTTAAAAACTAAAAAATTATTTAACTTAATTTATAAAAATATTTTTATCTACATTTTGAGTTCAGTTTTTTATCTTGCCTTTCTAATATAAATTTCTATTTGATGCATTTTGGTGAGAGTACAAGAGTGGGGCCAGCGTCCAAGTTCTCCAATGGTGGCAGGAATATATATTTTTTCCTTTTGTTTTTATCTGCTTTTTTAATATTTTCTTTGGATGTGTTAGATCTTGAAGTATATTAATATTTATCACAAATGTTGCAAATTTTGTTATATTTTTATGTTTTGAAATTTGGTGGAATAATTTTGTACTCACAGTATAGTAGTTGTGATTTGAGTTAAATTTTGATTGTTATTTTGAGTTGAAGAGAAGTGTGTGTTTGGCAATTTAAAGATTTTTACAGAAAAAAGAATGAAAATGATATTAAATGGAAAGCATATCTTAGGTTTACTTTAGGGAGGTAGATTCCAATTTCCCTTTTTCTACTCATTGCTGCTTCTTTCAATCCTCAGCACAAACAAACAAACAAAACCTTACCTAAGTTTATCACCTAATGGCCCCACCCTGTTCCTGTTAAAATCCCTGTCACACCCACCTTCCAATCTTTCCTCTCTTTACCTCTTTTTTAGGTCAAATTCTGCAATTATTCTTCATTCACCCTAATTTTATTTTAATTCGATACCATTATTACAATAATAATACAATCTTTTTAATATATATTAATTATATATCTGTTTAAAAAAAAAAAATTTGGCGTTAGAATGAACTTCTTCTAAGTTTATTATGCATAGTTTAATATTTAATCTTATGCTCTAATGGTTGGACTAGAAGTGAGATAAAGAAGGAGAAAAAGTTTATATGTTGCTTAAGTTAATAATAAAGTACCCATTGAATTATTTCAGTATTATAACATTTTAATTTAATAATAAAAATAAAATAGCAAACTACACTAATAAAAATTTTACAAAGATAATATACATCATGATAAATTAAAAATATAATAGTGAAATATAAAATATTCAATTAGATGGCTATATAAACTATATATATAATATTTTATATATATTGAGTTATAAACATATATTATTGTAAATTATAAATATTTATTTTAAAATATATTAAAGTAAAATAAAAATATAAAAAAATGGACAGAAAAATTCTCATAATTATAGATATATTGTTATAAATTATAATTCTTATTTTAAAATATATTAAAAATAAAATAAAATATAAAAAGTTAAATATAAATAACAAAGCACAACAATAAATAAATAACAAAGCACAACAATAAATAAAGAAAAATAATACAATATTAATGTAATTTAATTAAAAATAAAATTAGCCACATAAATTCTTGAATCACATACACATACCTAAACCCTAAACATAACATATATATATATATATATATATATATATATATATTTATTTATCTCACGTAATCACAAATTTATATATGAATGACATTTTTAACTTCGCTTAAAATTGTCCTAAATTGCTTGAATATTACAACTATATTGAAGATTTAATGATGTACCAAATTAATATTGTAAGAACCTAGAAAATAATTGACTGAGAAAGGGATAGAGTATTAAAATATTGAGGAACAAAAGAGTGGGACCCACGTCCCTAAGTATTTAAGTCCTTTTGTTCTTCATTATTCAAAGAACACTATCTCTCCTCTTTCACTCATTCTCTGAGCTCTTTTCTCTTCTTCCTTTCTCACTTCGATTTCTTGACTGGTTTGTTGTCCGATTGAAGAGCGGAGACGCCTACGCGACGAGCGTCACGAGAGCAACGTTTTGCACCGATCAGAATCTTCGATTAGGTGAGTTTTCAAATTCGCACCTTTTTAGGGTTCCAATTTGGGGATTTTCGTTCTTCGTTCGATTTCTTGACGGTTTGTTGTCCGATTGAAGAGCGGAGACCGCCTACGCGACGAGCGCCACGAGAGCAACGTTTTGCACCGATCGAATCTTCGATTAGGTGAGTTTTCAAATTCGCACCTTTTAGGGTTCCAATTTGGGGATTTTCGTTCTTCGCGCAATTTCATGTCGCAGCGCTGTTTTTGGGCTTGCTCTTCCTCCGTGAAGTGTTGGGACAGATGCTAATGCTCGCTCGCTTTGCGTTTAGGTACCCCTAGAGTACTAAGTGAGCACTTAGAGGAAAAGGAGCACTTTTGGTGATAGAGGAACTGCAGGAGCAACCGGTAAGGGAAATCTTAAATTTAGTCTCTTTAAAAGCTTCAATGAAAAGTGGGAAATTCCTAGTTGATTGAGGGATTGAATCTGCTTAAGTGTCTTTTCTAGCTAAGGTTAAGCGAAAAGCATTTTGTGCTTTAATTTGAGTTTCTCTTTGTGAGCTTGATGCATTATGTTGAAATACCATTTAGTTCATAAATTGTTGAATTAAACTTGATTTGAGTAGAAGTGAATTGGAATATACTCGTTATGTGTATGATGGATTTCATTTGGATATGAGTTTGATTGAATCTCAACTTGTAGTGATGAATGTGAGTAGTTAATGAGTAGAAATTGGCGGGAATTGTTCTATGTGATGAATGAATGTTGAATGGGATGACCAATGCCCCAAACTTAGTATGATTGTATTGCTTTAGCCGGTGATGAACTGTCTCGCTATAAATCGTGTAAATTGAAGCGAGTCAAAGTTGGAAAATGACCAAGTTTTAGGGAGATGTCTGTCCAATTTTGGTCGACCGCCCAAGCGAGAACCCCCGCATCCAGATTGTGTTTCTTTTATGAAATTGAAGAATGTATGACTTGTGTTATATGAGATTGATATATGTTGAGCTATATGATGTGAAATTGAGGAATGATATGCTGTGATGAAGATATTTGAGGGATTACTTGGCGGTAAGGCCAGAGGGATAATTTCATGAGGTACCTGGCAAGTAAGGCCAATGAGTTATATTGAGGTGGAACAAGTTTGAATGATTGTGGTGTGTCGTGCTTGTATGTGATAATAGTAGTGTGTATGGACTAGGGATTTCTCGATGGAATATCCGGACTTCACCGATGATCGAGTCACGTAGACACTCGCCATCGGCCATGAGAAGTCGACTGAGATTGGATTAGGATGACCTACGGAAAAGGCCTAATTCTTTCACCCCGACTCACATGGTGGTAGAGGTTGAGATATAATGATATAATGTTTAATCCCCATGTCGTGAATCGGTGTTAGTTCCAATTGTCTCGAGTCCATACAGTCTTCCGAAGTCGTCGGTCTTATGTGTGTGATTGTGATTGCCATAGCCTTCGGTAGGCTAATTGATTGAATAGTGTGGATGATTAAATTAATGTTCATGTATAGACTTAATTATGGAAATATTGATTTTTGGCTTACCCCTTTTCTTTCATGGTTTGAATTTGTACTCGCTATGATCGTGTTTTGACACGGGAGCGGATGACAGGAGAGACATGGTTTCGAGCGATGGGGCCAAGTTGGAGAAAAGCTAGACCCCTTAGTCGTTTTATTTCTTTTGTAATCTGAGACCGCTCGCTTGTCTGAGCATGTGTTTAACTTTGTACGACTTTTGAGGATGATCGTATATGCATATATTCATCTTTTGCTTGTATGATCCTTATCTGAATAGATGTTATTATGATAATGGTGATGCATGATTTAGTGAATTACTTTGTTTATTTGTATTTTTGGGGTGTTACATTTATGGTATCGGAGCGGTTAGATTCTCGGGATAACCTAAAGGGTTGGGGCTTGTTATGCTAGTTGTGTGTTAGAACTCCGACGTGTTTCTATGATAAGTGTTTGACTTCTTGATTACATCTTGTATTGTTAGAATGCCACCCGGACAGCCTCCTCCCCTCGACCGGATATGAACCGGATGTTCGAGCCATAGAGCTTATGGCTACTACCATGCAGCGAAGCATGGAGTCGCCATGGCTCAGCAAGCATCAGTCGCTATGCAGGAGTTGCGAGGCTTCCGGAGAGGCTACTTTGGCGACCACTGCAGCAGCGAGTTGCAAACCCACCGACCTCATCTTCGATCGATCGACCACAGTGTACAGGCTTTATCGGCGGACTTTCCGAAGCATGGGCCTCCTAAGTTTGCGAGGAGACTCCACTCCGGATCAAGCTAACCTCCGGGTGGAGAATATAGAGAAGATTTTTTATGTTACAGAATGCCCAGAGGAGAAGAAGGTAGGCTTTGTCGCCTACATGCCTGGAGGGAGAAGCGAGTTCGGTGGAAAGGGGTGAAAAGACCGATGGTCGCCGAGAGATGAGGAGATTAGCTGGGAGGGTTTCAGGAGAAAGTTTCTCAGCAAGTACTTCCCAGCTAGTGCCAAGTTTGCAAAGGAGGCTGAAGTTTCGGAGTTAGAGCAGGCGACCTAACAAGTGCATGAGTATGCTCGCTCGCTTTGAGCATCCGTCCAGATTTTACTCACGGAGCTGCACCGAGGAGTGGTTGTGCGAGCAAGTTTGAGGAGGGCCTGAGGCAAGAGCCGAAGGTGATTGTGGTACCTATGTATGTAACAGACTTTTCCGTCTTGGTGGAGAGAGCTAAGACTGCAGAAAGACTGGTGACCGGAAATGTCAGGACCGTGAGGCCTCAAGTGGGAGGACCCGTGGTAGGCAGGGCTAGAGCTGAGCAGAGGACGCCCTATACTCGCCCCCATCAGTTGAGGGGTAGTAGTTCAGTGCAGCCCCGTCATGTGGGGATGAGATGTTTCAGATGCGGAGGACCGCACCTAGCTCACCAGTGCCAGTCCGGTCAGGACCACAGGAGGTGTTTCACTTGTGGCAGGATAGGACACCTTGCCAAACACTGTGGTGAGAGGAGGGGAGATGCTCCTACTAGAGCTCCGCAGCCAGCCCATCCTGATGGTGGGATTAGACCTAGAGCAGCGCGGCAGAGTGTTTGCCATCACGGGTGCAGAAACTTCTCAGTCAGACCGTTTGATCCAAGGTGCGTGCTCTATAGCTGGTCATGTGTTGCATGTGTTGTTTGACTCGGGATGACACACTCCTTCGTGTCAAATAGATGTGTGGAGGAACCGAGTTACTGAGCTCAGGATCTCCAATTAGATTTATGTGTTTCTACACCAACATCTAACTTGGTGATTGCTTCTAGAGTGTGCATAGGCTGCTCGGTGATTGTTGAAGGACGCAAGTCAAAGGTGAACTTAATTTGTTTACCTTTGAAGGACCTAGATGTGATTCTAGGCATGGATTGGCTATCTACCAATAGGGTTTTGATAGACCGTGGCTTGAAGCAGCTTGGTTTTCCTGCACCCGGGGATGTAGAGTTGGTTTCAACTCGACGAGCATGGAAGGATATAGTTGATGGAGCTCGGTGTTTTATGATCCTAACCCATGTGGAGGAGGAGAGGGACCATGGAGTGGATATACCGGTGGTTAAAGATTTTACAGATGTATTTCCGGAGGAAGTGCTCGGTTTACCTCCTAAAAGAGAGGTGGAGTTTTCTATAAATCTAGTACCTGGAGCGAGACCGCTTCTATGGCACCTCACGAGATGGCTCCAGCTGAGCCGAGTGAATCGAAGAAGCGGATAGAAGATCTTCTAGATAAGCAGTTCATCGTGCCTAGTGTATCATCGTGGGGAGCACCAAGTGTTACCGGTGAAGAAGAAGGATGGAGGATCCAGATCGTGCATAGACTACCGACAACTGAACAAGTTGACCATCAAGAACAAGTATCCATTGCCGAGGATAGATGACTTGATGGATCAGCTGCATGGGGCTACAAGTGTTCTCCAAGATAGATTTGAGGTCCGGATACCATCGATTTTGGTGAAAATCGAAGATGTGCGTAAGACGACTTTCGAGTCCGGATATGGCCACTATGAGTATGTGGTAATGCCTTTTGGGGTGACTAATGCGCCAACCATCTTCATGGACTACATGAATAGGATATTCAGACCCTTTTGGATAAGTTTGTGGTAGTCTTTATAGATGACATCCTCATCTACTCGCATAGTGTCGAGGAGCATGGAGAACACCCGAGGACGCTTTGGGCATTCCGAGAGAGAAGCGCTTGTATGCCAAACTTTCCAAATGTGAGTTTTGGCTGAGTGAGGTGAAGTTCTTGGGGCATGTTGTATCAGCGGAGGGCATTTCGTGGATCCCTCCAAAGTGGAGGCAGATTTCGATGGGAGCGCCCTAAGTCCGTGTCGAAATAAGGAGTTTTGTGGGTTTAGCGGGCTACTACAGGAGATTCATAGAGGGCTTTTCTAAGATAGTAGCCCCTCCGACCGGATCGACCAGGAAGGATCAACCTTTCGCCCGGACAGTACAAGTGTGAGCAGAGTTTCTTAGAGTTGAAGGAAAGGTTGACCGGTTCTCCCATCCCGGTTATCCCAAACCCCGAGGACACTTTTGAAGTCTTTTGTGATGCATCTCTTTTGGGGTTGGGTTGTGTTTTGATGCGGAACAATAAGGTGGTGGCTTATGCTTCTAGACAATTGAAGAATCATGAGAAGAACTATCCCACCCATGATTTGGAATTGGCAGCTGTGGTGTTTGCCTTGAAAATCTGGAGGCATTACTTGTTTGGGGCCAAGTTTGAGGTGTTCAGTGATCATAAGAGTCTGAAATACCTCTTTGATCGAAAGAGCCGAACATGAGGCGGAGAAGGTGGATGGAGCTCCCGAAAGATTATGACTTTCGGTTGATGTACCACCCGTGCAAGGCCAATGTGGTTGCAGATGCTTTGAGTAGGAAGACCATTGGCATGTCCGCACCGATGGTAAGGGAACATGAGTTGATTGAGCGGTTTAGAGACCTTAATCTCAGTGTAGAGTTCTCTGCTGACCACATCAGTTGCAGTAAACTGGTAGTCACCAGTGATTTTATTGAGGTGGTTAAGGAAAGGCAAGCGCTTGATGCCCACTTGAAGGGCATAGTTGATGACCTCAGTGAGGGACAACCTCGGGAGTTTCTAGTGGGGTCGGATGGGATCTTGAGATTCAGGGCGAGGTGTGTATACCGATGATGCAACAATGAAGAAGTTGGTCCTAGAAGAAGGGCACAAGAGTAGGCTTAGTCCGCATCCTGGCATGACTAAGAAGTATCGAGACTCGAAGAAATCCTTCCGGTGGCCTCGGTATGAAGAGGAGATAGCCATGTATGTGGCTAGTCGTTTGACTTGTCGAAGGCAAAGATAGAGCACCAAAGGCCAGGTGGTATGCTTCAGCAGTTAGAGGTACCAGAATGGAAGTGGGACAGTATAGCTATGGATTTCATCACCCACCTACCACGGACAGTCAAAGGGCACGACTCAGTATGGATGATTGTGGACAGACTGACTAAGAGTGCACACTTCCTACCTGTGAACTTGAGGACTTCTATGGACAGGCTAGCACAGTTGTACATCAGAGAGATAGTAAGACTGCACGGCATCCCTTCCAGTATAGTGTCAGACAGAGATCCCCGGTTCACCTCTCATTTTTGTACAAGCAGCCTTGGGTACCAGATTGAGATTGAGTACAGCCTATCACCCTCAGACAGATGGGCAGTCCGAAAGGACGATATAGACTTTGGAGGATCTGTTGAGATCTTGTGTGCTAGACCATCTTGGTAGCTGGGATGAGATCTTACCCTTGGTTGAATTCACTTATAATAATAGTTTCCACTCTAGCATTGGGATGGCACCCTATGAGGCGTTGTATGGGAGGAAGTGTAGGACTCCCTTGTGTTGGTTTCAGGCAAGGATGAAGACTTCACAGAGTCGTCAGAAGTCAGATCAGAGGAGGAGACCTTTAGAGTTTGAGGTAGGAGAGCATGTGTTTCTGAAGGTGACACTTATGACTGGAGTAGGCAGAGTCATGAAGCCAAGGAAGCTGACTCCTAAGTTTATTGGGCCATATCAGATTCTCAGGAGGATTGGACCAGTAGCCTATGAGCTAGCTCTACCTCCCCCTCTGTCCAGATTGCATAGTGTTTTTCATGTCTCCCAGTTGAGGAAGTACATATTTGATCCCAGTCACATTTTGGAGTCTGATGAGGTACAGATCAGAGAGGACTTGTCTTTTGAAACCACTCCCATCAGGATCATAGACGTTCAGCTCAGGCAGCTCAGGAGAAAAACCATCAGTATGGTCAAAGTGTTGTGGGATACTAAAACTGGTGATTCCACTTGGGAGTTGGAGGAGCAGATGAGGAAAGTTTACCCGCATCTTTTTGCTTGATGAGTTTCATTTTCGTGGACGAAAATTTTGTAGTTGGGGAGAATGTAAGAACCTAGAAAATAATTGACTGAGAAAGGGATAGAGTATTAAAATATTGAGGAACAAAAGAGTGGGACCCACGTCCTTAAGTATTTAAGTCCTTTTGTTCTTCATTATTCAAAGAACACTATCTCTCCTCTTTCACTCATTCTCTAGAGCTCTTTTCTCTTCTTCCTTTCTCACTTCGATTTCTTGACGGTTTGTTGTCCGATTGAAGAGCGGAGACCGCCTACGCGACGAGCGTCACGAGAGCAACGTTTTGCACCGATCGAATCTTCGATTAGGTGAGTTTTCAAATCGCACCTTTTAGGGTTCCAATTTGGGGATTTTCGTTCTTCGTTCGATTTCTTGACGGTTTGTTGTCCGATTGAAGAGCGGAGACCGCCTACGCGACGAGCGTCACGAGAGCAACGTTTTGCACCGATCAGAATCTTCGATTAGGTGAGTTTTCAAATTCGCACCTTTTTAGGGTTCCAATTTGGAGATTTTCGTTCTTCGCGCAATTTCATGTCGCAGGCGCTGTTTTTGGGCTTGCTCTTCCTCTGTGAAGTGTTGGGACAGTGCTAATGCTCGTCGTTTTGCGTTTAGGTACCCCTAGAGTACTAAGTGAGCACTTAGAGGAAAAAGGAGCACTTTTGGTGATAGAGGAACTGCAGGAGCAACTGGTAAGGGGAAATCTTAAATTTAGTCTCTTTAAAAGCTTCAATGAAAAGTGGGAAATTCCTAGTTGATTGAGGGATTGAATCTGCTTAGGTGCCTTTTTTTAGCTAAGGTGAAGCGAAAAGCATTTTGTGCTTTAAATTGAGTTTCTCTTTTGTGAGCTTGATGCATTATGTTGAAATACCATTTAGTTCATAAATTGTTGAATTAAACTTGATTTGAGTAGAAGTGAATTGGAATATACTGTTATGTGTATGATGGATTTCATTTGGATATGAGTTTGATTGAATCTCAACTTGTAGTGATGAATGTGAGTAGTTAATGAGTAGAAATTGGCAGGAATTGTTCTATGTGATGAATGAATGTTGAATGGGATGACCAATGCCCCAAACTTAGTATGATTGTATTGCTTTAGCTGGTGATGAACTGTCTGCTATAAACTGTGTAAATTGAGCAGGTCAAAGTTGGAAAATGACCAAGTTTTAGGGGAGATGCTGTCCAATTTTGGTCAGCCCTCGCCCAAGCGAGAACCCCTGCATCCAGATTGTGTTTCTTTTATGAAATTGAAGAATGTATGACTTGTGTTATATGAGATTGATATATGTTGAGCTATATGATGTGAAATTGAGGAATGATATGCTGTGATGAAGATATTTGAGGGATTACTTGGCGGTAAGGCCAGAGGGATAATTTCATGAGGTACCTGGCAGTAAGGCCAATGAGTTATATTGAGGTGGAACAAGTTTGAATGATTGTGGTGTGTCGTGCTTGTATGTGATAATAGTAGTGTGTATGGACTAGGGATTTCCTGATGGAATATCCGGACTTCACTGATGATCAGAGTCACGTAGACACTGTCATCAGTTGTGAGAAGTCGACGGAGATTGGATTAGGATGACCTACGGGAAAAGGCCTAATTCTTTCACCCTGACTCACATGGTGGTAGAGGTTGAGATATAATGATATAATGTTTAATCCCCATGTCGTGAATCGGTGTTAGTTCCAATTGCTCGAGTCCATACAGTCTTCCGAAGTCGTCGGCCTTATGTGTGTGATTGTGATTGCCATAGCCTTCGGTAGGCTAATTGATTGAATAGTGTGGATGATTAAATTAATGTTCATGTATAGACTTAATTATGGAAATATTGATTTTTGGCTTACCCCTTTTCTTTCATGGTTTGAATTTGTACCTGCTATGATCGTGTTTTGACACGGGAGCAGATGACAGGAGAGACATGGTTTCAGGCAGTGGGGCCAAGTTGGAGAAAAGCTAGACCCCCTTAGCTGTTTTATTTCTTTTGTAATCTGAGACTGCCTGCTTGTCGGAGCATGTGTTTAACTTTGTACAGCTTTTTGAGGATGACTGTATATGCATATATTCATCTTTTGCTTGTATGATCCTTATCTGAATAGATGTTATTATGATAATGATGATGCATGATTTAGTGAATTACTTTGTTTATTTGTATTTTTGGGGTGTTACAAATATCATCCAATCCAATCCTTTACCAACTTAAAACCAAATTATTAGCAATGGAGTTTATTTTAATAAATCACTACTCAACTTAATTTAATTAAATTAGTACAACTTTTCTTATTTTAAAATTACTTAATTTACAAGTATAAAGTAACCTAAATTCATCTTTCTACGTATGATCACACACGTATCAACAAACAGCGTACCTCCATGCAAACAAAACAAAAACAGATGACTTCAAATCTACGTATGATTGGGTAAGTTTGACCTAGATTTTGTTCATCTAAATGATGATTTATAAGGGAAAAAATAAGAAGAAGAATTATGGCATCAGAAACTTAGAGAGAAATTACAGATTTTTAAATGTAGAGAGAATATTTTTTTAAGAAAACAAGGATGAATTTATTTTATGTTAATATATATAATCTTATAAATTAAAATAATTAAAATATTTATTTATTTCATCTATCTTAAACCCTCTCATGTATACATTAAAAAAGAGATGCTTACAAAAGATGATTAAAGAAAATAATTAATTTAAGATGATTAAAGATTCAATTAATTTTATATTATACAATTGATAAGTTTAATTCCAAGGCACTGACCTTATATAGTTTTTTTTCCCAAATAGCTAAAAAAGTGACATAAAAATAAAAAAAAATGTTATTATATAGAGTGCAATATTTTATTTATCATATTGAAAGATTAATCTATTTTACTATATCCAACTCTGCCTATTATTTATATAAATATATAATTGTATGATACTTAAATTCGAAGAAAAAGACTTTCCACGTATGATTATATCTCTATATATATTTTTTTATTTTATTGACCACAAAACTAATTACTAGATTTTGTGTTATTGACTTGGACATATATAATTATTTGACAAATTAAAAGAAAAAAAAAATAGAATGAGCACGTGTTTAAGGGAAAGTTTAGGTTCCAATTCTTGACTTTCCCTTGTTTGTTATTCACATGAACATAACAATTGTCTGAATAAGCAAAGTCATGATAATGTGTTTCCCAAAATGTTTAAAAATAAAATACGGAACATATTTAGATAAGAATAAAAAAACTTAGGAGAAAGGAAAAATATTATTACAAGTACTTTCTTGTACGTAAAATCCAAAAAATAAATAAAAATTCATAGACTAGGTCAACTTATCCCATAAGAAACATTTGACGACCAATATTTCATGATGTTTTTCTCTGATTTTATGTAAATATTAGGAGTGAAATGAAATTTTTAATTCTTAAAATATAATATCGAACTATCTCAATATATGTTTGCCAAAAAAAATTACAAATTCTAATAAAAAATATATGCGTAACTCTTAATCAAACCAGTGAAAAAATTTGGTATGATATAGCTTAAAAAATGTGCCACAAAAAAGATCAAAGCATGTTATATTAACTATATAAAATCATTTCACATCATCATTTAATAAAAAATGGAAAGGTTGTTTACATGACAATTAGACATTAGATTTATTTGTTGTTCGTTTAACGTAAATGATCCAATTGAAAATGTTTTTTCACAAAAAAAAATATTAAAAACAAATCTTTATCCTCAAGATTCCTTTTTATTGTTGAGAAATTTTCAGTTAATAAAACTAATATCTAATTTTATAGGATGTATAAATTATATATTTTAAATTAGAACACTACTCTAACATAGATGTTTTATATTTATTATTTTAAATATTTTACATTAATAAGATAAATATTATCAATATAGAAAATGAATTTGTACTTAGAAAAGATAACCTATGCCATTTTCTATATAAGCTATGACTTTAGTTGATGTAAATATGATGTTTTTTTAATATTATGTTTTTGAAATTTCTTACTCGATAGATAATTATATGGAGAAACTTGGTCTTTTGATAGGTAAGAAAAAGAACACTAAAATGTTTCAAATCTCAAACTTAGAAACACAAGTGAGATATGACAGAAAACTCTAAATTAAAGTGCATAGATCATTTTGACTATATTTGAAACCAATGTAAGTGTATAAGACATTAAGAGTTATACCTTCTCGTATTATATTATGATTATTAATTCACTTGTATTTCAGAAAATATTTATTTTTCTAAAAATGTAATTAATAAAAGTTAATACATAAGATAAAAGTGATATATATATACATATATATAAATTTTTATTGTCCTTACATTTTCATACACAAAAGAAGGAATTTTAATTAATTTATAATTCTTCTTTTACTAAATATTAATATTTTAGATGGTGAGATAAATAGATTAATTATTAGATTAATATGCATGATAGAAGATATAACTAAATAACGTAAAGTGAAATCTCCAGCAACAAAATAGTTTAAATTGGAATAAACTTTTTTTTTTAAATATTTTTTTATTTCTTATATATATTATTTTAATATTTAGATAAATACATATACACACATAAAATATTACTTAAATTATATAATCAAATCAATGAGTATGTATTATTGAGTAAATAAGACTATAAAATAAATAAATAAAATATTTTAATAAGTTCTAATTTCATTTTTAAATTATTCCCTAGGTTTCTAAATAAGAATTGTTTTATAAAAGTAATTTTATTTTTTTTTATCTGTTTTTTTTAGAATTTAAGATTATATTAATTGTTTTTTACCAATTATACTTTTATTTTTGAAAATATTAATAACCATTAAATTATTTCTTTTATGAGACTTTAAGTGACTTATTACTTATATTAACCAATTACTTAATAAATAATTTATTGTTTTCATTTTTTCATCTACATTTTCTTTAATCAATAAAATATACTGTATTTAATTTTTAAAGAAAGAAGAAATTATAAAGAAAAATTGATACTTACACAGAGAGATGAAGACGAGAGTTAATAATTATATCATAAAGAGAGTTAAAGACTTATTTGATAACACAAAAGATGATATTAACAAAGTAATTGAAGATTCTCTTAAAGTTGAAGAGTGATTCAATATACAGAGTGAAACTGAGAGTGATATCAAATTTTTGTGAGAACAAAAATATTCTTCAAATTTTTTTAAATCAAAATTTCTAGTGGTAAAAATTTTAAGATTAAAAGTTATATAGGGAAACTTGTTTTTGATAGAGATGAGAAAAAATGTGAGATATAGTGTTGTTGAAAATTGAAAAGTTATTTTTTTTAAATGGAGAGAAAATAGATTGAATACTCTTTATTAGAGAGAAAGAGAGTATACACACTTTTAAATGATAAGGATATTATTGAAAAAATAATTAAAAATTTATTACAAATAATAAAAGTTATTCATTTTATTGATATGTGTAGTAAAACCTTAAACGACTTTTATTTAAAATAAAAGAGAATAGTATAATCATTAAAAAGTAAACTAGTTGTGTAAATTCCACGTATAAAACTCAAATCATACAAAAATAGTCATCATAATAAAATCATTTCTTAAAGGTGAAAGACCTTTTCATGTCACCAATAATGATAGACTCTTGTATTTGTTTGTTTTTTTTATTTTATTTTAATATGATGGTTTAAAATTATTCTCACTGCTTTCATCTTGATTTTCCTTTTTCACTCATTGTTTAAACTAATATGATGACTAAAACTTTTATTTTGAGTTTTACTACTAATTCATGTTTAGATAAAAAATTCTAAACATAAATAACTTTACTTTAAAATCAAATATTAATACATCATTTTATAAGATCAATTTCATTCTAAATTAAAGTTGATATTATCATGGTAATTAATGTATACTGAATTAAAAAAACAATATAAATGATACAATTGACAGAAGTTGAAAAAAATTCTTCAAAATAAGAAAATTGATTGTTTCCCTATATTAGTTAAATAAAATTTATATTTTTTTAACAAAATTCAAAAAGTAATTAAATCAAATTTACCTACTATGTATTGTTTTTATTAACTTAATGTGTTATATGTTTATTAATTTTAAAACATTTAAAATTTATTTGTGTGTCTCAATTTTTTCCATATATTTCAATTTTTTATTAAAGTAATTTTAAGTGTGCATGAAAGATAAAATGTTCTTTATTTGTATAACTTTTACTCAATGAATTAATATATCGATAATAAATTCTTTATTTATATATCTCTTTTCAAAGTTATTATTTTATCTTAAATAACTCTTTTGTTATTATTGTAAGTGTCAATAAATTTTTTTAAAAAAAGTCAGAAGTAATTCAAGAGAAAAACTTGTATAAATTATTTAAATAGAAGATAAAATAGATAGTAAGAAGTAATTGTATAAATCTGTTCTAAACTGTAAATAACAATGACAATAAAAATACTCTATTTCTAAAGAAAGAAAAAGAAACATAACTTAATAATATTAATACTTATACTAGCTTTAACTATTTTCTATAAGTTGTTTTCGAAATCGCTTCCAAAATCCTTTAGAACGTCTGATTTTTATTGTCTTATAAAATATTTATAAATCCATTTTTAATGATGAAAATACATAGTAAAAATTAAATCAAACATATTGAAAATACCTTAGACTTTTTTAATAGAAAAAAGGATTATATTAAGATTTTTTTTAAAAATATTTTCACTGTCCTAAAGTAAACTAAATTTTTATGAGTTTTTACTAAATTTTTACAAAGTTTTTAAATTTATTGAGTCATTCGTGATTTTTTCTGAATTTCAAATCAATTACACAGTACGAACACACCTTACATCATGAATTCACCAGTTATACCAATAGTGTGTTTTGAAAACAATGCTCTCTAAAATGCGTTTCACGAGAATGGTTAAAAGAACCATTATATTGCGAAATATTTTGTAACACTCATAAGAAGAAGAAATTTGTCTATTTCACAGTGGTGGAATAATTATTATTATGTTTCCATAACTATCTGATAGACCCGAATTACTGCCAACTCTGTCGTATTCTTATTGTTTCTCAAAAAAATCATTAAATTTCTCAGTAAAACTAACATAATAAACATCAAATTTAGTAAAGAGAAATAAGGGTGTTCAATTCAATCCACCATGTTACTTCTGTAAATTGAAATTTGGCAGTGGAAATGTGCCAAACCAGGTGGTACCGTGATTTGTGACCACAACCAATACTCTGAGTTTATGGTTCAGACCAATCAACCCAAGAAATATTCTCTCTCTTCTTTTTATTTTCCACAAATATTTTATTATTATTACTAGACATACATTCCATGGAAACAGATAAGCATGGACGAGTAACTGTTTGAAGTTGTTTTTCCAGCATAAATAGCACAAAATGCAAACTGGACAATCTCTTGAGTTCTGTCCGATTGCATAACACTGGTTGGTAGTTGTCACCAAAATCTCTTGCCCTTTGGCCATAATCAAAAGCCAAGACACTGTTCATCAAGCTACTCAATCATCAAGCCAACCTTGCTTGGTTCCACTGCAAAATTTCAGTTATTCTTATCTCCATACATTGGATTGAAGTATTTCTTCTCCTCTCTCTCTATCTCTCTCTCAACTTTCCACGTTTTTGTTTTTTAATTTTTTTTTCCAACTTCATGTCTATCCTCTTCTCATATGAGCCTCAAGGTGTTGTATATATAGCATACTGCCTTGTGCAGCTTGTTCGGTACTTGAATTTTGAAAACTTGATCTGCCTTTGCTTTGTTATTTCATTATCAACACCCCTTTGGGTCATATACTGGTTACCTCAGCTGTCTTTCTGTTCTTCTTTCCAGAATTATTTGTAGTTCCTTTTTTTTTTACTTCTGTCTTTTCATCCCTTTTTAAAATCTCTTCATTCTTTTTCAAAGTAAAATTCTGGGTTTTTTTTTTCACATGGGGACACGGAAATTAAAGAATTGATTGGAATTTCCATTTGTGTTGGTCTCTGAGATTTGAAGCTTTTAGGTTGGTGGATCCTAAATTCATGAATACCCCTTTTCTTCTACCAATTTTGTTTTTTTTGCTGAATAAATTAAACCTTTGTGGCTTAGGTTTTTGAGTCTGTAGTGCATAATTGATCTATGTAATTTTTTTTTTAATTAGGCCTTCAGTTATACCTTTTAATCGTTGATGGTTTTCTCACAAATCTAGTCTCCAAAGTTAGTGATTTCAAGGAGGTGTGCTGTGTTAACTTTACTGTTTGTTTCATATTCAAGCTCAATTCTGGCTGTGGGTTTATCTTTTACTCGAAGACAGACTTTGAGGTTATTTCTCATCCCAAGAATTGTTCTCTTCTCTGCAGCTTGAATCCACTATAAATGGTTTTAAATTTCTCGAAGATCTATCTAGTTTACTTCATTACTAGTGAAAAGTGGGATCTCTGGGGTTACATCATCTATGATTGATTATTCCTGTTAGAATAGGTCTTTTAATCTTTAGGATGCATGCTGAACATGAAATGAGAACCTTTTATGCTCTGTCATTTTACATTTAAACTTTACACTGTTAATCGATCAAAACCCTATCATAGTCTGTCATTGGATTCCGATGTAAAATGTCTTTTAGAATGAATACACTATTTACTCTTGTTCTGAACCATAAAAAGCAGCAGCATTTCCTAAACAATTAACATATATCTTATAAGATTTGGATTAAGTTTCTTTTTTATTCTGTGGCTTAAATTGTGGATAAAATTGTTAGGAACTAAATTCTGATATGCATTTCAGGTAGACTCCTCGTAAGTGCGCACAAGTTCAATTGTAAAGAATGAGTCAGCCTAAGATCAAGCGCCGAGTTGGTAAATACGAGGTGGGGAGGACAATTGGTGAAGGTACATTTGCAAAAGTGAAGTATGCTAGGAACTCTGAGACAGGAGAACCTGTGGCTCTTAAAATTCTTGACAAGGAGAAGGTGCTCAAGCACAAGATGGCTGAGCAGGTTGAACACCTGAGGAACTTGACTTGGAATCTTACTCTGTCCTTAATTTACTACTTCATTTATTACTACCCCAATCTTATTAGTTCATTTGATTAGGAAATAAAAAGTTTAATGACATCATAATGCTTCCTCCCATTTACCAAAACCTTCCAATATGTTGAGAACCTGTGGCTCTTAAAATTCTTGACAAGGAGAAGGTGCTCAAGCACAAGATGGCTGAGCAGGTTGAACACCTGAGGAACTTGACTTGGAATCTTACTCTGTCCTTAATTTACTACTTCATTTATTACTACCCCAATCTTATTAGTTCATTTGATTAGGAAATAAAAAGTTTAATGACATCATAATGCTTCCTCCCATTTACCAAAACCTTCCAATATGTTGAGAAAGTGTAGTTTTAGTGAACTATTTTTAGGTGGCTGGTTATAGGATTCAGATGCTTCTTATCATAGTACTTGTATTTTATATTAGTAGATGCTTTATGGACTCTGACAAAATTAAGTCAAGTGTCTTAGATGTATTTAATGTATTTTTGCAGATCAGGAGAGAGGTAGCTACAATGAAATTAATCAAGCATCCAAATGTTGTTCGATTGTATGAGGTCTGTCTGTCTCTCTCTCTCTCTCTCTCTCTGGACCACACACGTGCAATGATTTGCCATTCTCTTTTTTAAATATCTTTTTTCTTTATTTTATTCTTGCCTGAACATTTGCTATTTTTTTAGAAGTAGCATATGGTACTGGTTGAATATTGAACATTGTTGTCTGTTTCACTAAGAATTCTGCCTAATGCCTACAATCCAGAAATTGTTTATAAAGTGTCTTGGTAAATAGTTAAAGTCATTGGATGATTTGAAAGATTATTTTGTTAAAAAATTAACAATAACCTTGTTCTCCTAATTATGTAAATGAAAAGAAAGAGAAAATTCTTTTCTCTTGTTGAAGAGAAAGTTCTAAGTAATTGGAGAAAAAGTTGATTTCTAGAAATAAAAATTCAAACTTTTTACTTTTATCCCTTCTCCAATTCAAATTTTAAACTTTTATCTTCGCACTCATTTTCTTCCCACCCTGCCAAACGTAGCGAAAGTTCCAAATGTGTTGAATGCTTGAATCATCATTATGAAAATAACTGTCCAATCCTCTGTTTCCACTGGGCTTTAGACGTTCTTCTATCATGAATTGCCCACGTGAAGAATTTTTTATATAAAAAAAAAAAACGTTAGGAGTTAGAATGAGAACGCGCGAAATACATTTCTATTTCAATGCTATTTCATTTCTTTAACTCACCATTCTCAGTCTGTTTGATAATTAATTTGCTAATGGCGCTGTTTTGTGTGTTTATCATCAAGCATTCCTTCTAGTGAATACCACCCAACTAAACAGAAATGATTTTCTTAGGAAGTATAAGTGCAATTAGAAATCAAATTAATTCTCAACACTGTTTACTTTGTTGCGTAACTCTGTTTCTAATTTAACATTTTTGTTGGCAGGTCATGGGAAGCAAGACCAAAATATATATTGTTTTGGAGTTTGTGACTGGTGGGGAGCTCTTTGACAAAATTGTTAGTATATGAATCTTAATGGCTTCCTTTCATTTTCAATTTATTCTACAATTTTGGAGAAAAAAAAGGAACAAATGGGGACTCTTTAACATATATTTGCAGTCAACCTATCCAATTTAGCTCATGATACTTGATTAATGTAGGATCACGAGAATATGATCCTTGTTCATTCATTCAACACATCATATGTTTATCATCATTAATTGTGGTGTTGTGTATAGGATTGCCTTAGAATTAGATCATAGTACATTACATGCTTTCCATCTCTATTACATGGAAAAGTTGTTGTATATGTTCTAATGGACTTTTTGTTGTGAAGGTAAACCATGGACGGATGAGTGAAAATGAAGCACGTAGATATTTCCAACAGCTTATAAATGCTGTTGATTATTGCCACAGCAGGGGTGTCTTCCACAGAGATCTGAAGGTAAGCCTCCTTTATCTCTCTCACATATATGTAGGTGTCACAAAATTATTTTTGAGTTTGATACAATAAGAAATAACCTCTAACAATTCATATCTGTCCACATGCTTTCTGCAGCCAGAGAATTTGCTCTTAGATACTTGTGGGAACCTTAAAGTTTCCGATTTTGGATTGAGTGCCCTCTCCCAGCAAGTTAGGGTAATCATGAATTTCATTTCCTTCTGACTTTCACTTTTGTTTTGTGTTTATCTTTGTTCAGTAAATTGATCTTGCTTTTTGAAGTAAAACTGTGACCCAGTTATTGATGTCTTTAGAAGAATATAAAACAATAAAAAATTGTGAAAATTGTTAGGAATTAAAAAGTCCTACATTGAGTAGAAATGAGAAAATTGAACTCTATACAAGAAAAGTTAAGACTCACAAACATTGAGTCTTACGGTTTTATGTTGTAAGTGATTGCTCTCTTTTTTGAGTGTTAAATTTTTCCGTAGAAGTTTTCCAACAAAGATGTGTGTGAGAAATAGGGAAAATGCTGTCTTTTTCAGGTGATAGTAAAATATGTTCAAAAATTGCAGAATAGACATGTTTGATTGGTCTTGAATAAGGAAGGTTATGAAAGTAGTTGGTTAAGATTTAGGTAGAGAAAGCATAATAGCATTAAGAGTGTGACTTCATTGATGGTGGCGCAAACAAGAGTCAACAGCTTTGAAAATTTTTATTCAATCATTCACTCATCTCATCATTTAATTATTTAAAATCCTTTTACTCAGTTATCTCGTACCCACAATCATGTGATGCCTCTCCAAAATTACAGTAACCTTGTACAAGCATGTGAATGGGAAAACTATATAATTCAATTCATAATAGAAAAGGACACAATTTTATTCGTGTGGAATATGTAAACTTGAAACTTTTGAATTTAGAAGACAAGAGGATATGGCTATCAAGTACCATTTTTACACTTTATTGTAATTGATGTGCAAAAGTTAGAGTTAGTTTTTCTTTACTCAATGAAAACTAAGCCACATCCTGTCTAAGACACAACTCTCTCTCTCTTCCCAGCTTGTCTATTGTTATAAATTTGAACTTATTCTAGAATGTTAATGAAAAGTTGACATAGTTTTCATGCATTTTAAAAGGTTTTATTTATTTTTTCTTTATAGGATGATGGGCTTCTCCATACTACATGTGGGACTCCAAATTATGTTGCTCCAGAGGTACAGACAGCTGTCATGCTACTTTCTTGTGAGTTGTATACCAAAATTCATACATTTTGAATCACTCTTCTAACTCTGGACTCTTTTTATATATAGGTCCTTAATGATAGAGGCTATGATGGGGCAACTGCAGACTTGTGGTCATGTGGGGTGATTCTCTTTGTACTGGTTGCTGGTTACTTGCCTTTTGACGACCCTAATCTTATGAACCTGTATAAGAAAGTGAGCACCATTCAAACTTTAGTGCACAATTTTAGTCTTTCCTTTGTTTCTCTCTGTTAATTTTCTTTTCTTGATCCGCAGATCTCAGCTGCTGAATTTACTTGTCCCCCATGGCTTTCTTTCACTGCCAGGAAATTGATTACACGAATCTTGGATCCTGATCCCACAACTGTAAGGAGCAAAATTTGATTATGTGATTACTTATTGTCGTGTAAAATTGCATGTTTGTTCTGAAAGTAAAAGGGTAATTTTACTTATAACAACTTGTAACTTTCTACACGCCATTGGTGGGTCCCAGTAATCTCTAAGGACCAAGTTTTTGACCTGGTATCATCTGCATCAGTTCGATTTATAATTAATAAATCAGGATAGTGGTTCTTCTAGAATCACATTTAGCTAGTCCCCTGCATCACAATAAAATTGATAAAGAAAAGATAACTGATCCTCAATATACAGTATTATGGTTATTTTTTCTGTAATAGTTAATTTTTTCTCTTGATTTCTGATTTACCCTGACTGTGTGGCAGCGTATCACTATACCTGAGATTTTGGATGATGAATGGTTTAAGAAAGATTATAAGCCTCCAGTTTTTGAGGAGAATGGGGAAACCAACCTCGATGATGTTGAAGCTGTCTTTAAAGATTCTGAAGTAAGTTGAAGCTTACTAGATATGATTTTGGTATTGATTTTCTATGAGTTCTGGAATCTTCTCTCATAAAGGATTTTACTTGCGTATTCAGGAGCACCATGTGACAGAGAAGAAAGAAGAGCATCCAACAGCCATGAATGCGTTTGAGTTAATTTCCATGTCCAAAGGGCTGAACCTTGAAAACTTGTTTGATACAGAGCAGGTTCACAGCTTCACATAATAAGATGCTTTTTAAATTATTTCATTATTGTGATGCACATGCAGAATTGAAATACAGGGAAAACATGCAAGTTACTATAATTTCGCTTAAACTAATCTATTTTTTTTTATAAAACCTAGTTATTTATGTTGAAACTTGGACTTAATTTGGGTGAGAACTTTTATTTCAAGTCAAATTTGTGCATATTATAAGATACCTTGCTAAATTCAGCATGTTTTCTTTATTCTTATGTCATTTACCACAGGGGTTCAAAAGGGAAACAAGATTCACATCAAAATCACCAGCAGATGAGATAATCAACAAGATTGAGGAAGCTGCAAAACCTCTTGGCTTTGATGTGCAGAAGAAAAATTACAAGGCAAGCCCTATTTGTCTAACTTATATTGAGCTTCTCTACTACTCAGCTTTATATGAAATGGTAGTTTGTGAAATTAATAAACCATCAACTGCAGATGAGGCTTGCAAATGTGAAAGCTGGAAGGAAGGGAAATCTTAATGTTGCCACTGAGGTATATGATTGTTATTTGGTGATCTGGAACACTATTTGTCACATTATTGTACTGAAACTTGAAAGTGGTCATCATAAACAGATATTTCAAGTGGCACCTTCTCTTCACATGGTTGAGGTACGGAAGGCAAAAGGAGATACATTGGAGTTCCATAAGGTGTCTTTCTGTCCCCTTCTTTGATTAATTGCTTTACATGGTCTCTGCTTGCCACTTCATAAATAACTGTTCTATTGTCAATTTCAATGATAATTAAAAAAGATTATTATAAACTTTTAAAGTTCTCTACAAGGGAATTATTTTCCCTGGAATAATACATCAGCAGTTGGATGAGAAAGGAGCATCAGAATTATTCATTTGCCCATATCATATCTTTATTTTTTTTATTTATACTTGTACCAATAAGAATTTGAAAAGAAAAAAAAAACTTAAATCAAATTTCTTATATCCTCGTCATCAAGTTGTTGTTGGATTAAGAAAGGGACGTGGATATCTTTTCCAATCATAGATAGCATAATCTCCACTAAAATATCTTCTGAATAAGGAAGAGGGACCAATATGACATATATAGAAGAAAACTTAGATAAACTTCTGTAACTGTTTTTGGTTTGTCTCCAAATAGAATTGGAGTTTACCTCAATGTTTATGCTAACCTTTAATACGAACCTTTTATTATACGGATTATTGAAATGAAGCTTAAATTCTGACTGGAGAAAAAAATAGTGTAAAAACTTGCATGACTTTTATCTACACTGATATAAGAAAGGGATGTAGATCTTCTCCTGTTCTTGAAACAGCAAAATCTAACTGAAATTGTTTGGTTATTGATCCTCTGCAGTTCTACAAAAAGCTTTCAACAAGCCTGGATGATGTTGTTTGGAAAACAGAAGATGATATGCAAATGAGAGAAAAAAATTGATATTGATATTGATATTATTATTATTATCATCATGATCATCTTATTATCAAGTGTAATTTTCTTCATTTCTGAAGTTCTACTATTTTCCAATTTCTTCATTCTTATTTCCTCTATGGTTCCTTACTGTAGGTTTGTTTGGACATTCCATAGTACTCATAATATATTTTGTACCATGCTATTATTTTTGGAAAGCATGCAGAGTTTATATAAGAATTTTACTCATCAATACTTTCAGTTATGTTCATGAAACCAAAATTGTAAGAAAATTTGTATATACCTATCCATTTATCTATCATTCTTTTGCTGTCGCTTTCTTTCTCGTCTGTCCAGCAACATGATAAGCTCATTACAGCAACTGGAAAATCAAAACAAAAGATTTAGTGAAAGAAGGTAAAAGAAAAAAAAATTATTACCCTGTGTTTGAATTGATGATTGAGAATAAAATGAGATAAATTGCAATATAATTGAGTAAACTGGATTAAAATCAAAGTGTAACTCAATTGTTTGAATATTTTATAATGGAATGGAACAGAAGTTACATTTAATCTTTAACGAAAACGGATTATTTTTTTTAATATCTGTAACCTTTACTTTAAAAATGTTGCATATTTTTATTTATTTAAAAAATGGATGAAACAAGTGAAAAAAACTTATATTTACTTTAAAAAGAAATATATGTGTATATATATATATGAATTTGTATGTATATATATATATATATTCTACTTCCCAAGTATAATGTAAAATAGAAAAATCAATCTTCTACTGTAAAGCTTAGGTTGGAGATTAAATATAACTTCTGTCCATCTGAGAAATGTTGTTTGTATTATTCATAGCAACAAAGATGAAATTGTAGAAAAAAATTCTATTAGGATTCTCGTTAAAGAAATACACTCTGTTAAGAAAACTATACAGAAATTTTGGAAAATAAAGATAATGAAATTCACTATAAACAGAAGACGTAAATAACTCAAGAAGATAGATGACTAATATATTCTGAATGCAACATTTGTATTTTTTTTATATGCACTATTTGAAACATATTCTATTTTCTTAATACAATATTTTATCCTTCTTTTTAACTGTGTAATATTTGATTTCCTTACTTTATTTAGCCAGTAATTTTAAGCGCGTAAATATTTATTCAATAATAATAATTTCAAGCAATTTACTGCTTAAAGCAGAAACTACTTTCAAACTAATATTAAACTTAATCACTAAAATCACAACGTTTATAATATCTATATCTAATAACTTAATTGTAGCAGTTAAAATTTGGTGATTAAAATCTCTCAATTATATATATCAAGAATAAAAGTATAACTAAGCTAACTTTTTTATAATACAATGTCACATGAAAAAGAAACAACTGAAAAATCATTTTATGAACCTTGTTTGGTTTAGTGGGCATCAGCATCATGAAGCACTCACATAGTCAAGAGAAAAGAACAAGAAGAACGTGATGAATGTCAATGGTGGACACATGTCAGAGAAACTATTGCTTATAAAGTAGAGTTATAAACTATTATATATTTTTTAAACAAATTAAGCATAGTAATCATAATTAATTATCCAATTAATATGTTAATATAAAATAAAAGTGTAATTTCTATATTGCCAAACTAATAAAAAATATCATCGATACGATTATTTAATAGAAAATTAACCATATAACATATTAAACGATTATTTGGCAAAATAAGCTGCATAGTTTTTTAACAAAATATTTATAAGAATTTATTGAAGTGAAAACTGAAATGGCTCACTTTTCGATGATGTACATGATTCTTGATGCTGCATAGGTTTTTGTCTCTTCCATTCATAAACTATTTATGTTTATGTCTCTTCTCTGCAATATCTCTTGTTTGTATCTTGATGACGACAACAGTATCACTAACTTGCATTTTACATTCTTAACATTACATACATTTTTGCAATTTTCACCAATTATGGGGTTATTTATTGGTATTTAGTTCATTTGAAAAATGTTCATCCTTGAATCTACTTTATTTGCTTGTTAGGTGCAAAATGGTATCTTTTGGTGCTGATTGTAATATTGAAAGCGCTTTCATGGGTTCCCCCGATTTTCTTTTTGTTTGGGATTAGGGTGTAACCAAGAAAAACCCATTATTATGCTACCCTCAAATGACTAACTTTCCATTTCTGCAATAATATTCACATTATGGAATGGTAAAGTCTTAAAGTTTTTGTTTTGTGCTTGTGTTTCTATCATACGTTTGGAATAATATAACTATTTCTTGAGACTTTGGTTTGTTGGATTCGGTTCTGTATACCTTAGTCTCTGTAATTGTGCCTTTTGGGTTTCTATTTTGTTTTTATTTTTATTTTTTCACTTAATGTTTGCATTGATTGTTGATTAGATTCATATGATTTTGATTCTAGTTCAATGGGATTGTTATAGGTGAAAGCTTTTAGCTTAGTGTGTGTGGATGATAGAACTTCAAAGCTAAGAGGTTGTTTAGAAGATGGTTGGGAACATTGCAATCTGTGTTTCATCATTGTCAACTTCTTTTTCTTCATGTCTGATTACCCTACCAGGAAAATCTCCAAGTTTCAAGATTCTTCCAATTAGACACCAAACACACATCCACAGAACAAGAGTGACATCTGCTGATGCAGATCATGGGCAAAGGTCATCTATTGCGGAAGTAAAAAATCCAGCTGCAGCTTTGTTGAACATTCCGTACACTGTTTGGAAGCAAACATTGAAGCCATTAAGTGATTTTGGTTTCAGTGATAGGAGCATCTGGGAAGGTGGGGTTGGACTGTTTTTAGTGTCTGGTACTGTCCTATTTGTTCTTAGTTTGGCCTGGTTGAGGGGCTTCCAAATAAGATCCAAAATCAGGAAGTACACAGTGGTGATCCTGTTTGCTCAAGCTTGTGGCATAAGCAAAGGAACACCTGTGAGAATCAGAGGAGCCACTGTTGGCAATGTCATTGGTGTTAATCCTTCTCTGAAGAGTATTGAAGCAGTTGTTGAGGTCTCTTTCAATACTTTAGTATCCCTGTATAAAAGTTTGCTCGTGTTTGACATTCTTTGATTAAGATCTTGTATGGATGAATTTTTACATAAAGACTGATAGAGAGAGAAAAAGAAAGAAAGTAGAAAGGATTGAGCTTCTTCGATATGTTAAAATGAACTTATGTACCAAACTTTTATAGAGTTTCTTCTATAGGTTAAAATGAACTTATATACCAAACTTTCATAGAGTTTCTTTCATCTAATTTCTCAAAAAGTTGAAGAACATAAGATGATGCTAACTTGTACTAGAAACTGGATTTATTCTATCTTATGTTCTTTTCTTATAAATCTTTACAGAGAAATTTATTTCTAAGAGAAGCTTAATTGTTGAATTGTATTAAACCACAAGTTTTCAATTTTCAGGTTGGTGATGTTAAAACAATTATACCACGGAATTCACTGATTGAGGTAAATCAGTCAGGTCTTCTAATGGAAACAAAAATTGACATCACTCCTCGTGATCCAATTCCAACACCTTCTGTTGGTCCTCTTGACCAAGACTGTACTGAGGAAGGTCTTATTGTGTGTGATCGTGAAAAGATCAATGGCCAGCAAGGAACAAGTTTGGATACATTGGTTCGGATATGCACTCGCCTAGGGCGTGCTTTAGAGGAAATTGGTATCAGCAATAGCTATTCATTGGTAGAACGAGTACTTTCCATCATTGAAGAAGCTAAACCTCTTCTCACTCAGGTGTGGTGCTCTTGAATGGACTGTTGGATCAAACAATTTTCTTGCCTCAACAGAAAAATTTATGAGTGTATGAGGATGATGAATGAAATTTTAGTTTCTTCCATCTCCAAAATCTTAAAATAGTAGTTGTGAATAAGCATTTGCTGTACCTTTATGACATTCGTTTATCATCTCTATTCAGTAGCTGTTTCTTTCTTCTTTTTTTGTTGTTCAATTATTCTGTCATGCATTCTCATGCCAATATTTTCACTTCGATGTAGTAATGTCTCAGATCAAAGCCATGGCTGAAGATGTTCATCCTTTGTTGGCTGAAGTCCGTGATAGTGGCCTGTTGAAGGAACTTGAGAATTTAACCCAAAACCTTACCCAAGCTTCTGATGATTTGAGGTTAATTGCCTAAACTTCTATGGCTCTATCTGTCACCAATTTGTAATAAAATGACGGGGTTGTATGCATCATTATATTCAGATAGCCATGTCTCTCCAGAATGTGCTTTTTTGTTCATTATGACTGGACAAAATTGGACTGATTCCAAAATCTTTGTAATCTCTAATTTTACACTCTAAACGTTATCCTAGTATAATGACTAACAAATCATGATTTGTGTCGCAGAAGGGTACATTCGTCCATTATGACCCCTGAGAACACTGAACTGGTTCATAAGTCCATAAACACACTTAGTTTTACCTTGAAGAACATCGAGGTAAGGCCTTCATGTGCAAAATCTAATTATTATGAACAGTACTTGCCTATCTAATTATTTGATTTTTGGCTGTATCACTGCAGTATATTAGCAAGGATATTGTGGGTTTTACTGGGGACGAGACTACAAAGAAGAATTTGAAATTGCTTATCAAGAATCTCAGCAGGCTATTGTGAAGTCAAAATATGAAGATAACTATGTTTACATCAACTGCAACATTGAAGGAGAAAAATATACTTTTATCTATTTTAGTTGTTTCTTAGGTCCCAATGTTTATTGCATTCTGCAGTGATAGAAGTTGTCTTTCCTGGTCATAATGAATGCAGGTATTACTGATCAGATCAGTGGAACTGATTTCTACGTGAATTACCTTTTTTTCATGCTATAGTCATCCACTCATCTGTGTTGCAAGGACTGGTTTTAATGGTTGAAACTCTAGGTCTTCAGAAAGAATAAAGTTTACTGGTTACAGGTTCATATAGCAAAGTGGTTCTAGTTGATGAAGATTTCAGTTGAACGCAACCATCTCAATATAGACTAGAGAGATAGTATAAGAGGAGGTTATATTTGTGGAGTTTTCTTTAGCCATTGTGATTTCTTGAATTTCACGTGCACGTTCAGTTTGTTACCTTGAAACTTATATTCATGCTCATTTAATCTCTACAAAAAATTTAAATTCATTGTTTTCAATTTTGGTAAAATATTACTTTTTTCCTCTCAAATTATAAGATAGACTCGTCAAATTCTCACCTATTGTTTAGTTTTTATAAATTTTTTATCTTTATCTTTATTAATTATTATTAATTAAATTAATTGAAATTAAATAAGAAATTTTTATAAAATAAATTAATTTTTAATAAAACTGTAGATTGAATTTTTAATAATTTTAAATTTATTTCAGAATTGTTTTTAAATAATTTAAAATCAAAATTACTAATTTTTTTAATTAAATATTTTAATCAAAATTTTTAATTTTCACCATACTGTAAATGATTATATTAAAATTTTATTTTAATTTCAATCAAAATCTTTAATTTCTACCACTAAATTGTAAGTCACTATACTCAAAATTTATTTTAAAATTTCACTTAAAATTTTTAATTTCTACTAAAATATAAATAAAAATACTTGAAAATGTCAGTTGATATAGATTTGATAAAAATTAAATTAATACTCCTAAAAATGATATTAATAAATAATAATAAAATATAAAAAATCAGACTAATAAAAAATAATTAATTTTTAGTTCCTGATTTTAATGTCTTTTTTTACTATTTAATATTAACACAGATAATTTGTTACACAAATCAATAAATGTAATAACTCCTACAACTCATAATAAATTTTTAAAATTTTTTTCAATAATACCCTTAAAGAATTAAATGTGATTTATTGATTAAAAAAAAATAGATAAAAATATAGAAAATAATTTATTAATACAACCAGCTGGTCTATTAAAACTTAGTAAAAAAATCATTTATATTTTTTAAAATAAAAATATAGTTAGTAAAAAAACAATTAATGTACCATTAAAATTTACAAACTACAAATAATATGAAACAAATTTCGCCTAAAACACACTTATTTAAAAATAGAGAGAATATAAAGTACAAAAATTATTAAAATTTTAAAATGTCTTATATTATAAAACAACTTTTCTTTCAAAAATCCATTTTATAATTTAAAACGGAATATTTTTTATTAAAAATATTTATATTTATTACAAATAAAAGAAATACAATTATTAAAAGAATATTGTTCTTTTATTAAATTATTTTAACATATAATATATAATATATTTGTCGACATTTTTAAACTGTAAAAACTTTAAACTTCCTTTACATTTACAATCACAGTTCCATTTTGAAAGAGTTGAAAACATCAGGGTTTTCAATAAAGATTTAAATGCGATTTTACAGTAACTACCAAAAGTACAATCAATCCAAAATGACGAGCAACATTGAGATTTACACTTGGACTGGAAACTGGCCCATATGCATTCGCGCGCTGGTTTCTCTGCAACCCAATCACTTTCTGGACTTAGGTTTAAAAATATTTGCCTTGTAGTATCTAAGTTCCTCAATGCTTTCTCTAATGTCATCCATGGCTCTGTGTCTGTTTACTTTTGAAGGTGCTTTCTTCTGATCTGCACAAATGAAAAGTCTTTTATAGTTTGCAAGCTGTCGTATCCAAGATTCCTTCTCAGCTCTCATTGATTAAATAATAATTAGTCCCGCTTGGAAAATAGGAAATGATAAAATTATTATGATTAAAAAAATCACGAAAAATAAGTAACAAAAATCCGAGAAGGCATGTATTCCATTTTGTCATCTATCGAAACTGTGAAACCGATAACCATGTAAACCATGTACGATTACAACTGGTGGCAAAGAATAGTCATAACTAAAACAAAGTAACTAGTTACGATCAAATCATACCCAAAAGCAAAAGGGATGACGGCTGAGATTTCTAAGTTCAAAGTTAAAGCATAAAAAAATATCTACAAGCACCTGCATTAGTTACCTTGCCAAGTTTCTAAGCATCTTTACGCTATTACGTAATAATATCTCTAAAGTCATTGCACTTAAAAACCCAAGGATTTTCCCTCTAACTAACAACAGCATGGAATCTATATTTGTTCGTTAGTTGAATTTTTGCTGGGGAGAGGGATAGCAAGTTTTAAAGCATCCCTTCTGTCTATAGCTTTCCGGATTTCCATATTCTCAACTTTCCTTTACCCATAGGGTGTTGAGGGAAGGTCAGAATAAATATAATGTGAAAATCTCTAATTCATGTAAGGAAATCAATACTAGGAAGTCAAATCAGAATTTTAACAAAAGAAATTCTTTATATTTTAGCTTGAAAAGGAAAATTTAGTTCACAATCCTTTTGATAGAAATGAGATGTTTTATCTTATTACTTACCAGTTCAACCAAACGGAACTAATCGTATATTACATTGCATGCATAGTACCCAAAAAAATTAGGATAATGATAGATATACATTAAGTATCCATATACTACTTTGACATTACTTTATTTATATTTTATAATTAATTTATTGTGTATTTAATAAAGTGATACAAATTTATTTAATATGAATAAAGTGTAAGTATGTAGTATGTCACATGACGTGGTACCTTTATTATTTTCCAAAAAAATAAAAGAATCATGTTTCCATATCAGATCCAGTAATGCAGGACATGCACTGAAACTGGCCAAAAAATCTCAAGCCCAAACAATTCCTTAATTTTATTGGGGGTGATGGTGGTTGTGGGGCAGAGACTAAGGGCTCAAGAAGCTATTGATAATTCATAGGAAAAAAAAAAACTTCAGTATGATTTAATGCACTAATACCCAACAAAATTCCATTATATACAAATTGTATAATTTCTCACCTCTGGGATACCAGCGAATGCAGAGAGCTTTAACACTACTAACATCAACAAGTACATGAGAGAATAGACTCGCCAATTTTGGCATGTATTTCTGCAAAAGTTGATCTAGTTATGACAATATTTCAAAGAGGAACAATATGATATACAGACGTACCAAATAAAAACAGCAATATATGCTTTCAATAAGACTTGAACGGGATATGAATAACGGAAGAGGCACTGGTTTAGAATTATAGACATTATATATTCAGATGACAGAAAATTTCATGCAGCATCTCAACTTGATCTTTTACTAGATGTGCAATCTTCATAAATGCTATGATGTGATGTATTCTTTTGATCGACATAAGTAATTACCTGACTTGGCAAGCACAATATATAAACAATGCCCGGTAATATTGTGGCATTGAAATATTATGTTATTTAAAAAGTTTAAATTTGATAGAGTAAGAGGACTAATAATTTACACCAGAAATTTACAAAAGAAAATCCAAGGCATACAGAATACATCTGGATCTTTAAAGAAAAACATTATGATAATTAGAATTTAGAAATTAACGATGTTTCAGCAAAGCGGTTATCTACAAGTTACAATGGCAGAATCAATACCTTCAGAAATTGAAAATCAACATATATAGAATTTCCTGCCAAGAGAGGTGTGTACGAATGAACATTAACGTATCTCTTAACAAATTCAATAACCTGCAGTTTTTTTGCAAGACATTACACATTTTCATCAGAACATAAAATAATGAATACAACAAACAAAGGAAAAGAGATTCAGTCATTGCACTCCAGTAAAGACCAAAGGTAGAACTTCAATTCATCTCGCACAGATAAAGTGGCAATAAACACAAAAAAGGATATCAATTTACAGACACTTCCAACACAAGCAAATATCACATGGGTGGATCCAGGAATACTCCCATATAATATCATTGGCTTGATGTGGGTGTAGAATTCCAAATGCCAGCTGGTTTTATCTCCAGCATACTTATTGGCCTTTGGTTTGCTAGGATCCAATTGCAGGGTATGGGACTTGAATCCCACATTGGAAGTATGGGATTTATAGGGCATTGGGCTTTTCAACTACAATAGCTAGATTTTGTGGTGTGGTTCTCCCAAGGCAATTAAAAGGGTAAGTACAGGGCAGGCCATTCTGTAGAGAAAAGAATTATCTCGCTAATTTTAGCCTAAATTTGTCCTATAATATTAGACATGTCGCTGCATGGACAACACAACAAAAGAAACCATTTGTGCAATATTTATCTTTAGCCTAGAAGAATGGCAACTGTGGCGCTCTGCACTATATAGTCTTAGAACTACTAAAATAAATCATTACTTAATGACCAGATCACAGGCTTCTTAAAGTGAAATTAAAATGCATTTATTTCAACCATTCATGCCAATATCATGAATCATCAGGGAATAGATGGTTTTCTGGTAGGGAAAAAAATCATAGCTGCCAAAATTTCCTGGCATGAATTTAATTTCCTTCTGCACACTAAGACTCTGATAGAACTGGGATCGGACTTGGATCTAGAAACAGTAACTAGAGAAACAAGAATGTTTTTGATCTTAAAGAATTCCTCACTCAGAAACAGTTTTCAATTGAATTAGTCTCAAGTATTTTGAGGAACCTAAACCCTCTCACACAAAACTACACAATCTTTGTGCCAACTCCGGACAAACTTTCCCCATTAATAGTCTTAGCTCAAATAACTGACAGCTGCCCAACTAACCATGACATTTTAATTTTTCTTATTCTTTATCCAATACATGTATTTAATAGAAGGTTGCCTTGTTATATCACTCTATAATCCCTGATAGACAAGTTTAACTACTTCATTTGTCCATACGAAAAGGATAACATTTTTTCAACTTCATTGAATATGAAAATACAGTATCCATTTAATATGATAGTTGATAGAAAGTGAGTCCCTACAAAAAGAAAGCTTGTCACATGGTATAATTACTACAAACCTGCTTTTCAGCTTCTCCTTCACAAATGGTACTCTGTAGCACCCTTTTTGTTAATCCTAAATTCATTGAAAATGGTTGTCAATGCCATTTAAAATCCAATTCAACAGAAATAGAGAAAGTACCAAGTAATGTTAAGAAAAAGCAACCAATCAGCAACTCATAAATAATACAGTATTAAAGTCTTAAATTTCTTCATATTCTACAACATATTGAATTATTTTATCTGTTTTGAAGGATATCTTAGACTCCTCATGGCCATCTTTCCAATATTTCCTTTCTATGAATAAAAATGTAAAGTATTAAAATACAACATTGACCACTTACCACTAGCTGCATGATGATTCTGACACCATTCTCCCATCCTGTCAAGGCACTCCTTAGTTTGATGGATGACCAAATCCGGACCCTAAAATAGCAGATAATTTCTTTCATACACACACTGAAGGGATCGTAAATATTGCATTACCTATTTAACTGTAGTATATACACACTGTTTCACCAAAAGCAATCAACATTTCATCCTTTCCCAAAAAGAGTAGGAGAAAGAAGAATGATTTATTTGGCAGGGATGGTGGAAGGAATTGTGCTTCCATAAAATAGTGTTCGAATTCCTCTCTTAATTCCAAACAAATAGATTAAATAGCATTTTCCCTCCTTTCAAGTAAAAATGGTGGAAGCTAAGATCATAAGTTAAAATTAAAATTTGAATTAAAAGTGCACATCTACATAAAAAATGAAAAGCCACCAAGGTACCCAATGAAATCATTGATGTAAACAATAGAGAGCAAAAGGGCATATCCAAAAAGAATGAAAAGAAAGCACGGGAAAGCTAAGGATTATTTAATGCCCTAAACTCTATTAACACGTTGGTTTAACTTATTTTGAAGGAACCGTCTTTTTATTACCCACTCCTTAAGAGAGCATTCCAAGAGAAAATGAATTATTTCACTTGAAAAAAGTTATACCAAATATGTGATAGTCCATGGAATAAGCAAGTTCTTCCTTACAGATAAACATAGAGGAAGAAGAAAGAAAAGTAAAAAAGACAAATGTTATTAGGTAGGGAATGTAGAAACTCATTCAAAAATATTGATGCATGGAAACATCCACAAAACAAACAAAAAGGAGCATGGAAATGGCAACATTGAATTAAGTACCTCCACCGTTTTGGTTAAATATCCATCTGTAATGATACAAGCAATCTCCAATATTCTGTCCACTTCAATATTTAAACCTGCACAAAACAGTTCATATGTTATCCAAGAAAAGACAATAACACAGTTTATGACTAAAAATATAGAGCCTACTTGGTGAGCACCATTAAATAACAGAAAACAATATATAATCAAATGTAAGAGGCAGGTACATTCTACCAGATAAAATCTACAGAGTTGAGAAATGATATCAAGCAGGGAAGTTTAATAAGAAACAAATCAGGGGGATGAAAATGATGGAGTCCAACTACCATTCAGATCATAGGCTGACAATCATTCAAACAAAAAAGGACATGTTTTTAGAAGGTAAAAGGAGTCCAATTAATAAACCCAACAAAAGTAAATGTTTCGTGGATAGACTTGAAGTATATTATTAAGGTTTGTCCATAGTCCATAGGCTTATTTAGAAGCATAAAAAAGAGAGGGACCACTATCTGGAAAAATAGTTTCTTTAAGAAAATAATCCTCAGAAAGATAGAATATTAAAATTCACCTTCAGTAAGCACATGTTTCTAAAATATAAAGCTTATCCAAATTGCTAGGAAGAAAGCTCACTTGAGTTGAGTTACGCTAATTCTAACTTTAGATTTACAACCATGTTAAAGGGAAACATCTTAACTAATCTATGACAGGTATTTATAAATATTATGGGTACCAAATAAAAAATGTAAGAGCTTTGTTGCTGAAACATTTGGAGGTTTGTAAACAATATGGATCAAACATAAAAAAAACACAATGAAAAACACTTATTTAAATTGCTTTTGCAAGTGCAATCACTCACAAGTAAACCACCCTCCTTGTTATTCTATAAGCTTACCAGTCATTTCCAAGTCAATCCACACGAGAGGTAACTTGTAATCACATGAAGGAGTCACTGGATTTTCTTGATCTTGTTTCTTGTTTTTTACTGGTATAATGCCAATGTCTGGATTAACTCCCTTGTCACTATTACCTGCACCATGAAAGTATATAATAGATGCTTGTTTACTCACAAAGTAATCAACATAATGTTCCCACTAGAAAACATCCATCCAAGAAATTCATGTAACCAAGAAGTAAATATAAAAATGGAGAGCAACAAGATGACTAACGAATATATCAGCATTATTAGGTAATATCTCAGCTAGTAGTACAAAGGACCAATCTGACCTCCAAAGTAAACAATAATGACAACAACCTTATCCCAGTAAGAGAGGTTAGCTACATAAATCACATCTTGGTCCTTCACCACTATCTGAACCAACTTTTTTATTCCCTCTAAAAAGAGTTACTAAAAGAACTTGGAGGACCAAAAGAAGTATATTTCAAAATTAAAGGGACCAAAAGTGTGGAGTCTCTTGTTTAGATTGAAGATTCAGAAACATTTTGGATTGACACATACAAAATTTAATGGGAAGAGTTCTGAAACTAATACTGGAAAAAGAAGGAGAAAATTGCAAATCCTAATTTCCTTAATCCTCCGAGATTTGTGAAATTCGATTGATTTTGTTCATTTGCAGCTAAGCGAGTATCATCAATTGATCCAAATGCATGAAATGGACAAACTCCTGTTTCATGTTTTAAATGTTTAATGCGTTTTAATGTTGTTGCAGCAGCACTCTGGTCAAGAAATGAAGACACTGTAAATTATAACTGAATCTTCGTTATTTTACTTTATATGTGAAAATCTTACTCCAACATTGGAACAGTGCACTGAACAGCCAACATGCAAGGAAAACACTTCAACACAAAATTTACAAAAGAAATTGAACAAGAATAAGTTCCATAAATTGGTCTGCAAAAACAGTTCTTAAAGGACAGTGGATCAATAAGAACATTTGAAACCCTAACCCAAAGTTCAAAACAAAAAATCTAAAAGGTGGAAATTGAATGGAAGAGAGAAAAGAGAAAAGAAATACCCGCAGTGGCGAGAACGTGATCATCGTCGGCGTCGAGTTCTAACACTGAAAACGAATTTCCCAGTTTCTCCATTTTTTCTTTCTTTCTTTTATTTTTTTCTTTTCTTTCTTTCTTTCTGTGCTTCAAACTCTTCAACTCTGGCGCTGTTAGGAATCAGTGAAGAGAAAGTCCTCAGATACGAATTTAACTAAATAATTCCCTTAAAATTTTGGATCAGACATAAAAAAAATACAAAATTCATAATAAAAAAAATCTAATAGTGAAAAATAAAAATCTACCAGTTGGTTTGGTGATTAATTGAGAGTGATGGCTAAAAATAGATTGTGATCACCAAAAATAATAACTTGTTCTGGGAAAGTGACAACACTACAATAATATATTATTGTGTACTTACAAAAGATCTACACTCAATACTCACACTTATGGTAGGAGAGAGCCATTAATATTAAACATTAATTTTAATTTCTATATAATTTTTTAGTTTTAATATTCTTTTCCTTTTATGTTTTTTAATTTCGTATAATTTCTAATTATTTATTTATTTAAAAATTAAAAAAAGTATAAAAAAAATGTGCTTTAATTTATTTCTTAAACTAATACTCTTTAAAAAAATATGCATGCTTTTAATAATATAAATATTTTTTACACTACCATATAAAAAATTGCCAGATAAATGTTTATCCAAATGTATATGTGTGTGTGATCAATAGTTTTCCAAATGTTTTTTTAAAATGTAAAGAAAAAATGAATGAATTTCTTAATGAATTAATACTAATTTTTGTTCAAGTTGAAAATAAAAATTTAGAAAAAAATAGAAAAGTATGCATAAATTGATTTTAATTTATGAAACAATTAATTTCGATTTTTTTTCTCATAAAAGTTTTAAGATAGTGCTAAGTTGTTATTGGATAAGTTATTTAGTCATTTAGAGAATAGAATATTAAACATAACATCAGAAATTTTTATCAGCATGTAATAATATATAGAAAGAAGATGAAAAGAAAAATGTGATACAATATTATTGCACATCAAAGAAAATACGTATGTATCAAAGTATTATACTGAGTAAACATATTCACTACAAATTACGTAAAAAGGTTGAAGTGAGGCACAAAACAGACCAAGATATCTTGCTGCATTTCCATCTTCTGATTTTTCATGCATTGTAATCTTGCTCCTGCTTTCCATCTTCTGATTTTAGATTTTTCTTTTTCTGCTTCAACCAATGGAGATGAGTCCAGAAAATAAAGACAAAGCCATTGCAGGGACGGATGCACCACAGAGGTGAGGTTCATCTATGTAAAAAAAAAACACATTTTCATGCACTGTAATCTTGCTGCTTAACTATTCTTTTGACCCTTTTGTTTTCTCTTTTCTATCTTTATTCTTGTTTTTGTCTTCAATTCTGTTTCACCAGTGATGAACCACCACTAAGGTGATTTTTCACGTCATTTTCTTTTATAGACAAACACGGTTCTTGCATGAATTGTTTTCCATCTCTATCTTACTGCTACTGTTTATTTTTCTCCTGTTTTTCATAAATTGTAATATTGCAGCTCATTGTTGATTCTTTCCATCCTTTTCATCTTTTTTACCGTTTTTGATCCTCACCTTTGTTCTTCTTTTTCTTTTCCACCAGTGCTTCAACGAAAATGTCTGAACCCTCTCCCAGTAAACGCAAAAAGATTGCAAAGGACAGTGCATCATCAGGACTACCACCACTGCCACCAGCAAGGTTGATTCATCATTATAGTAAAAATAATTCGACACTGAAATCATACACAGATGTTGTACTTTTTTTATCTTTATTCTTGTTTTTATCTTCTGTTTCACCAGTAATGCACCACCACTAAGGTGGTTTTTCACGTCATTTGATCTTATAGAACAACATAGTTCTTGCATGAATCCATTTTCCATCTCTATCTTACTGCTATACTGCTTGTTTTTCTCCTGTTTTTCATACATTGTAATCTTACAGCTCATTGTTGATTCTTTTGATCTTTTCATGTTGTTTACCTTTTTCTATCCTCAATGTTGTTCTTCTTTTCCTGTTTCACCAGTGCTCCAACGAAAATGAGTGCACCCTACCCTTCTCCTCGTAAACGCCAAAAGATTGCAAAGAAGGATGGATCACCACCATCACCAAAGTAAAACACAAATGTTGTATGTTTTTTTTATCTTTATTATTGTTTTTGTCTTCAATTCTGTTTCACCAGTGATGCACACTATTAAGGTGATTTTTCACGTCATTTTATCTTATAGAAAAACATATATAGTTCTTGCATGAATTTTTCTATTCCTTCTCTATCTTACTGCTACTGTTTATTTTTCTCCTGTTTTTCATACATCGCAGCTCATTGTTGATTCTTTTGATCCGTTTCATCTTCTTTACCTTTTATGATCCTCACCTTGTTCTTCTTTTTCTGTTTCTTTTTCTCCCAGTAAACGCAAAAAGATTGCAAAGGGTGCATCACCACCATCAACACCACCACCAAGGTGATGATTCATCATCATAGTAAAAATAATGTTCAACACTGAACCATACACAAATGATTCAAAACCAGTTTTCTAAAGCTGTTATTTTCTACTCCTGACTGTCCTTAACTCAATTTCCATAAAAAATAGTCTTCAATCTATTCATGTCATTTTCTTCACCCTTTTCATTACTGCATCATACACTACCTGTGCTATTGATCTTTGACCCTTACATGTTCCTTCACATTTTCTTTGCATGAAGAATCTCCCAACAACAACCACAGGATCCATTTTATGATGTATATAATCGATCTCCAAGTCATAATGAATACTTGGAGCATGCGTTGATTATGAGAAAACCAAAGATTGAAGAACCAGAGATCCCTGATGTTCCTCTTCCTATATATGAAGAACCTCCACGTAGCTTTGGGGGTTTGGAAGAAATTGTGGAGTCAGCAAAGTTTGTCCACAGGAGAAAAGATTAAATGTGAATATGTGTTTTGTGCTGTGTAAATGCTCTATAATACGAAAAAACTTTAGTACACACTTAACAACACTATTTCCATGTCTTTTTATTTTTGTAAATATTTTTAAAAAATTTGAAGACATGTTGACAGGAGTTGGAACAGCTATGATATCAGTGTTCATGAACAATTTAAAGAACACCCATGCTACACTTCTACACAATTTTTTTATTTTTTCTTTAAATTTGTATCCTTTTCCTCACACACAGAAAGAAGCGTGTGATAGCTCTTTAAATTCTTAATGGAATTAAAAAATATACATTCTCCATTACAGTGATATTTTTTTGAAAATTTACTTTTTAAAGTTTTTATATTTTTTTTAAACAAGATAAAAATATAAATATGTAATTTGAGAAAAAGTAGTATATATTTATCACTAGTCAATAGGATTTGTGGTGATGTCTATAGTTGAAGGGAAAACACATTTGTTTGTTTTTAAGATATGGTGTTGGACTTTAGGGTTAAAATATTGTTTATATATATTTGGAATTTTTAGAAATTTACAAGAAAATTAATAATTAATATTGAAATAAATATATATATATATATATAATTTGTTATATAAATATACTATTAGTTTATTTTTTATTAAAAATGTACTCTTAATATGATCATAATTTCTGACATAGTAATTATTAGGGGTGGTAAAGTAGATTGGGCCATGCGGGCCGACCCGCCAACCCGATAGCATATGGGCGGGGCGGGTTAGCATTTTGAATTCGCCAACCCGTATCAATCTGACCCGTCTAGCCCACCAACCTATCGGGTCACAGGCGGGACAGGGCAAGTCAACCCGCTGACCCACGAGAAAAAATATGTTGTACTTTAAGATGTCATGTCACTATATACATCTTTAATATATTGTTGTAATTACAAAAATTTATTTAAATTAGACACAAACAAAATAGCTGCAAAGAAAAAAAAAGTTCAATTTAAAACAAAAGATCCAAAAATAAAATAAAAAACCAAAAAAATAGGCTTCTAAAAAAAATGCAAAAGAAATAAACGGGTTAAAATTTTTGGCCCGCATCACTGTGGCAGGTCAAGCTGGCCCGGCCCGTTTTTTTGAGTTCATGGCGGGACGGGCCTAAACAGGCCGGGTTGGCCTGTTTTGCCATCCCTAGTAATTATCACTCCGCATAACGTGTTTAGACACCATATTGAAAGTATATATATTTTTTAAATATTTAAAATAATGGTCAAGATGTCAGGAAAAGATAGAGACTAATACATATAATTTTTTTATTTTTAATGCATATGTTTATATAATAATAAGATTACAATTTGCCTTTGTAAATTGTCAATAATATAAGAATAGAAATTACATTATTTTTTTCATCTCAACATTTTATTTATATATAGTTTTTTTTATTTCATCAATTGACATTTAATGATATTTATCTAATATTTGATTTTTTTGTTTTATTATATTTTAAATAATATTATAATATTAACATTATTGCTTTGAATATTTCTTCTCACTTATTTTTTTTTTAGTAAAATATTTTTATTTTTATTATTTTTTTAACATTATTTATATTTTGACTAATTACAAATAGATAAATTTCTCAAACATTAAAATTATAAATATAATTTTAATATCAAATTAATATAAAAATTTAATAAAATTATTAGACAAAAAATATTTTTATATATCTTTTAAAATAATAAAAAGAAATTAAAATATTTTATCTATCACAAAAATATAATTAATTTTAAAATAAAATCATTTTAACTAATCTATAAGATAATATTTAAATATAACTATTTATATTTATATATAAATTTTTTTATATAAAGGTTTATATATATATAAATTGAATTATTTTGTCAATCAATTTTTAACATTATATAGATGTTAGTATTTTATTTATACATAATTTTTTTATTTTATCCACTTTATTTAAAATATTTTTTTATTTTTAACAAGACAATTAAAATGTAGATGTTAGTATTCTATTCATGTATAACTTTTTTTTAAAAATAGATTTCTAAAGTGAAAATCTCTTTAACTACAACACTTCTCTCCAATAAACTATAACTTGTATATTCATATATATCTTAATTAACAAGTTTTTGTGTGAGAATCAAAACTTACTAATTATTCACGTGTTCAATCTATAATTACCAAATTTTTTATTAGAATTATATACCTTTAACATATAAAAATTAAATATGTTAATTTTGTTTATTACAAAATCGATCCATAAGTCTATTACTATTCAAATAATTTATATAGATTGAAAACTCAGTTAAAAACTAGTAAAAGGCAACCAAAATCAAATGAAAATAATCACGAAGCACTAATAAGAAAATACTTATCTTCTTATGGAACCCAACCAAAAAAAAAATCCATGAAAAATAAAAGATAAAATATTACTAATTCAATTTTTTTCAAAACTTTAAATATTTACGAGAAAATGAAAAAAATAATCAATTATATAAAATTGTTAATAGATTGTATGACTATTTTATTATGTTATTTATTTATTATTTTTCTATATAATTAATTGTTATTATTATTAATTTATTAATATTTTTATTTTTATTATAATATAATTAAAGTAAATACACAATCATAAATAATAAAAATAATAGTAGTAACAAAATTAAAAATAATAAAATTAAAAAATATGAATAAAAAATAAACATAAAAAAATTATAATAAAAAAATATTAAAAGTATAAATAATAATAAATTTAAAATAATATTAATAAAAAGATTATAAAATAAAAAAAATTATGATAAAATTGTAATTAAAGAATTCAATAAAATTAATTTTTAACGATAAAATAATTTAGTTATTTTATAAGTACATCATTTTACAATTTCTTTAAAATTAATTATATTTATCATATCATTTACATATAATTTTTTTTCATTTTTTATTATTTTTTTAATCCAAATAACCTCAGTTTCTATTTTCTTTCATTTCCTTTCTTTTATATTTCCTTATTATTATCAGCTTCCTTAAATAAATAAATACATATATATATATACATGTATATATATATATATATATTAAACAGTAAGACCGTATGAAACTCTATTCTATTTTTATTTTCTAATAAAAAAATATTATTAAACTTGAAAATGATTTTGTATTAACATCATACAGCTAAATTATAATAGAACTATTAAATCTTGAATGCTCATGTATATTAACTGGTCCAATTTCAAATATAGATGAAGAGCTTTGTCCGAAATTTGAGGAAAAAATAATTCAAAAGTAATTTTATTTTCAAACACTACATGTCAATATATTTTCATAAACTTGTTTACTAAATCAATTTCTATAAAAAATAAACCAGACAGTGTTAGACCAATGCACAGAATTACAAGCACTAATATATAATATTCTGTCCTCACATTTTTTTTTTTTTTTGCAATTTCTCTTCTATTTATGAGCAAAATCTTTTGATATAAATTAATCATGAAGTTTATTCATTTAATTTTTCTTATCTGGTATGGTTGTAATTTGTGTAGATTATGTTAGCAGTGGTGTAGTATTGTTAGAGAAAAAATGCATTAATTAGAGAAGGGTTAGCATTAGCATAGAATGATTGATTGATTATGTTTGAATTAAGGAATTAAGTACCACAAAAAGAAAGAGAAGCCCTCATTCGTTGGCGTTTGTAAGAGCATATAAATAGCATACTCCTCTTCTCTCTTTTTCCACATCACATACACAACACACACAGATCCATCATTTCATCTTCTCTTCTCCTCAATCCAATGGCCGATCAACTCACCGACGAGCAGATCTCCGAGTTCAAGGAAGCCTTCAGCCTCTTCGATAAGGACGGCGATGGTCTCTTTTCTCAGATCCCTTTTTTTCCCTCGCTTAGATTAGATCTCATCTCAATCTCTCTATTTTTTCCTTACCCTTTTAATTATTTTCGTAAATTTTCAATCTTTTACCCTCTGGGTTGCTGTTCCTTTCATTTTTCGCTTATTGATTTATGTGGGTGTGGGAATGAATTGGATTTGCATTCTCTTTGAAATTTCGCCCCCTTTTTCCCGTTTTGTCCTTTGCTAATATTGCATGTGATGTGATTGTTTTTGGTGTTCTACTATTTTGGGGTTGGCTGGCATGAATGTTTTCAGCCGTGTGTGACTTGAGATTTGGTTTCTAGGTGTTTGATTTCTCTGTCGGAATTGCTTGTGTGGATGTGACATTTGGTGCTATGGGATTTGTAAATAACACAACATAGGATGGAAAAATGTAAACATCCAGCCCCATTTTAGGTGGATTTAGGATATTAGAAAAGATAGAGAAGGAAAGTGATTGATGTGATAAGTGATCTAACAAGAAAGATAGATATGTGAGAATGTATGTTTATAATTATTCATATAGGATTGACCCCTGTATTATCTTTTAGTTCATTTCAGTCCCTTTTATTCTATTTTGAAGATGCATCCGAGAATCAAATATCAATTGCATGGTACATGTATCTCTGATCAGAATTGGAAACTGGGATTTATGATTGATTAAGTGTTGATGCTATTCTTGATTAGCATTGTTGGGTCGTCTGTGGTTATAAAGAATGGAAGGAATTCTTTTACCCCCAGCCCCTTCCCCGTAGTACTTGTTTTGTGAGTCTTGTATTGGCTACAGATTGTACGCAAATGATAAAATTGACCTGGGGGATCATGATCAACACCCTCCAAGTGCACATTCTTGCCACGAGTGGTGATGCGTGTTTGAAACTTTTGAACAAAACTGGGGATTGTAGTTTGAGCTAAAAGGCAAAATTTTAGATCTAAGTGTTCATCATATAGCATGTTTGGTTGCACATTGTTGATATGTTTTTTATGTTCAACCAGAATGCTAATTGTTACAGTTTTCGTGCTTTTGGGCTAAATTGACAAGATTTTTTTGTTTCTGATGAGTTTCTGAACATGCACTGAATTGTTTATTAAAATGGATCATGCAGTTTCTTGTGAGGATGAATCTCTGTTTGTGTTGAACTTTTTTGTTGTTCAATACAGGTTGTATTACCACCAAGGAACTCGGGACCGTGATGCGGTCACTTGGGCAGAACCCAACTGAGGCTGAGCTGCAGGACATGATAAATGAGGTTGATGCTGATGGGAATGGTACCATTGATTTCCCAGAATTCCTGAACCTCATGGCGCGCAAGATGAAAGACACTGATTCGGAGGAGGAGCTGAAGGAGGCCTTCCGCGTGTTTGACAAGGATCAGAACGGTTTCATCTCCGCCGCAGAGCTCCGCCATGTGATGACCAATCTCGGTGAGAAGCTGACCGACGAGGAGGTTGATGAGATGATTCGCGAGGCAGATGTTGACGGTGACGGGCAGATCAACTATGAGGAGTTTGTCAAAGTCATGATGGCCAAGTGAGGACCAACCAACCATAACAAAAAAATTTGAAAAGCACATGAACAGAAAAAGGACAGGGCAGATAAGTTTTGATGAGAATTCTATTTTCATTAGGACAATCTTCATTTGGGGTCATTAGTTTTTGTTGGTCGGGTTTGTTTGCTCTTATTTAATTGGTATTTGCTCATTAGTATTTCTACTTCTACTTGTGTGCTATGTCCCTTGTTTTAGTAGCTTGGATTAGCTATGTCTCACCATGCATTTGTACTTCACTTGTCATCTTTTTTGGGTTACTACTAAGAACCTCGAACAATTGGTTGCAATTTGTGCTTTTACATGTGAGTGACTTATACTGTTAATACCATCTTTCTGCTACATGTTTGATTCTGTGATCATTTTGCATTTCTCGACTTCACTCCAACAATTATGCAATGCAATGCAAAGCTAGTGAAGAAAGAATGTTTTTTCATTTCTCATGTGAAAAATATCATCTTGATTAGATGATATTTCGCCCCTTTGCTTTCTCCTAAGCTGATAATGCAAACGACAAACTAATGCATACATAAAATAACGTCAAACAAATACACGTTCTGCTAGGTCTTAGATTTTTCCAAAGTCTGGGGAAGGGAAATTTGTAACTTTCTTGGAACACAAACAAATGACCAAAATCTTGCGTAATGTGCTCTATATTATAAGAGAATTGAAGCTCACCCAAGTGAAAAAATGTTTACTTAGCAGCATTATAACAATTACAATAATAATAATTATAAGAAAGTGGAAGATGATTACATTATTTATTGTTAGATTAAATGGTTGTTCGTGGGACATTGATGCCGCGCAGTTCAACCTGAGGAGGAAAGATTTTCCCTTACTGATAGCCAGAGATTATTAATTTATTTCAGAATGAGGCATTGTTGTAGCGGAAGAAAATCCAAATCCAAATCCAAACCCAAACTCGTTGTGAAAGCACAAGCAAAGTCAAAATCCTTGCGCCAAATGTTAACTTCCTGTGGCGGCTGCTTTTGAAGACACACACACCACCATGCTAGAAGACTCCACCTTTTTCCTCTTTTTAACTTGGAAAAATATTGGTTTGCTTCACACCATGGGTAGAGAGACTCGAGGAGTATGAGATGAATCTCAAACGATTATGTGATGTGATTAGAAAAAAAGAGAGAGAGATAAAATAAAGCAAGAGATATGTATATGGAGGTGAAACTACTGTTTAGGTGATTCATGAATCATCACTAGTTTACATATATATTGGGTTTCCAAAACCTATCTTAGCATGAATGTCTCACTTAGTATTTGTCCTAATTCAGGAAAATTTGATCCCTCGTTACATCCTTAAAATATAAAAAAGAATGTTCACTACAAAATAGTATTCTGCTTCTTACTATATACGGTACCATCAAATAAAAGAAAAGAGAATCAAGTTAAAAGGAGAAAAATGACCACAAAACTATTAAAATTCAAAGGTGTGAAGAATCTGAATGATTTTATTGCACGTTAGGAAGTAATAAAAAAATTGGATGGCATCCAAATCTGAATCTGGAGTAATGATATCAAAATCTCATGGGTTCTATCATTAGAGATAATAATAGGGCAAGAATAATGTCTTAAAAATCTTTCTATGATTGACTTGCCAGAGGGCAAAGCCACAGAAGTTCATACGTTAAAAAAGGTATTGAACCAACTTTAGATAACTTTTGCATTAAAAATATATACTTATATAGATTTTAATATGATCTTTTTTAGAATGAAAACATCTCAACATACTTCAAAATCAATTTACAAATACTATATAGATTGTTGTAAATAGTGTCATTGAGTGGAACCGCTTTTGAGAAAAAAATATAAGAGTGACATTTGTTTGTTGACCATTCAACTTTTCTACTTCTGAAATATTTTCCAGCACATTTTTTATATATTTCTATTGTTTATTAAAATATACTAAAATGATAAATGATTAATGAGATCTACTAATAAAAATTATGTTCAAAATATTGTGTTAAAGATTAGCTGCTAATATTTATCTTCTAAAGTTTACTCGCTGCGTAAATCACTGGAATAAATTGGGCATTGATTTTGTTAAAGCTGACCCCTAGTTTTTTATGTTTAAGAAAAAATGAATTCAAAGGGGATTTAACATTACCAACCTGTTAATTTGGTTTTCATGATTGTATGTTGGCTAAGGAGCATGTACGAATGTGTATGCTAAGTTGTCAGGTCTTTCAAGTGTTTTTCTCCAAGCTGATTCCATGGGGATTTGTTTCCCTACGAATTTTTTTTTCTGTTTTCATTGTCTTTTGTTTCTTTTCCTTGTAAAAAAAAACTTCATTCATACTAAAAATATTGAAGTATAAATCGTATTTATCTCTCAAAAAATTAAAATAAGAGAAGAGAATGTAATTTAAGCATCTCAAATGAGGAAAGCTAATTTCCTCTATGCAAACTATGAATTTATAACCTTTTATTACTAAGTATAATTTTAATGAGATGGAATTTTTAGGGAATAGCGAAGTAAACGTACTGTCAAAATTAAAATAGAAATGTTTTTATTTCGTCTTATGAAAGCGTGAGTGCCAATCATGAAAATTTTAATCCATTATTAAATGTTCTAACACAAGCTTCGAAAACAATTTTTTAAAGAACTTGTCAGTTGTTATTCTTAAGATTAAGTATAATAAGAGTTATAAAGGTTAGAAATTCAGGGGAGTAAATTTTAAATAGAGACTGTATGTTTGATTTCCAAATAAAAAAATGGAGAATATTATGAAGAGTTTAATAAATATACCCTCAAGCAAAATGTATATTTGATAAGAATTTTAAGATTATTACTATAAAACACAACAATCTTATAATAACTCGGGATTGAATAAGAGTGCATTAATAATGAACATTTATTTTGATTCGCCATCCACTTGACAGACCACTTGCTTTGGACCCCAGAGAGAGAGAGAGAGAGAGTAGCAGCATCTGTTTTAAGTTCTATTTTATTATCTCAGAGATCACCTAAAGCCCAATTACAAACCAAAACGCAACACTATTTCCAAACCACCTTATCCAAAACAGCATTCACCGGTAGTTTTATCCCTTAAACCTATGTTTAATACGGTGCAATGAAAACAAACCATGTTTACAGATTTCAATTAAAAAAGTATAAATAAATGTACTTCATGGTAATTTTATTTTTCACGAAATTAAAACTTTGGAAAAAAAAGAAAACAAGATATAAAAATACAAGGAAAATAAGAAATAGAAAATTGAAACTTCGAAATATTATGGCTTTGTAGTTTTAAAAACTTAAAAAGTTATTAGTTTTGATAACATTTGAATAGTTATTCTTATCATGCAACTTTTTTGCGTTTTCTTCTAAAAAATAAAATATTTTTTAACCAAAGAGTTGAACATATACTGTTAATGCATTGGACCTAATGTTGAATAATTTGGACACTACCCAAATTCAATCCATAAGGAAAACAATTATTAATCATATAATACGTACCTTGAATCATGTCCATAAATAAATTTAAAAACTTATGTTTATAGAAGTAATTTTTTCTCCTTTCTGACTTTTTCTCAACCAGATAAGAATGCATAATCATCCACAACTTTTCTTCCTATGTTTTTTCCTCTTACCAAAACATTCCTCTAAAATTTAAGATAATAGCAAACACAAAAGGGAAAGAAAAATGAATGGTAGAACGTTAGAACTTTTCCTGTATGCAAACGAAAATTTAGAGCAATACGCTCTAAAGAATACTTATCATACATACAGATGCAGCAACATAACCAACCCTAAGTCATGTTTAACGAGGCCAGTTTCACGACTTACTGTTGCGGATCCGAGTTTCTACAAATCACAAGCAATAAACTAGACCAAAACTTCAGCTATTCTTTTGCTTGCGCAATAGTTCTTCGGATATTATTAATGCAGAAAACATGACCAGCACCGTACATACTTTAGTACCTCTACTGACATCATATTTAAGGCACACCCTAGTGATATTTCAATAATTCTAGAAGGAAAAGAAATAACAAGAGATTGAAAAAACCAAAAGGTTAAATTTATCAATTCGAACAGAAGTCTCGAGCATATCTATAGACACAAGACCTTCATATACTGCCTGTCAGGACTATTATTTAAATTTTTCATCTTTACAAACTGAGGCTACCAAAAAAAACAAAAAGGTTTATATAATTGACAAGCGTCACATATTTACCTCTTGAGTGGTTTGTAAAGGACAACAGTCACATATTTGGACTGGAATCTGTGAGTCAGTCCCAGGGCAACAACAGACTTTGAGGCCAAATTTTTCTCTATGAAGACGTGATTTAGCACAACATGTTGGGGCTTTGAAGAGGAACCTATGTCAGAGTTCTCCATACCTAGGACAGTAAGATGCAGTTGCGAAGGAACAGACATTGGCTCTTTTGCAAAGTCCTCCTCAGCTGGAAATGCTTGACCATAACTGGATTCGGGGGAGGGTGGCGCTTCAAACTCAGACACGCCATCAGGGTTTTCTGGCACATAATCCTGCAGAAAAACAATAACATCCAAATCAGTTTCTGGAAGAGAGATCAATTTCCCTAAATAGGATAGGGTAATATTAACTATTCTTGTAATCAGTAGAATTTCTTTTCATATCGATAGTCATGCGAAGCAAAATCATGAAACAATTCGCAACATTTTATTACTCAATTTTCATTCAACTCCTACAAATGCCCCAACCCTACTAAAAGCACAAAATCCTATGAAAACAAGCTTTAAGAAATTATAAGTTGTTTCGATGAATTCAATAGTAGATTGCAGAAACCAGTCTTTATCTGGACATGTGGCTTGCGGACATTATAAAATAATATAGGATGTGTCACCCTTTCCTTGCCCCCACCATCCTTGGCTACATGTCATGTTCACCCTCATTGTCTAACATAAAACAAAGACCTAGAAGAAGGACACAAGGAAAAAACTTTGGCTTCGTTGTATGTCAAGTTCATCTTAAAACCCAACTGAAGTAATCACCTTACACAGAAGAAAAAAACTTCAATGCAGGCATACAATTAAATATACAGGAGAATGAATTTTAGGATGAAAATACGTTCACAAAATGATATTTTCATAAAGAGAGAAACATAGTAGGACGATACATACATTAACATCAAGAAGATTGCAGACATGTCCCATCTCATCAGTTACACTAGGAAGGTCTGGAATAAATCTCTCTTCACCATCAACAATGAACCTGTAATGATATATACCCGGTGGAAGGACTAATAAGATTGAGTGATCTTTGCCAGCTCGCTGCAGTGCCTTCCTGCAAATAATAAATTTACTGGTACTGATCTCATTGTAGAATATATACAATTATGATAACTTTTTATGTCAAATACAATCAATCTATTGTAAGTGACAAAAGTGTGGTTAAATCTCACCTAGAGGTCCAGTTATCCCAAGATCCCTCCACAGCCACGTTGTTACCACCAAAGTTCCATGTAATCATGACAGGGATCCCTTGCTCAGGAGGTTGATTGACAATACCGTGTGGTTCATTCTGCCACATTTGATTGAGAAAAGGAGGGCCATTACCTCTTTGTAATGGAGGTAGAGGAGCTAGAGGAACCTGAAAACAAAGAAAGTCAATATATATATTTAAGTAATGCCAATTTGCCACTGATGAAACTTAGATACTAATTTCCTAACCCAAAAAAAATTCTTAACTAAGAAATTGAAATTTCAGCGAGGCATTTAGCAATGCTGCAAGTTACTTCACGAATAACTTTAAAAAGTGTTACTTGTCATCCTCACCCTTCATTTTCTTTTGGTTTAATGCTTGGAGCTAAATATCTGAACACAACAGTAAAAGAAAAAATATAAAACAAAGCATAGACCCCTCTCTGACATGAACAGAATCAATCATGAAGGATGTCAACTGAGAGACCACAGAAGGACGTGCCAGAGTTCTGGAGTGTGGGTTGGCCAGAAAGGCAGCTAAGAGCTATGGATCAAATGGTTAGTGTCTAAGAGAGCAGACACCTGCATCAATTAGCCTTGGGAAGAGGCAAGAGCGTGAAAAGGGTCTAATGAAATAAAAGGGAGGCAAAATCCCAAGATTCCCTTCACCAAACGATGTCAGTCAACCGAAAAAAAAAAAAGAGGGGTTTTAGTCTCATGTAAAAGTGGTTATGACTGCAAATGGCATTAATTCATGCTGCTCTAGACACAAGCGTGAGTTGCAACACAATGGGGTTTCACAGAGTTTCATTAGTGTTGTTAGCAAGGTCAAATAGCTATGGTACATGAAGAGCCATCAATCACTTTGGGTTTTGCGTAGTTAATATGGTAAAACCAAACTCGTTTGAGAGGGTATCATCTTGCTTCCATATATGCAAGTAGTAGTTAAAATAAATAAGGATGGTATTAATTGAATAGAATCATGCAGAAGTAAATTAATTTAAATGTCATAATTTGGGCATAGCCAAGGTTGTCTGAAAATACAAAACAGTATGAACAAGAAAATGTTATGACGGGGTACTACTCCTTTAAGATAAATTTACACCGTGGAAGTTACCAAGTCTTTTTTCCACATACGACAGGTTCTTTCTTACTGACTATAAAATGATTTATTGCTGATCACATCCCATAAACCTGAAAATGTGCAATTGCTTCACAACATTACACCATACTCTTTACACAGGGGGTGAAAATCTTTAGACACAAAAAAAAATCAACATATACACACCAGGGATACCCTGTCCGTTATGAAGGTAAAAGATAGATTCAGATATCTGTGTTAAATTATACTATGCAAATTCAATCACCTTAAAAGTACTTGAGGGTAACTGAAAGATGATCATTTTATTAAACAAAAGATCGGGTAAAAAATAATATTAATTTGAAACATTGTTAAAGAAAGCATAAAAATTACTTAATTGTGTTTGGAAACATGTTTCCCACCGATATACACACACTATCACATAGCAAGACAAAGTTGTTTCTGCCTCTTTTTTACTAAATTCACACGAAAGCATTAACTTTTGCACGTCTGTATCCATACTGAACACAATATAAGCATGCAAAATATGACAACCAAAATCCACAAATAGTGAATGGACAATAATTCATACAAATTAAACTAAAGCACCAGTCTTGTTTTTTAGCTTGTCTGGACACGTACATATCAACTCTGCACAAGATAGAGATGCCTTTAGAATAGAACTTTTCTTCTCCAGGTTATCCGCAAATCAACAACCACAGAAAAGGACACTGAGAACATTGATAGGTATAAAGGAGAAAGTGGGCAAATATTTACCAAACCCATGGATCAACAGAACATTGGATAGGAGGGAATAAATGCACAGAAAACTATTGATTGTATATTGTGTACCACACTTACAATCTTGTGTGGCACTTTTGCATGCACATCCTCAACTGCTATTAGAATATAATAATCACAACGTATATTGTCTCATCTGCAAGATTCTTTTAAATTGCATACTGATCCAAAATTTAACTAGGTCAATATCCAAAATTATTGCATCACCATTTGCAAACATTATCAATTATCTGCATTGCAATATTTCACGTGTTGTTTCTCAAGAGAAGTGAGTAACCGATTACCGACATTGCATAAAATAAAGCCCATAACATTATAACAACAAAATTGATTCTGTGAAAAAGTTAAACATGGTCAGGTTCCAAACAGCTTTCACACGCTCAATCCAGAGGACACTATTGCGTGCAACTTCTGAATCTGACAAATTTAACTGGTTGAGCCCGTAGAATAGAACTATGCATACGCATTTCCAAATGGTGCAATAATCCAGTCACAAGTCACAACCATCCACAATGTGCTTGTTTAACCAAAAAACATTCGGTGGGACAGGTTAAACTTAGATGAAGTCATGTGTAGCAGTTGTGAGAACTGTAAAGATGAGACTCGCATAAGTCCAGGAAAGTTTTCAACTCTCACTGCACAGAAAAGTTATTGCAGCATTGCACATAATCTAAAAATGGTGAGGTAACTCTCCTAAACAAACAGATGTGAGTACGTAAAAGTTCTGAAAAGAAAAAATAGTTTCCAGCAGTAATCTCCAACATCCACACTACCCGCCCCTCAACATTCAAACGAATCAAACCATGGGTAGACAAACAAAAATAGCAACATTCAGGTAGGTCACTGTCTTGTTTATTGCCTGTTTGGTCGCGCGAGTTGGACATATATTTCTCCACCGATCAAGAAGCTGTGAATTGCAGCTTCCACTCTGTTTTCCATATATCCAAACACACTGTTGTTCAATCTGAACCGTGTTCGTGACAATCCATGCACAAAAGAACCAATCCATAAACAACAAAATTACCAGATCCGTTCAACAACACTTCTTTTTTTCAACTTCGAACGCGTGAAGATAAACTCAGTAAATAATCCACTTTTTCAACAAAAGTAACCCTACCTACACTGCCTCCTAATCTCTCGCTCTCTGTCTCTCACGAACCAGACATTAGTTAGCACCAAAACTCACCAACCGAACACAGAAAGCAAAATCGACGAATAACCTAGTTGACCAAACAAAACCGAAATTCCACCAAAATCAATTCAACAGCAACGCATAGGCGTGGCGACACTAAAATGCAGAAAAATAGAAGCAGAAGTAAGAGAGGATGTTGCGGACAGAACCTGAGGACCGAAGAGGATCGGCGATCTAGAGCGGCGAGGACTTTGCGGCGGGCTATTGGCCATTGAATCGGAGGAGAAGGCGCGAACCGGAGGACGAGAATCCGGCGCGTGAGCTACACGTACGACGGGTTCGGCGACGGATGGATCGGCTGTTGCGGGAATGGATCCGTCTTCTCTGCCGTTAGCGTTTCCCATGCGATATGCTATTTGCGGAAGCAAACGACGGAAAGTGAAGGCAAAACGAAACGGTTCGTGGTGTCGTCGTCGTTTTGTGTGTGTGAGAGAGAGAGCAATGCAATGCAATGCAATGCGCGCGAGAGGTAAACGACGCAACGACGATTGAGATAGCGAGTGAGAGTGGAGAGAGAGGAAGAAGAAGAAGAAGAAGAAGAAGGTGGAGAAGAAAATAGAAACGGTTTCGTTGTTGTTTGTTCTTATCAACTTCTCTGTCTGAGTCTGATCTGACGCTATGTTCTGTTTGGACTTTGCAGAGCGAGAAATAGAAATTAAGAAAAAGGAAAAAAAATTAGAGAAAAAAATATAACCCTTTATTTTTGTTTTTTTCCACTCTCCCTCTTGTCGCGTTTCTTTCCACCCTCTCTGTCTTCATCTGAACCTCCCTCCCTGCTAGTTTTTTACTTTCTTGCAAATGGTTAACCAAGTTACTTTTAGTATTAAATAATATTTTTTATTTAAAAACATAACTAAAAATAAAATAAAAATTTGAAATATAGATATAAAGAAACTATTATATATTATTATAAATTTTAGAATATATTAAAAGTGAGATAAAAATATGAAAAATAAACGCTACAAATAAATTTCTTTTATATATCATTATAGATTATTAAATAATTTATACTTCAATTTATTTTTCTTTGAAAAAATTTAAATAATTCATAATTTATATTTCTTATGTTTGACAAATTATTTTACAATGTCTCAAAAATATTTTAAAAAAATTAAAATAAAATTACAAGTTTTGTTCTGAATATGAATTTTCACAAAAAAAACTACAATTTTATCATTTTCAACTTATACTTCAATTATTTAGAATTTTTAATTTTAATTTAATTAGGTATTTTTATTCTTAAGATTCGTATGTTACATAAGATATAGTTCTTGAATTTAAGATACTATACTAGATCATGTACATCATTTAATGTGAACTCCTTGTAAGAATTTATCATAAATTAAAAATCTTGTTAAAACTTATCATTTGGATATCTATTATTATTATTAAATGTGTTTAATTAAGTTAGCTTGTTCATACATTTTATATAATTAAAATGTATAATAAAAAAAAGTTTAGAAAATATAAGTTGTATTTATGTTGAAAATTTATTATATAATTTTATTTTTAGTTGTTAATAATTTTTTTTCTAAATATTAAAATTTGTATATGCATAAATTAAAATAATTGTTTCAACTTGTAATAATTTTAAGAACTCTTTATTTAATTAAAGCATTTTAAGATATTTTCTTTGAGTATTTTAGAAATTTTTATTGTTGTATAGTGTTTTTTTAGCCTTTTATCGTATATTAAAAAATATTTATTTATTCTAAAATTTAAATGTTTATATAAGCATTTATTTCCCGTGTTCCACGTATTAAAATATCTGTTTATAACTGATTGCAATAAGAAAAATTACAAGAATACAAATCTTAAAATGATTTTACCTTAAAAAATCTCACCAAAGAATTTTACTAGGATAAATCTGGAAAAATAAGTTTTGTAACATTAAAAAATGATTTTTTTTTCTTTAGTTGGCTACCAATTTTGTTAATGTTTAAATTTAAAACAACTAATTTTAACATAATAACAAATAAAAAAAATGTCAATGCAGTTAATTAATTATTAAGTTTCTTATAGCATATTTAATTTAAATATTAAAGTAAATTTTAACTATTTCTATGATAACTTTAATTTAATTTAATTAAGGTCAGAGACAATTTTCCTAATCCATTTATGTTCGTGTTAGTGGTGATTAAAATGTTTAAATTAGTTTATTACACTAAATGATAGTCATAAATAAATAATTAAAGTATTATAGTGTTAATGTCAAACAATTAATGATGGTAATTTTGGAAAAAACATTATAAAGTTAAAATATAAAAAACAAATGAATAATCAGATTATTGAAAAGGTGTGGGACAGAAAAGTATTTTGGTTTTTATTTTGTGTATTCTAAGCATTGTAGATTAACTTGACATAATAAGTTGGATCTTGTTGTTAACTTGATTCGATAAGATTATCAATTGTCAGAATCACAAGTGGGGTTTGTTTTAATTAATAATTTTATAGAAATTATAATTTATTATCAATTATTAAAATGTTATTAACTGACAAAATGTCAGATTTGCATGGAGAATAGCTTACAAATCACAGAACGAGGATTTGCTCAAACAAAGATGCACTCTCACTCTCACATGGAAAGGAATACTTTTTTGCCATCTCAAAAGTTCTTGTAACGGTTGCTTATAGATCAAAATATTATATTTATTATTTTAATAAACACAACAATTTATCCATAAATAATATATAACAGAAATAATTTCGTCTTCATATTCGTATTTTATACTTTTATTTTATTTTTAAAATTACAAATAAATAAATTATCTAAATGTTAAAAAGTATCTACGTTCGTATATCAATAATACAACACATCATAATTTACACACACTTTTATAATAAGATACACGTTTCACATTTTTAATGTATTTTGATTATATTTTAAAATTAATAAAAATAAAAATGAATTATTTAAATTTTACAAATAATTGGACATATTTTCTAATAATACCATAAATTACAATTTAAATATATATAATATACTAGATAAAAAGGAAAAAATTAAATAACATATAAGAAAATATAATAAAGAAAACTAACGAAATTTGTTTTAAAGTTATAAGTTGAAAGTTGTTTCATAATTCTTTACGTAGATTAAAGTGATTCATTCTTTTTAAAGGATTTTTTTTTAAAACACACTTGTTGATGAATGATAGTATAAATAAAAATTATCTCTAATACTCATAATTGACGGAGGATATTATTGAGAATTAAGTGTGAGTTTGAATACTATTATAAAAATAAATAGGTCAACAACATATAAAAACAAAGACTCACAAATTCATTACTATAAGATTTTGAATAGGAAGCAGAATCATAATTCATTAGTGTTATATCTATAAGGTTTTTCTCAAAAAATATCTTACAAAACATGTACAAAATGTAAAAAAAAATTAAGTTTAATTGAGTTTGATGAAAAGCAATAAAAATAAAATATACTAAATTTTGCATTAAATACAAACTTTTACTTAATTAGTCAACTCTAATTTTGTGTTTATATCTTTTGTTATTTTTATCTTATAAACATAATTAATTTTATTGATTTAATAATATGTAAAAAGTTATTCATGGTAAATATAAATTATTAACTTGAAAATTTTACAAAATATTATAAAAATGAACAAAATATAACTATTTTCTGCATACTTTTTTATGATTCTAGAATAAACTTACAGTATTTTTATTTTAACAATTATTATAATAATAAATTTACAAGTGTACTTTTTTATTATAAATAAAAAAATGGACACAAGCTAGTATTACATAAAAAGGTTAGTATGTTTATATAATTAGAAAGTGTACGTATAGAATGTTAGGGAAATAAAAGCTATTAGTTTCTGATACAATGATGAATCCATAACAGAACAAAAAAACTAAACTAAACACAGTGCATATTGATTGAACTAAAATAGGAGAGATGATTCTAAATGAATCAGCATCACAAATTGGACCATTTAAGTTTGGCATTGAGAGAGACCCTTGTGCTAAAATTGACTCCTTACCAAATTGTCTTTATTAAATATACACACATAAACCCTATCAGAAAAAGTATCAGCATTAATTTCAATCACATTCACCACCACATTCAGGGGGATCAAGACACATTTCTGAGATGTTTTAACCTATTTTGTCTGCATTTCAAGGGATTCATTGCTACATCAGAACACGCGCAACACTGAAAGAGAATAATAATAAATTATTATACTTATAACAGGGACCTAAGTAATTACTTTTTATCACAGATATATATATATATATATATATATCTATATGCAGTCATTACACAAGCATCTTCAATTGGTGGACACCCAGCACCATTCTCAACACTGCCAACCAATTCACTCATTGGTCTCTAACCTAACCACCATTTGGAGCATTACAGCTTCAGTTTTTGGACCATTATTGCACATTTCAATTTTCTCTTATTCACTCACCATCGCCAACACAATTTCATTTCACAATCAATAAATTATAGGTTTATTAGGAATCTTAATATTATATTTTTTTGATAATTTGTAATCTTTTATCATATTTACTTTTTTTATTAATTAAATCTTAAATTTTATTAAAATCTATTAAATATAATTTTTTTTATTAAAAGTTTACATATTATATTGTTCGTATTTTTATTTTTTTTTATTAAATTTATGAAATCAATTATACAATTTAAATGTTAGTATTTATGATAAGTAAACAATAATAAAAAAATATAAATATAAATATTAAAATATGTGAATTTATGATGAAAAAAATTATATTAACAAATTTTAATAAAATTTAAAATTCAATTAAAATATATATAAAAAATTATTACAAATTTTCTTAAAATATTGAAATCAAAATACTTATTAAATCTAAATTATATTTGATTTTACAGATAACAAGAATATTATTATTAGAACGAGAGGAAGAGAGGGAGAAGAAAACGCGCAGTGGTGGGCGCGTGAGGTAACGAGGGAATACGACACACGTGTAAGGGGCCACCCCTCGTTTGATTTTGTCCAAACTGCTATGATTGTCACGTGACGTAGAAGGGATTCAGATAAGATTCTCTCCTTTTGTGAAAAAATTAAAAGAAAATGAAGAGAAAAAGCAATGCTATGTTCCCCAATTACAAAACCTGCACTCACTATAATATAATTCATTTGGATAATCTTATTAAAGAGAAACAGGGTATCTTTCTTTTGGAAAAGAGCTATTTTTGCATTCTATTATTGCCTCTCACCCACTGTTTAAACAAAAAAAATATGTTTTTGTTTTTAGTTCAAATGTGGTACTTGGTTACAAAGGTGGTTAAAGATGAAAATAAATGCTTCAATTTCTTATACATGTTGTATTCTATAGTTCATCTAATCCTCTTCTTTTCAAATCTACACAAAATTGACTTTTTTTACATAATGATAATAACAATAAAAAGATTTACATTAGGTTTAATGTTCTTTTTAGTAAGAATCTTTCAAGTTTGATAAAATACTAAAATTGGTAGGAGCTTTAAAATGGAGTAAATCTTCAAATATAAGTTGGGATGAAGAAAAATTAGAAATATTGGTAAGTGGTAAGTGGGTAGACTAACTCTCCCAAAAAAATTATTTAATTAATCCAACCTACTAACTCAGTTAGTGAATTAATATTTTACTAGTGTTGAAGAAATTAAGTTTGTATAGTTTTTAAAAGATTGTATACTACAAAATTAACCTTTAAGATTTAATATAGTATTATTAAGTAAGTCCGATTAGGATTATGTATAATGAACTCAAGACTAGATCTAATTGAAGAAATTATTATAAAATAATATTTATTATTTAATAATTTAGTTTTTTATAATTTATTTTAATTTTAATATTTAATTTATAGTTGTAGCATAGTCTATTTTCTTAAATCATTTTAAAAATTAATAAAAAATTAAAGAATTCACATTTAGTTATAAAAATTCAAAACTTGTGATTCCTTAAGTTTAACTTAAACTTTTATTATTAGATTATACAATAGTTTATTTTAGATTTTGTTATATCTAACATTTTATAGAGGTTGGTGTGTTAAAAACTATTGTAGAGATCAAAAACATTTTTACAACAAGACCATAACAACTTTGTTCCAAAAGTATGGAGTCCTTTATAGAGTTTCTAGATCATATCATCTAAAACTAATGGACAATCTCAACAAAAAGATTTAATGGATTGCAAAAGTTGTTCTAGAAGAGCTTTCATATGAATAAGACCCAAGATTTAATGGACATATTTGTTATGGAGTTCGTCCAAGTTGATGAAATGTCTCCCGAGACACTTGGATGAGTTTCATTTTTCTTTCTTTCTTTTATTTGTTTTTGTTTTTTGTTTTGTTTGTTGGTTTTTCTTTTTCCTTTTGTAATATATTTTCACATTTAGGACAAATTGTTGATTTATATGTGGGAAAGTGTATTGTTAGTTTAGTTTTACATTGTTTAGCATACTTGTGAGATAATTTTTGTGCTTTAAAAACTTTTGCGAGCATTCTTATCTTCATCATTTTTAGTTAAAAGTTTTAAGTTTGATAATTTTGTTTCTTACATTTTAGTGTAATAAGTTTTACATGATAATAATGTCATGAATCATTTATGGTAAAATATACCTCGGTGAGATTTGAGCCTCTTTTATTTCTTGGGTGGTTCACTCATGTTTGTAGGTATTTTATAACTTGACTTGGGTGGTTTTTATACTACTTGTTCACATGCACTGTTAACATGATTTAGGTGCTCTTTCATTTTCAAATACTTAACCAAATTGACCTACCTTGCATTAATTTCACTTAATACCCCTTTGAGCTTTATTAACCTTTTTCATGATGATTTTGTAGTCCATTACAAGCCTTGAAGTGAAAAAAAATCATGATATGCCTGTCTTTAGGGATTAAAGGAGATTTGAAATTGTTTTGGAGATTGATTAAAAATAAGTGTGAGGATGTTACTTTGATCTTTTTTGTGATTTCATGTACATTGATGTGTTGATGCATTGTAAGTTAATTAAAAAGTATTTTGAAACAAAAACATGAGAAAAAAAAGAAAATAAAAGTATATGTTGCTAATGTTAATTTTCACCATTATTGTCATTTATTTCACATTATTAAAATCATTTTTTCTTTAGCTTTTAGTTTAGTCTATTTTTTATCATTTGTCTTATAAGTAGTTGGATATTGGTTACTCTTGTCTAATTATATCATTGATTGTTATTTTTGTCTAAAAAATGAACAGAATACTTGAGTCAAGCGAAATAGGATTGGAGTACATGGAGTGTAGAATGAAGGCCAAATATGAAATTTGTGAAAGATTGTCTATGTTGGGCGTCATCTGCCTCATGCTCAACACCATAAAAATTAGAAAGGAATTTCTGTTTTTAGGGTTGGGTGTCACTCATCTCAAGTTAGGTGTTAACTCTAAGTATTGATCTACGTTGTGCGCCACATGACTCACGTTGAACACCACTTAGACATAGAGTCACATTTTATGTTTTCGAGTGCATGTGCTTAAGTGGTATATGTGGCGTTGGATGCCACTTTTGATGACATTGTACTTTTGACTTGTTTCTCATTTTTTATTCGAGAGGAAATTAATTCTTTTGGGTGGTTGGAGTTTGAGACAATTTTTAGGAGATTGGTGGCTCTCAGGATTTCCTTAAAGATCTTTGTTCTCCTCTTTAGTTCTTCATCTTTCTTCATTGTTCATATTTTGTTTTTGTGTTTTCCACATCAACGAAGAGTTAAACCCATTTTTTATGGGAGTTAGATGTGACAACCAGATTCTCATGTAATCAGTATTGTTTATATTTATATATGTTTTTTTATTCAATGTTAGTATTTTGTTTTTATGCTCAATGTATGTAGTAGTTTGATCATCCATAGCTTTATATTTGATTCATTATGTATTGGGAAAATATTTTGTGTGATCTAGAACTGAAGCAAAATACCTAATCAAAATTGTATATAGGAGTAGAACTTTATTTATTAGTAGTTTTAAACCCTTGACGTGTGATTGCAAGTTTGCTTGTTAAGGATTTGACTCTTAAAATGAAAACTTACATTCATTCTACTAAGGGATTAAAGTTTCACTAAACTAGTGAGTTATATGCGTGAGATTAAGGTTCCATAAAATTTAACACTAACAATAACGTACCATATCAATTCATCAATTTTTATTTGTATACTTTTTCAAATGTTTGATAAAATCTCCAAAAGGATTTTATTTATATTCTACATAATTTTATTTTTTTTAAGTATTAACACAAATTATGAAAATATTTTTTTATAAATTAGTTTTCGATTGTAATTAATGTTGTGTAATGTACAAGTTATTTAGAAAAATGATATTGAATATGATGTAGAAAAAGAAAGAAAAATAAGCCTAAAAAATACAAGAGGAATAAAGAGTTAAATTTAGATTTTATCTGTTAATTATTTTATTTTATTTTTCAGTTTTGTTTCAATTTCTCTTTTATTAACAAAAATCCAAAATTAATTCATACAAGGAGAGTATTCAAAATTAAATATAATTCCTATAAAAATCAATGTAGATCGAATTCAATATTAAAATTCAAAACTTATAATTTCTGATTTCGAAATGATTTTAAAAAGACATGCATACTTATATGTTATTCCTCACACGAATCCTGAGATACAACAATAATCTCTTAAAAACTTCCGATAGTGCAAAACTAGTAAGAAAAATTATAAGGAATGGATAAAAAAGTTTTGAAAAGGGAAAAAGATTTAGATTTTCTATTGTTTATTATATTTTGTACAAAAGGATAAAATAAAATTTGAAATTCAAACACATAATAAACGAGATATAACATCCTACGAGACCAATTTACATAACTAGATTCTAATACATGGTAAGAATATAAAGGAGTCTTTTTTAATTAGTGTGAGTATTAACCCCCATTTACTAAGTTCACTTCTATTTCTATTCACACCTTCGCTTCCTCCATATATTTGTTTCTCTCTTTTATTTATAAAGCCCAAGCCAACCCTAAAACTCACTCTTCTGATTTTTATTTATAATATCTTTCCCGAATTTTACTCTCCCAACAATTAAACATAAATACTAAAGTTCAATAATATGTATAACAACATATAAAGCAGATTTTTCCTTTTTTTATATATTTTAATATTTTTCATTTTTAAATAATAAATTTAATGAAATAAAAAAATTAACTTTTCCATCTTTATGTTCTTTTTAACTTTTTACATTTCACATCTTTAAAAGACTTTCTCATTTTAAGAAGACTTTCCTCTTCTTTCATCTTTTACCCTACAATATTGGAAATTGTGGAACATACAGGAAAGACATGAAGATGATACTATAAAAAAAAGACTACAAGATCAAATGGTAGAGGATAAAATATAATATTCTTTTATAAATTTTCTCATTCTAGATTACTTTTTTTTCTTTAAATGATAATTATTTTAAAATTACCTTTTTAACTTCTTATATTTTCGTTTAAAAAAAAATTCTTATTTAAAAAACATATGATCTTTTTCTCTCGTACACGAAACAATGGGTAAATGATATTATGAAAAACAATTACATGTAAAAAGTCAAAAACATATCAAATAGTAAAGAATAACTTTCTCATTTTAGGATTCTTTTTTATTCTTTAAATAGTAACTATTTCTCTATTTATATTATTTTTAAATTAATTTTTATAATTTGATTATGATATTTTACTTTCTTTTTTTTCATTCTCACCACACATGTGAAAGTTATAAATATTATTTTTTTCATTCTCACCACAAATGTATGGAGATTAGTCGGACATTAATTTTTCGTTCTTTAATTTTCATTTCAATTTCAGTTTCAGTTACCTTTATTTTTTATCTTTATCTTTATTAATAAAAGTAATTTTAGTATATACTTATGACTGTTTAGAGTTAAAAAAAATAAAATTAATTTGTATATTCACATACAAATTATTTATATAGTCTATTTATAGAATAACAAACGGAAATATAGTTTTAAATAATCTACATAAATCACATACACGAATCTTAAACGTATCATTAAATAAATTAAACTGAAAAACAATTTAAATTTACTTGTCACTTTTAAAGAATTTCACAACTTCTAACACAAAAAATCCTTACAAAAATCAAAACGTTAATTAGTAACTAAAAGTTGATAGCTGGCAATATTAAGGTAGTTTATTAAATTATATGTGACGAAAACATGTAAAATGACGCTATATATTATTTTATTATTTTATGGTTAAAAATAGACTTTGAGGTTTTGTAGCTTTTGCTTTTTTAATAATTTAGAAATTTTTTATTTGTAGATTATTATTTTGATTGTAAGTTTTTAGTTTTAATAATTGTTTTTTTCACATTGTGTATCATATTATTAATCTTATATTATATCGTGTAATATTTTGAAGGAAGTTTAAAACTGAGTAAAAAGAATTACACGTACATGTAACGATTTTGTTATACGCATTGGTTAAAAATAAATAGTTAAAATAAAATTATTTTTAGAAAAATAATAGAGAATAATAAATAAATTTATTATTACAAATTTATTGAAGTTTAATAACGAATTAATAAAATAAATATTATAAATAATGTGATGGTTAAAATAAAAAAAAGAAAGAAATGAATCAAATAAATAAACAATTCATCATATTTAAAAACACTAATAATAAAATTAATAAATCACTTATTTATATGTAGTTATCCATACTATTATATAAAATCGATAAATTTCCTTAACTTTTAATTAGATAGTTTTATCTTTTAATGAATATTTTTTATTAATAATTTAATAAAATAAATAATTGAATAATCTCTATTTACTCAACCTAGTAACCACATAACTCCTTTATTAACCATTATATATATCTTTTAACACCATTTTTATAAAAATTATATATATTTTTAAATTATATTATTTTAATATAATAAAAATATAGATACACAAATAAAGAAACACACGTGTTTCCACTAATTAAAATTAAAGTGTTAGATACTGTAATATACTAGCTAGAGTGTATTGTCTTTAAGTTAACCCAGTCAAACATTTTAAATCAAATAAACTAATTTGATTTGAATTTTTAGTCTAATTATATACAATTTGAAATCTAATTAATCCAAACTAATTGAAAAATATAACTTTACATTATTAATCATTATTCTTAGAATTTCAAGATATTATTGTATATAACTAATATTATTGTGTACAAATAATTGATAAGTTTGAATCCATCTAAATTAATAAAAAATGATTTTGTTTCGATTTTTGTTTTTCTTTAAATCCGATCTAAACTTCTTCACTACATTCTTAATACTAATACTGTGTGTAGTTTATATGGCTTGAATGAGAGGAAATATTCTACATAAATTAAAAAAAAACTATAAAATTATATTTTTCATAACTTATTTGTTGTTTGGATTTATTAACCAATTATTACTATATTGATATTAGACTTATAACTTAAGTATGATATTTTGAGTTTAGGTTGGAATTTAATTTGATTTACACTAAACTATATTTCAATACCATCATCATTTTTAACTAAAAAATATTTTTAGATGATAAAAAATGTGACAAAAATAATTTAACATAAATGTTAGAGGATATAAAATTGTTTTTTTTTTTTTCATTTTAAAAGTTTTTAGTAATAAGATTGAAATAATCTTAAATAAATCCAATGACTATATAATAAAATTTATGTTTATTTTCATTTTAGTTCACGTTTTTTATATTTATATAAATAAAGTAGATATTTTGTTTTAAAAATATTTTATTAAATGAATGTATTAAGCCAAATCTAATTTTTTTTAAGTAATTCACTCTAAATTTATTAAAAGGGACGAAACACTACAATGATGTAGTAATATGAATTTGGACAAGAAAAGATCCGGCCCGGCCCATAAAACTTATATATATATATATATATATATATATATTGGGTCAGTGGCAGTGAAAGAGATTACTCTACATCCAACTGAGGGCGCAATCGCACCGCAGATTCTGTCTTCAGACATAACACAAGAAAAACAGAACACCCTCAAATCCCAATTTTCCAAACCCTAATCCTACCTCTTCCACCGCCATGGCCAAGAAACGAAAGCTTCGATCCTCAGACCCTGAACCCGCCAAACCCATTGAGCCACAGCAACAAGACCAAGACTCAGGGGAACAACTCGACCAACAACAGCAACCCAACCCCGAACCAACCCTAGAGGACCCAAATACCATGGCCGTCGACGAACCAACAGAGGAACAACAGCAGGAACAGCAAATCGCCGAAGGCGAAGAAGAGGAAGAAGAATCAGAGGAGCAACAGGAGCCGGAGCCAGAAACCCTAGAAGAGCAACAGGAGCCGGAAACCCTAGAAGAGCAACAGGAGCCGGAAACCCTAGAGGCTCCGAACCACGCCGAAGCCAACGGTGCTGACGAAGAAGGGAACAACGAAGAGGAAGATGAGGATCTCAGTCTTGAAGACGAGCCGGTGGAGAAACTTCTCGAACCCTTCACGAAGGAGCAGCTGCACGCTCTTGTGAAGCAGGCTGTGGAGAGGTTCCCTGAATTCGTCGAGAGCGTCCGCCAGCTCGCCGATGTGGACCCCGCCCACCGGAAAATCTTCGTCCATGGCCTCGGCTGGGACGCCACCGCCGAAACCCTGACCTCCGTCTTCGGGAAATACGGTGAGATCGAGGACTGCAAGGCCGTCACCGACAAAGTCTCCGGCAAATCTAAGGGTTACGCTTTCATTCTTTTCAAGCACAGGGATGATGCTCGCAAAGCGCTGAAAAATCCGCAGAAAAAGATAGGGAACCGCACCACTTCTTGCCAGCTGGCCTCTGCAGGCCCTGTTCCGGCTCCCCCTCCGAATGCGAACCCGGTTTCTGAGTACACGCAGAGGAAGATCTTCGTGAGCAATGTGAGTGCTGAGATTGATCCCCAGAAACTTCTTGAATTCTTTAAGCAGTTTGGGGAGGTTGAGGATGGTCCTCTTGGGCTCGACAAAAACACTGGCAAACCTAAGGGTTTTGCCCTGTTTGTTTATAAGTCTGTGGAGAGTGCTAAGAAGGCTTTGGAAGAACCTCATAAGAACTTCGAGGGCCATACTTTGTATTGTCAGAAGGCTGTCGATGGTCCCAAGGGGAACAAGGGGTATCATCAATATCACCATCAGCAGCATTCTCACCATCACCATCATCACCAGCCTCATTATCAGAGAAAGGAGAAGAATAAGTATTCCTCTGGTGGTGGTGGACCGTCCCATGGCAGTGGTCATTTGATGGCACCCTCGGCGTCTGCTGTGGGGGGTTTCAACCCGGGAGTGCCGGCTCAAGGGTTGAATCCTGCTCTTGGACAGGCGCTGACTGCATTGCTTACCAACCAGGGAGCTGGATTGGGTCTTGGAAATCTGCTTGGAGGGCTTGGTGGTGCCCCCGTTAACCAAGCTGGGCCACCTGCCCCTTATGGGAATCAGCCTGCAATGGGATATGGGAACCAGCCAGCAATGCAACAGGGATACCAGAATCCTCAAATGGGTCAGAGCAGTGGTGTCAGACCCCACCCTGGTGCTGGCGCTCCTTACATGGGTCATTAGGTGAGTGCATCCTTGTGCTTTTTGATAATCTTTTTCTGTCTATGACATGATTTATAGGATAACATGCCTATTGTTGAATTTGAAGGCTCATTTTTAGTAATTCAAGGTTTGGCGGTATCGACGTGTACTGGTTCGGTATTAAAATTAGCTAACTCTTAAATTCAAGATGACATGAAAGAATAAGCTTGATTCAACCAGGCTTCTTTCACTCCTGGATGAGAACAAGTGGCATGTCACTTGTGTTTAGTTGCATTGCACGTGAACAATTTATGCTTTTCATATTTTTTGTTTTGCAGTTGTCATGTTAATAGCTAGTTTAATGAACTGTTTCTTACATGTATTTTGATTGTTTCATTATATAGTGTGATGCCTGAACGTGATGAATGCTCAGCCTTAGCTTTTTTATATATTGGGACCGCATACTTGTTTTGAACTGTTCTAAATTAATTGGCATTGAATAATTATGTTTTATGTTGTGATAGAGAAGTAGCATGAAACTTCTAATTCATAACTATTTATTCTGAGCTCTATTTTGTATCAAATTTCTTGATTTATTCATCTTTGAGTGAGCATTCTCAGGTTTGCATATTGTCTGCTCTACCCATTTCGTTTTTTATTGCATAAAGAATGACTGTTGTTGCGATTTTTTAAAATTTGAATCTAATGTAACTCTTGAAAAATCAATTTTGCAGTACAAGAGGTATGACCTTTTATTATTTCATGTTTCCTGTAGAGATATTGGGTTTTGAAATTAGTTTTTTTACTCATTGTATTCAATGTGCAGATACCCTCATAAGATGCATCAATCATTTAGTTTTGGACTCCGCTGATTCTTCTGAAGTACCAGGCACTATTCAAATGCATCTTTTAATTTGTAATTTTAGTTACTATTTGATTACCAAAGAATCAGATTCTGAAACCTGTATTTTTTTACTTCTTATCTTAGTAGATTTCCCCCTGACATGTTTTTCAAATCTTATTATACCTCAAATTCCTTTATTGGAGTATTGAGGAACGGTGAATTTTGGGGCAGAGAAAACTTTGTTATAATAATTTTTAAGTGTGTTGTGGACCTTTTTTTATTTACCTTTGTGAAGCATAACTGGCACGAGTACAAATAACATGTTTTAATTGTGTCTTGTGGCATTCAGCCTTGATTTGTGAAGACCACTGCATTCTTTTTGAGAAGTATAAAGTTCCTATCCTTAAATGGAAATATACTATGGGGATTTGATGGTACTTTCGTTGTCATTTTTAATTGTTATTATTATGATTGAGATTACTTACATATTAATTCTTGCCTATCATTTAAATATCAATTATTTATTCTGGATACTTTTCCCAAACTATTTTTTCTTTCATTGGATTTTTGAGGACTTGAAAGTGAACAAATCATGATGAGAATAGTGTTGATTTTTTCAAGCATTGTCTTTCAAAGATCCTTCCAACTCGAGTTGTCCCCTCTATGCAATTTTCTATATTCAAGATCTATTTTGTGAAAACCATTATTCTTTTCCCCTTCCTCAATGAAGGATTGAACAGTTGAAGTCCTTCAGCCTTCCTTTATCTTTTACTTCGGTTCTTCTGGAAATAAGCCTTAAGCTTTTTGGGTGTACAGTAGTTTGTTTTCTACATCTAATTTATTATTATTGTAAGTGGAGATATTTTCTGTTTAATTGTTTGGCAACTGATCTAAACTTGTCATACCATACAATATTTGCTTGAGGGCTGGCTTGCTGACATATAGGTCCTTGCCACCAAACAAGTGCATGAATCTGTTTCTAACTTTTGTCACCGGCATCCACTAATGGAGCTTGGATCCTTCCATTCACTTCTTTGGCAAGAAATGGCCACACTTGGTGGGTGGGGTTGGCTCTCACTGTATACAAGTGTACCGTGGTTTGGAGTGAATGTCAGAAGATCAGATGGGTGCGATGGTGTTATCATCTTTGCAGTTATCCATGGGTATGATCTTTTCTTTTGCTATAGATTGCCTAGGAAAATTAAGTTCGGAAACCTTTTTCACTGACGGGAAGCTTTAAATTGATTTCTAAAGAGATTCGTCTAATATTTCCAAGTTGGGCTTCTGGATTTCGCTTGGGATTTTCAAATTATTGTTTTTACGCACAACCTTCTTGGTGAAAGACCCACTTTGATATATTTTTCCTGTCTTTGGCGAAGGTTAAACATATTGTGAGTTGCAAAAGAAAAGTATTTCATAAAATTTAACACTAATATAAGTTGCTTTGCCAAGCTGTATTTAGAAAATCTTGTCAATAGGAAGTATTTTTTTGTTGTGCAAAGCTTAAGCGCTAATGCAATACCAAACTGGGCAAAATCTACATTGAAGTAATATTTGCTTTCTGTTTCTATTTGCGCGAGAATGAAAATAATGTTTTCCTAAAGAACTATTTTTAAGGATGCTGCTTAACTTTCTGGATGTTATAATGAAAGCATACTGATATTGATCACACAGCTTGACAAGGCAGTTGGCACAAGAGAGAACTGCACATCTGACTCTCAAACAACAGGAGGTATTATATTGGCATGAGGTTATGTTAATCAAAGAAGATTAGTGATAATATTTGAAAAAAATACTTAATTTGTGTTGTTACATTGTGTTAGAGCTTCCGATAAATTTGGGGTGGCTGATTTTTGGACGAGCTGTAACATTTTGATTTGAAAATTTTAGGTTTCCTCCAAATCTGGTCTAACCACAAGCCTAAATTGTGTATTAAGATACTTAAAACTCTCTGATGGTCGACAACAATATGCAGATTCAAACGCATTTTTGTAGCTTTTTGGTCGATCTAGTGAAACAATTTATCCTATACTTTTCGTTTGTGTCCTTCGGTTTGTCGTGTAACATGTCACTGAGATTAAAGAGCAACGGTTTTTAATTCAATTTTCTATAACGAAATGCTCTAAAATTTGATTATTGTCACGACATTCATATCCTTATAACAGATGTAGGGAAGAAAAATTGTTTACTGGGTTAGCGCAAAACGAATGTATTGAAGTTTGAAAAATGCTTTCCTGGGTGAACATGTGACAGCTATTTGCGCCGATGCGTTGACTGTTACAGATGGATTATTAACACCCATCTAGCTAATCTTTATATGGGAAAATCGTCGTAGAAGTCTGTACATTATAAGAGGACAATTTGTCTTCTACTGAAGTTGTATTTTCAGTCGCAATGTTTCGGAAAATTATGGTATTAGTGTAACGAGAAAACAATTTATACTCAACCTAATTCTTACACTTTTGTTTTTTATTATTTGTATAGCCACTAATTGAATCTTGTCCCATACTTTAGAGACTTCAAATTGTTAATCACTTGTGTTAAGATAAGTTGACTTTCTGCAAACATATTTATATTTCTTGTCATAATACTGAGCTGTTAGTTTGTCTAAATTTTACAAAAAGTATTTTAAGATAATTTTCTAAAAATAGTGATGTAAGAATTGAAATAGTTTTGCTCAATGAAATTATGAAACTGTTTAAATTTTGCTTTATTATATTTTTTATATTTTACATTAATGTTTTAAAATATTATTAAGAGTAAATATAACATTTTATTGTGTTTTTCCACATCATTTCATTTAAAATATATTATATGTATTACTTTATTACAAAAAATACGAAGTGTTACTTAATGACACACTTCCTTCTCTATTTTATTCGGTTGTTTTCAGAATGGTAGTTATTCTTCAGCGGAAACGCATACACGATCGTATTGTATTCTATCACATGTCTTATAATTATTTTAAATAAAAAATATACATGTATTATTTTTATTTAATCTAGTTTTATTTATTATATGAAAATAAAATAATTAAATATAATATTTATTATATATTGTATTCAAATTATGCTGTAATAAAATATTTTCATATATAAAATTAAATATTTTAACTGCTTACAATTTCGTTGTTAGTAAAATATAGAAATGATGTGACTTTAAAATGTTATTAAGATAAAAAAAAGCACCAAATAGAGAATAACGTAAAACGCGGATATATCTTTTATTTTTTTTATTCTTGATAATTGGTTGATTAATTTTAAATAAAATGTTAATTTAATTAAATTTTTCTTCTATTTTTTTATTAAATAAGTTAATATACTAATGGAATAAGTCAACAAAATATGATGCAACATAATATATATATATGAAGATGAAGTAATAGAAAATAAACGGCAATACTTGAAGATAAAATAATTGAAGGTGAGATGCAAAGTAAAATTAAAAAGATGGCTATGATATTATTAATATTAAAGTATTGTCTGAGTTTCCTAAAATGTTAGGTTATGTTGTCTAGTATAAAGAAAAATACTAGTTTGGAATCAAATATTGTGATTAGCAAGGTTGATCCCAAGGATTAGACTAAATTTGCAAAAGCTTAATAAGGGTGAGTTGATTAGTGAAGTTTTGAAGCTTTATCCATTCACAAATAAATTGCATTATTTAAAATTATTTCTGTAAAGTGTAAAAAGTTACAATTTCACTATCACATGTAACTCTTGTTCGGTAATAAATGTTCAATTCAATATCAATTGGTATAAATGCTTTTCGTATTTCTTCTCTGCATATCAGTGTCTATTTAATGATTCAAACATCACTTCAATTTATACCAAAATATAACAAATTTAGGTTTATGATAAAAAATAATTAAATGAAAATATAGTAACTTGGGTTCAAGAGAAAAAAACAGAAAGTTTGAAAGAATTCAAAATAATTGTGGTAGTTTTTGTATAAAATAATTTTTATAAAAAAAAATAGTAGTGATAAAATATGAAATCAGAACAACTTAGATCTGTTGTGTTTTTTATTTTATTTTTAAGAAGATAATTATTTTCTAAAACGATTATTAAATACTATTTTATCTCACAACTTTTTATAGTTCCCTGTATTCAATTTCTACTACCAAAATATATATTTTAAAAAATAGTTTACAAATAAGAAACAGATAAATCCTAATTTGAGAGCCGAAGTAGTTGAGATTTTAAACGAAAAGAAGAGTTTAAATAACACAAAAAAAAATGAAGGAGAGATTTAAAAAACACATAACAAAAAAATAAAAATGCAGAGCAATTGTAAAATTAATGAAATAACAAAATCTTATAATTTTGAATATTTGAATTTCAACTTCAACATTGACATTCTCATTTTTAGTATTCAATTTTTAGCATAAGATAAAAAATGTCATATACATAACTTTGATGTTGTAATTCAATTTATTTTATTGAAACAAATTGAAAATAGAAGATTAATTTTTAGTTTTCCTAAAATTTGAAATAAAAAATATTTATGATTTAATTTTCGTTACTTAAAATAAAAAAAATGCAAAATATAAATATAAATATAGATATGAGAATTTAATATTATTACCTGAAATATAGATTTGCAAAAAATTATATTATCTGTTCGCATAACTTAAAATACAAAACACAATGTCTATGCTAAGTTAAGTTAATATAATTTAAATTTATCACATAAAATTATAATAATTTTTTTAGTACATATGACTAATTTACTTTTTCTCTCGTCAAAATACCACTAATTTATTTTCTAATCTCATTTAAGGAACTGGTGAAAAAGATATGATTTTTAATAATTTTCACATAACATATTTTCAGTAATTTTTGTTGAGTTTAACGCTTAACTTAAGCTCAGCTTATACTTAACTATGTGTTATGACTTTGATTTTAATTGAAAATCCACTGTAATTAAAGTAATGTATTGTATATTTATTCACTAAATGATGTAAAGAACATTAATTAGCTTTTTATCATTTTATATTCTCACTTACATGATTAGGTCATTATTATTATATCATAAATATAACATTTTTTTAAAATTCTATAACTTAATATTCACATTATAGTTACACCAAATAAAATCATCTCATAAATCATTACCATTCACTTTTCATACATCATCCATCTATACCATCATACTAATATACAAAATTACAATATAATTATAGGACAATTAAAAATCCTAAGAACAAATTATAATATTTTTAATTTAAAAATAATATATTACTATTTTTAAATTATTCAATGGAATAATTAATTAAATATTTTAGTAAAAATAGCACACAACTTATTTTTCAGAAAAGATATATTTTCATCAATATATTTTATTAACTAAAGAAATTGTTATAGGAAAAAAAAATCCAAATTTGTTTCTCTCCGTATTATTCTAAATCTATAATATATAATATATGATATGTGATTGATGTTAAATAATATATATTATTCGAAATCATACATTGATTGTACCATGATTTGGATTAAGAATGATGGTAAAAATATGAATAAAAATAGTAAATAATCAATTTAATATTAAAAGTTTTGTTTGTATGAGATTTAAACATCTTTAAATACCTATAATTCCATTTGGAAGATTACAAAAAAAGATTTGTTATTCTGGACATTCTATTTATGTTATCTTTAAATATATTTTTATTAAATTTCATAATTTTTATTTTTAGTCTTGAAAACACATTTTTATTTATGTACAAAAATTAAACAAATATAAAAAAATAAAAGTAAGTCACACAACCCAACGGATTAGTTAGACTTCCCTCACTTTCAAAATCACAATCTTATCAAATTTGACACAACTATATCTTTAAATTAATCAGAAAAAAAAACTGAAATCTTTCAAACGAGTGTTTATCTTAAAATTTAAAGATGGAAAAAGAAAATAATATTTAAAAAAATAAAACCAGTTGTAGTTTTTAAAATATTTTGAAACTAATTACAAAAAATCACTCCCAACAACCATACTTTACAAATTCAGTAAATGATATTTTATTTTAAATTAAAAGCTTTGACACAGTGCAAAATATTTTTTTTATATTAAAAATATTTTCTGTTTTAATATTATTCCTTACCTAAACGAGATTAAGAGTATATAGTTTGAAAAGAAAAAATATTTTGTGAAATAGTAGTTACTGCTATTATCACATTAATTAACACATATTTACTTAAGATTTGAGAGGGGCACTTAGTGAGTGGTTCCAAAGGAACAAAATTAACCAATTGGAATGTTTAGTGATGTGTGTGATTGATAAGGGCACTCCCTATATATACAAACACGCACACAACACACTCTAAAACCTTGTCTCTCACTCGCCTTTTCATCGGTTACCCTCGCAACTTTGTTGGCGTCTGTTAACATTGTGCTGCTGTCTCCAAACACACTCACAACACATAACATAAACTCATTCCATCACTTCACTGTCCAAAACCCTAATCTTTCACTGTTCTCCTGCTGTCAAACTGACCAAGCTCTTTTTTTTCACTCAAGCATGACGAAAGGAACCCTTTTTACCACACCCACATGAAATTATCGTCCCTTCGGCTCTGGGTTCTTTTGCTCAAAATCACTGATTCATTTGGCAAGTAAAGGATCAATCTTTTTGTGGTGTCTTTGTGTTTTTGGTGAATCTTTTAGCACCCATTAGGTTGATAGTTTTGAGTGTTGTGTGTTTTGGCAAGAGGGGTTTAGAAGGGGAAATCTTGGGAGTTGGGTGGATTGGTGAGAGAAAAAAGCTGTTATGGTGACTGCTGAGACTGAGATTGGTGAGGATCAGAGGGGGCTTGCTGCTCCCAAGTCTCCTTGGAAGACTCCTGCTGTTGATGGGAAGGGAGGTGATGTGTCTGTGATGATGGGCACTGAGTCTTGGCCAGCTCTCTCTGATGCACAAAGACCACCCAAAAATGTTGAGATTGCTGCTGCTGCTGTGGCAAATGCTGGCGAGGTTGCTCCTAGACCTCCTTCTATGCAGGTTAGTATGCTCTTTGTGGTGTAATTGTGATATAGAATATGCAGTGCACATATTCTTTGAAGTGTAATACGTTATTGAATTTGAATCTGTACTTTTTGTTGTTTTGTATTGTTATAGAATTTACTTGAGTTTGTGATTTAAGACATGGAAAATGTAATGCATAGATTCATAAAAATGTAATATGTTATTGAGTTTGTATATATACGTTTTCTGTGTTGTATTGTTATATAGAATTTACTTGAGTTTGTGATTATAACATGGAAAATGTAATGCATAGATTCACAAAAATGTAATATGGTTTTTTTTGTATATATGCTTTTGCTGTATTGTATTGTTATAGAATTTACTTGAGTTTGTGATTATGACATGGAAAACGTAATGCATAGATTCATAAAAATGTAATATGTTATTGAGTTTGTATATATACTTTTGCTGTCTTGTATTTTAACCAAAAATGTTTGTTTAGGATAGACATTTGTTTTTATTATGATTTTCATGATTTGAATAAATATTTCAAGCATGACAACTGTGGTTATTGATTAAAACATTGGATGGTATGTAAATAAAAAGTCAACTTTTCATTGTGTTCCTGTGGTTTAACAAATATCTTAGGAGCTTATTGTTTTTTACCCATTAATGCTGCGGTTGTCATGATATAACTAAAAGTTATATGCTTAATGCGACAAAATCCTCGTTTTTCGGAATGTAATATGTTTCTTTTGTTTGTGTGCATGTTTTTTTTTCTTGATTTAATAGAAGGCAAATGGTTCCGGAAATGCTAACCCAGTACATAAGCTGCCATCTTCCCGTCATCCAAAGCCGGGTGCTAAACGGAACTCAAGTGGTGCGCCTCCCTTCCCGGGTCCAATGCCTTATCTTCAGCCAGTTCCTCCATTTTTTTATCCTATGGTACCACCTCCGCATATTGCTGTTCCTGGTTACGCTTTTCCACCTGGCCCAGGACCTTTTCCGGGTGTAGAAAGCCCTTTGGTGAAGCCTGTATCTCAGCCGCCAGGACAAGCTTTTGCTCCGCCTGCTCATGCTGTTGATGCCAAAAGTGTTCCGCCAGTGCAAGGGGATCCAAGTGCTTATGCTGCTAATTTTTCTAATGGAAGAACAAATATCCAAGAACAAGGTGACCATCTAAATCATGCCTGGCATCATCAAAGGCCTTTTCCTTCCAGAGCAAACATTCCTATGCAACATGGTTTGGGCCCAAGGCCATTTATACGACCTCCATTTTATGGTCCGCCTCCAGGGTACATGGTTGGTCCAAGCTTCCCAGGTAAAAATTAAATACGCAGTTCTCTATTTATGCACATGGTTCTATTGCTACACAGACACTTCTGGATTTCTCAACTTGAATGCTATTTGAGGAACTTTCTCATGTTTTTCTTGCTTAATTTCTCCATTCTCCATCAATTAGTTCTTTAACCCAACTTTAATTTTTTGGATAGGATCTGCACCATATTGGTGTGTCCCCATGCCACCTCCTGGCACCATTAGAGGACCCCATCCTCGGCAATTTGTTCCATATCCCAACCTCACACCTCAGCCGCCGCCGCCTCCAGATACAGTATCTTTGACGACTAGTATTGTTAAACAGATAGACTATTATTTTAGGTAATTACTTTCATTGTTGAGGATGACTTCTATATTATATTTAGTGTTAATTGTTGGCCAATGTTAAATATATGCTTCTTAAAGACCTAATGTGATAATTTTTTTCGTGGATGTTCTTTTTATCCCACAATTTCTCATCTGAATGATGAGAATGATGATTATGACTTCCAATTGATGACATTGTTCGGTTATTTTGTATGTTTTATTGTGAAAGTGCTTTACTTTTAGATTCATAGATGCCGAGCCTGTATCTCTTAGATTTTGACAATTTTATAAATGTAACATTTGGATGGGATTGTCGGAGAATTATTGAAAGAGATGACAAAGTGGAACTGATTTTTAGTATTTGGACTTGGGAGAGCTAGCCAATGAATGTTAGAAATTTCTTTGGAAATCGTTTAATAGTATCTGTTGATTCCATTTCTTTTTGCAAGTAAACGAAAGTAATTCATATGATAGAGATAGTTCATTGAGCAAACTGCGCTGACTCCAGAGCCATCTTTTGGCAGTGATGAAAATCTGCAGCATGACCATTACCTTATTTCCTTGATGGATGACCAAGGATGGGTTCCCATATCCACTGTTGCTGATTTTAAAAGGGTATGTCCAAATCATATTTTTCCTACCAAATCTGTTATACTTTACAGATGTGTGTTTTCTGCTGGTGAGTTCCATGTTATTTTCCTTTTCTCTCTTGCTTAAATGATTTGAATTAACTTGTGTTAGGTCAAGAGGATGAGCACAGACATACCTTTTATCCTTGATGCACTTCAGAGCTCTAATACTGTGGAAGTTCAGGTTATTTTGTTATTCTGGTTTACATTTTTACTGCGTACAGCAGTATAGCAAACATGCATAGGCTTTTCGTTAACTGCAGAATCTAGTCTGTTGCTTTAATTACTTTTGTTCCTGATCAGATTTCTTTTATGGTACTCTACTTTTGTTCTTTATCTCTGGTATTAATCTTGGGAGTTGGTAGTTTCAAATGTTTGTCATGAGTAGTACATAGATTTTTTAAAAAACATTTTAAAAGTAATGAGATGTAGTTTCATGTTTGTCGGAAGTTTAAAGTTCTACATCTTTTTCAGTTGTTGATTCAATTTCTTGGTTCCTCAATTTAGATTTTTTTATCCACATAGACATGGACCTTAAGTCAGCTCAATTCCTGTTTCCCTTTTAATTTGGTCAACTGATTATTTTTACTCTATCGATGAGTTTTGAAAAGTAATGATCATAGACATCTTTTAAAATTCAGATTATAGTGTTTTGTATTTAACTTATTATCAATTATGATTTCAGACTATTCAGTCTTTATTTTCTTATTTATCTTCCCCAACCTAAATCTTTAAAATTTATCTAGAAGTAGTTTATGCAGGAGGTTCTTACCTGGTGGGGTGGTGGAGGATAGAACAAAGAGGCTTATTCTAGGATTCAAACTTGTGACCTCTAGATCCCAAGATAATATAATATAACCTTGCCATTGTGCCAACACTCACCCTCCAATAGAGATATTTTACTGTTTCAGTCTTGAAATATTATATACATTAAGTCACACTAGTCAATAGGACAATAGAGTGGTACACTTGGGCGGTTTTTTCAAAGTGGCTGAGTGCAATAATGGTTTTTCATGCACTAAAATTGTGCGACCATGATGTAGGCTTCAAAACCCCTATTTAACTCCTGGAACATCAACATTTTTTGGGTTATTTTTTAATAAAATATTCCACAAAATGTTATCTCTATTCCCTCACGCATTATAAAACTTTTTTATGGTGTATTCCATTCTTTCGTTTTCTTTAGACTTCCCAGTTGACATTCTACTATTTTATCTATTTTTTTTTATTTTTTTTCTATTACTTTCACCATCAGTCATTTATTTTATTTTATTAATATGCTGTTGACGCTCCTAGATTGATGTAATTGTCTGTACACCAAAACTTATTATTTTCCGTGGTTTCTTTAATTTTGGGTTTTATTTTATGTAGTATAAATCATTTAGCTTTTATTGCAAAGTTAGCTGCTATTCACTGTTTTACTGCTATATAATAATTGTTGAGTTCAACGCATTTGTACCATCTGTAGTATATAAGTGTTGAGTTTATGAGAATTGTATAGTGCTAGTTGGTTATTCCATAGGATATCTTTGTTTGGGCTCTGTAAAGCTTAAACTAGATTTTAAAATGGCTGAAGTATAGATGATTTATGGAGTTGAAGATGGTTATGATTCTTAGCCTACAGATGTTTAAAGTTAGACGTTCCTGATTCTATATGTAGCTTCTACACTTATATTTGGAATAACACCTGTAGTTCTATTGGAGCCAGTTTTAAGTTGCTACTTTATTGAGTGTATGAAAGTTTGGTGATACCTTACCATTACTTGAAGTTTTCCAACTTTTCCTTCACTTTCTTAGTTGCCTCACTTGTATTTTTTTTTGTAGGGTGACAAAATAAGGAAATGTGATAATTGGTCAAAATGGATTCGAGTTTCCTCAGGAAATTCAGAATCATCTACAGCTCAGATTCAACGGAGCCAACTTGTAGATGGTGCTGTCAATTCCCTTGAGAATATTGATGCTGTTGGAGATGAAACAAGAGAGACTTCTGAAGCAAATCCTAAAGATGCTATTCATAATTCAATTTTGGTGGAGCATAATCAGCTAAATGAAGATAAGTTGCAAGTTTCACATGCAAACCAGGGAAACAATACTGAGAGTCATTATTCCAATGGTAAATCGCTTGTGGTAACTGGTGAAAGTGTCAAATTGTGTGATTTTGACACAACTAGTAATAATTTATGTGACCAAGAAGAAACTGAGCCCAAAATATTTGACAATAATGAGACTGGAAACATGGATGTAATGAATGATATGGATGTCCAAGACCTTTCAAATGATTTCGGCAATACTTTTATGCTTGATGAAGAGATAGAGCTTGAGCAGAAGATGCTAAAGAAGAGTGAACTTTCTTCTAGTGGAAGGTATTTCATAGATTCTGACAGCTTTTTTTCCTTCATATATTTTACACCATTTTCTTTGGAGTTATTTAAAGACATTTTCCTTTATTCCTTTGTAATGTGAAATTAAAAGATTCCTCTCTTTCACCTTGGCAAAACAATTTGTTTATATTATATTTGGGATGTTAAAATACTTCTCTTTATTTTTCTTATCTGATGTGGAATGGTATTAAGAGATTTTTGTGTTGTGTCATTTTGCTTATTCTCTCTTTTTTTAAGCTTTCATCTGATGGATTTTTTTGCCTAAAAGGATTGATGACGAAGATGATGAGATGGCTGTCATTGAACAGGATGTTCAGAGACTAGTAATTGTCACCCAGGTATCGGTATTGCTAATTTAATTAAAAATTAGTTTAAATGTTTATTCTTTCATCTAGAGTGGGTTATCATTCAAATTAGGTTTCAATTTTGTATTTACAGATTACCCAAACAGCCAATGTGATGAAAAAAAAATAAAAATTTGAGGATCTTTTGATTTGATGGCTGTCAGGCTGGAACTAAATAACTATAATGCACTGTACACTGCTTAATTATAAGTTATAACTATAAGACTACACAATGTCTATTTTTTAGTTTGAATGAACAAGTTGAAAACTGATTTAGTCATATTATGTTGGAATGTAATTGATTATTTAATAATTTTCGATTTTAATGTACAGAATGGTGATCCTAAACAAGGATATAGAGGTGGTGGCAAAGAATCAAAATCCATTTCCAATGAGCTTGCTTCTGCAATAAATGATGGGCTTTACTTCTATGAGCAGGTAGAGTCACCATTCTTGTACTTTGCCGATTGTCATTTATTTTTCAGATCGTCATCATCTTTGATAAATTTTGGTTGCCTCACCTAATTATCAACAGGAGCTGAAACATAGGCGGTCTAATCGTGGTAGAAAGAATAACTCCGATAGTAGAGATCGGAATATCAAATCTCAAAGCCTTAATTCGGGTGCATCAAATTTAAAGGCAGTTGAGAATATTGGCGCAAACAGTGTTGAAGAGTCTGGAAACAACACTTCTCGAAGGAAACAGAAAGTATTTCACAAGCAACCATCTTCCCTTAAGCAGCGGTTTTTCTCTAGTAATTTTAGAAATCATGGAACTGGTCGAAATTCTCATGGAATCATATCTGAAAGCCCACCCAGTAATTCGGTTGGGTTTTTCTTTGCTTCTACACCTCCTGAAAATCATGGGTCAGTTCAAAATGATTGTTCCCAGTGCTAATGACTGTTTTATAGCTTTTCTTAGCCTTTTATTTTTCACTTTTGTCCTTTATCAGGTAAATTATTCTATTAGAAAAGTATAAAGTAATCTTTGTTCAAGTGAGCATAAGATGACATGTTGATTGTTTTGTTTGACAAATGAAAATTTCACTAATTATCTTAATTTTGCAGTTTCAAGCCTTCCAAGTTGAGTAGTTCACCTCATGGGGGCCTTTCTGGTAGTCCACACGGGGGGTTTTCGGGTAGTCCACACGGGGGGTTTTCGGGTAGTCCACACGGGGGGTTCTCTGGTAGTCCACATGGGGGGTTCTCTGGTAGTCCACCTGTGGGTTCCATGCCAAAGTCTTTTCCACCGTTTCAGCATCCAAGTCACCAACTCTTGGAAGAAAACGGTTTCAAACAGCAGAAGTGAGTGATAATGCTTAATACTGTTTGTGTGCACAAGCAGTAGTGGGATATAGCTATATAGTTTCCATTTGCAAAATTCCTCACGTTATTGTTCTTCATTTCAGGTACTTGAAGTATCATAAACGGTGTTTGAATGATAGAAAGAAACTTGGAATTGGTTGCAGTGAGGTGAACTTCATTTCTTAATTTCTATCTAATGTTTTGTAAAGATTGAATGCAGTTTGTACCCAATGTTTAATCTATTTCCCACCCTTTTATTACTTAATTGTATGAATTATACTGTATGGATGTGTGGTGGACTGAACATTGTGCGGAGTTACTACTTTTGCATTTTTTATGCTAATTTATAGTACTCAACTCTCTTTTTGACTTCAATTGAAGGCAATATTAGCAAAATCTGTCCATCAAAAATCAGATGGGCTGCAGTTCTGTGATTTTCGTTTATATGACATTTTCTTTTTCAATAACGCACTTGCTTATTCTGGTAGATTTTCTTTCCTCTGTGTTTATGCAGGAAATGAATACATTATACAGGTTCTGGTCGTATTTTCTTCGTGATTTGTTTGTGCCTTCTATGTATAATGAATTTAAGAAATTAGCTAAGGAAGATGCCGCTGCTAATTATAATTATGGTATAGAGTGCCTTTTCAGATTCTACAGGTATCAGTTTCTAATTTTTACTTTTCTCATTTGTTTGTGATGATTTTGCTTGGGTATAGTAATGGGCTAATTTTTCAAGTCTTGAATTTTCATCTACTATTTCTTTCAAGTCTATATTTTTTCTTATGAGACATTCACGCTCAGTTCTTCTGATTTAGAATAATTTCTTGTTTAGTTATGGTTTGGAGAAGGAATTTAGAGATGATCTATACAAGGATTTTGAACATCTCACTCTGGATTTCTACCATAAGGGCAACCTGTATGGCCTGGAAAAATATTGGTAAAACTGATCTCTACTCATGATTTTATTTTCATTGCACGTTCTGTTTTGTAGTTTCACTGAATCATTTTCCCTTTTCACGCAAGATTGATCATAGTGAAAAAAAGTAAATCATGATTGGTAATGCTATTATAGATTAAAAAAAACTGTCCATTGGTCTATGAAATTTATTTATACAACCACTATAGTTATATTTGATCATTTCCCTGTTCTATCTGACCGCATTATTGAACTGAAATTTAGCATTTTGTTTATTCTTGAGGTTGGATTTGTTGAACTGCGTAAACTGTTCTGAATGTACATGCTATAACACTAGCTAGATAGCTGTGCTTTAGCTTAATCTAAAGCAGATCACTATATTAATAATATATATGTTACTTTCCTTGTAACAATGATACCCTGTTTTTTAATAGTGAAGGTGCCACAATCCAAAAATTGATGGTGTCCTCACACTGTTAGATTATGTTAGATATAGAGAAAAAGAAGTGCAGTTTCTCCTATTGCCTTTGCACTCTTCTTCACATCATCATCACACTCTAGTCTAGGACTTATGCTTTGTTCTTATATATGGCATTGGCAGGGCATTTCACCATTACCGGAAGATCCGCGACCACAAAGAACCTTTGAATAAACACCCTGATCTGGACAGGTTGCTCCGGGAAGAGTATCGAAGTTTGGAGGATTTCCGTGCCAGAGAAAAGAAAGTGGTGAAAGAGGAAACGAATTAAGTTGAGTGATATGCCTGGTAAATAGACATGGCATAGAGTTTTGATGGCATCCCCAATTTTGATGGAACTCTTGACAACATAACAATATGAGTTGTTGTGAAGTAACCGGCCTGCATTTTGGTGTGAATGGAAAGAGGAAGATTGTTTGTTTGTTCTCTATATTTGGTGAGAAATGATGATGCCTCATCAAGAGGATTGCTGATTGCTTAGTGTTTTCAGGTTTCTGTGATGATCATTCTATATGGTATACACCACTGCATCCTTTCTTTGGTGGATCTTGCAGACTTTGGGAGACACATTTTCTTGTCTCCAAATGTTGTACATAAGATGATAGACTAGAAGTTGTGACATTACAGCATAAGAAAAAGAGGTTCTTGTTTTTGTTTTTGGTGGTAGTTGAAAAGGGGGAAAGGGTTGTACTTATATCTTGCCAAACTTCAATAAGAGTGAGAATCTTCTTGCTGTAACTTAGCTTCCTCAAATTTATCTAACACTTCTTCTCTCACCAAATTGGTATGCTTTCAAAATGAAGACGTTTTTGGTATCTAAAATGGAACAGGTTGTTTCCTTCGATTTTCAGAGTAATATTTTCAACCTTTGTCTATGAACACAAAGATAAAAGGAATGGCAAAAACAAGAATAAATTGTACCTGTATATCCTTAGATTTTGTGAAATAACAAAAAGTTATAGTTTTCATTCATACACATTTAATTGTCTGAAAAGTGTTATTGTAATATCTTTTGTTACATTGACATGGTTTAATTGTTAAAGAAACATTAGAGAAAAACTTTTGTAAATTAAAAGTGGGGAGAATTAGTATAATTTGATCGAACCATTGAGAGATGCTATTCGAATCGATTACTGTGTATATAAACTTTATTAACAGTAGACACATTTTTTTAGATGTTTTAATCTTTATATATGAAAGATGATTATGTAAATATATTAAAAAATAAAACCATTTTCTTAAAGTAACACTCAAGAAAATATCAGAATAAAACATATCAACTACATTGATTAAGATAAAATAAGAGCAAAAAGTATATTATGTTGCGACAAAAAAAAATCACCTCTATTTTAAACAGCAAAAATAGAGGTTATATACATTGTTATGAAATTAGATATAAAGAAAAAGAAATTAATTTCAATTTTTTAATTTTTAAAAGTAATTATTAGACTATTTAATATTAGAATATTCAAACGTAATTATTTAAGAAAATACATTTTTTTTCAATTTTCAAAATTAAGAATTTATCTTGAATATTGACACAAAATTAGCTGTTTCTTAAAAAACGACATTTTAAGATTGTAAAGAAATATAAATTAATTTCCATTGTTTAATTTTTAAAAAAAATCCTGAACTATTTAATATTTAGAATCTTAAAACGTAATCATTTTTTAAAATTCACAAGTTTTGTTTTTCAATTTTTCATTGTAAGGACAACTGTTCTTCAATAAGATGATGAAAAAAAAATGCAATTTTTGTGTAAGAAATCAGTAAAAGATAAACGGTGGTTCTTTCTAAACAAGAAATTTCAAGTTGAAGATTACTATGTTAGTGGTAATCTTTCAATATTATTAAGAATTATTATTTTATAACAAAAGAATACTTCTCACTCAAAATTTTAACGCAAGAGAGTGAGAGAATGTTTGGTTCAGTTTTTCTTCTGTTTTTAAACTTTTTCTTTGTTAAATTTAATAATAAAAGAACAAAGTGTTTGCAAATTTTCATTCTTAGTTTAAAAACCTTTTAAAATAACAAACTCTCTGATAATTTTTTTAAAAGCTTTGATTTTGCTGAAAAAGTAGTATCTTGTCCAATAAAAAATAGAATAATTAACAATAAAAAATAATAAAATTAATTTAATTTATGTAACAATACAAAAATGATAATAAAGAAAAATAAAAAAAATATGAAAATCGTATTTTTTTAAAGATTTTAAAATTTTAAAATTATTTTATTTTATTTTCAAAATGTAAATATTAATAAAAATTAAATAAGGATTACAGATGAAAAAAGATAAAATTTGCAATACAATCAATAGTTTAAAAAAAGAAAAATAATAAATAATATTTAGATCATATTCAAGAAGATATAGATAAACATAAAAAAATTTAACAAAGTAAGAAAAATATCATAAAATATGAATTGAAAAATCAATTTTATTTTTTTAAAATTTATAAAATATTTTTCGTATCTTTTAAATTTTTTAGACTTATATAAGCAAACTTTATCGAAATATCAATTTCATTTTTTTTATTTTAGTCTTCTAAACCTACTTAACCTTGGTATGGTTTACTTGTTTAGACTAAAATTGATAGGTAAATGCAATTTATCTTGATTCAAATATATGAATATATAAAGATTAAACCTACTAATCTTACAATTCTAGAGATATCTCATCACGTCTTAAACTCAACAACTCACATTAACAAGGGACAGGCTAAAGTAATCTCAAATGCATGCACAACAAATCACAGTAATAAGTTACAATTGCCAAGTTTTACAAGTCTTCACATAAATTTACTTTCTACTACTCAAATGGACGAGGCTATTTTTGAAATGGGATGAAGGTTGTTATTTTGTTACTGAGGGTGTTGTTGCACTCACTCCAGCGCCTTCACCAGAAAGAGATGCTCCAACACCTTCACCAGAAAATGACAAATACTCTTGGTATTTATCTTTGTCTTGGTATAGGTTGTCTCTTCAAACAACATCAAACACTAGAAATGATGGAGTGCATTACCATAGTGTAAACTCTAGTTGTTATTCTGATTTTATTTTGTAATGATAAGCTGAACTATGGAATTGAAGGAATCTTTTAACTTTATTAATAAGTGGTTTCATTAGTTTTGAGGAGTTTGGATAGATTTGTGCTATTTGATTTGGAACAGCATGCCTTGTGAAATATGATAAAAATGTATACACTAAACAATCAAGAATGAGTGTTTTCATCGGCAACAACAGAAAAACAAAGAACACTTTTTTTGTTTTTTTGTTCTGGATAGTTGATCACAGTTTAGAACCTACGATCAGTGACTGCAAGGCTCCATTAAAACACAAAAACAACAACCGTGTCACTTATATGTCTAACATTCCATTGGAAAAGGAATTCACGAGTAACAGTTTAGAACCGTAAATATCTTTTACGGCTGCTTGTGTTGCTCCTGTTGTACCGTCAAGGTCGGTAACAAAGCCACAGCCTCACCATCAATGACGATAAGTTCACCATTCTTGAAGCACCTGGTCTTAAATTTTGCACTGACATCGATAACATTCATTTAGATAAAAAATTAGTGTTTGTTAAAAAAGAATGCGTAAAAAATACCAACAGGACTAAACTTACAGATATCGATTTTTATTTTCTCTAAGATTAGTAGCTTGCACTTCACCAATAATCTGATCTCCAATATAGACCGGGAACTTAAAATTCAAGTTTTGAGATACATACACAGCTCCAGGCTGCAATTATTCATGATATTAGAAAAGCGAAGGGGCCAGAGGAATTTAAGAAATTTATCGTAAAGAATCGGAATGATTGAATGAATAACTTCATATTATTGTCTTAATTCACATAATTTGTCAAGCACTTTATAATAAAGTCTGTTACTCGAGTTGACCAAATTTAATGACCAGTACAAATGTTCACTATAATAACTAATTTAGATTGTTGAGATGAGTGTTACATGCCAATCTCAGAGATTTCCATAGGAAGCAATAAAAGTTTAAAGAGGGTGATAGATTTAAACTTACAAAATGTGTTGAAATGATATGAGGAAAGAGAGAAGCCACAAGCATCCCATGTACCAGTGGACCTTCAAATCCAACATCTTTGGCAGCTGCAGACTCAGTGTGCAAAGGATTAGAATCAAAACTCACCTTGGAGTACTGGAGAACATCTTCCACAGTAAAAGCCCTTGCTTTTCTCAAGACATCCCCAGGCTTAAGTACTTCTTGAGGAGTTACAGATGTAAAGCCCCTTAGGCTCAGACACTGAAGTTTGCTACAACGTAAACTCTTAATGAGCATTCTTGCAAGGATTTTTCAATTGAACAAAACAAATTCCAGATGTCCTCCACTAACTGAAAATCAAGTAAACTGCACCTTAGCATTCCTACAACTAAAGACCAACTAAATTTTGTAAAGTAATATAAACAAGACAAGAAAAGTTCATCAACTAATGATGAATTAAGACACCCATTTTCATTTGTTTGATGTTGCAACTAAAGTTTTAAAACATAGCCAAAGCTGATTGCAAAGTGTAGAGTAAAACGTTACTGCAAAAAGAAAACACGTAATAAATAAGCAAATTTTCATTTAGATTATTGTTTGAAACATTTTAACAAACAGCTAAGCTGCATGGCAGTAGTTGAAGACATGTCTCAACAATTTAATGTCATATGAATCGAATTCCATTCTTGAATATTGGTAAGTTAGGACTTTTTTTGTGCCCCTCTTAATTATCGTTTTAGTAGGTTGTATAAATTGTATTATTAGTGTATTTATTTCGTGTGCAAAAATAAAATTGTTATTTTTTTGAAATTAAGTGCAAAAATAGTACTTGTCTTGTTGACATTTTACTCTGCCAAGCTATATACTATAAGGTAAGAAAAATAATTTGGGGGCCAAATGCAGATGTGTATCTTATCAAGATAACCAATGACTACCGCAGAAAAAAAGGTAATAGTGAGATATGATAAATTAGTACCTTAGTAAAGTGGTTGTAGAGGAAATGAATCTACTGAAAGAAACTGGTCTCACAGAATGCCACAAACCACTCAAGCTTAAATACAAATTGAATAAAGGGTTTACCAAAAAAGTTATCTTGTATACGAAAGACATTTAAAGTTAAGGAAAAGTGTAGTCAACACTAAATTGGAAAATCTTATTATATATTACTATAAATTATTATTATTAGTGTTCTTATTTTTGAAGGTATACTGTAATATGCTTTACACTCTCCCATTTATATTTCACGTTCATCTAAATCAACGTCAGCTGAAAAATTAATTCACACCAATACTTAGAGTACAACTCTATTATTATAATATGCAGTGATTACTTTTAGCCCATACAAAAACACTAATTTATGTTTTATGCAAACAACAACATAAGAGAAAAAGTTCAAATAATTTATTAATTATCTAAGAGTTGTCGGTAGTTTGATAATCGATTTACAACTGTTTTTATTAATTATATCATTTATTATTGAAAGTTATTCGTCATTTGCTTCAAAAAAATGTGTAGTTAAAAGAATACTTTCCCTGTCTACAATTCAAATTTGGGAATGTGTAGAACCTTTCTACTACCTTCATGTGAGACCGGGAAACTATACCACTTTTACGACATCTTTGGTAATAGAAACAAACTCTTCTAAAAACAAAAGCTTTACAAAAGTGCAACACATTATTAATTTTGCAAATTCATCTATCAAACTTTCGTATTCAAATCCTCATCTAATACTATTGGATTGACAATCATTTTATGCAAAAATCATTTCAGGAATTGCCGCATTTAAAAGTTTGGAGAAAAACTAAGAAAAAAGGTAAAAATTCTAGATACAAAATTCAAACATGCTTCAAAGTGAAACACTTTCAAAAAATAAAAAGTAAACCATTCTTGTTTTTCCAGTTCAAAATACCATCCATCAGCAACAAGAACGTAGGTCACAAACATGCTTTCATAGAACAGTACTTCCCATTTAACCTTTCGATTCATACAAACCATGGACATATTCCAATGTGCATCCATGTGATGTTAAAATTAAAAAAAAAAAAAGATCTCCAAAATATGGAAGTACTTCATGAAAACAACAAAATAGTAAAGATTAAACACATGTAAATGCAAGAGCAAAACGCTTTTACATGTGCAATAATCTTTCAACCAACCTGCTGAAAAGTCTAGTTCAACCGTCCTCCCCATATAGTTCATACCTATATAGTTACTGATAAGTTCTTACCTATATAGTTACTAACAGCACAATAGTTCATCCCTACTCCTAAAACTGCATAATGATTGCCTCAGCAAAAGAACATTGAGCTAGAGACATTATCATTCAATCTAGGCAATTGAGGGACAGGGTGAGCACCACCATGACTAGAAGCAGTCTCCGATCTTTCCTCAAATTTCATAAACTGACCCATCTGAGTAGCAGCCAAGTGTGCATAACAGATTGGAGCAACTGCATAGATCGGTTTACTCACCAATTAGACTATTTATAAACTGGAAAAATAAACAAATAAATAACACAATGCAAAATTCCTGTGACAACTTACCGACAGAAATGGCCGTGGTGCTCCTCTGATACCTATTGACACAAAGAAATCTTATAAGAAATGTCCAAACAATTCTAAATGCCTAGGGAATAAATAATAATCTATTGAAGCAACTTACACGTATGACAATGAGTGTACGAGCTCCTGCAGATCATCGGGTGAAAACCCAATCTCATCTAACAGAACATGATAGTGGGTAGGTCTGCTAGTACCCTGAATAGTAATTTTGCAAAATAACTATACATGTTATCGGATGTTGTGACAAAAACATAATTTATGAATAGCAAATCGAGTAGACAGGTTTCGAATGACAAAAGAAAAACCACTTGGACACAACTACAATGCGGTCTTAGTGAATAGTGTAGCAAACCAAGATATTTCCAACATGCAATCCTAATGTACAAATATTCGGAAGTTCAGCTTTATTAAAACAATTTTCAATGCAAATATAGGTAGTAAGACGTGATCAAAAGTAAGTAAATGAAAATAAAAAGAAAATACGCAAAATAACAAACATCCACGAAAAATCAATAATTATGCATATGCTACTTCACAATATAAAGAAAAGACCACACATTGAAAACTAAATAAACCATGTAAAAATAGTAACAAGTCAACAAACAAAACTTCGAATACTCACTATCATTCCAGCATGTGCACACATGTAAAAATCATAGTTCCGAGGATGACAAATTTTGTTATCAATTACAGTTCCTGCAACAAGAAAAAAAGTTCAAGTAACAAAATAAATATATATAACTGAATCTCACAAAACTTCCCACCAAAAAAGTCACGTACCAGGAGGAACATTGTCAGGAGAACCGGCTTGAAAGAATTTAGTATGATGGTTCTTTTGAGCAACAATAACCAAAAATTTGGGATTCCACTTCTCATCTAAAAACTTGCAAGCCTAATTTTAAAAAGGAAAATATTGATCACAGAAAACTTTACAATTGCAGAGTCAAAATATAGTTTGGTCAGGTAATATAATACGCACCTCAATGATTTGATCAAGTTCGATGTTTAAAACTTGATTGAACTGAGACTCACTAACACCGTCCCTATATACATGAAAAAAAATTCAATACTACGAGAACAAAATCTAATCCAATAAAGAACAATAGCAAATTGGAAATACAAAACTAATGTCACTTCAGGTAGATGCAAAAAATCAATGTTCTATAGCAGAATAAATAAATTTTGGGTCAAAAGTTATCAGATATTCACGTAATATTCAATATCAGCCACTACAAAATGAAGGTTTGCATATACACCATCACAGTAATTTCATATGTACCATTCTAATCATTAAATTAAAAAAGCAACAATAATTTGACAAAACACTACATTGACCTACAACAGTGTTTGGTTTAACATTGGAATAGCAAATAAAATACACAGCGGGTATAAAATTTAGGATAAATTTTAACCTGAATATGATTATATTTTCAGGCTTTCTATTTCCAGAACTTTTATAGAAATCTATCAGTAGTTCCCTGCAAATATAAAATATAAAAGAGAAAGTAAATTTCCATAAAACACAGACCATGATAAAAATATAATACAAAACATTGCTAATTCAATTATTACAAACAAATTTATCTTTACCTAATTATGCCATCATCCACCCCTTCAGAGACTTTCTTAAACAAATTGTCAATCATTTCAACCTTCGGAGACTGCGTACGGACACATGCCCTATACTTCGATATTAGAGGCCACTCTCGAGAGCTAACCACCTAAACATAAGAAATATTACTTGTATAATGTTAAATAATCATGAGTTTGAAACAAATACGCTTCATAAATACACACAAGACTGCTACAAATCAATTACCGCTGCAATAGAAGGAATATCGGTTTGCCCTGGGGAGCCATGAGAAACATCCATGCCAATAATGATGGTGGGAGCTCTGGAAACAACAGGGATGGAAGGGGCGTGCTCAACGCCTAACATTGAATTCAGGCCACCAAGCTACAAAATGAAAAAAAAAAAATCAACTATAAAAACACGAAATCCCAAATCAGGAAATACAAGATATACAAAAAATATTACCAAAAATGGGCAACAAGCCAATGTAATACCATACCTTAGCATTGATCTTCAATAAAACATTAGTTAAATACTGATCATTGACCTTTTGAGGAGCTATACACTGGGTAACAACTCCGAAATCAGCAAGATTCCTCTTCTTCCACGGACCTTATCAAGTTCAATTAATTTTAAACAATAATGAAACTTAAACGATTTCATTCGGCAAGCAGCAAAATAAAGTTAAGAATAAACAAAATAACTAACCATAAAGATCAGAATTTTTTCTATCAGGAAGCAGACAAAGAAGAAATTGTGGAGCCCCAGGAAGTTTAGACTGCACCAATTCGAGCATTTTCTCCACCCTAACAAGAGGTGGAGATCGTTTATTGCGAAAATCTTCTTCAAATACATCAAAAGGTGGTTCAATCGCCTGTCAAAAACAAATAAAAAAAAAATATCGTCAGCAAGTTTATTATGCTTGTACGTCAACATGTAATTGTGAAACTTACAATTCCTTTCATTTGACCGCACTTGAGGAGATCCCTAACAAGTCCTCGTACATCACATCGAGCAGAAAAGTTAACCACAGCCCATCGTTCAATTTTTGTTGGCTTAATTAATTTCTGGAGAAAATATCGCCCATTAAAAAATCACAATCTTTAAATAGGAACATAAAAATTTAAATGAGAACTTGAATTAAACACCTTTTGATTGAAGTTCCACCTCCCATTTCTTGGGTTGAAGTCCTCCCCATTTCCAAACTTTAACTGAACATAGAAGCATAGTTATCGGTTTTATATTCAACAAACCATTGATAATTAAAAAAATCAAAATCTAGATATATAAAATAAAAACAAATCTACAAAATAAAGCCATCATTCAAATTATCTGAATAACCCAAAACAACGGGGAAAAACAATTTACAATGGCATTTTTTAGGTAAAGAAGCAAAGCAGTATCCAAACAATATTCCGTGAACACTTTAGCAAGATTGGATTAGCGCCCCTTTAAAGTTCCAACGATGTTCAGGCAATCAACTTGAATACAAAGAAGACTGACAATACATAATAAACATTACAAAGTAATACCATAATTATAAAATCATTAAAAAATTTACCCTTGGAGCTTGTAGTACTCGACCTTCTACTTCAGTGAAGCCAGAGCTGATAGAAATACCACAATTGCGAAGCATAGGCTCAGAACCATAATTGCTTTGACTCAAAGCCTGTCATAATAGATGTAATATCAATTCTATCAGTAAAAGTTTGTAACATAAGAATTGCCCAAAAATAAATTCCAAAGAGACTAACATCTGTCAAAACTCTCATCCTCTCTGGTGGCTTCTGCCTCGACTTCTCCACCAATGAGGCCCTTTGGAGAGTGGATAGAGCTTTAGTGTAACGTTGAAGGGATACCAAAGAGCAAAGCTAAGCAAAAAATAAGAGGGATAAAAACTTATTCAGTGATGACCAATTTCATATTGCTTACTAAAACAAAAACAGAACATCAAAATATACCTCAATAGGAAAATATGTTGGTCGCTTGGGCTTTCCAACATTAATACATGGGAGATCCCCAGAGTAACGAAGATCTATGTTCCGATGATTAACAAAATAATCATACACAGTAACCTCCTCAGTATCTTCACCATCCACTCCACCCTTTTTCTTCAATGTAAACCTAATATATCCAATACATTAAAATCCTAACTACCCGGGTACAATATAACTCAACCGAGAGCAATAACAAAAATGAAGAAAATTAATGAACAACGGCAAAATAGGATAAGGAAATACAGTTGGTCTTTGCAAGGGAGGTCACTAAGCCCAGTGATTTTATACTCTTGATTGGATGGACTTGCTTTAATCCTCAAATTTTTCAGTGTCCTCTTGGCCTGTCGAAAATAATTTAATAAAAATGATATTGCTGAAATTAAAAACCAATGAAATATAGAATTGTCAATCATTTGCTTACCTTTACCCAATCCAGAGAAAATGGATCTTTTACATTCTGATTGGAAATTAGGAAGTCCACCACAGGCCCAGGAGTAACTATCATTGTGGTGGAGACATCTGGAATTTATTTTGAAAAAGAACGAGTTAAACACAATTATGAAGAACAGAAGTCAACCAAAAGATTATACCTATGTTAAGTGACAAGCCACTCTGTGTGGTTCTAAAACTAGAATGAAATCCCCTGCAGCCAAGTACACCTCCTCCTACATCAGCAAAATTCTTCGGATCATTGTGGAAGAATGACTGGCGCACAAGCAAACAGCCTCTGCAGATTTACATTGTTGTTAATAAATTGTAACTATTTAAGGAATAACTATTTAAGGGATAATAAGAATTTGGTGTAAATCACCCACTGTTTAGCAGCATGCTGCCTCAGAATGATATCAAGAACTCTTATTGCTTCTTGGTAATTATCAGATTCCTGCCCACGGAGAGCATTGACAATGGCCTGCAATGGAATCTTTGAAGCAAAACTTAACTCGACTTTAAAAGTTTTGGCTCTATTTGGGCGCCTCATTCTTTTCTTGTCATTCTCATTAAATTCTCCATTTCCATCAGGGCTGACATTTCCATTATTTCTATCCATACATGTTCACAGAAAATGTTATACACAAAAACTATAGCATGTAAGCCAATATTCATAATGATAAATCACAACATCCAAACCTGCCAGTAGAAACAACATCCTCAAGAACAACAGTAAACTCAAGTCGGTTGCGGGCAAGAGAGCCAAGTGTAAAAAGAGTTTTCTCGCCGTCATAAGCAAAATCCTTCCCGTTCAATTCAGAATCATATGTCTCCTGCACTCTGTCGAGTACCTTCCTCCCTACACCCTTACCCTCTACAGGACGTCCATCTTCATAAGAAAGAGATACCTGCTCAATCATAAACACTGAATATACAATTCCAAATACAAATACAGGAAATTAATAACACATAGTAAACAAATGCACATACACTATATTGGAAAAAGTGGCCGTCAGTGTTTCCAACATTCACTCTAAAGTGATTCGTGAGAAGTCGCAACTTTGTCCCTTTAGAAGCAAGGCCACGCCTGGCTATTGGAAGCCTCAAAACCTTTTTCTTTTCGGGCTCCACTTTGACAGGTACAACATCTGATGGGATAACAGGCGGTGGTGGAGGCAGAGAATCCTCATTCTCAGTTCCATTTGTCCCGATAGAAGACATATCCTGCATAGATCATATATCAAAAAACCAAATTCCTGCTAAAAAGGCATTGTCAAATATCTACTACATAGAGTGATTAAATAGCTTGTGTCAGCACAAGTCCGGAATTATTATTCAAATAAAATATACAAGAGTTGAAAAATTAATTAAATAATCATATATCATATATAAGCGACATGCAAGGACAACAATTTGCAAAACACTTCAGTATAACATATTTATGTACTGACAAGAAAAAATAACAAATATACTGTAAACAGTAGCAAAATAAACATAGCTTAAAAGGGAAGAAACAGATAGTCTAGCATATAGAATAATATTAATTAATAACAACAGGAAGTGATAAAACAAAATAAGTATCCAACTAAATGCATTATACACAGTTTTCACTTTAAAATAAAAAAAATAGCAAAAAAAATCAACTTACCAGCAAAATAACACCACTGAAATGGCAAGGTGTATAACAGACTAGACATTCTAAAAAGTCAATTTATTAGACTCAACACATCAGGAACTAAAGCAACACCTCAAAAACTAAAAGAAAACTCAGAAAAATAAAGCAATGAGAAAACAAACTGGTCAAAAGTTAACGAATGCATTTATCTTCAAAATAAACTCAGGGAAAAGACGATCATCGTTCATACACATGCAGCACATAAAAACGAAAGGAAGCAACCATTTGCAGAAAACAAAACCCTAGAAAAGTCATAAACATGGGAAAAAATGGTAAACAAACAAGGAAGCGAAATAAGCAGAAGAAACAGGCGAGAAAGACGAGAAACAGAAAATGCAGCATGTTATGTTTAAACAGAGAAGCGGAAACAAAGAGAAAAGTTCAATCAAAAGCGAAATTGGTGAGATAGAGAGGTTGTTACTCACTCACCAGAAATCAGTGTAAGCACAAACCCTAACAATCTTCAACAACACACGTTCCTTTCCCACTCCTCTTATAGCAGTGGCAGTGAGAGAGAATCGTCAACACCTGTTGGTTTCCACTGAACTGAGAATGAAAGAAAAAGGCCTGACTCCTCTCATACGTTGGATCATTTGATCTGATGACGTGGAGGGTCCAGATCTCAGCACAAGTTAATGACGGTTAAATACCATCAGAGGACCCCACTTGTCTCATCATTTGTTATTTTTTTAATAAATTAAAATATCCTCTCAATAAAAAAAACTCTTCGTATTCACCTTCTTCTGGTATTTAGATGTGGATATAATGCTGATGCTAATATATGCACAATAAAAATATATATAATTCTCTTAAGAAAAAATTGCATAGAAGTTAAAAAATTTATATATAATTAAGAATATATCTATATATCATTAATTAACTTAGATATAACTTAAATAAATAACTTAAATAAATAACCTAAATAAATAACTTAAATAAATAACCTAAATAAATAACTTTAATAAATAACTTATTTCAAACATAAAATAAATAAATGGCGTTACTTTCCAAAAAGGTGGAGACGGTGATTACACAGTATTCGAGGACCCACCTCTCAGCATTTATTATTTTCTTAATGAATTAAAATATCAATCTTAAAAACAAACCTATTCATTTGTTGTGATAAATGTTGTTATTGTTGACAAAGTAAATCTAATCAACCTAATCTAAAAATTGTAGATGGAATAAAAAAATTGTGAATTTGATTTTGTTTTCTTCTTCTTTTTTTCAATATAGGGCTGTTTAGTTCGATTAAAGAAAATTAATAACCATATTCTATAATTTTTTTAAATTATTATCATATTCATAAACAAATTATATTTTACATTTAAAAAATGACAACACATATTTATTATAATATTTTGATAAAATATAAAATATATTATAACTAGACGTAATTAAATTATGAAATAATTTTAAGGAATTAATTAATTAATAAAATATAATACTATGTCTAAATATGCATATTTTAATTCAATTTTAAATTTTTAATCTGAAATCCAAATAATATGGTCTTGTTAAAAATTATTAGTTGTTATTTGAAATTGATTTAGTCTGTTAATTTGGTTTCACATGATTGAGTCTTATTGTAACCTAGATTTTAGTAATCGATTAAAACTCTAGTAAAATTTGTGGAAGTTATTAAGTTATTATATTTGTAGTTGAGTTGAAAGAAATTATTTTCTCAAATAAATAATTTCACAAATAAAATTATTTAAATAAAATTAAATTAACTTTATTTACTTAACTATACTTATTTAATGTAATATGATCAGAATTTACTTTTCAAAACATTTATTAGTCAATTAAAATTTTCATTTATTACTTTAAAATAAAAGTCAACTAAAACTTTAAAATTATTAATTAATTTCTATACAGATTTTTAACATATTATTAATCTAATTAATTAGCATTTATAATATAATAAAATTTAAATATTATTATATAATATTTAATATATTTTATTATCTAAGAGATATGTATAAATTTAAAAATAAAAATTATTTTCAATATTTTAAATTTATGAATAATATTAAAATATGTATAAAATATAATTAATAATAATAATTTAGAAATATTTAAGATCATTTAATATAATATTAGTAAAAAATTAAAATATTAAAATTTTCTTTCATTAAATTTTTGCATGTTTTTCAAGTTTTAAAAATATAATTAATATAAATATAATAAATAAATTTAAAATAAAATTTTGTCCATATTCTATATATTTTAAATGAACTTTAATTTTTATAAATCTTACAAATAATTTTCTATCAATTTCTTAATTCTTATAGTAGTAAAGTATTTTAAAAGAATAAAATATTTTATTATTTTATTTTATTTAAAATTTTAAATTATGAAATGTAAAAACGCTAAAATATTTACAAAAATGACATCTTTCAACTATTAAAAAAGGTTAAAACTGTAGTTTTATTAGTAAAAATTATATAGAATTTAGAATATTGATTAACAACTGTTTGTATCTTTGAATATAGAATATGATTGTAACGTTGAGATATTGAAAAATACTACTTTTTTTAATAGAAGTAACTAAGATTAAATAATGTGAAATTAATTATAATGATATTGTTAGAAATTATTTAATTTAAAACTCATAAACATATTTTTTAAATCAAATGAAGTTTTTTTATGAAGTGATTAATTTAATTTGGATGTTTAGTTGTATTGAGTTTGAATTCCAATTTGAAATAGATTTAAATTTTAAATATTTCATTTTGATAGATTTAAATATTATTGTAATAGACTGCATATTTGTTTTTATACGTCTAAATAGAAACAGATTTTAATGTTATTGTATATAATTTTAATAAATATCAATTTAATAATTACTGGTCTAATCATGAGAAAAAGATACTTCATTTTTTTATGTATTTTAAAATTTAATAGTTATATCTTTCAAGTATTTTGTAATTATTTTTAAAATTTAAATAATTTATTTTTATTTTAAATGATTTAATTATAGTAGTTATATAAAAAGTAGATAATTATATATTAAAATTTAATTTTGAATAAGTTTTTATTTTTATATTAGGATAAAGTAAAAATATAAAAAGTGTATACAAAAGATATTAAAATATATTAAAAATAAAATAGAAATATTAAGAATGTGATAATCTGTTTAGATATTATATTTTATTTTAAAATATGTTAAGAATAAAAAAAAGGGTATAAATCGTTATGAATATTGTTGTAAAAATTTTATTTTTGTTTTAAAATGTAATTAAAAATAAAATAAAAATATAAAATACAATTAAAGGTCATATATGAATATAAAGATATATCAGAAATGAAAATTCTCATTTTAAACTTTTGATTCATGCAAACCTAGGATATATTCCCACGAACCACATTGACAGAGTGCAAACATTTACATGAAATAGTAAAACAAACACATATCACCTTCAAAATAGGGAAGTATTTGAAAATAGTAAAAAGATTAAACACAAGTAAATGCAACAGCAAAATGCTTTTACGTGGGTAATAATCTTTCCACAACCTACTGGGCATTGCTTAAGCCTACTCCAACTATCTTCCCGAGTAACTACTCTGTATAGTTCCTAAAACTGCATTACGACTTTCTCAGCAAAAGAACATTGATTCAGAGATATTCTCTTTCAATGGAGGCAATTGAGGGACACGGTCAGCACCACCTGTCCCCATTCTTTCCTCAAATTTCATAATCATTGCCATCTGAGTAGCAGCCGAGTGAGCATAATAGATTGGAGCAACTGCATATACAAGTTCATTCACCAATTAGACCATTTATAAAGAGGAAAAACAAACCAACATATAACACAATGAACACGTTACTGCGAAACAACTCACCCACAGATATGGCCGAGGTGCTCCGCTGATACCTATAGAGACAAGTAAAACAATCTCATTACAATTTTCAGAGCAACTCCAAATGCCCAGGAACTGAATAATGTTCTATTGAAGCACTATTAACAAAACTTACACGTATGATAAGGAATGCACAAGCTCTTGCAGATCATTGGCCGAAAACCCAATCTCATCCAACAGAACATGATAGTGTGTAGGTCTACTAGTACCCTGAATAATCATTTTTCAAAAACGTGTTATCACAAGACGAGATTCAAGAACTGAATAGCATACCGTGAAGACAGCTTACATTTGAATAACAAACGAAAAAAAAATCCTTACCATTTTTACGGCATGTGCACACATGTAAAAATCATAGTTCTGAGGATGACAAATTGCGTTATCAACTACAGTTCCTGCAAACAAGTAAAAAGATTAAGTAGCTAAGCAAAAAAAATATTAACGAATCTTCCAAAATTAAAAATATTAACGAATCTTACAAAATTTCTAACCAAACAAGCCACGTACCAGGAGGAACATTATCACGAGAGCCGGGTTGAAAGAATCTAGTATGATGGTTCTTTTGAGCAACAATGACCAAAAATTTGGGATTCCACTCAGGATCTATAAACTTGGCAGCCTAATTTAAATAACGTAAATATTAACTGGAAAATACAAACAATTCTACAATTAAAATATGGTTTTATTAGGTCATGTATACGTACCTCAATAATTTGATTAAGCTCAATATTTAAAACTTCATTGAACTGTGATTCACTAACCCCGCTCCTAAATAAAAAAAAAACAAAATTATATGGTATTGAGGAGTTGTAAAAAAATATATATGGGTCCAACAGCTACAACAAAATACATAAATTTTCAGATGCATTTCGAAATTAGAACATCACAAAATAAAAAAACATGAACTTGTCAAATTTTTAAGCTGATCACATTTCAGCTAATTAACATTATTTGCATTTAGGGTTTAAGTTTTTAACCTGATAATCATGTAAGACTAAATGATTTTATTACAAAATAAAGGTTAGCAGGGCATACACCATTAGGGTAATTTCATGTGTATCTTTCTTAAATTAATCATTAAATTAATGAAATTCAGAAATAATTTATGATTATGGTACACGACTACAACGTAAATATTTAATAGTAAATAAGTAAACACACAGTATAAAATTTATGGGAAATGTTAACCTGAAGATGATAACATTTTCAGGCTTTCTGTTCCCGGAACTAGTATAGAAATCCTTCAGCAGTTCTCTGCAAAAATAAAATTGAAGAAAGAACATAAATTTGCATGCAATACAGAGCATGATAAAACGGTAAGAAATGGTTTAATATAGGGGATTAACTGGGAAAATGTAAGAAAAAGTATAAGTGGATTAAAAGAAGAATGGTATAATAAAAAACTCTTTACTGAATCATGCCCTCATCCCGCTCTCCAATCGTGCCGTCGGAGTTCACTTCAGAGACTTTCTTAAACAAATTGTCAATCATTTCAAGATTGGGAGATTGGGTACGGACACATGCCCTATACTTTGATATTCCTGGCCACTCCCGAGAGCCAACCACCTAAGGATAAGAACATTACTCAAGCAATGTTAAAAAATTATTGGTTTGAAACAAATACGGGTCGTAAAAACACAAAAGACCACTCATCAATTACCGCTGCAATTGAAGGAATATGTGTTTGCCCTGGGGAGCCACGAGACACATCCATGCCAATAATGATGGTGGGAACTCTGGAAACAACAGGGATGGAACCACGAACTTCATCGCGTAACATTGAATTCAGGCCTCCAAGCTTCACAATAAATAAAAATCAATCATAAAACAAACAAATCTCAGATGACAAACAGGAAATACAGCATATAACCAAAAGTAGGCAACAAGCAAAGCAATACCGTACCTTTGCATTGATCTTTAACCAAACATTAGTTAAATATCGATCATTGATCCTTGATGGTGGAGCTATACACTGGGTAACAATTCCCCATTTAACAAGAACTATTCTCTTCCAAGGACCTTATCATGTTCAATTAATATTCAAGAAGTTAAATAATATCATAAAAAAAATATCATAGGAAAAACCACAATGAAAAATTAAATAAAATAACTAACCATAAAGATCAGAATTTTTAACAGGAAATATACACAGAAAAAATTTTGGAGCCTCAGAAAGTTTAGAGTACATGTTGTTACACATTTTCTCCACTCTATCCTGAGGTAAGAGAGATTTATTGGCAAAACTTTCTTGGAATTTATCCCAAGGGTTGTTGATCGTCTGCCAAAAACAAATAAAAAATATAGTCAGTAAGTTTATTATGATTCTATGTCAACTTGTTATTGTGGAACTCACAATTCCTCTCTTTCGACCACACTTGATGAAATCCTCCACAAGGTTGTCTAGATCACGTCGCCCAGAAAAGTCTACCACATACCATGATCCAATTTTTGATGGCCTAATAAATTCCTGGAGAAAGAATCCGGTGAATGAAAAATCATAATCGTTATTGAGAACATATAAAAATTAGATGAGAAGCTAAATTAGACACCTTATCAATGAAGTTCCACTTCCCATCTGTTGGATCGAAGCACTCCCCTCCACTGAACTCCAACTGAATACGAGAATTTAATTATCAGATTCAAATTGAAAAATGATATACAAAATAACATATCACGCATAAGGAAGTTGTCATTTAAATTTACAGAGGCACCCAAGCAAAACAGTATTTAAATAATCCTCCATGAACGCAATATTTAAAAAATCCTTTTAGCAACAGGATTAGATGAAGTGTTCCTTTGAAATTTTAATGATGTTCAGGTAATCCACTTAGAATACAAATAAAACTGACAATACATGATAAAAAATTACAAAGGAATAGCATAATTCTAAAATCATTAAAAAATTTACCCCTGGAGCTTGTAAAACTCGACCTTCTACTTCAGTAAAGCGAGGGTTGATAGAAATACCACAATTTCGAAGCATAGGTTCAGAATCGTACTTGCAATCACTCAAAGCCTGTAATGATGGAAGGAATGTCAATTCAATCAGTAAGTGTTCACAGTATAACAATTGCTCAAAAAACTTAAAAAAGAGACTGACATCCATCAAGACTCCCATCTTCTCCTGCGGCGTCTGTCTGGATTTTTCCACTAATGAATACCTTTGGATTTTGTTTAGAGCTTTAGTGTAACGTTGAAGGGACACCAAAGAGCAAAGCTAAGGAAAAAATAATTGGGATATAAATAAGTTATTAATCAGTGATGATCAACTTCTCATGGACTAACAAAAAAAATTACCAAAATATACCTCAAGAGGAAAATATGTTGGCCGTGTGGGCTTTCCAACATTAATACATCGGAGATCCTCGGAGTACCTGAGAGGTATGTTTCTATGCTTAACAAAATAATCATACACACTCACCTCCTGAGTATCACTATCACCATTCACTCCACTCTTTTTCTTCAATGTAAACCTGATATACCCATATTATTAAAATCCTAACACAATATTGCTCAACCAAGAGCAATCACGAAAATATAGAAAATTAATGAACAATGACAGAAAAGGCTCATGAAATACATTTGAGTTTTGCATGTGTGGTCACTGAGCCCAGTAATCTTATATATTTGATTGGATGTACTTGTTTTAATCCTCAAATTTTTCAGTGTGCTCTTGGCCTGTTGGAAATAATTAAATAAAAATTATATCGTTGTGATAAAAAAAATGAAACAATTCAATAAAATATAAAATTGTCAGAGAATTTGTTTACCTTTGACCAGTCGAAAGAAAATGGATCTTTTAGACGCAGATTGGATTTGAGGTAGTCCAACACAGGCCCAGGAGTAACTAATGTTGTGGTTGAGACATCTGGAATTTAGTTTGAAAAGAATGAGTTAAACCAAATTAAGAAGAATATAAATCCCCTGCTGCAGTAATTACCACAAGGCAGCATGTCAACCAATAGATCATACCTATGTTAAGTGACAAGCCACTCTGCGTTGTTCTAAAACTAGAATGAAATCCCCTGCAGCTAAGTGCACCTGTTCCAACATCATCAAAATTCTTCGGATTGTTAAGGAAGACTGACTGGCGCACAAGCAAACAACCTCTGCAGATAGATATTGCTGTTAATAAATTGTAACAGACACACAAAGAAAGTGGCAGCAAAATTTGGTATAAATCACCCACTGTTTAGCCGCATGCTGCCTCAGAATGATATCAAGAACTCTTATTGCTTCTTGATCAGAATCCTGTCCATGGTGAGCATTGACTATGGCCTGCAATGGAATCTTTGAAGCAAAAGATACCTGAACTTTAAGTGTTTTGGCTCTACGTGGGACACTAGACCTCTTCCTCTTACTTTTTCGATTTCCATCATGGCTGGCATTTCCATTATTTCAGTACTTCCATGATTACACAAAAAGTAATACAGCAAAAACAATAGTATGCAAGCCAATATTCAAAATAAAAAAGTACAGCAACTAAACCTGCTAGTAGAAACAACAGTATCCTCCAGAATAACAACCATAAACTCAAGATTCTTGCTGGGAAGAGAGCCAAGTGTAAAAAGAGTTTTCTCCCCATCGTAAGCAAAATGCTTCTTGGTCAATTCAGAATTATATGCATTCTGCAACTTGTCGACCACCATTCTCCTTACGTTGCCCTCTACAGGATGTCCGTCATCATAAGAAAGTGACACCTGCTCAAAATAAACACTGAATACACAATTCCATGTAGACAGATACAGAATACTTGTAATATACGACATATAAAACACATACACTATACTGATAGAAGTAATCGTCATCAGTGTTTCCAACATTGACTCTGAAATAATTGGTGAGAAATTGCAACTTCTTCCCTTTAGAAGCAAGGTCACGCCTGGCCATGGGAAGCCTCAAAACCGATTTCTTTTTAGGCTCCATTTTGACAGGCACAGCAGCTGATGGAATAGCAGGTGGTGGGAAAGACATCTTCTGGAAATATGAATAAGTAGCTCAGTAACTTTTGTCACATAATCATTTAAGAAAAATATATACCTTCAAAAAATAACTAAATAATCAGGTATCACCGGCAAGCGACAATAACAATTCGCAAAACACTGAAGTATAACATTTATGTACCACAACAAAAATAACAACTATAATGTAAATATGTAGAAAATAAACATAGTTTAAGAAGGGAGAACCAGACAATCTAATATACATAATAATATTTATTAATAAAAAAACAGGGAATGATAAAACAAACAAGAAACCAACTAAATGCATTGTAAAATAAAGTGGAAAAACACTGTAGTATAGCATACTTTATACGACAAAAAGGAAGAATTATTATTTAAATTGAACAGAAAAATAAACAGCAAAAAGATAATGTAGAGTAATATTTATTATTATTATCATGAGCAGTTATATATATAGACTCCTTTACTTTCCGGACCCTCGAGTTACACCCTCACCCATACGTTCAAATGCAAATAAATAATAAATGAAATTATAAAAAGAAAATATAGGTGTCCTGTGCAGGGATCTGGGGAGTTGAAATAAACTATAATTATTAAAGCTAGAAGCGGTGAAATAAACTACTTAAAAAACACATGCAATGCATGCAAAAACAAAATACACAAATGCAGTAAACGACATACGCACGCACGGGGAAGCAAAAGTTAAAACTAATAAAATAATAAAAAAATTACAAATAAAAAGGAAAATTAAATATTATAGCAAGAGATCCTCTTGCGAAAATCAGGGGTCCTGAAGCAAATATTTGGCTTCAGACACAAATACGCAAATTTAATTCATGTTGAATAAAGTCGCTGATCCGTGCGATTTTTAAATATATTGTAAATATTCTTAGTACAATATAAACTCTCCATTTTGTATATTCTCCTTTTATATCAATCGAACATTTTCCTTAAGTAGAATGTAGTTTTCGCCAACAAAATCAAGGAAAACAACGCAAGTCTCATACACATGCATAGTTTTCGCTAACCAACGAAAAAACCACTGAAAATTAAAGCAACTCCTCAGAGGCAAAACCGTTCAAAAGTCAACGAGTGCATTTTTCTCCGAAATAAACACAGAAAAACGACGATCAAAGTTCAATCACATGAAACGAAACAACACAGAAAACACATAAACAGCGAAAAGGAAGCAAACGCAAAACTCGTAAGAGCGAAAGAGAAGGTACGGAACCATTTGCACAGAACAAAATGAGAACGAACGGTGAAGTGACAATGAGAAGAAAAGAAGCAGAAGGTAAATGCAGAGAACAGAAAATGCAGATGTGATAATGACATGCAACTACGAAAGCAAAGAGAGAACGTAAACGACGAAGCAATGATAAGAGTTTGTTATTAACTAACCTCAAAATCAGTGAATCAGTGAAATGAGCAGAAACTAAATCTATGGAACAGTTCCCTTTCGACACCCTTATATATAGTAGTGGTAGGGATCACCAATCGTCAATGCCTCTTCGTTTTCTCCGAACTAAGAACGAAACAAACTCCCACTCTAAGGTGTGCTTCAATATACAGTTTCTGCACTCACCCACTCTCTCCCGTCAGATGATCTTACTTGATGACTTGACGGCTGAGATCTACACCCAAATTAATGATGCTTTTTTATTCGGTTAAAAAAGTTGGAGCACTATGATTACGATAGCATTGGATAAGTTCTCTCAGCAATTGTTACTTTTTTTTTAATAAATTTAAAAACATCGATCTTTCACTTGTTATTCTCAGCAAGTACATTTTTTTTACTCCCTAAAAAAAACAACAAATACTCTTCTGAGACAAATTATCAATAAAATATTTTGTGAATAAATTGACATGAAAACTTGGTAGTTTTTTTTGTAATAAATGTAATTAGTGGCAGTGAGATAGCATTGTTTAAATATTAAAAAACAAATAAAATTGAAAAGTCGAAACAGTATTTAGGAAATAAATATTTTATCAAAAAATAACTAAAACATTTGAAAAAATAATTTAAAAAATATAAATATTTTACTCAATGGAAACCATGTTGGCTAAATTTAGTCTTTTTTCTTTTTATAAAAACTGATCAAACAATTTTGAACAGTGATTAAAATAATTTGAAAAGGAAGGAAACTATTTAAAATGCGTGAACATTTAAAGAAGAGTGTTAGAAACTTGGTATGATAGTTACTCGAATAAACATAAAAATTTAATTATGGTTTTTACTATTTTAAAATTATACATTTTACAAAAATATTTACCTTTTTACAGAAAAAGTTATAATAAAAAAATTGGCAAATAGAGAGATATATATTGAGAATTTTTTTCTTATTATATTCCTAATTTTAACTTTATATAATATTTTTAAATAAACTACATAAATTTATTATCATATTTTAATAAATATAAATATATTACAAGAAAAATATAATTATTTAAAAAAATAGAATTTTGTAGCCAAATTTAACAACTAAATCTAATTTTAGTCTCATTGTTTTTAGTGACCAGGTATTCCTTAAAATGTAATAACTATTTTATAGATCAATTTTACAACCTTAAAATAAATCAAATGAACAACATAAAACATTTTGGTCGCTTAGTTATTTTCTTTTATGTGTATTATTTGTACAACCACGTATAAACTTATTTGAACTTCTGCAAATTACAATTTTGCTTTTCACTTGGTCTATCATGGAAGAGGGACATTACTTTTTAGTTTCAGTTTTTATTTTATTTTCTCAATACTAGAAGAATGATTTTTGTAATTATTTATTGTAAAATAATATTACTATTAAAATATAAATAACTTTATATTTTTTATTTGTGAAATATTTAGGATAATATTAACATTAACATAATGAGATTTATTTTTTAAAATTTATTTATTTTGTTCTATTATATTGTATTATTCTTTTTTTTATTTAGAGCATCCATGAGGAGAGTGACTTATAAGCCACTGTTGTTAACTTTAAATTGATCATATTTTGTTACATCTTTCATAAGTAACTCATTATAATTTTACAATTTTTGTCTTAATAGAAACTGTTTATAAGTATTTATACTTTTTGACAATTCACACTAAACATTTTAATAAATTAAAAAATTAATTATTAAGTATAATATATAAACATGAAAAACAAAAAAAATATATAATAGAAAAATTATACAACAAAAAGAAATGAAAATTTTGACCGATCCATAGAAGTAGGGGTGGCAAAACGAGTGTTTTGGCCTGGCGTGCTAGTGGCTCGCCATCATCATGCGGGTTGGATTTTTTGGTCTAATCCATCAAAGAGCGAATCAGTAGGTCGACGGTCAGCCCACCACTTTCTTGTTTAATTTTTTTTATTTTTTATTTTTTATTTTTAATTATTTTTTAAAAATAATAACTTTCATTTTAATATATTCAATTTTAAACCATACTTAACCATATAAATATTTTTTAAGACTTCTAAATGATAAATTAATGTCTCTAATTAGATAAATTAAAATGATTATTACGTTTTAGAGATAAATTACACTATTATAATTGATAAACTTAATTTGTAGGTGTTAATGATTTGAGTTATAATATTATTGTATATTTATATTCAGCAAATAATATAATACAAAAAATTAATCTTTTAAATAATTTTTTAGTTATTGTTTTTAAAAAAGTGGATTGACGGGTCAGTCCACTCTGCCCTACCTTTGGTTCACCAAAATGGTAGGCTAGACGGATTGAAAATCTAAACTTGACCCACAAAATTTTGGTAAGTTGGCGAGCTAGTAGGTTGACTCAAGGCCAAAATCCACTTTGTCACCGCTAGATAGGAGGTAGAGGTGGTGCTTGATTTTGTAAATAATTAAAATAACCCTGAAAACTATATTGGTTGAGATCCATGTAAATTTTTTGACTTAAATACAAAGAAAAAATAATTAATAGAATTTTTTTTAAATACATATTTTTAATGATTTTAATAAACTTATAAATCATATTAATTTTTTGTATTTAATTATTGTAAATAATATCAATTATAATATTAATTTATAAAAGTACATCTAAATATATCTAATTATAATTTTATTATAAATATAACTATATATAATTAAAATTAAAATGTATTATAAAATGAAATAAATCTTTTATAAAGATAAAGTTTTATTTCTAAAGTAATTTATCATAAAAAAGTTTATAATATTCTTTTTATTTATAAATAAGTATTAAATGAGAAGATAAAAAATGGTAATGAGTCCCAGAACTATTGAGAAAGTAACATATCTAAAAAAATTTAACTTTTGATTACTCAAATAACAATTTATTACAAATTACACAACTAATGCTCTTAGCTTAACAAAACATGAAACAAGGATTCTTTAATTAGAGTCATTAAAACCATGGTGATGTATGCGAGGGACATTCTAAATTTTAAAAATAATAAATAATTGTAATGTTTGAGTTAATTATGGTAATATTATGATAAATGGGAAAACAATTACTACTATTAATATATAAATTTAATAATTAATTAAAATGACGATTTTAATCATCAAACAATAACATTCTTTTTATATAACTTTTTAGAAAGAATTATATATATATATATATATAATTTGATAATAATTTTTTTTATTCAATTTATTAACAATATATATATATAATTTTATAATTATTTAGTTTGTTCAATTTATTAATATATATATATATATATATATTGTGTGTGTTATAATAAAAATAATAAGTGACTATAATTTTAAAATCATATTAATGCTATTTTTACTTTATTGTTGAAAAATTATACTCACACTTTATAGTTATTGAATTTAATTATTACTGTATTATTTTTATATTAGATACCTATATTAATTTGTATAAATCATATAAGATTCAAAAACTTTGACTCATTTATATAAAAACTAAACTATACATTATAATTTTTTTATTTCTTCACCCTGTTTTTATATAAAAAAGATTTTTAAATAATATAAAATGTAACCATAATATATTATAACAAAAAAATAAATAGTTATAATTTTAAGAGAGACACACACACACACATATATATATATATATATATATATATATATATATATATATATATATATATATAATTTAAAATGGTTTAAACGTTTGATTGATATTTCAATCGCTTTATTATTTTAAAAAATAGAATCTGAACTTATTTCAATCATTATTTTAAGGAAAAGTATTTAATCTCAATTTTATATATTTTCATCGAACTGCGATGAATTTTTTTATCTTTTTTCCTAATTAATGAGTTATGTAGAAAATTATTTTCATTATTTTATTTATTTTGTGGTATTTCTTTTGTTATATAATAAGTAAAGTGAAAAATAATCATATTATGTAATTGGATTTATGTTGAATATAAAAAAGTAAACAAAATATAGTGATATTTTAAATTTTACTGATTTTTTTTATCAGATTTCATATGCTTTGATATAAAATTTAAAATATATGTGGAACTTCTACGTAGTGGTCTTATTTTATCTTAATAAGCAATTGAATTCATTGGATGTGAGTAATTCCTTTCAACATTCTCTTAAATTTATTTATTTTGTGAGTATTGCATAATAATATAGGTAAAATATTTTAAGTCTTTCAATATTTATCTTTATTTTTCTAGAATAAAATACAATATATAAAAGAATAATTGTATATCTTTCTTCTCCAAAATAAATAATCTAGTTAGATTTATGTTATGTTATTTAACACATTTAGGTTAAATTATATAATTTAGTTGAATATTTAAATTATATATATATATATATATATATATATATAGTCATAATTTGTACGATTAGATTTTTATTATTGTATTTGGATGACTGATTTATGTATTTTAGATTTTAATTCTAAGTTAAAATTAAATAATTTAAAAAAATGTCAAAATTTACATTAGTGTCATTCTAATTTATTGGTCAATTGATAATAATGAGCTTAAATATAAGTTACTAACACTAAAATTTCCACTTTTTCATTTAACTAATAAGTCATTATTCAAATTGCAGTTTGAGTTAGAAAAGTACTATTTTCTAATAAATATGTATATAAAAATGTAAATGTAATTTAAGATGACTTTAGGAAGCTATTGCAATTTTTTTATTATTCAGATTATATGATATTAGTAATTATAAATAAAAAATATAAAAAAAGTTATTACATTATCGACGTCTAATATAAAAAATATTATACAAAATAAAAATATATGGACGTCTAAAATCCAGGGTAGTGATGTTTTGAATTATGATAGCAATGTTAAAGTGTTAGGACCTTTAAGAATGGAAACATGTGGTGAGCATACATTTAGAATTGGTGCAAAGTTATTATACATGTTAACTTACAGTTCTAACACAATTATATTGTTGCATGTCATGTTAAAATTATTACACAATTATTACAAGTACTTGCTTTCAAAAAAATATGATGAAATCTTATTCATAGGGTTGCACACTTATGGATGTATTTAATTTTCATTATTCTTTCTAAAGAAACACTACTGATATTAAATGTTGATTTAATTTGTAATTTTATTTGTTGGTTCTCAGTAATTTCTATCTTAATTTTTTAATGTAAATATATAGATAAAAGACATACTAAATTATAAAAATATTTTAGAAAAATTAATGAGATAAATTGTGAAAATTATTAAGAAATTAATGTCTCTAATAAGGGTTGACAAATATTTTATCCAAACATCATTCTAAGAGTTGCCGTAAAGATCTTTCTAAAAAATTTAAAAGAATACAATCAATTTTCTACAAATTAGAAAAAAAAAGATCAGATAAAACGATAAAATAGATCTTTAATATTTAGAGTAATTAAAATAGTATATAAAAAAGTGGTCTCATATTAGAAAGCCCAAAATGTGATTATTCTAACGTCGAAGACTATTTAGGGTAAATAGTTAGAAGCCATACAGAAGCATCCAAATTACATGAATACAAAAGGGTGCAAAAGATAGAGTTTTTGAAAACAAACATGCTTTTATTGCTGAAAAAAAAACATGCTTTTATAAGAACAGTCATACCCATTTAAACTTTTGATTCATACAAACCTAGGATATGATATATGCACAGAAACCACATTAACAGAGTGCAAACATTTACATGAGACAGTAAAACACTTGCGTAAGTCTACTTCAACTGTCTTCCCGAGTAACTACTTGTCTATATAGTTACTAGACAGTTCATCACTGTTCCTAAAACTGCATTACGATTTTCTCAGCAAAAGAACATTGATTCAGAGATATTCTCTTTCAATGGAGGCAATTGAGGAACACGGTCAGCATCACCTGTCCCCATTCTTTCCTCGGATTTCATAATCTCTGCCATCTGAGTAGCAGCGGAGTGAGCGTAATAGATTGGAGCAACTGCATATACAAGTTCATTCACCAATTAGACCATTTATAAAGAGGAAAAACAAACCAACATATAACACAATGAACACGTTACTGCGAAACAACTCACCCACAGATATGGCCGAGGTGCTCCGCTGATACCTATAGAGACAAGTAAAACAATCTCATTACAATTTTCATAGCAACTCCAAATGCCCAGGAACTGAATAATGTTCTATTGAAGCACTATTAACAAAACTTACACGTATGATAAGGAATGCACAAGCTCTTGCAGATCGTTGGCCGAAAACCCAATCTCATCCAACAGAACATGATAGTGTGTAGGTCTACTAGTACCCTGAATAGTCATTTTTCAAAAAATAACTCAACATGTTATCACAAGTCGAGATTCAAAACTTCATTTATGTATAGCATATCGTGAACTCAGCTTACATTTGAATAACCAAAGGAAAAAAAAAAAACTTCGAATCCTTACCATTTTTGAAGCATGTGCACACATGTAAAAATCATAATTCTGAGGATGACAAATTGCGTTATCAACTACGGTTCCTGCAACAAGTAAGAAGATTCAGTAACAAAACAAAGAAATATTAATGGATCTTGCAAAATTTCTAACAAAACAAGTCACGTACCAGGAGGAACATTATCAAGAGACCCGGGTTGAAAGAATCTAGTATGATGGTTCTTTTGAGCAACAATAACCAAAAATTTGGGATTCCACTCAGGATCCATATACTTGGCAGCCTAATTTAAATAACTTAAATATTAACCGCAAAATACAAAACAATTCTATAATTAATTAGGTTATATGTAATATGCACCTCGATAATTTGATTAAGCTCTAGGTTTAAAACTTGCTTGAACTGAGATTCACTAACCCCGTTCCTAAGTTCAGAAGAAAAAAAAAAGAGAAAAGGTCAGTGTCGCGAAAACAAAATCCAGTTCGATACAAAAACAAAAAAAAATACGGTTTTAGGGGATGTAGAAAATAAATAAATACGTATATATCAACAAAAAATTGTATGTCGTACGGAAGAATAATATATGTATGAGTCAACAGCTATCACAAAATACATAAATTTTCAGAAAAGTTTTGAAATTAGAACATCACAAAATAAAATAAAATAAATAAACTCGTCAGCATTTTAAGCTTTTCACATTTGTCTCAAGTAAAATATTTTTTTGCATTATTTAAGAACGAACGTAAATATTTAATAAAAATAAGTAAACACAGTGTAAAATTTATGAGAAATGTTAACCTGAAGATGATAACATTTTCAGGCTTTATGTTCCCAGAACTTGTATAGAAATCCTTCAGCAGTTGTCTGCAAACATAGAATAGAAGAAAGAACGTAAATTTCCATGCAATACAGAGCATGATAAAACGATAATACAAAATATAGAAAATATTGTGATACAACTGGAATTCACTTCAAATTATATGGTAAGACATGGTTTAATATAAGGGATTAAGTGGGAAAATGTAAGAGAAAAGTATAATTGGATTAAAGAATGATGATATAATAAAAAATTATATTCAAAACTGACATGATTATAAACACTATATATATGTTGACGTCAACTTACTGAATCATGCCGTCATCCCGCTCTCGCAGCGTGGCCCTGGAGTTCTCTTTACAGACTTTATGAAACAAATTGTCAATCATTTCAACTTTGGGAGACTGGGTGCGGACACATGCCCTATACTTTGATATTCTGGGCCAGCATCGAGAGCCAACCACCTAAGCATAACAACATTATTATTCAAGCAAATATTGGGTTGCAACAATTACGTGTCATATAAACTCATAAGACCACAAATCAATTACCGCTGCAATTGAAGGAATGTGTGTCTGCCCTAGCGAGCCATGTAAAACATCCATACCAATAATGATGGTGGGAACTCTGGAAACAACAGGGATGGAACAACTAACTTCATCGCTTAACACTGAATTCAGGCCACCAAGCTTCACAAAAAATAAAAATTAAGGACGAATCAAACGAATCCCTTATAACAAACAGGAAATACAAGATATACAACATATATATTACCAAAAATAGGTGACAAGCCAAAGCAATACCGTACCTTAGCATTGATCTTCAACCAAACATTAGTTAAATATTGATCATTGACCCTTGATGGTGGAGCTATACACTGGGTAACAATTCCCCATTGAGCGAGAACTATTCTCTTCCATGGACCTTATCAAGTTCAATTAATTTTCAGGAACTTAAACAATATTATATGAAAAAATACCACTGGAAAAAACACAACGAAAAATTAAATAAAATAACTAACCATAAAGTTCCGAATTTTTTTTAACAGGAAGTAGACACAGAAGAAATTTTGGAGCCTCAGAAAATTTAGAATGTATGATGTTACACATTTTCTCCACTCTATCCTGAGGTAAAGAAGATTTATTGGTAAATCTTTCTCGGATTGTATCACTAGGCTGGTTGATAGTCTGTCAAAAACAAATAAAAAAATATAGTCAGCAAGTTTATTATGTTTCTAAGTCAACTTGTTATTGTGGAACTTACAATTCCTCTCTTTTGACCACACTTGATGAAATCATCCACAAGGTTGTCTAGATCACGTCGCCCAGAAAAGTCTACCACATACCATGTTCCAATTTTTGATGGCTTAATAAATTCCTGGAGAAAGAATCCGGTGATTGAAAAATCATAGTCGTTATTGAGAACATACAAAAATTAGATGAGAAGTTGAATTAGAAACCTTATCAATGAAGTTCCACTTCCCATTTTTTGGATTAAAGCACTTCGCTCCTCCAACCTTTAACTGAATACGAGAATTTAATTATCAGATTTAAATTGATCAATGATATACAAAATAATAACAAATCCTACAAAATGACATTTGTATTTAAATAGTCCTCCATGAACGCAATATTTAAATTTACAGAATAACATTAGTTGAAGGCACACAAGCAAAGCAGTATTTAAATAATCCTCCATATTTAAAAAATCATTTTAGCAACAGGATTAGATGAAGTGCTCCTTTCAAATTTCAATAATGTTTAGGTAATATACTTAGAATACAAATAAAACTAACAATACATGATAAAAATTACAAAGGACTAGCATAATTATAAAATCATCAAAAAATTTACCCGTGGAGCTTGTAAAACTCGACCTTCTACTTCAGTAAAGCCAGGGTTGATAGAAATACCACAATTTCGAAGCATAGGTTCAGAATCATACTTGCAGACACTCAAAGCCTGTAATGATAGAAGGAACGTCAATTCAATCAGTAAATGTTCACAATATAACAATTGCTCAAAAAACATTCTAAAGAGACTAACATCTGTCAAGACTCCCATCTTCTCCTGCGGCGTCTGTCTAGATTTCTCCTCAAATGAGGACCTTTGGTTTTTTGTTAGAGCTTTAGTGTAACGTTGAAGGGACACCAAAGAGCAAAGCTAAGCACAAAATAAGTGGGATGAAAAGAAGTTATTAATCAGTGATGATCACTTTCGTATTATGGACTATTAAAAAGCAAATAAACAAAATATACCTCAAGAGGAAAATATGTTGGCCGCTTGGACTTTCCAACATTAATACATGGGAGATCCACTGAGGAACTGAGAGGTATGTTTCGATGGTTAACAAAATAATCGTACACACTCACCTCCTTAGTATCATCATTACCATCCACTTCGCCCTTTTTCTTCAATGTAAACCTAATATACCCACATTATTAAAATCCTAACTTAGATACAATATTACTCTACCAAGAGCAATCACAAAAATATAGAAGATTAATGAACAATGACAGAAAAGGCTAATGAAATACATTTGAGTTTTGCATGTGTGGTCACTGAGCCCAGTAATCTTATATACATGATTGGATGTACTTGTTTTAATCCTCAACTTTTTCAGTGCCCTCTTGGCCTGTTGAAAATAATTAAATAAAAATTATATCGTTGTGATTAAAAACCAATGAAACAATTCAATAAAGTATAAAATTTTCAGAGAATTTTGTTTACCTTTCCCCAGTCCAGAAAAAGTGGATTTTTTAGACGCTGATTGGATTTGAGGAAGTCCAACACCGGCCCAGGAGTAACTATCGTTGTGGTTGAGACATCTGGAATTTAGTTTGAAAAGAATTAGTTAACCCAATTATTATTATGAATAATGGAAATCCCCTGCTGCAGTAATTAGCAAAAGTCAGCAAGTCCACCAAAAGATCATACCTATGTTCAGTGACAAGCCACTCTGTGTGGTTCTAAAACTAGAACGAAAGCCCCTGCAGCTAAGTGCCCCTGTTCCAACATCATCAAAATTCTTCGGATCATTATGGAAGACCAACTGGCGCACAAGCAAACAACCTCTGCAGATAGATATTGTCATTAATTGTAACAGACACACACAAAGAAAGTTGCACCAAAGTCACTCAATAATGATATTCAAAGAATATTGAGGATTTGGTATAAATCACCCACTGTTTAGCCGCATGTTGCCTCAGAATGATATGAAGAACCCTTATCGCTTCTTGATCAGAGTCCTGTCCACGGCAAGCATTGACGATGGCTTGTAATGAAATCTTTGAAGCAAAAGATATTCGAACTTTAATAATTTTGGCACTATTTGAGCGATTCATCCTCTTCCTCTTCTTGTCAGTCTCACTTTTTCGATTTCTATCATGGCTGGCATTTCCATTATTTCAGTACATACATGTTTTCAGAAAGTTATACAGCCAAAACTATAGTATGCAAGCCAATATTCAAAATAAAAAACTACAACAACTAAACCTGCTAGTAGAAACAACAGTATCCTCCAGAATAGCAACAGTACAGTCGAGATTCTTGTGGGCTAGAGAGCCAAGTGTAAAAAGAGTTTTCTCCCCATCATAAGCAAAATCCTTCCCGTTTAATACAGAATTGTATGTATCCTGCAACTTGTCGAACACCTTTCTCCCTACGCCCTTGCCCTCTACATGATGTCCATCTTCATAAGAAAGAGACACCTGCTCAAAATGAACACTGAATACACAATTCCAGGTAGACAGATACAGAAAATTTATAATATACGACATATAAAACACATACACTGTACTGATAGAAGTAATCGTCATCAGTGTCTCCAACATTGACTCTGAAATGATTGGTTTGAAATTGCAACTTGCTCCCTCTTGAACCAAGCTCACGCCTGGCCATGGGAAGCCTCAAAACCGTTTTCTTTTTAGGCTCCATTTTGACAAGCACAGCATCTGATGGAATAGCAGGTGGTGGGAAAGACATCTTCTGGAAACATCATGAATCAAATAACAAATCCATCGACAAAAGCATTGTTAAATATAATAAGTAACTCAATAACTTGTGTCATATAATCATTCAAAAAAAAATATACCCAGAGTCAACAATAACAATTGCAAAACAATGCAGTGTAACATAATTATGTAGCACAACAAAAATAATAACAATATTGTTAATAAGTAGAAAATAAACATCGTTTAAGAAGGGAGAACCAGAAAGTCTAGCGTACAGAATAATATTTATTAATAAAAAACAGGGAATGATAAAAGAAGGAAAAAATTTCATTGACATTTCTCATTTCTTACTTATTTTTCAGTTATTAATACAATAATAATATATTTACTTTTTTTAGTTAATTTACCCGTGAAATATTATATATTTTGATATAAAAATATAGAATATTTTAAAGTTTAAGGTTTATAGATGTTGGATATTATCACTCTAAAACAAAACACGTAACTAATGCATTGTAAACAACTAGTAGCAACACATCTATCCGCATCTTTATTATAATGGTATGAATACAAAATAGACATAATAGGAGAAGAAGTTCAAAAGTAATCTATGACATTAACTCTAATAAAGTAGAAAATCGCTGTAGTATACCATACTTTATACGACAAAAAATGAAGAATTATTATTCAAATTGAATAGCAAAAAATAGTACAGACTAATATTTATTATTATTATTATTATTAAAGCTAGAAGCGGTGAAACAAAGGAATTAAGTAACAAGCAAAACTAGTGAAAAAGCACATGCAATGCATTCAAAAACAAAATTCACAAGTGCAGTAAACGACATACGCACGCAGGGGAAGTCAAAGTTAAAACTAATAAAATTATAAAAAAATGAAACGAAAGTTCAATTACATGAAACGAAACAACACAGAAAACACATAAACAGCGAAAAGGAAGCAAACGCAACACTCGTAAGAGCGAAAGAGAGAGTACGGAACCATTTGCACAGAACAAAATGAGAACGAACGGTGAAGTGACAATGAGAAGAAAAGAAGCAGAAGGTAAATGCAGAGAACAGAAAATGCATGTGATAATGACATGCAACTACGAAAGCAAAGAGAGAACGTAAACGACGAAGCAATGATAAGAGTTTGTTATTAACTAACCTTAAAATCAGTGAATCAGTGAAATGAGCAGAAACTAAATCTATGGAACAGTTCCCTTTCGACACCCTTATATATAGTAGTGGTAGGGATCACGTATCGTCAATGCCTCTTCGTTTTCTCCGAACTAAGAACGAAACAAACTCCCACTCTGAGGTGTGCTTCAATATACAGTTTCTGCACTCACCCACTCTCTCCCGTCAGATGATCTTATTTGATGACTTGACGGCTGAGATCTACACCCAAATTAATGATGCTTTGTTATTCGGTTAAAAATGTTGGAGCACTATGATTACGATAGCATTGGGTAAGTTCTCTCAGCAATTGTTACATTTTTCTTTCAATAAATTATAAAGACATCGATCCTTCACTTGTTGATGTCAGCAACTACATTTTTTTTTGCTTCATAAAAAGAACACGAATATTTTTTTTTTGAGACAAAAAAATCATTAGAATATTTGCAAACACAATTTGGATAATTTATATTTTTTAATTAACTTAATTTGCTCACAACTAGTAAAATCGAATTATCAGATTGTACAACAAAAATAGTTAATTAATAGTATCGATAAATTACAAAATTATCTTTGTTGAAATTTAATGGATTTTTATTTTAATATACATGCTTGTTAGCATTGTTTAAATATTAAAAAAATTTAAAAAGTCGAAACAATATTTAAGAAATCAATATTTTACCAAAAAAAAGAGCTAAAACACTTGAAAAAGTAATTTCAAAAATATAAATATTGTAATCAATAAAAACCATTTATATTAATTTAAACAGTACCATCTTTGCTACATGTTGGTCTTTTTCTTCATAAAAACTGATCAAACAAAGTCTGAATAGTGATTGAAATGATTTGGAAAGGAAGGAAACTATTTAAAATGCGTGAACGTTTAAGGAAGAGTGTTCGAAACTTGGAAGGATAGTTACTCGAATAAACATAAAAATCGAAGTATGGTTTTTATTATTTTAAAACTACACATTTTACAAAAATATTTAATTTTAGAAAAGTTATAATAAAAAATTGGCAAATAGAGATATGTTGTGATTTTTTTTATATTATATTCATAATTTTAATTTTATCTAATATTTTTAAATAAATTTCATAATTTTTATAATTTTATAAATTACATAATAATAACATAGGAACTTTCAAATCATCTCTTATTGTCTTAACTTCTTTCTTTAAGTATTTTACTATAATCTTATTATATGCAGGTAATTTTAATTGTGGGTCATCATGTTAAATCTTAACAAATTAAATTGTACAAGATTTTCATAAAAAAAATTGTTATATCTATATAAGCATTTTGTTTTTAAATCTTTTTGAATTGTTGATTAATTGTAATATATGAACTTGTCCTTAAAATGAATTTACTATTGTTCAAGTATTCCTCTTTAGTCATGTTTTTTTTTTTCATTTTCTGCATTATCGTCATGGATATCAAAGTTTGTTTTTTCACTAAGCTTTGCTGCTAAGATACAATACTCTCAAACATATTTTTCTTTTGCTTCATTCATTCCTTTACAAGTAACTATATCATTTTGAATTCTTGCTAAGTGGTGATTCAAGCGATAAATCCCTCACTTTACAGTCTTTTGGTAAAAATTTAATTAAATTTTTATTAGATATTGGTCAATACATATTCATACTTTCAAGTTATGTTTCTTCTACTACGCAAAGCATTATTTTATCACTTTTTTTAGAACGAATATTTTATAAGAAAGAATTGTCCTTATGTTGATAAAAAAAAAAAAACATCACTAAAAGGAGGGTTAGAAATCCAAACTCCTCAAGTCATTACAACTTATTGTTGATTTTGTATTTTAGTTTGTAAAATCAATATAAGTAAATAAAAGAGAAAACAAAAATGTAAATGATAAAAACGAAGCCAAGGAGATACGAAAGTAAAATCGTGTTGAGTCCATGACTACAAGTAGTTTCCCGCAAACAAACATATGTAAAAGGAAGATTATGACGTGTTCACCTTTGATTCAGTTTTTAGTTAAAAATATATTTGAATCAAATATAAAAATTATACATTATTTGAACTTAAAAAAGTCTATAATTTTTTAATAATATATTATTATATTTATATTGTGATATAAATACGATAAGTTTAACAAATATGTTCCAGTTATATAAATAATATTACACAAAATTCAAAATAAAAATATCAAACAAATAGTTCCTAAAATCCTAAATTATTTGAAATCAAAACATTTTTTAAAAAGAGAAAAATAAGATAAAAGAGAAGGAAAAAAAACTTAGAAAATTGACACCAAAATACAAAATTATAAAAAAAATAAACAAAAATTCTATCACATAATCAAATATTATTTTTAAAAAATATAAAAACAAAATAAATCCAACATTTATTCCAAAAATAAAACAATTTTTATAAATAATTCAAAAACTAAAAACATATTTAATCTTTAAATATATCACATTACTACTTTTATAAATATAAATAAAGTAAGACATTTCAAATTTTCCACTCAGATACAGTATATGACTTAAATAATAAAAAATATAATAATATTTGAATAATTAAATTTGATTTAGTTTTCTAAAATACCCAGTTTTCTTCTCATGTTCTTCCATTTGGTATAGTTATGTTTTGCAGTTTGAAGGCAATATAAAGCCTCTAGTAATAATATTAAATGTAAATATTACAGCCCAGAGTATTTTTCCAATGTCGAAGAACATGCAGGGTAAAGAGTTGTATAAGATTAACGTAATTCAAAATTATTGGCCAAGACAGGAAGAATATCGGGGAAACAGAGGCATCCAAATTACACACATGACTTTTAAAAGATCAGCAGTTTTTCAAAAATAATTTCAACAACAGGAATAAATTAATATAATAAATTGCAGTTACGTAAATGACGAAGCTAAAATGTTCCGGTATCAAAATACTCGTTCAAACAATCAGAACAGTAATCAGAACAAAAAGTAATACCCATTCAAACTTTTCATTCCAACAAACCTAGGATATATTCTTATAAACCACATTAACAAAAAGTGCATACTTACAAAACGACCATCAAAACGAGGAAGTACTTCATGACAACGTAGAAATAATAAAAGATTAAACACATGTAAACGCAAGAGCAAAACGCTTTTACATGTGCAATAATCTTTCAACAACCAACTGCAAAGTCTAGTTCAACGTCTTCCCAAATAACTAGTTACCTACATAGTATTAAACAGCATAATAGTTCATCGCAACTCCTAAAACTGCATCACGATTTGCTCAGCAAAAGAACATTGAGCTAGAGACATTATCATTCAATCTAGGCAATTGAGGGACAGGGTGAGCACCACCATGACTAGAAGCAGTCTCCGATCTTTCCTCAAATTTCATAAACTGACCCATCTGAGTAGCAGCCAAGTGAGCATAACAGATTGGAGCAACTGCATCGATAGGTTCATTCACCAATTAAACTGTCTATAAACAGGAAAAATAAACAAACAAATATCACAATGCAAAATTCCTGTGACAACTTACCGACAGATATGGCCGTGGTGCTCCTCTGATACCTATTGACACAAGTAAAAAATCTTATAAGAAATGTCTAAACAACTCTAAATGCCCAGGGAATAAATAATATTCTATTGAAGCAATATAATATAACTTACACGTATGATAAGGAGTGTACAAGCTCCTGCAGATCATCGGGTGAAAACCCAATCTCATCCAACAGAACATGATAGTGTGCAGGTCTGCTAGTACCCTGAATAGGACATTTTCGAAACATGTTATCGCAAGTTGTGACACAAAAACATCATTTATGAATACCCCATCGTCAAGAAAGCTCACATTTAAATAACAAAAGGGAAACAAGTTGGACACAAACACAAAGTGGTTATAATAAAAATAACCAAGATTCAATATATTTACTTACACCAACTGCTAATGAAAATATAAAGATATCAAGAGGTGATCAAATTTATCAAAAACAAATATGAAAATTAATTAAAAAAGTGCAAAATAACATACACCCACGACAAATTAAGGAAAGAAGACTTGGGACTCGATGAAACTTCGACCACTTACTATCATTCCAGCATGTGCACACATGTAAAAATCATAGTTCCGAGGATGGCAAATTTTGTTATCAATTACAGTCCCTGCAACAAGAAAAAAGTTCAAGTAACAAAATAAAGAAATATTATAGAATCTTAAAAAAACTTCCAAACAAAGAAATATTACCAGGAGGAACATTATCAGGAGAACCAGGTTGAAAGAATTTAGTGTGATGGTTCTTTTGAGCAACAATGACCAAAAATTTGGGATTCCATGTTGCATCTAAAAACTTGCAAGCCTAATTTAAATAACGTAAATATTAACCACAAAAAACAAAATAATTTTTTAGTTAATATATGTTTTGATCAGGCAGGTCATGTAATATGCACCTCAATAATTTGATCAAGTTCAATGTTTAAAACTTGATTGAACTGGGACTCACTAACACCGTCCCTAAATTCAGAAAAAAAAAAGTCATCCGATAAAGTTCAATAACAAAAATAATGTCGCTTTAGGAAGATGTAAAAGATCAATAAATGTGTGTATCAGCAAAAATAATATGTCCCACAGCAGAATAACATGTATGGGTTAACAACAGTTATAACAAAACACATAAATTTTCAGATGCATATAGAAATTATAACATCAAAAAATAAAATAAAAAAATACTTGTCGAATTATTAGGCTTTTGACTCTTTTTTTCATTTAAGAACGAGACACATTTTCAAGTCTTAATCATGATATTCAGATAATATTAAATAATTTAATATCAAACATTACGAAATAAAGGTTTGCACGTAAGGTATGCACCATTACCTTAATTCATATGTATCATCCTAGAATTAATTATTAAAATTATTAAAATTAAAAAATAATTTAAGATTATACTGCATTGGCCTACAACGAAATGTTTGATAAAACATCACAATAACAAAAATAAGTAAGCACACAGTATAAAATTTAGGAGAAATGTTCACCTGAAGATGATTATATTTTCAGGCTTTCTATTCCCAGAACTTCTATAGAAATCAAGCAGCAGTTCTCTGCAAACATAAAATAGAATATCCTAATTTCCATATAATACAGGCAACGATAAAACGGTGATACAAAATATTGTTATTTTAATATTGTGATAAAACTAATTTACCTAAAATTATATTGCCAAAGAAATACTTTTACAGCAGCTTGGTTTAATATAACAGAGTAATTGGGAAAAAGTAAGACAAAAAAGTACAAGTGTATTAAAAGAATAATGAGATAATAAAAAATATACTTATAGATGCCATGTGTATAAATTATATCTATAGATGTCAACTTATATACCAGATTATTCATAAAATAGATGTCATAAATAGCTGAATTCAAGTATTCCAAACAAATTTTTATATTTACCTTATTATGCCATCATCCCCCTCTTCGGATACTTTCTTGAACAAATTGTCAATCATTTCGACCTTCGGAGACTGGGTACGGACACATGCCCTATACTTTGATATTAGGGGCCACTCTCGAGAGCTAACCACCTAAACATAAGAATAGTTACTCATGAAATGTTAAATAACTATTGGTTTCAAACAATTCATAAAAACACAGAGGACCACCAACCAATTACCGCTGCAATTGAAGGAATATCAGTTTGCCCCGGGGAGCCATGAGACACATCCATGCCAATAATGATGGTGGGAGCTCTGGAAACTACAGGGATGGAAGGAGCATGTTCAACGCCTAACATTGAATTCAGGCCACCAAGCTACACAGAAAATAAAATCAACGACGAAACAAAGAAATCACTGATGACAAGGAAATATAAGATATACAACATATATTACCAAAAGTAGGTAACAAGCCAATGTAATACCATACCTTAGCATTGATCTTCAATAAAACATTAGTTAAATATTGATCATTGACCTTTTGTGGAGCTATGCACTGGGTAACAACTCCAAAATCAGCAAGATTTCTCTTCTTCCACGGACCTTACCAATTTCAATTAATTTTCAACAAGAATGAAACTTGAACAATCTCATAGAAAAAGCAGACATACGAGTAAAAAGTAAATCAAATAACTAACCATAAAGATCAGAATTTTTTCTTTCGGGAAGAAGACAGAGAAGAAATTGTGGAGCCCCAGGAAGTTTAGACTGCACAAATTCAAGCATTTTCTCCACTCTAACCAGAGGTGGAGAACGTTTATTGCGAAAATCTTCTTCAAATGTATCAAAAGGTGGCTCAATCACCTGTCAAAAAAATAAAAAAAAATATAGTAAGCAAGATTATTATGCTTCGAAGTCAACATGTAATTCTGGAACTTACAATTCCTTTCATTTGACCACACTTGAGAAGATCCCTCACAAGTCCTCGTACATCACATCGGGCAGAAAAGTTCACCACAGCCCATTTTTCAATTTTTGTTGGCCTAATTAATTTCTGGAGAAACAATGTGGTCAATGAAAAGACATAATCTTTAACTAAGAAAATAAAAAGTTAGATGAGAATTAAACACCTTTTGATTAAAGTTCCACCTCCCATTTCTTGGATTGAAGTCCTCCCCATTTCCAAACTTAAGCTGAACACGGAAATTTTAATTATTAGTTTCGAATTCGACAAAATATTAAGACAAAATAGTAAATCAACAAGAACACCAACAACAAACAAAGCTACAACTCAAGTCTATAATTTGTCTTTAGACAAAGCAAAATGAAAATTGCTAACGCTAGAAAATAGAAACTGATATATCTCATCTAAATATATAAAATAATAACAATTCCTACAAAAGAAAGTGATCATTTAAATTTAAAAAATAGCCCACAACAAGGGGGAATGCCAATTAGCAATGGCATTCTTTCAAGCAAAGCAGTATTTAAATAATCTTCCGAGAACACTATTTAAAATATCCTTTCAAAAACAAGATTGGATGAAGTGTTTCTTTCAAATTTCAATGGTGTTTAGGTAATCTACTTCAATACACGAATAAGACTGACAAATCATGATAAAAATTACAAAGTACTAGCATAATTATAATATCATTGAGTAATTTACCCTTGGAGCTTGTAAAACTCGACCTTCTACTTCAGTAAAGCCAGAGCTAATAGAAATACCACAATTGTGAAGCATAGGTTCAGAGCCATAATTGCTTCTACCCAAAGCCTGTTATTATAGATGTTACATTAGTTTAATCAGTAATTGTTTATAATATAACAATTGGTGAAAAAAAAATCCAAAGAGCCTAACATCTGTCAAGACTCTCATCCTCTCCTGCGGCTTCTGCCTGGACTTCTCCACCAATGAGGACCTTTGGAGTGTGGATAGAGCTTTTGTGTAACGTTGAAGGGATACCAAAGAGCAAAGCTAAGCAAAAAATAAGAGGGATAAAAAGTTATTCAATGATGATCAATTCCATATTGTGGACTAAAACAAAAACAAATCACCAAAATATACCTCAAGTGGAAAATATGTTGGCCGCTTGGGCTTTCCAACATTAATACAAGGGAGATCCCCAGAGTAGCGGAGATCTATGTTTCGGTGATTAACAAAATAATCATACACAGTCACCTCCTCCGTATCATTGCCATCCACTCCACCCTTTTTCTTCAATGTAAACCTAGTATATCCACATCATTAAAATCCTAACTTGTGGGGTGCAATATAACTCTACCAAGAGCAATCACAACAATGTAGAAAATTAATGAACAATGACAAAAAAGGGTAAAGAAATACATTTGGTCTTTGCAGGGGAGGTCACTGAGCCCAGTAATTTTATACTCCTGATTGGATGGACTTGCTTTAATCCTCAAATTTTTCAAGGTCCTCTTAGCCTGTCATAAATAATTAATTAAAAATGGGTATTGCTGAAATTAAAAACCAATGAAACAATACAATATAGAATTGTCAGAGAATTTGTATACCTTTACCCAGTCGAGAGAAAATGGATCTTTTACATTCTGATTGGAAATGAGGAAGTCCACCACAGGCCCAGGTGTAACTATCATTGTGGTTGAAACATCTGGAAAATATTTTGAAAAGAATGAGTTAAACCAATTATGAAGAATGGAAATCCCCAGCTGCAGTAATTACCACAATGCAGCAAGCCAACCAACAGATCCTACCTATGTTAAGTGACAAGCCACTCTGCGTGGTTCTAAAACTTGAATGGAATCCCCTGCAACCAAGGACACCTCCTCCTACATCAGTAAAATTCTTCGGATCATTGTGGAAGAATGACTGGCGCACAAGCAAACAGCCTCTGCAGATAGACATTGTTGGTGGTAAAAATGTAACAGGCACAGACAAAGAAAGTTGCACCAAAATATTATCAAAATTCAATAATGATATTTAAGGAATAATAAACATTTGGTATAAATCACCCACTGTTTAGCAGCATGCTGCCTCAGAATGATGTCAAGGACTCTTATTGCTTCTTGATAATTATCAGACTCCTGCCCACGGAGAGCATTGACAATGGCCTGCAATGGAATCTTTGAAGCAAAACTTATCTCAACTTTAAAAGTTTTGGCTCTATTTGGGCGTCTCATTCTTTTCTTGTCATTCTCACTTAATTCTCCATTTCCATCAGGGCTGACATTTCCATTATTTCTATCCATACATGTTTAGAGAAATTTACAGAAAAAAATTATACACAAACAATAGCATGTAAACCAATATTCAAAAATGAAAAGCCATGACATCCGAACCTGCCAGTAGAAACAACATCCTCCAGAACAACAGTAAACTCAAGTCGGTTCCGGGCAAGAGAGCCAAGTGTAAAAAGTGTTTTCTCGCCATCATAAGCAAAATCCTTCCCGTTCAATTCAGAATCATATGTCTCCTGCACTCTGTCGAGCACCTTTCTCCCTACACCCTTACCCTCTACAGGACGTCCATCTTCATAGGAAAGAGATACCTGCTCAAACATACACACTGAATACACAATTCCAAGTACCAGAAATTAATAATACAAAGGAAACAAAAGCACATACACTATACTGAAAAAAGTGCCCGTCAGTGTTTCCAACATTCACTCTGAAGTGATTCGTGAGAAGTCGCAACTTCGTCCCTTTAGAAGCTAGACCGCATCTGGCTATTGGAAGCCTCAAAACCTTTTTCTTTTCAGGCTCAACTTTGACAGGCACAACATCTGATGGGATAGCAGGTGGGGGAGGAGGCAGGGAATCCTCATTCTGAGTTCCATTTGTCCCGAAAGAAGACATCTCCTGCATAGATCATACATGAAATAACCAAATCCATGTCAAAAAGCAGTCAAATATCAACTATATGGAAAGAATGATTAAATAACTTGAGTCAGCATTTGTCGGTAATTCACAGTCATTAAAATAAAATATACAAGAGTTTGCAAATGGACTAAATCATCAGATATTATCAACATGCAACAATAACAACTTGCAAAACACTACAGTATAGTAAAATAAACATCGTCCAAGAGGGGAGAGGCATATAGAATACTATTTAGTAAAAAAAATGAGTGATAAAACAAAACAAGTAACCAACCAGATGCTTATACATAATACAAAATAAACCTACTCAGAGAATAAATTAAAAAATATGCTTATAGATAACTCCAGTCAAGTAGAAAAACATCATAGTGTGGCATACTTTATGCGACAAAAAAGGTACAATCATCATGCATGCAAATTGAACAGCAAAATAAACATTGATTTAAGAGGGGAAAACAGATAAGGTAGAGTAATATTTATTACCAGAACAAAAAGGGGTGAAACAAAGAAAGTAACCAACAAAATACATTTTACATGGATAAAACCACTCAAAGGCACATGCAATGCAAATTTAACAGCAAAATAAACATTAATTTAAGAGGGGAAAACAGACAAGGTAGATAACATTTATTACCAGAACAAAGTAAGTAGCCAATAAAGTGCATTTTACACAGATAAATAAAACCACTCAAAAAGCACATGCAATGCATGCAAGGAAATATACAAAAGTTAAAACTAATAAAATTTTAAAAAATACAAATAGAAACAAAATTTAAAAATTAAAACAAAAGATCCTCTGATCAAAATTAGTCCCCGTAGCAAGTATCTTGTTTCAGAACACAAATGCGCAAAAACAAGTGCCCGATCCCTATCATCATCAGATAAAAAGTAGCTTTCGCTTCCAATTTTTTTTTTAAATTTAAAAAGCAAAATAATAAAAAGATGCGACCAAATCAAGCTGTCAATTCTGAACGCCAACACAACAAATATAGTTTTCGCTTACAAGAAAAACACAGCGAAATCAAGGAGTACAGCAAAAATAACTCCGGAAAATAACGCCTCAGAAGCAAAACCGGTCAAAAGTCAACAAATGCATTTCTCTAAAAAATAAACACACAAAAATGACGATCAAAGTTCAAACACATGCAGAACAAAAAAACTACACAACAATACCGAACCAAACCCTAAAATAATCACAAACACAGAAAATTCGGTAGAATGAAGAATGAGAACAAAATAAGCAGAAGAAAAATGCTGAAAACAGAGAATGTAGCATGTGATCATGACATATATCAACTAAGAGAAAAAGTAAAGGAGGAAGCAAAAACTCTGTGGTAAAGAATTTGTTGTTCACTAACCAGAAATCAGTACAACAAGCACAACCCTAGAACATTCTAACAGTACCCTTTCCACCTACTTATATAGTAGTGGCAGCGACAGAGAATGATCAACACCTATTCGTTTCCTCTGAACTAAGAAGGAAAAGAATTACTCACTCTGTTGTGAGCCTTGGATACAGTTCCTACTTTTACCAACCCTCCCACGTTGGATGATCTGATTTGGTGACGTGGAGGGCTGAGATTTAGGCACAAGTTACGTTAGCACAGGAGGGCCCATTTCTCTCAGCTTTTGTTACTTTTTCTAATATCAATAAAATAAACTTTTTGTATTCACTTCTGTGGCATTTGAGTGTGGATATAATGCTATTGTTGAGAACAAAGAAGAATGCAAATTGGCGTCAATCTGGAAAAAGAATATATTGAAATGCTTATTACGTTGGAATAAAGTCGAGAAGTTGAGATCATGAACATGGAGACTTCTTAGAAATACTATCATCTTTCTTAAAAAAAATTCAATTCAGAATTTGCTTCTTTTGATAATCAGTTAAGACGAAAATAAACATGTTTGTTGTGATAAGATCAATATTATGCTAATACTCTTATAGCTCAAACGACAACAAACTAACATTAGGATTTAGAGATTAAAGTTTATGATTAGAATTATTACTACAGTGTTTAAAGTCTAATTATTTTGGTAATTAGTTTGAAGGTTTTGATATCTAACTTAAATGAAGAGAAATATATCTTATTATAATAAAGCTTAACATAAATTAAAATCACATTAATAAAGATAAAAAAATTACTGATTATGAAATTTTATTACTTTAGTTATATTCATTTAATATACTCAAAAATATTGTTAGGATTTAACAAGAGTAAATTTTGATTTACTGATATTGTCTTTTATGAAATTGATTTTTTTTTAAGTATATGAAAATATATGGAATTCAAAAAACGTTTAGAGTTTAAAGTTTAAAATTTAAAATTTAGAGTTTAGGATTTAGAAAAAAAATTTACTCGTAGAATAATTTTTGCTGAAAAAACTTTCCAACACAACAAATACATAAAAAAAACAATTCATGTATAAGAATCGGTATATAGAAAAGGCAGCAAGTACATTTTTTATTCTGTCAAAAAACAAAGTACCGATGATTCCAGGAGTTGTACACTGCATAGATTCTTTTAAAGCAAAAACTGGATAGAAGTTACAATATGTATAATTGTCAATAAATAAACACACATAGTTTATTAATTTAGGTATAACTTAAAGTAAATTAATGTTAACCTAGTTTAAACTATATTATTTTGTTAATAGTTAAAAATAAAGAGATTGTTTTTTACATTTATAATATGTATGTATAAAAGAGATAACTTATATTTGAATCTATATGTTGTTTTTGTTATATTTTATCCTTATAATTATTACTATGGTTTCTTCTTTGCAATTTTAATTATATTATATTATATTATACAAATCATTCACATGTTTATCACACTACAAAACACTCATTATATAGTTTTTATTATTTTTTTAAATATAAAAATAATGAACACTTCTTTTCCATTAATATAAAATTAAGAAAATACCAATATACACAATTTAATAATTGATATTTTTTTAGATAACTTTATGGGTGAAAACTTAATTTACTCTTATGATTTATAATTTATATTTATAATAATATATATTAGAATTGTTTTGTTTTAATGTATATAAATTATTTTCCTATTTACTATTAATAATATTTTAAAGTTATGTTATAAAATTTACAATAAAAAAAATACCATGTGTAAAGAAAAGTATTAATCCTTTAATAATTTACCTATGGGAATAAAAGATTTACTATATTTTTGTGTCTTGTAACTAAATTGGCTTCTCTCTTTTAAATAGCATATTGAAAGTAACTTTTCCTCTTTAAACCCATTCACTCTCTTTGTTTTCATTTTTACAAATGACAAAAAACAATTCATTCATTCACTTTTTTTAACTCACTTGCCTTTTTTTTTTAAGTTGCTTGTGTGTGACCACATGTTCACTCTATTTTTCAATCAATTATTTATTATATTTTATACTCTCTTTTTTTCATTCTATAATTTTTCTTGTTGTTCTTAATTTTTTTTTCATTTTTTATATATTTTTTTTATCAATTTCACTAAAGTTCATTTTTACATTTTTCTCCTCTAATATAACTGCCAAGACCTTATTATCCATTTTTCACAACCTGGTTACTTTGTTTTTTAGTAGATATGGAGTTTTGCCTTTTTATTTGGTAAGATTCTCTTCACTGGTGAAATCTTTAAATAATTTAGTATTAATTTGTATTCCTATCATTCTTAAATTGTGTTAAGGTTTAAATAAGTAAACCTACTTTGTGCAACATTTGTAGGTAAAAATAACATAATCAGCAAAATTTGTTAATATGCCAATTTTAAGAAATCACTCTCTTTTAAATTTATCTTACTGTTTTAATTATCTACATTTATTGTTGCTTAAATTTTCATAGATGGTTTTTCCATACACTTTCTACAAAAATGGATGTATATTTACCACCTTACACAAATTTTTACTTTTATTATTGTTTTGGATATTATTATTCATGATTATATTATTTAGTATATATAATTTCTTTTTAAAAGTGATTATTATGTATATCTATTTTTTTCATATAAAACATTAATAATAACTAACCTAGTTTTAATTTCATGTCACTATCAAGTTAAAAAACATTAATATTACATTAGCAATAGCTAACTAAATCTATCTCTATAACAAATTAGAAACATTTCATATCAATTTACTAACTACTCATTATTACCAAATTCAACATCATAATCCATCAAAATATGGTGTCAACTCACTTCACACTTCAAAGAAGTTGTAATTCAATTACTCCATTTATTATAATTACTACATCAAATCACAATTAATATTAAAATTTTAACTTTAATAACCCACACCACTCTCATTATTTATTAAGTTTTGAAGTTACATCTCCTTAAGCATAAACATAAATGATAAATTTCAATGAACTATTGCATATCACATACCTATCAAACTCATTATTTTTCAAAGATTTTTCAAACAATGTCAACATGTCGCGAATTTAAAATATAAAAGAGAATTTAATTTTCCTTAACTTAATTATTTAAATAAATACTTAAAAAGACTTAGAAAAACTAGATAAATTATATTCTGTTGTTATTGAAAGTTTGATTTACAAAAGGATGACATCACTACAAACTTAAACAAAGTAAAACTATCTTTTCAACTCAAATCTATATTTTAGAAAGTATGCAAGTAAAAATCTAAAAGAAAAAATTCCAAAAATTTGAGTAAACATAAAAAATTTAAGAATAGTTGAGGAAGAGAAAAAAAACTACTATTTTTTATTGCAATAATAATAATAATAATTATGGTTAATGTTTTTAAAATTATAATTATTTTTTATTAACATAAAATATGAACACCATACAAACTTCTCAATGTTTCCACTAGATAAATGTAATTGCTATTAGAAATGCGTGCATAATAAAAACAAATCCCATTTACATATTAGCCAACGTGGTATTTTAGTATATATTTTAAAAACTTTTAAGAAAATATTTTTTAATATGATCTAAATTTTATAAAACAATCATAATACAACGATTGTGTTTCTAATAAATTTTTATTATTATATTTTATTTTCTAAAACTATCTTCGAGTGTATATTTTATTAGATGAATTGGTTGATAAATACACATATTTCTTATAATATTTTGTATATTTCTAACATAATAAACACTTGTCACGCATTATTTTATCTATTTATACCCATTTTAAGCAAATACATTGAAATTGAGAAAGAAAAATGGCACTTAATAGAAGATGAGGATCCTTCTAACAAAAATAGGAAATGGAAGCGTTGACGAAAGTGACGATAGCCATAAATTATTAAACCAATTTGGATCCTCCCAACCACTTTAGGTGGTGTCAATAATGGTGGTTGCACACAGACTTGGCATTATCACACAGAATACGCCACTCACCAAAGATACTATATACTCAACCTTCCACACACTTACCACCATCACACATAATACACCACTCACCATTTTATTTTTCACCTTCATTAGCTTATTCTCCCACAAATCTATCTCATCAGATGAATTCATTCACTCACCATTCTAAATATTTCCACCTTAAGTAATATTTTATCTTTTCATTCGGTTTTTAGACAAACAATTATTGTTTCCTCTCTTTAGTGCGTGATATCCGCTAATGACTAAGTACCCAAAATTGTCCCTAAAGTGAACGTCAAAAGTCAACATGGGAAGAGAAGAAAAAAAGAAAAAAAATGTGAAAATAGAGAGCAAAGAAAATAAAATTTAATTAAGATAGTTAAAAAAAATTACACCATCTTATGATATATTATATGTAGCAAAATTATTAACTCTATAATAATTAATTTTCAAATTATATCTAATATAATTTTTATCATTTAATAACATAAAAAATTATGAAAATAACAGACTTTATAAGCTAAACAAAATTAGTGACAAAACAATGGAATTTTTTCAAAATAAGATAAAAGAAATTTCTAAGTTGTTGTAAATTGTAAATTTATTATTTGCACAATAAAATTGTATTATTATTTTACTCTTTTAAAAGGAGGAAAAGTAGAATATGCAATTTTAATTATAAATGGAAATCAATAATTATATTTTAATGTATTCATGATAGGGTGCGTCTGTTAAAAAATACCACATTTAACCAAGTTATTAATAATGGTTAAAATTATCGCAAGTAGAAAAGTGTTGAATTAAATATATCTTAGTTCAAGATTGTATATTTTTTATTTTTATTTTTGTGAATTTTTTCTTTATTTTTCTCTTTCTAAATCTGGAAATGATTATTTTCTTTATTTTAATATTACATTAAGTTAGTTAACTGTTTATGTATTAAGTAAGTGATTTTTCTATGTTACATAGACTAACATGGTGATATAATAAGAATATGTGACACCTCAAAGAAAAATTATAAAATTAATATTACTTAACAGTGACTTAAATTAAAAAATATTTCGCAAAAACTAAAACCAAAATTCGTATGCCTAAATCTATTAAGAAGTAAACCAATGACTTAAAATTTATAGCAACAAAAACAAAATTAAAAAATATTTTTAAAAAAAATTCAAACCTGTAATAAATAAAAGTGATTTGAAAAACTAAACACTGTATAGTAGTATATTAAAAACCGAAAGCTTGCCATGTTTTACTGCTCTGTGTTATTCCCAAAGCCGATACTTCCTTTTCAAGTCTTTTCTCTCTCTCTTTCTCTCTCACAAGATTCTTCCCTCTTCCATTCTCTCTCTCTCTAGAACTTCGTCCTCTGCTGCCTTCTTCTTCTTTGAGCGGTTGTTGCGGACCGACGAATAAGAGCGAGAACCCTAACACAGCGAAGAGGTGTTCCGTTGAAGCTCAGATCAGCCATGGCAGCAGCAACCTGCACTTCCATGCGGTTCCTCCTATCCGTTTCCCTAACCCTAACTCTGCTCCGCCTCGGCGCCTCCAATTCCGAAGGCGACGCGCTCTACACGCTCAAACGGAGCCTCTCGGACCCTGACAACGTCCTCCAGAGCTGGGATCCCACGCTCGTGAGTCCTTGTACTTGGTTCCACGTCACCTGCAACCAGGACAACCGAGTCACTCGAGTGTATTCTCTCTCTATCTCTCTTTGTTTTGTTTGTTTCTGTGATGTTAAGACTACTTAGTTCCCTTTCCGTGCTCGAGTTTCCTTAATTGTTAGCGTTTGTTGCGTTAATTAAGACTACTAGTACTACCTGTTTTATCAAGCGGTGTTGATTTTTGCCGATTTTTTTAATTCGTTAATTGTTTTGTGAAAGGGTCCTCCGTAAGTTTGCAGGATTCACTGTTTGCGGTTGGATTTGTTTGTTTTTATATTCAATGAACCAAACAAAGCCGCGTTTTCGTCGAATTACTTGCTGTTATTAGTTAACTTTTCATACTTACTTACCTGTTTGTTGTGGTGCTTACGTGTTCTCCATATTGTGAATAATATCATTGGAATTCTTTTCATGTTGTTTAATTATATGCCTTTGCTGTTTTACTTTTTGGGCGCGGGATTACTGTTGGCTATGATGCATAAATATTATACACAATACATGTATAAGTTCGTAGTTGAGTGAATAATCTATGTATTGACAGTGTAAATTTGGCTCCGTCCAATCGCAAATGGAAAAGTTTGTTGACTTTTAAAATAATTAGCTTAAAAGCTATATTAACGATTATTTCTGATTCATTTATGGTGTTGGATTTTAAAATATGTTGGATACAATATATGTAAGGTGCGCGTTTAGATGTGTACAAATTCATAAAACATAATATGTATTACAATTCATGCTTCTATGTCTCGTATATAACTGTATTAAATTAAATTTCTTGTCTTTTATGAGTAGTTTACATGTTTCTTCGTTTCACTTAAACGAATTGTTAAAGTATTGATGTGTGTTGGATAAGATACGAGAATAAAAGGAAAGTATTGTTCTTCATAGATTTTTGCTGTTATAATTGGTAATATTGCAAATCTAAATAAAATGTGTTGGATTGACTGAATCTGTTAATATTCTCTCCTCATTTATGGTGATAATTATGGTGCTTTCTACAGGGATCTTGGTAACTCTAACCTTTCTGGACATTTGGTACCTGAACTTGGGAAGCTTGAGCATCTACAGTATCTGTATGTTTTCTAATTTTTGCTTAATATTTTTTTGCCGATATTGTCACTTAAGTCATTTTGGGTGTCGTATGATGGATAGATACAATATTTATTAGATAGGATACATATATTTGATGTCAGATTCGGTGATATGATTATTGTAAAAACATATTGGCCATTCATGTAAGATACTTGTCAACAAAATAAAAATTATGAATCATTATCATCATAAATGATGTTCTGTTGTCAAATAGTAAAAAGAGAGGACTTTGAGTCTATTTAATGTGCTTTTGTGATGCATAGATACACCACATGTATCAGATACTATGTGTATCCGATGATACAAATATTCTATAAATGTATCTAGATATATCTGAGATGTGTATATAAATATAGAAAGTAAATAATAAATATGTAATTGCAATTATGCAAACCCAAATTGGGGAAACTTCTTGGACATTACTATGAACAAAATAAAAAAAATAAATCACTGTAATTATAAATAATTTCCTATTGTCTTCTAGTAGGAATAATATCAATCTCATTTCTCTCTTGTGATCATCCATAATGAGGACAATTTCCATTTTTTGGTTCATCAAGGAACAATGCTTTATTGTTTCAATATTATACATTGTTCATATATATATATATATATATATATGATATGTATCTATATTAGATTTTCGTGACTTTTTAAAAAGGCTTTGTGTACTTCATAGATATGTTTGGTTTGCCCTCATATGATTAGTAAAATGATTGATCTATTGGCATTTGCCGTGAACTATGGCATTTCATATTTGTTTGAGTTTCGTGTGCTTTTTTTAATTGGATGCAGTGAGTTGTACAAGAACAACATTCAAGGAATTATTCCTCCAGAACTTGGAAACCTGAAGAGTCTAGTTAGCTTGGACTTGTACAACAACAACATATCAGGCACCATCCCGTCTTCATTGGGGAAATTGAAGAATCTTGTCTTTTTGTAAGTCTGTAGTAGCATATTAAGCATGACTGGACTGATCTGTGGCCGTTGCTTCCAGTATTCTTTCATTTGAATCTCTTACAAGAGTTTGAATGATGCAGGAAAATTACAAGAACATTTGGATAGCTACATATGGACTTTGGTGTTTTTCAGTAATACATTTTATGTAAAGTTTGGGCATGGAAAGTTGTGGGCTTTGTGATTGATGTTGATCAGTAGGGCATATATTTGATGTTAAGATATCTGAATTATGACACACTAGATCTCAAATGAATTGCTTCCAAAATTCAAGTGCTCATATCCAAATTTAAACCTCATTCATTGGAGGAATATTAACCGAGTGTTTAGTTCAAAAGAAGGGAGAGAAGGGAAAACAAAATAATTTACTATCTTATCCTTAGAATAGACAAATAAAGCCATTAAGTAAGTGCAATTTAGTCCTATCAGTGTAAGGAAACAAAATCTCCCCCCTTAAAAAGAAGGGGGTGATCCATGAATTATCGCCTATGAGTGAGTGAAGAGAGACTCTAATCTGACTCATTCTAATTAGATTGAGATGATTTCAATCCCAACTTTCAGTGGTACGATTCAATCTGCAAGGGTTCCTGTGTAATATCAAACTTTTCAATTTATAAGTTTTGATGGACCATGTCTGATCAACATCCAAAATCCTTCATAAATCAAGCAACTAGTCAGTAAAACTATTTGCTTTCCCAGGGTATTCAACCAACACCAGGAAGCTAAGTTAAAATCTAAAATTAAGTAGCAATCTTAGTTAGTAATTCCATTTTTGAAGTGTTGGAAGCTGTTAGTCTTTCAATATGATACGGTGTGACTTACCATATTCTTGACCGGTGAAGCCATTGATTATTATTTTGTGGAATAAAATATTCAACACTGCATGTTTCTCATTTGTGTTTTCTTTGCAGACGACTAAATGACAACCACCTAACTGGCCCTATCCCCAAGGAACTTGCTGCTGTCTCAAGCCTTAAAGTAGTGTAAGTAAAAATGTTGTCTTTATATGTTGATCATGATAAGATTATTAGGTGGTATGAAGAAGATGTGGGCTTTCAGAGAGACTAAACATTAACTTATTTTCAGGGATGTCTCCAACAATGATTTATGCGGTACAATTCCTACCTCTGGGCCATTCGAGCATATTCCATTGAATAAGTAGGTTCCGATATATCTCTCCTGTGCCTTCTTTTTGTTTCTTTTAATTGTTGGGGTCTGGGAAGGGGGGCAACAACGAGAACCTAGTAACCTTGTCTGCCATACACTGCTATATTTATCACGTTGCAATTTTTGCTCCTTAATAAGATGTTAAAGATGTCTTATTCACATTCTATTTATGAAGGTCCTGTTAAACTGTTGTTCACATTCTGTTTATGGACCTGTTAAATTGTGATGGTAATATTTGATTGTTGTGTGTGATAATGATACAGCTGCATGTAATAGACATTCTCCAATCATTTCAGGGGATAATAGGAATGCAAAGTTTTGATTTAATTAACAATGTATTTGAGGATTGTGATGGCAGTGAATGTGATTGCATTTTATTTGTCCCATAGAGTTAATTATAGTCAGTCTTCCTGCATTTTTCTGGTGCACTAATTTTGAAGTCCTTCCGAAGTCTGCACTCTAGATTCTAGCTAGAACTTGTTTTCTGCTATCTGGTTATCTTCTTTCCTGTTACCTGTTGAATAAGCATTTTTTTTTGTTTCAATGCTGTAGCTTTGAGAATAACCCTCGTTTGGAAGGTCCAGAGTTGTTGGGTCTTGTAAGTTACGACACAAACTGCTCGTGAATAACGTTATGTGGTAGGATCTCTCTCCCTATATATATTCTAAAATTGAAGTGTATTACCTCATAGTATAATGGGCAGTGGTAAATGTAATCTCTGGTATATGTAAATTTACATACTGAAGAGCATTGGCATTTGTAACAATATTATGATCTGACAATGATGTTGAGACTTGAATATCTGTTGATGTAATACTAGAAAAAAATCGACTTGGTTACTCTGAAAATATTTGACACGCATTCCTCCCCGCTGTAAAGGAATACTTTTCGTCAGTTCCTATTGCAAGCCCTGTTATTATTTCTTTGTCGCCGTGGTATTCACTTGACATATATAACTTTTGCAGGGTGTCAGTATCTTGTGCAAGGGGAAAAACTTTCCTCAAAGGTGGTTTACTCGTTAAGATTTGATGTTAAAAATTGTTTCATGATTCTAGGTTTTGTCCTATTTTTCTGACAAAGGTGACGCTTATGAAGCAAAGGATACAATGAAAATGGTAAACAAGACCATCAAATACGGGTCTTGAGTTAAAGTTAGATGGTTTGAGTTAATCGCTCAGAATTATAAATATCATTTAGAGATATTTGGGGAAAGTGAAATTGCGGGCAGATAGATGTAGAGTGGAGGTGTAATAATTGACAAATTAATTTGGGGAGTGATTGACAAGTTTTTAATTAAATAGTTCTTTCCTTCTATTGCATACATGGGATTCATTTGGTAATTAACTACGAAACATCTAAACACATTTGTTTTAGCAAGTTTGAGAATTGGGTCATTTAGCATGGTGAAATCATTTACATCGATAAGAGATATCATGGCAAGAGCTGGAAAATGAGTTGTGATGCAAGTACTCAATTGTTATAACTATAATGTGTTGTTGGTTATGTTATGCATTTTCATCGAGCTCTTTCAATTACTTTATTTATTATTTAAATGAAAAATAAGTATAATATTTTGTTTAGTTATGCATTAGTTAAAAAAAATTGATAATAAATGGAAAACATACCGGTCTCCTTCTTATTCACTGTTCTTCCCAATTTCCATTTTGGCTAAGTGAACTCTCGGGTCTCTCTCACATAAAACCATACTTGGTATTGCAGCATTCTGAATTGTCGCGATGTGTAAAGCAAAGAACAAATAAATTTATAAACGCTTTCAATAGAGATAGTTTCGCAGCACAAATTAAATGCAAACAATTTTAGAACGTGGGATTCTTACATTTTTATTATACAATTCTACTCATAATTGTATCTACGCTTACGATACTATTAACTTAGGAATAAATTAGTATGTTCACTAACATTACCAAAGTGTCAGGATGGCCGAGTGGTCTAAGGCGCCAGACTCAAGTTCTGGTCCTCGAAAGAGGGCGTGGGTTCAAATCCCACTTCTGACAGTTTCTTCTTAGTTGGAACAAAAGCAAATGGTAATAAAGGAACAACAGGCTCGCCTAAATAAGTTTTTTTGTCAAGCCAAGCCCTTTTAATGAAAGATTAGTTAGGACAAAACAAATGTTATAAATGAAACACTCTCACCTATATATAGAAAATGAAAATAAATAAGTTAATAGGTGTGAAGATCTAATTTTTTGATTATTATTAATTTTTTTCATAAAATTTGGTTAAAACCTTTTAATATATAAAACTTGAATATGAAAATTCATCTTGAAAATTTAAGTTTAATTCCACTTGAACCAAGTGTTTGTCAGTAATAGGGTCACAAACTTTGAACATTAAGGATGGGTTAAGTTCGGTTGAGAAATATTAAATTATTAAACTTACAAATCATTCTTACATTTCTTTAAATGCTTACCATTAACGAGAGAGAGTTTAAGTCAATTGAATGCAAAAGTGGTGAAAAATAATTTTTTACACTGTTGTGGAAGTTAGAGCAAATTTATCAAGTGGCTTTGTATATCTCTATTCCCATCTGAAAATCCTGGCTCATGAATGAAGTGTTGAAGTTTAAGTTTTCGAAATTATTTACAATTTTAATGTTTTAGAAAATTAGTTTTACAATTGAATAAATGACTGAATTTATTTACAAAGTATTATAATCTCTTCTAGTCTCTAAACTTAACAAATCAAGTAAGTAAATTAACGTTATACTAAACAGTTCACAAGTATTAAAAACTTATTCAAACTAGATTTGCACTACAATAAATATATCATCATTGTATGAACTAAATTCACATTTAATATTTTTATTATATTTTAATTTAAAACCAATGGATAATTGATGAAGTTGTGAATTATAAGCTTCACTTAAAATATTTATTTTTTCTATAAGATTTTATTCTTTTCTTTAATACTTTTCTCAAGTTTAAGAATATTTTTATAAAAAACATGAATTCAGTGATACATATATATGAATGTTCAAGATACATTTTTCCTTCAAGGTAAATAGTGTAATTTTTAAAATATTAGATTTCAATTTAAAATCAAGTTTCATTAGAATTTTTTTTTTCTTTTTCTACGTGAAACTTTTTCTTCAATAATTTTAGAGATTACCTGCATAATTTTATTATTTTAAGATAAATTGCCATGATGAAAATTTTATAGTTTACTCATTTGGAGTATATAAAATATTTTTCTTAAAACTAAATTATTATATATCTACAAATTAGTTTTATCTATTCTTGATTTGGAGCAAGTAATTTGTATTTCAGAGAAGAAAAATAAGTAAATTATTTGTGTTTGAATACGTTTACATTAAACGTTATCATATTATAAGAGAAGCCACTATTCATAGTTTTTCAACAAGTTATCAAATTAATATAGAATAACTTGTGAAGTTTGATAACTTGAACTCATAAAATTTAGTCGAAGAAAATATTTTCCGAACAATCTTATATTTAATCATGTACAAAATATATATACAGACAAATTAATCAGATTCACTTGATCACAGGACTGAACCTTACTTTATAGCAACACAAACAATAAGTGAAGGACACAACCTGTGCTGAAAACTACCTTTTTTTTACAAAAAACACAAGAAAAAGATGAAAATGGACATTGTGGTGGGTCTCTGAGACAGAAAAAAAAGATTTTATACGAAATGACTCTAAGCCAAGAAGAGTCATTACACATACAAAATATGTGGGTATTTATTTATTTATATTTTAAAAATAATTATTGTTTTCTCGATGATAAGAAATATGTATTTTTTTCAAATTTAATAAATAACTAATCTAAGCAGTTTTAACATTTTTTTTTTGTAAAATCACTTTCTAGTTAATTTGATTATGTGGTAATTGAAAAGAATCATGGTGGGAGTCACATAATGTTCTATCACCTTAGATATTAACTTCAAAGCTATCATAAATTTTTTAATGTGATATATCTATATTTAATCTTATAAGTTATGTTAAATTTAGGTTTAATAGATATTTTGGTTTTAATATTTTGTGAGAATTTGTAATTTTTTTTATATTTAATTTTTTTTTTCAATTAAGTCCTAAATTTTATTGAAATTTTTCATATGATTTCTTTTGTTAGATTAATGTTAACTATATGAGACGTAACACATTCAAGTTATCTCGTGTCACGTGAATAATGATAAAAGGATACGGACATAAAAAACACTACAATCTGTGAATTTTTGACAAAAAAAATTATATTAACAGATTTAATAAAATTTGAGATTTAATTGAAAAAAACTAAAAAATTTAAGACTCAATTAAAAAAAATAAAATAAAATTTGAAACTCAATTAAAAAAAATCAACATAAAAAAATATTGTAAATTCTCATAAAACAGTAGGATCAAATGTTTATTCAACCTTAAATAATTTAAATAAGTTAAAAAAATCTAGTATCAATTAGTTTAACATTATTCATGAATGATATATGTTAAATTCTTAAAGATATAGAAAACCAATAATATAAAAAGTATGATATTTCATTAGCATTTTACTGTCATATTATAAAGATTAATTTTAGAAACAATCGTGATCCACCACGGTTTTAAACACGCATTCATCATTATCACCACTTTTGTAAACACTGATATTAAGACGTAATATCTCTTTAAGTGCTATCTGTTACTATATATGAAAAAGCCAACCTCCAAAATGGCACAACCTACATAGCATGATCAAACCCTTTTCAACTCTCAGATTTTTCAGTTCATTCGTTGCAACTTCATCAGTGTGTTGTTGACAATATCCTCAAAGCAAAAACAAGATCACTATGATCTTCAAAGCTCTCACCCTGATGTGCATTTGGCTGAACATGGCTCATTCATCACTAGGAGGTGTCAGGCATTACAAGTTTGATGTGGAATACATGATCCAGAAACCAGATTGCATTGAGCACATTGTGATGGGAATCAATGGCCAATTTCCAGGCCCCACTATCAGAGCTCATGTTGGTGACATCCTTCATATTTCTGTCACCAATAAGCTTTTCACAGAGGGAACAGTTATTCACTGGCATGGAATTAGACAGGTTTTTATACACAAACTTATATATATATATACATATATAATAACTAGATTTGAATTAATTTATTTCAAAAGAAACCAAAAACATATTTTATATTGTATTTTTATTCACCTTTCTCTCTCTTTCTGTATGTATAGATATTAAAATTTAAAGCCATGGATTGTTTTTGTGCAGAAGGGAACACCTTGGGCAGATGGAACTGCTTCAATTTCGCAGTGTCCTATAAACCCCGGTGAAACTTTCCATTATAGATTCACAGCTGATAAGGTATATGAAAAATGATGACAGATGAAGTGTAAAATATACTATTAAGCCTAACTATATTATATATGAGTTTAATGAATAAGAAGTGTATGCACATTTTTAACACTAATTATATTCTTTGGAAATATAAGTAGATGTGTAGAGTTATAATGTTTATTAATAGTTTAATTTCTATTATATTTAATGTCTTCAAGGGTAAAAGTATGATGCAGGTAGGTACATACTTCTATCATGGACACTATGGTATGCAGAGAAGTGCAGGATTATATGGTTCTTTGATAGTTAATTTACCAAAAGGGAGAAAAGAAACATTTTATTATGATGATGAGTTCAATTTTTTATTAAGTGATTGGTGGCACAAAAGCACATATGAACAAGAGGTTGGTCTCTCCTCCATTCCATTCAGATGGGTCAATGATCCTCAGGTGAATTAAATAAAACACTTATCATCCAATTCAATTCTTGTAGTTTTATTCTTTAATACCTTGTTTGAAAAAAAAAAACTAAACAATACACTAATAATGGCTTTTGATTTTTGTGGGTGACATGTTGATAATTTTTTGTAGAACAATTTGCTTTGAACCATGATTTTGGTAGGCTTTGTTCTTTGTAGAATTGAAAATAAAAATTTTGTGGGTATGAGCAATAACTATCTTCCATATAAGTCAGTAATGTAATACTACAAAATTAAATCGAAGTTTAATATTGTAATATTAAAATGTAACTTTTATCAAATCAAATTACTTTAAATATACACAACTAAAATCTTACATATATTTCCAAAGATTTCTTTTTGCAAATACAGAACAATATTGACAGAAAATTAATTTCTTAAATTTTTTATAAAGTATGAGACATCTAGTAATAATATTTTTAATTAAATATATTTTTAAAAAGTTAAAATATTTTGAAAATTTAAGTTTATAATCATACCCAAACATTCAACAATTAGAAGTGAAAAAAAAATACAAAAGTAGAAATAAAAGATAGAATAAAACATGTGAATAGTTAGCTAGAATGGATAAAACAGAAAGAAAAGCGAATTGTGTGATCAGTATTTTAAGTTGATTAATTTTTTATTAATAAATTACTATTTGTTAAACATAAAATTATGTATTATCTTTTAACTTTTATATTTTAAAATATTTAATTTTTAAAAACAAATTAAAAGGTTATTACTTCTATTCATCCCGCCTTTTTAATTGTCATTTCATATTTTTTGGGAGAGGAGGAAAACTTTTACTGAATAAAATTGATAAAAAATAACCTTTCTACTTTCTATTTTTAAATAAATAGTGAAAACTTGATGTCTTTATTATCTTATATGCATTTTTTTCACTACTATATTTCTATAAAAATAAACTAACATATACAGCAAAAAATAGATGTAATAGCATGTTGTCAACTTTATGACGCCATGTAATGAATAAATGTGGATCCAAATTCATTGGCAATAGAATATTTTTTGTTTGTACTTGAAGTTGGTGAAACCCCAACCTTGGTGGTGAAAATTACAAAATGTACCATGCATTAATCTATATTTGAAGTTATTGTTTCTTAAAAAGCTAAAAGAGTTATTCGTTTTGAATGCATCAAACAACAAAAAATTCCTCTCATTATTTATTGAAAGAATACTGTAACCCCTTATAACTTTCTTTGATTTATTGCTTTGTAATTTGGCAGCAATTTGATTAGAAATAATTTCCTGAAATTCCAAAGTTAACTTTTTCAGTCTCTGCTCATAAATGGAAGGGGTCAATATAATTGTTCAATGGCAGCTCATCTTATTAAAACCACACTGCCACAGTGTAAGTTTAAAGTTGGTGAAGAATGTGCACCCCACATTCTCACAGTACATCCAAACAAGACTTACAGGATAAGGATTGCCAGCACAGCTTCCTTAGTATCTCTCAATTTTGCCATTGGAGTAAGTTTATCTACAATATATATATATCCATTCTTTTTTGGATTCGATCTTATACATACGCGAGGAAAATAATAAAAAAAAAAATAACTCATCCACTTTCTTTTTCTTTTATCACTTAGGAGTTGTGAGAGATGAAAGTCTCATACACTGTTTTGAATGAGAAAAAGAAATGAAGAATCCTTTTTTCGACTCTGACTCTTCCACTTCAGTCGTTGCTTTTTTTTTCATTTACTTCGAAAGTAGCTGCTTCAGCTTCATCCACTCGAATTTTTGATATTCCTTTTTATTTCTCATCAAACGAATGACATCATACATAGTTTGTGGTTTAACATGATTATTCAGGAAGAGAATGTATATAAGAAAAGATAACACCTCTAACATAAAATCTTAAGATTGAATGTTTATGAGTCTTTATTTTTTTTAATACACTTTAACTTTATTATGTCTATTCAATATAAGTCTTTTGTTCTCATTCTTGAATTCCTAATAAATTTTTCACTTTCTCTTTTCTCTCGTATAGGACCACAAAATGATGGTGGTGGAAGCTGATGGAAACTATGTGAAACCATTTACCACAGACAACATACACATACACTCTGGTGAGAGCTACTCAGTCCTCATCACCACAAACCAAGATCCAAACACAAACTATTGGATATCAGTTGGTGTAACAGGAAGAGAATCCACTCCTCAAGCATTAGCCATTTTAAACTACAAAAAAAACCCTACCACACTTTTGCCTACTTCTCCACCCCCCTTGACACATCAATCAGCTGGTGGCTACAATCTCACCAGAGCATTTACTCACAAAATTCTTGCCCTTAAAGGAACCCCACAACCTCCTCATTACCATAACAGAAGACTCCTCCTTCTCAACACAGAAAACTTAGTTGATGGACATGACAGATATGCCATTAACAACATCTCCTTAGTGTTACCCTTAACTCCTTACTTAGGTGCCATCAAGTATAAAATCCATGGTGCATTTGACCAGAATCCACCTCCTGATAACTTCTCAGCAGATTATGATATCTTCAATCGTCCATTAAACCGTAATTCAAAAAGTGGAAATGGGGTTTACACCTTGGAGTTGAACCATGTGGTTGATGTGATACTCCAAAATGCCAATTCTTTGAATGAGAGAAATATCAGTGAGATTCACCCTTGGCATCTGCATGGACATGACTTTTGGGTTTTGGGGTATGGAGAAGGGAAGTTTCAACAGGGTGATGAGAAGAAATTCAACTTGAGGAACCCACCATTAAGGAACACTGCAGTGGTATTCTCCTATGGTTGGACTGCTTTGAGGTTTAAGGCAGATAACCCTGGAGTTTGGGCCTTCCATTGTCACATTGAGCCTCACTTGCAGATGGGAATGGAAGTGGTTTTTGCTGAGGGTGTTGAACATGTGAAGGGTATACCTAGAGATGCTATTGGATGTGGCCTTACCAGGAAGATTGCCATGAACAAGAAACACAGTTGAAACTAAGACCTACATATGTTTGTTTGTCATTAATAATTTAATTTACGTTTCTCTCATGCATTTGTATTCTTCCCTTCAACATTCTTTCTGAGTTATGATCTTATGTTTCTATTAGGGGATTACCTCACTAAATCGGCTACTCTATATCTTTCAATTGTGATATTATGCTTATTTGATAATTGTCTGTATATTTTTAACATATTTTTATTATTTATGAAATTTATTAAAAATTATAACACATTTTACGAACTTTCTTCTTTCCAATAAACCTTTCTTATAATTTTATAACTTTTAACAGACAGTAATAAATAATGTGTTAGAAGATATTTTTAGTATTTAATAATTTTGAAATGCGCTTTTATATATTTTAATCAATTTTAGATAATAATTAAAATATATATTTAAAAAAATGTATTCATATTTCTTTGATAATATGACATACATTTATAGTCAGCTTGCATCACTAACACTAGTGTTTTTTTTTATTTAATAAGAAAAACTAATAATAAGGGTAAAAAACTATAAGGTTATGCATTTAAATTGATTTATCTTGATAGTTAGGATTAAGAAAAAAGGTTAATGTAGATTAACATTTGTAAGAATTATTTTATTTAAAGAATAAGATTGTCTATTTAAACTTGATATATAATTATGTAATTGAGTTTTAAGAATTGAATTTGGCATATTTTTTAATATGGCACTAAAATAATTGAAATGACAAATCTAATATAATGAAAATATAATTTAAAAAAAATATATCACCTTTGAGATTAATATTTATATTATATTTACCAGTTATAACTTTCGGTGTGAATCAAATATTAAATATAGAAATTGATTTTTGAGAAGCCTAAATAAATTTTTTAAAAAAGAAACATGATATTCAGCATAATGCTTAGAAGAATGAAATTAAGTATAGCAATTATAATGCGATGGAATAATTATTTTAAAACGTATTCATCATAATGTGAAAAAAATCACTCTTAGAAAAGTTTGGAGGAAACTCTGAAAAGAGGTATTTTATTATAGAAAAGAATTGCATTTATCCCTTATTTATATTTATTTAATATTTGTCCAAAGTATGAAAAACAAGATATTATTTACAGAATATAATACATTTTAATCTGGTCATTTGTTTCACATCATAAATCTTTGAATGAATTCTTAAATTTATTTATAGTGATAATCTGGTCAAAATTTTGGCTTGACTATAAAGTAGGATTATAGTAAAATTTAAAAATAACTTTTTACACATGATGAAAATATAATTTTCTCACCTGCTTAATACGAAAAAATAAAATGTGAAGAACATCTTGTTTAGATGAATAACAAGGTGATCAAGTTGTGTAAATTATGATGTTTAATTCTAATTAATAAAAAAGAAAATAAAATATTTTTAACATATACAAAAAAATATAAAAAAAACTCCGTGATAAAAAATAATTTGTTTATCCAGCAAATTTTGTTAAAGATATATCTAGCCCAGTCGTTGGCTAACACAAGCGCTACTCACTTAAAACTTGTTGGTGGGCCTGGGCCTGGGCCTGGGCAACTTTAAGTTAAACAATACAATGTCCTTATTTCTACAGAATTTAATAATGTCATATTAGATTAAAAATAATTCATACAAAATCCCAAATTATTTTAAGAAATATACTGTTCTCTTTAAGAATTCTTAGCTACAAATTAAAAACTTCAAAAAAAAAATTAAGTCTTATTTAAAATTGAAGAATGAAATTATAATTACGTTTAAATATAAATTACTATTTAACCATACTATATATTGATTCCAGCAACGTTTTTCTTATTTATGCAATGAAATTAAAATAAAATAATGACTATTTTAATTTTCTAAAAAATAATTTTAAACGAATCAAGAATTCAAGACAACTAAATAAATTAAAATATATTAAATTTGTGAAAAATATTCTATACAGTGAAAAATATAAAAATGGTGATATTTTTGGTTGAGTTGAGATTAAAAATATAAAAAAGATTGAGTGTAAAAAAAATTGACCGAAAGATCAGTTTGATCTAATATACATAAGATAAGACACCAAAGTGAAAGTTAGTAAAAATAAAAGATGTAATTGAAAAAACGTAGGTAACAGAACATAATTTATTTTATCCAATATATTTAATGTTTTATTTTTTTTCTATTTTTACTAATAATCAAATACTTAAAAGGCTAAAGCATTAAATGATTCCTACAAAGGGAAAGTACAAAAGTTAAAAAGCTATAACTTTTCTCTCAATATTTATTACTTCTCTACGACTTTTTTTTATACACTTCTCTTTGCATTAATATTACCCAATCAACTTCTATGTTCATATATATAGCACAATTTAAAGAAATACACACAATAGTTTTAAATAAATAATAGAAAGAAAAGGGTAAACTAAAAAAAGTATTTAAGAATACAAATATCTGAACATTTGGAAACAAATAATCATTTGAACATGTTTAAACATATAAAAAATCTAAATAATATATAGTGAATTCACTTATTTAAAAAGTGATACACTAAAAGACATATAGAGTCATATTATTAATCTAATACATTTTTTATGATGTTATTTAATTTTTCTTTATATTTGTCTATTATCATACTATTCAACTGGTCACACGTTCTATTTTGCAACAAAAAAAATATTAATATTAAACTAACATTTCCCTAAGATATATTTTAGAAAGAAAAAAAGTAAAAATTTTGACACAAAAAGTTGAATAAACAAACATTGCAAAACAGTGTTCCATGCAATTGATTAAGAATGTTTTTGTTTTATAGTAAGAAATAGTCAATTATTTTTCATAAGGAAAGTGAAACAGTAAATAATTACTTTTACTTTTTTTACAGTATGGCCATATTATTGTGGACAGAATGGATTGCAGGTACATGCATGTGTAGCTTCTTTTCTCTATATATTGAACCCCACATCTTTGCCCTAATGCACAACCTATGTAGTAGATGAATAACTTGTGATTGATATTTGAGAAATTTCCTTCTGGTGTGGCTCTCTGAGCAGAAGTAAGAACAAAATGAGCTTAAGAGGTTTAATCTTGTGGTGTGTTTGGTTGAGTTTGTTGCAGCTATCACTTGGAGCTGTGAGGCTCTATAAGTTTGATGTGGAGTATAGGTATGGTGAGCCAGATTGCCAAGAGCAAGTTGTGATGGGAATCAATGGCCACTTTCCTGGACCAAACATAACAGCTGAAGCTGGAGACACCCTTCATATTATTCTCACCAACAAGCTCTCCACAGAAGGAACAGTTATTCACTGGCATGGAATCAGACAGGTTTTTGTACTATTTTTACATTTTCCTTTCTCTCTCTCTCTCCATGCATACAGAAATATCATTTGGAGAATGTAAAAGCACTTTTACCCCATATTTCTTTGGATTCTGTGTTGCAGTATGGAACTCCTTGGGCAGATGGAACTGCTTCTATTTCTCAGTGTGCTATAGCTCCTGGAGAAACTTTTCATTACAGATTCACAGTTGACAGGGTATAAAATCAAGTCTAAGTTTTTTTATGTTATGTGATGCTTTTCATGTAATATACATTTGTTACTCTAAAGTTTATCACATTTTTGTATGAACAAAACTTAGATGTACACAGTACTACATTTTTGTAATGTAAGTTTTTTCTTTCCTTTTATGATTTTGCATGTGATGTTGAATGTCTTTAAGTATGACCATGAGGTAAAATATGGTGTAGGCAGGTACATATTTTTATCATGGACATTATGGAATGCAAAGAGCAGCAGGATTGTATGGTTTTCTGATAGTAAATTTAGCAGAAGGAAAGAAAGAGAAATTTCATTATGATGGTGAATTTAACATTTTGTTAAGTGATTGGTGGCACAGAAGCACACATTCTCAAGAGGTTGGTCTGTCCTCCATTCCTTTCAGATGGATTAATGAACCTCAGGTAAATCAAAGTAAACAAAATAACTATGTTATATATATATATTGTTATTTTTTTATTCTTGAGACAACTTTTTTAATAACTATGTTATTGGTATAAAATATGGGTGAAGTATAATTATTTTTTCTTTTGGAAAATTTAGTTGACATTTTTAATGAAATTCATATATATTTGAGCTAATGATGAGATGAAAATAAAAGAGAAAAGTAGAAATAAAATTAATTATAAAATTTTGAATTTTTTTAAACTGCATACAATTAATAGAAAATTATTATTAATATTAATATTATTATTATTATTATTTCTTCTCCTATGTTTCTGTCTAAATAAATAACCATAGTATTATTAATGAGGTGTAAACATATCATATGCATGTGGATCCAAATTCTTGGCAGATCAAAATCTAACACCCGAAACAAATGTTCATCTTCCTGCTGACCAAATTAGAGAACAAAGACAAAAATGAATTTATTGGATCATCCCCTGTAAGTGGAAGTTAATTTAAAGAACAAAGAACATATTAGAGAACAAAGACCAAAATGAATTTTAAAGAACATATTCAATTTTCAACAAGAAATCAATTTACAAACTTTATTGGTAATTAAGGTATTTCTAATAATGAGATTTTTTAACTCTAAATATTCATGCTTTTCTTTTTATTTATGCATGATTATATATGTGTATTGTATATAAAAAATAAGTAGTGAAACATTCATAATTTTGTTTTTGAAGATTGAAAGTTACATGATAAACCCAATGCCGAATTACCTTTTCAAAGAATGCTAATATATAATCTATACTTTGTGTAGAAGTCTATTATTTATACACTAAAATAAAAACTCTCTTTGTCAAAATAATAAAACAAGAATTAAAATATATTTAATTAGTTTTTAATTATGATTACCAAAAGTTAGTGAGCCATACAAAAGATGAGAATCTAATAGTGCCGTGCTTATTCAACTAACTTTTTTTAATTAAGTGATCCAATTAAGAGTAAAAATATCTAAAATTTCTCTCCTTTAAGTACTTTATAACATTTAATTGATTCTATAAAGTTTCAAGGTGAGGCTAACTCTAGAAGTAGAAGGAACCAAAAAAACATCTACCTCTACACTACTTTAATAATTATAAGTTTGAGCTTATTAAAGCCATTTGAATTGAGATAATTTTCTGACCTTTCTAACATTTTACTTTTTCAGTCTCTACTTATAAATGGAAGAGGACAATACAATTGTTCTTTGGCAGCTAATCTCATCAACACCTCTTTGCCCCAATGCAAGTTTAGAGGAAATGAATAATGTGCACCCCAAATTTTTCATGTTGATCCAAACAAGACTTATAGAATCAGAATTGCTAGTACAACTTCTTTAGCATCTCTCAACTTGGCTATTGGAGTAAGTTTTTATTTTTTTTCTCCATGAAATTTTTATATGTATAAGTATAATGGTAGTTTTTTCTATTTTAATTATTTTGAATTTTATTTGTGATGATGAAGCATATAAAACAGTACTTTCTTTTTCATAATTTTACTATCAACTAAATTGTCCAATATTACCAATTTTATTTATTTAATGATAGATATCATGTTAGGAGAAATATATTATGACAATGTTGTTAGTGTGTTACCAGCTAGCACTCTTTTACTGATATTAATATAAATGTATATGATATAAAATATGATTTATTTACTTCAAAAGCACCTACAAGTTTCTTAATTTTTATTTGCAAAACCAAATAAATAATTTAATTTCCCTTTACCTAACTATTTACACCCTTTTTAAGTTATAATTGAGTATGTGTTAAAGTCTTGAAAATTAGTTTTTTTTTTGTCTTGTGTGATTTTGGGCATTTCTCAAGTTCAGTTAAGCTGGGTTTTTAATTGACTTGAATTTACACATTTTAGGCAACATATAATATTTTATATTGATATACAATTTTATTTGAATATTCAATAAAATAATATTAGTAATAACTTCATATACCTATAGTTAAATTTATACATATTTCAGTTAGACCACCCCCCCAATCATTTATTTGGATTATATGATTGGATTCCAACATAAACTATCCTAGCACCCCACAAGGGTTAACTATCCTAAACTACAACACAATCTCTGCATCAGTTTTCCCCACTTCTCCACCACCAATCACACCTCAATGGGATGATTACAATCGTAGCAAGACATTCACTTACAAAATTCTTGCACGGAAGGGAACCCAAAAACCTCCTCAACACTATGATCGCAGGCTTCTCCTTCTCAATACACAGAACCTTGTTGATGGATACACTAAATGGGCCATCAACAATGTCTCCTTAACATTGCCATCAACTCCTTACCTAGGCTCTATTAAGTTTAATGTCAACGGTTCCTTTGACACCAAAACCCCCCCAGACACTTTCCCAGAGGATTATGACATCTACAACCCTCCCTTGAACCCTAATTCAAACAATGGTAGTGGGGTTTACATGTTCCAGTTTAACCAAGTGGTTGATGTGATACTCCAAAATACTAATGTAATGAAGGGGACAAATAGTGAGATTCACCCTTGGCATTTGCATGGGCATGACTTTTGGGTTCTGGGGTATGGAGATGGGAAGTTTCAGCAGCGTGATGAGAGGAAATTCAACTTGAAGAACCCTCCATTGAGGAACACTGCAGTGATATTCCCCTATGGCTGGACTGCTTTGAGGTTCAAGGCAGATAATCCTGGAGTTTGGGCCTTCCATTGTCACATTGAGCCTCATTTGCACATGGGGATGGGTGTGATTTTTGCTGAGGCTGTTCTAAATGTTAAGAACATACCTAGGGAGGCTCTAGCATGTGGCCTTCTCAGGAAGGAGTTCATCAATAATAAACACAACTGAAGCCAGCACTACCTTCATGCTTTGCCCTTTCTTACTTTAGTGTGGCTTTGAGTTTTAGTCTATTTCCCTCATCATTCTGTTGGTGTATTCTGCTTTTATTAAGGGTTAGGTTGGCCTTTGACTACCCTATGTTGTGCTTTAGTCATGTCTTGTTCCCTTTTTTTGTATTTTTTTCTCTTTGCTAGACTTGAAAAGTTATTATGATAAATGCGTTGATCAGTTGAATGTGTTTGGATACATGATAAATTTGCAGGTCCTATATGCTATGTGTTATTTACATAAACTGCGGTTTTGAATATAAGGTTAATTAAAGATTAAGAAAAGAGTGAGTTGGATGGTGAGAGCTTGAGTATATGATAGGTTTTGTTTTAAGTTCAAATTGAATCAAATGAAAAAGAAATTGCATAGATTATTAAGAATATGAATTACATATATTAACAAATGAAAAAAAATAGCATAGCTTAATTTGCTGAGAATAACTTAGTGCGTGAGTTACCATGTGTATTATGCTTCTACTATCTTATAAAATTTATTTATTTTAAACTTTTGTTTAATGAATTTATAGAGAACAATTTTTCATCTGAGTGAAAATTTAGTGCTATCTCTGCAATATAATTACAACCCTCCATGACACTTTTACTTGGTGGCCTGCGCAATTATATTACTCAATGAACTGGCTTCTTCTTTGGCAGTTTCCACTAAATCCTCCTGCAACTCATTACCACAAAATCAGAATTTTGAAACATTAGATACAATTTCTCAAGCATATATATAGTGTTGTTATCTAATTATTGAAGTAAAACTTTAATTATGATGAACAACGCAAACAAGTGCTAAAGAAATTGCATGTAAGTTTTTTCTACAATGTGATAACATAAGAAACTGAAAGTGGAATGAATGCTTTATAATGTTACCTGGGCACCAATCAGTCTCAGAGTTGTTCTCTTGCTAGTCTCCTGCATGGCTCCAGCAAGCAAAATTTCATCCAATATAAAATATGCCTGCAAGGATCAAGCCCAATTTTAACATCTGATGCAAGATTAATATTGAAGAACATTACACAACATTACTATTCTTACTTATTTATATAGGACTTTCAAATTTGTATTAAAAAACATAAACAATATGATTGATCACAAAGTAAACTGCAAACTTGTGAGGGATCCTAGTCTCATTTGTCACAGAAGCTATGTTGTTTAGCATGACATCAGATCGTAACTTTTATGTCTGAGAAATATAGTTGAACTGTGCATTATTAATATGAGGATTCATATTCAAGTTGTTGAATAATATAACTAGAGAATACAGTCTAAGAGAAAATGATTTACCTTATGGAAATTAAAGATTAAATCCAACTCACAAACCTGGTAAAAGAAGCAAGAGAGAAACAAATTCAGGTTCTGTGTGTACAATTTATTAAGAACTTCAGATTTCAACATTTATGGTACTAACACTGCCAAAATAGCGATCCAGAGTCTCAACATAGTGATGAATAATGGCCAGAGTCTCCAATTCATTGTCTTCCTCATCATTGCAGATACAAAAGTAAAGGCTAGCATATCTGAACAATACCAGAATCAAGAGTCTCTCAATTGTTGTGGTTCAACGTATTATGTTAGTCACTCAACTCAACAAATCTTGACCCACCTTTTGTAAACAACTTTGAATCCCATCCACTCTACGAAGTTGCACAACTTTGGGGCTCGAGAGATAATTACCCCACTTAATTCTCGAATTAGCTTCCAAAAAAAGTAGATTAGTCAATGTCGTAAGCATAACTTGTGCACAAGACAACAATAAGCAAAATCATCGTCAAAGGGTAACTGACCACTCTTTGAATAGGTTATATAGTGCCTATAGTTATCAGAAGACATAAACATTAACGTTTGATATAAAAATACCAAGATGTCTATGAAATATGCCCAATGGTAAACTAATTTGTTCAGTTCTAAAAATCACATTGGAGAAAAATACCAAACAAGTGATATTCATAATAAAATAACATTATATAAAATGTAAGAAATTGTAGATCCAATTACGTTCTATGCATTGAGTTAACATTAGATTAGACCCTTTTATTGTATATTTGAATTACGGATTAATTACCTTGGATCTCTCCTTTTGAGAGTATGGTGAATACCATTTTGTGAGTCTCACTTTTCCTTGTCGACTAATGAGAAGCACAAAGTGAATCTGCAACAAAAAAGAATGATTTTTTTGAAACCACTATAATTATAATAGAGACGCATATACACATGATCTATATAATTTAAAATCATATCCATCTGTGGAGGATGTTAAGCCAGCACCACAAATGGTGACATTAGAGACAAAATGGGTTAGGTTCATCGGAAGGAATCGCATAATTTTGTACAACTATGTAACATTTCACAGATTGACAGAAAAATAAAAACAAATACAATGAATTGAAAATAATCAAGAGATGACAACCACGATAAGGCAAAAGATGTACCATTATATACTGAGATGGAGTTTCAGAGAAGGAACACTAATAAATTTGTCTGAGATTGCTTTTCACATTGCAGAAAGAGAGAAAGGTATTTCATTTGGTAATTATAATAGAATTAGGATGAATAAGATAAGAAAAGAGAAGGACTAAGAAACATTATCAACTTTTGTTTATATGATTATAAATCACTGTAACACCTTTTTAATTAATAGAGGGCTATTTTATATATTGTAATATTGAAAAGCTACGGAAAGGAATTTTTTTATAAACATTTTCAAGAGAAAAGTATGAAAAGAAAAAATAAAATATTTTTATAACTTATTATTTTTTAAAATTAAAAATCAAAATATGAAAAAGTAATATAAAATAACATAATACATAATTTTTTTTCTACAAGTGTTTATGGATATATTTGTCCAAATAAACCTTAAACTATCATTATATGTAATTCAATGTAGGCACAACTTAATGAATAGAGTCACAAAAATGAAACATTTTTTCTCGAATTTTGATTCTCCCTATTAAGCTCCACTAAAGGGGACAATGATTTTTCTAGGATATATGTTTAGAGTTGAAGTTTAAAGGGAAAAATACAAGAAGAACTTTTAATATATTGTCTAATTAATAAGTTTTAAAATAAAAATATAATTATAAATCAATATGAATGTAATTATTTAATTTTGATAAATAGTCTATGTGTACTAAAAGATTTTTATATTTTCGTTTAAACACAAATTACCATAAAAGTTTAAACATTACCATAATGATTATTTTAAAAATTATAGTAACGAATTCGAATTGATTCAGTATTTTTTATTTATTTTGAAAGAACATAAATTTATCCCTTAATACTTTATTTTTTTATAATATTATATAATTATCTTAATTTTAAAATAAAAAGTTATCATTATGGTCCTAACAATATTTATAGCGGTCCAACATTATAAACTGAAATGGGCCCATAAATATAAAACCCAACAGCCTATATATATATGATCCTCGTATTAGTCATGTCCCAAAATATGTCAGCTTAGCTTAATGTGTTTTAAGTCCTTATATTTTTTTATGGCTAAATAGTTAAATTGGTATTGGATTGGACCAAACTAATATAATCCAATATATAGCATTAGGTAAACTCAATGGACAATTTTTTTAACACCCCTATATTTTTTTCTTGCACCTTCAAAAGTGTAGGAAAATTTTAAATTGTCAATGAACCAGAAATATTCGGATTTTACAATTCAGTATTAAAAAATTGTCCTAAATTATAATTAAAATACGATTTTGAATTATATAATTTAAAATAAATTATGAATATACATTTTCAAATAGAATAATAATTTGAGAATGTATTTTGATTATATAATAAAAATATATTTTAATATTGTGTAATTAAAAAATATGTTTTGGATTAGATAATTTAAAAATACATTTTCAAATTACACAATTTATCTGAAAAATATATTTCCAGATTATTCTGAAAATACATTATAAATTATGTAAATTTAAAATATATTTTTATATCAAAATATATTATGGATTAATCCAAAACACATTTTCAAACTTCACAATCCAAAAATTTAAAATATGAGCAATTTAGATTTCTTTATCAACATTCATAAAAGAGCACGAAAAAAGATGGTGGGGGAAGAAATAGCCCAATAAACAATGTTCTTCTTATTGGGCCTGCTCTTAATTATTGATAGAAGCACTCACATCATGAATTTCTACTATGAAGCAAAAGGGAAACATTATTATGTTTCTTCTCATCCTTCTCCTCCTACCATGATTAGGACATATCCTATATTATTATTATTATTATTATTATTATTATTATTATTATTATTATTGAATAATAAAAATATATGATAATTTATAGTATTTTATGAGTATCCTTTTGACTAGGACATTGATGATAATATGGCATTCTTAATAGTTAACAGTGAATTAATGATAGAGACGTGACTCAATGTTGTAGTTTTGACTTTTAGCATTCTCAATTATATACTGCTCAGAATCAACAAAACAATTATTATAGTCATTAAATAGCACATGTTTTCTATATTTTATTGCACCATGTATCTTTATTTCACCATATTATTGGTTGGCATCTTATTTAATTCAACTATCTCATACATTCAAACAGTTTACACAATAATTTCTCTTCTCCATCTCCTCCAATACTCTTTTTAAATTCTATTTTATACCTTTCTCTCTCTCTCTCTCTTGCATTATTATAATTTTTCATAAATACTATTTTTTTTTTAATCTAAGTTTTCATCATCAAAATGCAAAAGCATAGGTCCAGAAGCATAGTAATATTCGGCTATGCTTTTTCTCTCTCTTCAACTTATTCTCTTTTCTTCTTCATTATTATAATTATACCTAACCATCTTTTCAACTTTTCTTTTGTTTTAAAAAATTCTCCTTCAACTTCTTCATATTCAAGATACCTTTCAGCTGCAATAGAATAATTGATAAACCTATCCTACCTTAGGGAACGTTGGTAGGTTGCATCTTCATTTCTTTTAGGGCAAAAAGTTATGTTTAATGGAAGTAACACTATTTTTTTTCTTTTAATGTTTAATATAATTGTCTCAAATCACTGATTAAATTAAAATAAACCCATACTAATCATTCTACACATTCAATATTAGTGGTGGCTACAAAACAAAGTTCAATTCATTTGGGTGGTAGGTATATGTGTTCCAAACTCACATGACACACATAAAATTAAGTGCTAATTGGTTCCTAGGGTTCTCATTCTGAACTGATTTTTAATTTTTAATTAAGTGCTTAAACTATTTTTAATTAAACTTTATTGAATTTGTATTTATTTTTTAACTACATCTTTCTATCTAATTATTGTTAAAAAATTAATTATAGAGACCAAATTAATCATTTAAGCAAGTCACATATACATGTTTGAACTAAATATTCTGGTTTATCCAAGCCAATTTTTCCACCTCTAGGTTCCAAATAGAGTATTCTCAACCATGTTTCATCCATCAATATATTCTCTATTCTTTAAATTCATTTAATCAAAGTATTTTTTTTCCATAAATATCTAGAAGTAAATGTTTCACCTAACAGTGTATTTACTTTAAATTTATAGAACTAATTCAGAAAGATAGACAAAAAAAAAATAAAATTACAAGTAAACAGTAGTTAAGGACTCAATTAACAAAAAGGCTAATTAGAAGTTTTCTAATAGTTTAGCAACCTACATAGTAATTTGATCTAAAGTTAATTCATTGACCCTAATTAAAGTTTTATCAGAGGAGAAAAAGAATCTGTGAAGTTAATTAATGGATAAATTTGCAAACCCTTTTATTACAAAGTTAGAGAACAATGAATAGGTGAAAAGATGGTATGGTAAAAGAAAGCATGGAAATCACATGAAACCTTTTCAACTGGGATTTTCTTCTATCTCCTTTTTCCTTTGGTTACACCAATCCTTGAAATCAATCTAGAAGAAAAACTGTTGCTGACATGAGATCTCTGGAGAAAACTGACATATTATTTGACACTTTTGGAATCTCCACATAATGTTTTTTTGATGTCTGCATGAAGCTTTTTAAATACTTAGTTTAGGTTAAAAGAGAAGGATGAGTCATCGAGTGAGAAACTGAAAAGGTGAAGGAAAAAGAATGACACATTTGACATAGAAAAGGAGTTTACAGTTTAGATAAAGGGTTAGCATTGGCATCAACATCTATAGCAGAATTTAACCTAAGATGGTGCCACTAACCAGGGAGCTATCGTTTTGGGAAAGGTGGGGTGCATGAGTGCTTAATCTACAATGTCACATCTGAAAGTTCCTGTTGTCACAGTGTGCAGAAAAAGCACATTTGGTTCTACTACGACCCCACTTCATTTTGTTTATGCTAAAGTCTTCTACTTGCCTTCAATAATTGAGTGAAAAGCTTCATCATCAACATTTCCTTTCTTTCATCTACACCCATTAGTCCTTTTAGTATGAGTTTCATTTCCATCTATTCAAAATTTCTATATAGTACAAAAATTACAAATTTTAGCCATCATTTTTTAATGAATTGTGTATTTGATGTATTAACAATATAAAACATCCCATTATCATCTCATTATAAATCATGGTATATGATAATTTTATTAATTTTCATCATAATTATTTCAAAAAGTCATATTAAAAATAATAAAAATTTATGATTCATTCTCGGTGTAATTTTTTTATGTTAATATATTAAAATTACACAAAAAAAATCATAAACAAAAACATTGTTAATATACATAATTTTAAAATAAGTATTATGAAAGTTTACTTATTTGTTATATTAAAAAAAGTATGACACTCGATGTTCATTTTATTACAATTAATCTGCGTAACTATTGATGTTCTATATATATGAAATGTAATTGTAAATTATTTATTATTTAAAATAAGTTAATAATTATTTAGAGATTAAATCTAATAATAAACTAATTATGTTCTATTGTTAAAAAAAAATTTGTAGAAAAAGGAGATATAAAATCTTAAGACTCTATGTTAATGAGTTTTTATTTTTTTTATATACATCACATGTGACTTTACGTCTATTCTTACACTTGAATTTCTAACTTTTATAATATATCTAATATATTAATTATAAAATTAAAAAACTAAATTATATCAAAATATTATTGACTTCAATTTACTCTTTTTAACATTTATATGTATACTTTTATTCATTATTATCTCATTCCGTTGCTTACTTAAAATGTGATTTGCATATAAACTTTCATTTGATATTATAAGGAGCTTAAAAATATTGAATTTCATATAAAAACAAGCATATAGTTTAACACACCACAAAGTAGAAGTGCACACCGCCAGCTATGGGATGCATGCAGCTGTCTTCCTTTTCATTCAAGACAAAGCAAAACCAAGAAAAAGAAGTGGCTGGGAATCCTTCCTTCAGTTAATTTATTGTTTAATTAGTGTGCTATAAATTAAAATATTAATTAGAAAGTAAGTGTTATAAAACTATTTCCTCAAAAAGACATAATAAAATCTATAATTTAAGACTTTATATTATAACTTCTTCATTCAAAATAACCTCAACATTATTATAAGTCTACCGCTAAATTACTAGGAGCCAAAATCTTCATTTTTAAAGTTGTACCTTTGTGAAGCTATAAACAAACTATCCCATAAGAAAGTGAGATATATTTCTTCACTTTTTTCTTAATTTAAAAAAAAATCTACTGTTTTGTAATATTTATTAAGAAATAAAACATTGATTACAATATAGTATTTTCAAGATGAACTAGTTTTATTGATTGGTCATTTTACCTATATCTATGTTAATTGATAGTCTTTATTTTTTATCTTCTTCTATAAATTGATACATTCTTATGTTACAAAGTGCTTTTAAGTTCACTCTTTGTAATTACTAAAAAGTTTTATAAGAACATTTATCATATAAAAATTATTTATCTCACTTTCTTATTTTATCTTTTTTTTCACCAATATTTCTTTATTTTATTGTATTTCAAATATAATAATATTATTATTATTATTATTATTATTATTATTTTAAATATTTTTTCTCACTTATCTTTTATTTTTTTTATCAAAAAGTTTAACATGTATGAAAAATTAGTAAAAAATATAATATAATAAATTTAATGTTGAATATTAGACTGAAATATCTATATTATATAGTTTTAATCAAATTTTTTATCTAATATTAGAAAGTGAATTTATGTCTAATTAAATATTACAAAATCGACTTATAAGATGAGATTTACACTTTACTTATAAATTATGAATTTCACTTATCACTAGTTGATATAAAAATTTTAATAATAATTCTCAATTTCATTTCTTTATCAACATTTTATATCATATTACTAATTATTTAAAATTTTACTTATACAAATTATATAAATTTATCATAATGGTCACTTTCAACATTTCATCCAATAATGTCTTTTATGAAAATTAACTATATTCTAAATATTAAATTAATATATCTAAATTCAAATACACTTAAATATTCTTCAATAAAACATATTTTCTTCAAAAAAAACTTAAAACATTGTCACTAAGTCACATGTACACTTCAAGCACAACTATAAAAAAAATTGATTAGTTTCTCTTATTTTTATAACTTGTTTAACTTCACTATTTTTCTAGGAAGGTTAAACTCGATAAGTTTACTATCTATTACAATTTGAAATATGTCGCAGTAAATTACTAAAAGTGCTATACCCATTGAAAGAAGAAAAAATTGCTACAGAACCAAAATAACAATTAATCTTGCACTATGTAGGTCTCTCCCTATATGCAATCATAGTGCAGTTAGTTATACCACCCTTTTAGAGCTTCTGGTTACCTCACTGAATTTGGTGACAATTATGCGACTCCACATGATAATTAGCAACAGATGCCTCTCTGATATCTAAGAAATGAAGGTACTTTGAAGAACATTAATGTGGCATTGCACCTAAACTAACCAAGCACAGGGACAGAAGCTTAACACTGTCAAGTGATGTGGTCCTTTCCCTGTCTCATAAATAGGCAATTTCCCTTTCAGCATTGAAGAGTGAGTTAAGAGGAACCATTGCAATGCACGCCTAAGGATTTGACTGGCGACTACTAAAAAACAAAGACAACGTGTCCCTTTGAAAAGACCCCACCGCACATACAAGTCCATCACGCAATTGAACAGCCATAGCCATCTAAATTGGCATCTGCCAAACAATCTTAGATGGGACCATTTTTACTGCAATTTCTGAATAGAAAAGGACATTGAGATGGGAAAGATGCACTCTTCTGATCCCACCGAACTAACTTTTGTTCCCATGATAATTGAGCCATATATTCAGATTCCTTAACTATGAATGTAGAGCATTGAAACTGAATAAAAAACTTTTTATTTATATTACAGTCGTACTTATAACAATAAGTAGCATCGTAGGGCTATTACATTAAAACACACATAAAAGGGTTACATTATGGGAACACCCATGATGTTTTTTAATCCATAACACCACCGGATAAAGTCCTGAGAAAGCATATAAATATCTGGGACCTAAACATTCAATTACATATATGAAGAAAAAATGCAGTAAATGCATTTGGGTCAAGAGACTTTAGTGTAACCATTTCGCACAACGAAAGTCCTAGGAGCACTTGTTTCCCTTTTTCTCATTTTTACTGGAACCAAATTGAAACCTCTTGTTGTTTGTGAATGCTATCCATACCTACCCCTTGTATATCCTTAAAATCAAAAGACGACAAATCACAGTGCGGGCTGAACATCATGTGGTTGGTATTATAAGGGGTGCTCATGTTCATGTTCATGGTTTTGAACCTCTCAAATTGGCCTTCCTCTCGCGCAAAGAAGTTCCCTTCCGTCACCATTCCTTGGACAGTGAAAAAACTGTCACGACTGTCCTGTTGCTGTTGCTGTAAGATGGTTTGAGAAAAGTTGTGATTTTCTGCAGCTACAAAGTTGTTGGAACTTAAGTTATTGTTTCCTACAACATTTGTATCGTAGATTGTCATAAGGTCATTTATCATTTTTTGGCCATCCTCCGGAACTCCAAGCCCATTTACACCAAATGAAGGTTGAACCACACTTGCAGCCTGAGATGTAGTGTTGGGTTGAACATGGGACTGGGGGAATATGATTGGCTTAACCTCAGCATCTTGGAAGTTGGAACCACCACTATAATCTGCAGTACCGTTTCCGTATGCACAATTCAACTGATGATTGTCCCTAGCCGACCTGTCATGGAAACCAAGGCGAGGTTCATTGTAAGGGCATTGAGGATGCTCGCAAGTGTAGATTTTCTGATCCATCATGAGGTTGAAGTCACCAGGAATCTTTCTCTTCCGGATGAAATCAAGGTTTGTGACAACATCTCCCTTAAATGGATGAGAAATTTGTTGTAGTGGTAGTCTTCCTGCGATTCTCTCCATCCCAAGATTAGATGGGTGAAGATGGTCTGGCTTCCGGTCCTCCACGTCAAAGTTTGGTTCCTCCTCTGCCCCATCAACATCATACTCACTGCAATCATTGATGACCATGGATCCATTACCTCCACCAGAGGAAAATGGGGGGCAATAATCAGGATAAAGCTCTCGAGCCAAGGCTTCCTCTTGGTTGATTATGGCAAGCCATGTTGCACTCTCCTTCGCTGTCATTTTGTCCTGAAGGCATTTAGACTGTCTTACAAGCTTCCGAATCTTGGCTATATCAGGAGACATGTGCTTGATGACAGCAGTAAGAACACCAACCTTCCATGCCTTCTTGAGGTCGTGAGGTTTCTTGTAAGGTGGAGGGCCTTGATCTTTGGGAAGACCAATTTGAGGCCACCATTCTTCATCCCCGGTGGGCCACCATGGTGGAGGAACACCCTTCTCTAATGGGAACCTTCTCTGAGGAGGATCACAGTGCTGCATAAGTGCTGACAGAAGAGAACCCAATGTTGTGTCCTGTAACTCCTGTAACGTGTGTGGAGTTGGACCAATGGAATTGCAACCATCATTCTTTCCTGGAATTGCATTATCAGCCTGATACTTTGCTATGGCAGCAGGACCATTCCGATCAAACCTGACCTTGTCCTTCCACCATTCTCGAAGATTGTCAGATGCTCCAGTCACTGGCTTCCCTTTCTCAGGAATTATCCCATAAACAAACCCTTGTGCTTTGCAGACCTCCATCATTTTCAGCATGTACTTCAGTATTCCATCCTGAGCTCTTGACATCTTTTTCCTCCTAGCTTGCTCTTGGGATTGCCTTTGCTTCACTGCATCTGTCCCTTCCTTCGCCTTGATTTGTTCTTTCAATCGCTTGTGGCGCACTTTGTCCCTCCACATACGCTTCTCCAATTCATCCACATCAATTTCTTCATCACTGTAATCATCATCAACTACAGGATCTGGTTCTGTTTGTCTCACAGAAACATCCTCCTCACCAAGGGGACAACTCAACAAATCCAAATCGCCACAAAACCCAATGTCCTCGAACATCATCATCTTTTCCCAGAAAAAAAAAAAAACTGCCCAAAAATAGACCAAGTTTCCAGGAAAAGAGGTTCAATTCAACCTACCAGCTTCAGATGAAGTGAATGACAAACTAACTTTACACCTGTCAAAAGCCAAAAACAAGGAATAATTGTCAATTGAGACTGTAAAAAGATCAAATGATACTTTCCAGATGAAGTGAATATCAAAAGCATCAAATCTGTTGCAATATCTTATAAGATTCACTAAGCATGTATTTTTCCCAGCAAATTCTTCTCTCATTCACATCCAGTAATAATATATAAACAAAAATTCCAAAGCTGATTTACCACCTATGTTGAATTGTTCCGAGTATTGAGTTCGGTTCACATAGAGGTCATCAATTCTAAGTATTCACCAATAAAATATATTCATAACTGTAAACTATCGACGCATCATGTATCTAAAAGTATGTTTTGATTTTCTTATACAAAATAATTCAATCGAAACAATAAAAAGCCATCCAATTATAAAAAAACTTTCTCGGATTATTAATTTTTTTCATGGGAATTCAGTACAGGTACTGGGTGTTAAACATGATAAAATCTTTGAAACAGAGGTACGATCAAACTATGTTTTTAATAATAAAAATATAAGGACTGATACTTTAGCAATATAAAATCCAAAAGAATAGATATGTAAAAACAATACCAATATTAAAAATATAAAAATAAACTTGTATTTAGATAAATAACGAAAAGAGATGAAGAGTTGAAAAAAAGTTGACACCCTGCAACTATAGGGAGAGTCTGGAACAAACCTTACTGGATTTGAATGAAAGAGGAGAGTGATAAAATTTAAAAAATCCAAATATTTTGGAGGAATTTCAAAGAGAGCATATGTTACTGAATATAAATACGAAGCCCCTCAAAAATTACAATCTTCTCTTCTAGTGCTTCATCCAAATACAGGTTAAATGCAATATCAAAATTGTGGTTTATATCAAAAACCTAATTCATCAAAACAAAAACTAGATCACGACTATTTGATTGAACAGATCCAAATCAACTTCAAAATAAGAATGAAAATAGTGAAAATATAAACACCAAAAACACATAGTATAGTTCAGCCATCATTTAAAAAGAGAAAGAAAGAATTCCTCATCAACTATCATCAAACAGATTCCGATTGATATGTTACAGAAAAAAAATATAACTTTCCACAACATAGGAGGAAACAAATCAAACCAGCCATAAGCACAGGATCTAAGGCCAAACAAATCGCTCGGAAACCCCTTCAACACCTTAAATAGCAACAGTAAACACAGAACAGAACAGAACATGATATATATGTATACATATATATATTTGGGAAGATCAGAAAGCTATGAACAGAATAAAACTTAACAAATCAAAAGTGCAAAAACAGAACCAACAAAACAGAAAAAAAAACACAATAAGAAAGACCCAAAAATTTATTGACGAAGCAGAGATCAAGAAGGAAGTGAGTTGAGAAAAAAGACAGTTTTTTCATGAGGGGAAACTTACCAGAAGAGGGTCTAGTTGTAAGATGACCACAGGTCAATTTGTAAAGAAAAAACAAGGAATTTTTATAGACAAAGAACAGAGAACAGAGAGAGAAGGAAGAAGAAGAAGAAGAACAGAGTGTAGGGAGATGAAACGTGGGTTGAAAGAGTGAGTAAGAAAAAGGGACAGAGTTGTGAGCATTATCTTGCTTTTTAATATTATTGCTTATGGTGGTGCTATTGGTGAATGTGAAGTGGGGTGTCATTCATTATTGGTAAGATTAAAACATTGATAAAAAGCCTCAATTGGAGGAGAAAGTGAAGTTCCATACATATTTATTACAGAGATTAGGTTAATCCCATCCTAACCTCCCAATAATCATTATTAATATTTATTAATTCATTTATTGTGACGTAATGTGTGTGAATATGATTAATGAAGTTGCAGTTTATTTGTGTGGGTATATGTGTGGGATACGTGTGTGTATAATAGTTTCCATTAATATACATAACTAATTCATTTTTTCAAATAAAATCCATAAAACATACTCTTTTGTTTTATTTGATCTAATAAGACCATAAGATCTTATACATCCTCTTCTTATTTTAATATTTATTGAAAAAACAAGAGATGAAATATAATTTTTATTATGTCCTTTTTATATATTTAAATCTTTTATAAAGTGGTATGTAATTTTCTTTTTTTCCTAAAAATAGAATAATTTATTATATTTTTCTTTATCCAGATTTTTTAATATAATCAACTAAAAATCATGATATTATTAAAATTTCTTATATTTTATAAATTTTTTATAAAAAAATTTTAAAAAATTATTATTTTTATAATATTTCTATAAATCTGTAGAAGAATTTTTTTATAGGGATAATTATTACATATACACTCTCATTATACTTTAATTCTGAATTAAAATATTTTTTCTTGATAAATATACTTATTATATTGATTATTTAAATTTTAATTTATTTTAAAACATATATTTATAATTTTTATATTATTAAATTTAAATATAGTTAATTAGAATAAGTTCATAGATTTTTTATTTTACTATAAAATAAAATTAAGTGAAATAAGTAATAAGTTATTTTAAAACTATTCAAATTCCTCAAACTTTATAAATGTTGATATGTATTAGTATAAGGAAGGGATTAAGGTGATTATGTAGGAAAACATTGATAATTGATAATTTTTAATACTTAAGTAAATTTGTTTGAAAGCTATAAAAATTAATTTTAATATAATTATCTTAAATGGTTGACAATAATTTAAATGTTATATATATATATATATATATTAAAATATTAATTGTTGTTAATAAATTTGATTTTTATGTCAAAACAAAATAAATGTCTTTATTTAATTGTGATTATTTTTAATGATTTTTTTATTTATCATATCAAATTTCAATGGGTATGATTTAAAGTTATTTTTAATTAAATTTAAAATATATTAATTATTTTTAATTAGTGTAAAATTATTTTTTTGTATTTAAATAAAAAGTTTTGGATAGAAGTTATAGAAAAAAAGTTGTAGATGAGTAAATACACATTTTAGAAACTCATTGTGTGAAAACATTAAATAAAGGAACATCACTCAATTTAACTTACCAATTCTAGCTTGTCTTATGAGTTAGATTAGTACAAGTAACCTCTCTTGGACTGGTTTTGTAAATAAAATTGGAACAAGTAATCTCTCAATCCAGTGTTTAATTAAATAATATTTTTTCTATTTTAAAAAATTGTTATTTTCTATTTTTTCATTCAATATTTCTAGACCTGGTAAAAAAAATTCAGCTATAACCTCAATATTCACCTTTTTTTTTTCTTCTGAACATATAAATAAATATCATCCTTAAGTTTTGAATATTAGTTTACTTTAACATTAGAATATCCTTTTCAATTATTGAAAAAGAAAAAAAAATAGAATGAAAGCATATTATTATCATTATTACAATTATTATAATAAAAGCATGTTAATTAAGAATAAAAACTGAATGCAAATTAAAAATTTTAAATTTATAATCATCCCTTTCATATAGATTTTTTATTTTGTTTGCCCTAGTTGGAGGTTACTTTCAATGGAAAATGACCTTACTAAAACAATAGACTTGTATTAATTCGCATTTTGGATGCCAATATATTTTATTGAGAGGGTGTGTAATAAATTTCAAACTTATTAGAATTTTAATGTCAAAAAAAATACATGATATTATCATTTAAACTAAAACATATTTAATTAGGGCTAAAAAATATTTATTTAATTTATCTTACTTTTAATCTTTGTCGTAATTTCTTTCGACTTTGATAATGACATTAAAATGAAATACAAAAGCTTACATGAGTTTTTTTTTTCTTTACGAAGACATCTAGTTTTATTCAATATCATGGTTTATCTTTTAAAAACGTTTAAGTAAACATGTGGGGCAGAAAAAAAAGTTTTTTTCATATGATAGTTAAAAAAAATATTATGTAATTATTTTATTTTGTCCCTTTTTTATTTTCATACATGAAATTATTTAAATATTTAACAAAAGGGTATAATTAATAAAAAATAATCAATATATTTTTTAACTTTTCGAATAACAAGTAAATTGAAACAAAAATTCTCCAAAAATATGAAAGAAATAGAAGGAGTGTATTTGGAAAAAGTTGTAAGAATTACATCTTATAATGAAATATGACGAATTATCATTCATGTAAGAATGTAACATGTTTAAGATATATAAACTATTGAAATTCCTCCTTTAATTAATGATGTATTTATTATTAAGAGTTATTTTTTAATAATAAATGATGAGTCACATCTCTTTATCAAGAATCACATGTAGTAATGAATAAATAGTCATTTCTATGTCTTCACGTATGAAGAGTCATATCTCTTCTTAAAGAGTCACATTCTTTTCATGAATTAGTGACTTTTTTTTATTCTAAATAAATGATGAGGGTCGAAAATATTTAAGATATCATCTTCAGAAAAAAAAAATACTCTTAATCTTATTTCCATAATAGAGATCCTTTATTAAATTAAATTCCATGATTTTTGTTCTTGTTAAAATGGTTGAATTAATGTTAGTTATTAATTATTTTCTACTCTTTTACTTTTCGTTGTGCATGGTGATTCTTCTACTTGAAAGAGGAAGAAATTTGTTCAGATAATTTCCATCAAAATCACACCAAATTACTGATACATTAGGTTCATAAAATCCCCATCTTTAAACGGATCAATTTAATTAATCCTTCAAAGCAACAAGTTAAAACGAGTCACATTACAAACTTGTCTTAAAACCGACAATAAACGTTACTTTTCGAAGATAATTTTAGGTTTTGACAAATAACATAATAAGAAAAGCATTAATATCGCATTAAAGTTATAAAATTATAAGTGAGATTTGTTAAATAATAGACTATATGCATAATTTTTTGTGATTTCTACAAAAGAAAATTAAACAAATTATAGAGACTGTATTAAAAATAATTGTTACTATTATTATTTGTTAGTATATATTTTTTTGGAAAACTAAACTTGAGAAATATATTATTTTATATTTAGTTTGTTAAAAAATATTATTTTTGTTAAACGAGATAATGATGTATTCTTTCTGTTTTTAATTAAAAGTCGTTTAAGATGTCTCATCTATCTTTCTGTCTCATTTCCTGTCTCACCAATCAATTTTTCATATATAATTAAAATATATATGTCAGCATTTCATTTTCATATAATTTTTTCTATTTTACCCATTTGCATTTAATGTTATATATAACTGTAAACTCTTAATCTTCTTTATCTTATTTTATATAAAACATAATATAAATATGACAAATTAATATAAAAATTTAATAAAATCATTTGATAGTAAATATAATTATGTAACTTTTAAAATAATAACAATAAATTAAAATAAATTATTTTAAAATATTTTATCTACCACAAAAATATATATTATTTTTCTAATATATATAATTATATTTGAAAAAAAATATATATATATATATAATATGAACTTTTTGTATATAAACTTTTCATATTCTTATATTATTTTTAATTATATTTTAAAAAATATAAATTACTCATATATTAGAAGATAATTATAAACTATACAATGCAAATTCTAATTATTATTTATATATTATTTATATTTATATTTTATATTTTAAATATAAAGAAAAAAAAATTATTACATGAAAAAATGTAGATACATGTGTATTTCTACTTGTGTGTACTTGAATATGTAGTTCTGTATTTCAAATGAAAGTTATGGATCTTTTTCTTTTAAAGAATATGTATGTAAAAAATAAAATATTAAAAATTTAAAAATTTATGCAAATTAAAAAATAGAAATATAGAAAATATAATAAGATAAAAATGAGATAAAAATACAAAAATAATAGTAACAAAACTGGTGTATGTATTTTAGTGTTTGTCAATTTATTATATTAAAAAAAATCATTTCCTTTAATCCATTTTTATTTAATTAATTTTTTTATCTTATTATAATATATACCAATAATAAAATAATTTTTTAAATGAATAATTATAAATTTTAATTGTGAGTGACTAATTTTTAATTCTTATAACTGACAGGAGTTTTTAATTGTGAGTGACTAATTTTTAATTCTTATAACTGACAGGAGTTTTTAATTGTGAGTTAATTATTTTTAATTTTAATTAAAAAGATATTAATAAGTAAAAATATTTAAATTTAAAAAATTAAAAATATCTATATTTATTTGTTTATTGGTGATACAAGTAAAGATTATAAATATACTAATATGTATATTTTAACTTTGTATCAAAAATTGATTAATGAAATAGAAAAAAAAGAACAAAAAATTCAGACATATGATTTTTTATTCCTATAAATATATGGAGTTTGAGATCATATATTTTAAAATGTTGTTATTTTAGGATGAAAATTTTCTGCTGCATATATGCAGCATAATTGATAATTTTTGTATCCCTTAACGAGGTTTTTACTTTGTGGCCTGGGCGATTATATTACTGAATGAACTTGATTCCTCTTTCGCAACTTGCACCAAATCCTCCTGCACAAGATCAAATTTGTAATGTTATTGGCCAATTACAATTAGACTTTGAAGAGGATTTGCAGTACTGATACATGCCTGTGCACCTATGAGTCTCAAAGTTGTTCTCTTGCTAGTCTCCTGCATGGCTCCCGCTAGCAAAATTTCATCCAATATAAAATATGCCTACCAAATTCATCTTCTATTTTAACCACTCATTCACATTAAAAAACATTATCATTCATTACAAAATACAAAACAATCAACCTTATAGTTGAACTATGTGCAATATAGTTTAAGAAGAAACAAATTACCTTATGGAAATTAAAGATCAAATCCAACTCACAAACCTGATAAGAAAAGTAGGAGAGAAACATATATATTGAGGCTATATATGAGCAGAATCAATGAAGAACTTTGGAATTATATGATACTAACACTGCCAAAATAGCGATCCAATGTCTCAACAAAGTGATGAATAATGGCCAGGGTCTCCAATTCATTGTCTTCCTCGTCATTGCAAATGCAGAAGTAGAGGCTTGCATATCTGATCAATGACCAAAACTATAATTAAGAGACTGTCAATTATTACAGTTCAATATGTTTTGTTAGCCATGCATTCAGATAAACAGTGAAGGTCACAGACTTTGATCCACCTTTTATAAACAACTTTGAATCCCTTCCACTCCACAAAGTTGCACAGCTTCGGGGCTCTAGACACAATTACTCCACATAGCTCTCTAATTATCTTCCAAAAATAATAAAGAAATAGTTCAAACTAAAGAAGAAAACAGAAGAAACCAACATGCCAAATTATAAGGCCACAAACTAACCATGTTAGAATATGATCCAATGAACATCAACATCTGATATGAAGATATATACGAAATGTGCCTAACATACGTCAGGAAAATTATCTAATTTGTTCAACATACAAAAAAATTATATTCTTATTTTTTTTATCAGTAAAACAAATCAATCAAACATAAAAAAAGATAAAAAATAATGGTATCAAAGTTTGATTTAAATGATAGAAAATATATTCTATTATATTAAAGTTTAACAACAATTAAAGTTACTCGGTTGATTATTTTTTTAAAAAAGAGACGTGAAAAAATACAACAATAATTAAGATAGTTTTTCCTTAAAAGAAATTATTAAAAATTTAAATATAACTAAAGTTTCACGTTAAATAAAAATAAAAAAATTAAATTTTATATAAAAAAAATAAGACTTATAAAGAAGAAATCTTAAACTTTTATTATTAAAAGATATCTTGTATTCTTTATATGGCTCTTTTTTATTACTATTAAATTTTTTAATTTTTGAAAAGAAAAAAATCAAACAAGTGATGATTAGTAAAATAACTTTAATGTAATTTGTTTAGTAAAAGGATTAAAGTCTTGGCATAAGAGTGATTGCTATTAGATGTTTGATACATATGGCATCAATTAGATTCAATATCTCTTCTTGTTTGTGTTTGTTTTATAGTGGAAATTGTGGAGATTCAACATGCAATTTCAAAGATATATCTAATTGATCACATCTAATTATTAGAGTAATTGTGATTGTAATTGGCATGAGTCATGAAACCCTAATTGGTGACAGGTACCTTGGATCTCTCCTTTTGAGAGTATGGTGAATACCATTTTGTGAGCCTCACTTTTCCTTGTCGACTGATAAGAAGCACAAAGTGGATCTGTAACAAAAAAAATATATTATTTTTTACGTCACTAAATTATAATATACACATACGCAGACACATGATCTCATCATTTCAAATCAAACCCATTTGCACAGGAATGAGATGTGGTGGATATTAAGCCAACACCACACCAAACACAGAATGAGGTTAGGTTCATAGGAAGGAATATCATGTGTTTTCTGCAAATATGCAACATGATTTCGATTGCAGGAAACAAAAAATTAATCGTAAAAAACTAAAAAGATCACAAGTAGAAGGAAAAACATTTACCATGGATGGTTGATTTTGAGATGGGTTTGAGTCTATCACAAACAAAACTATTAGGGATTGTTGTTTTTCAGTTTTCAGAAAGAGACAAGGTATATTTCGTGTTTGATGCCTTAAAATGTGAAAATTTTGTTATTAAATTATTAAATCCTAGTCTTATTGCCGAAGTTGAGGGTCAAAAGTTAATTAAACTTTTGATTAGTTTTGTAAAAACTAAATTGTGTACCAAACTAATTTTTAATAGAAAAATAATTTTTCAAAAACGACTTGTTAGTTACACGTAGTACGCAGGCCTAACCATGGTTTGTTTTGTTCTAGGATATTTTGTGTCTGTAACTTTTTTCTGGTTTCTCCTAAATGATGTTATAACTTTAAAAACACAATCTAAGAGAACGTGATTATGAATCTTGCATATTATAAGATTTCTTTTCTCCTGTACCACATATTTCTCTTGATCCACTGAATCAAAAACTAATTCTATTTGAAAATTTGCAAGTTTCGTGAATTGGACAAGTTCTTGCATTGACCAAAATTGAATACATGTTTTTTATCCTAACAATATCTTTCTAAAGTGTGAATTTATCTACATTGGTACACTCTTCCCTTTTTAATCATGAATACGTTCTTGGTGACTCTGTTCTAGGATACCTCACCTCATTGTAGCTATAATCACTGCTACAGGAACCACAATCCACGTCGGTTCTGGGGATCATTTCACGACGGCCCCAAAATCGACGTTGAATAAGGAGACGTTAAAAATAATATTTTCAACGTCGGTTCAATTTGAACCGACGTTGAAGATCACATAACTTACAACGTCGGTTATGTGTATAACCGACGTTGTAAGTGTATAAACCCAACCTCCATTTCCACCCTTCCCTTCCGTGCTTCTCCAACCTCTTCCATACTCACTCTCACTTTCCAAACCCTAAAACACGCAAAAATGGAAACTATGGGAGGCTGTTGCATCACCAGGTGTCAAACGCCTCCTGCACAACACATCTCCAAGGTCCACACAATAATGTTAGGCTTCCGCCCCATCGCCCCCAAACCCCTCCCCGCAGCCGCTCTTTCCGATGCTTCTTCCTCCGAAACCCCCGCCGACGCCTTCTCCAGATTCGCCGCACCCAAACGAAAGCGCGCAAAAGGTAACACTAACACCAACATCAACACCAAGCGCTGCACTCGGAGGAGAAACGCACCTCCTCCGCCACCTCCGCCTCCTCCGCCCCTACCGCCACCTACAACGCTCCCTCTGCTACTGGAGACTCCGGTTCTGAAGAAAACCACCTCCAGAGAAAGCCATAAGAACGCGCCGGGGTGGCTGAGCTTCGGCAACCGCGGCGGCGGTACTGTGTCGGTGGATTCGTTGTGGTTTTCGGTAGCGGGATCGGTGGTGACGGTGGAGTGCGTGACGGAGACGTGGCGGGAGGAGGAGAGTCCGGGGTTGGGGAGTGGAGACGAGGAGAGGAAGGCTAAACTGGACGAGGACGTGGTTTTTGTGAGATCTGAAGGTTACCACTTCCCTCATCTTAATCTGGACGTGGGGAGCCTTTCTACGTCGGTTCGAACCAATAACCGATGTAGAATGATTATTTCTACATCGCAAAAGAGAGCACCAATGTACTAAAGTACAAGGGACCAGCGAAAAACCTGGTCAGTCCAGAATGGTTTGAGTCACAGTACGCAGATCCATATCGTACAGAATAGGTAGCGGTGGAAGCCAACTTCCGGATTGATTGGCACACTCTTAACATAACATCAGAAAGATATGTCAGGCTTGGGATTAAGCAGGGGACCAAGAGGATACCAGTATATCACGGAGATGTATGGGTGGATACTGATCCAATTGATATCAAAGACTTGTCTTCCCTAGATCACATTGGTAAAGTACTGATTAAATCACTAAGGTAATACAACTACAGAAAAAAAATGCCCTTTTATCAACTATCAGCGCAGAAAATGAACTTCCTTTCACGAGCTTTACTGCTTCAATTCTTTGTACCAGGGATCAAAAAGAAATTGCATATAGAAAGAAAGGAAGAAGAAGGATAGATGACTAAAGTAGGTACTAGGACCTTTTGGAACATGATTAGGGATAAAAAGAATATCTAATAGACTGATACGTATGAGCGAACAATAGTTCTTATCTCTTCTCTGTACCGGTAAAGACTTTGACCTTAGAGTAAGGGGAGGGCCTAAGACTTTCTTTATAGCCGGGAAGATAAAATTCTACGTCGGTTCTGCAACTAACCGACGTAGAATGTAGAATTTAAAACATTCTACGTCGGTTTACACACATAACCGACGTAGAATGTTCAAATCACACCTTCTACGTCGTTTGTATTTAAACCGACGTAGATTGACGACGTTAATTCGTACTTCTGTAGTAGTGTAATATGGGATCCCTAAGTTAGATACTTCATCTAGGTACCGAGTCCGAATCTGTGTTCTGATACCACTTATTTTGATAGATTCTGGAGAGGAGAATAAACTACAAGCACGACCACACAAGTGTCTATGCCACCACCTTTGACCAAAAATCTCAAAATAATGGATTTATGAGTCTTCTTACTTGTATCCTAAATTTTTTGTTACATTGATCATTCCTTACAAAATGTGAGAGTTATTTGTTTGATTAGAACCACTTGTCATGAATTTTTGTAAGATGATATTATTGATGCATTAAATCAGATATTTTATAGAATCTATTGATGTTATTGACGTGTACTAAACTTTCCACCGAAATGGTTGGCCAACAAAACATGCTAGCACACGTTTTATTTAAATTTTCATAGGGTAATTATAATAGAATGCGAATAAGAAAAAAATGAGTACAATGATAATTTTTTATAAGATTAACTTTAATACAATATTTCATGTGCATCACATAATTAGTAAGGATAATTATATGTAAGTAACAAATTTATCTTTCAAAAGACTGTGATAATAATAAGAAGAAGAAAAAAAAAGTCATGCTTGTAGTACGTAATGTTAGCATAAGTAAGGAATTACCTATCCTATTCTATAATTCAAAAACGTTAAAAAATTATTTTCTTTATAGAGATTTAAAAGTAGATGATAATTGAAGACTTGTAGTGATATTCATCTAATTATATATTTTGGAATATTCATCATCACATGATAGATCTTTTCATATTTGTTTTGTTTTCTAGTTTGAGTATTAATACAATTAGGTTTGATGACATGTAGTAGGTTTTAATTATATGATTTTTTAGGTTTTTTTATAGGTTTTAAAAAAATTGATATATTCAATTATATATTAAATGTGGTTGTAATCTGACTTTTAAAACAGAAAACAATTTTATGAAAAGTTTCTGATTGAAATTGTATATATGAATTTGAGTATAATCAAATGTCAATAAAAATATGTATTTTTTATGCTGTTTATATTTTTTTGGTTTGATAGAAATTTTCTTTTTGTATTTTTATCTCCTTAATTAAATGTTTTAAGATTTTTTTTATAATTTATTAATCAATAAAAAAAGTTTTACTTAACTCACAATTCTTTAAGTTTGATTTACAAAATTGAATACTTGAAAAATGAGAAGGATAGTGGATTGGATATTAGGGGTATTTAAAAGTATGGTTTCGTTTGGTTTTTAAGTTAAAAATATACGAATCAAATATAAAAGATTATATATAATTTGATTTGAATATAAAAGAATTCAAACCAATTTTTGTAATTTATTTTGAATTAATTTTCAAATTCTATTATATGAATTTATATATATATATATATATATATATATTAATTATATTTAAAATATAAATTTCATCAAAATTAATTCTAGTATATTTCTTTTCAATAATATATTTTAGTATTTTTTTCTAAAAATTAATAATGTAATAATTATATTATTAAAATAACTCTTATTTCATTTATATATTAAACATATCATCACATATTTATAGATGAAACAAATTAGATATATTATTTTTTTTCTCGTATACATCTATTTAATTTTATATATAAATAAAATAATATATAATATAATAATATTTAAAAAATTAATTTAAGATAGTTTTAAATCGATTTGAAAATGTTAAACTCCAAATCAATTCAAATGGTACGATTTTAAAAAATATCTAATTTGATCAACAAATTTTATTTTAATCGATCATGGATTTTTTTCAATTAACTTTTAATTATTTTTTTATTCTTTGGATTCTAAATTCCAAAAGTTATGAAGATGTTTAGGGTGTCTTGTAGCACATTGAAAATGAAAAATATAACGAAGAAAAGAAAAAAAAAAGTGCATTAGTAAGATGTGGGTACATGCAATATAAAAAAGAGGGGTCAAAAAGTTCAATAAGGCCTTACAAATGAACAAACTATTGGGCCTTGGCCTATATGCTAACAAGAAAAAAAATGAAAAACGCTTTTAATTGAATTATAAGAAGATTTTTTAGATTTTGTGTTAGGGTGAAGGAAACTAGAAGATGGATTTGTTATATGGTGAAGGATCTAAGTAAGAAAGAATTTAGAGTTGTGTACAATAAAGAAAAATAACAAAATATTTCTTTTCATAGGACTTTCATGTCAACCTTTCAACTTTACAATGAGGGCTTGTTTATTAGATATAAGAGAAATAGAGTGGACCAAATAAAAAAAATATAAATAAAAATATATGAAAAATTAAAAAATTATTAAAGAGAAATGAAAAGAAAAAAAAAAGAAATCTAATTACTATGTCAAAATCCCTAATATTATTTACACTCTCTTCCTTCTATTTTCCTCCTCTTACCTAAAAATCTTTGGCACGTTATCTTTTTCCTCTCATTCTTACTGGTATGTATTAAATTGAAGCCTTTTGCTTTTTTTGAAGGCTATTCTCAGTTCTTGGATATCCTGAAATTCAAAAATGTAATTAAGTAAGCATCAAATTTGTATCAACATGACATTCACTTAGTATTATTTTCATCAGAACGTTCTTCTTTCTTTCCACTAAAAAAAATTATGTGTTATCGGCTGAAGTTCAGAAAGTTGAGAAAAGATTAAAACTTAACAACTCAATGCTGCAAAATCTGTAACAACAAACTTTTTTTTTCATCCAAGGAACCTTTATCATAATATTCAGAAGTGGGTTTGAGACTTTTTAGATCTTTAACATATAGAAACGGCAGAAGAAAGAAGATGAGCAGAATAGGAAAAAATTGCAGCAAAAATTGCACTTTAATCTTCAAATCTTAAATATGTAATACAAGGTTAAATTTCAAGATTTTTTTTATAATACACAATCGAATGCAAGAAAGAGTACACGCAATTCTGGTATAACTCAGTATTATCTCACAAGGAAGGCATGCATAACATAAGCCACTATTTCATTCTCTTCCTTTGAAAGAGAAAGCAAACGCAGAGGTAATAACAGTGCATGAGGATCCATCCTACGTACACTTCATTTCTTTCTTAGTGTATCTACGCTATGTCTATTAGATTCTGCCCAGAATTTAATTGGATTTATGTGGCTGCAGTTATTGATAACCCATGCATGTTAGGTTATGCAGAAAGCTGTTACATCACGTTCAGATCGTTATTAAGAAGCCATGCATGTCCACTTGTCTGTCAGGTATCTTTCCTGGAACACTTATCATCTCATCATGCACTATGTGAGAATCGTATTTAAAAATGGTTGTATTTCAACTTTCAAGAGCCAACATCAGACTAGTTAGTATAGCCTTTTCCTAAACCGACAGGAATTAATAAACTGATAAAAATGGATCATAATAAATATATCACTTGACCAACAAAGAAAGCACGCATATGGCAGACCAGAGCAGTGATATATGCTATGCCGCTGTGTTTCTTTTCATTTAAGACATTGAAAGCAGAAACCAGGAAAAAGCAGTGGCTGTCTTGTTTAGCGTGCCACACCATTCACCAACCCTAGAGACCTTGGTGTTACTATAATGTTTATTTAGTTTAATTTTCAATATGAGAATTATCGTTTCTAAAAGAAGGTGAATAGACGTACACATTAGGTAATAGTGCTTCTTACTCATATTTTAGATGGCAAAGTCTATAAATATCTTAACCTAAGCTTATCATTCTATGGAAGAAAAATGCAGCAACCGCCTTTGAGTTGTGGAACTTTCATTTGACTCTTTCTTAGTGTATCTACGTTATGTCTATTACATTTGACTCTTCCTTATACTTTGCCTGCCTATTACCATTTTCCATTTTACTGGTTCCAAAGTGAAACCAATTGCAGTTTGTGAAGGTAATCCATTCCTACTCCTTGTGTATTCTGAAAGTTGATGCCAGATCCTAGGAGGGGCTAAACATTCCGTGGTCTGTATCAAAATCAGAGTTCATGTTTACTACCAGAGAATAAAGTCTTCACATTCCATGGTCTGTATAAAAAGTGCAGCAACTGCCATTGTGTCAGTCTCAATCCCAAAAATCAAAGGATGCCAAATCGAAGAAGGGACCGAATATCTCATCGTCTATATCAAGAGAAGGATTCATGTTGATGGTATTCAACTGCTCAATCTGACCTTCCTCTTCTCCAACCAAGTTCCCACCCATTCCTTCACCATCCAAAATAGTGTCTTCCTGTTCTAAGCTGCTCTGAGAAATGTCACCATATTCTACAGGCACAAAGTCGTCGGAATGTAAGTTACCGTTTCCTAAAACATTTGTATCATAGATGGTCCTAACATCACTAGTCATTCTCTGGCCAGCCTCGGATATTCCAAACCCAGTTCCACCAAATGATGGTCCAACCAGACTTGCAGCCTGACATGTAGTGACTGCCAAAGTAGCTTGGCAACTGGGACCAGCACCATCATCTGCACTAATGTTTCTATATGCAGGGCTGAATTGATGATACTCCCTAGCTGAGGTGTCATGGAAACGAAGGAAAAGGTCATTGGAATGTTGAGATTTGAAGGAATTCTGATCCGGATTATCTCCATCAGCAGAAATCTTTCTTTTCCGGAGTCTCTCCATGACAAGGTTGGATGAATGATGATTGGTAGGGTTGAAGTTGGGTTCCTTCGCAACAGCCGAGTCAACAACATTCTGGCTCCAATCATCGATGACTATGGACCCATTACCTCCAGCGGAGGAAGATGGGGGGCAATAGTAAGGATAAAGCTCTTGAGCCAGGGCTGCCTCATGGTTGATGATGGCTAGCCATGTTGCAGATTCCTTGGTAGTCATTTTTCCTTGAAGACATTTGGACTGTCTTACAAGCTTCGTCATCTTAGCCACATCAGGAGACAAATGCTTGATGACCGCCGTGAGAACACCAATCTTCCATGTCTTCTTCAGGTCATGAGGTTTCTTGTAAGGTGGAGGACCTTGATCTTTGGGAAAAAGACCGATTTCAGGCCACCATTCTTCATTCCCAGTAGGCCACCATGCTGGAGGAACACCCTTCTCGAATGGCAACCTTCTCTGAGGGGGATCACAGTGCTGCATAAGTGCTGAAAGGAGAGAACCCAAGGATGTGTCGTGCATCTCCTGCAACGATTGTGGAATTGCACCATTGAAACTGCCATCATCACTGTTTTCTGCGATTGAATTTTCAGCCTCATACTTGGCTATGGCAGCAGGAGCATTCCGATCAAATCTTACCTTTTCCTTCCACCATTCCCGAAGATTGTCGGATGTTCCAGTCACTGGCTTTCCATCCACAGGAATTATCCCGTAAACAAACCCTTTTGCCTCACCTTCCTCTATCATTCTCAGCATCTTCTTCACTAGTTCATCCTCAGCTCCGCGTATCTTTTTCCTCCGAATCTGCTCTTCAGATTTCGCTGCAGGATCCCCTTCTCCAACATGTGTTTCGGTTTGACTCCCAGAAGCCTCCCTCTCTCCAACATGCCCCAACTCAATGTCTTCCAACGACATCTTTTTCTTAGTCAATACAATTAAGAGCTTCACACTTCATCAGTAACAAACTGGTACACCTGTCAGAACCCAAAAACCGATAATCCTTGTCAATTGAGAGGGTGCAATGATCAAATGATATTTTTTTCACAACTACTTCTGATAACATCTCTATTCAAAATATCTATGAAATTCACTACACATCATGTTTTGATCTGAACATTCTTCTTCCCTTATGATCCCGTTATATTAGGTATAAGAAAAAACGTTATTCTAGGTTTAGTTATCACCCAAGTCCTAAAAATCTAGAACTACTTCAGAGTTCATGTATCTTATATTTTGTAAAGGTCGAAACTGGAACAGCTTTTGGCGATAGAAAAAATTGATTTCTACTGAGAATGATATTAAAATGGGTGTAGAAAATAAAATTTTATTAGAATGATATATATCGTATGTAGATAAAACAGATATTGAGAATTATCTTTTGTGAACTGAACAGAAAAGAAAAATTACTTTTCAAACTCTAAATCTATCCAAACAAAAACCTTAATTGATTTTGAACTTAATTAAAGGTGTTCTATAATTCACTTATACAAATAACATATTATGTATATCAGCTGAAGTTCAGAAATATGAGAAAATACTGTAAGTTAGCAACTCAAAACTGTAAAATCAGTACCAACAAAGAGAAAGAAAAAACGCACACATTCAAACAAAGACCCAGAAAGAAAAATCATCATGAGAACCTTATATATCGGTAAGTGGGTCTGAGGAGAAGAATCTGGAAACCCTTTTAATTAAGCAAAAGAAAATATATGAACAGAATAGAATGAGAGGAAAGTGGGCAGAGAAGGTGAGTACAGTGTTGTGTGTTATTCTCCCTTTATATGATCTATGGTGGTGCTCTTTGTGAAGCATGCAATGAGTGTCATTTATCAATGGTGATATTAAAACATTGCTAATTAAAAACCTTAATTTGCAAGAAATGGAAGTATACAACACTGATTAAGTATATTATGACATGGTGTGTGGTGTGTGAATATGATTGATTAAGTTGTCATACTTTTATTTTTATTACTACAATCTCTTCTTTTGTGTGTGTGTGTTGATTTTAGTTTTCAAATTTCACTTACCTAATAATATCCACACATATAATATATATTCTTTAAAATAACAGTGTGAGGCACCATATACATCTACAATATGCTGTTACTTGTTTTTTTAATCCTTGTATTCCTTAATTTATGTCACTTAGTATCTACTTACATACGATGTTACAATTTGAGCTTCAGCAACCCAATTAATGTGAATATGCTACAATGTTACACTTAACATGACTAAAATTTTTATATTTTATTTTCATGAGAAATAAGTTTTCTACAAATTCTTCTATAAATTTTATAAAATTTGACAAAATATTCGTAAAAAATCCTAATAGTATCATTATTTTTAAATAAATAAATATGGTTATAGTTTACATTATTTATACAATTTAGTGCCAGGTGGAATTAGAAAAAAAAATCAAATTATAATTTGTTTTAAAAATATTTATAAACTTTTTTCTTATATTTATAAAAAGATAGTTTAAACAAAATTACTACGACCTATTTCCTGTATATTTTCAATTTAACTATAGAAAAATTATTATTTTAAATTATTCAAATACAAATGATCTTAAAGCTACATTTCCTATCACATCTTAATATAATATTATTTCACAAATCAATTATTTTAATTGATAGTTATTGAAATAATCTATAAAAATATCTTCATTCAATATCATTAACTTAATTTTTATCACTAAAAAGGAAATTATATACTATAAAAAAATACTTAGAATCCCTCAACCCATATGCACAAGTTATATACAAAATTAAACCTGGTGAGAGTCCCTTCAACCTACTTCACAAATAAAACATTATGTCTTCTACTTTGAAGATGCAATGTCACTCCTCTGCACTCAAGATTAGGTAGAATTAAACTCTACTTAATCATATATACCAAGTGCAACACTAACAGATAAAAGAGATAACATAGTTTTTTATAACAAATACATCATATTGAAACTCATTTTAGTGTATATTTAGACTACTACAATTAACTTAAAAAAAAAAAAAGACAAGAAGGGAGCAAACAACATCTATTGACTGATATTGATTTTGTAGGTTGGATTTAAATCTTTTTGCCTCTTACTTTTGTAGTTGGATTTAATTTTTTGTGCCTTGACTTTGCAATTGGGTTTAAATATTTGTGCCTCTTCTGTAACATCTGTGACTGTCAGAAGAGTCCTCCATAACTTTTTTACATAATTAGCATTTTATTTTTTCTATATGCTTCTCTTAATAATGTGACAGAGATACTTGAATTGTTGCATCTTCAATCCCATATTCAGTTCTACCCACTAAGTTAAAATTGTTTTTCCTTGATATTTTGGGTAAAATATTCTAATTTAGTATTTCACAGGTGAGATATTGTTTTTAAATTTTTTATAAGAATAACAATATTTTTTTAGTTTCTGAAATATCATAGGTGAGAGATTGATTTCTCACAAGAAGTTAAACAATATTAGCTTAATATTTTTTAATGTTATAATATAAGTTAATTAAGTTTAAGTTTTCAATATGAATATATATATATATATATATATATATATAATTTGAAAAAAAATCCATTATATACAATCTGAAACTATTTAACAAAAATTAATTATTAATAAAACTAATGAATTCTTTAGCCTAATAAAACTATATATAAAGTTCACTCAGTATTTATTTGTATGCTTGCTATTTTTAAATGAGAAAAAGACATGACTTTAGCATATTTATGTTTTATTGAAGGGTGTGTAAAGCTAAATAAGATGGAATAATAGAATTGTAATGTTCAAGAAAGTTATGCCACACTGTTATTTAAAGAGAAAAAAAAGTTGGGATAAAACTTCATATATAATATAGTAATATAATGTAAGTTCCTGCCATATTTATTTCCATTGAGTTAAATTTTTAAACCTGAAGAAGACATTACTTTATCATATTTATAGTTTATTGAAGGACGTGCAATGCTAATTAACATGCAATTTATTATAATTGTAATATAAAAAAAATAATCCATCTTTTTCAAATTATAAACCTTTGCTCTTACATATCAATAAAAATAATTAATTTGTTCAATTTTTTATAAATTTTTTATTTTTATCTTTATTAATTACTATTAAATGAATTAATTAAAATTTAATCAGAAGTATCTATAAATGAATTAATTTTTTAATAAAATTATAAATTGATTGAGATTTGAATTTCAACAGTTTTGAAATTATTTCTAAATAATTTAAAATCAGAACTACTAATTATTTTAAATAAATATTTCAATCAAAATTTTAAATTTCCACCGAATTAAAAATGACTATACTCAAATTTTATTTTAAAATTTCAATTAAAATTTTTAATGTTCACTTAATTGTAAATGACTACGCTTAAATTTTATTTTCAAAATTTTAATCAAAATTTTCAATTCCCACAAAATTACGAATAGAAATACTGAATTAAAATTAGTTACTATTACAACTTTAATACAAAAATTAAAACATGATATTAGTAGATGATGGTAAAAGATGAAGAGTCAGACTAATAAAAAAGAATCAATTCTTAGTTGCTAATGTTTAATTTCTCTTTGATATAAGAAAAAAAAAATGAAATAAAGTTATTGAAATTCTAAAAGGCATAAAACAATATTTCTTACAAAAGTACATCTTATAATTTGAAAAGGAGAGAGTATTATATTATCATTTAAAGTGAAAAAAATTTGTAATGGTAATGTAAAATGAATTTAGGCATTCAATCATAAATAATTATATATGAAATTTTTCATTATATAATTATACAATTACTTATAATAGCAAATTTTTCATTCAATCACAATCTGAAATTATTTTACATTGTGAGTAGGTGACTGTTAGATTTTATCTAATTAGGATTAAAACAAAGGGAATTTTCTATTTAATTTATTTTCTTATTTTTCATTCTTAATTGAACTCTTTGTATTTTTTAATGACACTAGAATGAAAATTCAAAAGCATAGATAATTTTTTTTTCTTTTAACGAAGACATTTAGTTTCATGTAATATTAGTTGTCCTTTGAAAACATTCAACATGATAAAAAGATAACTCGTGGATGAAGTTAACTTTAAAAAATAAGAAGAGACTCGGTTAATGGAAAATGAGACTAAACAATTTTACTTTAAACTTTCAAAAAAAGAAGAAGGAAGATTAATAAAATATGACAATTTATAGGATCGTGATGGAAGTTTAAATTAAGAAAATGAAAACAATTATTCATCTTGTTTTTCGTCTAACTATGTGTTCAAATATTATTTGGGTTTTAAAGCTATGATTATGTCAACTTATAAAAATAATTATAATAAAAAAGTTTATTATAAAGTATACATATATTTAATATCTAGAAGTGGGTATGAGAATAAGAAATTGAAACATTTTCACACTTTGACAGAAAGAGAAGGTAAAAGAAAGAAGATGAACATAAACATCATAGTAATGAGCAAGATTGATTAAGAGATATTATAGTATTGATTGATATTAATTGGTGTCATTTATTTTTAGTGAGATTAAAACATTGATAAAACCCCAATTTGTGAAGTAATTGAACTTCAAAGAAATGGATAATCTTGGTTAGGTTATGCTAACCTTAATCTCTTCTCTATTTAGTGCTTGTGCATTATTGTAGTGTGCAAAATAGTTAAAAAAATTTACATAAAATGTTTTTCAAAACTGTATAATCTAAAATATAATTTTAATTTTTAAATTATTTGAAATTAATTTTTAAATTACTTTTTTTTGGAAGCTAAAATTTTACTTACAGAATTTAAAAACTATTAAAGTTGAAGTTTTCATGTTCTTTTTTCAACAATTTCTGATCTCTAGTAGACCTATCAGTAGGATTCGAACCCAGATGAAGTTCTGACCATCTGTCAGAGAAAAAAGAACGAGTGGCTCTGTATCAATGGAATCTCATCATCCATACATAACGAATTGGTGTGGTATATTCAAATCATAACATATGAACAGTAAAAACTAGTATTTTAATTGAGACTAGAACTCATAGGGAAGAAAATAGATTTATGAATGGAATAAAATATGCAGTATTTACAGACAAAAGTATTCGGTTATTGGGGAAAAATCAATATACTTTTAATGTCGAATCGGGATCAACTAGGACAGAAATAAAGCATTGGGTCGAACTCTTCTTTGATGTCAAAGTAATAGCTATGAATAGTCCGGTAAAGGGTAGAAGAGTACGACCTATTATGGGACATACAATGCATTACAGACGTATGATCATTACGCTTCAACCGGGTTATAATGGACATCCAAAATTTATATTTCCACCTAAAAATTATAAATTTATAAAAAATATAATATAAGAGAAAAGAGATAAAAAAATATTAAATAAATGTGTATAAAGTGAAAGTATGTGCATCATTGTGCATAAAAAAATCCCTACTTAAACGCTCCAGTCCAAGTAAGATAGGTAATCCAAGCAACATAATATAATAGTTTTAAGGATATGCCTTGTTGAGAATGCAGGTGGTGATGTGCTATTTTGGGACAATTTCCTCATTGTTGCAACGTCTTAATGGGGATAACAGCTCTTATTTACAAGCCCTTCTTGATGCTCCTTATCTACAGCTACTATTATCTAACTTGTTGGTGCTGCTTTGGTCACTGAATTTCTGGTCCTCTGTTATTGTGTGTGTTTTTTCTTAACTGTTAGTATTTGCAAACAATATCCTATAGAAATTCTTTAAAACTCTGCAACTAATGAACTTGGAAATCGTCGTGCACTCTTCTCTTGCGTCTACTCTCCATTTTTTGACTCATGCATTCCTGTATTACACTTTCATTTTAGAATTTAATGTTTTAATACTACAGCAACTATTTAAACTTTAAAATGAACTGGTATACTTTGCTATGTTAACGTGTTATTTTTACCACTTTGATGTGTATCAACGTATTTTTCTTCTTCGTATCTTTAACAATAATAATAATAATGATAATATACAATAAGTAGCTAGTGAGCAGACTCAGCATTCCAGTGACCTTTTCTTTTGTTTCTGTGACTCCTCAGCTATGTACTATGATCAATTCAGACCTACATATAGAAACATTTGTGTAGATGATGGTGATGGTCCCAGTTGCCAAGCTACTCATTGAGCCAGTCACGTTTGAGCAGTTAAGACCATGAACCCTACTTTTGAAACAAAATATACAAAATGTGTATTTTTTTTTGAAAGAGACTAGAGCTGTAAGTTAATCTACATCAGAAAATGGATACTATCTTTAAGGTAAAATCAATCTAAACTATAAATTTATAGGTTTTTCTTTTTTATATATTATTCAAAACATTCACTTTTTTTAATATTAAACTCAAATTCATACTTAAATTTTTAAAAGAAACTTATTGAATTTGAGACCCTTTTGATTTTAAGGAATGGATACCATTTACAAACACCAAAAGCTTTGAATTTGGTAGCACTAAAATTGAGACTGACCAAAGACTACTGTAAGAATTGAAAGGAAAATACAGAAGGAAGAAGAGAGAGTAAATAACAGTGGTTTTCTGGTACACTAAAGACATCTCTTTCCATGCGATGATGGTAGTGTAGTATTACATATGCATATGTATGACTTTAAACATCTTAATATAAAACAATTTCTGACCTTGTTTTTTCTTTCTTTCTTAACAGTAGTAAACTTTAGGAAAACTGATACCAAACAGTTTCACAATAAAGGGGTAAATTAAATTGGCGAAGAGGTGCGAATGTGAAGACAGTGAAGCACACAACACAAGAAATCAAGTGTTGGAATGGTTTTTGCTTTAAATGTCTTAAATGAAAAGTAAGAGATAGATGATAGTAAATCACAACGTTGAAGCAACCATAAGTCACATCACAGACAAACTGAACATGCATGGGTTATAGGATTCTGTTCACACATTATTTTAATAATCTTTTATATTATTTAACTATAAATTTATTTACACTTTATTATATTCTTTTAAAAGAGTCCTATTTAGAATTGCTTACAACAAATTGTTAGCGTATCATTTTTAAAAAAAAAAAATACATTCACGTGACCATACTTAATATAATTATTTTTATAATTTTCTACATCATTTAATTATAAATATACTCTTTATTATTACACTATTTTTTTCTAAAGCAATCACAACTTTTACTACTCGTTAAGTAGTGAAGTTATCTCATTTTCTTTATTATAAATATAATTTTTTTATTTATTTATCGTTTACAAAATTTAATGCTATATTAATTACTCTTTAATAATAAACTACTCCTTATGTCTTCTAATTTTAATTAATTTAATTGTATATTTATTATTGGATGGAAAGATTAAAAAAATAGAAAACTTTCCCACTATTTTGTTAAAATCAAGAAAAGTTATTATTATTTCATGATTTTTACAATAAATAGAGGGATTATAAGTATGAATTTGGACTGGGCCCAGGCCCAATAAGAAGAACATTATCAAGAAGGTTGTGTAGACGGTTTATTGGACTAACTTGCAGGCTGTTGAACTCTATATTTCTTGGGCCAATTCCACCTGAAATTTTGGGCCACAAGGTGATTGAAAAAAAACCGGTAGCCTAACTACAAAAAGTCATAAAAGTTAAAGAAAGGTTATTTGTTTCTAACGTTAAAAAAAAACTTATAATTAGTGCTATACTTATAACACCTAAAAATAAGATTAATGAATTTATTTGTATAATGTATAGAGATAAAAAAATGGTTGTTTCAATCATAATTTTTTTCTACATTCAATATTAACATGTTTTGGATGTTAACAAAATACTGTGGTTTTAAGTTTGGACTGAAATTTATTCATCATACTAAATATAAATAAAAGAAAAATACATGTATTTAGAAGGATAATCATATATAATTTTTGAATAAAATATCAAAGTATTTAAAAGAATGTGACCAATTTAGTCCACAACATTGGAATATTGATTATTATTGATTAGGGTTGGCTGAATTGCAAGATAAAGCAACTGAGTCGAAAGGCCATGAAGAAATTAATAGTGGCGATTGTGTTGTGGTGGCAGAAGAGGGGAGAAGTGGGTCGTTGACCAGATGTCTCTTGTCCATTTACAGCACTGGGATTGCAGATCTAAGAATAGTTAGTGAAAGTGGCATAAAAAATCTTCTTACTTTGATAAAACATGGAACACAAAATGGTTTGCGTTGAAAATGACAATACGCGCTTTTGCATTGGATGCTTAGGAAATACAAAGTTGTGGTTAAAAGTTTCTGCTGATTTGTGCTGTGCTTGTGTAATAACACCTCTAGTTACTTGCGTTTTTCTATAAAATTTCACATGACTTTTGCATTAATGCGAACCTTCGGAACAAAACCAAACACACCCATAAAGTCAAAGGTGCAGCTAACGAGGTCTAATACCTCATTTGCACAAGGGGACAACCACTCACCTTGTCTCTCTCACAAACTTTTTCTTTCCTCCTCAAAAATTATACTTTTACATCACTTTTCTCTTCCTCTTCTCCCATTTTTCCTCTCAATTCACTTTCTTATATAAAAGAATATGAGAATATGAGAAAAAAAGAGAAAAATAATAACAATAATTATTAAAAAAATATAGAAAGAGGACAAAGGAATTATATATGTGTATAACTGTTTTTTAGATATTATTTTTTTCTCTGTATATGATTATGTTAATCATGACATGATAAAACAGCAACCTACCTAACATGTTTCTCAGTTAATGTTTTCCTCACTCTTCTTCTTCCATCACTCTATTCTGCTCCTACCCTTCTCTCAAAATCATAACTTTCCCTCAATCATTGGTTTGCCACAGTGCATTTCACCCCACTCACTCCCTTGTTCAGATTTATAACCTCATCTTCTCAGAACCATTGGTTTTCCAACAGCAGAAACTTACTGGGGTTCCCTTGTTCTGAATTTGTTATTCTACTCGCATTGGTCAGCATTGTTGCTTCTGTTCCGCTTATATGCTTCATTACTCAACTTTACTTCTCGTGAATTACGAGGTAAGAATAAATCATTGTTTACTTTTTTGGCTTTTTTGTGGGGCGGGGAAGGATAGTTAGTGATGTATTTAAGCCTTTTTTTTCTTTCTCTCTTGTTTACTTGAGATTCGTAATTGTAGTAACAAGAAGTGATTTTCAATGTGCGTTACATTATTATAGAATAATATGTTCAAAAATTAATCTCTTCCCTTCAATTTTTTGTTTACACTTGCCCCTTTACTCTCACTTCTAATGTGTCACATTCCCTCATATAGTCATATGTATTTGTGTTGTTGATTGATGCTTGGAGTAGGAGCTACTAGGAAAGGCATGCAGGCTATCTGGTTGATGTTATTGTTGTTGGTGGCTATTGCATTGGGGAATTCAGATATTGATGCTCTCCTTGAATTTAAGAAAAGTATTCAGAATGACCCTTCTGGATTAATTTTTAATTCTTGGAATTCCAAGTCTTTAGATTCTGATGGATGTCCTAGGAAATGGTATGGAATACGGTGTAGTGAAGGCAGTGTTATATCAATCACACTGGACAATGCTGGTTTGGTTGGTGAGTTTAATTTCCCTGCGATTAGTGGCCTTGCAATGCTTCGCAATTTGTCAGCTGTGAACAACCTGTTCACAGGAGAGCTCTCACATGCTTCTGCTACAATGGAATCACTTGAATATCTTGATTTGTCCCTCAACAAGTTTAATGGACCGTTACTCTCTAACTTCGTTCAGTTGCGCAAGTTAGTTTATCTGAATCTTTCTTCTAATGAACTTGGAGGCACTCTTACTATTGAGTTTCACAAACTTGAGCATTTGAAGTATTTAGATTTGCACATGAATAACTTTTCTGGGGATATTATGCACATCTTCTATCAGATGGGCAGTGTGCCATATGTTGACTTAAGCAGCAACAGGTTCTCTGGTGCACTGGATTTGGGACTTGTAGATGAATCTTTTCTCTCCTCAATTCAATATTTAAATGTTAGCCATAATTCCTTGAGTGGTGAGTTATTTGTTCATGATGGTATGCCATACCTTGACAATTTAGAGGTCTTTGATGCTAGTAATAATCAGTTAGAGGGTAGTATACCTTCCTTTACTTTTGTGGTATCTCTTCGGATTCTTCGACTTGCATTCAACCAGCTGACTGGTTTGCTGCCTGAAGCTCTATTGAAGGAAAGTTCAATGATGTTGTCGGAACTGGATCTTAGTCAAAACAAGCTTGAAGGTACCATCTATGTTTTCTGTGTAAATTGTATATATGTTCTTTCTTTGAAGTTAAAAGTTATCCATTTTTTTATATAAATGCATAGTTTGTATACGTAAATGCAACATACAATTCAACTGGTAGTCTACTCCCATTGTGTTTCTATCGATTCTGGTAACTTATTCATAAATGAAGTTTTGGGTGTGAAAAACAATCTATTCTGCACTTAGAAATCTTGTTTTACTTTGTCTCTCCCTTACTATTTTTGCATTTAACTTATTCATCATTTTTAGTCATAACATCATAGAATCACATATACATATGACATGACCTCCAAACGTGTTATTCAAAGAGTTTCTGCTTACCCTTCTCTTTACAATTTAAACTCTCTTTGTAGGTCCCATTGGAATTATTACCTCGGTGACTCTTAGGAAGCTTAATTTATCTTCAAACAAATTGTCTGGGCCCTTACCTCTCAGGGTAGGCCACTGTGCCATCGTAGATTTGAGTAATAACACACTATCAGGCAATTTCTCAAGGATTGGGTATTGGGGTAACTACGTGGAAGTTGTTCAGCTAAGTACCAACACATTGATAGGAATGCTGCCAAACGAAACTTCTCAATTTTTAAGGTTAACTGAGCTTAAGGTATCCAATAACTTATTGGAAGGCTTTCTTCCACCAATTTTGGGAACATATCCAGAACTAAAGGAGATTGATCTTAGTCTCAATCAGCTTTCTGGGTCCCTCCTACCAAGCTTTTTTGCCTCAACCGAATTGATTAATCTTAATCTCTCCAACAATAAGTTTTCTGGATCAATTCCTATTCAATCTCAACCTCCAAATACTCCAATAGTTTCTACTGAAAATATTAGTCTGGTGTTTCTTGATCTTTCACACAACAACTTGAGTGGGACTCTTCCTTCAAATATGAGCAGGCTTCAGAATTTGGCATATCTCAATTTATGCAACAACAAATTGGAAGGTACTATTCCTGATCACCTTCCAGATGAGTTGCAAGTATTCAATGTGTCCTTCAATAATTTTTCTGGTGTTGTACCAGAAAACTTAAAGCAGTTTCCTGAATCTGCATTTCATCCAGGAAATACTATGCTGGTGTTTCCTCATTCGCAATCATCGCCAAAAGATACTTCCAACCTAGGTTTGAGGGAACATCGGTTACATAAAAGGTCTGCCACTAGGATTGCCCTGATTGCATGTTTGGTTGCTGGTGCTTTTGTGATGGCTATTGTGGGCATAGTAATTTATTATAAGGTTCATCATGAAGAAGAAAGGACTTCTAAGCAAAATGAAGCAAGAGGCATCACTCAAGATAGTACTTTCCCATCAAATTTAGATGCAGCTTACAGAAATTTGGAAGCATTACCACCTTCTCAAAGGGGCTCTTCTGATGCTTCAAGAAACATTCATCCAGTGGGAGAGAAGCCTATGGATCTTGGCCGTGGTGAATTAGCTAAGAACGAGGAAGGAATGTATTCTCCAATGTCTATTTTGTCACCTTCAAATCCTTCATCTTCTAAAAGCCATCAGTTTGAGAATCCTGGTTCCCTCCAAGTATCCTCTCCCGATAAACTGGTGGGAGACTTGCACATATTTGATGGGTCCTTGGTACTAACTGCGGAAGAACTTTCATGTGCTCCAGCTGAAGTTATTGGCAGGAGCTGTCATGGAACACTTTACAAAGCGACACTTGACTCTGGTCATGCATTGGCTGTCAAATGGTTAAGAGAAGGAATAACCAAAGGAAAAAAGGAGTTGGCTAGGGAAATAAAAAAACTGGGGACTATCAAGCATCCAAACCTGGTTTCTATTCAGGGTTACTATCTGGGGCCAAAAGAACATGAGAAACTGATCATATCAAATTACATGAATGCACAATCTTTGGACATTTATCTCCATGGTAAGATTATAGCTTCATGTTTGATTCCAGCATTAAACCTAGGCTTTCTGGTTGTTATACTTCTCATGGTGAATAACCGCATAGAATTTGATTTCTCCAGTGTTGAAGATTTTCAGGATGTTGGATAATTTATAAAATATCAACTTTACTTGTGACTTGGAGAATAGAGATGATTGTCCTTTTTTGACATTTTGGTTGAGCTAGATCTTTGATCTGATTTTTATGCATGACCTAAACTTACAACAAATTTTATCTGCACAACATTTACTAGCTGGAATCACTGGACTGTTGTTCTGAAGACATAATAAAACTTATTTTACTTTTGAAGTCAAAGGTTAAGGACTCGGTTTAACTTTATAGCCTTATTATTACTGAACTGGGCCTGTATATTTGAAATTTAACTGCATGGAGCAATTTGTTTAACTGTTTCAGTTTTTTTTATTTTTATGCAGAAGTAGATAAAACAAATCTCCATCCTTTGTCTCTTGATGAAAGGCTGAGGGTGGCTATAGAGGTGGCACTATGTCTGCATTTCTTACACGATGAGAAAGCCATACCTCATGGCAATCTCAAATCCACTAATATTCTGCTAGAAACTCCCAACAGAAATGTCCTCCTCACAGACTACAGCCTGCACAGGATACTCACTGCTGCAGGTACTACCGAGCAAGTTCTGAATGCTGGTGCACTCGGCTACCGGCCTCCAGAGTTTGCTAGATCAAGCAAACCATGCCCTTCTTTGACAAGTGATGTCTATGCATTTGGAGTGGTCTTGTTAGAGCTCCTAACAGGAAGAAATTCTGGAGAAATAGTTTCTGGGATTCCAGGGGTGGTTGACCTCACTGACTGGGTGAGGTTTTTGGCAGAACAAGACCGTTCAAAGCAGTGCTTTGATAGGTCTCTAGTGGACAAGCATAATGGGGAAAGACCATCTAAAGTTCTTGATGACATGCTAAAGGTGGCTCTTAGATGCATCCTTCCAGCATCTGATAGGCCTGACATGAAAACCGTCTTTGATGATCTCTCAACAATAAGGTAGAGTTGCTGATCATATCATAGCCTTAACCACTAACATCATCATCATCATCATCATTATCTATATATAGTTGCTTAATTTGTTGAAGTTGCTTTTGCAATTTTTGTTGAATTTTGGTCCCTTGATGACAGCTCTCAACAGGCATTATAACAAAGTCAGGATATGAAATGAAATTCTTTATCAAAGGACATTCATTCTTTTCAACCCTTCAATGGGCAGGTTGTGTATATTGATGATTTTTGCTGTATCGTTCTGTGTAATAATTGATAATGCTAGAAGACGTTAATCCACCATTTTGCCATCACTGGAATCAATGGAGTATGTTATCATCCAAACTCGCAGTAAATTTTCTTCCTTTGTGCTTATACTTTGGAATTGATTTAAAAGGGCAGCTGCATCTATAATGTAACAACCTTAGCAGGTGTTTGGCATTGGAAATAAAAATTTAATTTCCTGATGATTTTATATTTAAGAAAGTTGGAGACGTTAGCTTCTCAAGCTTTATATATATTGTTTTCTAGGAACATTTATTTTTACCTATTTTCCCATAAAAATGTTCCTATAGGGATTGAGAATTTAACTTTTTTGAATTAGAAGGAAAACTTTAATGTTATAAAAATATCACAATGTCCTTGTTAACTCATTTCAATATGATGTATTCCTTTGTTTTAGACATAAATCATCGTTTTGAAGGACGTGTTGAATTTTTTTTCTCCAATGCACTATATCTAAAATATCTACGACAACACATATATTATGTATTATGATTCCACGTTATACTAAAGCAGATATAATATTTTAAATGATAATAATGGAGTTACATATTGAAAATATTATGTTTGATTTTAATTAAAACAATATTATATATATGTGGGATTTTTTTTTCAATATGATATAATTTTATATTATTATATCTATTGAGTAATATATATATGAATATTAGAAATATATAAACAAAAATAGAAAGAAGTTAGAAATACATGGAAAGATTTGAAATTTTAGAGATATAACAATTTTATAAACAAAATTGCTTAATTTTTATTTATAATTTTTAAATTTTAACTTAAAAATAACATTATCCTTCTTAATCACTTTTAAATCCCTTAATCCTAAGCAATACCATGTCTATTTTAATAATTGTCATTATTAAATATAATATAGTAGGTATGACAAAGCGGGATGAATTTCTTAGTCCATTACAAAAAATGTGAAATAAGATGAGCATTTAAGACTGTTGACCCATTTAAGCCCGTCTCACACAAAAATGAAAATTCTATTTGTTCAATTATTCTAATGTCTATTTGTAATACAATCTTAGTTCAATTAGTTTTTTTTATGTTTTAACATGTTAATATTTATTTGTTAAATAAAAATTTATTTAAAGAAAATAGATTGATTAATTCATATTCTTATATTTAAATTATTTGTTTAGTCTTTATCTTAAATATTAACTTTAGGATGTTTTTAGACACTATTAGTTTGTATCAGTGGTTTATTACTAGTAAACGACTTGAACGAATTTTTCAATAAGTAAAAAATGTTAAATATAAAATTAAATATATTATGAATTTAAATAAAAAAATATAATAATATAATATAAAACAAAAAATTTCATTAGTTATGCGGGTCAAATGCAAGTTTAAGACCTAATACTATACGAAGTAGAATGATTCAATTTTACAAACCAAATACATTGTTATTCCTATAATTTAATTGATGCAACAAAACATGGTAAGATTATTTTTTAAGTAAAACAAATTTTTGTGGTTAAAGTAACAAAATGTTCTTTATATGTAACAAGTGTAGAATGAAAGTTAATTTTACATTTAAAAGATATTTTTTTAATTTTTTTTTGTGTCACTTGTTTATGGTGTGTTTTATAGATAGACATTGAGGTGTCACTGGTCCATATGAAAAATATTTTTTCATTGATTGGATAATTTGAAATACTTGAAAAAATTATTTCTTAATATCAAATTATGACACGAAATACCGTTTTATTAATATTAAACTAATTATAATGCAATTTAACTTTTCAATTGTAATAAAATTAATTATAACGTAAATTAACTTTTTAAAATTGACGTTGAATTAATAATAATTGAATCAATTATCATGTAAACTGCATTTGTAATAGTAATTAAATTAAGTTGAAGAAGCAAAACTTTGTTGGAAGCAAAACAGCAGAAAAAGAAAAAGAAAAAGATTACATTTCATAAAGGAAAAAAAATTACATTTATAAAACATATAAATTGAGAGAGGAATGCGTACAGATAAAGGAAAACATTGAAGGGTTTAGTTTAGGGCAATCCATAAGAAAAAACAAAACCGCGTCTGGCAAAGCGCCAACTAGCAACTACCCAAAACCAATCCCACTTAACTATCCAAATGGAACATCCAAACACACCTTTTCCTTTTTTTCTTCTAAACTTGCCAACTGTGACTCATCACACGCTGAACTGTACCCCATTTCCTCCTCCTTTCTTATCTCTTCATTTAAATTCAATTTTTTAATTTTTAATTTTTAAATTCCACATGGCAAATGAAAAAATATTATGTACTTTAATTTATTTTCTTAATTTAACACATTATTTAAAAATTGTCTTTTCAATTAAGTCATATTTCGTATGATTAAAATAAATTATTATGAACTATAAAGCATGCATTCGTTGTCTTTCTTATAAATTTTATTAAAATATTCTGATAATATTCAAATAAGACATTTATTAGTCAAAACATAACTTCTTTTAAATTAATGGTATTCGTGAGAATTTAAATTCGGTTTCATTTCATATTTTAATATATATCGGAATTAAAAACTCTATTCTTAATCACCACTCACGGGTTTTATTAATTCATTTTGGGAGATTTGAAAAATACAAGGTATTTGTGAGTTACTAAATAATAAATTAATAATTAATAACGCTTCCAACGTGCAATGCAGCATTATGATCCCTGTGTTCTTCTTCACAATTGTCATCATCAAATGAAAAAACCTGTTTCAAGTTATATAAAATACTTTTTGACAAAATTTAATTTTAAAATACTTTTTAAAATTTTAATAATACTATTTTAGAATTTAAATTCAAATTAACATTTTTTAAAATCAGATCATATTTACTCTTTATTTTTTACTATATAATATTAATTAAATTTCACGTATTAATATCCCTAAACCGCGTGGATATTACATTGCACGCGTAAACCGTTTGCTTCTTATACTGTGACACACAAAGGCACCCAAACAACGCTGCAACACTCACTCATTCTTCACGCTTCGTTTTGGAAGTTCTCATTTTCATTTCAATAGCATTTGCAGATAGTTTATTGACTCGTCACTGACTCACTCAATGGCTGACCGAGTTCACCCCCGCGACTCGCCTCCGCTTTCCGCCGAATCACAACCAGCGTCGCCTCAGGACTCCTCCGTCGTTCCACAACCGCTGCGGCCACCGCCTTCGGAGAAGCCGGTGCCTCCACCTGGAACCTACGTCATCAAGATCCCCAAGGATCAAGTCTACCGCGTTCCTCCGGCAGAGAACGCCCGCCGCTACGACCAATACACTCACCGGAAGCACCGCCGTAGCCGATGCTGCTGCTGCTGCTGCTGGCTCATTGGAATCCTCTTCATTTTCGTCGTGCTCCTCGGCATCGCCGCCGGCATCTTCTATCTAGTTTTCCGTCCAGAGGCGCCGAAGTACTCCATCGAGAACATCGCCGTCAAAGGAATTAATATCACGTCGCCGTCGTCCGAGGCGGCGATCTCGCCGGAGTTCAACGTAACCGTCAGGGCCGATAACCCTAACGATAAGATCGGAATCTATTATTTGAAGGATAGCTCCGCCGAAGTATTTTACAAAGACGCGAAGCTCTCTGACGGCGCTCTTCCGGCGTTTTACCAGCCGTCAAATAACGTGACGGTGTTCGGGGTGGTTTTAAATGGTAACGGAATCGAGCTGAGGAACGAAGACCAAAGGTCGTTGGTGCAGGCGCAGACCAAACGGAATGTGCCGTTGACCGTTAGAATTAGGGCGCCGGTGAAAATAAAAGTGGGATCCATTAAGACGTGGAAGATTACCGTTAAGGTGGACTGCGACGTGAGGGTGAATGGGTTAACGGCGCAGGCGAAGATTGTTTCTAAACGTTGTGGCTATAAGGTGGATCTTTGGTGATGAAAAACATGGACTACATACAGAGGCTTTTTTATTTCTATTTATTATTATTACAATTTATTGGTGCTTTGTTAGAGATAGTGATTATACATTGTTTATATTTCAAATAACAGTGATTATAAATTGCAGAAATTACAAAAAAATAATCTTAAATTACATTGTTGCATTTATTGATACGCCATGTGTCTTAGATTTTGATTTGGTTCTGCACAAGACATTCCATTTTAATGAATAATAAAGCGATTAGATTGTTAATTCTTGAATGTGAATTTTTGTTGAGAAGAAACTCAGCTTCCTCAACAAATCATTGGGTAAACATTAGTTTAAATATGTTTTAGCTTAAAATAAACATCAACTTTTGTTAATTTACTTAAAAATATTAAAATTATATATTCTGGTGAATTTCGTTTATAATGGTATAGTAACTTTTAATAAATTTTAAGAAAAGTAAATATTATATTGGAAAGAGTGTGCTAAATAACATCGATTTTTTATTTTTTTCTTGACCATTTTTCAAAGTGAAGTAGTTAACTTTTTATATTAATTTATAGATCACGCTACTTTCTATATTTTTAGTATTATTCCCAATGACATAATTCTAGAGTGAGTGTATTGAAAAAACCCTGATTTTTTATTTCCTTCTTTTAATAGCTTTTACCTGTTGCTCTAGTTTCTATCACACCTGAGTAAAAGAGATTATTATAATTTTCTCTTTCTGATAACAATTTCCATATATATATATATATATATATATATATGTCTACACATACAGACATTAATTAATTATTAGTATGAAGATCTAAGCAAATCAAGGTAATTTATTTTTGTTATTAAATTTAGTTAACGTGATTAAAGGCCAACTAGTGAAACTCAACTTTAAAAAATAAGAATTATTGGTAAAATATTTTATAGATATTATAATACAATGTACACACTATAAATTATGTTGTAGTAGTTCATTACATAGAAGATGATGATGGTTCCTAATACATATGGTAATCCTTCTAAAAATTGTTGTAATTTTTGTGTGAGGATTATAAAAGTCAAATCTCACATTATTTATTTTTCATTCTTTTATACGATCTATATATCCACACATTTATATAACTAAAGTGGATTGTAAAGACATAAGTTTTGCAGGAATAAAGAGTTGAACTCAATTTAATTTTTTTTTGGGTTATTTTATATATGTTTTAGTTCATTTCTCCTATTAACTAAAGTATAAAATCACTTATTTTACTAATTGGTTAAAATCCAAAGGTCCTGACTTTAGTAGAATTTATGAGCACAAAGAAATGGTTGAATTGAATATACTTTTTGTTAGGTGGATGGTTGAGAAATTAGTACTAGAGCTATATATTAGAGGCAAATATTAATTAATGTCTTGAAAAATAGTTTAAAATTTAAAAAATAGTTTTCTTTATGAACACATATTATTAATATGTCCCACCGTAATTTCTGGTTCATCTTTATCAATCTAATATTTCAGCATTTACTGTTTCCATGGTTACGTTGTAGAAGTGATTGCAAAGTTTTCTCTTTTCTTCCACAACGGCGACTAAAATTAATCACTTATTTGCATAAGTCAAAGCTAAATTATAAGTATTAGGTGCAAGAAGCTTCGGTTCTTCTTTCATATATAGCTAACACTATAATTTTTTCACCCAAAATTGCTGCATCAATGCACAGATAAAGGATGTGATTCTTTCAATAACTATTTTAACATTTTTGTGCCTAAAAAGAAGATTTAATGGTCTTAAAAGCAGCTAGGGGAGTCAAAATTATGAACACTTTTTGAGACATTATCATCGGTATTCAACTTGTTTGTCCCAACAGTTGTATAAACAATTTATAAATGCAAGTTGTTCAAAATGACAATGTGAACTATAAGAGCTCTTGGTTATTCTAGTGTTTTATAAAATTCAAATAAATATTGTTAACTAATAATTATATACACATAAATGACACTAGCAAAGAAAATCAAGGAGGAGAGTACATGTCATGGTAGAAAACCTTTATCAGCAAAAGTTTGCACCCAAATCTTCACCATCAGAACCTAGTACTCAATGCTTCTTACTGAGTCCTCAATCACTCATTCATAATCCCTCCAGAGCAATCTATCAGCTCCCTTCTATTCATTCATAAACTAAGGTACTCCAATGCCATAAGGCTCCTAGCTATGTGGAGGTATGGGAGAGTCATTGTACACAATCTTATCCTTGCATTGCATAAACAAAGAGACTGTTTCTTGATTTGAACCACAAAAGGACTAAATGGACAATTCGTGTGGCAATCCTTAAGGCCTTTATTACATCCTACCATGCACAACAAATGCTCCATCCTGTGGACTTGTATGCTAAACACAAAGCTATAATTCTGCAATACCACAATGTTTCATCGCAATTCTCTTATCATGTGGATGCTTATTTTCAGGCTAAACCACTTGAGATTGTGACTTTGATGGATCAACTTTGAGATTCAGAATTCTGTTGACCATCCTGAGACTGAGAATTCAAGTTACCGTTTAGAGACTGAGAATTCAGCCGCTGATACTTTTTGACCTCCTCAATGGCTTGCCTAATTTCTGTGTACATTTTGACTGAACAACCAGACAAATTATTTAATTGACTAAGAAATCGAATCAAGCTTCGTCGAAATTGATCGAAGCCTGTTACCCAGTCCTCTGATATGTCATCTGTCAATAAACCATCGGCTGATTCACCACCAATATCAGTCTTCCATGTTGACATATGAGGATGAGCACCTTTTCCCTGATTCTTGTCCTGGTGTGGTAAGAACCGGGCAGTATCTGCCGCCAAACTTTTTATAGAATCTGCAACATCCTTTACAGGTAAGGTGTTAAGTTTACTCAACCAGAACTCGCAGGTGACATATATTGGAGGACCATAACGGATAAGAAGGTCAGGTTGAGGCCTCTTTTTTCTCTTGGATGATTTTTCTTGAAGAAGAACGCATTTGTGAAGCCATCCGTGTATAGCCTCCAGATAGAATTTCTGAGCTCCCATCCACTTGGTAAAGCTTGATGACAGAAATTGGAGTTCATTTTCAAGATAGGCAGTAATCTGTCTCCGTAATTCAGAATGCATGGTGATTCTAGCATGGCTGTTGTTATATGCTGCTGACATGATTTGAAACTGAAGTTTGTGGCATTCATGCATTACTTCCCACATCCTGTACAACCTGTCAACAAAGCATAACTGAAACTGATGAAATACACAAGCAAGAGGTTGATATCAATCAACAAAACTAAATTTACATGCGTGAACCATCCATCTCTGTGACTAGGAAAACATAAGTTGTTTACAGATCCAATCTCAATAAACTGATATGGAAGGTTGATAAAACATCAAGGCGTCACAATAGAAAAAGCCAGCAATCTTGCATAAATAATTACTAAAAGTTAAGTATAATGTTACTCCTAGTTAAGAAAAAGGGTTTTTTGATGTCCATACTCTTCTGGTAGAAAACTCTGTACTGTTTAACGTGCAGAAAAGCCGCTATAGGGACTTGATATGCACCATTCGTTAAGTTCAAAGACACACCATCCAAAGTATAAAGGATATTCTGAGTGTGCCCTATTGATAAGAATTTAAACAAGGGTGTAACTCAGTCACCTGAGCTTGATATAGAATGACTTTCACAGAAGCAAAATAACGTATTTAAGTAATGGAGCTTTTGATAATTAACTATTTCTTTTTTGTTAAGTAAATTCCTAGCTTCAATAGAGAAAAAAAAGTTACCAAATGAATTTATCAAATACAGCAACTTTCTTATGGGATCTCGTGTTTGATCTTCTTGGTGCATCTTTTATTCATTCTGGTATTTATTGTTCTATCGAGGCAATACATGTCAGCATGAAATAGATAGTCAATTAAACAAGAAAGGCTACAGAACCATACCCTTCAATCAACTCCTCAAGCTGTGGTTGAAGCTCTTTGTCCCGTAACTCTTCAATCCTCATTGATATAGAGTCTATCCTGTGAATTGCAACTCTGATTCTTGAGTGCAGATCCTTCACTGTAGCACGTGTTTTATCAACCTTAGAGGTTTTTTCTCCTTTTGATTCCAGTTGTCTTAAGATTTTACATTTCATGTCATATTCTTTTCTGACAATTTCACTAGCCTGCTCACAGAAAAAAAAAAAACAATGATATTAGCAAAGAGACAGAGAATAAGACATGTACCTACATATTCAAAAAAAATTACTGTTAACAGATAACTTCAGGGTTTGGTCCAAGATCCAAACCAAGACTTCTGAACATACTATTGCCGAAATGTAACATTCAGAAAATATACAAAGGTTGACAAAATTGTTGATAAGAAATACATGGTACCTTCACTTCATCATAGAGTTTCCTTTCCCAAGCATATAGCCTATCCAAGGTAGATGCATGGCTTCCAGAGATCATACAAAAACTATCAAAGAGATTATTTTTATGGTCCTCCGCATTGTCAATTGAATTTGCTGCTCCCAACGGGTTTCTGGATGAAGAGGAACGGGATGATGCCGTCCTGTGCCAAGTTAAGTACTTAACCGAGTTTTGAGCAGGTTCTAGGAAGATATAAAGAAGGAAAAGTTAGATGTTGAATTCAAAAACCAGGTTTCGAGAACACAGGAATGAACATCAAATTACAAAAAAAACTAGATAGGAAAACTTTATCAGATGGTCTGGTATAACAGTATCTTCTGAAATGAGTTTCACTTTTAATGGCAGACTAGAGAATGTTTTTTCCACTTGCAGTATTTAAAAGGAAAGGAACTCAAAATGAATTTTAAAATAAGTAGGAAATGAACAACATTGGTTACATCTCATAAAGCCAACTCTCTACGCCACATAATACAGAACATTCAACAAATTCTTGACCAACACCAACAATAGGCAGATTTAATAATAGGATTGGCAATTCGCATCAGTTTCATAACTAAAGGAAGATTAGTTCAACCCCACAAGGCCAGCAATGTCAAGCAAAACAAACAGATAAAATGTAAAAATGACTGAAATTACCTTCTGGAACCTGGCTTGGGTCTTCTCCACATGAGAAACATGCCTTCAAAAATGAGGATACCACAGAACCATCTGTTACAAATAAGAATTCTCTGGTTTAAATTTTAAAACATTTCATTTTGAAATAAATTACTCAACAATGAAAAGAAACATCCAAAAGCTTCTTTGAAACAGTAAGTGAATTTTTCTTTCAACTCAAGGATATCACCAAGATATTTTAGTAAAAGTACCATAATCTTAGTTAATGGACATTCATTCAAGGAGTGTCTGTCTGTGGCCAATATGGTATATTCCTTTTTTAATTTTTGGCCAAGTGTCTAGAGTGTATCTTAATTAAGCAGTAGCATGAATATGGGGAAAAATTGCATTCCAAATCGCATCTTTATATTTTACTTGTACTAAAAGGTCAGAGTTGCTAATATTTAATACTCCCAGATGAAAACTCATTCACAGCCTCATAGAAAGAAAAGAAGAGAGACAGAAAGATTACTTTCTTTTCCTGGGAATATTGGACGAAAGTGAAATTTATTTGCTTCAAGCATCCTTGGAACCTCTTTGCCAGATTCTGAAGCTTTATTAAAGAGCAGTTCAATATCTCTCACGCTTGAAAAGAAATTCTTAGGGGTGACTTTATTTTCACTATGACTTTCCTTCTCCATTGGTTTATTTGTTTCAGGTGGAGGCAAAGCTGCCATAGGTGCTGTCTTTAATGTAGAAAAATTAGCAGAGTTCCCCTTTTCTCCATTTACTAATTCAACTTCAGAAGCTGAATGTCCTGACAAAGGCTTAGTTGTGGCAGGTATAGCATTTGCTTGAACGTGACTTGAATTAGTTCTATTTAGATTTTCAAATCTTTGGACTAGAGTTTCTGCAGTAGGCTCTTCATCAAATTCATCTTCAGAATCCCTAGAGTGTTCCCTTCCATGAGATGAAGATTTGTCTTCATCATCTTCTAATTCAGGAATCCCTTCCTCCTTCCTTAGTCTTTGTATATCATCAGCATTCCCAATATCTTGATGCATACCCTTCCCATCTTGAAAAGAAAATTGATGGTCAATGGGATGAAAGAGACCAAAAAAATCCCATTGTGGAGTTCCAGATGGAAGGGAGGAATCTTCAAATGTTACACTGGCATTCTGTGTAGTAGTAGTACCTGATGTTACTATTCCTATAATAGGTACAGCTGGTCTTTCTTCAACTTTCTGAGAAGAAATAGTGCTCTGTTTCATATGATTTGCTCGGAACTTACTAGAAGAACTAGGAGGGGAGGGAGTTGGGGAGAATGTTTCATGTTCAGCTGCATCGATGTGATGTGACAAAGATGGTGAAGAGAATGAGAGGGTCCTTTCAGTTAAAGCAAGTGGTTGCTCTGGTGTTGCATTAGTGTACAAAGAAGGCTCAATTGGTCCCTCAGGTTCTGTGAATTTTCTCAGAGCTGTTCCTGTATTTTTCAGTGATTGAATGTATGCAACATGAGCTGCTGCTAGTGAACAACGCCCATCAAGTGCTTGTCTCACAAACTTCTTCCTTTCACGGCATAGCTGCAGTGCCTTGTCATCCTCCATTTTGGAGCTTGAGGCCCCCATTATGCCTAATCTAGCTAAACTTGGCTCTCCCTTTATGGAAATCCTTCACTGAAGTTCTCTCTGTAAATTCATGAAACAGTAAATGAATCAGCATAATAAACCAAGATCACAAATCTATTTTTTAGGTACACAGAAACATGGTTTTATTTGTAACACATTAACAAACAGGACAATCTAAACAACTGGTGGAGATGATATCCGTCGAAATCATGAAATGTCACCATCAATTTTCATCTGGACACACAAGCATACAGAAATTGATTCTGATCTGAGGAATAGGCTGAGAAAAACAATGCTGGTGAAACCACAGCAAACAGAAGCAACAATTGAAGAGGGAAAATCAGCTCAAACTCCAAAACAATCAAAGAGAAAGAGCATCCACTATCCAAAAAGACAACAATAGTTGAAAGTTGAAGTTGAAAGCCAAAAGACAGTGTTCAAAACCCAATGAGAGACACAGGCAGTGAGTGGGTGCGTGGGGATGCAGAAAGCAACGAAATTTACAGCAAAGGAGACAAATTTCAAGGAAGGAATAGATAATCCAACTACAAAATAGAAAGTGGGAATTTTTTTGAGTAATTAGCCAAAAGAAAAGTTGAATCAAACCCAAAAAAAAATTATGCAGCAGGAAGAAGAAGGGTACCCATAAAGCAGAAATCACAGTGAGAGAGCAAGAAAGAAAATTGGAATTTGCAAAAAGATGAAAAATTTGGTGGGTACCAACTACCAAGGCTGCAGTGAAGCAAAGCTGCACGGTATGAACTTGGATTTCAGCAAAGACCCATGTAAGAGAATCATTGACAGAAACGGGATTTGGGAATTTTCAGAGAGGAGAGAGAGAGAGAATAATGTAAAGTAATTGTAATGTAATGAATCTTGTTACCATGGCCGCTTCCATGCAAAAGAAACATTGGAGGACACAGTGAATCAGTGATGCCACCTCCACGTGGGTCCCGCTGTCTGCCGAAAGTGGAGCGTGGGAACACGCGCTTGGAACATTCAATACTTCAATGCACAAGAAAGCAAATGGTTTGTACTATCTTTCTTTTCAAAGGCATCTATTTTTCCATCCTTCATTTTCCATCTAAAAAAAGTTTCTAACTTCTTATCTATTCATAAAAAAAAGACCCAATACATAAAAAAAATGCAAAGCTTCAATTGAAAATAAAGTTACATATGTGTTGGTTGAAGTTTAATATTCTATGTCTGATCTTGTGTATGGATGTCTAACATCGTACATGGTTATTTATTTATTTATTAGTTTATAGATTAAAGAAACATGCAAAGCTTTAATCATAAACAATCTTAGAAATTTGTTGATTCAGCATATAAGTAGCATCTCCCCTCCATATCTAAGTTCCATATGATAATATAGATTTTGAATTCACTTTTTTTTCATATTCAACTATGTTATTTCATTTTTAAAGTTTTATATTTATTTTTTCATTGATATAATTAAGATTTAATAGACATTTAGATATCAATATTTTGTAAAAATTTACAATACTTTCTTATATTTATTTTTTTCAATTAAATCTCAAAATTTATTAAATCTTGTCAATATAATTCTTTTTGTAAAAAATTTACACATTCTAGTGTCATATATATATTTGTATTCATATCTTTTTGTCATTATTCACGTGTTACAAGTTAATTTAGATATAACGTTTATTTCATACCGTTAATCCTGTTAATATTAATTTAATAAAAAAATCACATTGATAAAATTTCATAAAATTTGAGAGTTAACTGAAAAAAAATTATTATAAATTATTAACCAAAATATATAATTTAAAATATTTTTTTAATAAAACCTGTTTCTTAATGTAATATTTTTTACTTTTATAAAATTTTAGATTTTAAATTTATTATTACATGAGCATGTTGGAATCTTATATCCAGATAGTAAACATATAATTTTAGATATGATCTATAATAAAGATGTTGTCATAAAAGTAAATGATGTTGACTTTTGAAAAAGAAGCACATGCAGTATTTCCATAGATGTGAATGTATAATTTACGAAATTAGTAATATTAAAATGATATCATATATTAAGCTATAAGATATTGAAGATTTGCAGAAAAGGTGAGAGGAGCTTAATGTGGTAAAGTGGAAGATGATGAAAAGAGGAGAAAAAGAAGAGTGAAGAAATGTGGACATGTGATTAGTTTCTTGGCTTGATCATCTTTTTAGGGTCATGCCTCTAATCAATGCTTTGCTTTTTTTCTGCATTTCTAATTCTAAATTCCTCCTTCAATATTGTGGGGCCACAATAAATGTCACCATATTCTTCAAGCATTGTGTCATCTTCTTCTTTACATTTAACAAAAGGTAATCATCTAAACTATGAATTTAATACTTCAAACCTTATCTTTCTTTTATATAATAATATGGTAACACCATAACTTTTAACCTGTCAAATCAAAATTCATTTTTTAATTCAATTAATACATAAACCAAACTATCATCAAGTGGGTGAATCACAAAAATTTATCCTTTGCAATAATTCTACTCAACTAAATTAAAATTACTACTTTTTTATGTTGTCCTTGTCCTCATCAAAAAAATATAAACACCAACCTTACCATACTCACTTTAAATAAAAAATAATTATTAGACAAATGTTAATGGTACTTTTGTGTGAAAATTATTACTTCTGGTCTTGTAACTAATCATGATTTCAGTGAAAAATTAAGTAAAATAGATAATTATAAACAAATAATGTCATTCTCATCTTTCATCATGTCAAGTTACTTTACTAATTAACTTTTTCATATATATTTAAAAAATAATATATCAAAGACAATTATACTAAAAGGTAAGGTGCTGAATATATGTATATTTTTTGGAGTGATGTGTGCATGAATATCTTATAGATATATATTAATAATGTATATTTTTTAAAAGTATTTTTTATTAATTAAATAAATACTAGATTAGACAATACATGAAAATGTGTGCTCGATTTTATTCTAAGTTTCAAATTCAATTAATTTAAAATATATTTCATAAATAATAACATAAATATAATATATAATTAAATTTAATACTATAAAAACTCGTTTTATGCACTTCTGTGAAGTAAAAATGAAAAGTCATAATTAAATTTAAATGATGATTGTGTTATAAGTTATGATTTAAAATGCATATGTGTGCTAGTTTTAGATTTTGCTAGAAGATGAAAATTGTGATTGAGATGAGAGAGTGAAAATAGTAATTATGGGTGGTGTAGATGGTGAACAATATTGGATCTTTCTTTTAGGCTGAAGGATAAAGGAAATAAAAGCCAGAAGGGGGATTAAGCTAGTAACACTAAGGGTGCATATAGTAATTAAAAGAAATTCATTTGATATCATAAAACTAAAACTAAGCTTGAGACTTTGCTTGAGGTAAACTCCTTCTTCTACCTTCTCTTCTCAAATTTTGTCTATTTCTCCAATATTTTAGTATAAATATACATATTAATTAATATAACTCAACTTTATATTTTTAAGGGTTAAATATTTTTTTAGTCTTGACCTATTTGTCAAAATTGTATTTTGTTTCTAGGGTAAACTTTAAACCTGTTTCGTCTTTATACTTTATAAACAGTTATAAATGATCATTAAATAAAGACATCTTTAAAGAGAAGAAAATGAAAAAAAATGGAAGGAAAAAAAGTGAAAGAAACTTAAGACACATGGTGAATAGGAAACTATGAAGAAGGAAGATAAAAAGGAATTCTGACATGTCATCAAAGATAGTTTACACGAGTTTATAAAACATAAGAATGAAATAAGTCCAAAATTTACCTTAAAAACAAAACACAATTTTAACAAATAATTAAAAAATTAAAAATATATTTAATCCTATTTTTAATATAAGTAATATATTCTTTAAATTAAAATTATTAAGTTTTATCATAGAACTTTTATTTTGACATCCTCTGCCTTATTGAAGAACTGAGGTAGTAGTTACTTGTAATACTCATCTAATTATAATGTAAAACCTTTAATTAAGTGTTCTAATATTCAATACACATTAAATTATTAAATTATTAGTCCAATTACCACATAAAAAGTAATTATCACTTACATCAATCTAACATATTTTATTGAATAATTTAATTCTCACTAATTATCCTTTGAAACGTTAATGAAAAACATTCAAAATATATACAACAAATTATTAAATTAAATTAGAATCATAAATATCAAAATTATCTAAACAATAAAAAGTATACTAAACCAAATTAAATTCCGTTAAATGAAATTTAACTTGTAAATATAAATTTTATAAACCATCCATGTTAAACCTGAAAACTAGGTCTGAATAAAAAATTCGAATCAAATTATTTAAATTATTTTTTCCCTTTAACAGTGAATAATATAGTCTTATCATTTTATATTCTTAGTTTGAGATTAATTTATTCTACAGGGTAGCATTATAGCTACACTTAAGAACCCTAATTTGTAATGATAGTTTACTTACTGTAAATTGGTTACATTATTTTGCTTAATTAATTTTAGTAATTAGTTGTTCTAAAACTGTCTTTAATTCATTAATTTTTTTTTACTAAATTGATTAATTTGTAGTTTTGTGGAAATCTGAAGTGAGAATTTTGCATTAACCACCTTAATTTATAATTATCTTTGTATTTATTTTTCATGTTTCTCTAATTTTTATTTTTAGATGATGAATTAAGAATAAATATTTGAGAAAGACCAATCTCCAATGAATAATTATTTTAGAAAAAAAAAATAGTAATGAATTGAAAACAAAACAAATTCTATAATTAGGGGATTGAGGGTTGGTGAAATTGTAAGCATATAAACTTTTAATAAGAATTTAATCTTCTTAAATATACTGCTTTTATTATTTATCTTTTCAACATTTTTCATTATAGAATTTGAAATCACTTGTGAAAAGTTATTTGTTTATAATTACACATTAGTAAGTATATAGAACACAATATCTCTATGAATAAACAGATTATACAATTTCAAAGGGTTAAATTAGTACAAAAACTCTTGACAGAAATTAATTAGCTTTTCACTTAATTTTCTTGAATTATTTAACAACAAAATTTTAGAAACAATTTTAAAGACCCTTAAATACCAAAAAAATGAAAAAGATAAGTCAATAAACATTAAGAATTTTATATTAGTTTGATTTTCTATGAATCTATATCTAATTTTCATACCCTAATAAACTAAAGAAAAAAAATTCATGGAATAAATATCACCTGAAATGCGATTGAATCCAAAAAGATAAAATCTAAAGAAAAATTCTCCTAAAAACCTTGTTAATATCTCTTGAATCGATAACTCTTCTCCAAAATGTTATTCAAATGTTTTTTTTATGAAAGAAGGAAGAATCCCAAATAAATCTTGAAACTTTTTCTTAGGAAGTATTTGTGAAAAATCAATATATATATATATATAGTTAGTTAGTTAGTTCATTATAAAAATATTTGAAAATGAAAAGAACAAACATTCAAAACAAGAGAAATGCATAAAGAGATACATTATTATTATTATTATTATTATTATTGAGACTTAGAAGCATACATAGTTGTAGAAGATGAATTAAAGACATCATTTAACATTAAACTAAAGAAAGATGTGCAACATAAGATTCAAATGTAGAGTGAAAGATCTAATTTTTCCTTATCTGTGTTATCTTTTGCATGAGTTTGAATCTTGAAGGTAGAAAGTGGGTGCTCCTCATCCTTAAAAGGAACTAACTCTTGCAACCTTGCTGGTTGCTTTCCTTCATGATACTTAAGTGAGTCAAAACTCATCCTTGCCCTTTTTGAACCTCTTCCTATCATCTCAATGTCTTCAAATCCACAAAAGGGACGTTTCATTGCCCTCTCACTAGTTAAATTCTTAGGACAAAGTAAGTCTAGATGTTGAACTTGAATTGGAGACACAAAACTTGGCTTAGCAACATCCTTCATACCATGAAAATTGTTTGTGACAACCCTTTGAGGGTTTAAATAATTCAACATTAAGGAGTGGTTATTCCTTTGATGATGGTATAGAGAACTTGCTCCATGAGAACCACTTATTTGACCTTGTAAACCAACATCATTGAATGGGAAATTTTTATTTGAGTGTGAAGAAAGGTTCAAAAGATCAATATTGGAGTAGCAAGGACCATTTGGAAAAGCTAAAGGCCACATTTTACCATATCCATTTGTTGCCATTAATGAAGCATTGGTGGTGGTGGTGGTGTTGAAGGAGGAACCATAAGGTGCCATGGATTGAGTCTTCACATCTACAAGATTAGTTTTTCAAATTTAAGAGACAAAAACAAATTTACTCCAATTTTTTTTATTATAGATTAAAATATATTTAAACATTTATCAAGTTCATGTAATTTGAAAAAAAAAATCAATGTTTTGACTATCAATTATAAATGATTTATGAACAAAACATTTTACTATGAGTTTGTTTTTTGTTTTTCAAAGATAAAAATCATTTGGGTGAGGTTGTAACAATCTAAAAATATAAATTTTAAATTTGAAGAATGAAAAAACTAGAAATTGAAGAATATATGTATAAAAAAAGAATTGGTACCTTGCATGAAATTTTTAATTGAGTCTAGTTGTGAAGGAGGATTCAGAAGATCAATATTATGATAACAAAATTTATGTGGAGGAGCATTTAAAAGAGCTAAAGGCAACATTTGACCATATCTTGTGTTTGTTGTTGTTCTTGATGCATTGATGTTGTTGCTTGAAGAAGATGCTCCAACATTGTTCTCTTGGTATTTCCCTACATTTAACACATGAAAAAACAAAATTCAAATAAAATAAATTTATAATCATTCCTTTACTTCATGAACTTCATGAAAATATATATGAAAATTAATAAAAATTGGTACCTTGCATGAAATTGATGAGACGAGGATAATTCTTATGTCTGTGTTGCATATCTTGATTGTAACAATTATCCTTCTGAACAATTTCTCTTTTAGGAGACAAAAAGTGATTCATCATGAATGTGAAGAAAAAATCTTAGACAAAACTCAGAAAGAGTTATTTTATTATGAAAAATAATTTGCATGATTATCCCTATTTATATTCACAATATTGTTTCAAAGCATTCACAAAAGGAAAATTAAATTCAGAGTGACTCATTAATTACTCATTTGTTTTCTTATTAGAGATAGCAAAACGCGTACCTTAATCAATCTTGAACTTAATAATGTTGGAATTAATTACCATTAAAGAAGAAAAACTTCAGAGGATAATTAACTAATTATCGATTTATATTTTACCTAACTTTAAATAAATGGATAATTAAAAGTTGTAAGTGTACTTTGTCCCACAAAACATATCCCCTCATTTTACACAAGTTAGATCTGATATCTTGATATTAGATTCTTTCTGAATAAGGATGAAAAATAAATAAATATATAGAAAAAAATAAAAAAATATTATTAGTACATTGGCATTTCTAAGTTTTATTTATTATATATTTAATTATATGTTATGTGGTAAATGTGGGGACAATACAGACAAGACAAATGATGATTTTGATTTATATACTTTGTTGTTATGCTTTTGATAAAATTATTTTAATATAATTTATTATTTAATACATCAGTGTTATTTTTAATATAGGTTTTTTTTATACAATTATTCCTTAATTTGAACATACTTTTATCTCTAAAAATTACGATATTATATTATAAGTAATTTCTTTAATTTTTAACCTTAATATTAAAAAAATATATTTTAACGACCATCAAGGAACTATTAAGGAAAAATGGTTTTCTTTTATATATATATTTTTTTGTCTAAAAGTGGAAATGATAAAGATAAGTCGATTAAGCTTCTATAGTTTCAAGTAAATTATTCGTTGGCTTAAATATTAATTAAATGGTTTTGCCACTATCAATTACATAACATTTATGGTTTTAATTATTTGTCTGACTATTTATAGTAAAAAATCAACAACCTATATCTATGCATTAATAAAATATATTAATAAAATTATCAGATTAAATTTAATGTTAGCATATTAATTTAATAATACTATTAATGTTGATTTTAAATCATATTGAATCACACTTAAACTAATGACATATAGAAAAAAATTATTTATTTGAAAACTGCATAAAAAACGTCAAACACTGCATTAATATTTGTCTTCAAGTCTATTTTTTTATTCACTACTTTAAAATATATATCTAAGCAATAAAAGAGTTCATGAATATGTTTTATGAATAATAAATAGAAACTAAGGATTTTTAAATTTATAATTAAATTTAAAATATACCATAACAGATTGTATAAAACAATATAGAATTTAGTGAAACTATACTATGATAATATGTTATTAATTTTTTTTGCAAATATGTTTTACAATAATAATAATAATAATAATAGTAATAATACTTATTGATATTGATTTTTTATAACTATTTCTATTTTAAAATATTTATATATATATATATATGTATAGATAGATATAAACATGTTCTGTATAATATTTTATCACGGTTTATAATTTTCTTAAAATATTTTTAAAAAATGAAGTATTTATAGTGTATAAATTGATATTCATATATGTATTAAGTCCTGTAATAGTTATTAATACATTTTTATATATACATATAATCATATGAAAATTTGATTATATATATAATATTAAATTATTGAAATTAATCAATTAATAAATATATATTTAGTTTATTTAAATTAATCAAAATATTTGACTTTATAATAATACTAAAATTAATTATGTATCATATTTAATAAATATAAAAATTAAGAAAATATAACAAAAACAACAATTTATATGAATAATAAATTATTATTAATTACTCCTATGATGAATGAATTAATAACATTAATTATATATCATAATTAATCAATATAACAATTAATAAAATATGACAAATTGTTAATTTATATAAATACTGATGATTTAATAACCTTAAGTACCACTATGATGTACGGATGAGCTGTGTCACCCTCATACCATGTGCTTTAAAGCCAACATCAATTCCCACAGTATTTTATGCTTTAAGATTTTAGTTCTTTAAAATGTTTTTATTAATAATAAAGATAAAAAAATAAATATTTTTTCAATATTAATAACTGTAAAATAATTCATAGAAATTTATTTTAAATAAAAATTAAGAACGTAAATTAAGAAAGTATAGCTATAAATTTTTATACATTCTATATTAATATATACTTCAAATTTTCTAGTATAAAATATTATCAAAATAATAATTTGTCAATATAAATATGAGTATATTGTATTAAAATAAATTTCAAATTTTCAATTTAAATTACACTTTGTAGATTATTTTTAAAAAATAATGATATAAAAAAATTATGTCATTTAAAAAAAATATGTATTAAATTATGTATAATTATTTTTATTGAGATATAATATTTTAATGTACATGGACTAAAAAAGTAATAAATTTAATGAATATATTTTAAACTTATTAAAGTTATCAATATATTCTATTTATAAATTTACTAAAGTTAATTATCAATGATATTTAGGAAATAAAATAATTAATTCAATATGTTTAATTATATGTATACATTTAATAGAACTAGACAATATATTTATAGAATAAAATAGATTGAGTGCTTCATTTAAATAGACTTGACCGATTTAAAAAAAATAAAACTCAAACTTAGTCTATTTCGTGTCTTAGACTAATTTTTTTATTTGGTCGGACTTTTTTTTAATTTTGACTTGAATTATTAGTTTACTTAGCAACCTATTTCATATTGAATATTTACCTAGGTACTACTACTCATAAAAACAAATTATAAACTACAAAAATTAAAATTACTACTACTCAAGTCATATTTTATAAGGTTGGAGATTAACTTCTTTATATGTTAAAGAGAAGTTCTTTAAAAATAAATTTTGCATACAATTTTTAAATAGAGTCCAATTATATCCTTCAGTAAAATATAATCTTATAGACTTAATTTTTTTTAGTAATGCTATCCTACTTAATATTTAAGTGAATAATAAACAGAAATCTAATGTATTATAAAAATTTATTATGATAATAATATTCTAAAAAATTATTTTACTTCTCTTTAATCAAACAACATCTATTTTGATAATATTTCCCACTAATTTCTCTTATTTTCTTTTCTCATTTACCTATTTTGTCCTCCATCTGTTTTTTTCTTTCTTCCCAACTCGGTATTAATCTTTAGCTTTTCTACCTTAAGACTGTAAATAATTTTTTTTACTTATATAAGTAAATAATCATATACTTAATTACACTAAACCAGATAGACTTTGGCGCATTTGGTGAGCTAAAATAATAATTTAATTATACCTTTAAATTTTAAAATTTAGGATAAATATTTTTTAATCTCTCAAATTATAAAGAAAAAAAGAGAACCGTTCTGGTTCTTTAATTTAGTAAATTATGATTTTAGTTCTTAATAATAAATTTGACTAAAGATGGTTTTTATTTTATTTTGAGGGACGAGAACAAATATTTACAATTTTTTTGAGAAAGAAAACCAGAATCACACTAAATATCAGATCTAAACACTTAATATAAATTTTAAAGATGATGAGACTAAATATAAAGTAATGTGATTACTCACGGACACCAATGAAAGATCTAGCTTACATACCAAAGTACCATTTAAAGAAGTGACGCTAAAATTGCGATGTCCATTGATTATTTTAATATTACAACCTAGTCCTTGTTTAGGTATCTGCTCCAAAGAATTTGTTGGAAAATAGATGATAACTCTATTATAAAGATTTGATTACGGTTGAGTTACACATTCTTAACACAACAAAGTTTAACACACTAATCTGTCAGATTATAGTGAAATTAGGGAGTGGTCATTCTTGCAGAGCTAGACTAAATTAATTGGTAATTTGAATATTCATCAACTTCTCATTGAAAAGTCAGTATACAATCACATAAACTTGACCAAGATGATCAATTTTGCTGAACAGAAACATCTGTTTTCCTTCTTTTTCTTTTCCTTCTAATACAAAATGAAAACACCACCTTGGCGATGTAAAAAACACGTAATTACAAAACATTTATAGATCTCAAAAGGAAATAATCTTCCTATGTGAGTGCTGCTCACTAATCGAAATCACGTCTCCATGATCATGATCATGAAAAAGTAGGGTCAGGACTCCTACTAAACACAGCACTGAACCAACAAGAAGTTTGTCATACCGCTCCACCCAGTGGAACTTTAGCTGACTGGCTCCATAAAACGACAATGCTACTAGCGAAGTCATCACAGTTATTGTGCTGTAAATGCGATAAATGTGAAGCTTGGTAAAGGTAATGAATATCTAAATATTTTTTTAACTTAATTGGTATCTAATCAAACCAGCATTAATACAGATTAAGAAATTCTAGGCCCCCCAAAAAAAATATTGCAGAACAGCATTTAAAATTCAAACACACGACAGAAATCAGGATTCTTACATATTCCATAAAACGACCCACATTTCAAAAAAGTAGTCAAGGATCTAAGCTTAATAGTAAACCATCTTTGGTCAGCTTGGATGGCATGGCATCTCTAATTTCAAATAATTTGCGTACCAAATAGAGAGGTTTGTCAGACATGCTGTCTTGTTAGAAGACCTAGTATAAGTTGTTGTAAAAAATGGTTGCATGATGACATGTTAGTACAACTTGATATTCCTTGTATTTGCATGCACTGTAAGCAATGTTCAAGCCATGGAGAAATTGTTGCCGGAATCCAGACTAAGCAGTCCAGCCAGTTTTAACCATGAATTGGACACTTGTCCAATTAAAATTCAGTCTTGGACACTTCAGACAAGTTTAAATCACTCGACCTGGTTTAATCAATTCACTTTTCCTGAAAGGTCTTGTAAATTTCATAATGTTTCAAGCAATTATTCTAACGATGCCCCAAAGATTCAACCAGCTAGTTAAAACAGATTGACATGACATCATGTGTCCCTAGTCTCTGCCTAGTTTCACCTTTTGGTTCCGTTTTAACAACATTGAATAGAATGTATTACATTAGTTTTTCAATTGTCAAAACACATTTTCATGATCCCGAAGTAAAAGATTTCTTGGGGGCTTTTGCTATATTGGATGTCAAGGTCGACATCAGAATTTTTAATTTAATATGGATAATCATTGATACCGTTTTCCAACAAATAACATGTCACTTTAAATAATAATAGGCCAACAAAGATCCACGAAACATGCCCATGGAAGCAGAAGACAAGTATACACATTTGAAAACAAAGCACAAAATAGCAGGAGGGGAAAAATCCTACTGTTTAAGCCAATTGACTCATACCTGAACAGTAGCACTATGATGGCAAGCACCATCATGGAAGATGAATTTCCAACAGCAAGAAATACTGGGAGAGTTGTAGCACAAGGAGACAAAGCAGGAACAAGAATAAGTCCAGCTACAGCCATTTTCTCCATTGGCTGGTTGTGTGAATGACTATGGCCACCCTTTCCCGTCAGAAACAACAGTATATAACTACCACCCAGAAATACAAGCAAAAGTGAAGCAACCTTGTGCACTGTTTCTTCACCAGCAATGGTGTTTGCCATGGTAATTGCCGTTATACCAAGCAGTGAAGTGGATATTACATGCAAAATTGCTCCAAGAGCAGCTGCATGATATAAAATGAATGGGGTTTACAGCTTTGTTGTCAACAGAATCCTAGAACAGTCATCCGAGTCTTACAATAAATATGAAGGTAAAATCAAACACCATAACAAGCTACACAAAAGTTTATTGACATCCTTAATTGCTGTAGCTGAGTTGATAGTGCCAGAAGTAAGGATACCACTATGCTAATTGCTCTAGAAGTCCAGATATGAAATGCATTTGGGTGTTCCAAAACAATTCTCCAATTCTTATATTTAGAAATAGTCCTTGAACATGACAAGGAAAATGCGTATTTTAAGTCTTTTAAGCACACAATGATCCAGCATCAAATGCAGGCTTTGACAAAAATATAATTGGATGACCTCATGCGTGACCAATCTTCCCACCTGCTTTTCCAGACAGCAAATGACAGATTATTCTGAACCCAATTTCTATTGCATCGTTTTTCCCTTTTGTTGCTTCTCCTCTATTGCTCTGTTTACCCAATCACTGTCCAGCAGGCTGAGAAGTGGGAACCAACTCTCTTGTCCTGTACTTTCTCTTTTCTTATAATTTTTCTGTGTTCTGTTGTGTTTAATTAGTGTCCAAAAAATCTTTCCTGTTGATTTGGTTTCTAGTGTTTTAGCTCTCTTTTTTTTGTGCTTTGTTTTTTTTTTATTTATATATAAAGATCAGCAGTGTTTGCTTCTGAATTCACATTTTATTCATTTTTGTTCTCATGATTTCTAGCATTCTCTTTCATTCCTTGTTTGCACACTGTTTTTTTTAAAGCATTTATAATTCAAAGTACTTTTCAACAGTAATGAAGATAGGTACAAAGAAATTTTAGCAATCTTTGGTTGAAGATGAGAGTGTCAGCTTACCATCCATTACATCCCGCAAGTCATTTTCTAAATCCTTAATTCTTTTATAGCTATCCAAGAATTGATCTTGATATTTAAGCGACAGAAGGCACTTTATAAATGCAATGGCAAGTTTATTTAAAATAAAGAAATCATAGGTAAGACCTTAAATGAGCTGCTAATGTATGAGATAGCCAGATTTCAAGTAGTAATAAGGTAAAAGAAATAAAATAGCTCCTAGAAAGTGAATGTTTATTTTTTAAAATTTAAGCAATAAGAAAAAAATTCATGTAAATACTATTATTTGCACCACAGTTGAGTAGTAGTGATGTACTGATCACATGCACCAAATATGTAAAAACTTGCCATTAGCATGTAAGTTAATATTAAATTATTTAAATTTGCAGAGTTTCATATAACATTATCATGAAACAAACATTCATTTTTTTTTCAAAATTATAATAAAGATTTATTCAAATAAGAGAGGTAGGCTTAAGTATAAAATGTAGCAAGACTTGTGTAAGAGATCTATTAAGGATACCACAAACTCCACGGTAAAAATAATCAGTATTTACAATACTGAATAAGAAACACGGAATCTAATCCATTAAGGGAAAAACAAAATAAAAGTGACTGAGCATGACGATGGCAGCTCAGAGGGAGTAAGAGTCAATGTCCGCTCTCCTTTTCCTCAACTTTATATTTCTAAAATATCACACAAAGTCAGCAGCATATTTTAAGTTATTCTTTCTCTCTCTATTGCTCCTTTTTCATCCCTGATTATTCATGTCAGCAACCATGTGTCCCACTGCTTCAACCGAATCATACTTGTCAGCTGTATAGCTATAGTTGCTGCTGTTTTCATTCATAAGAATGGTTTATATAGAGCAAAGTATAACCAAGCTAAATAACACTTTGAATGTAATCATGTAATTGATCTCATTCTCTTAGATAATATTGATGATAGTAACAAGTGGTTAGTGAGAGAAACGGTTGGAGATGGCAAAGATGCTGAAGATGATTTGATCTTTAATGATGACACCTCAACTTGGAAAGAATCTGCAAATGAAACTGGGGTAAACCTTTATCCTACACTAGGCAGCAAACAAGATTGAAGCGGGCAGCTGCATTTGAGCTTGCAAGCACTAGGGTAAAGGGAAAAGAGGTGATAGCAGTGGATGATGAAGAACTAAAAATGAGGAAGGGGAAGATATCTACAACTCAAGTCGTAATGAAAACAATATTAAAACAGACTTAAACTTAAGAGGATGATTGAACATTCCTATTAACAAGTTTTATTCGAATTTACAATAATTACTTTAAACCTCACAGACTTAAACTTGCTTATTTCCTCATTTTTTGTCGGTATACTTGCATTAACATACAACTCTTATTATTAATTATGAATTATGAATAATCCATGAATTCTGACTATTTTTTTATTTTATTTTCCAGAACTAGTATGTATATAGTATTAATTAATTATCTAATACTGATATAAAAATTCAATAACATTCGTCTAGCTATAGCTTTTCTGTGGTCGACCACTTCAAACCACTACGTGAGATTGAATCATTGATAATTAAGTTCCAGACACAGATAAGAAAAGGAAAAGGAAAAGGACAAGGACACACACACAGAAAAGGGGGAGAGGGGAATATGAAGCAATTCAGCAAGCTGTATGCATTCAGATTCCAGATAATACAATCCAAAGGGAAAAGAGGATATGGAAACTCGTAATCGCATGACTAGATTTCATCTTTATACAACTAAATTCATTCATGAGAACAATTCTTGTTCGTACCACTCACTTTACTCACATCCAAACAAGCAACAGCCACAACAGAACAATGCAGAAGAAAACTGCAATCCCTAAACCCTAACGAAGATTCGCGCACCATACACAACAAGAAGCATGCCAAAAGCAAAAAGTAAAGTAAAACAAAAACGTCGGTGACCTAAGTTGCGCAATTAGAGAAAAGTGTAATGAAAGGAAGAACTTACTGACGATAAGAGTTGTGGAAAGAGTCCATTTCTGAGCGCGACCGACAATGGAGAAAGGAAGCCAGTGAGTGGGGATGAAGGAATGGAGGAGAGAGACGGTGGCGATTCCGCCGATGGTGGACAGATCTTCAGCGGTGAAGCCACCCATTGCCCACGAAAATGGAGAATCTATCGTTCAGATCTGTTATGGAACTCCACAAACATGGAAACACTGTTACAGATTTCTGAATAAAATGGAGAAAAAAAGGTGGGAAAAATTATTCTATGTGTATCAGAATAAAATATTGCGGTTTATTTTGAAAAATAGATCATACGTGTAAATAGCGGTATTTTACATTAACGTTTTCTTTGGATTATATTAGGAAAAAAAATAAAAGAAAAATATGAATAAAGTTATTTAAATTAAAAATAACTAAAAATGAATAAATATTGAAATTTATTTATTTATTATTTTAATATTCTTGTTTTAATGATTTGTTTTTATTATGATAATAACCGTAAATATTAATTTGATTATTGAAACTCTGTCTAAATTTTGTATACTTTTTTTTCATTTTACTTTTATATATACATATATATATATATATATATAAATTATGATGAATTTATTAGTATTGACTAACTTAATATTTTTAATTATAATAAACTGAGTGGTTGAATTAAATTGTTAATTTTTATTTTTATTGTCTTTCTAATTTAAAAAGTAATTTTTTTATTGTTATTTAAATTTAATTTTATTAAAGTTATTATTTTTTTTAAATATTTTTTATTTTTCTTTAAATTTTTTGAAGATTTATTTATTTTTTTGGAGATCAGAGTCTATCTTAGTGATTTTGATGAAGAATAGAACAATTATATTATATCAAAATTTCTTTTAGAGTAAGTTTTTTTTTGTCGTATTTTTTTGAAAATTAGATATGACTTTTAGTTATGTGACTGGATAATACTGGTTACATGTGTTATTTCTAGGATAAAGATGAATCTTTGTTAATCAGGAAGCATGAGAGTATCTTGATTAATGTATATGTTTAGATTACCTGTGAGTATATATAACAAATATTTTGGGAGCTTAAGTTTGAGAAACAAATCTTAATAGGTACGTTTTGATAGTTTCTTAAGGTAAAATATTTGGATGTGAAGGTGATATGGTCAAAATACTTGAATCTATGCAGGAATTATGTATTGTTTGAGCATATTATAAGTGTTGAACTTGAGATTTGGATGTTTCATGAAATGATAAATGTTTGAATATTATCTCATGTTGTGATGTGATTAAATGTTTCTTGTAGATAATTCTAATTATTTATGTGTAGTATGATTGAGATATTGAAGGATTGAAAGTGTTGAAATAAATTTTGTATTGTTTGAGTGGATAGATTTAAAAGATATGTTGTATGTTTAATGGTTGAAAAGTTTTAATGGAATCAAATTGGTTCAAATTGTTGTTAGTTTGGAAATAAGAAATGAAGACAACTCAATTTGAACCAATAAGACCTCTTGTTCAATTTTGCAAATTTGTATAATTATTCAGTTTATTGTTTTTTCTTTTAGTACTTTAATATTCTGTTTTAATTTCAATTCAATTTTTGTTTTCAACTTTTTATTAGTTATGTTTCAATTCCATTTTAATTTATGTTTTTTTATCTTGTTTTGATTCTAAATCCTCCAATTTTAACTTGCACAATAAAGAAACATAAAACAATGAACATGAATGATAAGTGTGTCATTGGATTGACACCTAGGTTGACCCCTCTATACTACATTAGGGGGAACTTAGTATTTTTTATCAATTTTACACGCAATAGTGAATACATAAGTTATTATGTGAGTCTTTTGCAGTGAAATCTTTAATATACATAAATATACAAATGACAACATGATATGTATATGGAGAGTTAAGAAATTGGTTCACTACACTAACAACAAAAAAGATGTCAAAATAAGTAATTATAAGATAATTCAATTTTTCAATTAATATTTTATATTTCTCAAGATATGAAAGTAGCTCTCCCTAATAAGATAAAAGTTTGATATCGAAATGCATAAATGTATTAATAGACTTTGAATTCATTAATCCAGTTTCTTCCAATATGTCCAATGCATATTGTGGATCCATTAAGAGAGTGATGAGAAGATTGTCCTTTATATAACATTTAAAGTTCTTTAAACTTTAATGATGATGACATATTCATTCTTAGTCTAATGTTTGTTCCATCTTGAATTATTTCTCTAATTGTTACAAATTTTTTGTTCTTCTATAATATTTTCTAGTACCTATTATGTAAAGATTCTTTTTATTACTTATTTGTGGCTTAATTATTTTGGTGTTTGTAGATAGGACTTTGTTAAATTAGCTTCTACTTGTTTCATCTTTAGAAAAGGACCTTAAGCATTAGAATTGTAATATATTTTTGTAACTTTATAATAGATCCTATTAATTATTTGTATGGATTCTAATAGTTCATGTATGATTTTATGTTGCATTACTAGTTTTTTCATTTCTGATATTCATAGAGAAATTTGGATCACGATTAAAAAAGGCAGGACCATCACGGAGATTGCTTTCTAATATTGGTATAACAATGTGATAAGTATCAACGTATGACATCAGCGTTTCATTTACTCTTCTTATCTGCTTCTCACAAATCTGAAAAAAGAAAAGGTTAAGTATTAGAATGAAGGAGCGTGTGAAACAATAATTTAGCATATATAGCTTCAAAAGCCGAATAGCAAGACGAAGCCAAAAAGCGTTGATGGACGATGCCATGCTTAAATGTCAAAGCAATCTTTGCCACACATGTTACCCTTTCGTCTCGTTTGTACGCAAAGTGATATCAACCACGCACGGAACCTTCAAAACTTCTGTGCACCACCAACACTTTTCTTTCTTTTCTTTCTTCATATTCGTCTCCCAAACATCACACAGAGAAAATACGTGCCTTTTCTGGACAAGCAATTCTGTGTTTTCAACTACAAAATGATGAACCAAAACATGAGGCCAGTGAGTAAAGCTAACACGTTTTACAATTGTAGAGAGTTTAAGATAATACCAAAACACATCTTCGTTTGCATGTCGGTGAGGGCACGGCAACATTGACACCGATGTTTCTATGAATTGAACTTTCCTGTCCCTATCTTTCCAGCACTAATTTAATTACCAGTTTCTCTGTTTAGGAAGTTAATGAGTATCAACATTTATGTTCGTACTTATCTTTACAAAGTAACAACTATAATGTTATTTGTCCCTTTCACCTTTCAATATTAATTAAATATTTTTATAATAAAAACATATATTAAAATATACTTTTTTCCTTTAATATCCAATTTTAACAAAAAAAATTAAAATTACATACGTATAAAATCAAAATATCATATAACAATTAAATAAACGTTAACTAATTATAAAAAAAATTCAAATATTTATCCAATAAATAAATCATGAAACTAAAATCAAATGAAATTTAATATATATATTTTAGATTATTTAATAAAGTAAATATATTTTAATAATTTAAATAAATATAAAAACAAGTATCAGAATCTATATATAAACAGAAACAAATATTCATTTTATCTAGTTTAAAAAATCGAATATTATTTATATCATATAATCATACGGATTCACATAATACACATGCAAATGGATTCATTTATCATCAAGAAAAAATCATCATCAAGTGGAATTTGATATGTCATGTTGAGAACGAAAAGATGAATTGACTTTCCCTTACAGCAAATCTCAAAGATTATTAAAGATAATGTTAGGAATCCAATTGTGAATTAGAGGCCACAACAGTTTACTTTTTATGTCCACACGTATCCTAATCAGCTCCCTCAACTTGCACCAACTACTACTATATATTAAAGCATTAAATGAGTCATTTTCCCTCCGCATGCACTACTATTTCGTAGGTCAGTTCCCTAGTTTTTGCTACACCTAAACCATTGACTCATTATCTTGTTTTGCTTTGGATCACCATGGGAGATTATCTAGCAACAGCGACTGAAGGACAACCCTTGAGATGTAAAGGTATGCCAAGCCATGAGTCATGGAAACAAAAAGTTCTATATGCTCTCTTTTCTGGTAGTTTTTAATGTTTCATATATGTATAAATACTATCTGTTCATTATTTGCAAACTGTAGCTGCGATATGCCGCAAGCCAGGCTCTCCACTGACTATTGAGGAGATCATTGTGGCACCTCCAATGCCTCGTGAAGCTCGGATTCGTATTATATGCACCTCTCTCTGTCATACCGATGTTACTTTTTGGAACACGCAGGTTGCCATCATGTTCTTTTCCTTTAAATGATTTAAAGTTGTTGAATTTGACACGGTAAACAAGTTTGTTCAAGGTTGTTTATAGTGTACTTAGATCGTTGATGGTAAGGCTCCGAAAATTTCTATGCAACTCTTCATGAAAGAGAAACTTGTTTCATAATATTCTAATTGAACCAAGTTGAATCACAACAAAAATATTCTTCTTAGTCAATGTGTTCCCTTCACCATATTTTATTTGTTGTATCATTCTTTCTTTTGATCTATATTACTTTTTCTTTCTTTTTTGCCTCAGTGGAACTTCTTAATGGTTTTTTCAATAACTTTTTGTGTGATGTGTGTTTTGAAGGTCCCTCCTGGAACCCCTCCAAGAATCTTGGGTCATGAGGCTGTTGGGTGAGTGTATGCCTTTTACTCTTTTTAATTCCTTGATTTCATTTTCTGGATAAAGTTACTCATTCATAAGAAAAAAGGAATCCACTATTTATTTATACCTTGTTTGTATTGTTAATTTGAAAGGTCTGTCTGCATCAGCATAAACTTTTTCTGTTTTTAATATATAAATGTTTGGTCAAACATTATTGTGGTCCTTATTACTTAGTCCTTACAGAAATGGTTTCTACTTTTCTATTCCTTATTTCGGTTCCTTTTTTATTTGTTTACTTGTAGTTAGGTATGGTGTTACACGTCTAGGCCATTTTATTTGTTCTGCATGTTTCATTTAATACTATTGAAGTGGATGCTGATGCTCCAGCCAATTTTGACATGATTCAGGGTTGTGGAAAGTGTTGGAGAGGATGTAACTGAAGTTACAAAAGGAGATGTGGTTGTCCCAACTTTCATAACTGAGTGTGGGGAGTGTATAGATTGCAAATCAAGCAGGAGCAATCTTTGTTCGAAGTTTCCATTTGAGTTCTCTTCTTGGATGCCTAGATATGCCACATCAAGATTCAAGGATTCAAATGGAGAGATCATACATCATTTCATGTTTGTTTCTAGTTTCAGTGAGTACACTGTGGTTGACATAGCCAACCTAACCAAGATTGATCCGGCAATACCACCCAGCACGGCATGCATAATTAGTTGTGGTGTAGGGACCGGTAATGGCCTAAACGAATCAGATATTAAATCAATGAATAGAGAGGAATTATATCAGTTACATAATATAAACACAAGGTTTCAACAACATTCATCTAATTCAATATTTTGATTAAACTTCCACTTTTAGGAGTAGGTGCTGCTTGGAAAGCTGCAGGTGTGGAGCCAGGCTCCACAGTCGCTATTTTTGGGCTGGGAAGTATTGGATTAGCTGTAAGAAGTCCACGTAACTCTGTTTTATTTGTTTTGAGGTTTATTTATAATACTGAAAAGCTCATTGCAAGTGAATGGTTTCATAGGTTGCTGAGGGAGCTAGACTTTGTGGAGCAGCCAAGATTATAGGTGTGGATGTCAACCCAGAAAAACATGAAGTTGGTAATGCTTTATGTGCTTAATAAGAATGCTAAAATAAGATTGTTTGTGTTATTGTAGTGCTCAAGTTATGTAATTGATTTTATGATTTTGTGTCTCTGATCTACTCAGGAAAAAAGTTTGGAGTCACTGACTTTGTCCATTCTGGAGCAAGTAAAGACAAATCTGTGAGCCAGGTCTACCCTCTTCATGGCTCCAATCTTTGTTTAATTTAATAACCTTAAGCTTTGAAATTCCCTTCTCATGTGTGTTTGTTTAGCAGATTATCATGGAGATGACTGGTGGGGGAGCAGACTATTGCTTCGAATGTGTTGGCTTGACATCATTGATGGAAGAAGCATATGATTCTTGTAGAAAGGTCTCTCTCCTTTTCTCTCTCTATCCCTCTCCCTCTGCTTATCTATCTCTCAATCAGGCCTTGCACTATGGCTTATAGGCAGACAGAAATATATGCTAAAAGCAATAACTACTTTATAATTTTCAAGGATCATTCTAGCAGAAAGCTTGAAAGTCAGCTAAAAGTAGCACTAGTAATAGTTTTCTTTTGTACCAAATAATTTGAAAATCCACGAGAAGTAGCACTTGCAGTAGTAATAGTTTTGAAGGATAAATTATGCAAACTTGTTGAATGATGTTAACTGCTATGTTGCCAACAGGGTTGGGGGCAAACAATAGTTATAGGATTGGCTAAGTCAGGATCCAAGATGAGCGTTAGCACTACTGAGCTACTGCTTAGTTGCAAGAACCTCACGGGATGCTTATTTGGAGGACTCAAACCTAAGTCTGATGTACCTACTCTCCTTAAACGCTACATGAACAAGGTACTATGTGCAATATCTTCTACTTATTTTTTTTTTAAGTCTACGTTCTTTATCTCCTCTGTTAATATAGTAATAATTATGTAAAAATAATAGTGCCATGATGCCAAGTTTACCTTCTATTACCAACAGGAACTGAATTTGGATGATTTTGTCACACATGAGGTGCAGTTTCAAGATATCAATAAGGCTTTTGATTTATTGATTGAAGGAAAGAGTCTCAGATGTGTGATTTGGATGGACAAATGATGCTTTGAGCACATGAATTATTGTGTTGGACACTGCTCTTATTGTGTTAGAAGGAAAACGTGTTCGGTGTAAAAGCAGTGGAGTCCCCAGCAAAGCAACTAATGAAAAAGTTTATGGTGACCATCAATGCTTCCAAGTACTGTTGTTGGTCACAGATAATCATGCAATAAATATTATTTAAATTCCATTTGAAAATTCAAATAAGGTTAAGCTATAACCATCTTTCATGAAGGTTGCTGCATCAAATGTGTGTTCGTTAGAAGGTCAAATCGCATAATAAATTAGTAAAGGTTGTAAACCCGTAATGTTTCTGCTACTGAATTCAAACTATTATCTTTCTTTAAATCCTGATACGTCTCTATTTTTTTTCTTTTGCAATTTTATATTTAAGATTTTACAAAATTTGCAATCTTTATCTCATTATACACGACGTTAAGAAGTATAAAAAAGTTGAAGGCATTTTACCTACAATTCATGCTGGCTTCCAGCAATTGAGCTAAAATTCTTTCATAATAGAAGAGTGAAAACAGATAACAAATTGCTCAACCCTTTTGCATTGTTAACTTATGACACTGGATGAACTTGGTTGGGGAGAGGAATTTTATTACAAACGACTAATTATATTTTGTTTGCGGTAAAAATCAATTATTAATGAAGTTGATTAATATTCCACCCTAATAACATAATTAAAAAATGAATTTGAATAAAAAAACAGTAATAATAACAATAAAATCATTGACCTATCCTTCAAAAGTACTGGCAGTATCAGCAGAAAAAAAATGGACCACAAATCTTTGAGAGTAACATTTAATTTCTCAATATTAAATTTAAAAGTATTTATTGGAACCAAATTTATTTTACTATTTATAACTTGATCATGGTCCAAATTTAAATTCATGAAAACAACTGAAAGAGACTCGATAAGATGTAAAGGTGTGTCATCATTCATGAAAACAAAACAGGACAACATATAAAGGAAGAGTTAAGGTTACCAAAGAAAGAAAAGACAGAAAAAAAATCATAGAATCAATGTTTGCATGCGTGTCTGCACAACTTTGGACCTAACCAAGCTCCCAATGGTGTTGATGAAAAGCTTAGCATCATCGAAGGGTCGGCCAGGCGCCAACTTCTTATACAAGTAGCTCTCAAACGTCATGCGTTGCACGTACTCGTCCCCACACAGCTCCACCAGAGCCTCTCTGCACGCGTTACTACCGTAGAAAACCCTTTGCAACAGATCCAAAAACCTAAACGTCATACCATACTCCGCGTCCCACGGCTTCAGGTACTCCCTCCTAAGATCACACTCGTCAATCATCCTCTCCCCACCCTCCGAAGCCTTTACGACGGCGTTTCCGCACATGCGACCCGATTTCGCCGCAAAATAAATACCCTCACCGGAACACTTCGTCACGTACCCTGCAGCGTCACCTACGAGTGCCACGCGTCCCTTCACCCGAATCGGACGCGGGTGCTCCGGAATAGGGTGCGCTTCCACTTTTATCACTTTGCCACCGTTGATCTTCTGCATCACTCTATCTCTGATCCCGCGCTGGTACACCTTAATATCTTTCTTCGCCCGCACCGTACCCGTCCCCACTGCCACGTGGTCGCACTTGGGAAAAACCCACGCGTAGAAATCTGGCGACACGTCGTTACCTACGTACATCTCCGCCAGATTTTCATAGTGCGCCATTTTCTCGTCCGGTAATGTGATCCGCTCTTGGAACGCGATGGCGTAGGCGTAGTCACCGGCGCCGATCGACTTCGCCACTCGACTATTGGCGCCGTCGGCGCCGATCACTACGTCGACGGCGAGCGAACGCCGGGAGGAGCCGTTTGCTGTGTAGTGGATTGTGTAGGGCGCGGACGGCGCCGCGGGGATGTCGAGGCCTGTGACGAGGCCGGCGACCGCGGTAGCGCCAGCGGAGTGCGCACGGGAGCGGAGAAACGAGTCGAGGACCTCGCGGCGGAGCATGGCGATGAACTCATGGGGTTTTAGGGTTTTGCCGAAGTCGACGGCGATGTTGGAAGGGGAGAAGATGCGCATTTGCGTCACTTGACGGTCGATGAGGTGGTGAGGGATGTTGAACTCTTCGAGCATGCAGAGAGGGATGGCGCCGCCGCATGGCTTCGCGACGGACGGAGGGTTGCGTTCAAAGAGGAAGGTTTCGACTCCGCCGGAAGCTAGCGCCTCCGCGGCGGAGGATCCAGCGGGACCGCCGCCGATCACTGCCGCCCGGAGCTTGCGGCCGGAGATGGATTTGGAAGCTGAGACGGTGAACGATTTTAAGTTGGGTTTGTGTTTTGAGGTTGGAATGGGGAATGAAGGTAAACAAAAACTAGTTTGAACTTTGGCAGCCATGGGAAATGACGAAATGAGTTTGGATTTTGAATTTTGGATCAATATCTGTGATTTAGGGTTTGTCACTTTACTCCCTCTTACAAGGATATAGTATTTTAATGCTACTTTAAATTGATTTCAGAGGACAGATACAAATGATGTCAGCACCAGATTCCATCTTGTGTTGTTGGATTCGAATAAAAAAATATTTTCCGAACTATAGGGTCCTATTTTTTTTATCTCTTTTCGATCTGAAAGTGGGGGTTAGTTTGCAAGTTGTGTGTTCGGTTTTTTACTACCTTCAATTTTTTACTTCTCAGAATGTTTTCAAGCACAGTTATATTTATTATATTGAGAAACTTTAGTTTATGAAACTTGTCTGTTTGAGAGAGTTTAGGTAGTGTTAAATTTTATAACATGAATGAATAGGAAAATGCTAGACTTTCATGCTAACTAGTTCATGGATGCTGATAGGGCGACAAAGATCAGCAATTGGTTGGCCAGACCAGGCTGCATCTGCTAGGATTTTGTTGACTGCTTGTGTAGGGTTAAACAAATCCCACCAGACATGAGTTGAAGCTTGATCACAGGCCATGTCCAAGGAGAGGCACCCTATCATGGCACCATTCAAACCAAGTCCGCAACATGCGCTCTTCACGTCTTCAAAACCTGTATAAAGAACACTTTATATAATTGCTTTAAGACGCTAACCATTCAGCACAGGAAAATATTCAGTGCGAAGTTATCAAGGGGTGGAAAACATACCATAAAGCCTTGGCTCGTTGATAATCTCCATCATTCCATTGTATACATCACAGAACACCATCTGAGCATCAGGAAATTCTGTATTAAGCTTGTCTATTTGTTTATCCAGCAATCTATTGTATTCGAAGATCATGTCATTGACATGTTCCACACAACCGGTTGCATTATAATCTCCGGCTGATGACGTGCTATTCAACTCCCAGGCAATACGAGGTGTGCATCCCAAAGGCAGGATTCCCAAACATGTGATTTTCCTTGCATTTGCATTATAAAGATACCTCGCAGCATTTGCCATTTGGTTGACCAAAATGGTTGCAAAATATTGGGCACTACGCTGCAACGTTTGGTTGGAACTGGAAGAGCTGTGGAGGAATAGCTCAATGTAATCTTCTCTGCCAAAGGAGAGGAAAAAGATGGAGGATTTTGTAAATTGGAGAGCAGTGTCCTCAGTCAGATGCAGTTGCAACAGCTGCATAGTTTCAGAAACCTGACGTAGTTGTTGGTTGAGAGACTGGTGGCTGTAGCTTCCCTGGTTCATGATTGTAGCTTGTGTTGACCCGAAGTTTAGACCACCAAGAACCTCCTCCAGAGATCCATTTTGACCATAAAATGGCCGAATTGATGTCAATCCAATCTTCTCAGCTGCAACACAATGATTCCAGTACATAAATCAACGTTATATCTGTCTAAACCTGGTTCAATATCGTTTCATTTCCCACCATAGGACTTGTTATGATCCCTAAAATAAGGTTTCTTTACTCTTAAGAAACACCGTATTAGAGTCTTGGTGTTTCATACATTTTGCTAATTCGATGGTCAACATAATTTGGATGTCGACCCCGATAATCTTGTTCCAGAAAGTTATGGTTTCAAATTATAACTTCTTGTATGTTGTGTATGTGGGATCTCATCTAGTTGTGCCCAATTTTCTTGAATCACAAATGCAGAGTGTAGTGATGGGGAAAAAGAAAGAAAAAGAAAAAGAAAAGTACCAAGAAGCTGAGGAAGAAGGGTGGCATCAGAGCCGTTACATGGATACAAAGAGAGACGAGCGTGAAGCAAGGGGTAGAACAGAGTGTTGTCACCACAATCAACCGAGGAATCCCCTAACACATACAATGCCGATACATGTGCGTCGTTCTTCTCATTAGCGGGGGCAGTTGCTTTGTCTGTGTGCTGCCCATGAACTATGCTGAGAATGCCCATTACACCAAAAACAACAATAAACCTTCTCATACTGTTTCCCTCTCTCCACTCAAATTCAGTTGACCTTCATTTGCTGCTATAACGTTTTGGTGTTACGGCTAAATCATTCAAATAGGAGTAAGGGAACTTATTTGATCGGATTTTCGGGTGCAGCAAGGATTACACAATAAAGTTTCCAACTAAAAATTTTTGTTTTTCTAAAAAACATGCCTATTTGATCATAGACGAGGGACAATAAATTCATTCATAACACTGTTGTCAAATGGAAAATTGTGCACTTTTCTCCTTTTTTTTGAAATGTCACATTTTTCCCATTTCTCAACAACCTTCATCATCCAATTTATGCTTTCATCCTCTCACCTTTTTTATTTGCGGAAGGTTAAAACAAGAAAGAGAAATCTTCTTGAGGTCCATTGCAATGTTGTCCAAAATTCAAATTTCCAGAGACATGATCAATATCCTCGTAAACAGATCGTTTTCCTAACTGCAAAGAGTCCAGATACCATTTGATGACTGCAAATTTTTATTATTGTATTTATCGATTTTGTTTCCAGAATATCATTTAGAGTATTTTTTCCACTACAAATAATACGAATCTGATCTGACTTGGGATAATAGAGTTTGCCGATTTCAGTGAGACGAAAACCTGTTTATAGTCCCAAGTCCCTCCATTATAGAACGGAGATTTCCATTAAGAGTAGACAAGCACATTAACTACTTTGTAACTTAGTGACATTTTGGTAAAGGTATATAATACACTTATTATAATAGACACTACTTTCTGATTAAAAAATGGGATATATAATTGTATTCTTTTGTCCTTCGATATTGTATAACTTTATTTCTGAAGAAGGTTGCAAACATATCGTCTATATGCTTGACACGATATGGCATAGCTCGAGATTGAAAATATTGGCCAGAAAAGATGGATTCGGAGAGTAATAAGTATATCTATGAACAAGCTTATCATCCACGAACATATGCCTACTCTGACAACCATAGTTTCACGTGCAACTTCTTTCATCTACTAGTTTCTTAGAACTCCGAAGCAAGAGTCATTGCGTAAAAATCGATGGTCGATAGAGTTATCAAACCCGCATAGAATTCTAGTAGAAATAACTTCGGGTAAAAACAATTATAGGAAAGAAACACTATCACTTTCAGGTACCATTGAGAAGTAAATTGAAGTAGTCTGATTTGATGACTACCTGAAGACACTAATCGTTTCAAAACACTGGATATAAACATAAAATTGGTCACTTTACCTGCTTGAAACTAAAATATCGTATACATGAATTTTGTAAGAAAAAAAAGGCAGTTGGTGCAAGTAAAGGCAAATAAGATGGCCACAGTCAGTCACTATGCTTTCAGCTTTCCGCTCATCCCACGTTTATTCGGCCAAATACAAGTGACAGAATTCTTCTTGGCAGCAACTGAACACTGATCACTACGACCATTTTTATTGCTAAGTTCTGTTTGGAGCTTCCTTCGCCTCATTCTGTTCTCCAATCGTATTCCTCTTAAAGTGCGAACTCTCCGCTCAATTTCCAGAGCTTCTGTGAAATTCCAGATTCTGATAACACCCTCTTCACCTCCACACACAATTCGATCAGCTCCTATATCCACAGAGAATAGATTGTTCTTAAATCCATGCAACATCCTCTGTGGAGGCTCAACTATGTCTCCACCCAAATGCTTTACCTTCGAAACTCTCTTCCCCAGAGCTCGTTTGCTAGTCCTCAGCAGCTTCCTCACATCAATTAGAGCTAGCTTGCCATCACTTGATGCTGAAACAAGCCATGGAAATTCAAAGGCGAGGGAATACACAGCAGCCGAGTGAGGAACCCAGGTAGAAACATGCCAAACTTTACACTCGTAACCATCATTTACAATCTCATACATGTGAATTGCACCATCTTCACCTCCAGTAAAAAGGAAGTCCCCTGTATGGCTCCGCGCCAAAGCATAAGTGTTACCAACATGAGCATTATAAACAACGGTCATCAAAGCCCCACTACTAGTATCCCAAACATACACATCTGAACCTGATGTGCTGACGACACTATTATCAAGAGGGACAAGTGCCCAGACCCAGTCACTGTGCCTCAGCACTGCAGTGCACTTCATTGAATGACGATCCCAGATTCGAACAGTAGTGTCCCATGAACCACTGTAAATCCTCGTCAAATCTAACGCAAGGGAAGTTATAGGACCTTCGTGTCCCCAAAGTTGAACCTCAGTATTCTGATTTGTTAAAGCTCTAAGTTCAAACAGATGAGGCAGTCCTTCTACAGCCATCCAACAATGAATAAATCCATCAGTACCGCCAGCAACCAATAGTTTTCTATCCGCTGCAACGGCTCGAATGGTGCAACCAAGGGGTCTTGATGAAGCAATCGACAACCCATTCTCCATGTCCCACATCCTCACAACAGAATCATACCCAGAGGTAAATATGAGATTCGCAGAAGCCAATAGGAAAATAGTCCTAACTGCCTCAGTATGGCCATACAACACTTCCATGCTATATCGTCCCATAAAAGTCTTACTTCTAAACTCCCTTTCCACGAAAATTTCCTTCCATGACTTGTCATCATCCACAGCCAAGGAGGCTGTTGGAAGCCCCCATCTTTCACAATAGAAATGCTTCCAAGCATGGTGCTCCGATGCAACTCTTTGGAAAATCGTCGAGACACACGAAACAATGCCGAGATCTTTGGCGTCAAGGCAATTCAGAATCTCAGATATCAACGCAGGAGGAAGGTCAGTGATGGACAAACCACAGTCTAAAACCACATCACCAGGAATTGGTGACTGATTCAAAGCACTGCTCGGAGCTTTGATTCCCTTCTTGGAATTGATCTTGGATGCTCCCTTTAGCTTCACACCCTTCCCAGGTCTGCTATCTGGAAAAAGATTTTTGGCTGCTACTCCTTCGGTGAAGGATTTGGAACTAAGCTGATTAGGTTCAACTGTGTCTATGCCTGGATTTGCTACAAAGTGTGCAAGATTTTGAGAAACCTCGGTCCTATTTGGGCACTCAAATGCCATAAAAAATGCGGATACTACTCTATAAATCAAAAGGGTTGAAAGCTCAAACCCCCTCGACGTAACAATTACAAAATTCCGAAACCGAAGCGAAGAAAAAAATTAAATCCGGAACCCTAAAGTTAACCTAAGATTAGGAACAACGGGTGACCAAATTATGGGCAGAGGAATCCTAAATTTGAAAAAATAATTGGGAAAAAATAAGAATGATTGAAAGGAGAAAAAAGGGTGTGAAGGGAGGAAATGAATACCTTGAGAAGAGAAGAGAAGCGACGCTAGAGGAGAAATTGGGATAAGAAAAAGTAATTAGGATTAGGGTTTGTGTGGTTCGGTCTGCGACGACAAAGAATGAATATGAGATCCACAGGTTGGATTCGAGAAAAGGAATATATGCCACGACGCTGCCTTTCCCACACAACTCACACAATAATAATATTAATAATAACAATAATAATATAAAAATAAAATTAATATTTTGGTTCTAAAAAATTGTTAAGGATTTTTGGATCTCCAACTTGAAATTTTTATTTTACTTTTTCTTGTGTTAGAATTTTGTGAGTTTTTTATAAGATGGCTAACATAGTTTTGCCATTTTTTTCTCATGTATGGTCACATGGAATCCTACCATGTGGCAAAGATATGACTTTTTGTTTACTCGTGTTATAAAAATCTGACATAAAAAAATTGAAATAGTAAAATTTCAAATTGAAAGACTAAAATGACTGAAAAAGAAATAAGAATCAAAACAATAAAATATGGATATTACATAAACTTGTAACATAATTAAACTTAAAATTAATCTTTTAAAAAAATATCAATATGATTTGTACTATATATATATTACATCCTGATTATGAGAATTTTTTTAAAACGTAATAATATGAAAAAAATAACATTTTTTTATAAAATAAAACATATATCTTTCTAATCTTTGGCCAAATTTAAATGGTTTTCAGAATCAATAACTTTACTTGTACTAATATTAAATATAAGAGTTATTAAAAAATAATGAAAAGTTTAATTTATAATATATATAAGTAATAATATACATTAATTCATAAAACATAAAAATAAAATAAATTTAATGTTTATTTTAATATAATTTTGACAAATAATTTAAAAACTAAAATTATAATATCTTAATAATTTTATAATCTCATAATAAAATAAAAAGTTGAATATTAAAGTTCAAAATTAGATTTTGATTGAGCTTCATATCATAAAGTGAATTAGATGAAATTTTAATTCAAAATTAGAAACAAGTTACACGTTTATTTTAAAATATTATATAATTATTGGTTAGAATAACTTTTTTTATTTAAAATTAATTATCTTTTCAAATTTTAAATTTTATATAATTTAGTTTTTTCCCTTTTCATATGTGCAAAAATAACTTTCTTTATCTACTTCAAGAATTGAATAACACAACACTTTTAACAATGAAGTTGCAAATTTAATTTTAAGTTCTATCTTTAATATATTTAATTTTATTAATTAAAGGTAAACATCCTAATTTTACCATAGATTGATTCATTCTTATATCGCAAAAGTATATGTCACCTTTAAAAAAATAGAATTAATTATATGCATTATAATTAATAAGTTTTGATTAAATTCTAAGTGTTTCTCAATTTTTTTTAATCAAATGTACGAATTTTTTTCTTATTATCATTAATTTGAATTGAAATTTCATCAAAATGATTAACCATAAATATAATTAATTTCGAATTGAATGATTGACTATTGTTAATTTTTTCTTAATTACTGAATTAGGTGTTTACTTATCTCATTATCTTTTTTGTTATAAGTGCCTTATCTATTTTATTTTACAGACCCATATTCTTAAACTCTGATTTGAGAAATTGATTTGGTATTCCTTGGTCAACAATCAAGGTTTAATTTTTAACATGTTACAATATTACATCTTATCATAAACTTCGTTATTTTATTACTTCACTTCATCAAACTTGAAATATATTCATACCACTATCCGTACCTTGCTAACAAAGTATGAACAATTTAAAAGATTAAAAATTGCTAACAAAGTAAGCATAAAATCCAAATCCCCAAATACCCACAAAACTCAAAGTCAAAACCTAAACCTATTTTGAATCACATTTTATATTCAAATAAAACAACATAATTGTATTAATGGATAATAAGTAAATTATAATAATCATTCACTACCCGCGCATAACGCATAAACGGAAGAATCAATAACTTTCCCATCTCAGATCTGAATTTGGATACATTATATATTCATATAAAAAAATAAATAAAATAATTTTTTTTTCTTTATCTCACCCGATTATATTATTACAATGCATTTGATTTTCTTTTTAATTTATATTTTTTTACAAATTAAAAAATACAAAAAAAATAAGTCACTTATTATGAGGAGCATTTGTTTTGTAGCGAAATATAAGATCCTATTTTGGCTCCTTCCGTTACGTTTTTCTATCTCCCACACAGAGCAACTCATCGCCAAACACAAAACTACGTATCCTTCTCTTAATCACATCACACACAATGTCCGGCGAAGAAGCCACCACTCCCACCGCCACAGCCACCGCAACTGATTCCCCGTTAAAACTTCAAACAGCGGTCGAATCCCTCTCCTCCATCGTCCCCTCTCTCTCCAAGCTCACCCCCGCCTCTCTCCTCACCAGCCCCGACCTCTACTCCCACATCTCCGCCCTCCTCCGCAAGCCCAACTCCGGTGCCGGCGACAACAACCTCTGCCGATGGCTCTACGACACGTTCCAGTCCGGCGTGACGGACCTCCAGCTCCTTGTCCTCCGCTTCCTCCCCATCATCGCCGGCGTCTACCTCTCCCGCGTCCCCGACCGGAAACCCCAAGCCGGCTTCGAAGCCGTCCTCTTGGCCCTCTACGCGCACGAAACGAACTCACGCGGCGGGAAGCCCGTGTCCATCACAATCCCCGACCTCACGCAACCCAGCGTGTACCACGAGGCCACCGTTAAAAGCCCCGGCAAAAGCACCAGCACCGCCGCCACCGACCCCGACCTCGCCGTGGTTTCCCCCGCGCTGGAGCCCCACGGCACCGTGCGGTCCACTCGCCGGGCCCGCATTGTGGGCGTGGCGCTGGAACTGTTCTACGCGAAGATCCGGCACATGCCAGTGTCTTCAAAGATCGATTTTTGCGAGGTTTGCAAGGTGTGGGCAGGGCAAGAAGGTGAGATGTATAAGAACTTCGAAGAGGGTGGAGAGAATGAAGGAACAGAAGAAGAAAAAGAGAAAGGCGTTGGTGGTGACGCGGTGGTTGAAATGAAGGGCAGAGTCGAGGGTAGGGTTCCTCTGTGTTGGGAACTGTTACAACCTGTTATGAGGATTCTGGGACACTGTCTGTTGGGTCCCAATAACAACAAGAATGTTGAGCTTTTTGAGAAGGCCAATGAAGCATGCAGGTGCTTGTTTTCAAGGAGCATGCATGATGTTAACCCTAAAGCTATTCTTCCCATGAGGAGTCTCTTGAGGCTCTCCAAAACTGTTATGCCCGACAACAACCTCCTTGATCCCACTGAACTTCCTTTCTCCGATGTTGTTTCTCTTTGAATCCTTTCTTTTCATTCTTGTTTAAGAACACTCATTCTTCAGTTTCTGTTTTATCACACTCTTTGGTTTCACCAAAGATATATCAACTTTCTTCCTATTTTTATCACCCAGAAACAAATGGATTCAATATAGCCATCATGCATATTTTTCACTCATGTAATCAAAATATTAGAGAAACATAGCTAGAAAGAAGTTCATGATGAAACCAAACACTGTATTCTTCATTTTTCTTCCTAATTTTCTTTAACCATTTCTGAATAGAGATATGGGATATAATTTTTATTATTTTTCGTTTTCTTAATATGTATAAGAATTAAAAACAGCATGTATAAAATTAAAAGATAGGTATACTTTTAAGAATAAGAAATAAAAGGTAATTTTGGTTTAATTATAAAATCAAAAGTAATCAAAACATTCTTAATTTATTTGTTTGTATTTCTGTTAAATCATAAAGTAACTCTAGTTTTATTTTATGAAAAATATTAATGTACATTTAAAATTTGAATTTACACTTTAAGTATATTTAAAAATAGAAGAAAAATTATAAATTTATTACAATATATCTATATCTATATCTCTCTCTCTCTCTCTCTATATATATATATATATAATGTAAAAAGAGGAGAAAAACTGGCTTATTTTTATTTAGTTTTCTTAAGTAGATAAATTTTTGTGGTTAAGCTAATTTGATATTTTTGTTATCCATTTCATTTAAATTGGAAACTTTTTAACAAGGTTATACCTTCTATTTTAACAAATTAAAATATCATGCAAATAAAGCAAATTACATAATTTTTCAACAAGGTTTCAGATATATCAATACTATTTTTCCGTATAATTTAATTTAGAAAATTATTAAAATTGTCTATGTTCTTTCAATCGCAGTGATATATTTTGAAAACAATATTAAACAAAATCATGTGTGATATGTTTGTTGAATTCTTTTATAATACTAATCTTCAAAGTTCCAGAAATTGTAACCATTTTTTTATTCATTATGAGATGATCATAGGATAAATTTCTATTAGAAAATTAAATTATTAATAATATATATATATATATATATATATATATATATTTTAAAAAATCAATCTGGATATATTACGTTACTTCAATAATATAATTGAACACGTGAATCAATGGGAGGGAGCAATTTTTTATTAAAAAGAAAAAGAATTTTCGTTTTTTGTTTTGTTGTTATAATTTATATAAAGCTAAAATGAAAATTTCGCTGGTTAAATATTTTTTGGTAATATTTGAAAAAATCGTATATAAAAAAGTTAAGGGTTAAATAAGTTTTTGGTATTTTTAATTAGCATTTTTTTTATAGGGACGTTTTATAATTATATGAATCTGGTCTAATTTCATTATCATGATTTACATATTAATTTTAAATGTGACACAGGTTTAACATACCTAAAAATATCACATATTTAATTTTAAAAAAAGTTATTATCAAAAGCCAAATTAAGAATATGAAAAAAATACTGAAATTATTGCGGGACATCAATTTTAATACAGATTAATTTTATAAATATCAATAAATTATTTTACCCAGAAATTGATATTATTTAACTATAAAGATATACAAAGAAAGCAAATAGAATTAAATTGAAATAAGTAAACGAGAATATTTTTAGCCGTGTTATTCAATATAAAAATGATAATATTTTAGAAAAAGTAAAATATTATACGTGTATATTTAGATATACATTAATTTTTGTTTTCATTTGAATTTGAAAGGTAATTAAAAAGAACAATGAGATACATTACAAAAAAAATAAAATATGAAATATGATTAACTATTTAGAAATTTAATTTCTAGGGAAAGTTATAATTAAAATAAACAAACTTATGATATAGTTAAATGCTATTAGATGAGAGTATACTATTAATAAATATTCGTTTTTTTTTCTAAATTATATTTAAAGGAATTTTGATTTTAGTTTTGTTCTTTATATTTTGTAAAATTCATAGTTTTATTTCTTTTTTTTTCATTTTTAACGCCCTTAATTTTTAGCTGTTACTGTGGTTAATTTTCAATTTTTAAAATATATGGAATTACAATTCTGTAGCTGCTACCTTTCCAATTCTGAAGAAAAGCATGAGTATTATATGTTTTTCTTAATTTTATTATGTCTAATAATAAAAATTGTACGAATAGTTAAATTGGAAATTTAAAGAAATTATGAATAATTAAAAATTAAGAAATCAAGATTATGTTAAAAAGTTTAAGAATAAAATAAACAACTAAAATATTAAAAAAAGAAAGTAAAGGTGAATTTAGAAAAATATTAGATGGAAAATTATAACTAAGCCTCGTAAGAGAATATAATCATAAAAGAATGGACGGTGGAAATGCTACGTGGAGCCAGAGCGATAGGTGGATGATGGATGGTGCACAGTGCACGCAAGAAATCTCACCACAAAACACACACAAATAAACGAACTTCCAATTTTCAATGGATTTCAACCTAAGCGAATAATAACCGTCAGATTTAGATCAACGGTAAATATGACGTGTGCACTCATATCTAACATATGCAACACTACATCCACCCACTCTCACGCTCCTTCCTCCTCCGTCTCTGCAACCGCCCGGAGTTGCTCGACAACAAACCCTAGCTCTTTCCGAAACGCACCCGTTTCGTTCCCTCGCTGCCGTTCGTGCGTTTCTGCGATTCCTTAACTCCGATTTGGAACACTGAAATTATTTACGGGCTTTATTAACACTCAGTTTTCATCGCTGTAAGCTAGGACTTCCTATCTCTCGTTTAATTTTTGCAATGAATTATGTAATTGTTACTATGTTTATTGATTTCTAAAATTTTCTATGAATTTTTATGAAAGTTTTGTGTCTTCCATTGATTATTACTTTATCTCTAGCTATGCATTTTGCCCTATTTGTGATAGTTAATTGTGTTAATTAATTGAATGTTAAAATTTTGTGTTGTAGTTTATGATGTTTAGCTCAGACCTATTTGACATTGAACCTTTGTTCCATTGGCATTTTTTTGGCTATACCAAATTTTTTTGAATTGTTAACGTACACCTTGTGATAGGACTGAGTTTTTATTCGTGTCACTTCATATGACCTTAATTTGGTAAATGACAATTTTCTTTTAAAATGAAGAAGTTCACTTTTCTTTGTGTTGTTCTTTTCTTTGTTTTGCTACGTTCTATTAATGAGAATATTTTCGATGATACGCTGCATTGTTTGATTTTGGATTTACTTGCTGCATAGGCAATTTAAGAAAGTGCATCTTTCTATTTGATAGGATTAAAGCATGCAACTTTTGCTACATACAAGTGATAAACATGCGAGAAGGAAGTGACCATCAAGCTATGGCACATGATAGGAATGTTGAACATATTGAAGGTGGAGTTAATAATGCTGAAAACAACTCTGGCTCTCATGTTGAGGTTGGAGTTTCCGAGCCATATGTGGGTAGGGAATTTGATTCTGAAGATGCTGCAAAGACTTTCTACAATGAGTATGCCAAACGAGTGGGTTTCAGCTGCAAAGTTGGTGCACACAGTCGTTCCAAAGCCGATGGAGGAAATATGTACTGGGAATTTGTATGTGGCAGGGAGGATTTGAAAAGAAAACTTGCTGAAAGTTGCAATGCAATGATTAGGATTGAGAAGAAGGGTCAAAATAAGTGGGTTGTTACACAATTTGTAAAGGAGCATAGCCATTCTATGGCAAGCCTTAGTAAGGTGCATAGTATTAGGCCACGCAAGCACTTTTCTAGTGTGGGAAGAACCATGCCTGAAACTTACCAAGGAGTGGGGCTTGTTCCAAGTGGTGTGATGTATGTATCTATGGATAAGAACTGCATTCCCACTAAGAATAGTCACGGGATTAGGAATATTCCTGCAACTGCTACTATTGCTGAAACAGTTCACCCAGTTAAAAGTTCAACATTGATGAATTATGCTGTTAGGCCACCTATTCAGAAGAGGACATTAGGGAGGGATGCTCACAACCTGCTGGAGTACTTCAAAAAAATGCAAGCTGAGAACCCTGGTTTCTTCTATGCAATACAACTTGATGATGATAATCATATGTCCAATGTGTTCTGGGCAGATGCAAGATCAAGGACTGCTTACGGTCATTTTGGTGATGCAGTTACTATGGACACAACTTACAGAATAAATCAATACAGAGTGCCCTTTGCTCTGTTCACTGGGGTAAACCATCATGGTCAGATGATTTTGTTTGGTTGTGCACTCCTCTTGGATAATTCTGAGGCTTCTTTTGTGTGGCTCTTCAAGACATTTTTGACAGCAATGAATGACCGTCACCCTGTCTCTATCACTACTGATCAAGACAGAGCTATCCAATCAGCAATTTCACTAGTTTTTCCTCAAACACGCCACTGTATAAGCAAATGGCATGTCTTGCGAGAAGGCCATGAGAAGTTGGCATATGTATGCAACATGCATCCAAATTTCCAGGTTGAACTTTATAATTGTATTAATCTGACAGAAACAATTGAGGAGTTTGATTCATCTTGGAATTTTATCATCAATAAATATGAACTCACAAAAAATGATTGGCTTCAGTCATTGTACAATGCTCGAGCTCAATGGGTTCCAGCATATTTCCGTGATTCATTTTTTGCAGTAATATCTCCTAATCAAGGAATTGATGGTTCTTTTTTTTATGGTTTTGTCAACCATCAGACAACATTACCAGTGTTTTTTAGGCAGTATGAACAAGCTTTGGAGAGCTGGTTTGAAAAAGAATTAGAAACAGATTATGAGACAATTTGCACCACCCCTGTCCTGAAGACACCTTCCCCAATGGAGAAGCAGGCTGCAAATCTCTATACTCGGAAAATATTTTCGAAGTTTCAAGAAGAGCTAGTTGAAACCTTTGCTTATACAGCCAACAGAGTTGAAGAAGATGGAGAAAATAGCATATTCAGGGTTGCAAAATTTGACGATGACCATAAGACTTATGTTGTCACGTTAAACCTTTCTGAGTTGAGAGCTAACTGTAGTTGCCAAATGTTTGAGTATTCAGGCATTCTATGTAGACATGTTCTAACTGTATTTACTGTGACTAATGTACTTACATTACCATCTCATTATATTTTAAAACGGTGGACAAGAAATGCAAAAAGTAGTACTGGGTCAGCTGAACACGCTGGTGAATCACATGTACTTGAGTCTTTGGCATCACGTTATAGCAATCTTTGTTGGGAAGCCATCAAATATGCTGAAGAAGGGGCAATGACTGTGGAAACTCATGATACTGCAATTTGTGCCCTTAGAGAAAGTGGAAAGAAGATTTCTTTCATGAAGAGAAGTGTTGTCAAAGTTGCTCCACCCAGTCATCCTGTCAGTGGGACTACTTATGATGACAGAAAATCCCCTACTTCAATAGCAGATACAAACCCTCTTTTGTGGCCACAGCAGGATGAAACAACAAAGAGGTTTAATCTTAATGATGCTAGTACTCCTGTTCAATCAGTTGCTGATCTAAATTTACCGCAAATGACCCCAGTCTCTCTTCAGCGGGATGATGGTCCACCTGAAAACATGGTATGTGAAGGAGAACCTCTTCCCCCTTTTTTATTTGACACATTATTGGGATTGGAATTGAACCGCATTCCAATAACTTGGTCCTTGCGTTCTATCCTGTAGATGGTTTATCCCTGTCTGAAATCTTTGACATGGGTAATGGAGAACAAGAACTCAACACCAGGGAATAGAGTGGCTGTTATCAATCTTAAGGTGTGCTGATAATTATATGAATGACGAAAAACTGGTATTAACATGATTTAGTTTAGAGTTAGTTTAGATACCTTCGCCCCTTTATGGGTATAAATGTCTTCTATAATATTTAATTATGGCAGGTTATCCTGCTTTTATCCTCTTGCAACATTTTAACAAATAGCTACAATTTGAGAATCCTAACTAAGTCCTTTAAGCATATTTCAAATGCAGTTACAAGATTATAGCAGGAATCCGTCAACAGAATCAGAAGTTAAATTTAGTCTCTCAAAACTTACTTTGGAGCCGTTGTTTAACCATATGGTCAACATCAGCGATCAGCTTTCTGCACCAACTAGGAAGTTTGCTGTATTAAATCTAAAGGTGTGTGATTTGTTCCTTTAGACTTACCTTTCTCAAATAGGCCCTGTCCTTGTGCTTTGTTGCTTTAGTATTATAGTACTAGAAAAACAGGGATTCATGCTGCTTTGCACTTTCATGATTAAATATCCTTAAAACTGTAATGAGGGTGGGAGGATATTTATTTTGATTTATATTTATAAGGTAGGATTTTATGCAAGGGGCACGTGCTATTAATTAGGTTCTAAGGAAGAGAATTTTAATTATTTCAATTGGCAAGATATGTAAAGGGAACAGATTCAGATGCTGGTGGTATAGGTCAATGATTTTGATTATTTGCGAAAATGGTTAGGTATGAGCATATTCGGATTGGCTATTAAAGAAAGTAGACATGACGCAGTTGAAAATATAGCTTTTTATAAAAAGGGACATGATGCTGTTGAGGTTGTAATATAATATTACGACAGTACACTTGATTTTGACTAATATCTTAGAATTGATTTTACCAAATTCAGTTCAAAATATAAAGAGCATACATATGGACAAATACTTAGCTTCATTCCTTTGTATCTCGAGACTGAACAGTAATTGACATTCTAACTTGGAGGCCATATTTTGATACAAAGAGCATATATGCAGAGTAATGATTGTGTTCAATGGATGTTTCAAGCATTTTTCGTCTATTAGGGTGAAATCATCGTGGAAATGATGAAACATCTATTCATTGATAGGTCATGTCTATATAAAAGAGTGTGTATTTTTGTTCTTTATTTTCACCCTTGCTGGCTTGTCTCTCCGCCTTCCCGTAAAGAATGGAAGAGAGATAAAGAGAACAAAAGCAAAAATTAATTTATGTTATCAATTGCATTATTCTTACTTTACGGGGGTTTTCAGGGGTTGATGCATTTTTCTTGCTTGTTTAAAATGTTATCGTATAGAATCCCGCTTTCTTAAAATGTTTTTTTGATATTTGGTCTATGTACTTCTACAAACTTTTAGATTGTTGAAATTCTTTAAACTGTTTCAGCTTCCAGTTGCCGATACAAATACTGGTGCGTTTGAAGTTAAGTTTCAGGTGTCCAAGGAAACGTTAGTTGCTGTACTACGATCAATGGACTATATACGTGAGCAACTCTCGGTTCCTGTAAGTGGTTTATTGTTACCTAAACGAGTGGCACCAGATGAATCAATGTGTTTTTAACACTGTGGTATCAACCATTCAACTTTAGTTTTCAATCAGGAAACTAAGGTTCTATTTTTTATTATCACTCTAGGGTGTTTTTTTGTATACGTAATGTTAATTTGTAGGTTAAAATTTGGCAGGGCGATGCACAAACAGAACCTATATCAAAAAGACCTCGGAAGTGAAGCAGCAAATTTTTGTTTCATACCCAGATAGGTTCGTGAATATTAATCTTGATGGCCACATGGTGAACATTGAATACAAAATGGCTTTTAGAAAAGTAGTGTAGCAAAGTCTCTCCTTTTTTGTGCGTGTTAAGTTTGTTGTCTAGGATATTTATTTGTACATGTAGCATATCATAGGCAACAGAATTACTTTAAAGGAACCGTTTGGAAAAAATCCTTACCTCTTCACCGAGGTGGAGTGGAGGAACATTTTCCAAACGAATAACAAGTAGAAATGGATTTAGGAATTTGGAAATGTAAAAGAAAAAGGCAAACAAAAGCAGGTATTGTTTAGTGGAAATTATATCTTAGTTTGGTGACGAAATTACTTGCGAATCGTTTTCCCCCCCAATAATTATAGCAGTTTGGCACTGTAAATACTTATGTAATTTCAAATTTTCATCTATAATAAATTAGTTGAGTTTTTATGATATTTATGTTAAAAGTCAAGTCGTACTTAATATAATTTTTTATTGGATGATAACGTGAAATTTTAGTCAAAATAGTCGTTGACGTAAGTCCTGTTCGATTGGATGTTAACTTTTTTTTTTTGCATTTTCCAATGGAAAAACACATTGATACTGTTCATTATTTTTTCTTAAAGATATCAATTCTGAATGAGAAACAGGAAAACAGGAATAGCGGTTTTAATAATTAAATGCTGTTCGTAAAAAAGATTCAATATTGAAATATTGCAGATATTGCATTAGATTTTGTACATTATATAAAATATGTTTTTGAGCTAATATATAAAAAACTCGTCAACACAATTTATGATTATAATATGCTAAAAGGTTAACACAAGGAGATCGTATTCATTCACATTTTATATTGTTTTGAAATCATTAGTTCAAGTAAAATACATGAACTTGTGATATTCGCTGTGACATTATGAAAGTCCAGTGGTAAAGGTTACTGAGCAGTTTAACAAGAATGCTTACACGAGCAACTTCATTGTTAATCAAATTCTGAATGTGACAAAATCATAGAGGCTTGGGTGATAAAATGGTTGTAACAAGATCAGCCAATGCTCTTACCGATGACCCTTCTTCTTCCTCTGTCTCTGTTGTGGCATCTCTCATCTGAGCTGCAATCTTATTTGCCTTCTCCTTCATCTCCTTTCCCTTCCCTTCTTGGTCCATCACTGTATCTATGACCTTCTTAACCTGCTCCCCGGAAATGATGGTTTCCACAGTTCGAGTGAGCTCCACAGCCACACCCATCTCCTCCACCAACATCTTCACATTATATGCTTGCTCTGCAGCTAGTGGCCACCCAATCATTGGTACCCCGTGGCCAAGGCTCTCCAACACAGAGTTCCACCCACAATGGCTTAGAAATGCTCCAGTGGATTTGTGCGACAGGATCTCCAACTGGGGTCCCCATTTGTGTACCAACAAGGCACGTTTGGTATCCCTCATTCTCTCTTCAAATCCTTTTGGCAACCACTCTTCCCTGAAGTCTCCATTCATGTTAAAACCAACAGGTGGCCTTATAACCCAAACAAACGATCTTCCACTCCTTTCCAACCCTTCAGCCAAGGCCATCATTTGGGAGGCACTGATCGTGTTCTGTGATCCAAAAGAAACGTAGACAACAGAATTCTCATCCTTCAAATCCAGCCACTCCATGCAAGCTTCAAGGGCTATGCCAGATTCCTTTCCTGCACGATGTTTTGAACCCTTGAGTGCAGCAGGTGGTAGAAGAGGCCCCACAGTCCAAACAGGACGTTGAAGATACTTCCTCAGAAGCTGCAACCCCAAAGGCTCCATCTCCTCAACCGTGTTGCAAATCCATCCGTCAGACTTCATAGAAAGTGCAATTTGTGGAATGAAGAACCGTGACCATTCATCAGTGCCATCAGCTGCTCTTAGAAATTTATGCAATTGAGTGCGGTGGAAGCGGTAGTTTTGAGGGAACCCCGGAACCCAGAACTCATCAGAGTCTGTTTTCCTGTGAGGAAGGTTGGACCAGATAGAGATGTAGGCCAAAGTTCCATAAGCACCACAAGTAGTGAAGCACAGATTCCTAATACATAAGCTAGTTGCAACGTTGTTAACCCAACCAAGGAAGACGTCAGATATTAAGCAAATTGGAGGGTAACCCTCTTCTTCTGTGATCCGTGATATGAGGGTGCGAAGAGGAGCCTCAAGGCTGAGTGATGAATGAAACAATTTGCTTATGTGGCTGAGAGGAAGCTTCTCTGTGTTCTCTATGTTTGGTGGCAAACCATGTTGGGCAGAGTTGAAATGTAACTCAGCAAGACGGATTTGATTAGGGGAAGTGGAAGAAAGTGCAGATCGAAGGTATTGAATGTTGAGGGGTGTGTTGGCTATGGTGATGTTGAAGGTTGTCTTGTGTTGGATTTGTCTTGCTAGTTGGAGGAATGGGATGATGTGGCCTTGTGCCATGAAGGGTACCATCACAATGTGGCCATTCTTCTTTGATGCTTCTTCCATTGGAGCTGATAGCTTTCTAGTATTGGTTTCTGATAAAAAAAATGTGTAAAAACTTAAGATGAAGGAGACCTAGGTCTTTGAGATTTTATGGCAAAAAACATGTGAACAACTGAAATCCACGTTTGTAAGTAAAGCCGTGCAATGTGCATAGTTGTATCGTATAGCCTTTTCGGTGCAGTGGGACCTTTTTCGCACTATGTTTAGCCTTTCGTGAATTCTGATCAGCAAGTGCTTTTTCAACATAAAAAGCAATATAATTTAGTGTTCTCCTTTTGTTATTTTTTCTAATTTAAGAGACTTTTTCAAATATTATACATATATAACAGTTAATAAATGTGATTATCCCATTTTCATTTCCGTTTCATACGTACATTTTCTTTTCCAAAATTATCCTTAATACGGACATTACGTAACGCAATATATGGGGTATGTCTCTTTGCAATAACTTGCCGTGATGAAGAAAAATAATTTAAAAATAAAAAATAAAAAATAGACTAATTATCTCTTCCTTTTGATGAACAAAAACCAGATAAAGTAAAATGTTTGATCACTTCTATTATTTATTAAATTTTATTTTTATAAAATATTTCCATGTTATCATTAGAAAAATAAGTCTTTTAATTCATAAATAACTTCATATCATAAAAAGTACTGTTTAATTAATTATGTTAAGATAATTATTTTTCTCATTAATTGAATTTGCAAAATTAAAATATTTTCTTAATGTAAAAGGTTATATTAGACAGCTACTAGAACATGGTCATTTATTAATACTAGAATAATTTGTCGTAATAATAGGTTAAGACTTTTTCTCATAGGTTTTGTAATTTCATCTTTGTTTTCACTCTAATGTTTGTAATTATGAGACTTAAATATCATATTTAATTTCTCTTTTTTAAATCATATTTTTCTCTCTTATTATTTTTAATTTACATATTAAAAAATAAATTTCATTTCATATTTTTATTCACTGTATTTGATTTCAGAAAATCAAGGTTCCAGTGATTGTACTTGTAGAAAGTTGAGCAAAAATATGCTATTCATTGTATATAGCAAACGTCTTTCTCAACATTTTAAGTTTGTGACAACCACTAGTTTTGTATTATTTTATAAATTTTTAAAATCTATAATTTAAATGATTTTTACTTACAAACTTTACATTCTTCCTTCGCTCTTCATCTAATATGATCCAATTTAACAAAATAATGTAATATTTTTTTACTCGAATAAATTATTGTTATATATATATATACATGAATATTGAATAAATATTATTGTTATATATATAATTTTAATAAATATGTTTTGTTGAGCTGGGTGAGATCCAGTGACACAGCAGAACAGCGGATTCCATTTAACATGCATTATTGGCTAAGCAGATAAGTTTTTTGTCCAGCACAATCTTTTCTACAAACTAAAACTCAGAAAAACTGTAAAATATTAAAATATAAATTAAATTATTGAATAAAAACTTTTATAAACTTTCATGTTGTTGTCTCTTCTACACTATGCCACTTCATATTTCTCCTTATATCTTCTTCTTCTTCACTTTTTTTTATCACCACCAACAATTTGTTTTTTGTTTTCACCTTCACCTCGCTCCAATGGCAGAAGAAGCAAAGAAGAAGAGGCACATCGTGATGGTACCCATCATGGCACAGGGACATATCATCCCTTTCCTTGCACTAGCAAGACAAATCCAACGAACAACACCAACCTTCACCATCACCATAGCCACCACCCCCATCAACGTTCAACACCTACAGTCTGCACTTTCTTCTACTTCTCCTAGTCAGATCCACCTTGCTGAGTTACCCTTCAACTCTGCACAACACGGTTTGCCACCAAACACAGAGAACACCGAGAAGCTTCCTTTCACTGACCTAGTAAATTTCTGTCATTCAACGCTCTCGCTTGAGGCTCCTCTTCGCTCCTTGATATCACGCATAACCGAAGAAGAGGGTCACCCTCCACTTTGCATGATATCTGACGTGTTTCTTGGGTGGGTTAACAAAGTTGCTAATAGTCTAGGCACTAGGAACCTAAGCTTCACCACTTGTGGTGCGTATGGAACTTTGGCCTACATTTCTATCTGGTCTAACCTCCCCCACAAGAAAACAAACTCTGATGAGTTCTGGGTTCCGGGGTTCCCACACAACCATCGCTTCCACCGCACCCAATTGCATAGATATCTTAGAGAAGCTGATGGCACCGATGACTGGTCAAAATTCTTAATTCCACAGATTTCACATTCTATGAAGTCTGGTGGGTGGATTTGCAACACGGCTGAGGAAATAGAGCCTCTGGGGTTGAAGCTTTTGAGGAACTATATTCAACTTCCTGTTTGGGCTGTGGGCCCTCTCCTTCCACCTTCTGCACTCAAGGGCCCAAAACATCGTTCAGGAAAGGAATCTGGAGTGGCTCTTGAAGCATGCATGGAGTGGCTGGACTTGAAGGATGAGAATTCTGTTGTGTACATTTGTTTTGGGTCACAGAACACAATCAGTGCCTCCCAAATGATGGCCTTGGCTGAAGGGTTGGAAGAGTGTGGGAGATCGTTTATTTGGGTTTTGAGGCCACCAGTTGCTTTTGACGTGAATGGAGACTTCAGGGAGGAATGGTTGCCAAAAGGGTTTGAGGAGAGAATGAAGGACACCAAGCGTGGCCTGTTGGTGCACAAATGGGCACCCCAGTTGGAGATTCTGTCACACAAATCTACAGGAGTGTTTCTGAGCCATTGTGGATGGAACTCTGTGTTGGAGAGTCTTAGCAATGGGGTGCCAATTATTGGGTGGCCACTAGCTGCAGAGCAAACATACAATGTGAAGATGTTGGTGGAGGAAATGGGCGTGGCTGTGGAGCTCACTCGAACTGTGGAAACCATCATTTCTTGGGAGGAAGTGAAGAAGGTGATAGACATAGTGATGGATAAAGAAGGCAAGGGAAAGGAGATGAAGGAGAAGGCAAACGAGATAGCAGCTCACATGAGAGAGGCCATAACGGAGAAAGGGGAAGAAAAAGGGTCTTCGGTGAGAGCAATGGATGATCTTGTTAGGACCATTCTATCACTCAATTAAGTCTCTGTGATTTTCTTCATTTAGAATTTGAATGATAATAAAGTTGCTTGTGTAAGCATATTTCTCATAAACTGCTCAGCAATTTAACATAAGACTTTGACAGTGCCACTAAGAATATAGTAACTTATTTTGATTGATGATTTGTGAACAGAATAAAAGGTGAATGAATATGGACTTAGCATACACGTATGTATGAATTATACGAATAATTTTCGCATAATTATTATTAACTTACTATACATGGAAACATTAATACGACATGCATGACTGATGAATTATTATATAATCCTATTCTACTACATCGCTTATGTAAAAAAAAAATGCTGAATCTTTGTTCATGTTTTCTTGTTTCACGACTGGAATTATTTCATCACTGTCCCCTTCTCCCTGTTTCAAATGCAAAATTATACACTTCTTAATTGCAATATGATTAGTGTCTCTATAATCTGGCTATAACATCACATCCAAAGAAACAATGACATTCACTTTTTTACCATTTTCAAAGATAATGATATTTTGTTCGGATTAATGAGGGCATAAGGGTTAGCTTGAGGCCCAATTTTTTTCCATCTGTCTTGCTAAGACTGACCAATATGTGAAGGGTTTTGTATGTTGTGTTGTTCATCTTATTTGATATCAATCAGCAGACATAATCGAGACGGAGGTTGGTGTTGGGGAAAGAAATGGAAACTTAGAGTGTTATCTTGTTCTATAAAATTAAAGTTGACCAAAGAGAGACGAAGTTCAAATATGAGGACAAAGATATGCAGGAACAAATCTAACGTCACAAGTTTTCCCTTCTTTATACTTTGTTTATGCATAATCATGTTGTTGAAGATTACATAATCATGCTTTGCCACTGCTGTGAACTTGTGTGATGTTGATTTCTATTTCAAGGTTGACTGCGGTATAGGTATTGAAGTTCTAAAAATTCTTACGAACATGTCCACTGTTAACAGTTTAATAAAATGAACACTTTAACACCAATTAGATATATTAGAGTTTATGTTTCCATTGTAAGTTTGCATGATGTTGTTCAAGTATCAAATTCTTTCTTTCTGTTTTTACAACTCATTTTCTTACTTTTAGAAGACTTCGATTTAGTTGTCCTTTCTATAGTTATATAATTTTAGTTAATTTCATTATTGTATACTTAGTTTTTAAAAATTTAACAATTTTAGTTCAACATTAGTCTACCATCAACATGCTGCTGATGTCCCGGTTTGGACAGCAGCTTGAAAATTTTTGCATAACAAATTGCCCCTGGACTCACGGCACCAGCAATTTAGTATTAACCTTTGTTCCAAATACAACCTCTGCAAAGCATAACAGGAAACAATGGATCACCTATTCTTTGATTGTGAGGTAGTTGCAAAATTCTGAACATAGTTGACTGGTACTTCTAAATGCAACTTAGTGTGAATTCTATAGATAATGTTTTAGGAAAGGAGCTTGCAAAATGGCAGGTAATATGACAAAGGGAGGTATGGATGATGATATCCAAGAATTTTTGACATTAACACACAAAAAAAAGCTCCTAAAGAGAGAGGAAGCTCTGCTCACTATATGAGCAGTTTCTGCACTTATATTGGCACTGTTTTTGTCCTTAGAGCAGAGCTGATGGAAGTCATCTTAACCTTTGAGATAGCCTTAGACAAAGATTGATCAACCTTTTCGCCTAAAAATGACTCTGTTTTGGTCAGAGAGGCTTTTAAAAATCAAAGACCACAACATTGTGTGTCATGGGATATTAGAAATAAATGAAGGTTTTGCTTAAAGGGAATTGCATGTATAAATCTTATGATAATCCACATTCTCGTATAAGACAACAAATGTGCAACATTGATATAAATTCTCATACCGATTTCTTATGGTTCTATTTCTTAGTCTTTGTTGTGAGACAAATTTCTTTAGAAATATATTTGATCTGTCTAAATATAAATTCACCTAATTTCTTATTTCATGTATTCTGGTAATATAGACCTTGACTTAATTTTCCCATCACGTATTTTGTTTTTTTTTTCTATCTTAACACCATTTTTTGAAATTTTTCTCCAAGATAAGCTCAAAAGATGGAATTAAAAAAAATGGATATATTTTTATGCAATTTTTGTTGTTGTTTTGCTTTATTTTGATTATTTATGTACATATGTTTTATTTTTTTATTTTTTACACATCAAATGTACTTTTTTTTATTATTATTTTTTATTTATAGACATTGTTTTAATTTTGAACAGTTTTAGTTTCTATAACACCATGGTTGGGTAGTTTTAGTCTTTTAATCCTTTACTAGAGTTATTATTATTATTATTATTATTATTATTTTTTTTTATTTATTTATAGACATTGTTTTAATTTTGAACAGTTTTGGTTTCTATAACACCATGATTGGGTAGTTTTAGTCTTTTAAATGATATCCTATAATTTTGATCCTTTGCTATAGTTATTTTTAATTGCATATAGCATTGCTTTGTTGAAAGTTTGAGAGAAAACATTATAGAATGATGTTTGAGTCCTTATACATAAAACCCTACAACATTATTTTTAATTTAAAATCTTTACATACTAAATTTGTAAGTTATTATCGTTGATTGTTATAATACTAATGTTTCTGTCTGTCACGATTAGAAGATTGTTAATTAGGCCATTTAAGGTAAACGGAACGGAGAGAAAAAAATGGTTTAGTTAGGCAGAAAGTATAATGAAGTGTGCACAGGTAAGCAGAAAGTGGTTAGTAGTTAGTTACTAAATGCGCTACCATCCAACTACTTTTTTACTTCCTTCTCTCGTCTTCTTTTTCATTTTTTTTAACTATAAAATAATTAATTTGGCAACTTAATAATTATTCATTTTTAATCTAAATAAATTTATACCTTTTTTTTCACGTTTCTTTTCTTGTACCATGTATTATAAATAAATTATTTAATTAAATTTTCAATCTCTTAAATTTCATTTAAAATTTAATTCTATTAAATATCTAAGATATTTAATTTTTTAATTAATTTTGTTATTAAAAATAAAAACTGATTTAATTAAATTCTAAGTTTCTTACAAATTTCAAATTTTCAATTGAATTTTTATTAAAAAATTATGTTAATGTATACTCAAAATTTTTATTATTTGATTAGTATCACCTGTTTTAAACATAATATTAAAAAAATAATTTATTTTTTTAATGAAAATAATTAAGATTTTGAACTTTGTTTTTATTATTTTTTAAATTATTAATGTTGTGGTTAAGACAATAAATATAATAAATTTCAATTGAAAGTATAAAAATTATCAATAACATATATTTTTTAATAATAATTTAAATTTTAAGTTAATTTTTATTTTTTATATATAAAAATACATTGATAATAATATTACAAGATAAATTACATATTTTATTGAAAAATATAAATGTTTTAAGTAGTTAATGAAAGAAATTTTAAATAATAATTCAATTTAAAGTATCAAACCAACTTTAAAAGACTGAAAAGTTAATTAACAAAATGGGAAAGATGAGTGGAATGTGCCACTAAAAATTAATTTGTTTCATTAATGATTAGAATTATATGTACACTTTTATGCTGATAACAAATATTTACACTTTTGTTATAACATTAAGACAAAAAGTGTTTTTTTGAAAAGATAAAATAAATGTTCACAAATGCAAATATGCTTTTTCTCATACTTTAATAACTAAAAATAAATTTTTTCACTTTGAATTTATTTCATGAACACAATCCAACTGGAAGTTTTGTGGTGTATGAAGTGAGTTTTAGATTATGAGCCAAAATGGTTAGCTGTCCAACCCCAACTGCATTACATTAATGTTTGAATATGCATATGCATGCCTTCTTCTTCCCCTCACCACACTTCACATTAATTTTTCATCTCCCATCTATAATCTTTATCTATATATAAATATATTATATTGAAATTCAATTTTTGTAAGCTCACATTTCCTCTGTGTCTTTCAGTAGCAACAACTGTTAGACACACCCTTCTTCTCTCTCTGTCCAATTCAGGTGATTCCCCTTTCTTCTTCCTCACTCTTTTCTTATTTTCCTCCAATTGGGTCATTCGTAATCGAATCACAAGTTTCTTCGTCAAATTTCGTGTCTTTTGGTAGCTTCTTTTTACCCTCTATTACAAAATCTAAAAAGCTTGGAACTTGACGGATATTACGACATAATTGATGCAAATTAAATGAGGGGGTCTTCTATATTAACGTCATTGTAAATTTAATAGCTTCGAAGAAGAAGAAATCACACTCCTGGCATTGTGTTTGTGGCTGCTGATGTGAATCTTCATTTTTGTTTTGTTTTCAGACCCATAGCGCTGTTGGATCTTGCATAAAGCAACCCCTTATCGATTCGCAAAGATGAAGGTCACTGTGGTTTCTCGCAGTGGAAGAGAAGTGGTCAAAGGTGGTATTCACCTCAGCGATTCTGTATGTCATTTTCTCTCTTTAAATTTCTTACTTTTGGTTATACATTTTGTTAACTTTGTTGCTGTCGTGGTATTTTTTATATCGCAGATTGATTTTGGGGAATTAGGTTTTTGTCTACATAAATTTCCCCCATTTTGACTATATTTTCGATGGGCAAACGGGGACTGTGTTTATAAGAGTAATAATTTACTATTTAGGGTTTATCCTTTTATTTCTTTGTGTAGGCTACTGTAGCAGATCTGCAGGAGGCAATTCATAAGCAAAGTAAGTGAGCGTGTTCTTACTACTGTTTTTATGTATATGTATAAATTACCTTTTTAAGGTAATATTTTAGATGTAAAATAACTAAATTGGAGTTAGTCTGGGCTTATATCTGGATGGTGCAAGATATTTATAGTTTTGTAATGTTGTTTTAGTTATTTTGGTGATGGATTTAACTTATTGCACCATATGATGATAATTGATAAACAGCCTTTGATGTCCATTGATGTCTGTCATTCTTACTACTTACTACTTAGTATTACTCAGACTGAAGAAGCCCGAATACATAATAAGATCTGTGTCTATTTGAAATTAAACTGTATTCGGAGGTTTTCTTCTGTATTTAAGCCGTATCAGGTAAATTTTTATTAAAAAGTGTTAATGAATTGAGGCAAATTGGAGGTGTATTGGTATGAATACTTTTGCTTTTATGAAGTATGTGGACTGCATAAATTAACGTCTTTCTTCATTGTGATCATTATAGCAGCATGATAACCCAGTAGCATTGATTCTTGGGGCATTTTCTGGGGTAAACTTTGTCATAAATAATTGTAATAAACAAAAATAAGAAAAAAAATGAACTAAATTTCTTCATGAACAAACCTTAGTTTATGCACTAGTTAAAATTATCTTTAATAGAACTAATATGAAAACACTTCTTACAAATTATTTTATACATAAGTTAATTTTAACTTTTGAAGAAACTCACTTCATTTTTTTCTTTCTTAGGAGTTTTATACAGAAGTTTGCCCTAACAGGTCATTAGTATCTTTTATTAGATTATTAGATCTGCAAGTCTTTCTCAGTAGCTTCTTAGTTAAACCTATTCTAGGTTGTTTAAGTTGAGATATTCAAATGTTCCTCAACTTATGAAACGTAACCCATTTTTTATTGGATGTGAAATTGGATGAATTACTATTGATGATAACTCTAGTTCAATGTGTCGAGGTACCATTTGATTTACATGATTTGAATGTTTACTTGCAGCCAAGAAGTACCCATCAAGGCAGCGCTTGACACTTCCCATCCAACCCGGATCAAAGGAAAGACCTGTTGTTCTTAATTACAAGAAGAGTCTGAAAGACTATACCAGTGGAAACTCAGAAACCTTAACTGTTGTATTCAAGGACTTGGGCCCTCAAGTTTCTTATCAAACACTTTTTTTCTGCGAGTATTTGGGACCTTTGCTGCTCTACCCAGTGTTCTATTATTTCCCTGTTTACGAATATTTCGGTTACAAAGGTGCACGTGTCATCCACCCAGTGCAGACATACGCCTTGTACTACTGGTGTTTCCACTATGCCAAACGAATTCTGGAGACCTTTTTTGTGCATCGCTTCAGCCATGCAACCTCACCCATTTCCAATGTGTTTCGTAACTGTGCTTATTACTGGACCTTTGGCTCGTATATTGCTTATTATGTGAACCACCCTCTATATACCCCTGTAAGCGACCTCCAAATGAAGATTGGGTTTGGATTTGGGATACTGTGTCAAATTTCAAATTTCTATTGCCATATTATACTGAAGAATCTCCGCAGTCCTGGTGGCGAAGGTGGATACCAAATCCCAAAGGGCTTTCTCTTCAATATTGTTACCTGTGCAAATTACACAACTGAGATCTATCAGTGGCTGGGCTTCAACATTGCAACGCAAACTATGGCAGGCTATATTTTCCTTGCGGTGGCTACTTTTATCATGACCAATTGGGCTTTTGCCAAGCACAGGCGTTTAAAGAAGGTGTGTCTCCTTACCTTATACATTTCAATTCATTAATATGATCTATAGAAAAATTGTTTACATTCCACCTGAAAACTTTCTTGTAAAGGATAAATACACATTTTATAAGATAAAAAACTTGAGTGTGCTTTTTACTAAACTGTCTGGTTTTAAATTTTGAGAATTTCAAAAGGTTTGCGACTAACTTGTTTAAAAAATGCTGTGCCTTGTAAGAATATAATGTTATGCCAAGGTCATCTGGATTCTGTGTTTTTTAGTCAAAATTATGCTTTATAATCATCAATACTGTTATAGCATGTTTAGAAATGGATCAGGACACAGTTTTTCACGTAATGCTACTGGTGTTAGCTTTTATGTTTTTCACATGAAAGAGATGAATTGTTGGTTGGTAAACATGTTCCCTAAAATACCATTAGTCTTCTTCCCCATTTCACATCTTCGAATCATGAATATGTGTCTATCTTTTATTGTTGAACCTGCAGTTATTTGATGGAAAGGAAGGGAGACCTAGGTATCCTCGTCGATGGATAATATTGCCCCCATTCCTGTAGAAGCCAAAGCAACTGATGAGGCTACCACTCTGCTCACAGGATTCTGAGATTTATAATTGTAGCATAATGGAATTTTCGTGATCTCTTTTTATTAGATATGCATTTGTCTTGCATGCTTTTGACTACGAAGTTGATTGCTAAATTGTTGAATCAGTTGTTTGCAGAATATTTGTAATCTTTTCAAGATTGTAGTATTGAGGATTCCTGTTTCTTGAAAGTCTTCATCTTGTGATGATCTTGTTGGTTTTGCTGTTTATATTTGTTGGCTACTTTACTGTTTCCAAATTAATCATTTTAGAAAATGAAAGCTCATTTTTCTAGTTCATACACTTGACAATGGCCAGGCTTCGCAAGTTTAAACTACTAATCTTCCTCCACACGGATGCTCATGTAATACATACTCCTTTCGTAGTTATTTTCCTTAATTGCAAGATTTATCAACTCATTTAAAAAAATACTTACGAGGAAAAGAATTCATACAAAATCTTCTTCATAAATTATGTTTGACGTTAGTAATCATCAATAATTTTAGTATCTAATGTTACGTGTAAGTCACTTCGCTTCCTAAAACCGTAGACTAGATGAACTTCAATCATGATTGTCAAATTCATTGAGAATTGTCAACTTCATTGAGAACTATCAAATTCAAGGTTATGTTGATTGATTAAATAATTTCAGATCAAATTTATTGATGTCAGTAATTTATAAAAGTCAGTTGTTAGCTTTGATTTTGGACGAGTTTTTCCACAAAATTTTTAAGGGAAAAATATAAAATAAACTTTTCTATAAATTCAAATTAATTTATATACAAATTAAAAATTAAAATCTTAGATGTTTATGACAGATTTTACGGGCTAGTTAAGCTTATGAATTTTTTCGTTTATCTCAAGAAATTTATGAAAAAACTTGTTCAAGTGTCCTGAATTATCTCTTACAATGTTAGAATTAAACTAACTTTGTACCCATAATTTCAAGGACTAGTCTAATGCCATACTCAAATGGCTTGCGAATTAGAACATGAATGGTATGAAAACAGACATCGTGTCAACAAATAGGTTATGGAGATGTAGCATTTATTACAAACTCGTGGACTTAACTCTGGGCTAGCTAACCATTTTTTGTAATTGAATGTTAATTTGTCATTTAACATATTCATAATATTAATACAATTGTTTTAACAATTATAACAGCAGCTGTTGCAAATAAAAGATTTGCCCTAGGTTCGAGCGATTAAATTGTGCATCCTTTACCAACTACCGTAAACAAATATCAGTTTTTTCAGTATGCCACATTCTCACTTCCCTGGAGACTTTCATATCCGCAAGAGAAAAACGGAAATCACATGCTTATACGCATAGAAAATAATAAATAGTTGAAAATTGTAGAACAATAAGCAAAATTTCACACGAAGCTCAAGTCCCATCATCTGCTATGCAATAATTACCCTTCCCAAAGTATAAAATGATCGTCAGAAAGACTACTCGAAAATTGCTACTTGAAAATCCTAGTTTGATCAGATGATGTTACCAGATCTCCATTACATTCATTTCATGGCTTGTAGGTTCAAAAATTGGCATGCTTCGAGTAGAAACAAGCATGCATTGGCTCACACGAATTAGACAGACAATGCACCAGACACTCAATGCGTAACATAATACAATGCATTCGCAATCATCTTCGCATCCCTCGTCCACGTCCGCGGAATGCTCCTCCACGACCTCTGCCCATGGCACTTGCAGCGGCGTCTCCTTGTGCACTCTCAGACTACACATGTTAAATAGATGAAGTCAAAATCAGCTGCATAAAGGGACAGTAGCCAGAATAAAACAAGAAATAGATGAAAAATTTAAAACCTAGTTAAAAAAAAAGGTAAAGTTAGTAGAAATGACGATATAATCTAGCAAATTAATGTAAAATTAAAAAAGGCCACAAGATGAGATCCCGTGTGACAGTATCAGCAAAAATTGTCCACAAGCTTTCTCACTATGTGCAGAACTCTTGACGCCAGAGGATTTGTACAGGGAATTCTTGATGTGCAGAAAATTATAAAAAAACATTACCTTTCAAGGTACAAAACCCTTGAGCGATTTGAGAGTGATATTAGAATGTACATATAATACTTATAATAGTAAGAGATCGATAATTACCTCAAAATTGAGTGAATGGTTTGTTTAGTAGAGAGAAGGGGAGAAAGAATAATTTTGTTTTGGTTAAAGGAGAAGAGAATTAGTTTATAAAAATGGTCGGTCCCACTTACTATAATTTCTCACCCATTTATACTTATCTCACTATTTCTCTCCCTTCATATCAAATTATACAACTTTCAAAACACTCTTTATTGCTCATCTATTTTTACTCTACCAAATAATTAAACATTCAATTTTATTTCTTACATATTTGTCTTTTTCTCAACTTATTTCTTCAATATTTCCATCCTCACTATTTCTTTCCTCAAAACCAAAGATGACATGTCCAGGAAATAAGTTAAGAACGTAAGCAAAAATTCTCAGCAGATACAATGACAGAAATAGACTTACCTTGGAGTTTTTAATTGTTTATTTTTACTCTACCAAATAATTAAACATTCAATTTTATTTCTTACATATTTGTCTTTTCTCAACTTATTTCTTCAATATTTCCATCCTCATTATTTCTTTCCTCAAAACCAAAGATAACATGTCCAGGAGACAAGTTAAGAACGTAAGCAAAAATTCTCAGCTGATACAATGACAGAAATAGACTTACCTTGGGGTTTTTAATTGTTTCATCCACACTTAAGATAAGGCAAGCAGCCTCTGTTGCAGCATTTATAGCATTGATCTGCAGATTGATTAACCAACTTAAACACCGCACACATAAAACATCATAATCAGTTTATAAAATTATGCAAATCAATGCAGACTAGATACCTTCACAATTGCAGGCTCCCAGACAAAGTTAGCAAAAGAGTCAGCAATTCCACCGGTGGCTATGTCCACCCCATATGGCGCCCCCTCACCTATAACGGAGCAGAAAAACAAATATGTCAGCATGCATGCTAGTAATTGTACAATACATACATGTAAGCCAGCACGCTGCATTCACAAAAGATGACAAACCAACCAGAAGGAAGTGCATGTTTCTGCCTTAGTTTATTCAGCACATCAGTTGCATCAAATCCGGCATTGTCACATAATTGTCTAGGTATAACCTGCAATAATACCATAACTTTTTGCATTAAAAAACAATCAAGCAACCATTTTCTTTGAACGTAAGAACACAATCTGATACCCTTCCAGAACTGTCATGCTTTCTAATACAAGGGTCAACTACAGACACATTTTTTAATTGCATTAACACATAATTAGGGAACACAAATCTAGACACAATTGAGAAGTTCTTGATGTAGATCATATTGTGTTAAAACAAAATCTGTGTCAACAGCTGTTGCCTCGTGTTACTAACCAAGTTGAATGAATAAAATACTAGAATATGGTATAAACACAAAAAGACCACAACTATGGATTGGGCTCATAATCCAAAAACAGTTACCTCAAGAGCTTTTGCATAGGAGTTAATAAAAAGCTGAGACTTTCCAGCTATAGTTCGTGCATGCTGCCTCAGGTACCGGCTTATCTCCATCTACAAATAAGAACATTTTAAATTCAAATATGTGACTGATATATCCAGTGGTGATATCTACGGACAGATTTTAGACACATACATCTATAGCACCTCCCCCAGCAACCACTGTTGAATTCTTCAAAGCCCTCCTCACAATCATGATTGCATCATGCAAACTTCGCTCTGCTTCCTCTATGAACTGTGGGAAAATACGAAAAATAAAATATCAAATATAAGCCCAAGATTGGCAGATCTGAGAGTTAAACTACAAGTTTCATAAACAATTATAGCAGAACATACAACAGACCTGATCTGCTCCACCACGAAGAACTATGGTGGCTGTTTGGCCAGATGGACATCCATTGAAAATATTGAACCTCTCGTTTCCAACCTGCCTTTCCTCAAAAACCTCACAAGTTCCAAGGATCTTCAAGCAAAAAAAAAATCAAAAGTTCAGCAGTAATAAATGAAAACAAAATGATAAATTCATAACAGTCATCCAAATAATGAGCAACCTCATCAATAATGTTATTAACAGATGTTTGTACGGTTCCACCAGTTGCTGCAGCAACCCTTTTTAGATCTTCTTCAGCTACACGACCAGCACAGAAAATGTCCCGATCTGCAAAATACTGTTTCAAGGACAAATTATTTTAAAAGGAACTAAATGTGATATCGCAGAAAAGCTTTACCAAACACAGTCAAGGAATAATTATCAACCATTATTATGAACAATTAGTAATGATGTCGTCAATCTACACTTATTATGTGAAAAACAAAAAAGTTAACAAGAATATCAAACGCAAGCATAAATAAAAGTGAATCACTACACCAGACAATGAATGAAATGTATCAGGAAACTATACTGGGAGGAGGTAGCACACACCACACTTTGCACATTATTTCAAAAGAAAGGTTGAATATTTTGTGGAGTTTAAAGAAATCAGAGAATATGGAAGAAAAATTCAATTAAAAAAACAAGATTAAAACCTGGGTAGCTAGATCACCAATGGCCAACCGTGAAAGAACAACTTTGGCACCACTGCTGACACATTTATCCAACTTGTCATAAATAATATTCCATTCTGCATCAACTATTGACTGATATTGCGAAGGATCTGACAACCTGTAGAGAACAAAACAGACGTCTGATTTAATCATTCCTAAGATTCCAGGCCAACATTGTGAAGAAAACGAATTTTCAAATAATAAAAAAACACCTTATTTCAGCATTTTCTTTCTCAGACTTTAGCTCCAACTCAACGTTTAATAATAGAATTTTTGGACTGAGAAACTTCTTGGGCTGTTGCTCAAACCCCGCATACGAGAACGTCTTTTTGAAGGCAACACCATTTACTAGAAACGAGTCCCGCATGGTACCACCAGGAACCTGTAGAAGAAAGCCTGAGTCTCAACATTGATTTTAACCATCCGTTTCTAAATAACAGTTAATTTACATGTAATTGAAGATTTCCCACAAACTAAATTCTGAATGACAGTCATCTGTAACCTCTCTAGTCAATTGATTAATTCTACTTTGTATTAAAATAATTTCAGTTATGAAATACACATGCACACATTTAAAACTCCAAAAACAATACTATAGAACATGGTAAACAAATATAACATATATATGCTCTAGTATATCTGAAGAAAAGTGGAAGCCCGATCGATAAATCTAATCACAATAATACGAAAACTATGAGGCTTTATTGAGAGGAGGCACAAAACACTCGTTTATGATGCTGTTTTACTCTTAATACTCATTCCATAATAATTGTCTCTTTAGAGTATTGCACAAAGGAAACTAATAATTTTCCTAAAGAAAAGACAAGGTATTATTAATAATTCCTCTATTAAAGAAAGAAATTGACTTAATTTTACAATTATCGAGACAACAGTTAATGAGCATCAATGTCAATGAGGAGGAAAACAAAATTGAAAAGAAATAATCAATGTTTTCTTGGTATTTTAAAGTGACAAACAGGTTGGAACAAAAAACAATTTGCTGAAATCATGATGTTGATCAAATAAGGTAGCAAAGAAGAATCCCTTTTAAAGGACAAGAAGATTCACTAAAACATAAGTTGACAATAAAGGGAACACATAGTAATTACCTTAAAATATAAGTACATCTTGAAAAATTAAGTCTTCCAAACAACACAAAAAAGGCAAAAAGCATAAAAAAGAGATAATGAGGAAAAATGCTTTGGAAAATGCATTTCAAAATTCTCTGCATGATTTAGCCAACAATAGACAGATGGTTATTAAGGTATAATGCGGACCCTGTGAACCCAATGAAGACCGTGTATTTTAATATGAGACTATATAGCATGTCAAAAAGTATATGCCGCCAAGCTTTTAGCAAGATCTCAATGTAACCTGCTTGCATATGCTCAAGTGTTTGGATAACCTAACACAAAATCAAAATTCGGGCTTAGGAAAAACAGCAATCTCTAACACTAACTACAACCACAAAAGCATGCACACAGGTTTAAGAAGTGACAGGATACACATACATTTCCAAGAGCATTGTCGTTTTTCTCTTCATTACAGTACCTTTTGTTTAAAAGTATCTTTGGCCACCCAGTTTTAGCATTTTTGTTTGCCATTAAACTTTCCTCTACTAAAAAGACACACAGCATACCATCACCAATGTAAAAGTGAGAGTGCAGCACGTACCTTCTTTATTCCAATCATGTTCAACCTGTCATCGTTCCCAATTGCAATTACAGCATCCACAACCATGGATGCAAAGAATTCTTTCTCTCCACCTATAAGCTTTGAAGAAAGTGTGGTAGAAGCACACTTTGCGAGCAAGCTTTTCTTTTCCTCCAGACTTTTCCCCTCAATGCTAACAGCTAGCTCTTTAATCTTTTCAATTGCCTGTACCAATGATTAAAAAAGACAAATACAATGTGACAAATCCGGAACATACGTCCACTTCCAGTATTCAACATTAAGACAAAAATCAAACAAAAAATTGAGGCTGTTTAGATAAATTTTTCCACAAACACTTAGAGAAGAAGAAACAAAAAGAAAGGATGAAATGAGTCAAACATCTCTCACGAGCTTAAATAAACTTACGCATATAAGATTTTTGGAGAAGATAGACGAGAGAACTTTTACAAAGGTTAAGCATTTAAAGTAATTTAACTTATAACAAAAGCTCAATTCCTTTAACTTTCTTAATTTCTTTATAAAGGCTTTTATAGATAAACTTGTCCAAACATAAAACAATCACATTCAAGAGAGAGCTATATACCAAGGTACTCGCAGTCCTATAGCTCCGTATCAAATTTTGAGAGTGAACACCATCTTCAATGAAAGGCTTGGCCTCCCTTAAAAACTCAGCTGCAAGCAACACAACAGTGGTCGTTCCATCGCCAACCTTTTTCACATTCACAGAGAGAACATTAGAACTATTTTACATCATTTACTTGAAAACAAGCAATTTCAATACCACAATAAAAGCATCTGAATTAAGCCAAAAAAATAAAAACAAGAAGATCTTAACTTTAGAAACTAAAAAAAATCTTGGCATTGGAGGAGATCGAAGGGAAGGGGAAGCGTTAGATGTTTACCTCGGAGTCCTGAGACTTGGCGATGTCGACAAGGATTTTGGCGGCAGGGTGGACGATGTCAAGGAGCTTCATGATAGTGGCGCCATCGTTGGAGATGGTGACAGTTCCCTTGTCATCGTGGATGAGCTTGTCCATACCGCGAGGGCCGAGGGTGGTGCGGACGACGTCGGCGACGGCGGTGCAGGCATTGATGTTACTCACAAGCTGTGGTTTGCCTTGCGAAGTGTCTGTGCCTTCCTTGAGCAGAATGATCTGAGGTTGCTGTTTGATCCACCATTTGCACACTTAGTTAGGTTACGGGAACACGTAACAGAGAACAAAGAGAGCGAGAGAGTGAACTTACCAGCATCGCTGACATGGTTGAAGACGCGGAAGAAGAAAGAGAGAGAACTAGGGTTTAAGTTTTCAAGTTCAAAGTGGGTCGAGAAGCAGCAGTTTCTGGCTCCTTCACTCTCTCTCTCTCTCACCAACGTCAGCTTTCTCTAGAGATGGTTACCTTTTTCGAAGCCAAATTTCAATTCGATCATAATTTGGGCCGAAGGCCCATATACCCAACGATCATCATCTATCCACCAAAAATAGGCTGCTTCTTCCTGCACCTCCATATATTTCTTCCTGCACTCCAAGCGCACAGTGCAATGACGAAAATACCCTCCCACCCTAAATGACATACAACCCTCTTCCTTCTCTTTCTCCTTCCGCTTTCATTCTTCCTTCCGTAATGGGTTCTCTTCTGGCACCGCTTCTTTCTTCCGGCACTGCATTTTCTTCCGATGCTCCCTCTCCATCTCCTTCTTCTTGCATTGATTCCCTCTTGTCGGCCTTATTGTTGCATTTGGTGGTGAGAATCAAGCCCTTCAGAGTGCACACCAGCTCCAACATAGGTGAGGGAGTTCATTTCGTGGTTTTCGCATTTTTCCGATTTTAGAAAATGACTTCCGGCTTGTACCGACCAGAAGTCATTTCCAGATGCGGAGTAAAAATTGGCTTTCAATCTGTACAAGCCGGAAGCCAAAAAATTTCAAAGTGCTTCCAGCTTGTACAGATCGAAAGTCATTCCCACATCCGGAAATGACTTCCAGCCTGTACAAACCGGAAACAATTTTTTTTGGCTTCCGGATTGTACAGACCGGAAGTCATTTCTGGATGCAGGAATGACTCTCGGTCTGTACAAGCCGGAAACCAAAAAATTAGTTGACTTTCAGATTGTAGAAATCAGAAGTCAAAAAATGACTTCCAGGTTATAAAAACCGAAATTCAAAAAATGATTTTCGGATTCTACAAACCAGAAGTCAAAAAGTAACTTTCGGATTCTATAAACCGAGAGTCAATAATAAGAACAATATTGGAATTTTAATTTTTTGGAGATGCAGGAAGAACGTTGGGAGGGAAGGAAGAATCGCCCCCAAAAATATTATTACAACTACATTTGGTGTAAATGATTATTACATTTTGTTAGATATTTCTTAAATAATCTATAATAACTACGTAATATATATTCCTGCTGTCTAAATATGTACATTTATTTAATCCGTTTACCTAACTTTTTTGGAATTATTATAAGTCATTTTCAATATTATATTTCTTGAAGATCAAATTTGGGCCGAAGGCCCATATACCCAACGATCATCATCTATCCACCAAAAATATTATTACAACTATATTTGGTGAAAATGATTATTAGATTTTGTTAAATATTTTTTAAATAATCTATAATCTATAATAACTACATAGTACATATTCTTGCTGTCTAATTTTTTTTTAACAAACATGTACATTTATTTAATCCGTTTACCTAACTTTTTTGGAATTATTATTAGGCATTTTTAATATTATATTTCTTGAAGGAAATTCAACGTATATTAAAAACAATAAATAATTTATTATGCTCCTAGCATAATTGATCATGCATCCTCTCATTTTCATTAATAATAAAATAAATAATGATAATAAAATTAATTATTTGAACTTTTTTATTTTTATCCTAACTCTAAACAACTTTTAATTTTGCTTTATTTCTCACTATTTTTTCTTTTTTATTCCCTTACTTTTCTTCCAATTTGTTTCTATTTAATGCTTAGCACTAAATAAAATAATAATTATTGTGTTAGATTGAAACAAAAGTTGGTTATGTTAAAAGTAACTTCTTTTCCCTTGGTGAAATCAATTTCTCTAACTAGTTTTTCCTATTTTCAGCTATGAAAATAAAAGATTACACACCTCTTATAAATAAGAGAACAAAAAAGTATCTATTTATTAACAACTAAAAGTGAATACTATTCTTTTGATGTGTTAACTAAGGACATAATTAATTTTTAGAGTAAAACCATTCAAATAAATTTTACCACTTTCAACAAAACAATTTTCATATAAACAATTAAGAACCAAATAACATGACAACAAAAATAAATATCTACAAAATATTTTAGAACTTTATTAAACTAGAAGTTCATCCTATAACATAATTATCTACAAAATAAACGAGTTATGATTCTTATGATTCCTTAACTGAAAAAAAAAATATGTTGCTATTGGAATACCTCAAACGCCAATGCTAAAACACTTTAAGAAGTTAGAACTGCAAATAAAACGGCAAAATTATACTATTTCTAGTCTCTATCGTGACATAAACTAAAAAATACTAGAACTTTTTACAAAAATCTAATGTAAAATTCTCTCAACTTTTACAATGCCTTCTCCAAACTAGGTATCGAGTTAATTAATATTCTTACAATAGTGCACTTAATTAGACATAACATTTATTGAATAGATGAGAACTAAACAATGGAATGTCAATAATTCTAAAGACAACACTGAGAAAATTATACAATAATTTGCTGGTGAATTTAAAAATACCCTGACTTAATTAACTAAATTCTTGTGAGGTGGTTGAAAGGAAATAGTATATATAGGACGAGAGTTAGTAAATCATGAGAAATACTGGGTGAAATTTAATTGATGGCAGTCGCGGACAAGAATTGAACATTAATCAACCCATTGGCTTCATAGAATAGAATCAATACAGGAGAGAGAGAGAGAGAGAGAGAGACAGAGAGACAGAGTGTGAAAGATAAGCTAAGCATATTATATAGGGGGTAAAGAATTACAATACAACACGACAAATATCTTGGTATGCTAAAACAAGAGTGTTAGCACCCATTCAATGCTAGGCAGCATATGCAATGAAAAGTGTACAGGAAAACAAGGACCCAGGAGGGCCAGAGAACATGTAGAGAAAAAATCTACTTTCCTCTCTCCAAATAATAACAGATCTACAGACAGCAATGCAAAGCTAAACATGGATGGCAACAACCTAATCTATTTTTTCTCCATTTTCCTTCCCAAACTTCTATTTTTATGCTCAGACCCTCAACTTTTTATTCTAGATTCCACAATTGCTGACAACAACCACCTCCACGACCTCAAGATGATATTTTGGTTACATCTTTGCTTGATCTGTTATATTTCATGTGGCTGTTAACTAGCTGACCCGCTGCAATAGCAGACATCAAAGACAACTCTCCTGCTAAAACAGATCCAGCAACAATGGTGGCCAAAAGTCTTGAGTTAGATCCTGGTGACTCCTTGCTCGCACCCTTCACACCAAGTAAATTCAAGCAAGCAGACTGGGATGCAAGTTGAGTCCCACCCCCGACAGTACCCACCTGAGAGGAAAATTGAAGAATCATATAAACCTTAGCTATTAACTAAATTGGAAAATTAACCAAATATAGAAGGGTGACGTGTAAGAAAGGATGTGGATGGGAAGCCAAATCACCTCAATGGAAGGCATGGTCACTGAGATGTGAAGGTCCCTCCCATCATTGACGGCTTCCATCATGGTTATGCAATGGGAACTCTCAATATTTTGTGCTGGATCTTGACCGGTGGCTATAAAGACTGCAGAAACAATGTTACTAGCATGGGCATTGAATCCTCCAAGAGCACCAGCAATTGCGGAACCAGTAAGGTTTTTTAGCATGTTAAGCTCCACCAGGGCAGACACGTTGGTCTTCAATACCTTATTCACCACTTCTTCTTTGATAATTGCTTCGCAAACAACTGATTTCCCACGTCCCTCGATCCAATTTACTGCAGCTGGCTTCTTGTCCGAACAATAATTTCCTAAAGGATCGAATCAGAAAACAACCATCACATTTTCTGTCTAATATTCCCGTTAAAACAATTTCAGCATGCCCTGACTATAGGCATCGAATAAAAAACAAACAAACAATGAGATCAATATAAAGAATCAAGTCAGAACATAACCATCACACTTTCGGTCTAATATTCCCATTAAAACAATTTCAGCATGCCCTGATTATAGACATCGAATCCAATAACTAAACAATGATATCAATACAGTGATACATTCAATAGATGCAAATGAGTTAAAGGAAAGACTTAGAATATCAAAACGGAACTCACATGATGAAGGAAATAAATACTAGTGTACACGTAGAAAACAAGAAATCCTATCAAACGAGAAATATAAGTAAATTGGGGATTAATACGAGAGTTTGACACAGTCCCAATTGTTGTATCATGCTCGTTATTCATACATACCAACAAATGAATAAAATATGACTGCTACGTATGGTACATCAACCCTTTTGCAAATAGCACGTATACAATAAACAAATCAATCTCCGATAAGAATTCAAAATGACAATACCACATATAAAATACAGTGACATCATCATAGGACACTAGTCTCCTGTTGAAATTAGCAACACTATATATATATATATATATATATATATATATATAAAATCTAACACGTCAAATATGATACGAAAAGAAATAGGATAACGTAGTTGGAGCAACATCATGATGAAAGAAACCAGTAGGGAAAAGAAAAATGACAAAGAGATGTATAATAGTGGTATATAAAGAAATGGCATTGGTACATCATTCGATTTAACAAAAGAAAGATCGAGTAAATATTGTCCACCAAAATGGGAAAGGTATAGAAATTACCAGAAATGCCAATGACATCCATGTCAGGGAAATCATTCTGAAGAAAATCAAGAACGTTTTGCACCCCTTTGGAAACCATGTTCATCCCCATGGCATCACCCGTGCTACAAGTGAATCTCACATAAACGTTCTTCCCAGCAATAGCACACTTAATACCCTGCAGCCTGGCAAATCTACTCGACCTGAAATCATTAATCCAAACACCAAAAATCAGAATAAATAATAATCTCCCACGCTCAAATATACGACATCCAAATTCCAGTCATCTATATTCCGTATTTCCTCCACTCATCCACTCGACAATTATCAGAAACAAAACAAAGTTTTAAAGGAAAACCACACCTTTAATACTCCCCTAAGATTTTAAAAAAATCAACACAAATATCCATCCTTAAACTAAAGAAATTCACTTAGTATGCAAGTAATCGTAGTAAATCTAAGTATAATTTTTTATTCAGCACAAACACTATTTAAAATTACTTCAACCCAATTAATTTTGGACCCAACAACCAAGCATATTAATATTCATTTAAAATCAGTAACCTAGATATCGACGTTTCAACACACTTTTAGACGATCCGATGCGAATCCAAACATGCAATTGAGGTGGACACCGACTACTGAATAATAAATTCTCAAATCATGATCATGAACACAAACTCACTCTAGTACCAAAACAAACCTGTTGAAAACAAGGGCAATAGTATCAAAATTGAGAGGATCCTCCAAGAAGAACTTCAACTGTGCAGCCCTCTTGGCAGTGGAGAACCTAACAACCGGTGCCCTTGACATGCAATCCCTCAAAACAACACTGCTGGCCCCACCAGAAGCATATATGGCTTTGCACCCTCGATTGGTGCTGGCAACAAGGCACCCCTCCGTGGTGGCCATCGGCACCGTGTACTCGAAACCGTCCAGCAACAACGGCCCCGCCACCCCGACAGGAATCTGCACGTACCCCACCGGCATTTCGCAGCACTGCCCCAAAATCGAGTCGTAATCGAACCCCTCCAGCGGCAACCCCTCCAGCGACCGCCCCGTCAGCCTCTGCAGCGCCCCGCGCCGAATCGCCGCAGCTCGGCGACAGTCGCCGAGGCGGGACTCAAGCGCGTAGGACGGCATGACGCCGTCCACGACGGAGCAGACAATGTCCTCGTCATCCTCTGAGATCGTCGAGCACTCCGTAGGGGGCAATTTGCTAATTGACGGAGGTGCCGAGGGCGTAGGCGAGGGTTCCGAAACGGTTTCATCGAGGTCCCAAACGTCGTGCGAGGCGCGTGTGATGAAGGACTGGACGAAGTCGATGCCGAAGAAGCCAAGGAGGTAGATGAAGGAGGCGATGAGAGAGAAAATGGCCGCAATCTCGGAGAGCGTGACTACGTGGAGAGGTGTGTGGCTGCGGATCTTGTCGCGCCAACGGTGGAGGAGGAAGTAGGCGACGGAGAAAAAGAGAGTGAAGAAGATCGCGTTCGTGAGGTACAGTGGCAGAGGTAGCGCGTCGGAGGCCTTAGGAGAGGACGCCGACGGTGTGGAAGTGGAATCCCTCTTCGCGCGGTTAGCATGGTGGACGGCTCCGTCATGGGCAGTGGGAGGTGCGCGGTGGCGGAGGTCCATTGCGCGTGGGAGAGGGTGGCGGAAGAGGGAACGGTGACCGAATGAATTATGAATGAATGAATGAATGGTTATGCCATGTGAATGTGTGATGTGTGACAGCGAGGAACGGTGAGGATGCTACAATGCGACCGGACACAACAGCATCACGATTTGCGATTGTGTTTTTGTTTTTATTAAACACTTTTCTTCAAACTTTTCCACTTTCCAGAACCAGCACGACACATACAACTGTAATTTATAAAAAAAAACAATTTATAGAAAATGATAGCCGCCTGATACCCTAAAACAACGCGTTAATTATAATAATTAATTAATCTGTAACTTTTTGATTGAAAAAGTAATTAATGAATTTTCTTTTAGTTTCTAACGTGATGGCCCCATTAAAAATTAATCACTAGCTGGCTAGAACATTTGATTTATTAAATACACTCTGATGATGATGAGAATACACTATATAATTAGTGGTGAGTAAATTTCAATCTTGATATGATAATTAAGTTTAAACTCATGAATATAATTCCACATTAATATTACATATAAGAGGTCATCAAAATTTATCAGGCTGATCCAAACCTACCAATCCACGTCCTTTTTTTTTTCTTTTTCTTTTCGGACTGTTAATTTTAAGAATGTTAATTTTGCAGATTTAGAATTATGTTTTACAATGAATTTATGGGATCGGGTTCGAGTTCTAATATTTATATTTATCGTTATTAAGATAAGAAACATAAATAAAAACAAAGCTTGAGTTCCTTATGTAAGAGAGATTAAATTATATGTCAGAACTTTAGGTAAGTTTGGATTGAATTTAATATTTTCAACCCAAATCCGTTCGAATCCGACCCGTTATTAGGACTAATAGACATGAAATTAACTATAAACTCATCAATTACAATGTCACATCTGAAAGCAACCAGACATAATAATTAAATTTAAACTCGTAAATTCTATTCTTTATTTAATTAAAAGGGAGTTCATGCAGCCAATACAATACAACTTGACTTTTAAGAATCATTTTCATTATAAATGTTAACTTTTAATTGAATTTGAATTCAATTTTTCTTTTACGTGCAAACATATGGAGCATAGGAAGGGTTTTTTAAATATTTGAAAAATATATATTATCTATAATTTTTATGTTTGATTGTAACAAGATTATAGATAAAAAAACTAACATGGGGATTTAGCTATCTAAATTTGTTTTATACTGTAATTATTGGAAATATAAATTAATTTTTATAATAGTTTCTTACAAATTGGAATTGTGTTGCAATAGTTAAATTGTAAGTACATCTTCTTACAAGTCTTAAATAAAAAAAGAGTTTAAAAAGTTTATTTAAATAATATTACGTTTTGAGTTCATTTTTAAATATTATAAGTAGAATCAATGCCTTAACAGATTTAAGTGTAACGCTTTAAATTTTGTGGAAAACGTACTGTTTGTAAGAAAAATGATGAGACTATTGATAATGAAGCTATAAAATTTTCTAAACAGTTATTTAGAATTAATTACCTGAACGCATTAACATAATCACAAAGTAAGTTTCAACTCTTTAAAGTGTACGAAGGTATTTTTGGGCGTTTTATTTAGTATGAGAAATTAAATTAATCAGTGATGAAGATTTTAAAAAGTTCTCTTAACCTTTATTAAAACAAAGCCACGCAAATACTGATTGTTTAGATTTGTTTAATATTTTAAAAACTACAAAAGCAATTATATGAGTGAAAAATAGAATACTAATTGACATATTTAATTATAAAATAAGACTTCTCTTTTAATATCTATATATTGTTACATAATTTTATTTTTGAAATTGAATTATTGTGCAAAATAAACTAAATTAGTCTAAAATTAAATTAAATTTTAAAAATAATTGACCTGAATTAAATTATATAATTCTCTCTTCTATGTTTACAATTTTCTCAATAATTGATAATGGAAATTATTCGCCAAAAAAATGTTAAAAAAAAAAAGGTTTCTTTTGCCTTGTTGATTACGTTTTGTGTGTGATTTTATGGCCCTGGAATGAACATGTATACGAAGTTAAAAAAACTGGAAAAAAATATATTACAAGTTAAAGATGAAAAGAAAAACTTGTTGATAATATATTCTCTTTGTTCCATATCAAATAACCTCTTTTATATGTTTTTATTCTATTTATTGCCAATAAATATTGCTATTATATTTATTATCATTTCAGTAAAATATTGTTATTAATTTATTGTCAATAATATTGCTATCAGTTTTTCAAAAGGTCTCATTTCAAAATTAATTTGTTTTTGAAAAAAATGTATAAATTAAAAGGTGCCACTTTAGTAAGGTGTTTTAGAAGTGGTGTAAATGCAAGGGTATTATTGGAAATAAAGAAATAAAACAAATCCTTAAAATTAAGGATCCAAAACTCATGATTTGCATGACTTGCATGGAAATCAGCCAAATTTATTGGCCTTTCTAAACTCATGATAGATAGTATAAAATTCAGAGAACTTTGACATTAAAATGTTAAATCACAAACTAATCATTTTAGATAATTAACAAGGTAAACTTCTATTTACTTTTTTATACTTTTATGCATAAACAGAAGAAGAATGGGAAGGTTAAAGTTCACTTTTGCTGTGAGACTAGTTCTCAATGCAGTGTTTATACTTAATCTGCGTCTTTCAGAAAATGTATGATGGAAGAATGAATTCAGATTTTTTTTACCAACCCAGTGTGTTGTCAATTGATGCACAATTATCATGCAGTTTAAGTCACAATTTATGCTAATTATTGTATACTTGTATCTCAATTCACATATTTATTGAACTTTAAATTGAGTTATTACTGTGCTTCAATGATAAGAGGAGGATTATCCATACTACAAACATAAAGAAATAAATCATAGAACATTCTTCAACCAGAATCCTTGACTACAAAGCATGGTGATTATCAAAAAAACTTGGTGGTAAGATATTATTATTGTAGGTAAAAATGAATGGAGGGTTGTAGCTTATGGTAAAAGAAATACCTAACATAATCTATGAATTTGAGCTCTGTCATAACACAACTGTAAGCTTTATTGTATAAGATAGTAAATTTAAAGATACTAAGCCACACAGAACTATGCCTCTGCTAAACTCTGACTTGTATCCTGCAAAAACCGTCCACACATGCAACATATTGTCACAAAAAGATTAAATAAAGGATTCATGACTCTTTTTAATGAAGAGATGAATGAACAAAAATAAATGCACATAGAAAAGCACAGAATATGCAGCATGTCAAGTTTCCTCACCATTATTTCTAATACAAAAGTTCCTATTAAAATTATATGTGTTACATTAAGTGCCTTAAAACCTACTGAAGTGCTGATTAACACAGGTGAAGTAATAACCTAAACGTGTGCTGAAACTTAGAGATCAATCACTAATTCAAATGAAATGACAGTAAGTAATTTGTTCAATAGTATTTCATACAAAATTATTGAGCAAAGATAACAATATGAAGAAACAAAATTGTTTCAAGTACTAATCAAAGACAAAGTGCTATTTATTTTAAAAGGGAGAATAAATTATTCACATATAATTTTTCTTAATTAGATGTATTTATGATATTCTATGTATTGAAAATTGGATGATCAAGTCTGTTTTTCAAACCATAGATTGGGAGGGATTCATAAACAAAGATCAAGGCTTCAATTAGTAAAAACTTTTAAGGGAATGCAAAATCATAAATCTGTCATTCCAATTCCATCACTGATTTTTCACTATTTACCATCTCATGAAAATTAGACACTCTCTTCTTCTCAATATGAATCTAATTTCCAAATCACAGGATTCCTTTGAGCATGACCCAAATAGAAGCAACAATATTAAAGAACAAACAATCATAAAAGAGATGATTCTGCACTTTACAGTACACAGTAAAGTCACACAAAAGTTTGAAACTAAATACAGAATAATGCAGAATACTCACGGTTTCTTGTTTCTGAGGTCGTACATTCTTGACGTTTCTCCCTGTCTTGCGTATTTTAGAACTTTTATCAGCATTCTTATTTGGAAATACTACTTGGAGCGATGCATCCAAATCTAACAGAACCTTTCCACATAAAGTGCAGACACTGAAAACAAAATCATTGTCAATGGCATGAAAGTCTAATATCTTCTATACAATGAATCCACATTATTATTTTTCACATACTGTGTACAACCTTTTTAAATCACCAAACAAAGCAATTTCAATTTATACATTTGTAGCCCTAAAAATATATAAAGAAAAAGGAAGAAAAGAGAATATAGTTGAATTACCAGCAATAATTGACTGAAATGTCACCATAGATGGGTTCCAATCTGGTGGGGCAAACCCTGCAACAATGACTGCACCACTCCATGCATGCCAACATTTGTGTTGAGTTTCAAAGTGGAATAAATAACCTAATTAGAGTGTCCTAAATCCTTGGGAACCCTTTAAATAACTTTGACTAAGCATATACACCATATCATAACGTAATATAATGTATGTTTTTTTTTAATTGGGATGCATTAATTCTCTTAATAGAATGTTAATTAAAAATGTTTGAAATTTTAAATCAATGTTTTACCTAATCCTATTTTTTATCTATAGAAATTAAATATATGTAGGGATGTTTATACAAACTCATGAATATAATTTCTTTTCACATTTTTCTTTATCTCCTTAAACATCTGTTTTTTTTTTCATTTTTTTTTCTAAAAATATGTACAGAAAATATAAAAAATGATTTTTTTTAAACAGAAAAAAAATGTGAAGATTAAAGATTAGCAAATATTAGCAAATCTTATTGATTTTGCAAATCTTCTTAAATTAAAATTTTCTTTTTAACTTTGGCAATGTGTGTAACAGGTGTTTATATTTCAGATTTCTCATCAGAAACCTTTTTTCTCTCTTATGATTTCTCAAACAAATTTTAAATAGAAAATTTTCTTTTAAATCAAATAGGCTCTTAATTCAAAACTTCTAAAATTACTTCATATCCCAAATGCTTCTGTATAAAACCCAGTTATTTTGACATAAAATCATAAATAATTAATTTAAAATTTAAGTAAGAAAATGAAATGACTGGTTTATACTTTGGAACAAACCAATAACAAAAATTGTCATGAATTTTTTTTGGAGTAATTTTAGCCCTTATAAAAAATTTAAGGCTTAAATAAATTTTAAGATTTATTATACTATTTATTTTTGTTTTAATATCAAATATATTTTTTAAGATGGAGTATGGAATAAATTATAAAATTTAAGTCAATGAAAAATAATATTTATTTATGTTCTGTTTTTAATATTATATAATTTTTTAACTAAATTTTGAAATATTTTTAAATTTTTATTTTAGTTCCTTAATCTATCTTTTATAATAATAATCAACTTAATAATTTAAATGTTTATTTTTTTTCTTTACATGTCAAAAAAGGTATTCAAACCAGAATATTTGTTTTTTGAGTGTTTAATTTGTAAAAAAAATTATGCATTTAAAGTAAAAGTTATCATCTATTAAATATATGAAACTTATTTAAGCTAAAATTTAAACTTATTGTTAATATATTTATAGAAAGAATACACGATAAAACTTATTATTAAATTTTATTATTAGTATTTTTAGCACAAAAAGACATGATGAGGAGATTGAATGCTTTTAAAAAAATTTATGAGATTAAAAAAAATCATTGAAAAGAGTATGGAGAGGAGACTTAATGTTCCAAAATAATTTAATTACTAATAATATTTTTGAAACTACTTCTGACAAAAATCCAATTTTTTTTCATCTACTTCCTAAAATAGGAATCTTAAATATATTTTACATAGTTTTTTCAAATATTGTACTTATTCTTAATAAATAATAATAATTATTACAAATCACATCAACTTCATAAATATAGAACCTGAATTCAGGTTTCTGATGTGATTTCAGACAGGCAAATCTAGATTAGATATTAATTGTCGCTTGCAAATTTTTGGAAAATACTCAAATGGAGAATAAAACAATTTTTACAAAAGTTTTAAAAAGTTGTAGAAAGATTCACACATAAGCTTTTTTTTCTCTTGCTTGTAAGTGTTTTATATATGACTGTATAAAAAGATAGGTATTTAAAGTTAGATATAATTAAGTAACATATTTATATCAATGAAAACCATTATTCTATGTTAAATAACAACTAATATATTTCACCAATTTGATTAAATAAATGACATTGAGAAGTAATAGAAGATGTATAACGTTCTGAGATAACAAATTTTACTCAGATAAATATATTACATGAAAAATTAATTGAAATCTTTACTGATAATATTTTATATTAATTAAAGATTTAATAAGTATTTTTGTTTTAATATTATGTGAGAATTTGTAATATTTTTTATATTTAATTTTTTTTAATTAAATCCTAAATTTTATTAAAATCTTCAATATGATTTCTTCTGTTAAATTAATGTTAATGGTGTTAACCATATGAGACGTAACACATTTAAGTTAACTCGTGACACGTGAATAATAATAAAATGATATAAATATAAACATGAATATGAATACTACGTGAATTTTTGACAAAAAAGATCATATTGACAAATTTAATAAAATTTGAAACTCAATTGAGAAAAAAAATAAAATTTGAGACTCAATTAAAAAAAAATATAAAATTTAGAATTCAATTAAAAAGAAAATAAACATGAAAAAATATTACAAATTTTCATAAAACCAAAATGTCTATTAAATTTTAATTAAATAACATAATAATGAAATGAAATTACTTAATTTTAAAATATCAAAAAATATTAAATTTTTATAAAAACCAAATTAGATATTTACAAAAGTTCAAAGATGAATCATAAATATAAATTGTCAACCTTTGAAAAATGCAACATAGCCACATGGGGGGCTTTTTCTATATTCATAGATTCATTGATAAGGAATAAAAGTAGTAATTACTTGCTCACCAAGTACAATACTTTTCTCTTCAATGCTTCAAGGAATGTTTTGAGTTTTGAGTTTTGAGTTTTGAAATTGTGCAGATATAAGTGGCATCACATGCTTCATTGAATTTTCTAATTTGCAAATGTATGTATTTAATCTACAGAAGACTCAACAACACTGAACCACGATTCTTCAACAATTATCAGAAACTTGAGTTGTGTCTGTCATAAGTTATTATTGGTTGCTTCAGAGAACCTTAGACGTTCTGCAATAAGAATATGGATACATCACATAACAAACTGTCAATTAAATGATCTAACTAAACAGAACAAAAAGATTGGTTGAATAGAACAACAAAAATTAACGAGTCACAGAATAATGTAGGATCTTTTATGATGATGGAGTTGGGAGATGAATTGAGACAAAAACAAAGATCAAGGATCATATGGGTTCTCTTATTTCAGTTTCCACTGCTTTATGAACCAATCAAATTCGGGGCAAAAAGTAATAATAAAGAAGAATAATCTGATAAAAGATAGTTCTAAACATGCACTCTACAGCTACCTAATATGAAGTATGAAGAAAGAAAGTTATTTTGCAATACTCTAATTGGCAAAAAAAGAGTAACAAAACTAAGGATAAATAAGGGTACTTACATTCTTTATTCACAATTTTTACACTTTTCTTTCTCCTTTTCCTTATTCTTCCAGAATTTGTGTTTATCCCTTTATATGGAAATATGACTTGAAGTGGGGTACTGGAGTCTAGCAAAATCTTCCCACACATGGTGCAAGAACTGCAAATATGTTTAAAAATAGGATGAATTAAAAAAATTGGGAAAAACCTTTGAGAAGAAAGAGAACATAAACAATGGTAATACTGCACTGCACCTGCAATATTTGCCAGCAAACTCATCCATGATGCTTTCGACAGTGGTTTGACAAAACCTACAACAATGATCGCACCACTCCATGACAGCTTTTTCAATCAATTCAAAAGGGTTTTATATACGCACTCCTCTTTCGTGGGATCCAAGTATTGAACTTTGACAAGGTATCAACACCTTTATATATGTATATATATACTTCATTTTTTTTTTCATGTATGTATTATAAAAAGGTTAGGTCAATAAATTTGGATGCTTTTATTATGCACACACATCATATTTAAGGTCGCATGAATTATATACATAAATGATTGAAAAATAAATTTAGTTCAAATATTAAGTCCAGCTATCTCATAATTTAATATACTGGCAATGGCAAGTTTCACATGCATTACATAGATATTTTGAATTTAGCTAAAAATTTACAAGAATATATATATATATATATATATATATATATATATATATATATATATAATAAAAAGATATATCCTTTGTTAAAACCATGTAGTTTAAAGAAAAAACGGTATAATAGGACGTTATTCATTAATAATAAGAATTTTTACTTTACTAATACTAAGTATGAATAAATTTTAAAATATTTAAATGATTTTATTTTTTAAATGATTTTATTTGAATAGAACAATTTAAATTTAAATTTTTATTTAAATAAAATATTTCAATTATTATTAAATATAAAAATTATTTAAAAATTAAATAATTATTAATAATTCAAAAATATTAGCATTGATAATTTTTTATTTAATATTGATTGATACTATTTTGTAATCAGTTTTTCTATTGATAATGATTAAGCTTTTCCTTTATTTTTGTCAACGTTTTTATGTCAATTGTGAAATTCATTTAGTTAAAAAGTGTAAAAAGAAATATAAATTCGATTACCTTTCAAATGAAACTTTGAAATTATTTAATTTTTAATTAATCTAATTATTTTCATAAAATCATAACATTTTATATATATTTTTTTAATTTTTTTATCAAACAACATATTTTATAAGAAGTTTATTTTAAATTTTCTATAAAAAATAAATTACTTAAAATTTTCTATCCAAATAGATTAAGAAAAACTTAAAATTGAAGAAAAAAGTTTAAAGTTGGTGCATACAACAATCTAAGAAATAAATTATAAAACGATGAATCTAAAACAATTTTGCTCTCATTCGATAACAAATACTGTAATAAGTTCATAAAACTGATTATAAGATTTAATTACCTACATATATAAAACATCTCGTTGAAGACAAATATTTATTACTTCACCTTCATAAATATTTATTAAACTTACCGAAGGAGAAAAAGAAGAATGTCCATGTACATTTTGTGGAACAAGATAAATATTCACTTTCATTTTGCTTTCTTTAAAAATGGACGACCCAAGTAGCAAACTCAAATAAATCCGCTTCTGATTGCCTTTTTCTTCCTTTTGGGAACTAAACCAAATTTAGCCAATAAACAGCAGTCTAAACTATATATAGGTAGCATCAACTCATGAAGCCAAATGATATTGTCAGAGTGTGTCGGACAATGTTTATGAAAGGGAAAAGATGTACAAGGACCATAAGTGTACATGTTACAGTCCACTGCCAAGTACTGCTACGATACAAAATGACACGCACTATTCTCCATCACAAAATGGAAAGAACAAACCGTGCCTCGTACAACAATAGTGTCAAAACTGTTAACTGCAAAGACATTGGATACAGAATATCTGGACTGAATTCACATCACACGGTCCTGTTCCGTCTCCAAAATGAAGATCGCGCTTACGACCTTTGCTTCTTGGATTTCTTTCCTGATGCTTGTTCTGATGATCCCACAATATATGACTCAGCATTTATATTTTCTTCAGATTTACGCTTCCCAAACTTCTCTGCTTTTTTCTGCAGAGGAAGTGAGATGGTTTATTAAAGAGAAAATACCGGTGTGGCAAAGAAAGCTTACAATTTTAACCAGCCAAGCAAGAAAAAAATTACAACAAAATTATGGGAGAAACTTGTTACCTTTAAGGACATTGCCATGTCAGCTACATTATTGTTAGCATCCTCAGATTTGCCCACCGGGTTTACAGGCTCCTAAAGATTGCAAATAAAAATTTAACTAAACAGCATGAAGAAGACTATGGAGTAATATATGCAAGAATATTGTATGTTTAGATTGCAGTTTCAAATGCACCAAATGTTCATTTGCACAATCGTGAAGTAACATTTATGAATAGGAAAAAAAAGTAAATACGTGGATTTTGAACGGAAATGTAACCCCAAACACAATTAATAGTAGAGAAAATTGCAAATGAAATGTTGGTATAAACCTTGGGTGGGATAAAGGCCTCTTCTCGTTTCCTTTTGCTTTCAGCAGTTTTTTCTGCCTGTTTCTCCTGCTTCTCTTGCCATATCTTCGCTGATTTTCTTTTATTACTTAAAAAGTATTCTCCAGTTTCTAATTGTATATCAATCTGAAATGTCACATAAATTACGAAAGACACCTTAGCATTTACTTCATAAATTAACAAGCAAAAATATAAGAATATAGAGTCAAAAACTTGGATATATACACAAATATATATATACAAGCATGCCAGAAAAAAGTAGTTGTGGAATTGATGCTGTCATGTCATCTTATTTAAAGGTTATATTCACAAAACTTTAGCAAAATGTGACCATAAAAATTCCTGAAGACAATGCTCAAGATTGAATATTAATTAATCATATTTCATAACCACTATGTCTATTTCCTTTATATCAACCAGCACAAGATAAGGTAGAATATGCTACCTCATAATATCAGTTACAGATAAAATATTAGGTTCTCAGCTTTAACAAATCAATAGCAATTAGGAGAAAATAGATTAAACACTAATGACAACAGAGCCAGAAAATGCAGGTGGATCAGTAGGGTCCCCTACTAAGGTAACTAAGTTCTTGAGAAACATTGAAATGTAATTCTTCTATAAAAACCATTAGGGTTAAGCTAAATGGGATTTAATTAAGCATTCATTTCTTAATCACTCAAACTCTCTTTTCTAGTCAATTCCTTATTTTGTTGTTGACCACATGAATGGCAGAGAATCTGTACATAAGTGGAAGACATCCAACTAGATAGTAGTAGATATTAGAAGTTGTCTCACCTTGCTGGGCTGTTGAGGTGGAGGGAACGGAGTGTATGGTTTCTTCTGTTTAGAGCTAACCTTCTTTTGCTTAACATTTTTCCTATATAAAGATATGAAGAGTCAATGAAACTGAAGCCGATGTTCAGTACTTTGTATATACAAATTATCAAATAAAAGGCATACTTCTTGAATTTTGGAAGGAACCTATCCCAGTTCTCCTGGGCAAGTGCCGGATCCTTTTCAAGTTCTTTCTTCATCATAAGAACCTGACAAAGTGAAAAGGAGAATTGAGATATTTTCTACACCCGAAATCTATACCATAAACATCAGCTTGAGAAAATACAACTCAATTAACCTTAATGTTGTATACAGGATGCATTTTATTCAGCATGCATTCTTCAACAATCCTTCGGACCTGTTTCAAACCTTTAAACGAACCCATAGCAGCAACTGTGTTTCCCTGTAGAAATGCATGAGAAATAGAAAGAAATCAGCGCTTTCTAGACTACACTCATCATAGTGAAAGTAAATGTACAGTCTTCACATTCTAAACTACGAAGCAAAAGTCAAAATTACCTGGACGAGAATGTAGCAGCCGGTGAGTATTTCAAGGGCCTGCACACAAGTATTACAGTTGGAGAATAGTGAGTTACAAAGTTCAAGCCATCTGTTGATAGTAGTAGTATGCAGTACAGTAAAACCAAAGCTAGAATGCAATAACAAAGGAGTCATCCCCATTGCTGAAAAAAATCAAATTTTAACAAAAAGCATACCTTCAAGGTGGAAGAATTGGGACCCACAAGATGTTGTCTCCTTTTTACAAATCGCTCCTGCAGTCAGAAAAGCAAATGAACTTCCTATCATCGTACAAATTTCCTTAAAATGCTTCTAGACAAATTACAAAAATTATATGGAAGAATATAAATTCAAATAAAGCTGTCGAAACATGAGGAATTTTCATGGCCAGATGGTTTAAATGTTTCCGCAATGTTAGTAAGGAATGTCTCCTAAGTGTTCTTAGGGAATTTCATTGCCATAGAAAGCGTAAAGTATGTCTTCAGATCAACTTTTTTTTGGCAGCCTTCAAAGAGAACTGGTGCCTAAGAATGTAAGCTATATAATCGACATGAATGATTATTGCCCCCAAAAGTGTGATTACTAATGCATACATTTCCAACCGTCACATACAATATGACAAGATCATCGCATCACAGCAGATGGCCTCTGTCTGTTTCTTCCCAATCCAAAGAATTAACCAACACTCAATCCAAACACAGAACTCGCAGAGAAACTGATAACAAATAATAAACGATAAAACAATAAACAAACGTTCACAAAATCATCAGAAAATACCTTATTGCGAACCAAACCACTGATTTTAATGATATCACATTGCATTTCATCGTCAAGTATTTTTATCGCCTGAGAACAATCAAAACGACATTAACATAATTGAAATTTGAATTAAAAAGAGAGAAACAAAAGTACATATATATACATACCTGAGGAGCAGTAACACTCCTCGAGAGAAGCTTGATGAGATCCCTGGCTTTGATGATAATATAGGGATCCCTGGTCTTTCTGGTGGTTGAAACCGTCATGGAACCCTCGACCTGTAACAATTGAAAGTAAAATTAGGGTTTGGGAATGAAAGAAAAGGATGATGGAAGGGCAGTGAGTTAGGGGAGTGAGTACGAGGTTGAGTTCGCAAGCGACTCCGTATTGTTTGAGAGCGGATTTGATAGTAGGCCAAGCTTCTTGGAGGTACTTTTCGCGGTACTGGGGGAAGAGGGTGGAGAAGGAACTGACTTCGAGCATGCCACCTTCGTTCCATGAAGGGTCGAACTTCTCGACCTTCCAGTGGTCGATGTTAGGGTCATCGTCCCATGGTTTTGGTTTATCGTGCTTTCCCTTTCTCTTCTCCTTCTTCTCCGATTCTTCCTTCTCCACGCCATTATCATCCTCTTCGAAGTTCTTCATCGCTGCAACTTCTCCGGTTATCTCTATGCAGTTGCTTCTGTTAGGTTTTCTGGTTTGTGGAAGATGCCGTATTGTTTCCTCCTCCAAAATGTGGAAGTGGTTTGGGCCTCCTATTTTAGCCCATTTCATTTAAAAATCACGGGATTGAAACGGAAAAAAAAAAATGGGACTGCAAATGTTCGGACGTAAAATGGCAAAGGATAAAGTTGGTGTTTTAAAAAATTTGGAAGTTGTGCAGGGAGGAATACGTGGGGTGCAAAAAGTAAGAGCTGACTTCATTTTGTCAAGAACTTTTTTGTCTAAAATATTGTACTTGTACAATTTTTCTTTATTGTTTCTTTGTTAGTATTATTTTTTTTATTGATATTGATAATGAAAGTTCTAAAAAAAAATTGATAAATACGAAAAGTTACAAGGTGGTAACTTTTTCCCAGTGATTTTAATTAATAACTAACTTTTTTGTTTCATTTATGAAAGCTGAGGATATATTCAATTTGCGATTTTGAAATGCGTTTTTACATTAAAAAATGGTGAAAATGCAATCATTTCTTAAATATCTGATCAAAATACTGTTATGATTAAGATTTTGTAATTTACATTTTAAAAGATTTATAAAATATGAAAATCATAATATATAAAATAATTTTATGAATTTACAATCATTTAAAGAATCAGATGCATTTTAAGACACTATTTGATCATTGTTAAAAATGAAATTTTTATGCAAAATGTGATTTGTGGGTAAGAGTGTCATAGGTTATATATGGACGTTTGAAAAACACTTGTGAAATTTGACAATCAAAAGAAAGATTAATAAAAAGATAAAGAAGAGTTATAGATAAAGTAGAAAGAAGAAGAGCTCACAGACAAAAAAATAATTTTTTTTTTAAATATTATGTTTTTGAAAAATATATACATAGGTATACTCTTTATAAGAATATTTACACGAGTATTAAATATTACGGTTTATGTTTGAATTCGATTTGTGGAGAATCTAATTCTAGTTTATGAGACATCAACATAGGTATATTTTAAATAAGTTTTTTTTTTCTTTCATAAATTATTGTGCGGTAAAAAAAAAATAAAAAACATTGAATTCCTTTTAAGATCAGTTGTTATTTTGAACTATTTTTTTAGTCTTATTTTAAATACAGTAAAAACAACTGGTCATAAAAACGAAAAAAAATAAAAATTATAAAACTTACCTAAAATTGGATTGTTGGAAACTGAATTTCGAGTGACTAACAACAAATAAATAAAATTTACTATTCAAAATTCGAAAAATTCTTAGTACAAAATTATTAAGTGAGAATTTGATTTTCTAAAAACTTAATTTTGATATGAATAATAAAATATATTATATGTATAAATAATTTCGCTGTATATATTTTCAAAAACATAATATTTTTAATACATTATTATACTATAATTACTCTTTTTGTTTTTTTTATATTAATGCTATTTATACTGAATATTATGGGATTGAGAAAATTGTTTTGACAGAAGACGACACCACTCAACACAACACTAGACTACAGAAGGACAAGGTGTCATGAAATGGGTGGGGGAGTGTCCGTCCGCGACCCCTTGCGGCGTCAAGGGACACTGGTCAATTGGCAGCTATGCCTCATACTCCAACCTTCAAACTAATGGAATTAGATAAGTAAATAAATACAAAACTCTATCTCATCACATACACAACTGTTCCTTAATCTACCATACCGCAACAATGATTTCCGTCACTGACGCCATCCAAACAGTTCTTAACGCCTCTAAACGTCTTCCTCCACTCACTGTGCCTCTTCACGATGCCCTAGGCAAGATCCTCGCGCAAGATGTTCGCGCTCCCGATCCTCTCCCGCCCTACCCCGCCTCCGTCAAAGACGGTTACGCGGTCATTGCCGCCGATGGCCCCGGCGAATATCCAGTCGTTGCCGAATCCAGAGCTGGAGACGACGCTCTTGGCGTCACTCTCTCCCCCGGAACTGTCGCTTACGTAACTACCGGAGGTTCGCTTTTTTCCCCTTTCCATTCTCCTCATTTGAGGTTTCCAAGAAAAAAAAAATGTAAAATAAGTTCAGCTTCTCTCACTACTGTACTTGAGTTTCTGAAGAAGCTAGATTCTAGAGTTTTAAGTGGATAAATTGACATTGGCTTTCATGACAAGTTCAGTTTGTCTTTTGTCTCTCTTGTTAATGCTTCCAGTATAGTTTATCGGAATAGAGCTCTATATATCTATATCATGGATTATTGATTTATGGTTAATCTTCTCTATCACGTTTTTTCTCTTGATTTAGGACCAATACCTGAAGGTGCTGATGCGGTTGTTCAGGTTGAGAATACTGAAATAGTGAACGATGCCTCCGATGGAACTAAGCGGGTCAGAATATTGATACAAACCACCAAAGGCAATGATATACGCCCAGTGGTATGCTCTTGTCACTTCTCTGCTGTAACTGTCATCATAATGTTGAGTATATATATTTTATATTGCGTGTCATTTTTAATGTCGCCAAATTTGACACGGATTCGTAGTTTACTAATTTTAAGTTCTGTATAATGTCGAAGTTTATTAGCTATTTTGTTCACTGCTTTTTGGTATTCATTGACAGGGAGTTGATATTGAGAAAGATGCAATAGTGTTGACATCTGGAGAAAGACTAGGTGCTTCGGAAATTGGCTTGCTTGCTACGGTTGGAGTGACAATGGTTAAGGTATTCTTTTAGAGAGTTCCTGGATTCTGTAACCAAGCAAGCTTCTCCCTGTATTGGTTAATAGTTCCTGGACATTGATATGTGTTGTCTGATATTAAGTATTGATACATGTAATGATGGGTAATAATGCTTTGGTGCAGGTGTATCCTACTCCGACAGTTGCTGTTCTTTCTACTGGAGATGAGCTTGTAGAGCCAACGACTGGGCATCTGAGTCGTGGTCAGGTATTGTTATGTTCTTCTAGGAGCCTAGGACTTGTGAGACTAGTTTATGAAATGTTTAGCAGAACATTAATGTTTTCTGTCATTTGAACTATCATGTGGATGGAAGCTGGTGGTTGTAACTTATAATGGACTAAAATTCTATGTCAGCTTCACGTATTTTCTTAAAGGATTATTAATGCATAAGATTTGGAATAGATTACTAAATTGTTATCTGAATCAGACTAGGGGTCATACCAACATTATTTAGGCTGCTTGCTTTGATTTTAGCATTTGTAGTGTGTTGAAGAATGTAGGTTCGACTAGGCATTTGAACTTCATAAGGGACCTAAATGCTCAGTCTGCTCATTTGCAGAGGCTTAAACATGTTACTTGAATTCTAATAAATGTGGTTTTGGATGTAAATTTCTTACACTGCATAGATGGTGTTTAAGATTTGTTGGGCAACACAGCTCTTGTTTTACCACATTATTCTACTACTTATTTGTAGAGTATGTATTTGGATTTGTGCCAAATTTACAAGAGTTGCTTGGTAAATGTAATTAAAATGGATGTAGGCTAATGTAGTTCCTTTGCAGATTAGGGACTCTAATCGTGCCATGCTCCTGGCAGCTGCAGTACAACTTCAGTGCAAAGTTCTGGACTTTGGTATTGCTAAGGATGACGAAGAATGTCTAGGAAGGATCTTGGATAAAGCTTTTGCTTCTGGAATTAATATTCTTATAACTTCAGGAGGTGTTTCAATGGGAGACAAAGATTTTATTAAGCCTTTGCTTGAAAAGCGAGGAAAAGTACATTTTGACAAGGTTATTCTATTATTTTATTTGATTGTCTATTAATTAAAAACGTTCTGACATCCTGTAATCTTTGCCATGGATGCAATGTGTTTGTTGTAGGTGTAGAAGTAGTATTTTTCTGTATAATGCTTTGGTGAGTATAATTTTGTAAATCATGTTATCTTAATTTAAAATTTTGTTTATCTTTCAGGTGTTTATTAAACCAGGAAAGCCATTTACATTTGCAGAGATTGACTTTCAATCAACAGAAAGTAAAATTCTAGCTTTTGGGCTACCAGGAAATCCTGCCAGTTCTTTAGTTTGCTTCCATCTCTTTGTGGTCCCTGCAATACGCCTCCTTGCAGGATGGACAAATCCTCATCATTTGAGGTTACTCAACTCCAAAGTACAATTGTTTTTATGATGGTTTGCTTGTTTTTTGGGTTGATTCATTTAATTTATGTTCTATGCAGGGTACAAGCACGACTTCATCAGCCCATAAAGACAGATTCATTTAGACCTGAATATCATCGTGCTTCTGTTATATGGACTGACAATGATGGAACAGGAAATCCAGGGTAAGTCAATGATGAATTGTTTGTTTTGGTCTGGGTCTAACTGAATCTACTGCATATCTGTTATCTACATGCATATCTGTTCTCTCTATTGTGCTTTTATTTATTTATTGAAGGGGGATTGTTATGTGGAGGGTCAGAGGCGTTGTTTTATTTGATCTTTCTCTCTTAATGAATGAAATTTTTATCCTGTCCATGAATCTCAGTTTTGTTGCCGTGAGCACTGGTCATCAGGTAAGCAGTCGACTACTTAGTATGAAGTCAGCTAATGCTTTGTTGGAGTTTCCAGCAACAGGAAGAATAGTTTCTGCAGGGACCAGTGTGTCAGCGATCATAATTTCTGACCTAAGATCCATGGCTTGTGTTGAGAATCATATGTCATCAGATGCAGCACTTGCTTTGCCAGGAATGAAATCACACAAAATAACTACTGATTCTTCAGGGGATGCTGAAGTCAGAGTGGCTATTCTTACAGTTAGTGATACAGTTGCTACGGGGGCTGGCCCAGATAGAAGGTATTGATATTCATATTATTTTGTAGGTGTATGCAAACAAAGAGACAGACATACGTCTGAAGATCAAAACTAAAGCTTTTTTTTTGCCTATTCTGATTTTGTTTTTGAACCAGATGAGCCATTTGATTGATTTTTCTGCATTTGATCAATTTATGAAGAATGCTCTAGACTAAAATAGTTGTTGTACTTTCTAGATAAAGCAGATTCTTGATACTTGTAATGAAATATTGCAAAAGCAGAAATGTGACACCACACCTTTTATTTTTTAAACTGCTACAATACAATACTATATAAAAGAAGGTTAATGAGGTGCTGGCCATATTCTTCATATTTTTTCTTGATCTCCAAAGTCAACTTGGAATTTTTTGTTGTTAATTGAGTTCATCTATATACTCTTCCAGATCAAAGGTTTTTTTTTTCTTCTGTATATATGAAAATAATAGAGCAGTGTGGCATTTGTTATCGTTAAATCTAGATTTTAGTATGCTCATATGCAACAGCATTCACATGCTGTTGAAGGAGTCAAATTAGCCAGTGTTGTAATACTATCTCTATCCCTCTATATGCCTACTTTTAACCAATGAATGTCATTAAATTTGTTTAACATTTTATATTCCAAAATTACCCTTAAGATTATTGAGCCTCATCATCCCATTGTTTTCACCTAGTAAGTTAATGTGTGCTTGTCATCTTTTCCCATCTTCACGAGAGAGAGAGAATGGATTTATAACTTTTATTGTTTATTGACTACAAAAATTATGAAAGTAATTAAGGCTACTTTGGTTAAAAAATGTAATTAATGCAGGAGACAATTTGAATGGCTTGTAAAAGGGAAAAGCAAATTTCTTAAAAGGCTCTTATATATAGGCACAGAGGTAATAATTGTTAAATCATATTCCCAGTTGGATAATGCTGAAAGGCATCTAGATACACCTCTTTGAATCATTGTTTGAAAGAGGTCACAAATTTGATGCAAAACTAAAGAGCAAGCTTGATGTTAGTCAGTGCCAAAAGGGGCATTAGATGTACTGAGTGTTTTGCAACAGTCTCAAACGTTACGTGCTTAAAGATAAATTTTCTGTTTTGGGCATTGATCCATCATAGTGTGTTCTGTTGACTGCATAACCTTATCTTTGTTGTATCTGGCTGAGGTTCATAGTATTGATTTTCCACACATCCTTCGTTGGGGTTTATAGTATTGTATTTATAGTATTTTATGCATGTAGTAGGATTGTACATTTTTTGTGTTGTCATGTTTATTTCTTCATTCTCTTTCTTAATTTGATGTCTGTTCATTGCCTTGTGAATGAGTTGAGGAGTGGTGAAACCTTGAACTAAAATTCACCCAAATCACAATGAAAGAAAAGGGCTATGTACCATTTTTATTTAGTTGAATGGCAAATTGGCAATTAGAAATGAAGGGCTTGACTGCCAAGTTGCTCTGGACATAATTGGAAAGTGGAAACTTTCTCTCAGTCATCCTTGGGGTTAGACATTCGTCCTTATCTATTCTTGTTGTGCGTGGTACTACTTGATTTTAAAACAGAATCCCTCTGTGCTGGAACACTAGGGTTCACGTCAAACCCAGAAGAAAAAAATGAGAGTCAACTAAGAGCTTTGGCCTCTGATTTCATTATTTACGAATTTCTGCACTCAATAAAGTGAAGTTCCTTTAGATTTCCCCTAGCCAAAATATTGTAGTAGAGTGAATGTTTTGGCATACATTAAAAGAAATAAAGTTTTTGTAGTATTTGTCCCTTCTATGTCATAATAATGTTATTTAAATTTAAATTACCTGACTTTATGAGGAATCACTAGTTTTTCAGAGAGAAAATATTGATGCCATGCATATCAGGTAATGTTTTTAAAATGTGCTGACTCCTTTACGAATAAACAGTGGTCCCAGGGCAGTTTCTGTTATTAATTCTTCGTCAGAAAGGCTAGGAGGAGCAAGAGTTGTAGCAACCGCTGTTGTTCCAGATAATGTGGCCAAGATTCAGGATATTCTAAGAAGATGGAGTGATATTGAACAAATGGATCTTATAATTACTCTAGGTGCATTTTTATCTAACAGTCAGCTTCCACAAAGTATTTAAAAAATTGTAGTTTTCTTGAGTTGACTTCTGCTTTATTTTTGCTTTTCAATCCAGGGGGGACTGGCTTTACCGCACGAGATTTAACGCCAGAAGCTACAAAACCATTGATTGAGAAAGAAACACCTGGTCTTCTGTATGTAATGATGCAAGAGAGTTTAAAGGTATTGCAACTATGTTTATACTAGTTAGATGAGTTATTCTTGTGATGTCTTTTGCATTTTATTGTTTCTCGTTTTCTTGCTTCTTTAGTTAGTTAATTTTTTGAAACCTTTTATTTTTTCCAAATCAGTGTTAAAAGAGCCTCAACATGACTGATTTGCCTAGACTGGTCAGTCTGCCGTCAGACTCTGCTATAATGGCTATGATCATAACCAGAAGCCAATATACTTAGAATAATGCACTTTTTTCAAACTTCTATTCACAAGCTTCTTGCATTGTTATTTGGATGAGAGTAGTAATAAAAAACATTCATTTGACAACAAAGTAAAGAAATGAGTTGGTAATTAAATAAGCAATGAATTTGTGAAGAGCTTGCTAATAGAAGATTATGGGAGTAGCATTAATCAAATTTATTATATCTATATGTTTAAAGGAAGATCAATTTTTTGAATTTTAATTTTCATTTTAGTTTGTATGATTAATTCTGTTTTCTGCATACTTAGCTATGCTGATAATGGGTCTGCATCCTAGGAAAGTCTGTAGTTAGTGTTTGCTGATTTCTAAAAGGCATAATTGATTTATGTTTAAATAGGTGACCCCATTTGCAATGCTTTCTCGCTCTGCAGCTGGAATCAGAGGATCAACCTTGGTAAGAGAAAAATGCGAATGATATTAATATCTACTTCTAAAGTACCGTATGGAAGCTGTGTTGTGCTTCGTCTCCCGCAGTTTTTGCATATCATTTCAATGTTATAATAGAATATGCTGTGACCATATATTTTCATGCACCCTACCAATTTTTTTCGCAGAACAGTATTATTTACGAATGCTTGTCAATCTTCTATTACTCTTATACAAAAAAATTCCTGAATGTGAATTGAGCGTCTCAACGCTCAAATGTCTTGTTAATTTGTAAAGGGTTATTTCATCTCAATAACGGTTGATTTTATTTTTCAAATGTTCTTTGTTGGCTTTGTATGGTTCTCTTTTTCTTTTCATGGTCTGCTCTTGGAAAATATCTTATTCTCCCACTTGTGCAATATCTTCTTATCAGTAGCAACATATGAGAAAGTAATTAACTGTTATTTGAAGCCAGAAAAATGGTTTGTTTAAAAGCTATAAAGTCGTTTTGGTAAAAAATTGATTAACTTGGGGACGGGGGAGGATGGCAGAAAATAACAGATTATAAATGGCCGACACATTTAGTAAAATGATAGCCTTCTGGTCTGTTTAAAGGGATAAAACCTCCGTGTCTTGTTAGATTTTAGACGAGTTTGATGGTACCAATTGTTTTCATTTCACTCTTCTTCGTTACAGTGTTGTTGTTTTACTTCAATAATTACTATTTTCAGGAAACTCAAATCGTCATGCCGATTTTAACACATTTTCATATGATAATTTGTATTTACTAGTTACTTGGGTTTCATTTCACTCTTCACTGTTACAGTGTGGTTGCTTTGGGTTTCATTTATTTAGTTTTGGTATACAAGTGCTTTTGGCTTTTAAATTATGCTCCATTAAGGTAAATCTTGCGTTAATTTGTTGCTGTAACTAGTACGCCCTGAGTCCTGGCATGTAATCTGTGTTTCTTCTAGGTTTGTATTTACTGGGTATTTATGGTGCTTCATTTGTTTGACATTCAGATCATTAACATGCCTGGAAACCCTAATGCTGTTGCTGAGTGTATGGAAGCTTTACTGCCAGCGCTTAAGCATGGCCTGAAGCAGATCAGGGGAGACAAGAAAGAAAAACATCCTCGTCACGTTCCTCATGTCGAAGCAGTTCCTGCAGATGTGTGGGAACAGAGTTATAGGCTAGCCACTGGCGATGATGTCTCTTGTTCCTGTTGCAAGTAAAGTTAATTGTATTTTCTTCTGTGTTTCAACGTTGTGCCCCCATGTTTTTCAAGAGAGGAGATGGTTCAGTTAGCAATCAATGTTCTAAAACACTGTTTTATCATAAAACTGAAGACAATCCTAATTAACTGAAAGATCATTGAAAAAGACAGATAAGAAACACGAGGAGAATTGAATTATCTTAAGTAATTTTTAATTAAAAGCAATTTGATAGATCAAGTGATTTTATTAACAAAAACCTCTAAAAATACTGTACAGATAAAGGTTAGTCATGGATGAAAGAATATTGTTTTTAAGACTGGGCAGTGAAAATAATTTTGAAGAAATTTTGCTTTTGTTTTTCAATTTTTGAAATTTACTTCACAACTTAATCTCTCCTTTGACTAGAAAGCGGATAAACAGATGCACAGGGAAGATGATCAACACAATATTTTATAATAACTAAGAATCGCAATAATTTTTTAATTAATATTATAATAAAATGGATATGTTATAATAAAGATTATAAGATAAGGATATAATTAATAAAAATTAATTAACATGATCTTAAACCTTGTAAATAATATATTCTTTTGTTTATTTTAATGTCTTGTAAGGTTATTTTGTAAGATAAAGAAAAGAATAATTTTATTGATTCTAATAAAATAATTGTGTAATATCTTATTTTATCCTTTTCTCTCTCTATCTAACACAATAAATGTCTAAATTATTTAGAAATTAGAAGACATGTAAGATATTTCTTTAATTACTTTATTTATTAAAACTATAAAGTTGAATGGTTCTTTTTTTACAAGTCATGCTTTCTACTGAGTTCCCACTTGGACTGGAATATCTTACTACCAAATTTATTAAGGTAATTCAATTATTTTCCTTTCAAATTATGGGTTTGGATAGGATAATTTAAATTCTACTATAAGGAAACATATATTTAAACTGTTAATATTAAACATGACTTGATTTTGAATATTTAAATAATTAAAAGTTAATATAAAATAATATTTAATAATTCAAAAAAATAATATATATATATATATATGGATATAGATATATATATATATATATATGGATATGGATACATAGAAATTTTTTACATAAATAGATAGAAGATAGATAGGGTGAAAGAAATTAAAGAATGAAGAGAGAGAAAGAGAAAAAAAATATATATAGAGAGAGAAACAGGAAATCCAAGAAACTGAGAGACAGAATAAATGAAAAAAGTTAGAGAACAGTCAAACAAAAGAAAAGGAAAAAAAAAGAGTGTGAAAGAAGGGAAAGAAGCAGAGGAAATATAAAATGAGAAAATATAAAGAATTTTACGTTCTTATTTTAAAAAAATTAAAGTTCTTTATTTTAAATAATCAAAAAAATACTTATAATTTTTTACAATTTCAATGTTTTCTTAATTTTTCTATCCAAACAACATTTTATTATAAATTCTAACTTCTAAAAAATGTAAATTATTTTCTTAAAAATTAAATGATACTGTAAATCTTTTATGGAATAAATTTTCTATTTTTACACTATAAACGTTTTATTTTATAGTTTAAGATATACCCTACAAACATTATAAATACTTTTACTATGTATTTCAATATTCTACCTTTTTTTCAATGGATTTTAATAAGGATATACAAGGATAAAAATGATAAAAATTAAGAAGTGTTTAAGAAAAAATGGATATATAATTATATTTATTTCATCAACACGACGAGGATATTCATTATCGATCTTCTTTTGCATCTTCCTTTTGCTTCTAAATCTTTAGAGAGAGATTTTTAAGAAGCAAAACCATGGAAAATTATACTACAATTGCAGATGAATTCAGGTAAAGGAAACATAACATAATGGATGCAACACAATGCGCAGCAGATAGTTATGAGAAATCGTATAATGTTTTTCTTTATTATTCATTTATTGAAATTATGCATTTTTACACGCAAACGAATACAGTGTTCTCTTTACGTGTACAAGTAGTTGTTGATGAAGAAGAAAATCACAGCTCTTGGAAGAATGATTCTGTTTCTGATTCTCCATTGAATATGAATGCATTTTTAGCATAAAATCCAAGTGCTACAAGGGCCACAACCGCATAGATTATCACCATCCATTTCACAATCTTCTTGCACTTCTTATTCCCTGCGTCAGAATCTTCAATGACTTCATTATCAACCTGATTTCCAGAACCGAGTCCAAAATCTATCAGCCTAGTCTTGGTTCTTGAAACAGGCCTAGGTTTAGGGGCTGGTGTTTCTTCTATCGTATCACCCGAGCCATTAGTCTTGGTTTCCTCCTTCTGGGGTGTCTTCTGATCTGCAGATACTTCACCATTGGTCTTTGTTTCTGCTTTGGGGATATCTTGTTTCTGCTGTTCAATCTTTTGTGATGGAGTTGTTGATTCCTTGGGCTTATTGAGTGAGAGTTTTCCAAATTTGATTGATAGCGTGGCACCCTCAAACTTCGCAGTGACATCGTCGGTGTTATAATCTGATTGAATGGGCAATTCTAAATTGAAACGACGCCATCTGTTGTCTGTGATCAGTCGTTCACCTATTAGCCTTAGGGTAGGCTTTGAGGTTACTTGAACCTTCAATTGATCTCTTCTAAAACCTGCTCATAATTCGAAGCATATGATATAGAAAATGATTTTGTATATATAGTAACTAGTATAAGTGTTTATATAGTAGTATATGATTGAGTTGATATGATATGATTCCAGAAGGTAAGATTTTGAGAAGTTATTGAGAATGCATTCACCTGGTAGCATAACATTGACAAGCCTTTCCTCTCTAACCCATTCATAGAGTGGTTCAAAGTCTTCATAGATACGATCAGATGCTGGCTGTGTCCTTGAAGCCATATTTGAGCCCTAGTTACTTTCTCTTTTTGGTTCTGAGGTTGATGTATGTTTGGTTGCTGGTATTGAATTGTACCTAGTGCTTCTTTTATACTCATAGGTGATGAAGCAATTGGCACCATTTTGCACGCAAAATCTAGCATTTTGTTTGCTTTTTTAGTTACTTTTCGTAGGTGCAAACACAACACTGTTGGTTTGTGTGGTGCAAGGAAAATAATATGCTTTAGTAATGAAAGGAGGTGACCTCGTTCTTTGGTGATGCTAAAACCTAAAAGCAAAATTTTGTTCCCACACCAAATCTTTCACCCATAAATTCCACCTTTTCCCTGCTCAAGATATACTATCTGTTTAGGGCTCTTCCATTTGCACATGTAACACCTTAGATATCTCTCAAGATTAACTTAAGTAATATAATCCTTTAATCAAAATTTAAAATTATTTAATCTTTTAATTTATATTACAAAAAGATTCAATAAACATAAACTAATTCAAAGAAAAAAAATAATTAGTCATTATAATAATTAAAATTTAAAAATTATTAGTAAATGATATAATTTTTATTATAATAGAAACTATATTTTTTTATAACTATTAATTTTTAAAAATTATGAAATTAATTTATATATAATAATAATTAAATTAATTTTTAAATTAGAATCTAAATTTGTTTTTAATATTAGTTATTAAAATTTTAATTTTAATTTTAATCAGTAATTAATTTTATTAATTTATAGATGATTAATATGATTAGTAAAGATAACTTTTTTTAATATAAAATTATTTATTATACGTTAAGTTAGAAAAAAAATTAAAGAAGTGAAATAAAAAAAAAAGAAGTAAATGTAACATTTTCCTTGTTTAAATTTATGTATATGGATCTACGGTAATCTTATCTTTATTTATAAAATGTGGAAAGCTTTCTCCAGTTAAATTTTGCACATTTTGTAAAGTGTGATGTTATATGAGTAATAACTTATGAAATACTTTATTAAGCGGACAGTAGTATTAGTAAATCCAACTAAACATAGGTTGTCAGAGTCTTCCAAATGTGATTTAATTCAGTTTTTTATTAAAAGAATATATATTTAAATCGAATGTAAAAATTATGTTGTTTAATTTAGTTTAAATATTAAAAAAATATCTAAATCATATTAAATGCTTTGATTAAGATTGGGTTTTATAATTTTATTGTGTAATTTCTTATTAATATATATATATATATATATATATATTATATTTATATATTATATAATTCATACATCCTTTATAAGTTAACAAATCCCTAATATATATGTATATTTATACTTTCACTTAGACTGAAATTATTACACACTGCATCTGTTCCTTTATAACAGAGGTTAAAGATTTTTTTTACTCAAATTATGAACTTCAAAGATTTTAAATATTATCATCCCATTCAGTTTTTATAATTTAAATGATGCAAACAAGTACCCATTGAAATTACAAAGAATAAGCGAACACGTACTTATTTAGTTTATACTTATAATATAGTGACCTCTTTTGCATGTGCAATTAACATACGAATTTTTAGGCCCTACTTTTCCCTATTTGATACTTAGTATTATGCTTAAGCATATTAATTTCTCACGTGTTTTCTTTCTGATATATATAATTATGAATAACCTTTTGTTAGTTTCAGACATCTATAAAAGATGTAATGTAATAGTACTATATATATGTTTTCTTTGGTGTATATCACAGGAAACCAATATTCACATCTTCATCAGGCACTGACACATACTTAAGGGAATAAGGAATTTGTGATATATCAATTGTGTGATTTTTAACATCTCTTATTACACAGGGAAAATTGGTCTATTTGAATTCAGTTGTTCAACCAGACCAGTTTCACACTCCTTTATTGAATTCAATCATGCTTTCACAAGCAGCAACATGCACATGGGAACTAAAATTCCTTGAATTTCTCAAATTCTGGTCCTCCCTGAGATGACCTGAATGCATTTTTCACATACAACCCTAGCACCATAACCAATAAGATCACTACACCAATGTTCATCAATATCTTTGGCCTCTTAATCAGGTTAGCATACTTGTTAACACCAAACCCTTGCTTAACATCTTGGTCTTCCACAGATCTCAAACTCACAGTGAAATCCAAAACCCTTGTTTTCAGTCTCTGAGTCATCTTAGCTTTTGGCTTCTCTTGTGCTGTTTCTGGCACAGTAGTCCTCACCTTCTTTTTAGCAACTTCTTGTTTCTTCTCTCCCTCTTCTTTGTGATCACTAATTGGTTCATTCTCTTTAGACCCTTCTGTTTTCTTCTCTTCTTTTTCTTCACTAGTTGGTTCTTTCTCTTTCTGCACTGACTCTTGCTTATCTACATGATCTTCTTGTGCTTCTTCTTTCTCTTTCTGCACTGACTCTTGCTTATCTACATGATCTTCTTGTGCTTGTTCTTTCTCTTTCTGAGCTATTGGAGCTATCTGTGGCTGTGCCCTAGCAAGAGTGATCAGCTTGGGAAACTTGATGGTTAGAACACCACCCTCAAACTTAGCACTCACATCGTTGGTGTCACAATATGGGGGAATGGAGAACTCTCTAGCAAAACGACGACGCTTGTTCTCAAGGATCTGTCTCTCACCATTGATCCTTAGCATAGGAGTTGAAGTCACTTGAACCCTCAATTGTTCCTTTGTGAATCCTTTGCATTTCCAAAGTATATACATACATATAGAACAAAATATAACGTTAGAAAGTACATGATGTTCATCCTTTTTATCAGAATTAATTGTATTAGGTACAATTGTTTGCATATAGTTAATCAATCATAATTACTTTTAAGATATATAACTATTTTAAAAGTTAATATAATGATTTGTGATTGATTCCATAGTTCATGAATGATTGTTTTAAGAAAATAAAATTTATGAACAAGTATTAGATCATTGAGATGACAGATAGATAATTACCTGGAAGCATTACAATGAGGGTGGCACTTCTTTCATCTTCAGACCATTCAAAATAGGGATCAAAATCTTGGTAATCAAAATTAGCAGCTGATTGTGCCATAGTAATTGTCTTTAGTTGATGTTGTTGATCTTTTGCTTTTGGCTTCTCTGGTTGGTCTCTTTTGTTGCAGAAGTGTGCTTTTTATATATATGCACAATTGATGGAAGATTGTTATGCATTTTTACACGCAAATTCTAGTTCCTGTGATTTCTCTTTTGCTTTATTACTTTCTTTTCGTGCAAACAATATTGTGTCTCTGTTATTAGGGCTGTGATGCACGAAAAATTATATGCTTTGGTCTAAGAGAAGAGGTAAGTGATGCTAAATCTCCCAAAAGATTCTTCACTGCAAATTTTGATTGCACAAAAGTTAAGCATTTTGGCTTCTTTATATTCCTTTTTTAAAAACAAAGATTTTAAACATACTATATATATATTTTAAGAAACCGACTTCTTCAAAAGAATGGCTATGTATGACCAGAACAAAGAATGGTTATTATATTATGTGAACGTTATTTCTCTATCTTCTTTTTGGGTACAGTATCAAGAACTTTATAATATAAGATATACACACTAAGTATGAACAACGACTTCATTATTGGTTAACTTTGATTAATAGGATGAGATTTTTATATTTATCTAAATATAAATACGTCTTCAACCTAAAATATAGAAATGCTGATGTTAGATGTTGCAGATCTAGATATACAAAAAGCATTAAACTTTTATTATAGTAAATTATGAAAATATTAATATATAATAATATGGATTAAATATGATTTTAGTTCATGAATTATTTGTTAAAATTGTGTTTTATCTGTAGCAAACTTTGAACTTCTCTTTATATTATATACAGATGTGTATGAGACGGATAATAATGAAGTAAAAAATTATAAAAAAATAGAAAGATAAAAAAAAAATTGACACATCATTATAAAAATAAAATAAGTCCAAAATTTATTTCAGGACGAAATATAATTTTTACAAATAATTAAAAACTAAAAATATATTTAATCTTAATAATAATAATAATAATTTTAAAAAATAGATATACTTTATCTTTCGGAGATTTGCTCATTTATTTTACATAATACATTAAGTATATTATAAAATATCTAATGTTCATAATTTAAAAATATTAAAAATTACATTTACCAGTATTATTTATAACCTATAACATATATTGTTTAAAATTAAATATGTTATATTTAAGCTTAACAAAATATAAATATCAAAGAATTAATATACATAATTTATAACTTATATATCGATTCCGTGTTATTTCGTTTTGTTTATTTGTTCTACATTGATTTAACTAATGATGATAATTTATGAAAATTTAAGAAAAATTATACCAGATAATTTAGTAAGATAATTTTTTTATAATTAAAATATTATGTTTAAATTATTTATATGGTAGCTTAACTTATAAATCATACACTTTTATATAGATTTTTTTATTGTCTTAGAACTTTGACATAATAACTCAATTAAACCTATAATTCACTAGATTTAATGGTTTGAATCTAATCCAATTTAAAATTGTATACTACTCAATATTCAATTTCTTTCTCATTAACGTAAAATCATTTTCTTTTGGAGTTTAATGTAATGCTTCTTCTAAGTTTATTCTTTCCATGGAAAAGTGAAATTATCAATTTAAAGTTTCTCAATTTAAAATCCATACACATCTCTAGTAGGACTATTTCTTTTCACACCTACCTACATTTTTCTTACACCGTATATGAAAATTCCAAATTATTCAAAAAAAAACATTCTAATTACATAATTTAAAAAATATTTAAAATTTAAAAATATATAATGAATTATATTATAGACTGTACAATCCAAATACATTTCATGATTAAAAATATATTTTATATTATTCAATCTTAAAATTTACTTAAAATTATATAATTTAGAAATGTTTTTGAAATTATACAATTTAAAATATGTTTTCAAGTATAATCTAAAAGTATATTTTAGATAATATAAAAAAATATGTTTTTAAATTACTTAATCTGAAAATACATCCTAAATTATAGAATTTAAAAATTTGAAAAAGAAATGTTATAAATTATGTAATCTATAGTAGTTTTTCAAATTACACAATTAACAATTCAAAATGTATTTTTAAAGCATGATCATTTCATACCTTTCGAACACCCCACGAAGCCGAATGAAGAGATTATAGCGTACAAAAAGTAATTGCCCTATATTAGATTATAGCTGGCCCATTTAACGTTTCTAGGCCTAATTTGAATTAATTAATTGGAGAGTAACAGAAAAAAAAGATACGATGAAAGGAAAAAAATATACAAAAAAAAAATTATGAAGTTCTGAATCACAATCTATTATAATAATCTTTTTTTTAATTAGATATTCAATATAAAAGTTTAGTTCAAATATCTAACAAAAAAACATTTATATTTTATCTTTGATATTATTTAAAATAAATAAATTTATTTATTGATTTTCAATGTATTTTTATTATAAAATAAGTACCACAAAATGTTTAATTTATTAGTCATTTAATTTTAAAAAAGTTATTTAATATTGAAATCACAAATCAATTATATATTGACGACCTAAAAGTTATTTAAGTTAAAATAGTGTTTATTTTTCTTTTTTTGCATTCTATTTCACTAATTTTTTTTAAAAAAATATCCTTTTTATTATATTTTTATTTTCTTCTAATTTTTGTTTCTTTTTACTTTCACCCTCTACTTTCTTTTACTAATCAAAGTGTGCATGTAGTTTATATGTAAATACTTCCTTTAGGAAAAAAAAAAACTAGTGTTTCCATTTTTAATATAAATGTCATTGGAAAATTTGATGTTTCACAGTAAATATTTTATTTCACAAGTTCTTTTTTTTTTTGTTAAGTTTCACTTTAACTTTTACATATTTAAAATATTTTTTCATAAGAATGATAATCCAGTATGAATTAGTTTTTACCTATTTTTTCATTTAAATATTTGAATTTCAATGGTAGAATATTAAATTATAATATAAAATCTTAATTTACATTCCATGAATTTTATCTCGTCATATCATTTTCAAACACTTATATTCGTTCTTTATTTAATAAAAGTTCTTATAATACCTTATTTATTTATATTTTAATTTATTAATTCTTTCACTTAATGCAAATAAATAATTTTGTGTTTTATATCTTAGAGTTTTATTTAAAAGTTTAGATATTCTTTTTATGTCGTTATACTCCATTAAAATATTATAAGGCTAAGTCTCTTATGTTAATTTACTAATTTTTGCATTCTTTATTAATGAAAAGCATGTGAGAGATTAATCTATTTTTTACATTCACATTTACTTCTTTAATGAGAAGCATGTAAGAGATTCATATTCTTTCACTTCTTTATTCTTATCATCTGTTTCTCTCGATTTTTTTCCCAAAAGATTTATAATAATTCATAATTTAATGTTCGTGAGTTAGACTTTTTATTTATTTTTTATTAAATCAGATCCAGCACACGTGGTTGGTTATAAAAATAAAATAAAATTCGATTTTTGAAAAAAAAATTCTCTTAAAATTTTATATGAAATAACTATTAACAAAATTAACTTTATCATCTTTCTTATTAATAATAAAAAAATGAAGAAAATACAATTCCTGCATTTTAAATTTAACTCGATAAATCTGGATTCAAATACTGTATTTGAAATAGAAAAATTATCAAGTTATATTTATACCTCAATTTTTGTGTTTGGTTAGTAGATAAAAACATAGGATGTAAATAAATATTCTGGTGAAAAAATAGAGAAAAAAAGGTACTAAATGAATTAGTAAAGACCTGTATTATAATAAAAAATTAGATATAGAAAATATTTAAATAAAATTAATTAAAACTATTAAAATAGGTTCAGTTTCACAAATCAATTAAAAAAAACTTGTAAAATAGATCAAATTAAGTAAAAAATAATAATTTGAATTAAATAATATATATATATATATTATAATTTATATATCAAATTATTATATTAAAAATTGAATATAATATTATTATTTAAATTTTAAAATGCATATTTAATTTTTTATTTATTCATTTTTATTTTTTAAAACAGACTAAAAGGTGAATAATTTTGTGAGTCCCACATAAAATGGAACTAAGCTAAAAAAAATTACATTAGTTTACGTACCAATTTAATTGGATAAAAACCTTCTAGTAGTGATGCTCTATTATTTAATTAATTAATTAGTTATATAACTCTCTAAAATAATAGTATTAATATTTTAAACTATTTTGTCAACCACATTATATGTAATTAAGAACAATGAATACAGTATCATATATTACGTCGAAAAGATATATAAGAAGAGTCTGCATAAAAGAGTAGGAGTAGTTCGAACTAAATTGTATTAATTGAATGGTTTTAATTAATGGTAATTTAGAATTTTTCATCTTATTATTTATTTATTAATAAAAATCACACACAATTATATATAACATATATAAAATAAAAAAACTAATATTCTTATAAATATTTTTTATAAAAAGTATGATGAATAATAGTAGTTGAATAATATATATAAAATAAAAAAGTAATATTATTTTTGTTTTAATAATCCCAACTTGATAAACATGGGACCAGGAAGAGAAGGCAAGATTTTCCACGCCAGTGGAGTGTTTTCAAAGGTAGCATTGAAGAAGTGATAGGTAACCAAAAAGGAGGGAGGAGAACAATACAGAATGTTCTCACCTTCTTCTCCAGCACTTTTGAATTTTACACTGTCATGTGAAGAAACATACTTACAGACTCACACATCATAAGAGTTTCAAGTTCTCCAACTGAAATAACTGTTGCTGAATTATGGAACTGCACAAGACACCAACAAGTTTGGTTTTTGCTGTTAATGGTGAGAGGTTTGAGTTCTTCCACGTCGACCCATCAACTACTTTGCTCGATTTCTTGCGCACTCGCACTCGCTTCAAGAGTGTCAAGCTCGGTTGTGGTGAAGGTATCTATATCTATATGTATATCTATCTATATATGCATATATGGTTCTATGTTGTTCAACAACCTTTCTTTTTTTTTAATGGATTAGTTGAGTGTAATTAAGTGATTTTATTTACGTATGCTTTTCAGAAAGTTATATCATACGCTAATTTGTATTATTTAATGAAGTATCAAATTCCAGCTTTTCAAATTATATAAAATTGTAAACTTGAGTGTTTATTAGTATGAATGCTTGAAATATAATACATGCAAAGAATGACTTAACAAGAGTTATCTGACACTGGTTTGATCTACTCTGTTTATTTATGAATTAGAGTGGCTTTTAGCAGTGCCAGTTTTTCTTTTCAACTTGTTACTTCATGTTTGGTTTCAGGGGGTTGTGGTGCTTGTGTAGTTTTAATCTCAAGATACGATCCTGTGCTTGAACAAGTTGAGGATTTTACAGCAAGCTCTTGTCTCACACTACTTTGCAGCATACATGGTTGTTCAATAACAACTAGTGAAGGAATTGGAAATTCTAAAGGAGGATTTCACCCAATTCATGGAAGATTTGCCGGATTCCATGCCACTCAATGTGGCTTTTGTACTCCTGGAATGTGTGTTTCTCTCTTTGGAACTCTTGTCAATGCTGAAAAGACCGATCGTGCAGAGCCACCGGATGGCTTCTCAAAGGTAACTGTTAGTGAGGCTGAGAAGGCTATTGCAGGGAATCTTTGTCGCTGCACTGGATATAGACCAATTGCTGATGTCTGCAAAAGCTTTGCAGCTGATGTTGATATGGAGGATTTGGGGTTGAACTCGTTCTGGAGAAAGGGAGAGGACAAGGACTCGAAGGTTAGTAGGTTGCCTCCATATGATCGTAATCAACTGAATGGTAGATTGCCTACGTTTTTGAAGGAAATCAAGCATGATGTGTTCTTGGTTTCTGAGAAGCACAGTTGGCAAAGACCTATTAGTCTAGCTGAGCTTCAGAGTTTATTAAAATTAAACAATTCCAATGGAGCACGGATAAAAATTGTAGTTAGTAATACAGGTATGGGGTATTACAAAGATAAACAAGGCTATGATAAGTACATTGATCTAAGGGGAATTTCTGAGCTTTCAACGATCAGAAAGGACCGAACAGGCATTGAAATTGGAGCAGCTGTGACAATATCTAAAGCTATTGAAGCGCTGAGGGAAGACATCAGAAATGACTTTCTCTCTGATTATGTAATGATACTTGAAAAGATTGCTGATCATATGAACAAAGTTGCCTCAGGATTTATCCGGAACACAGCCAGTGTAGGTGGCAATTTAGTCATGGCACAAAAGAATAATTTTCCCTCAGATATTGCTGTAATACTTCTTGCTGTTGATGCAATGGTTCACGTTATGACTGGCACACAATTTGAGTGGCTGACACTGGAAGAATTTCTGGAACGACCAGCGTTAGGTTTGGAAAGTGTGCTTTTAAGCATTAAAATTCCTAGTTTGGAAATCAATCAAAGTGAATCCTCCGAACGAAGAAGTAGATTCCTCTTTGAAACGTACCGAGCTTCTCCTCGGCCCCTTGGAAACGCCCTTCCCTACTTAAATGCTGCTTTCCTGGTTAAGGTGTCTCCATGCAAGGATTCTGGTGGAACAGTGATAGATACTTGTAGGTTGTCTTTTGGTGTTTACGGGAGTAAACATGCAATCAGGGTGAAAAAAGTTGAGGAACTTTTAGCTGGAAAACTTTTAAGTGCTAGCGTTCTGTACGATGCTGTTAACTTGATTACAGCCACTATTGTATCTCATGATGAAACCTCAATAACTGCTTATCGTTCAAGTTTGGCTGCAGGTTTTCTTTTTCAGTTCTTTAACCCTCTTATTGACAATCCTGAAAGAATAAGAAATGATTATTTGAATGGACCAAATAATCATGCTTTTGCTAAGGATTTCGAATTAAAAGTCAGTCAGAAGAAGCAGGTACCTCATGACAAAGTGTCAACTTTACTGACATCTGGTAAGCAAGTCCTTGAAGCAGGCTGTGAGTATCGTCCTGTTGGTGAGCCAATCGTGAAATCCGGAGCTGCACTACAAGCTTCAGGTGTTCCCTCTGTAAAAGCCTTTACCCTTTTTCTCTTCCAGTCTTCTCTTGCTTTGGAACGTCTTATATTCATTTAGTAGCATTTTGCAGCCAGTTACTATATAGTCTCTGGTTTCCTTACAACTATGCTCGAGATAACTAGACTAAAAGGTCTAATTTCCAGGTCATAAAAACTTGTTCCAAATGCTCTTGGTTCCGATGAATTCTGCATCTTAAAGTCTCTGGTTTCCTTCTAACTATGCTTAAAAGTTCACTTTCATGGTCACAGACTAGTTTTTATGTGTCTTATTTTATCCTGTTTTGATGCCTGTGAATTATGACTTTTCATGTTTAATTGTTTAAATTTATGTTCATTAACCAGTACATATTCGTGAATAATCACATATAGGTGAGGCTGTGTTTGTGGATGACATTCCATCACCACCAAATTGCTTACACGCAGCATACATTTACAGTGCAAAACCTTTAGCAAGGGTAAAGAGTATAAAACTCCCGCCTGAGTTGCAACTGGATGGAGTAAGGGATATCATTTCAAGTAAAGACATTCCCAATGGTGGGGAAAACATTGGATCTAAGACTATATTTGGGATCGAACCTCTTTTTGCAGAAGAAAAAGTCAGATGTGTTGGTGAACGCCTTGCCTTTGTGGTGAGTTCTTAATCCCTCATTTTGATCCGACGATTTAAGAGCTTATTCTTCTTTTCTTTAGATATTGATGTGATAATACTACCTTTTTAGTCACTGAATGGCTTCTTTAGGTTGCAGATACTCAAAAAGTTGCAGAAATGGCTGCAAACTCGGTTGTTGTTGATTATGATACTGAAAATCTTGAGCCACCTATTTTATCCGTTGAAGATGCTGTTGAAAGGTCTAGCCTTTTTGAAGTTCCTCCATTTCTCTGTCCAGAACATGTTGGTGATGTATCAAAAGGAATGGCTGCAGCAGATAAGATTCTTTCTGCTGAGGTACATTGCTCTATGTTCATTACTTTTATTTGTTTTCCATCATCCTATCATTTCCAACCCTTTGTGCGCCCTGGTTTCTGATGCAATATTTAAGTTTGGTCCTGAATAATTAATAATGTTTAAATGGTTATGCTGAATGAACATTCATTGTTATCCATCTAATTTAATGTGAAATACAGATGAAACTTGGGTCTCAATACTATTTCTATATGGAGACACAAACTGCACTTGCTGTTCCAGATGAAGACAACTGCATTACAGTTTACTCCTCAAATCAATGCGCTGAGTTTGTTCATTCTACTATAGCAAGATGCCTAGGAATTCCTGAAAATAATGTTCGTGTAATTACAAGAAGGGTTGGGGGTGGTTTTGGTGGAAAGGCCATAAAAGCCATGTCTGTAAGTATTTTTAGTTACGTTTTAATATTTTGAAAATCTTATTCATTACTACATGTCTCACTTTTTTTTTCATTAGAAGTTACCAACAAATATTGTAGAGTATAGACAAGAAGCTTCAAATTTAGGTTGATTGGAGAATTCAATTTTCTTTAAAAATATTAGTATGTGCTCTTGTTGAAATTTCTGGAACAGTACAAAATACTTACTCCAGTGGATTATAAATAAAATCTTGTGTCATATGTCATGTCATCTTTTAAAATATCCAAATTAGATGCTTCTTTCAATTTGGCTATATCCATTATATCTTGTATGGTATATGATTGGTAATAATTAGAATAAAATGTTTTTGTAATTCTGTGTTTCTATTTCCTTCTTGCTTCAAAATATTATGTGCTTTCTCTACCCTGTCCTGTACGATTGCAGAAAAGATTAACCAATAGAGAAGTTAAATATGAAATTATACATGTATGCTTGTGTGTGTATAATACTAACCATTGGATCTTGCAGGTTGCCACATCTTGTGCACTGGCAGCACAGAAATTACAGCGTCCAGTTAGGATATATTTAGATCGGAAGACAGATATGATAATGGCTGGAGGAAGGCATCCCATGAAGATAACTTACAGTGTTGGATTTAGGAATGATGGTAAGATTACTGCACTGGAACTTCAGATTTTGATCAATGCTGGGATCTATGTGGATGTAAGTACGATGTTGCCACATAATATAGTTTGTGCACTTAAAAAGTACGACTGGGGTGCACTAGCTTTTGATATAAAGGTATGCAGAACAAATCATCCTAGTAGATCTGCTATGAGGGGTCCTGGGGAGGTGCAGGGATCATTTATTGCTGAAGCTATTTTAGAAAATGTTGCAGCTACACTTTCAATGGATGTAGATTCTGTCAGATGCATTAATCTTCACACGCACAAAAGCCTTCAGTCATTCTATGAGAAGTCTAGTGGTGAACCTTATGAGTACACCTTGCCTTCAATATGGAGTAAGTTAGCAGTTTCTTCAAACTATGACCAGAGAACCAAAAAGGTGCAAGAGTTTAACAGGATTAACACTTGGAAGAAAAGGGGAATTTCTCGAGTACCAGTTGTGATTCAACTGACTCTAAGACCAACCCCTGGAAAAGTGAGTATATTTTTAGATGGGTCTATCGTTGTTGAAGTTGGAGGAATTGAAGTGGGTCAAGGTCTTTGGACAAAGGTAAAACAGATGGCTGCATATGGTCTCAGTGCTATTCAATGTGAAGGAACTGAAGGTCTCTTTGATAAAGTACGGGTTGTACAATCTGATAGTGTGAGCTTGATTCAAGGAGGCTTCACTGCTGGGAGCACTACATCAGAGTCAAGTTGCGAAGCTGTTAGGCTTAGCTGCAACATCTTGGTGGAGAGACTAAAGCCTCTTAAGGAAAAACTGCAGGAGGAAATGGGCTCTATCAACTGGGAGACCCTTATTCTTAAGGTAGCTACTATAAATAAAGTACGAGATCTCAATTTTGAACATTCATAGATTTTCCTCTCAGTTATCTTCATGAAGGTGGGAGGAAGTTCCCTGAAGATGAAACCAGTTCTCTTCACAATCATGTTGTAACATGAAGCAAGCGGCATTTTAACTGTTTTCTCTTGTTATGATCCATATGGGGAGACTATTTATGATTGAATTTCGCTAATGACTGCTGAAAGGTTTAGAAACTTTTGTTTTTTGATTCACATTGATGCATGTATATATTAGTATATGTAATTGCGCACGAGATGTATTGCTTCAAGCTTTTCTTGTTAAGGTCTTGGAGTATCTGGTACGGAAGAAGGCACATTGGCACTAAGCATTCTCATAATTTGTGAGATCACAGTTAGCTCTTTCTAATTAAGAAAAACATTCAGAGAATTAAATGTGGAAATGGAGTTGAGAGAATGGAATTTCTTCTATTTTCCGAGCCCACGAGCTTAAATTTTTACTTACCATGTCACTAACAGTTTATTAACATACAGGCATACATGCAAGCTGTGAACTTATCAGCCTCTTCATTGTATACACCCAGTAATGACTCCATCGGTTACCTTAATTATGGTGCTGCAGTAAGTGAGGTAAGTTGTCTTTTTTCCCATGCATATCTCAAATCAAAATGGTATTTTCTCAAGTCCATTGGTAGTTACTACTTCTCTAGAATGTCAAGTGTTTGTTATATTTACAAACAAACCAAGTTACTGAAGTAACTGAGCCAACTTATCTCATGCCATGCTAAATAATGGAAATTATTTATCAGGTGGAAATTGATCTTCTGAATGGAGAAGCCAGATTTTTGCAAACAGATATTATTTATGATTGTGGACAGAGTCTAAACCCTGCTGTGGATTTAGGACAGGTAAGTTGACTACATATTTGCTATGCATGCTCAGCCCTAACTAACGAATAACGAAGGAGTTGGACCCAAAAAATGTTTTGATTAACACAGCCTCTCACATCAAGGCTCTCTGGGAGAGAAAAAAGGAGAAAGAATTGGCAAACAATTACCTAAGCTATAGATTAAATTCAACATTCTAAGGGGGAAAAGCTAGAATTAACTCCCGCTCACTTTGCTAAATAAGCTCTTAGTTTAATATTTCGTTAACCGAGATCAGAGGTTGAGGAGCCTTGTTCAGAACCAAAGAGACTTCAATTCCATATGCTAAAAATATCTTACCAACAACAACCAAGTCAACCAAAAACCTGAGATATTATTAGTTGGAGGTCCTATAAAATGTCGGTGGTCTCATACAAGTTACAGTTATTCCACTATGAATGTTTATCCTTATTAACAAAATACTTTTTTTCCTGCAGATTGAAGGAGCTTTTGTCCAGGGCTTAGGGTTTTTCATGCTTGAAGAATACGAAACAAATCTCGATGGTTTGGTGTTGCAAGACAGCACTTGGAACTATAAAATTCCTACTATAGACACTATACCTATGCAGTTTAATGTTGAAATCCTCAACAGTGGGCACCACAAGCATCGTGTTCTCTCTTCAAAAGGTAGGAGTTACCAAAAAAACATGTTCGTGCATTGGTCTTATTTATTTTTCCTCACGAATGCAAATCACTCATACATGAAAAGGGAAGTTTTGTGTTTCTCTATCATTGATTCATTATTCTAGCAGTTCCATTCCAAAATCTAGGGAAGACAGAAAATATATATTTTGTAGTGCAGACTTAGTAGTTAAATAATGCAGTAGTAGCCTGAATACAGATTCATGTAACACCTCTATAGCAGATATTTTAAAAAGTAAACAGTTTGGTATCAAGCATAAGGATTGAAGTGGATGATTAAAGAAGTTCAATTTCATCTGCATATAGTTTGGAGAGAAAAAAAAAATAGTGGTTGTAACTAGGATGTTGCAGCCTATATTTTACTTTAGACTGTTAATAAAATTGAGAAAGCTTCACTGTTAAAAAATGAAATTTGTTGGTGCAGCTTCTGGAGAGCCACCACTACTTCTAGCAGCTTCCATTCACTGTGCCACAAGAGCAGCAGTGAAAGAAGCAAGGAAACAGCTTCTTTCATGGAGCAACCAAGATGGAGCAGATTCAACATTTCAGTTGGGGGTCCCTGCTACCATGCCTGTGATAAAGGAACTCTGTGGACTTGACATTGTACAGACATACTTGAAATGGAAAATGACCAACAAGTGAAAAGGTTATCTAGGCCTACAATGATCTTCCTCACTTGTGATACTCACAACAGGTTTGAAGGATTTTTATTCATCACAAAAATCAAACACGAAATTCTCCATTGAATATATTGTTTTCACAACTTGAGTACAAAATAATCATCAACTTTGTTGATTCACCTTATTACAACTTATCTAATTCGAAATATAGAACAATGAACTTATTTGAGTGATTATTTAACGTAGATCATTTGTTTTTGTCCTCATCTAATATTTATTAAAAACTAAATCAAAATAAAAAATATTATGTGGACTTAAAAAATATATGTATTAAATTACTAAAACAAAATATTTTGTAATGCCCCTTGTTTTATTTTGTTTTTAGTAACACTTGCAATTGTTTTTAAATGTATGTATGGACTTTATTTGTAGTGTCCCTTGTTATACGACTATGTTAGTCGTGCATATATAGTGTATTATAATATATTTACTAGGTTTAATAGGTATTTTGTTTTTAATATTTTGTAAAAATTTACAATATTTTTTTTTATTTTTTGTCTCAATTGAATTCCAAATTTTATTAAAATCTATCAATGTAATAATTTCCGTTAAATTAGTGTGAATAGCGTGTCAAGACGTAACATACATGACATCTTGTAATTAGTTGAATATATTTTTTTTTTTAACATTATCATTCTCTCTCTTTTTTTCCTTGACAGAAAAAAATATTATTAATTTTCATAAAATAAATTTATTTACTGATTTATATTCGAACGATTTATGAAAAACTACATACTTTGATACTTTACAGCTGCACATAGTAAGCTATTTCCTTAAAATAAATTATTATATATATATATATATATATATTCAAATACAAAATTATATTATAAATATTTTATCCAATAACATAATAATTTTTAATTGCATTTTACCATATTTGACGTCTTCTTTAATATTCGTATTAGATGTTAATATTGGTATTAGATATGTTTTATATGGAACTAACATATCCATTATTTTCAAATTTTTATATCAGAATAATTTTGTTATATCTATTTTATAACAATCTAATGTATAGACTTTCTGTTTCTCACTATCGAATGTTTCAATTTCTAGATTTAGATCATTAGAAAAACTGCACATAAAGATCCTTAGTATCATATATTACATACATAGTCATAGTATCATACAAAAAATAATCTCATCACTGATTATCATAAATATCATATCTTATTATATATATATATATATATATATTTCATATTTTACATTATTCACATATTATTAGGTATATATAGATTTACTGAGGTCATGGAGAGCCATTTACACTTACAATTATTTATATATTATCAATTAAACTTTAAAATAACATTCTAATTATCAAATAATTATTCATATATGTAAATAGCAGGCTTCAAGGCACACTCATTACAATCATCTAAATAGATGCTACTTAATCAACCTCTAGCATGCCTAATATCCAAATTGTTTATATATATTCCGAAAGTTAAATGTGGTTTCAATACTTAAAGGAATATGAAAAAGTTAAACATAAAAAAAAAATAAACTATAAAACATTGAATATAACAAATTGAGAAAATTGAAGGATATATATATATATATATATATATATATATATAAAAGTCAACTAAATAAGAGATAAAAAATTACTAATTTTAATTTATTTCTTTTATTTTATTTTTATATAATGTTATTATGTAAATTATTAAAAGTATTAATTATAATAAATAAACATGCATTTTACTACAAAAATTTATTAAATATAAATTAATTTAAAAACTAAAAATAATTAATTATTATAATAATTAAATTAAAAATTATTTTATAAACTAAAAATTATTAATAACTAAAATTATTTTTATTATAAAAAAATTATATTTTTAAATAGTTATTAATCTGAAAAAATAATAAAATTAATGTATATATAATAATAATTAAATTAATTTTTAAATTAGAATTTAAATTAGTTTCAAATATTATCTAATAAGATTATAATTGTTTATTAAATTAAATTTTAAATTAGTCTCAGTTAATGACTAATTTAATTATTTTATAGATTAATAATATAATTGGTAAAAGTAAGTTTTTTTAATATTTTATTTTATTTTAACTTTAATTATTTTCTAAATTTTGACTTTAATTAATACAATTAGTTTTTTAAACTAATGCACATATATTTAATTTTATTAATATAAGTTATAGATAAGGTTGAATAAGATTGTGGTCACTTCAAGATTGGTTTACATTGAAATACATTTGTAGGTATGATCGTTTATAGAAAAATTAAATTTAACGTAAAAGAAATAAAATCAAAGTTGGGCTCGGATTTTATAACCAGTGGCAAAAGTTAAAATAAACCTTATTTTTCAAAGGTTTGTAACCATCCATAACGTGTAACACCTTCAATAATAACTATAAATTGATTGTGAACATTAAATTAATATATTTATTAAACATTAAGAATAAAAAATAATAATTTTTCAGTTATTAATTTTAATATCAATCAATTATTTTAGAATTCAAAAACTTATTTAATCATATTAACTAAATAAAAATAAAATAACTAAAAATTAATGTTGACTTAAAACACCACCGTATGTAGATCATAATCTTCGGATTCATGTATAAGGATATAAACTTAAAATATAAATCATATTTATTAAAACGCATTAATATGTCTTGAAATTTAAAATTATCAATTTTAAATTGTAAAAATAAAAAAGTATTATTATATTTAGAAATATATATTTCTATCATAACTAAATAGAATATTAATTAAAATATAGATTTCATAAAAGTTATTAAAATAAAACTAATAACAATAACTTAAAAAGAAAATATAAGTAGAATGAAAACTAAAAAAAATAAATTAAGATAAATGATGTTTTAAAATAGAAATAATCTTATATAAACTAATAGAAAGTATTAATGATTGATATTAATGTTAAATAAAAAAAATGAAATGGATAATATTTTAAGTACTTATGAGATTTTAATTTATTTTTGTAGTTTTATAATATTTTTAAGATTTTAATTATTATTTTTTATAGAATCTTATAAGATCATATCTAATAATATATTATTTATATTTTAATTTATTAATTTTTATATATTAAATTGTATTTAAAGTAAATAAATAATATTTTATTTTATAATCAATATCTTATTTTATGTCAAGATTCTTTAACATAAAAATATTATAAGAAGCAAATCTTTTAAATATGATTCTTGTAATAAATATGTTCTTAATAACTTACAATTAACTAACATATTATTAATTAATAATAAATATTAAATAATTTAATGTAAAAAATAAAATGTGTTAATTATAATAATAAATGAAATTGATTATTAATTATTAATAAATATAAATTATAAAAAATATTTTGATTAATATATGTATTTATACACATGTTAATGTTCATTAATTATTCTTTATTTTATTATGATGTTGATAATTATTTTCTCAATTTATTTATTTTTTTCACCTCAATCTCTCTCAAATATAATGTTTAAAAATAAGTATTGTTTGTTAATAAAACAATTGTTTCAAAATAAAGCAATAAGCTACTCATAAATAAGTTTTAAAATAAGAGTTGATTACTAATTATCTAAAACTGTAATGAAAATAGACCATTTAAATTTTTACGATTTTGAGTTTCAATCTTCTTCCTTTTTATAATATTTGACAAGACATTGTCTTTATCCATGTTTTTTTTATTTGAACATATTAATTTATTTGATGATATTTCTTTAATAAAAAGAACATTGATCGATAAGGTTCAAATAGAATTGCATCGTATTTTTTCTTTCATCCATATCTATTATTTTTTCCAAAGTCACAGTAATTTTTTTCTTTGTTACAAGTGTTCAAACCAGTCAATATGTTTTCTAACATTATTATAAATCTCATCGCTAGAAAGTTTATTCAAGTAAAAACATTAAAAAATATTATAAAAATATTATGATAATCAACAAAATAATAAAATAATAAACAATTAATAGTTAAAGTTTAAAAGGAAGTAGAACTGAGTTGCTCCATTAATAAAAAATGATCACACAAAAAATTAAATATAAAATATAATTAAAATTAAAATTAAAATATATATGCACTTCATTATTTAGGTATAGATGAATTTATTTCATTTTTTCAAAAATTTACTCAAAGGTATGATTATATTTACATCACAAATTTAAGATTTGAGTTTATTAGATTAGATGGATATAATAATAAAAGTAAGACACAAAACCTTAAATAAAATCATGATTATAAAATAAAAATTGTATGTTTAATATTAAATAGAATTTTTATATCATATTTTTTTGTTAAAAGATAAGAAATATATTAAAATCCTTATATTGAAAGCAAAATAAATAAGAATATTTAAAACTAATAATATAATATAGTAAAACTGAAAAAAAAATCAAAAATGTAATTTTATTCTTTTATTTGTAAAAGATATTTGCCAACTCAGACCAGTAGAGTTGGGTTATATATAGTAAAGATTGTGAGATCTCTTGAGGATAATATAGTAATTTAAAAAGAACGAGGAAAGAAAAAGAAGGGGGTAGCAACCATACCAAATGTTGGCAGGTCACTCTCAACTAGTTGACTGTGTTATAAAGAAGATTCATAGATTCATCACTACGCAATGCGTACTCTCACAACACAACACACACACACACATTGTAATAGCTAAGGTTCTCTTCTGTTCTGTCACTGAAAACTGAAACACCAGTTGCTGAAATTATGGAACTGCAGAAGACTCCTACAAGTTTAGTTTTTGCTGTTAATGGTGAGAGGTTTGAGCTCTCCCATGTTCATCCGTCTACCACTTTACTCGAATTCTTGCGTACTCACACTCGTTTCAAGAGTGCCAAGCTTGGTTGTGGTGAAGGTACATGCATGCCGGTCTTTCTTCAACCATTTTTATATCTTTTGAAGGTCATGAAGTTTATTGATTCGTTTGCTTCATTGCTGAATTAGTTTTTAGAGTTGTTCCCCCTCATGGGTGTATTTGAATTTCCGATCTTTTTTATCTTTGCGTTTCAATTTCAGTAAGCTTGGTATTTACTTTAAGGATTCATCTTTTTTCATTTTTTTTGCTCTGTAAGGTTAATCTTGGACTACTGTGATTTTAATGTTTCATCTTATTTTTCTAGTGGTCTACTCGTGAAGATGAAGGAGAAGGTGTTGGCTTTAAGTAGTCCTATTTTTTTTTTTCAATCTGGTACTTGACGTTTTGAACTGGTTGGTTTCAGGGGGATGTGGTGCTTGTGTAGTTTTAATCTCCAAATATGATCCTGTGCTTGAACAAGTTGAGGATTTTACTGCAAGCTCTTGTCTCACACTACTTTGCAGCATGCATGGGTGTTCGATTATAACTAGTGAAGGCATTGGGAATACTAAAGAAGGATTTCACCCAATTCATGAAAGATTTGCAGGATTCCATGCCACTCAATGTGGCTTTTGTACTCCTGGAATGTGTGTTTCCCTCTTTGGAACTCTTGTCAATGCTGAAAAGACCGATCGTGCAGAGCCACCGGATGGCTTCTCAAAATTAACTGCTAGTGAGGCTGAGAAGGCTATTGCAGGGAATCTTTGTCGCTGTACTGGATATAGACCAATTGCTGATGTCTGCAAAAGCTTTGCAGCTGATGTTGATTTGGAGGATTTGGGGTTCAACTCGTTCTGGAAAAAAGGAGAGAACAAGGATTTAAAGGTTAGTAGGTTGCCTCGATATGACCGTAATCAACTGCATAGTAGATTTCCTACGTTTTTGAAGGAAATCAAGCATGATGTGTTCTTGGCTTCTGAGAAGCACAGTTGGCACAGACCTATTAGTCTAACTGAGCTTCAGAGTTTATTAAAATTAAGCAATTCCAATGGAACGCGGATAAAAATTGTAGTTAGTAATACAGGTATGGGATATTACAAAGATAAAGAAAGCTACGATAAGTACATTGATCTAAGGGGAATTTCTGAGCTTTCAAACATCACAAAGGACCCAACAGGGATTGAAATTGGAGCAGCAGTGACGATATCTAAAGCTATTGAAGCACTGAGGGAAAATATCAGAAGTGACTTTTTCTCAGATTACGTGATGATACTTGAAAAGATTGCTGATCATATGAACAAAGTTGCCTCGGGATTTATTCGGAACACAGGCAGTGTAGGTGGCAATTTAGTCATGGCACAAAAGAATAATTTTCCCTCAGATATTGCTGTAATACTTCTTGCTGTAGATGCAATGGTTCACGTTATGACTGGCACACAATTGGAGTGGCTGACACTGGAAGAATTTCTGGAACGACCAGCGTTAGGTTTGGAAAGTGTGCTTTTAAGCATTAAAATTCCTAGTTTGGAACTAAACCAAAGTGAATCCTCAGAACCAAGAAGTAGATTCCTCTTTGAAACATACCGAGCTTCTCCTCGGCCCCTTGGAAATGCTCTTCCGTACTTAAATGCTGCTTTCATGGTTAAGGTGTCTCCATGCAAGGATTCTGGTGGAACAGTGATAGATACTTGTAGGTTATCTTTTGGTGTTTACGGGAGTAAACATGCAATCAGAGCGAAAAAAGTTGAGGAACTTTTACTTGGAAAACTTTTAAGTGCTAACTTTCTGTACGATGCTGTCAACTTGATTACAGCCACTATTGTATCTCAAGATGATAACGCAATAACAGCTTATCGTTCAAGTTTGGCTGCTGGTTTTATTTTTCAGTTCTTTAACCCTCTTATTGACAGTTCTGAAAGAATAAGCAATGGTTATTTGAATGGATATAATGATCATCGTCTTGCTAAGGATTTTGAATTAAAAGTCAGTCAGAAGCAGGTACCTGATGAGAAAGTTCCTACTTTACTAACATCTGGTAAGCAAGTCCTTGACGCAGGCTGTGAGTATCATCCTGTTGGTGAGCCAATTGTGAAATCTGGAGCTGCACTACAAGCTACAGGTGTCTTTTGCATCATTAATTTTTAAGTTGATTCACTGACTGTAGTCTTTTCTTTGCATTTCTATCAACGATTCAGAGTAGTAAACTAAAATATTTACATGACGAAGTTGGTATCTTTTTGTATTAAATTCCATTTCCTAGAAAGTGAGCCTTGTGCTATTATAAGATTGTAAGGTTGTGACCATGGTGATGAAATTTTTTAGTCTCAGAAACAGCCTCTCTACTTATGATGGTTAATTTGTATACATCTGAGCCTCTCTAGATCCTATAAATGGATGTGACTCTCAATCACTTTGTTAAAAAAATAACTGTTCTCCGTGCTCTTGGTTCTGAAGAATTGAGTATCCATTATTTTGTGTCTTAAAAACTATCATTGAGACAACTATGCTAAAAGGTCCATTTTACAGGTCATAAAAACTTGTTCCACATGCTCTTGGTTCAATGATTTCTGCATCCATGTTTTGCATCTTAAAGTCTCTAGTTTCCTTCTGACTATGCTCAAAGTTCACTTTCATGTCTCAGACTAGTTTTTATGTGTCTTATTTTATCCTATTTTGATGCCTGTAAATTATGACTTTTCATGTTTAATTGTTTAAATTTATGTTCAGTAAGAAGTACATATTTGTGAATAATCATATATAGGTGAGGCTGTGTTTGTGGATGACATTCCATCACCATCAAATTGCTTACATGGAGCATACATTTATAGTGCAAAACCTTTAGCAAGGGTAAGGAGTATAAAACTCCCACCCGAGTTGCAACTGGATGGAGTATGCGATATCATTTCAAGTAAAGACATTTCCAATGGTGGGGAAAACATTGGATCTAAGACTATATTTGGGATTGAACCTCTATTTGCAGAAGAAAAAGCCAGATGTGTTGGTGAACGCCTTGCCTTTGTGGTGAGTTCTAAATCCCTCATTGTGATCCAACAATGTATGAGCTTGTTCTTCATTTCTTTAGAGATTGAGATGATAATACTACCATTTTAGTCACTGAATGGCTTCTTTAGATTGCAGATACTCAGAAAGTTGCAGATATGGCTGCAAACTCAGCTGTTGTTGACTATGATACTGAAAATCTTGAGCCACCCATTTTATCCGTTGAAGATGCTGTTGAAAGATCTAGCTTTTTTGAAGTTCCTCCTGTTCTCTATCCAAAACATGTTGGTGATATATCAAAAGGAATGGCTGAAGCAGATCACAAGATTCTTTCTGCTGAGGTACATCAGAATTTTTTTATTTCTCTCCTTTTTTTCCCTTTTCCTCTCATTTCACGCCTTTGTGCTCCTTGGTTTGCTATGCAATGTCGAAGTTTGCTCCTGAATAATTACGGTTTGGATAGTTGTGCTGAATAAAATATGTGAAATGCAGATGAAGCTTGGGTCTCAATACTATTTTTATATGGAGCCACAAACTGCACTTGCTGTTCCAGATGAAGACAATTGTATCACAGTTTACTCCTCAAGTCAATGCCCCGAGTATACACATTCTATTGTAGCGAGATGCATAGGTATTCCAGAAAATAATGTTCGTGTAATAACAAGAAGGGTTGGGGGTGGTTTTGGTGGAAAGTCTATAAAAGCCATGCCTGTAAGTATTTATAGTTTTTTGAAAATATAATTTTTTTATTTATCTCTATGTTTTTTTCATTATGACTAACTGATAAATTTTGTAAAGTGTAGACATGAACCTTCAAACCTCCTGTTGTTTGGGGAATACACTGATAATGTACAAAAGAAAAGGAAAGCCTGTACAGTCATTTCACTGCATTTATTTATGTCAATATTCAGCAATCTAGACACATACTTCTGGTGTCTTTGTTTATCAAAGCAACCATTTGTCCTTGTAATGTGTATTTTGAATATAATAAAATAGAAATTAGATTCTTAAAGCTATTTTATATTTTCTTGGATAAAAAATTAAAAGTTATTTAAGTGGTAGGAATGGTCAAAATTTGCCTGATAAGCAAACGAAAGACAAAAAAAGATATAAAAAATTAGGTGAAAAGATCCTCTGAAAACAAACTTTCTTTGAATAAATCATGAGACTAATCCTTTTTGATAAGCTATTATCCCAATTGTTAGATGTATTTTACAATATGTGCCTACGTCCACCTCTATGTAATATACATAATATATAAATTATGTTCCTTTATTGTGCTTAAGACATACAAGGATTCCATTATGTGATTATCATTGATCTCTACATGGTATTTAGAGCCTAACCAAATCAATGCCCCTTAGGTGGATCCAATGTTCTTCAGTGCCAAACTTTTCTTATGTAAATTGGTTTCACCAAATCATTATGGAATCTTAGAATGAATTATATTTATAACACGCTTGGTGTATATGATTTATATACACTAGCTTGAGAGGGAGTTTTAGATGTATTTTACTATATGGGCCTAGGCCCATCTCTTTGTATTACAATGTACATGATATACATATGTTCCTTTGTTGTGCTTAAGACACGTCTATGCTTATCATTTATCTCTGCACAAATTATTAGGGAAAATTCACTACCAGAGACTATAGGCTTATTTGTGCATGAGGTTTCTACTTGGTGGAGTCTGAGGAGGGTAGTTGTATGAAGCCTAAGGCTTGTAAGCAGAGAAGTTGTTTTTGAAATTTGAATCCATGGCCTCTTGAAGTTTCATGTCCAAAGACTGCTTGGTTGTTAGGAATTATAGCTGCTGCTTTCCTAAAATTATCCCTAAGAATCAAAGGAAACCAAGAAAGAATGAAGGATGCAATGAAATCTTTATTACCAAATAGGAAGTACAGTATCCTTACCTAGGGAAATCTCCTTCCACTGAGCCTAATAGGCTCTCATTCTTACAAAATTTCTGACTGACAATTTAATTGTGTCCTTATTTTGTAACAGTAGCTACCCCACTTCCTTACTAATTCTCTCAAAGTCTCTTATATATGAAAATCTATGTCTGCATGTGTGTATAGTACTAACAATTGGATCTTGCAGGTTGCCGCATCATGTGCACTGGCAGCACATAAATTACAGCGCCCAGTTAGGATATATCTAAATCGAAAGACAGATATGATAATGGCTGGAGGAAGGCATCCTATGAAGATAACTTACAGTGTTGGGTTTAGAAATGATGGTAAGATTACAGCACTAGAGCTTCAGATTCTGGTCAATGCAGGGATATACGTGGATGTAAGTGCAGTAATGCCACATAACATAGTTTCCGCACTTAAAAAGTACGATTGGGGTACACTAGCTTGTGATATAAAGGTATGCAGAACAAATCATCCCAGTAGATCTGCTATGAGGGGCCCCGGGGAAGTGCAGGGATCATTTATTGCTGAAGCTATTATAGAAAATGTAGCAGCTACACTTTCAAAGGATGTAGACTCTGTCAGAAGCATTAATCTTCACACATACAAAAGTCTTCAGTCATTCTATGAGTACGCTCATGGTGAACCTTATGAGTATACATTGCCGATAATATGGGATAAGTTAGCTGTTTCTGCAAACTATGACCAGAGAACCAAAATGGTGCAAGAGTTTAACAGGATTAACACATGGAAGAAAAGGGGAATCTCTCGAGTACCAGTTGTGTTTCAATTGATTCAAAGGCCAACTCCTGGAAAAGTAAGTATTTTTTCAGACGGGTCTGTCGTTGTTGAAGTTGGAGGAATTGAAGTGGGTCAAGGTCTCTGGACAAAGGTGAAACAGATGGCTGCATATGCTCTAGGAGCTATTCAATGTGATGGAATTGGAGGTCTCTTGGACAAAATACGGGTTATACAGTCTGATACTGTGAGCTTGATTCAAGGAGGATTCACTGCTGGGAGCACTACATCAGAATCAAGCTGCGAAGCAGTTAGGCTTAGCTGTAATATCTTGGTAGAGAGGCTAAAGCCTCTTAAGGAAAAACTGCAGGAGGAAATGGGCTCTATCAAGTGGGAGACCCTTATTTCTCAGGTAGCTACTAGAATAAAGTAAAAGAGCTCAGGTTTAAACATTAATATATTTTCCTCTCAAGGAATTCTCTTTCTGATCACGGGAGGAAGTTCCCTTGAGATAAAATCGGTTCTCTTCATAATCATGCTGTAACATGAAGCAAGTGGAACTTTAACTGTTTCTCTCCTTATGATCCATATGGACAGATTAATTATGATTGAATTTCACCACTGTTTGCTGTAAGGTTTAGAAACGTGTTTTTTTAGTTTACATCAGTCAATTTATGAGTATTTATAATTGTGTTGTGCATAAGATGCATTGCTTCAAGCATTTCCAGTTAAGGTCTTGTAGGTACTTAATGTTCTTAATTTTTGGGATCATAATTTACTCCTTTCAATTAAGAAAATATTAGGAGAGTAAACTGTGGAAATGGAATTGACTATAGAGAATTTCTTCTTATTTTTGTAGTCTGGAAGCATAAATATCAATTACCTTGTTGCTGACAATTTATTGGCACACAGGCATACATGCAAGCTGTGAACTTATCAGCATCTTCATTTTACGTACCGAGCATGAACTCCATGAGTTACCTTAATTATGGTGCTGCAGTAAGTGAGGTAGGTTGGTTTTATTTTTGGTTTTCTATTCACATTTCAAATCAAATTGATATTTTTTTCAGAAGTTCACTCATAATTACTTCTCTTGAATGTAAGCACTAATGTCATATTTCACATTAGCCATGTTACAGAAGTAACTGAGACAACTTATCTTGTGCTGATATTCTAAATGATGGAAATTATTTCTCAGGTGGAAATAGATCTTCTGAATGGTGAAACCAGATTTTTGCAAACAGATATTATTTATGATTGTGGACAGAGTCTCAACCCTGCTGTGGATTTAGGACAGGTAAGCTGACTACATATTTGTTGAGCAAACTCAACTCTAATCAAGGAATACCACAACACAATTGTTTGAGATCCAATAATAGTTTTTTTTAACACAGCCTCTCACCTAAATGCCCTGTGAGTAAGTGGAGACTAAGAACTGACACAATATTCCTTACTAAAAATTACATTTAGTTATTAGAAGTGGAAAAGGCAAGTATTAACTCCCGATAACTTTCTGATATCTTGTTAAGAACTAACGAGGCTTAGATTCCTTTAGCTAAAAATATCTTGTTAAGAACCAACTCAACCAAAAAGCTTGAGATTTTAGTTGGTCTTGGAATGTTTATGGTCTCTAACACGTTAGAAATAGTGTTCAGTTAGTCAACTATATGTTCCTCCTTCTAATTATAGAATCACATCCTGCAGATTGAAGGAGCTTTTGTCCAGGGTTTGGGGTTTTTCATGCTTGAAGAATACGAAACAAATCTTGATGGTTTGGTGTTGCAAGACGGCACTTGGAACTACAAAATCCCGACTATAGACACGATACCAATGCAGTTTAATGTTCAAATCCTCAACAGTGGGCACCACCAGCAACGAGTTCTCTCTTCAAAAGGTATGACTAAGTCAGAAAAAATCTGTCTGTGCATTGGTCTTATTTATTTGTTGTCCTCATGAGTGCACATCACTTGTCATAAAACAGGAAGTTTTGTGAATTCTCTTCCATTGATTCATTATAGGTTTATTCTAGCAGTCAATTCCAAAATGTAGGGATTAAGTGACAAAATATTTGTTAACCATATACTTGGGGTATAAACTAACTTGTTAATTAGTGTAGTAGCTTGAATATAAGATGCATATTATAGTAATAACTCTAGAAGAGGAATTTAAAAAAAAAGGTTTGGTATCAAAGCTAAGGTGGAAGTGGATGGAACAGAAATAATCAATTCAATTTTTTTCTGCAGAACAGTTTGGAGGAAAAAAATTATGGTTATTACTTGTAGGCATGCTGCAGCCTATTTTTATTTTAGAACGCTAATAAGGATTGAGAAAACTTCACCTTTTCCAGTTTGAAAATCTAAATGGAAAAAATTGAAATTTGTTACTGCAGCATCTGGGGAGCCACCATTAGTTCTAGCAGCTTCCATTCACTGTGCCACAAGAGCAGCAGTGAAAGAAGCAAGGAAACAGCTTCTTTCATGGAGCAACAAAGATGGAGCAGATTCAACATTTCAGTTGGGGGTCCCTGCTACCATGCCTGTGGTAAAGGCACTCTGTGGATTGGACAATGTTGAAAGATACTTGAAATGGAAAATGGGAAGGACATAATACTCTTCAAAACCCTAGATTAGTTGGAACAATGATTTTACTCTATCCAATTTTCAGTCCTTCTGGTAAAAAATTAAAATAAGTTGAGTTTTTATAATTTTACTTTACATGATGATCATGCTAGTGGAGAACTTTTAATGTTTTTGATATGTTCAGAATAAGAAACACTGGCTATTTCATGTGGGTAGTTTTTGCAGCAAGAATAAGGTATATCTGGATAATAATGTACTTTAGTTATGCATAAATAAAGTGCTTAAATTGGTGTGCAGCTCGCTTGAATGCTCTACTATCTTTAATTTATAAAAACTAATTTAGGTAGAGAGTAATTTTAAAATTTATAAAAGGTGAATTTGGATTTGGAAATCGATTAGAAAACGCATTATTATTTTATATACGTCATTCTTAAAACGGGACGGGTTATCTTTAATTAAATATGTTAAGTGATTGTTGATATTTATTTTTTCCTTAAAATTAAATAAAGATACATGTAAACATTATTTTTTAATTATTTCTTTTTAAAAATAGAAAAAAATATTTATGAAAATTATTTATTTAGGTCTAAGAAAGATTAGCCTTGATCCTATTGCTATTGCTTTAATGTATTTTCATTCACAGTGAGAACAACAAAATTTAGTAAGGATTGATATTTTTAGTATTTTTAGTGAGGATTGATATTTATCTTATTTAAAATATAAGATATACTTAATACACTTATAAATCATATAATAAATAAAAATAATATAAACTATATATTGATATTATAGATTATGAGATAAATTTTATTTTAAAAATATTTTTAATTTAAATTTTATTTTATATAAATTATTTTTAAATAATTAAATATAAAATAACATTAGTGGTCATACATTTATTTTAAATAATTTTTAATTTTTAAATAATTATTATTAAATTTATTTAATTTTTAATAATAAAATATAAAATATAAGATAATCATAAATATATTTTAAATAATTTTTAACTTTTAAATAATTATTTTATTTTTATTTAAAGAATTTTAAATAAAAATATAAAATAATAAATATAATCATGTATATATTTTAAATAATTTTTTAATTTTTAAAAAATTATTTTTAACATTTATTTAAATCATTTTAATAAAATATAAGATGATATATATATATATATAATAATTTATTGAAGTATATAAAAAAACTTTATTTTTATTTAAATACGTATTTATTTAATAAGTATTAGATATAAAATGACGTGTCTAGTGATATTTATATATATATATATATATAATTAATATATTAAATTTATAAAAACTAAAAAATAAATAACAGAGAAAAAACATAACAATAAGATTAGGGTAATGAAAAATTAAGATGAGAAACAATAAAAAGAAATTTTCCACCATCTATACTTACAGTGCATGTGTCCCTATTAAATCAAGACCCCACTCTCATTAATGTTGATGTGAAGTAATTGTTAAGTCTCTTAGTATTTATTTATGTAAACAATAAATGAAATCAAAAAAGGCCAACAATATATGTTTTACGAAACTGAATCCTGGAAAGTTAAAACTTTCAGAACTGAGTTTTGCATGAGATTCATCAATATTAATTTGAATATAAATGCTGCATTTGCATAGGCAATGTGTCAAACACCAGTAATCATAGATATAATTGGAATCGAAACCTTAAACCATTTTGAATGTGTTTTTATTTGTGACTTCTTATGTTGATTATTTAAAAGAATATGTTTATTGCAAACTTTTATGTTCTATATTTTAGCACATGGTTATGAATGACAATAATAAAATTAGATTAATCATAATTAAATAACAAATATTATTTGAAACAAAAGAGATAGTTTTAGCATAAAAAAATACCATTTTAAAACACAGCCTGTAATTGTACTGCGACCAATCACTGACAGCTGTTCTGCAGTCTCAGCTCTTCTCATTTCCCTCTTTGACAGACAGAAAATAAAATATATGTAAATAAATAAAAAGTAAAAGTAGATAAAAAAAATAAAAGAGAAATTAAAAGTTTTGGTTTAAGAGAAGTATAGAAAAGAAGAGAAGAGAAAAATGAAATAAATTTTTTTTATCAATTTCAAAATTATTTGTCCTCTCAATCCCCTAAAAACAAACCATCTTAACTTACTTCTGTTTACACAAAATTATTCCGTCTCGTAAATCAAACAAAATTTTAGTCTCGAAAAATTATTGAATTATTAAGGGATCCATGATTATTGCTTATTATAATTTCAATTAATTTCTTTATACTCTCATTATATAGTAATAATAATAATAGTTTAAATTTTTTTCAAGAATAACAATGAATATGAATATGTTATTTAATAAATTCTTATTTTCATTTACTACAAATACAAACACTGATATAATTTATTTTAGAACAAAGAAGAAAATAAAAATAAATATTTTATTCAAAAATGGAGACATAAGTTAAGTTAGAAGTTTAGAAAAATAAAACTACTGTTATTTTAGGATAGAATGAATAATATATTTAAGAGTTGTATTAATACCACTTAGCTACGTATCTTAAAAAAATAAAAAAATAAAAAATATGTAACTACATACGATCATGAGCACCTAATCGTTTATCCTGATAAGTACACAATACACATTAACACACCTCACTCTCAAACCCACTTCATTTTATCTTCCATTCAACTTCTTCACTTCAGCGCCAGGACTAGTGGTAACCTCTCTTAATGCCATTAACTATGCTCCATTTCATTTCATGTGTTTTGAAACTGACATGTTTTTCTCTTGCTTGATATGCATGTCAAATCATGGAATTCACATGTTATGGCTATTGTGGAAATATTTCACCACATGCAGATTACATAGAGGTTCAACTTCAGGCGTTGAAATGGGGGCAACTTCAACACCCCTTGTGGTTGTTCTGCTATTTTGCTGCCTAGTTTCTGTTTCGCAAGCAGAATACTTGAAGTACAAAGACCCAACACAGTCACTGAATGTTAGAATCAAGGACTTGCTGAAGCGGATGACCCTGGAGGAGAAGATAGGTCAAATGGTGCAGATTGAACGAAGTATTGCCACCCCTCAAGTGATGAAGAATTACTTCATTGGTAAGCTCTCACCCAATCTATGACCAGATACTAATGCCTTATCTGCTACTATACTATGCATAGTAGTTAGTAATGTTTTTCTTTTCCTTGTACAAGTGTATGATTTGTTTGATATAAGGGGTATAATAGTGTTTGCAATTATGGAGGTGACATTAGAAATACATGTGAAGTGATGATTGATGGGCAGGGAGTGTGCTGAGTGGGGGAGGGAGTGTTCCAGAAACAAAGGCATCTGCTGAGACTTGGATCCAAATGGTGAATGGGATCCAGAATGGATCTTTGTCTACCCGCCTTGGGATTCCAATGATTTATGGCATAGATGCAGTTCATGGCCACAATAATGTCTACAAGGCCACCATCTTTCCTCACAATGTTGGGCTAGGAGTTACCAGGCAAGTATGCATATGCTTAACGAGTAGTCATAGTCACTTTCTTCTGTGACAAGATCATTTTTTTTATTTGTAATTTGAAGACCTTGATTGTCAAATGCTACACCCTTCAATTATTATCCTTCATTCAATGATAAACCAAATTGAACTACAGAATTTTTTTATTGAGACTTTTTAGATCTTTAAAATAAATATTATTTCATTTTTATCTTTTAGCACTATCTTTCTGCTTATTATACAATGCTAATAATAGGGATCCAGTGCTGATAAAGAAGATTGGAGATGCAACTGCCCTTGAAGTTAGAGCTACTGGAATTCAGTATGTTTTTGCTCCATGCATTGCGGTAGTGCTGATAATTTCGTTTCTTTCAGATCAAGTAAAAGTTTAACAGTGATCAAATGTCTTAATATGTTGGTAGCCTTTTTCTTCCATAGGTCTGCAGAGATCCTAGATGGGGGCGTTGCTACGAAAGCTACAGTGAGGACCCTAAGATTGTTAAAGCAATGACTGAAATTATTCCTGGTTTGCAAGGAGACATCAGTGAAAATTCCAGAAAGGGGGTTCCCTATGTTGCTGGAAAGTAAGATTCTTAATAGTTAGTAGCTTGAGTTCAGTTGAACCATTAGATTAATTGGTCATTCTTGACTTTTTAAATACTTCCATAGTTCCATGCACATATGTTGGATGGTAATAATCACTCAGTTCCTCTGGTTTATAATTGATAATTATTAGAAGATTTTCTGTATTTGTAAATTATTTTAAGCTTTTGTTCTAAGCATTGAATTGTATTTATGCAATTTTTTTGTTTTTTTGAGATTTTGGACTCTTCTGGAATATCTTTGTAAAATTTTGTTAGTTTTACCTCTACAAAATAGTGTTACATTATTAAACTTGAATGTTGTTTCAACATTTTAATTAATTTGACACAGGAACAAGGTTGCGGCCTGTGCTAAGCATTATGTAGGAGATGGTGGCACTTCCAAGGGTATTAATGAAAATAATACTTTGATCAGTTACAGAGGATTGCTTAACATTCACATGCCTGCATATCATGACTCCATCGTCAAGGGGGTTTCAACTGTAATGGTCTCCTACTCTAGCTGGAATGGCAAGAAGATGCATGCTAATCATTTTCTTGTCACTGATTACCTCAAGAACAAACTTAAGTTCAGGGTAACAAATAAAACTTATTTGATTAGTTCTCTAATAAAGCAATTGAAGTGTACTTTTGGTTCTTTTAATTTAAATTACATGCGACTTTGGTTTTTCAAGTTTCTTTCTTTACCTATTAAGTCTATTTTTAAATATATATAAAAAGATCTTCATTCAAATTCAATGAGTAAACATGCAGTTTGTGGTGTACTCCTTTTGGCATTTTTTCAGGGTTTTGTCATATCAGATTGGTTAGGCATTGACAGGATTACTTCTCCTCCTCATTCTAACTATTCATACTCTATTCAAGCTGGTGTTGGTGCAGGAATTGATATGGTAACAGAAGAAAGAACTTTATGACTTTTTGTGACTGAAATTTAGTATCATGATTTTTCATTTTATTACTACATTTACATTATGTTACAGATCATGGTTCCTTTTAATTTCACCGAATTCATTGATATCCTGGTTTATCAAGTAAAGAACGATATTGTCCCTGAAAGTAGGATTGATGATGCTGTGGAAAGAATCTTAAGAGTAAAATTTGTCATGGGCCTATTTGAGAATCCACTTGCTAATCCAAGCCTGGTGAATCAACTTGGTAGTGAGGTATATTTTATGAAGGATGTAATTTCTACCATATCTTTCAAATGAAAAGATTTATTTTTTTTATCAATTACTGTGCCTTAAACAGGAGCATAGACAGTTAGCTAGGGAAGCTGTAAGGAAATCCCTTGTGTTGCTAAAGAATGGTAAATCTGCTGAGAAGCCTCTGCTTCCCCTTCCCAAGAAAGCTGCAAGTATACTGGTGGCAGGAAGTCATGCTGACAATTTGGGTTATCAATGTGGAGGATGGACAATTACTTGGCAGGGGCTTGGTGGCAATAATCTCACAGTTGGTAAGCCTGTTTGCATGTAAAACATTCATGCAACTGCAACTTGGATATCTGATCATGGTTTTCTTTTTGTAGGATAGTTACGGTATATCTGACAAAATATCATTTTACTAATAGGTACAACAATCCTTGATGCTGTAAAACAAACAGTTGATCCTGCTACTAAAGTTTTCTACGAGGAAAATCCTGACTCCACCTTTGTGAAGTCCAACAACTTTTCTTATGCCATAGTCATTGTAGGTGAACTCCCTTATGCAGAAACATTTGGTGATAGCTTGAATCTAACTATACCCGAGCCAGGTCCAAGCACCATTACCAATGTATGTGAATCTATCCAATGCGTGGTAGTTCTCATCACTGGCCGTCCAGTAGTGATTCAGCCATATCTATCAAAAATAGACGCACTTGTGGCTGCATGGCTTCCTGGAACTGAAGGCCAAGGTGTCGCTGATCTTCTATTTGGTGATTATGGATTCACTGGCAAGCTGGCAAGAACATGGTTCAAGACAGTTAACCAGCTTCCAATGAATGTTGGTGATAAATATTATGATCCTCTATTTCCATTTGGATTTGGGTTATCTACAAACCCAACCAAGCACTAAAACAATATTTGAGATTGCTACTCAAAGGTCTCACGGTTCCTTTTCAGCAAGGAGATTATTTATTGCTTTCGTCAAAGTGAATGATCATGCGTGTACGTTTGTAATGAAAACCTTTTAGAGAAACTTGATTTAGCTCTAGAAAATAAACATGTCATTTAAAACAAAATTTACTGTTTTGATAATTTTATCTTATGAATTTAACATTTTAGTGCGTTTGGATAATTAAATAATTGTGTTGATTGCAAGGATAGAGATGAAACAAAAAATAGTTGTGATTTTTCAAGAGTTAAGGTGAAGTTCTAAGAAGAAGAAAAACCTTGGAGGCACAAATGTTCACAATTTTAACATGTACTGTAAAATCTTGCAATTTTTGGTAAGAGGCTAACGGCAGCAAATGATCCATAAAATCGACCGTACTTGGGATCAAGGTTTATTACTGTACGACATTTATGATACCAAACCAATTGAAAGGGGTAGCGAAGGAGGAAGATCAAATAGATAAAAAATACATAATGAATTCCTGAATTACAGTCATAAAAATTTCAAAAAAGATATTTATCGAACCCAAAATCCTCAATTTGTTCAAGGGTTCTAACATAAACTACCACTAAATGTTTGCTAAAGTGTCACGTCCCCTAAAAGGCAACCTTTCTAGAAGGAATCATCATATTCTTGTTTCCTGGAAATGCATTTCGTGATATATCTACCAAAGACTTGAAGCTATAGGGTTCATGCATAGACAACTCTGACAGAACCTTTCTGTTAAGTTGGATATTCTCCTGCATCAGCCCATGCATGAAGTTCCCATAATTGACCTGCCAAATAAAGGAAAATAAATGTTACGTAGAAAGTGGAAGAAGATTAAATACCTCATAGTATGTAAATATAAACTCAAAATAAAAAGGAGCAACAAAGGTGTTAATGCATGAGAAAAATTACTGATTCTAGAAGCAGTTTCACGTCATATTCAATTCATTTGAGGTTACAGTTGTATCACTCACACCATGTATTCAGCCCGTTATCATTCTAGTACAGGGAATGAGGTTAATTTGAATCCAGACGCAAGTTCACCTAAGAATCCAGGCTGTCTACCAAGCCAGCTATTTTGCTCCAAAGACCACTTTCACTTTCACGACACACATATCAAAGACAAAATCCATCTCTGAAGAAAGAAATTACTGATTAGCTCATCTCATACATCCCCCTATGCTTCCTTGATGAAAAAAGTATTAGCAGAATATAAATTCATTGGATCCCATTTACCATCAGGCAAAGCTCACATCCTACTGAACTTCTAACTAAACCAAATGACAAGTTTTTGGTTTTGAGATGCTTGATACATAAGACAGACTGGGGAAAGAGGGGGGACTCATTGAAATTTATTTCATAAAGAAAATATTACCAAGAGAAAGTAAACACAAAACTGAAGAGCAGAGAATCCAACCATAAGTTTGCAGACTGCCAAAGTAAAGAATTATTCTTATAGGTAACATCAAAAAAAATCTTTTACTACGGAAAGGTACTGCAATATAACTATATTTTTCATGCAGCCGATTTAAAGAAGCAATAGTTTAAATATATAAAGCACAGGTTTTGCTGCCAGAGCTTTCAAGTGGACGTGTTGCTAAAGTAGACGTGTATGTATAATAACAGCTTGATATTACAAGCTTTGGCGGAACTTCAAGTGGAGGTACGAAGTTAGACATGTATATATAATAACATACGGGTAACAAAAGCTTTCAAGTATTGCTGGTTATACATGTGCATATAAAACATGTATATGTACATCTTGATATTACAAGCTCTAGCAGAAGATTCAAGTGCAGATATTGTTAGAGTTATAGATGCATGCATATATGTATGGATGTATAAGAATTACCACAAGGCTCACAATTATAATAATTGTGTCACCAAGATTTTAGACTAAGTTTGGTTTTCTGATAGCACAAATCCACAAACATGCAAATGCAATAGTAATAAATATTTCTGTCTAAAAAACACACTTTAGGCTCTTTCTCGACGAAAACCAAATACACACTTAGTCAACCATGAAAGTTTGAAAACTGGCAAGATTGAATTTATTGGTCTTGTATGGAATTGTAAAAGATTATTGATTAGTGAGAGAAGAAAAGAAGTGAGAAGAGATACCCCATGAACACGGGTGCCAGCATTGATCCTTTGGATCCAAAGAGATCGCATGTCCCTCTTTTTGTTACGACGGTCTCTGTAAGAATATTGCAAGGCCTTCTCCACTCTCTCCCTTGCTATCCTTATGCAATTCTTGGCTCTACCCCTGAACCCCTTCGCTAACTTGAAGATCTTATCCTTGTTCATTTTCTCTTCTTTGTTCTTTCTACAATGAAAAACACATTCATCACATCCCAAAATAAGGGTGAAGTAAAAAGAAAACCCCCAACCCCTATTATTATTTATCAGACACTGCTCTAACCATGCCCACCCCAAGCCTAGATACAAAATTTGACAAAAGAAAAATTAATCACAAAGCATCTCAAAGTTAAAAACTAAGGACTAATATGTGCTCAGTGCAACTTCCACTGACAAGCGTTGTTTTTACAGACTAAGAGAAAGCATATGTTCTCTCAATGGGTCAATTTATACCAATTTTCATTCCCTTCCCTACCGTTCATGCAGTTCAAACTCTGAAGCGTTAATCAAGACTCAGGAAAATACACATAAATAAATCAGTCAAATATGTAAGCCATCACTCTCAGTCTCCCAAAATAGGCACAAGCACGGCACAAAATGGAGCATAATTTATTGAAATAATTTGAAAAAAGAACAATGTATACACTGATGATTAAACATCTCCTTATCCAATAACCCAGCAAAAGATAAGTAAAAATGAATCCCTTAGGAAGCAATTCATTCTCTACAAACAAATCTTCAAGTGATGTGTATGCAAACTCATAACCTATTGAATTAACATAAGAAAAATGAGTACATTAGGAAAATACCTGCCCCCAATTTAAAAGGTGAAACCAATAAGGAGGAGCTAATAGAAGTGATCCAATGATCCCTATGGACAAAAATCCAAACTTGAACCCAAAGGGTAACAGTGGTTGGTTCCGGTCACCCAAAATTTATATATAAATAAGACATCATATACTCTTTTTATTTAAAGGCTATTGCTAAAGTTCTTAATTATTATTGTGAATTGATTAAAATACAAATTTGATTTTTTTTTTCAATTTGGTTTTTAATTTAAAAATACAAAATTCCATACCTTTTAAGTATTTATGTTACATAAAGTTCTTATATAAAATAATTTAAAAGGAGAAGTCAAATTCTTATTCTTATCCAAGACATTTTAGAATTCACTTACATTCTTCAACAAACTGAAATAGATTTTTTTAATGATTTAGTCAAATTGATAACACATGACAAATAAAAAATATATATAATATCAATAAAGTATTTGTCTTGTAAATAAAAAATTATACTGTTAAAAAATTTAAAAAAAAGTAATTGATATTTTAGTAAGAAAAGAAAAATAAATGATAAATATAAGACAGGTATATGTGAGTGAGAAAAAAAAATCTCTAATCTCATATATCTCAATCTTAAAAATAAAGTTAAAGTATTAAGTGAAGTTTATTTATAATTTACTAGGTAAAGATCCCACCAACATGCAGATAAATATATTCATATCATACTATCCATACGCTTTAACATTTAAAATTCTTACAAATATAAAAATTAAATATCACCCTTAAAAGTATCTACACCTAAATACATAATTTTTTTTCAACATGCATAGCGAACTTATAAAATCCATTTGAACTAAATTTGTCTAATCCAATGAGCAGATTTTCATTCTGCTGACCCATTTTCAGAAAAGAAATTTATAATATCCTTTTGGAAGGATTTCGTTGAACAAATTCTTCAGATTTTCTCTTTTCATTCTGAAGATTTTCATGTAACTTTCCAAGCATAAGGATTACATGCAAGTGTTTGAAAATATGTAAGAATAGAAGAAAAGAGGAATGAAATTTATGCTCTACTTTTCCTTTTTGAATGAAATTATGGAAGAAAATCTCAATTGGGGAAAGAAGGGAAAAATAAATTATGAAAGGAGAATGAAATGATAAATGTTTCTGTTTAGGTTTTATTTTCTTAAATGAAAGAAAAGAAGATTTCGATTTACACCCCTTTTCCTTCTAAATTCCATTCTCTTCTTTTTCATCTTTTCTTTTTAAACTAGTAATTGGTTTAGCCCACATATAGCCCAATCAAATCAAGACTCAACTCTCTCTGTCTACTAACTACACCCTTATTCTCAAACATACACATCTTACAACACATATCCTTAAAAGAATTAAAAATTAGTCTTAAAATAAATTTAATTATTTTTTTAATTTAAACTCTCCACTTTTTAATCACATAAAAACACAAACCCTTACATACTATATTTTTCATATTATGTCAATCACACACACACAATATATAGTTATAATGATTGATTAAATAATAAATTATAAGTTAAGGATTCTATTGATGGAAAAAAGTATTAAGTCTTATAAAACTCAATACAAATTCAATTCAATTTCGTATAATGAAAATCAAAAGTAAGAATTTGAAGGCTGATAAAATATCTTTTACTCACATACCAATCGGATAATTTAATTCCTTTATCAGAATCAAATTAATTCAAACAAATTAACAAAAAAAAATATTTTACAACCCATTTGATTCATCAAATAAAAATAATTTTTAAACTCAGACTTGGTGAATTTTGAATACTTTCAAATTCAACTATTAGTTTAATTAACTTCGATCACTTTATTTTTTATCTGTTTCAATAAAAATATTATTCTTACAATAAAATATTTTTTATCAAGATTACATAAAACAATTAAATATTATATCAAGCAACTTCTCTAATTAAAATATGTATTTGAAAAGATCATGTTTATTTCGTTCATATGCCTATTTTCAATAAAATTCAGAGTAACTACTAATATAAATATATAAAAACCAAGTATAATAAAATAATTTTTCAAATTCTTTTATTTGTACTTATATAACGGCAATATTATTCATATATTCTCGAGCTTGGTTCCATCATTTTAGCACTTTTTTTTTGTTTAATGTTGGTTTTGTATGTAGTAGGTTGGTACCTTCTTATTTATTTTTTTAATTAGAAATTAATATTTTAATATCAAATCATGATTCATACTTAGTGGTTATGTGGTTGTCAGAATATCATAAAAATGGAACCATTTGAGAACCTGTATTGATAACGTGGTTATTAAAGAAACAAACTTTTATAACTATAAACAGAATGAAAAAAAATGTAAATTGGTAGTATAAATTTTATGGGTGAAGACATCTTTATCATATTTTCAATGAAAAATTTCTTTTATAAAAAATGGTACTTTTTAAAATAAAATCTACACCTTAACAGGTGACTATAAGACATGAGATTATCTTATATCATAGGACGTGCAGAAAATTATTTATGAAAAAAATATTACAGCTTTAAAATTAAAAAAAGAAAAGACAACTTTCAACAAAATTACTTTTACAAAATTAATCATGTAATCCTAATTTTTCATTATCATAAAAATACGTAGATGCAAAATCAATATCTTGTCCAACTATAACATTTTCATAAATATTTCTTTGCTAAAAATGAATAAATAACAAATAATTTAATTGATTTATTGAAAAAACAAATATTCTAAAATTATATTAATTTTACATATTTACTCTAAAATAAAAATGGTATAGCAATATCATCCTCTACATAATCCACCCATAGACCTAAATTTTTCTCAATAAGTTGTGCTAACCTCTCATCTACTTTTTAAAATGATCTTGGTTGTCTCGTCTAACCTTGAGCGAGCAAAAGATGACAACTGGTATCCTAAAAGAGCTATCAGATACTTGAGGAATCATGATTCCCCACATTCATTTGTTTTCTTTCCGTTAGTATGAAACTCACCAAAAAGATATAGTCAATCAAAATGCATTAAAATTCTATATTTGGGAGTAAAAGTATCAAAAAATTAACGAAAGTTGTATCACTTGCTTGTATACGTCCTGGCCCTTTTCAAGGTCAAAAGAAATCCACATGCCATTTGGTGCCCCCATAGATGATGCATCAAAACAATATAACTTTCTTTCAGACTGGGGAAAACCCCTTCTCTGCCTCGTTCATAAGATTACAAAATCTTTACAACCTATACAAAATTTAACAGTATCAGTAACTGACATTAGAAGATGAGATCCTCCAATTTTTCTTTCTGGAGTCTGGATAATGAATGCCACTACTTCTTGGAGAAAGTGAGATAAGGGTCTTGAGCAATGGTTAATACATCTGGTCTCTCAGCCTGGTTATATGTCAGACACCGTCGGATAAAATCCTGACAAAAAAAGTGTAGATACAGCACACACTATTTTCAGGTTTGACAGTGTTTAGATAGTAGATACATGATACTATATTCTTTCTACAGTAAACCGGATATAATAAAGTGTATATTCATTGAGGTCTTCAATGGAAACCACAACCTTCCTAGTTCCTACACTTGCAACCTTGAAAGATTTTCTTTTGTGAAAATGAACATAACATAAATATAACCTTAGAAGAAGCATAGTTGTGTTCATCACTGAATAATATAACAAAATAAAGGCAACTGCACAAGCTAAGAAGTTAAAAGAGAAAAGTTTTTATTAAGAAATACGATTAATACACTTCTACTATGATTTTTAACGCACCTCAGCACTGATTTATGACATTCGTTTCAATACACTTAAATGAAAAAATTGACGCAAGGCAAAAACAGAATCAATCATGGGCAGAAATTGTCAGTAAAAGGGTGTAACTAACCTTTGCCTCGTTAGAAATGGTAGGTCTAGAAGGAAAGTCAACCTTTCGAGCCTTAATAATTGTGTCCTCACGAAGTATTCTCTCTTGGGTTTGGTGATGCCCGAAAGGACGACGGCCAAAGAGCATTTGATAATACAAAATGCCAGCAGACCAGACATCAACCTGTCTTCCGCAACATGTCAGAAAATACATGAGCCAAATGATGAAAATAGTTAAGGTGATGATGATCAAAGAGTTGATTGTTTGCATAATCCCAGCTATCATGACACTTGTGTCAAAGTGAAATATCCTTTGACCAAAGTGAACGAGTGAGAATAACATCAATAAAAATTAGCTGTGTATTTACAACTTAGAAAATCATTGACCTTTGATGATATAAGAGGTGTCTTGCTGAGCTCAAAGCATTCAGGAGGCAAATACCTGCAAATTGAAAAAGAAAAGGAGCGGATAAAGAAGTTCTACCAAAGTAAATACTGGAATCTCAATGAAACATAAAAAGGAGCACCAAAGGTTAAGCCAGATTGAGAAGAGTGAAGACTAAAACCTACAAATTTGGACCACTTCAAATTTTGGATTCCAGCAAAGATTGTCACCACTTACCAATATGTTCCAGCTCCCTGGGATGTAAGTTCCATACCTTGGGATCCCACATCATCCTCCACTATCTTACTAAGACCAAAATCAGTCACTTTGGCAACACCAAGCTCATCAAACAGAACATTTCCAGGCTTCAAATCATAATGGATAATCTTCTGTGTTCTTTTATTCATGTAAATAAGGCCTTGAAAAATCTGAACTATGATGACCTTAGCCTCCCTCTCAGATAATATAGGTGTTGCTTTAAGGACAGCATCAAGATCCTTCCCTGGAAGAATAAAGGAAAGTCAAGGGCAAAGGGATAGACTAAACAGGAAATCAAACAAAGACAATAAAGTTATTTAGGTTCAAACTCCAAAGAAATATTTAGAGTCTGTAAAATTAATAAAAATAATGAACTTCATAAACTAATTAAGTATATACCACTACAATACTCTAGGACGGTGCAGAATGTGTTTTGGTCGATCTCAAAGATGTCCCATAATCGAACAATGTGACGATGTACAAGAGTCTTGTGAATATTATACTCCCGAATTGCATGCCGTATGTAACTCTGCTTCTTCTCTTCGCTCCATTGAGCATTTAAACCATGAAGTTTGCAAGCAACATATCTATGGTCCACCAAGTCAAAAGCCTGCTGGAAATTTCTTACTTCAAATCACTGCAAAAAGGTATTTATTTACAATTGCCAATGTAGGCTATGTAATTGTCTAGATTCTGGTTTTAGTTTTTTCAAAACCTTGAATAATATTTGCTAAATGAGTAGACTAGCAACAACCTATATGAGTAAAAATGTATTGAAAAAGTACAAAATCATTAGTGGAAATGTTAAATGTTGATACAAAATTTTGTGATATCTAATCATTTTGCCAATGATAAATAGTTCATAGAAGTGTGTTTAGAGAGTCTTGTTAGCATTTTTCCAGCCAAAACAACATCAATATGATCAAATGATTATTATTCCTGATCTGACCTTGTACACCTCACTGAATCCTCCCTTCCCAAGAAGGTTAAGAAGGGCATAACGATGATTTAGAATCTGAAAGTTGTTAAACCGTGAACCATCTTCGTCCCGTATGCGTTTCATCTCGCGAATTAACCTCCCCTTCTCTATTTCATATCGATCCCTCTCTCGCAACACGACTTCCTCTTCCTGAACATTTTCATGCTATTAGAAACATGAAAGAAAACAGTTGGACCAGTAGAGATAGCCACTTACTCTTTTAAGGCTAGCTAATCGACATTTGTAAATTTCATCATGAATTAAAATATCTTCTGCCAATCCAGTCTCTGCATCTGCCCCATCACCCTTATCTTCAACAAAAGAATATACCAAAACAAAAACAAAACACACTATTAACACTTGGAGCAGAGTAATATAGTATAAGATATAGTCTAGTGATTTCTGACTGCGTGAAACAGATATTTTTTTTGTATCAAACTATCCATTTGAACATCTAACAAGTACCATAGCACTCGGAGAATCTACTCTCAAAAGCTAGCTATAAAGGAGAAAGAACCAATCACTTAAATATTCTACCGAATATTCCATTCTACTTAATGTGAAACTTAGGCACTCTATAATACCCAAGTTCCTACTGTAGCACTGCCCCTAAGATGCAAGCAACAAGTTATACCAATTACTTGGAGAACACACGGTCAAAAACTAGCTATTAAAGAAGGAAAACAAAACACTTAAATACTCCATCAAACATTCCATACTACTCAATGAGGGACTTAGGCACCAATGACATCCAAGTTCCCATGAACGTCCTTAAGGAGCATATTTTTATCATGATTTGTATAATATCTGGCGAAGTTATTTAAATTCAATATATACAAAGTACCTAGTGAAGAGATTCAATAACATGCATGCAATGTTCATACCAATACCTGGTATAAACTAAGAGGAGGTGAGAAAGTGATAAGGACTGACGGTCCCAAATTTGGTTCCATCAAACTCTCTTCCCCAACATTAGAAGGATAAGTGCTGAAAGAAAAAAGGAAGCAGAATTTACCAGATTGCTTTTTCTTAAATAACTTCCGCTGCCGCTCAATTGCCTCCTTTGTTTCTACTAGTTGTTTCTGGGGGCAAAACAAAGAATGAAGAGGAAAATGAATTCTTGGTATCACTAATGCAAACTATCTACATAGGCAAGGTTTAATTTGTAAAAAACTAAAACAGAAGTTATTGAGAAATTGATACTATATACCCTGTGCTATAGCCAAAAGTTACAGAGAAGGAAAACACTTGACACTCCAAAAACACTATCCTATGATTTAATTCACTCGACTGAAGCAAAAGAGTTCAGGTTTGATAGAATTTATAATCTTAGGTTAGTGAAAACTTTGTAATTTCACTGCACAATACATGAAAGTATCTTCAGATAATGATAATTTGATTGGATGTGAAAATTCAATCAGAAACAATCAATTTGAATGATACTGATCACAGAAAAAGAAGAATGAATCAGAATCCTAAAAAATGTGTTATAATAATTCCTAAATCAGAAAATCTCACAATAAATCGTAGTTGAATCTGATAAATTAATCACAATCATTAATAATCCAGTACAAAAATTGAAAAGAAAAGTCATGAAGAAGGAGAAAGGAAATGGGACATACAAGCTGGGCATTCAGATCCTTTAAAGCTTGACCATCTTCCCAGGTCTCAGATATGACAGTTCCAGCTCTACAATTCATTATTTCGGTAATAAGAAACTTAGTAAAAAAGATAACATGAAATATAATTTCTTAGTTTTATTTATCTATTTCTGTTGCCAGAATATGAATGTCTCTTCTTTTGGGTAATTATATGTATATGTATAAATTATTAACATGTATTTTTAAAATTTCACAATAGCAACTATCAGCTGTAACAGTTTTGGTGTCAGCAGCTCCACACTGCCATCCGAGATTGATAATTATGTAATTTCTTAAAATGCTCCATGCATACCTGATTACACCAACATTTCCAAGTCTCAATGAGTCTTGTCGTACTTTCAGCCTTGCTTCTTGTCTTTCAGCCTTTGAAACGGATATCAGCAAATCAGATATTATTTTCGTTCTCTGCAAAATAGAAAGATCAAATGTTAATATGCTGCCTATCTGATGCATGATATAAAGAATGCTAATTAACTATTTCGTTGGGGAGGGGAGGTAATGGGGATTTAACTCCTGTAAAGTGAGTAAAGGTTAAGAAAGTAATCTCACTCATTGAGAAAATAATTGTTTAATATCCCTACACATGCATGATTTACTATAAAGCATTGATTTTCTCATTAATGATTAATATTACTTAATGCTTACTATACTCTCTGATGTAAATAGCTTTAAGAGGAGCCAGATCATGGCATCGTCCCATTTATTCTATATCAACAAGGAGCTGTCTAAGATTTCTAGTTCAATTTTGCATACAGAATTCAAACAAATAAGATTTAGTATCTGCACTCAGTTTCATGAACTGTAAGGACAGCCACTGCTCATTATTTAGATAGAAGTACATAATTAGCATTTAAGTGTTTTGATAGACTCAAGAAGAAAGCTTTAATTACAAATTCTGCACAATCAAAAACTGAAAATATCACACCTTAGGCTTCATTTGTTGTTCATGATCAGTCATCTCCTTCAGTTCCTGCACGTGCCAAAATATAAAAACAGAAATCAACACATCAACTTCAATAATTCTCAATTCTCTTAACTTTAAAATATATTCCTTGTTATGTTGTTCCCAAAACTGGGAATACTTGCTTATTAGTCAATGTTATCAAAATCATGCAATTTGAAAATAGAATCACTCGATTTGGTCCTTTTCACTAGCATCTAGTATTTTTTCTCTGGCCACAACAGCCCTGGGCTAGATCTGTGGCTAAAATGGTAAAAGATACAAAAATTTTAAATTTTGTACTTTCTTCTTCAAAAATGTGTATATAAAAATGGCTATATCTGAGCCCCTGTGGTACTATTACAAAATGCAATTGCATATAAGATTTAACTGTCTTGGTTTGGCTGTGAGATTGCAACAGAGCAGTTCAAATCTGCACAAACCAAACAGAAAAATACACACTAATTTCAAATCTAAAAGCCTTTTTTTCAAAGAACAGCAAATAAGGTAGTATTGAACATTTATTAAACACGAGAACAGGAAGATCTTTCTTGGATCCAAAAACAGAAAGGTGCCATAATAGCAATTAAGCTTCATCTCCTAGTATAAATGTATCATGAATCAATTTTTTATATTCAAGTCTGGACTTCATCTTTGAATCCGAGATTTATGTAAGACATATCTTTGAATCCTTCTTATTGTGATATGACTATGTCATTCATATACCTTTTCTAACTGCTGAGTAAGATTATGATAATCAACTGCTTCTTGCTTTGATTTACGCAATTCCTCCTCCAAAGCAACAACTTTAGCTTGTAAAGATGCAACTTCATCCTAATTTAAGATAAAGATGAAATAAAATTAGAAAAAAATTGAAAATTACAAGCTTCTGATACCTCAATAAAACAACAATGAAGAGTTGAAGTATCAACAATGTCATTGGATCTAGTGGACGGGGTAGAAATGAAAGAAGTCATACGAAATTTCTATTTATTTTCATATAAAGGCACACACTTTACAAATGGAATTAGGCAAAAGCCATACCTCCAATGAAACACAATTATCATTACAAAACTGATCACTGGGTTTGCCACCCTGCAAATAAATATAAGCTCTATAGGGTATTATCGAGGAGTACAAAATAAATTAAAATGTAAAATTAATTGCTTAAGCAATATGAAATTCCTAAACTTATAAATCTTCCATTCGTAGGAATCAGAAAATATTCCTATTTGCATAACAAGAGGTAAAAAGACGCAACCAGACAACAATGTCAAATAAGCATTGCTGATCAGAGAAAACAGAGAATGATTTATAAGACATTACAATGATATTTAGTGACCATTGAAAAAACCAAGCAACAAAAATCGACTACCAAAACCAATGCAATTAAATTTCCTTTCAGCTACGGACTATAGATGATATAATCAATTCTTCCTGGTGTAATCCTTTAAGTCAAGAATTTAAAACATCAGAACTCCATTAAAAACAGTTAAAGAAGACACAGGTGTGCAATTATGCTTCCAATCACGTATAGACAACAGATAGGATCACCATTAATACGACCAGTTTAGAAAAAAAAAAACAATAGGGACAATTGAAAAAATACAACTACAGAAACAAATATTTCATGGGAATGAGCATACTTTATGGTGTACATTCTCGATCTGACCATTTGAAGCCAAAACAGTTGGAGGAGAAATTAGTGTTTTGGTCTGATCATTAACTCTGGAACCCCGGCCTCTGCCTGAACCAGAACTCCCTCTTCCACGACCATGTTTCTTTCTATTCATTTCAATGTGCATTTTCGTCTCCATAGCATCCAGACTAGTTTGCCTTCCATCAGTAACAACCTAATACGTATATTATTTTCAGTTGGATTAGAAATCACTAGATAACCAGTTTCTAAGACAAAATATAACTTGTTGTTGCTAAAGTCATCAAAATACTAGATACAGAAGATGATGAGAACAATACATTTATAAAGGATGCAATTTATCCAGTCAGTAGCTGTATTTTTAACATGAGATGCAATTATTGTGTATAAATCAAAGAGTGTATCAAGTCATAAAAACCAACCTCAACACATTCATAAACACTGGTGTCGCCATCTTCTTGAAGTTTTTGGCGCTTCTGCGTGTTGGCTTGTATCAAGAATGCCCCACCATTCTGGAACAGACGATGATACCAACAATCTAAACGATCAAGTTATCAAAGAAACATGTTTCCTTACATCTACCGGTTTCCCAGATCATTAAGTCATCAACATAGAAACAGCGGCAATGAACACAAAACACACCACCCACATTTATTATATCCTAAACCATAGATAAATAACCAAGCAATAAACCACCAAAATAAACAAAAGATACAGCAGAAATTAACATTGAAAATCCCTGGCAACACAAGAACATAAGCCAAAACCTAAAAACAATAGTTCTCCAAAATGCAGTCAAAGTACCAAACTCATGGACTGAATAAGGATAAAACTTACATCATCATCGGAATCACTTGAAGTGGATGGTTCCGCCGAATTTTCGGCAGCCCGACCAAATTTTCCAGCCGAAGGAACAGACACAGAGGACCAACCTGGTTGCTGAGCAGAGGTTGAGGAACCCTTACCAACCATACGAGCTTCCAACTTTGCAATCTTTGTAGGCAGAGACTGATCGGATTGGTTTGAAGAGTTAGACGAGAAATGAATGAGCATGTCATCTGACATTGTTGCTGTAACTGCAAACTGTTTGGCAACAAAAATAAAAAAACTTCTCAACTCAAAATAAACCAACAATCCAGAAAATTCAACTCATTTAGGAGGGGAAATGGCTCATTAAATGTGGAATAGAAGATGGTGAGTAGAACTAGGCCATACCCATTCGTGATGAAAGGTGCCAAATTTCCACAGACCCACCTGAAAGAATTGGGATTTATGAAAAGGGAAAACGGCAGAAACAGGTGAAGAAATCAGGTAATCAGAGAACTGAGACGGCGATTTGATTGAAAGGAAAAAAAAATGAAACTTTGGGAAATTTTGAGTGTCTTCAGCCTTTTGGGCAAAGAACTCAAAGAATTAAGTGAAATAGAGAATCTAGGGTTTTGTCGTTTGGTAAAGTGGTGAAAGAATCAAAAGATTAGAGGGAAGAATGAACACTGGGGAAGTGAAAGAAAAAGGCATGACTGCAATAACAGGCGAGAGTAGGGAGTAAATTCAGTGACTTTAACTCAGGAACTGCATCATGAAATTGAGTCACTGTGAACCATTTGATTTTCATAAATGTTTAAGATTTTGCCATGTGTCCATAGATATTTTTTATAGACAATTACTTTCATTGAATCAGCTCCAAGTCAATCTCTTGATCTTCTCTGAAAACTTCAACTTTTTTCATGTAAGAAATGTAATAATTTAATTGCTTTGTGTTTACATCAAATACAAATACACAGGTTGTTTTGGTGATTGTTTTGTCCATAAAGAGATGTTCCCGGAGGAGAGAAGTGCATCGACCGTTACACATATTTGAATGACATGTGGCAAAATCTGAAGCATGTATAAAATCAAACGGTTCACAGTGCAGTTCTTGGGTTAAAGACACTGAATCCACTCCCAGAGAGTTACAAGGAATGATTTTTCTATTTGTGGGAATGTGGCTTTTCTGAATCTGTTGGGGGCTGCCATTGTTCAAAGAAGGTGCTATGACTAAAAATTAGAACATGGAAGAACAGTACAAGTTAAAGGGGAAGAGGACTAGAAAAAAAGTGTTGTTCCACATATATGTATGATACCATGTCGATGTAAAGTGTGTTTGAATGTGATGTGATATGGTATTTGTGCTTCTTAAATGCAGTGAGCTATTATTATGAATGATGGTAGATTTTTTCTCACTTATTTGATTTATATGATAATAGTATTTTAAATTTGAATTTTTTAGGATCTATGTAGTTATAGTGAATTACTAGTTACAATTAATTAAGAGAGAATATTTACTAGCTAGATTGAAAAAAAGATAAAAAGAGGTTGATATACCAAATATGTTGTTTTAAAATTTTGGAGATGTTGAGAAGACAAAATATATTTTGCTCTTTGCTTCACATCTAACAGCTGACAAGATCTTAAGGTGTTTGCGTCCATTTTGATAAAAATTCTAAGATTGTGTTGCTCTAAAAGTAAACATCAAATTAAAATATCATCAATATTTAAATGTTATGTTTAAGATGTGGAAGAAGAACTATTTATAACATAATTATGTATAATGATATCATGCATTTAAAGAAGCTTTTGCTACCAATGACATATGATATTATATTTATACAAAATTATTATAAAACTATATTTAGTTGTAATTCATTATTTGTGTCATAAATGATATTATATTTATATTGATTATAAAAAGTTTAGTGATCCTTGTTCAGCTATTTTTTAAAAGTAATAGTTTTATATATTTGTTAGAACAAAACTTTTATAGTTTATCTGAAATTTATTCACCTTAGAAAATTTAAAAAAAAATCTAGTCAATATATCAACCTAATTGAAATTAATATGTTTTAACTAATGTGTTCAATATAATTAGGTAACTATTAAACATAAAATCCAAGAATTTGACTGTTTTTTTCTTTTTTTCATTATATTTGTAATTTGTTATAAGTTATACCAACTGAAAAAGATAATAATTATTTATATTATTAGCCTTAAAAATAAGGTTGTCTTGTGTAACCTATGTAGTAGCAAGAGATTCACTTAACACATCCTAATCATTATAATTTATATTACATTCTTATCTTCTTCTTTTTTACTACACTTAAACATGGAAGCATCATTCACATTATATGGATAACCAAACATTTGTCAGCAATCTAACTATACATTCTTTTTTATATCAATTTAACATACAATACAAACTTTTTGTACATGAGGAATAAATGAAGACAAAATCTTTTCTTCTAAATCTTAAAGATAACTATTACTCTCCTTCCAATTTAGTTAATCCACTTATATTTCATACATTACCTGAATTGTATAATTAAATAAACTAGAAATTAAATATACTTTAAAAATCATTTTCCAATTTATTTCACATATTTATATTAACACCCAAAGCAACTCCATTGTTACATAATTTTACTTTGTATATGTCTAAGATATATATTTACTATTTCATCTTATTTTAAATTTTTATTTTAGTTTTCTAAGTTTTTTTTATTCTAGTTTCTTAATTTGTCTTTGTTATATTAAATTTATTATCTTATAAATTTTTAATAGCATCACTTCTCAATATTTTGATCGGTGGAGAATAAAACAATTATGAAAGGTCTTGATACACATGATTATTTTGTTTAAATTTAATTTTACTATGTTTTAAAAAAAATCGTAAAAAAATTCTTTAATTAATTAAAATTATTAAAATTGTCCCTCTAATATTATCTTTTGTATTTTTGAAATACTCATTGATTATAGCTAACCCAACCCGAGAAGAGTCTTCAGCCTCTGATGAACTATTAGTGGAGCATTCAAAATCACCATTGTTTGTGTTTGGATTTTAAGATATTTGAGCTCTGGTATTGCTTTGGAAACTGTTCATTATTTTGATCTTTACTCCAATCAATTTGCAGATGTGAGCATGATAATGTGTGGGTGGAGATGCTTGCATGAAGGAGTTGTTGGAAAAGAAAATTCTGATCATTTATTTGTTGCTAGTCAGAACACTGACATGTGGAAAAAGCTGCCAGAAATTTGCATCATGTGTTATTTTTTAAAACTTGATTTCAATGGTTAAATATGTTTTTCATTTCAATATACTGTGTCAGTTTTGTAGGTTATTTGGTGAAATTGCTTTAGAAAATATTGATGACTATTTGATCTATATTTGGAATAACCAACATCTTTATCTATATATTTTTAATTAAAGGAGAAGAATAACAAGTTATTTTAAGCGAGGTGGTATTTTGGTATAATCATAATTTATTGAAATTATTTTATGGAAAATTCCTATAAATATTATAACTTTTTATGAAAAACATGTTGATTACTCCAAACATTGTGTTTAAGGTTTTTCATTGTGAAAGTGAACAAGTTAGGATATAGTTAAGCTGTTAGAAGGAACTCAATCTATATTCTATCTAAGGAAGAAAAACAGTTTTGTTTAAGGTTGTTGATTGTGAAAATCAACTAGTTAGGCTAAGCATAGTTACAACATTAGAATAAGTAGATGAAGGAATTTGATCCAGTAATTATGAACTAACTTTTGCATTTATATTCATCTATACAAAAATGTGCAAATTTATAATCGTGTGTTTAAATATAATCATTATATAATAGTTATAATTCATTTGTAACGCTTTATTAAATATTTTAAACGCATTACTTTCATGCAGCCACCTAACATTAACACGAATTATGGTTATTTTTTTTCTGATCTAAAATCTAACTTAATCTCATCTTTTATAATTCTAAAATTCAAACAAAATATTTATATTTAATGGAGTAGATTGCGCTTATTTTTATTTTGATATACTTTTCATAAATATAAAGGGAGAAGTTAATAGAAACTTGTGCAATAAACATTGTTTCAGATTGAATAAACATAAACTTTGCAACTGAGATATGATTTTATATAGAATATATTTTAAAAAACTAGTTAAATGATAAAAGGAGATGTAGAACTAACTTAATTATAAGAATAAGACTCTATACTAACTTAACCTTAACCATTGTGTAAAAAAAAATCATTATTCACATGTATATATATATATACAAAATTCAACCATATAAATATATATCTAGCAAATATATATCATAATACATCAAAACTTTTTAATTTAAGCTTCTAAGAATACAAAATTAAATTTTTTACACTAAAAATAAAAAAAAACTTAAATTAATTATCAGAGTTTTAATAATTAGAAACACATATTAAAAATTTTTGCATTTTTTTAACATTTCGAAACAGTAGTCAAAATTATAAAAACTTTAAGACAAAAATAAAGACAAGTATATTTAATCAAATATTCAAGTTATATCAAATGTTTAGAGTTTTATAAGTATTCTATGTAAACCTGAGCTAAAACTTATATAATATATTTTTGTAGAGAGCTTAAACTGTTTTCTTTTTAAATTCTTTTTATTTATTTTTATGAGGTCTTAATCTCATATGGAGATTAAAATTATATAATTAAAAGTGATTGGATACTCATTGAGACCATGAGTGACATGTGTACTTATTGCAATCATTATTTAATTAGTGGAACCAAAAAATAACCAGACATACACCATGAGTTTGGATGAACTAATTTAGATTATGTATATGTTGTTCTTTGTGTTTGACCACTACACAGTCTATTCCAATCTTTTTAGTTTAGTTTTCTTAAAAAGGAGTTCAAAGTTTTATTTAATCTTCTTACCAAGCTAGTTATTCCACAAAAAAAAGTCATAAAGGCATCGCCTTAAATATTTAGACCAAAGATGTTATCTTAATTTCTTATAGTTTTTTTATGACTTATTATCAAATCTCCTTGATATATTCTAATCCATAAAATAGTATCAAAACTAATAGTTCGTCCTTATGATCGAGAATAATACAATATGAAGTGGTGATAAATCTTAAATTTGTTAAATTTATATTTAAAGTCTTCTAATTGAGATTTCAAAAAACGTCTTTATTGTAATAAACAACATTAGAAGTTGAGTTACTTGTAGTTAAAAAATGTTTTCACTCAATGTGAAAGAAAATCACACTTGAAAGAAAGAAAATTGTTAAGAATTTAAATATGAGTTGAAAGTCACACAAAAGATGTTAATGAGCAATATATAAAAAAAACATAAACTCATGGTTATACACGATGTCTTAATCTTTTATATGAATTTGCTTATGATACATTGATGTTGAATATTATTAATATTAAACCAAACAAAAAGATAGATACAAAACGTATAATTGATGTGACATTTTTTCATTCTAGTCACTAATCACAACTTGAGTAAAAGTAAAATTATATAAAATTAATGGTATAATATTTTAAAAAAATGAATAAGAATAATTTCAAAATTGAAAAAAGAAGATGCTAGAGAGAGAGACAAAAGAGAAAAAATGAGAAAGAAAAAGAAAAGATATGTCCTAAATATAATGTAATAAAAGAATAAAATAGTTTAGATACAAAAGATAAATTAACAAGGTTTATATATTTTATATAAATATTAATTTTTATTAATAAAATATGTTATAAGAATATTTGTAAGTTTTAATTAATTTTAAACCATTATATTATTTTATTATAGATAAACTATTTTAGTTATATTTAGTTCATTGTTATATATTTTTCATGGTGCATATAATATTATTTTTTTAAAATATATTAGCATGCTTGTATTCAAAGTTGAAATAAAGTGAAAATAATATATATTTAAATAGATATTAAAACAATTTAATTTTTTAATATATATATATATAAATAGTAAAAATAAAATAAATTTTAATATATATAAATAGTAAAAATAAAATAAATTTATTATCTATCAATATTAATATATCGAAGTATATTTTTAAATAATAAAGTAAACATTTTAAATAATATCATTTCTTTTATGAATAATATAATATAAAAAATTATTTAAAATCTTATTTCATACAAAATTAAAAAAAATTGTTTATCTTTTGTAAATTGGTAATAAAGGAAAATAATAAATTCATGACTTAGGAGTGGATGAAAAAATAATAATAAAATGTCTAGTGTAAAAAAGTAAAAAATAAGATTAATAAATATTTTAATATTAATAAAAATAAATATAAAAACTATTTTTGTTTGAAGATTAATTAGGATAATATTAAAACTTTAGGTATCCATTTGTCAAATAATAAATTTAAGGATTTATTACAATTAAATTAAAGTTCAAGATATTTATTTGTAACTGGGTTAAAATTGAAGAATCAATTTAAATAAAACTAAAGTCAGGATATCTATTTAAAAAAGTAATATTTAAAAATGTTAAATACTCATTTCCCTAGAATTCAACATTTATAAAAAAACCACTTTTAACAATATTAAAGAAACATTATAAACTACTATTTTTTTAATAATATAATCACACAAAATTTTTAACTAACAAAAAAAATAAATAACTGATTAAAATATGTTGCTAAACATAATCTATGCTATGCAGAGTTTTTTTATGATAATTTTTCACACATGTATATTATTTTTGGAAGATGAAAATTTATTAATTCAACCTGAATAGAATGTGTTTCTGTTCATACTTGAATTAATCAACTAATAGTCTATCATATGATTAATTTATACCTAAAGTTTGAAAATATTTATTTGACTTGATGTTGTAAAAAATCAAATTATTTCTTACAGAAAAAATGTTTAATATATTGCTTAGCATAAATTTTGGCTTTAAGAATCAACATGTTACAAACAACTGCAAAACAATGTACATAGACATGTTTTATATACAATCTCACATAATTGCAAACAAACATCATAGAAAGTTACCACGTCCTAAGAAGCAAAAGAAGAAAAAAACAAAGTTTCTCTGTAGTACAAAAAATAAATAAATAATTTTTTAAAGTGAAAAAAAGTTAATATTCTTAATAGATTCTTTTGTTTGTTTCAGACAGAAAATATTTAAATTTTTTCTGGGACACACGTCAACCATGCAAAATTATTTAATTCTTTTAAACATAAATTTGGAGATGCACAGTGTCTTTAATTATATTTTTGTTTTTTCATTCAATATGATTAGAATAACTATAAAACATGTTTTTTTAAATGGGTGGGAAGAAAAAAAATAAAAAAAATAAAGAGAATAAAAAATAATAAAAATACTCTAATATATTTCATTTTAAAAACTAAACAAATTTATATTCTTTTTTGTTGAAAAGGAAATCTTATGAAACATCATGCAAACCAGACATAAATTTGATCAAAACAACACAGTATGTGTTAAAAGTCTATATGATCGCTAATATTTATAATAAATAAATAGTTTTAGAAAAGTTATATTATGGTAAAAGTATAAATGTACAAAAATGTAACTTATATTATAGATATTTTACATTTTTAATTATTGATAATAAAAAATAATCTCGATATAATTTTTCAATTAAAAACACTTAAAAATACTAAATTTTATAGATAAACATAATGTTATCAATATTTATTAATTTTGTTAATGGTTTAATTTTATAAGAAATTATAAATAGAATGACTTTGCTAAAATCGATAAAGTAATTATTAGTTTATTTAGTTAAAATATCAATATATTTCTATCATAAGAATTATATTTATTATGATAAATTTAAAATTTAAATATTTTAAGACTTTTTTTAGGGGAGTATATGAGATAAAATTCAAAAACATTAATTATAAAAATAATAATAAAATTATCTCAAAGACATTTGTAATAAAATAAAATGTTAATTCAAATATAGGAAGATCTTAAAAGTTAATTAGTAAAACATTAATTATAAAGACTTTTTCTTAAAGTAAAATTTATAAGCATATCTTAAAAATGAATGTGTGCCAACATAAAATGTAAATTAAAATCTTATATGATGTGAACGAATATAATATAAGTTAATCTAATCAATACAAAAGTGTTTATTAAAGTATAATAAAATAATTTATTTTAAAAGTTTTTAACTTATAAAGTATAAAATACTTCAATTAATTTATAATTTATAGTTTTTTTATTTCTTATGTTTTAATATATTTTCTTATAATCTTTAACTTATTTTTATGTATTATAATCTATGTTAAATTTTACGAGGACAAAGTTATTTGTTCTACTTTTTTGAATTCACATATCTCTTCAATATAAGACAAATTACTACTAGTCTCAATTTAAACAAGAATCTCCAATCAATGTTCTACAAACATTCAAAACTAAATATTTTTAATATTTGTTATTTTTTATTCATTTAATTTAAATTAAAAAGAAAATTAATATTAAAAATTGAAATAACTAATATTTCATTATATAATATTATATAACAATTACAAATAAATAATTATATAACAATTACAAATAAATAAAAATTATAAAAAAAATCAATGTGACAATAGTTTAATTGATAAATAAAAAGATAAAATTTTAAAAAGTAAATAAAAAATAATTTTGATTAGTACTCATTGGATAGAAAAATTTAGATAAAATGATTTGTTTAATTAAAAAATATATACAAATTTTAAAAATAAAAACACCTAAATTCGCAATAAAAATTTTATTATTTTAAAATCTAAATTTATAATTACATAATATATTTTTGTTTTAAAAATATACCTTTTTACATATATTAATTAACTTTTAAACCAATAAACAAATTTATCCTTTCATAATTTATAAATTAGAAATTTATTAACTAACAATTAAAAATTTCTTTATCAACCATGTTAACTTATTAGTTAACACTGGTCACTTATAAATTAGTTTTACCAAAGAATAAACTTATTTGCAACCCCACTTCCCCACTTTTAACAAGGTTGAAACCTGGGAATTGTAAAAAAATGTAGATTTAATTTTACAAATCATCAATATAGTTTGTTTGATAAGTAAATATTGAATACATGTAACTCACTCCACTTAATTAAGTGGTGATCTACATTCCTTCAACAGCCAATAATTTATTAATACAGAGACTCATGACTTGAAAGAAAGAAAACATTATAAATAAATAAATGATCACTAAATGTTATTAAATGAATTGCATGTATTAATAATTAATGAAAATAATAACTATCACTAAATGCTAAAAATGTTACTATTATTTAAAAATAGTTAATTTTCATATCAGTCCCTTTTAAGAATGAAGAGAAACGTCCCATAACAATCACCATTGCAAAAATAAACTATTTGTTAAATGTATATTTAATTCTTTATAGTTTTAAATAATTTAATTAGTGATTAGTATTTCACACCATTATCTAAAGTTTATTACCTTTAATCTTAATATCATAGCATAATAATTATAATAAATAATTTATGTTTATAACTTGACCCATTTTTTATATATATAGATGAGAGAAAAAATTATACCAATTTATTTTTTATTAATTATTATATAATTAATTTGCTATAAAAATACAATTTTGTTAATTTTCAAAACTATGTATAAGAAGTAATTATACCAATGCAATTTATTTTCTATATATATAGTATTTTTAATCTAATAGCAAAAATAAGAGCACATAATTAATTTGGATTGATTAGCATGGTTGAATTAGAGTTAGAGTAAATATAGATGAAGAGAGAAGTGTTAAAAAAGTGTTAGAAATTCTAATATAAAAAATATTTTATTTAGCAGTTATTGAAGAGAGAAGAAGATACAAAATTGTCCAAGAAAGTGAGGGGTGAAATACCGAAAGTGGACAAAGCCCCAAATAAAAACCAAAGACATTTCTCCCTCTCGTCTCGAGCAATAGGAACACAGCAATAGCTTCTGGTGATCTCGTTTTCTTACAGTGCTCTTCCCCCTTTTCTCTCCTCTCTCTCTGTCTCTCTCTCTCTTTCTCTCTCTTCCATTGCTTCCCCACAAGTAACGCCACGCGAGGTCAATTGCGTAATCGCCATGACTGTGATGACTCCTGCTCCCATTGACGTACGGTTTCTCACCCTCACTCTGCAACTACCTCGTGCTCTTTCTCGCGGCTTCATTCACTTTTCAATTTCGCTTCTCGTGTCTCGTTTTCTCTTATTTGCTTGCATGATTTTGTTGCTTTTGCTGTTCCGGCGAATGGTGTCAATTTAATTGTCGTTTTGGTTGGAGGGTTGGGTTAGCGGGGAGTGATGGGGTTTCGTGTAGGGGTTGTGGTTTTGATCTGCGCTACTGGAATTTGCTTCAATTACGTTGCATTTCGTGCTCGGATTTTGGGGATTTAATTGGCTTTATTTCTTCGGTGGATCCGGAGTACGGTGATAGTGATTATTTTTTGTTTGGTGTTTGGTTCTTGCAGCAGCAGGAGGATGAGGAGATGCTTGTCCCACACACTGATTTGCCGGAGAATAATCACCAACCCATGGAAGGTACTTGTTGCTTTCTCACTCTTTTTGATCCGTCGAGAAACCCCCGCTATTTTTGTTACTCTATTTATTGGCTTTTATGTGATCTATTGGTATTCCTCTTAGAGTACAGGGAGCCACTTCATGCATTTTTTGATTGGCAGAGAGACAGAGAGGGGAGGACTAAGTGACGAATTCGTCCAAGAGTTTTAGGTTTTCTAGATAAAAAGTGATTTCTTGTTAGTTTACATTTTGGGGATGTTGTCTATTTTCGATGTCTTTATTGATTGTGTCATTGTCTTTCTCTCTCCTCTTGTTTTACTTATTTTTTTAACAAGTAGAGGACCTAGTTCACTTGTTGTTTCTTCCCCTGGTTTTCAGCTGTTTTAAAGCATGATACTTAGTTGTTCTTTTTCGTTGATTTTGATGATCGTTAGTTGTGGCACAACCTGATGCTGCCAACACTGTGGAGAGCCAGCCTGTCGAGGATCCTTCATCGACAAGATTCACATGGAAAATTGACAACTTTTCTAGAATGAATTCGAAGAAGCTCTATTCAGAAATATTTGTTGTTGGTGGATATAAATGGTATCGACAGTCGTCTTTTCACGTTGGCTTAGTTGATTAATGATGTGCTATCTTTAATGATCTCTTCTGAATGTTGTCTTTACTGAGCAGGCGTGTACTTATTTTCCCAAAAGGGAACAATGTGGACTATTTGTCCATGTATTTGGATGTTGCAGATTCATCTAGTTTGCCCTATGGCTGGAGTAGATACGCACAGTTTAGCTTGGCTGTTATTAATCAAATCCAAAATAAATATTCTGTGAGAAAAGGTAGTCTCTTAAGTTTGTTCCTTGCAATTGTTACAAGATGATGTACCATATATGTATGTAGAAGAGATCATTGCTTGAGCTAAAATTATAGGAAGTGGTTGGATTTTTGCTGCAATTAATTTAAGAACACTTTATATATTTGTGTGTGTGTGTGTATTTATTTCCTTGTAGTATTGTATCTAAATCTGGATATGTTATATTACCTATCTTGAATGAACTGTTGTCATTAACATGCTAATGAATGCTCTAATTTCACTGGTTATTGGTTAAGAAATAAATGGGAAGTATTTATTATTTAGTGCATGTAATGTGTTGAGAAGTTAAAGTGCTTTACCTTGTATTTAATACTTTGTATTTTTGAATTTGCCATGGGATAAAAGTAATGAGAGAAGAAAGTGAAAATGCTCATGGTTTTTTGTTATTCTCGTTTCATATGTCCTGTTCTAACTTCGTTTTACATGATGTTGTAGACACGCAGCACCAATTCAATGCACGAGAAAGTGATTGGGGTTTCACGTCCTTTATGCCGCTCGGTGAATTGTATGATCCTACCAGAGGGTATCTCGTGAATGACACTATTGTTGTTGAAGCTGAGGTTCTTGTTCGTAGAATTGTTGATTACTGGACGTATGATTCAAAAAAGGAGACCGGCTATGTTGGACTTAAGAACCAGGGTGCTACATGTTATATGAATTCTCTACTCCAAACTTTATATCACATTCCTTATTTTCGAAAGGTCAGGCACTATTTTTCTTTTTCTCTCATAAGTTTAGTTGTTTGGCTGGATAGTGATGAAGAAGTTGGGACTTGGTCCTGGTGGTCATATTTCAGGCTGTGTATCACATGCCAACAACAGAGAATGACATGCCCTCTGCTAGCATCCCTTTGGCTTTGCAAAGTTTATTCTACAAGCTCCAGTATAGTGACACCAGTGTTGCAACAAAGGAGCTCACTAAATCTTTTGGATGGGATACATATGATTCTTTCATGCAGCATGATGTTCAAGAACTGAACAGAGTCCTTTCTGAAAAACTGGAAGACAAAATGAAGGTAATGGATGGCCTTTTGGATGTTCTGTGCACAACTTTTTGTGGAATATTGTCTCAAATTCATGATGATTATGTTTGTTTTGTCATTAGGGAACTGTTGTTGAGGGAACTATACAGAAGTTATTTGAAGGACATCATATGAACTATATTGAATGCATCAATGTGGACTATAAATCAACTAGAAAGGAGTCGTTTTATGGTACTTCCGTGTGCATTTTGAAGTTAAATTATTTGCTTAATTTTACCATGCCAGTTGATTCTAATTTAGTTTTACATATCTTTGCAGATCTTCAGCTTGATGTGAAAGGCTGTCCTGATGTTTATGCTTCCTTTGACAAGTATGTTGAAGTTGAACGTCTTGAAGGGGACAACAAATATCATGCCGAACAATATGGTTTGCAGGTTGGTTGCAATCGTTAATTTCTGACTCTGCTTGTAATAAATCATCTATAGAAGTTCTAAATCTTTAGTTCTTATACTTTGACTTTACAAAAATAATTTTGTTGAAGTTCTGAACTGAGTCCTTTTAGTTTGTTATAGTTACTGTCTGAATGCAATCATGTATATAAATTTTTAATCTAGTTTCATATATAAACTGACGATTTTTCGTTTTTTACAGGATGCTAAGAAGGGTGTCCTATTCATTGATTTCCCTCCTGTTCTTCAGCTTCAGCTGAAAAGATTTGAATATGACTTCATGCGGGATACTATGGTAAAGGTTGGTAGTCAAACAGACTCTGCTCTATATGATATTTTCTTCTCTAGGTACTTTATTTGCTACCATATCATAAAGTTCGCATTCAGTCAGAGTAAGGTTCAAACAATTTCCTGTATCTCAACTATTAATGCTATTGAAGATTATTTCGATTAAATTATTTACTTATGCTGGACAATCTGTGATATCCTTCTTTATTTGTGGTATGTATTCATTTACAATACTGATACTTCATGCAAGAAAGTGATTCAGCACATGTCTTGTGCTGGTTAATAGTGCCCTGCGATGTTGAAAATCATGAAGAATTTCTGCAAGCATTTTTCTTAATACTTTTTTTAAAACGGAAACTACTATTTTGCTTTTCTTTTCTCTGAGTGGAAAATGTTTTGGTTGTTCGTTTGTTTGCACACGTGTATGTGTATTTAAAATTTGTGTACATTGTTTGAAACAATCAGCTGATATATTTTCTGCTAGAGAAATCACGGGCATTACTTAGTTTTACGATTTTGTCCGTGGATTCTCATTTACTGGAATGCTTAAACTCTCTTTTCAATACATGGAAGTTTATTTTATTTTATTTTTCATTCTGCCTTGTAGATTAATGACCGTTATGAGTTTCCCATGCAACTTGACCTTGATCGTGAGAATGGAAAATATTTATCACCAGAGGCTGATAGGAATGTCCGCAATCTTTACACACTTCATAGGTAATGTTGTTGTAATGGCAGCAGTATATATGTTCTCATGATTTTATCCATTTACCTGAGTCAAGTACAATCTATGACTTCTACAGTCTAAAGAAAAAAGAAAAAAGAAAAAAAAGTGATAAAATAAAATAAAGAGAAAATGATGTGAGGATAGAGAATGGAAAGAAGGAAAAAAAAATGTTTGGGAAGCCATCTCAAGCTTTCTGAATTTTCCAAACCAAGTGGGGGATTGAATTTTAAATCATCTTGGAACAATAAAACTTGGATTGTTAATATTAAAATTTAGGAGTTACCATTTAAAAATATTAATAAAGTTCATCAAATTGGTAATTTTTCTTTGTCAATGCTGATGGTTTCCGTTAGTGTGCAATTACAACTTTTTATCTGAATGCATATTTTTATGTGTGATGGTCATTGCTGACAGATTTAAATTTTTTTCCAGTGTTTTGGTTCACAGTGGTGGTGTACATGGTGGACATTATTACGCTTTTATCAGGCCAACTCTCTCTGAGCAGTGGTATGTATATACTAGAATTAACTGGTCTGAATTGTTGAGTTCCATATGAGCTAGGTGCTTTTGTGCATTTGGGATGATGACTACCGGGGGCCACATTACAACATGCTTAAATGTTGATTTTGCTGCATTCATTGATTGTGACATGGTTCATAAGATCCTACCAAAACACATAATTACTGATAAAATAGAATATACATGTGATAAACATGACATAGAAAAGGAAAATATCTTGCAAATGGTAGCATTTAACTTATAACTGAAAATTCACACTCATAGATTTATAAGAGTAACTTCCCATAAACTTGTACGATGCTGAAGTGTTCATCGATGGGTTGGGGAAGCAGGCTATTCGTTGGTGCTTAGCTTTCCCTCTAAAAGAGAAGGCTATGGGTCTTTCTGCTATCGAGTGAGGGTAGAGGTCTCTATCCTCAGGTCCTCCTTTCAAGGGCTATGGCTCCGCTCCAACGGATAGATTTAGATAAAAGAAAACATATATAATTTTTTATGTAACGTACACAGGATAACTTGATAAATACTGATTTTCAAGTGTTCTATAGATGGTACCCCTTTAGTACGAGTTAATATAAATACTGTATAGGATGTATGATAACTGTGTTTTTACAGATTGTTGATAACTATATATATTAATTTATGACAAGAATACATGGTTTTAAAATATACAATCTAATTTTGTTAATATTTATCTATGTTAATATTAGTCAAATTAGTGTACATAACATATTATATAGGATTGTTAGTAAATATTTTACAAATGAAGCTTGTATTTAATAACCTGCTCACACTAAAGCTTGACAATCATCGAAGTCAAAAAATCAAAGTCAGAACCACAATAAATCAAAGTCAAAAAAGAGTTTCTTATAAGATACAATAACAAAGCATACCTGTTATCGACATGAGATAAGGAAAATATTTTGTAAACGATAACATTGAATTACACATAAACTGAAAATCATATTCATTGATTTATGTGTAGCTTGTAAATGATACCATTATTAGTTGTGCGAAGAGTAGGTCATGTCTTATAATTCAAATGAATCTGTGTAGCAAAATAAGCAGTTGAAATGCTGAATCATTTTTGCACTTTTTGTTTGATTGATGATTCATAATGGTTGTCAATGAACTTGGATATAACATGCACCTTTCTGATAGTCCCTCCACCTTCTTTCTTGATATTTTGAATTGCTTTTCTTGCTTATTACTGCGCTCTTCACTGTGTGCTTTAATTGAATGTATATGACCATTAGGTATAAATTTGATGACGAGAGGGTAACTAAAGAAGACACTAAACGGGCATTAGAGGAGCAATATGGTGGCGAGGAAGAAGTAATTGATTTTCAATTGGCTGTGGAATTGATCCCCATATTTGAACATTTACTTATTGATTGTCTAAACCTATTTTGACAGTTACCACAGACAAATCCTGGTTTTAACAACACTCCTTTTAAATTCACCAAATATTCAAATGCTTATATGCTGGTGTATATACGTGAAGCTGACAAGGACAAAGTAATATGCAATGTGGATGAGAAAGACATTGCTGAACATTTGAGGGTAAGTGATCATTCTTTGGTACTTTGGGCTCATATAAATCTTGCCAAGTCAAATAGTATTTCATTTAAATTTAACTTGAAAAATAAATGCAAACAGCTAATTTAACGAGTATGTTCTATACTATTCAGATATTACAATCTACTTGATGACTATTCTCAACTGTTCCCCCCCCCCCCTCTTGTAATATATCTACATATGTGGGATTAATTTACACCAATCTAAAGTAAGTTATACTTTTACACTATATAATAACTTTTTGGTGAGTAATTTTATACAAAACCTATAGTTGGATTAAAAAGTTCTCATAAGATAGAATTGAGATCATTTGCAAAGTTTAATACTAATCCAAACTTATTTGATGCCTCATTCATGTGACGGGTTTGGTTAGTTTGCATGGGATTCTAGGTTCAAACATCTTTGCTGTCACTGTATACCAAGTAAACATAATATTTACTTTTGAAAATTTGATTGTGTTATTGTTAAAGTTTTACTGGATTTGAGATGAATTACACTGATGTAAGTTGATCCCTCATACACAGATAATTTAAACTCTGCATAAACCAACAAGTTATTTATTTTTGTTAGAAGTTTCTTAGGAGTATCTCAAGCCATCAAACCAAGCTCTTTTTGCCGTTGTCATTTAAATTTCTATTTTTTGTTGTTTCTGCTTTATTCTCGAAAATTTGCAATGAATTTCTTCAATGGATTAATGCAGGAGAGGTTGAAGAAAGAACAAGAAGAAAAGGAGCACAAAAAGAAAGAAAAGGCAGAGGCTCACCTTTACACTATTATAAAGGTTCCTAGTTGACTAGTTTCTAATTTGCTATTCTAGAATTGAATACTGTCTGTGTCTATGCGTATATGCTGTGGGCCAGCTAATCAAATTGTATTTGGATATAACCTGATAGCATTGTGATACTTCTTAGGTGGCACGAGATGAAGACCTTGCAGAGCAGATTGGAAAGGATATATATTTTGATCTTGTAGACCATGACAAAGTGAGGAGTTTCCGTGTCCAAAAACAAACATCTTTTAACCTTTTTAAGGTAGAATCTTTAATCACACTTTTAGCTCACGTGCTAGATGTGTTTTGACTTGGCATATCGAATTCGTTTCTTGTCTGGGTCTATCTGGTCTCTGTAGTAATCTCTCTTGTTAAGCAGTTGCTTTTTATTTGAAAAAATTGGAATTCAGGACAAACTACTTTTCCGACAGCGTGCCTTGTTTGTTTATAAATTGTCCATTGACAGAACTATATTATTATAAATGCTGTTGACTGGGAAAAAAAAAATTCAAAATAGGATTTAAAAAGGAGCATTTTTTCAGTAGAATTATTTTTCTAAGAAAGGGCAACATTGTATAATTTTGTTTTTTTACCTACAATGATTGGCTGTACCATTGCTATCCATTATGAAAAAGGAACATTTATCTATTTAAATAACAGATCGTGTGGTAGATCATAAATCAGGAGAATTTTTACCTATTCTAAACTTCTAAGGACATGCAAAAAATGATAATGGATCTTGTTGTTAACGTTAATTTTAACATCCGTTTTTAAATAGTAATGTATAAATAAATATTACAAAATGGAATAATTAGTAAAATGGAGTTCCACTCATTCCTTTCACTAAATTATGTGCACAGTTGATGAGTTGCCTCAATGTCAATTGATTGAATATCACCCAAGTAGGGTTTGGGATGTGGGAGTACTGATGATTTGTTGTAATCCAAGTAGGACTTATTAGTATCTTAGTTTTTCTTACTACTAAAAATTTTATACTTGTGATTCATGGAACTGGAAGTTTAATCTGTGTGCTACAAAAAATCGTTAGTTTTGTTGCTTCTTCTGAGATGATAATTATTTTTAGAACATTGTTAAAATATAAAACTTATAATGCTTTAGTTGAATGATAACATGTTCCATATAAATCTTTGTGTTCTTTGATTTTCTATTTGAATTTGAAGATGGTATAATGAAAAGCCAAAATTAGCACGAGACACAGATTTGATTGACATGGACACGTGCACACAAATTTGAAAAATCTGAAATGAAAAAACAGAGTTCGTGTCTTAAAAAGGACTACAAGTTATTCTTGACTAAATAGTGTTATCTAATTATTATGGTATTTCAGTTTAATTAGCATAGAAGTTTAAAAATAAAAGAAAAATATACAGCTATGAAATATTACAACTATTAAGAAGTATCCATGCTTTCCTATATGCTTGTTCAAAACACATCCTAATTTCATTAGTTTAATTTTTTTTATCTGATCACTGGCTGATCCGTGTGATAAACAGGAAGAGGTTGCTAAAGAGTTTAACATACCAGTTCAATTCCAGCGGTTTTGGCTGTGGGCAAAGCGGCAAAACCATACATATCGTCCAAATCGACCATTGACACCCATGGAAGAAGCACAATCTGTAAATTCTTGACATTGATTGAAACTTTTCTATATTATTTTTGCTTATATACATTGTTTGTTTACCCACACTAGTATGTTGAATCTGCTTCATGCTTTATGTCTATATCAACCTGCCAATTTCATGATTGTCCTGGCTGATTCCTTATTTTGGATCGTATTTCTTAGGCTGGACCAACAGTTAATTCTGTGTTGTCTTTGCTTTTAATCATTTCATTTCCCCCATTGTTGGCTAGTTGTTTTTCATTTCTGAAAATGAATAGGGAAAGCAACTAGTAAACGTATTTTTTAAACTAGTGACCATGAGGGTTGCTTTTTGTGCTGGGGGTGCTGCTGCTGACTTCTATTGTTATTTATATCTTCCTGCTTTTGGTTAATTTCTGGCGTGTCTTTCTATATTATCTGAAGTTGTCTATGCTTTTCGTTGATTTGATTTGCATTGCAGGTTGGACAATTGAGAGAGGTATCAAACAAGGTTCACAATGCAGAATTGAAATTGTTTTTGGAAGTGGAGCTTGGGCCGGTAATTCTTGTATTTATGGAAGTTGTATTCCACTTTGATTGAATGAACATGAATATCCAAATTCTGTCCATCTGACAAACTGCATCAATATTTAGGATTTACGTCTCATTGCACCACCTGACAAGACAAAGGATGATATATTACTTTTCTTCAAGTTATATGATCCTGAGAAAGAGGAGCTACGGTACTCAGTAATGTCTATATTTTAACTTGTGGTTGTGGTAAAACATGAATCTTTGTTGATATCGGATGTATTTCCTTCTTGTGGCAGTTATGTTGGAAGGCTCTTTGTGAAGAATACTGGTAAGCCATCAGAAATCCTGACGAAGTTAAACAAAATGGCTGGTTATGACCCTGATGAAGAGATTGGACTATATGAGGTTTGTTTGTGTTCTCTTGTTTAATATTTTATCAGTTGCTAATGACCATGAATTTTTAGACTGCACTTCATCTTTGTATGATCTGAACACTATATATTTCTTTAATAACTATACTTACAGATGATTGATGACAAATAAAGTGCATAATGTTTCTAGAGAAAAAGATCTATTCTGCATTAGCCATACCTCAAGATCTATTCTGTATACCTTCTATTTTTTAATATTTTTTAGGTTCTGATCTCAATGAGTGACTTTACTCGTGGCATTTGTAAGTTTACTGTGCCTACTATATTGTGCAGGAAATTAAGTTTGAGCCAAATGTTATGTGTGAACCAATTGATAAGAAAGTAACATTTCGAGCTAGCCAGGTAAATTATGAAGACCATTGATGCACTTTGTCTTTCTATCTTGGGTTGGTTTACTGATTTGTTTTTTCTAAATTTGCAGTTAGAAGATGGAGATATTATATGCTTTCAGAAAGCTCCTGCTATATACAATGAGGAACATGTCCGCTATCCAGATGTACCTTCATACCTGGAATATGTGCACAACCGCCAGGTACTTTTCTATTTTAGGTTCAATTAAAGGCAATTTGATGGATTGATGTGGTGCAAAAGTGATCACCACCCAACATTCAGTTGTGTTATTATGTTTGATTTTCTGCTCCTTCCTCCTCTTTGTCCATTCCTGCACATATCTGTATGTTCGTAACTACCATGTGATTTTCATTATATTTTTACTGTAAGATCTTAGCTAGTTTTTTAATATCCAATTCATGAATTTTAGGTTGTTCACTTTCGATCTCTTGATAAACCCAAGGAAGATGACTTCTGCCTGGAGATGTAAGCATTGTGTAATTTATTGGAGCAAATCATTAGATCTTATATATTGTAGTATTAGTTGAGAGAACATGTAAGTATTTACTTATTATTTTGCTTGGAATTACATCCTTATTATATACTCTGTACATTAATTTCTAGGTCAAGGCTCTATAAATACGATGATGTAGTGGAGAGAGTGGCTCAACAACTTGGTTTGGATGATCCTTCCATAATCAGGCTTACACCTCACAATTGTTACTCTCAGCAGCCAAAACCCCAGCCGGTTAAGTATCGAGGTGTGGAGCATTTGTCTGAAATGCTGGTTCACTACAATCAGGTAATCATTGACTTAACACGCAATCTTTCATTTTGTTTATTGTTTAAAATCAAAACATCTTATTTCCCTTCATGCATGTCAGACTTCGGACATATTGTACTATGAAGTACTTGACATCCCTCTTCCAGAATTACAAGGTTTGAAAACTCTTAAAGTTGCATTTCACCATGCCACCAAGGATGAAGTAAGTATACAGTGATCTGATTTTCTTTTGGTTTTTACCTAGATTTTTTTCCGACCCTATTTTAACTGTTTATTCAGGTGGTTATTCATACCATCAGACTCCCAAAGCAGAGCACCGTGGGGGATGTCCTTGATGATCTGAAAACAAAGGTGGTGTTGCCTTTTTATTGTTTAGTTCTTTAGCATGTCTAAATTGTATTCCCACTGACCACTGAAATCATATCCTCGATCTCCTTTATTTTAAAAAAATAGATACTTGAAGCATGTTTACTGCTCCAGTTTGTTATTGAAGTAGTGGCGATTGTTTGAATATGAGTCTTGTGCTCATTTATTATTGTTCTCACAGGTGGAATTGTCCAATCCTGAAGCTGAGCTTAGGTTGCTTGAAGTTTTCTATCACAAGATATACAAGGTGTCGTGTCACCTTATTTTAACTGATCCTGGATTTATTGCTTATTCTTTTATATTTTCTGACCAAAAATATCGACGAATCTGAATTCAATATAATACTAAATTTACGTTGATTTGTGATCCTGCAATCATATGTTACTGAAATTGTAATTAAATATGGTACATTAGTCCACTTTACTGATTGAAATCTGTTCATTTTATCCCGCCTCTCTGCTTGTGCAGGTTTTCCCTCCCAATGAGAAGATTGAAAACATTAATGATCAATACTGGACATTACGTGCAGAGGAGGTAGTAGTCTCTTTCTGTTTTCGGGTGGGCTGGGAACGGAGGTGTTGCTTTTAGTCCATGAAGTGTTCCTGCTTTTATTTACTCTAATGATTGCATCAGTGGATTTTTCTAAATACATATTCAATTTCAGTATTCATTTCACTTTATCTAACAATATAAATGAGCTGCTGTTCTTGTGGTTTGCAGATTCCAGAAGAAGAGAAAAATCTGGGTCCTCATGATCGCCTAATCCATGTGTATCATTTCACTAAAGAAACGGCTCAGAACCAAATGGTATATAGTTGTATTTTATCCATTTTGCTTAGTGCAATTTGTAATATCATGATTGCTTTGATACTTCATTCTGACTTATTGGAATGCCAAATCAGTTGTAATTTTTTTTCAATTTGATTTGTTATGACAGCAAATTCAGAACTTTGGGGAACCATTTTTCTTGGTCATACATGAAGGGGAGACTTTGACCGAAATTAAAGTAAGAATACAAAAGAAACTTCAAGTTCCTGATGATGAGTTTGCGAAGGTATTTCCTGTTTTTTTGTGTTATGTGGTTAGATTATGTTTCTTTCCTTTTTGGTAACTTTGCTTTGTATGATGGAAGTTTCATTGTCCATAGATATTATAATGTTTGATGTTAGTTTATCTAATTTTTTTTATTATATTTTGTTTGGCCAGTGGAAATTTGCTTTTTTTTCTTTAGGGCGTCCTGAGTACCTTCAGGATTCTGACATTGTATCCAGTCGTTTTCAGGTACATCCAAACGTGAATTCCTTTTTTTTAGTTGTGTTAATTTCATTCATATTTTTTAACGTTTGCAATGTTTGAATAATTGTATGTTGTGATATAGAGGAGAGATGTTTATGGTGCTTGGGAGCAGTATCTTGGCTTGGAGCATACTGATAATGCTCCAAAAAGATCATATGCTGTCAACCAGGTTAGTAACCTTGTCTGCAAGAACTAATTTCTCAAGTACATTGTTTGCTTTTAATTTTTTTGGTTGAGTTTGGCCACTGTTATGGTAATACTTGGGTCTAGTTTTGAAGTTTAAGAAAACTTGTTTGATTACACCATTTCAAATTGCTTGGGTTTTTGTTTCAGAATCGCCATACTTTTGAGAAGCCAGTAAAGATTTATAATTAGAAAACTTGATATTGATGAGTTGTCGTCTTGCGTGGGATGAATTTGGCATTCTTCTACATCTATGGGCTTGTAAAAACAGGGAAACAGCAAAAGGCTACTCTGTGTAGGCCAACTAGTGAGATCAGCAATCCAGGTGGTTTCTGCAGATTTTATATTAAAATTGTGGTATGTAATTCTTTCTGTCAAAAGGAGTGACATTGCTCTCAACACTATCTGCTGACCACAGCCCGTTGAGCTTTACTACTTCCGACTGTATGGAAGTTCTTCAAGTTGAGGACATTGATCATCATCACTGCACTGTATCAGTACATAAGATTTTTGGATTAGTGAGTGTATACAGGGTATAGTTGGTTGACTTTTTTTTGTTCATCTTAATTGCTTCCAGATTTTGTTCAGTCAGTAGTTGTCAAATTAAGTGAGGGCTGTGGAATGGTGTAGAAGAGTTCATGTAATGTTGTAAAAGAGACTTGTCAGCCTGAGTATAACCCGATAGCATAAATATAGTTTCCTGCCGCACCATTTGGTCCGTTTCCTTTGGCTGTTTTACCTTTTTATTTTCTGCTTCTTCCTGCACCTGACCTATCTTTAGTAAGAGCTGATTAAGCGTTACCATGGTAGTTTCAATTCACTTTAGAGTAGAAGTAATGCATTGGTATCTTGGTTATAGCCAGATGTGTCCATTCCTTCATTTCATATTTTAAACTTTGTTGGACATAATGAAAATAGTATAATCTGGTTTATAGCAGTTAATTTTTTTGTCCATTCCAATGCAACGAAAGAGTTAATTGATAATAGGTAACCTTTCTCACCAAGTCCAGATTAAATTGAATTCTCATGCTGCGTATTTGGAAACATTTTCTCTGATGGTTCATTAAAGAAATACAAGAGTTGCAATATGATTAGTCCTTCACGAGTCAGAGTGAAAGTAAAATGGATATTGCTGGCCCACTTTCAGTCACCTGGGGTGGTGTATTAGCAATTCTTAATTTAAGAAAACATTCGTAGTTATGAGGTGTTTTTGCACCGTTAAAGATTTATTTTGTATCGGTGGAAACCCTTGCCTGTGTTTGTACGAAGAATTTTTGAACTTGTCGTAAAATTTGACGCCTAATTCAAAATATATTTTTTATAAAATATTTTCAATTATATATATATATATGTATATATATATCTATCTTTGTAAGCTTTAATAATAATGTTATTAAGTTTGTAGCAATACACAGAGTTGTTAATTTTTTAAGAAGTGAATATTTTCCATTTATTTATTAAGAATATTGCATACATTTTTATTATATAGTTAAGTAACCTGAGTTTGTAGTAATTGTATATAATTTAAATATTTATACAATTTTAAATTAGTTTACCATCTCAGTGCTGAATAAATATTACCAGAAACTATATAGTATATATTACTATTAATATGTTTAATAGCAAACAGTTTTATATTCAATGAGAAATTATTTGAGTTAATTATAAAACATTTTTATTTCAGAAACGCTTTTTCTAACTTTTTTTAGTATTTTATAAAACAATAATATAGATTATTTTAAATTTGTAACAATTCATCTTTTAATTTATAAGACTTAATAATCCAAAATAACATAATTATTATTTTCTCGTTCTTAAAAATTCCGGTAGAATTAATCATGAAAAAACGGTTTGTCTTTTACAGCAATATTAATCAATGAATATATATTATTTTCGGTTCAAATATATAATATTGAGATATAGTTGTACTCTTTATAACCGTATTAACATTTTAGAAATTAAAGATTTTTTTTATTTTATGTAATTGGTGTAAATATATTTTGTATTTGAACATAAATATTAATTTTGTATTTGAATATATGAAGCTCAATAAAATTAAAAGATACAAACATTGAAAGATAAGAAAGTAATCAACCTTTTAAAGTCCATTAAGTTTAAGAAATCTTTACTTAAATTTCAAGCGAGTAAAGAAAGTCTAATCTAAAAAAAGTTAAGAAAAAGTTAGATAAAGCAAGTACAAAGGAAGCCTGAGAAGTGAGACTGAAACATGCTAGACGAATTTAATCTATATATAGAGTTGAATTTTTAACTTTAAAATTAAAATCTTTCTTTATTTAATTTTTTTATTCTTAAATTTTCTAGATTATGCGTTCATATTAAACACGATATAGTAACATTTAAAAAATTATCTTAGATTATAAATAATTATTATTTTTAAATAATTTTTGACATAATTAAATTTGAGAGATATTTTCTAGAGTTATTTGAAGATAATCATTTTCTTCTTTGAATCATATATTTGAATTATAGATTAATTGTTGACTCTATTTATAGTTTATTTTAATATTTATTTAAGTGGGATAATAATTTTGATGAATTTATAAGTTTCTTATTTCCATTTTTTTTCTTTTCCGTAAATTTATTAATTGGTATTATTTTTCCCTATTCATGTTTCTTGCATATAATAATTTATGTGTAAGTTCTTCTATACTTAAACTTGTGTTTAGTAGTAGATTTTTAAGAATTCTTATTGTATTTCTTTCTTGTGTTATTTTATTCATATTTTTACATTCTATTTCTTATTCTTATTTTAGTGTCAGATGTAAACTTTCACATTTACATATTCTTACTGTATTATGAGTGAAGGTTTATTAATAGAAGCACCTTTAGAAAAAGTTTTGATTTTGACATTGTCATTAATGATCTGTTTTAAAATACAATAAAAAATTAATTTTGATACCAATTGTTAGAATAATAGGACATGTAAAACAAACTAAGAGGGGATGAATTGGTTCTTAAAAAAATTAGACCTTTTTAAAGTTTAATTTTTTTAAAACAAAGTTTAACAAAAACTCTAATATGAATTTAAGTTTTGCTTTATAGAAATCAGAGTACAAAATATATAAAATCTCGATATAAGTTGAATGTAAAAAGAATATGAAAAAAAAAAATACACAGAGTATTTATACTCATTCAGATCAGAGTAGATCCTACTTCCAATGATTATATCACTTTAAATGATAGTTACAACAACTAACCATCTTACAAATAAGTTTACAAACTTACAGTGAGTGAAATATGAACAATATCTCTTTTGAAAACTCTCATAATACATCATTTGAATAACCACAAAGGATGAATAAGTTTGAACAATAATAGTAGAACAACTTTCACTTTGATCTTTCTAGGTTATTTTTGAATACTTATACCCTTATGTATTTATAGATAAAGAGAGACATAATGTTATTTTCTAAAAATGTTAAGAATAATCGATTATTGCTTGGAATAATTGATTATTTCATAAAGTAATTGAAAAATAAAAATTTACTTATAATAATTAATTATTTTGCAAGATAATTGATTATTTAAAGACATAATTGATTATTTTGATGTTAATTATTTTTTACATAAAATAAAAGACTTTTTTAAAATTTAAGTTTAGAAGAAAATTGCATGCATAGTATGATATTTAACATTTAACATGATTTCTAATTATAAATATATATATATAATACAAAATTAAAGTTTTCATAAAATTTTAATAATAAAAATTAATTTCTTTTATAATTATTATTATTAAAACAATTATTGATTAGATATTTTCAAAGATCTATCTTAAATGTTATTACATGTTTCCGTGCATATGTGGTGTGAGAATTTTGTGGAATAATCTGTACATAAGTCTCTAAACCATAATTTTCACTTGAGAAAGACAACACTACACGCGGTTAGACTAAAGAGATGGTCGTCTCTCACATTCCTTTTCACTTTCACAAAAAGACAACGACCACACGTTATATGCGATTAGACTCTGGAACCTTAATGCTCATGTGATGCCAATTCTCAGAATTCAATTCATTAAATAGTCATAATAATAATAATAATAACAATTTATTATAACAAAGAACAGAGTATAACTCATTTGATAACCAAAAAATCTAATTTCTAATCAATACCAATTCAACTATATTTTAAATAAATGAAAAATAAACTTGTTTTTATCTTATATATAACATTTATAACTTTTAAAATAATTAAATTATCATTCTCCATTTGATATACCTTTTCCTCTATATATAACCTTACAAATGGTATATTGAAATGAAATACTGAAAAAAATAACTAATTCAAAAATAATAAAATAATTATTAAGATCAAATTAATATATTTATTTAATATTAAATATAGTAATACTAAATATATTTTTAAAAATATCCTAGATTATTTTTAGAGGTTCCAAAAACTTATTTATTTAAACGTCATTTTATGAAATTTTGAGTGGGGTTGGTGAAGATAAAATAAAAAAATTGTCAGTTGTCATTTCTGATAGAAAGTCTTTAGCCCTTTAAATGGAGGCAAGACTTGGAAAATTCAAAACATTTGTCAGTTTCTTTTTGGAAATTGCTACCCCTCTTCACCACTCAAGACTTAAATATGAAACAGGAAAATAAAAAATAAATGTGAGAAATTCCAAAAACATAAAAATTAAGAAATTAGTTTGATGATATAGTAATTTGAAGAAAAGAAGTGCCATAAAATTATAAAAAAGTGTGGAAGGAAATAGTTTGAGATTAGCCTATTAATTGTAATTGATTCAGGTATATAATAAAAAATGAAATTAAGTATTATTAATTTTGTTGTAAATTTAAAATAGGGCATGTTGTTATATATAGATTAAAGTTAGTGAATTGGTTGGCACCAAAATCCTTAGAAAATGGGTTGGATTCTATACTCATTCTATATCTTCATCTTTCACTCTTTCCTATTTCAGTTTCCTTCCTACAACTGTTTGTTGTGCAACCCTCATCACAGATCTGCCCTGTTACAATTCAAATACTCATTTCCTCCTGTTCTCAACTCATCCACTGATCTTTGTTACCCATATTCTTCAGAGATGGAAACTTGGAACAGCATAAAAGATTGCTGCAGGTGGGATGGAGTCACGTGCGACTCCAGCTCAGGCCACGTGATCGGCCTCAAGCTTTCCTGCACTCCTCTTAGAGGTGCGGTATTGGGTCCCAATAGCTCCATTTTCAGGCTAACCCACCTTCAACAACTCACCCTTTTGTTTGAAGACTCCTCTGGATCTCCCATACACTCTGCAATTGGTGACCTTGTCAACCTCACCCTTCTCTCTTTACATACCTACGGAGTCAGTGGTGATCTTCCCTCCACTCTCTCTCACTTGTCAAAATTACTATTTCTTGACCTCTTCATCGGTGAATTGGTCCTACGTGATTATCCCATAAGCCACTCCGGAATGAGACTTGATCCATACACTTGGAACAAACTCATTCACAACGCTACTAATTTAAGTCACATTTCTTTATCTGGCGTTGACATGTCTTCGATCAGAGAGAGCTCTTTCTCATTGTTAACCAATCTCTCCTCCTCTTTGCTTTATCTCAAACTCTTGAACACCCAAATCCAAGGGAAACTGCCCACTGACATCCTCCGTTTACCCAATCTCCAACATATAGATCTGTCATGGAATGAAAACCTCAGAGGTCAACTTCCAAACTCCAACTGGACTACTCCACTGATGTTCTTGTCTCTCTCTGGAACTGCTTTCTCAGGATATATTCCCCATTCCATAGCCCACTTGAAGTCTCTGTACTCACTAGATCTTCGGGATTGCAATTTCCATGGATTTCTTCCACCATCATTGTTTAATCTTACTCAACTTTCTTTCTTAGATTTATCATATAATAAATTAGTTGGTCCCATTCCAACCCAAATCACCAAACTCTCTAAATTATACTTCCTATCTTTGTCTGGTAACATGTTCAATGGACCAATTCCTCGTTGGTGTTATTCTTTGCCTTCCTTATTCAGCTTGGATCTTAGAGACAACCAACTCATAGGCTCAATTGGTGAATTCTCAACTAATTCCTTGGAATATTTGTCTCTCTCTAACAACAAACTGCAAGGTCATTTTCCAAATTCAATATTTCGATTCCAAAATCTCACTTATTTGGATTTGTCATCAATGGACTTGACTGGTGTCGTGGACTTTCACCAATTTTCAAAGCTTAAAAGTCTAGAATATTTGGAACTTTCTCAAAACAGTTTTCTCTTTGTAAAATTCGAAAACAATTTTGACTGCATATTACCCAACCTTCAATCCTTATATTTATCTGCTTGTAACCTAAATAGTTTTCCAAAATTCTTAGCACCTCTGCAAGAGCTGCAAGATTTAGATCTTTCTCATAACAGAATTCGTGGAAGCATTCCCAAATGGTTTCATGAGAACCTCTTGCGCTCCTGGAAGAACATTTGGTACATTGATCTCAGTTTCAACAAGTTGCAAGGAGACCTTCCAGTTCCGCCTAATGGCATTGAAATTTTTTTAGCTTCAAATAACGAGCTGAGTGGGGACATTTCTTCCGCAATGTGCAACGCAAGCACCCTTTCTGTACTCAACTTGGCTCGCAACAACTTGACAGGACTTATTCCACAATGCTTCGGAACAATTCCTTCTCTTGTGGTGTTGGATTTGCAAAAGAACAACCTTTATGGAAGCCTACCTCATAACTTTTCTAAAGGAAATGCATTTGAGAGCGTAAAGTTGAATGGAAATCAGTTTATGGGACCGTTACCACGGTCTTTGGCTCACTGTACAAAACTGGAAGTTTTGGACCTTGGAAACAATAACATAGAGGATACGTTTCCCCATTGGTTAGAATCTCTCCCCACTTTACAGGTACTCAGTTTAAGGTCAAATAAATTTCATGGTGTCATCACATCTCTCGGTACCAAACTTCCATTTCCCAGATTGAGGATTTTTGACATCTCCAATAACTATTTTAGCGGACCCTTGCCAGCCTCATACATCCACAACTTTCAAGGAATGATGAATGTGAATGACAGTCAAACTGGTTTGAAATATATGAATAACTATCGTACTACATATAATGATTCCTTGGTGATTGTAATCAAAGGGCTATACACGGAGCTCGAGAGGATTTTAACTGTTTTCACAAGCATTGATTTATCAAATAATAGGTTTGAAGGAGAAGTTCCGAAAGTGATTGGAGAGTTGCATTCTCTGAAAGGACTTAACCTTTCACACAATAGAATCACTGGTACCATCCCACTTACATTGGGTAATTTAAGGAATTTGGAATGGTTGGACCTGTCATGGAACCAGTTGAAGGGTGAGATTCCCATGGCTTTAACAAATTTGAATTTTCTGGAGGTCTTGAACCTTTCACAAAACCAGTTGGAGGGAGTGATACCTACAGGTGGACAGTTTAACACATTTGAAAACGATTCCTATGTTGGAAACGCAATGTTATGTGGAATCCCTTTGTCAAAACCCTGTAGTGAGGATAGAGAAAGGCCACCAAGTTCAGAAGTTGATGAAGAAGAATCAGGATTTGGGTGGAAAGGGATTGCAGTGGGGTATGCATGTGGGATGCTCTTTGGAATAATATTGGGTTGTAATGTATTCTTCGCTGGAAAACCGCAATGGCTTGCAAGACATGTTGAAGATGTGTTCAATGTGAGACTGATAAGAACACGAAACAGAAACAGCGCAGACCAACCATGGAGGAAGGAATTAGTGCGGTTTTAGTTTAATATGGTTCTTTTTGTGTGTGCCTATATCTTCGCTGTGGAGTGAAATCTACCCTAAAAAGGGATCGATTTCATGATCTTAAATTTGCAAATAATAATAAAATTATTATGAATTGCTTAGCACAGTAAAATGTCAAACCTGCATAATCATCAAGGTAAAATCTGACATTCAACCATCAATCAACACAAAATTAGCCTTATACTAGAAACATTTTCATTTTCTGTAGGCTAAGACGATCAAATGCAGAATTGTCTCATTGTATTTTAGACTTGCTTAACATGCAAGACTTGTTTTTTTCATCAATTACAAGAAGATGCGAGGAGTGGATACGAAGTTTTTTTTTTTTTACAAAAATAATTTATAAACTAGTGGGGATACATTAGTTGCTGATTAATAAATTCTTAATTATGATTTTCAGATTCATAAACTCGTTTATTGATTTAAAAGTGTTTAATAGAAATAGTTGATAAAATAATTATATAAACTACTTACTAAATAGTTAATAAACTACTTACTAATATAAAATTATATATAAATTTTATTATATAAATAAACATTATATTTTTAAATAATAAAAATATAAGTTAAATTTATATTTTTATCGTATTATAATTTAAATTTTTTTATTTTTATCCCGTTATTTTAAATCATTTTAGTTAACTGTACAGTTTTATAATATAAGATAATAAAATAAAATAAGCTAATATCAAGTTTATTAACCTTATAAGACATTTAATACTACAAGTTATATATTTTCTTAGTTAATACCTTTAAAGTACACGATACTTTTAGTGGAAACAAAAACATTATACAAATAGAACCTTGATAATCTTTTTTGAATAATTATTTAACAAATAAAAGAGTAAAGAGATTTGATCAATAATCAATAAATTTTTATGATGATATTTAATGAAATTTTAAAAGCTCTTTCTTTTCAAAATATATTTCAATTTTTTAATTAATGATATCACTTTATTGATTTTGAAATATAAAAATATTAAAATTAACTTTTTTATTTTTCTCTATTTTTATTATCTCATATATAAATTCATAAAAAAATAAAAACAAAGTAATAATTATAGTTAAAAGTAAAAACAAAAGGAAAAATTGACAAGTGAACATTTTATTTAAAAGATGTAGAGAAAGGAGACTATGCTCTGCGACAAGAAAGGAAAGGTTAGTGGAACAAAGTCGCTCTAAAAATTCAATTCTTTTACTCTATCTTTGGATTGGGAACCATGAAAAGTCTAAAAAAACGAGAAACAAATAATAAAAGATAAGACTGTTTGAATTAATGAAAAATAACTAGAAATGAATAATTTATTTGGTTAATTTAATTGATATAAAAAAGAAATTAAAATTAATTACACCAAGGAAAGGAATTAAAGATGTTGATTGAATGCATCCAGCAGCATGTTTGGGATCAGATTATGAAGACCAAAGTTTTTTTCTTTTCCTTTGTACTTGTTGCATGTCTGATTTTGTGTTGTAGCAAATCTATTGTGCAAGTTTCATCATGTTTTTACTGTAAGCTATCAGTTGAATTTTTTAATCTCTAATTTATGTATTTAGGTTCATTTTTTATGTCTATTAGATGGTTAATTTATTTTATGATAGTCCTCTTTTATTCCGATAGATGTATATATACCTATCTATATACCCTTAACCAAGTGGTTTAGGTTTAAGTTTTGATGATGACACTTTGGAAGAATACCTACATAGTGTGCATTTGAGGTCTCCACTTCACTTCCAGCAAAAAAAAAAATGTAATTTTCAGTCAATAGGAAAAAGTTTGTTTGGAAGTGGGAATTGGAGGGTTGTGTTGCCAGAATGTGGTCTATTTTTTAGTATGATTTTATAGGTGTTTAAGGATGTTTTTCTTATTATTATTTTTGAATTTTAAAATGATAACAATTAATTATAAAATTTTGGAAACTTTCTTTTTTAAACCGGGCACAATTCATTTAACTAAAATACTCACCAGAAACCATAGGTTAAATGTCTTCCACTATTATTATAATTTTAAACATGTTGAGTATTTAAATATAAGTATTATTATTTAATTCTTAATATTGAGAGGTGGATATAATTTTAATAATTAGAAAGTAGTCATAACATCTTTAATTAATTAACTTTCATAGCCACATTGTAAACATTAACCGTAGTTAATCATTGTATAAAAGAATATATAAATGTTATTATATATTAAAAAATTATATTTTTAAATAAAAATATAAGTTAAATAGTTTTTTCATCTTATTATAATTTATAATTTTTTTATTTTCATCGGACTATTTTAAAGAATTTTAGTTAAGTATATTTGTTTTAGAAATGAAGTCACGTAAATATAGCGCAGTACAATTTTATAATACAATAAAATAAGCAACCTAATATCAAGTTTATTGATCTTAGAAGACATTTAACATTATAGTTTTATACGTGTTGTATGCTTACTGAATAGACAAAAACAAGATAACATTAGTTGGGAGTTGTCATTTCTGATAAATGGAGGCAAGACTGGAAATTTCAAACATAACACTTGCCAGCTTCTTTTTGGATATTGCTAGCCATCTTCACCACACAAGACTTAATATATTAAACAGAAAAATAAAAAATAAATATGAAAATTTCCAAAAACATAAAAATTAAGAAATTAGTTTGATGATATAGTAATTTGAAAAAAAAAACCTGCCATAAAATTATAAAAAAGTCTGTAAGAAAATAGTTTCAGATTTGCGTATGTAATTGTAATTGATTTAGGTATAAAAAAATTAAAAATTAAGTACTATTAATTGTGCTTCTTATATATAGATTAAACTTTCTGGATTGGCTGCAATCAGGATCGAATGGGTTGGGTTGTAGTCATACTTCATCATCCCATGTATTCATTAACAACCCGTAAGTCACTTCACTCATGTGCTGCTGCAATTCCCTTTCGATTTTTTTTAGATGGTATAATTCAGAAGTCAAAATATTGTGTAACCCAAAAAATAAAATATATCACTTTCAGATTTTACAACTCCAAACATTTTCTACTACTCAGCAAATGTTACAACCATATAAAGGTAGTTTTTGGAAGTTTTTAATATTATGGGGTGCAACTAGAAACCATGGAGGTGGAGAAAAAAGCTCCCTGCTCTAATGCTTGCTACTTCATTTTGCTTCCTACAATTGTTTGTTGTGCAACCCTCATGATGCCTGTTACAATTCAAATACTAATTTGCTGTTGTCAACTCTTCTTTACCTCATTTTCTTCAGGGATTTGACTTTTGTTCCTGCATTCTTTAGAGACGGAATCTTGTCTAACTGGACTACTCCGCTAATAATCTTGTCTCTCTCTGGAACTGCTTTCTCAGAATATATTCCCCATTCCATAGCCCACTTGAAATCTCTGTACTCACTACAGCATTCGGGTTGCAATTTTGATGGATTTCTTCCACCATTATTGTTTAATCTTACTCAACTTTCTGTCTTAGATTCATCACATAATAAACTAGTCAGCTCCATTTCATCCCAAGTAACGACACTCTCTAAATTATCTGTCTTATCTTTGCTCCTGTTTTTCTTTGCCTTCTTTATTATTCTTGGATCTTGGTGACGACAATCAGCTAACATGGTCAATTGATGAATTATTCTCAGCTAATTCTTTGCAAGAATTGGTTCTCTCTAATAACAAACTGGAAGGTAATTTTTCAAGTTCGTTATTTCAACTCCAAAATGTTAATTTTTTGAGTTTGTCATCAACGGACATGAGTGGTCTTGTGGACTTTCACCAATTTTCAAAGCTTAAAAATCTATATTCTTTGGATCTTTCTCACAAGTTTTCTCTCTCTCCATAAACTTTGAAAATAATTGTGACTGCATCTTACCCAACCTTCTATACATATATTTATCTTCAAGTAACATAAGAAGTTTCCCAAAATTCTTAACACCACTAGAAAATCTGCAAGTTCTAGATCTTTCTCATAACAGAATTCGTGGAAGCATTCCCAAATGGTTTCACGATAACCTCTTGCACTACGGGAAGAATTCTTTCATTTTGAAATATATATTACATTCGGTCGCATTCTCTTTGACGACAAGACTTCCTCTCCTAATCCGTCGCATTCTCTTAATTTTAGCTTCAGGACAAGACCTCAACACTAATCCCCACCATGGATAAAAAAGAAGAATCTTCTAGGCTTGCAAATGCAACAATCTCGTACCTTATGAATAAGAACTCAACTAGACCGACTAGCCACTCACTTTTAGTTTGATGCAAAATCAGAACTAGTGCAAGAACTTAAGAATTCATTGTGTTTAACATGCTTCCCTAAACTATGATGATAACAAGTTAACAACTAAGGCATTATATAGATTATTTTTGCCACAAGGTTCCATTATTTTGACCTATATTCGTTTCCAAACAAAAGTCCATAGTGCAACAGCAAAAAATGAAAATACAACGCAGAGGATAATTTGGCACAGGAAAATATTAAACTACAGCGTTAATAGCTTTTTTCATTTCAATTTCAAAAGGGACCCTCAAATTGGGAACATGGGTGGACCTAACAATTTGCATTTTTAATGAACAACCAAAATAGAACTGGGATTATATACCTAGAATATGACAAGCAACGAAAACAGAGTATAAATCAAGAAAGAGGCGTACGCAATCAGTCCTCGATGTTCATCACCGCCATCAGCGAGCGAAGCAACGAGACCCGTGGAAGCCCTCGTGGCCCACAGCACGAAAATCGCAGCGACGGAGAAGCGAATGACCCCGTCAACTAGTAAGAAGAGCGAGAGCGCGGAGAAAATAACCACCGGCAACATGCAGTAACCCACGACACTGGTGCAGGTGTGCAGGTCGAGGTTACCGGTTCGACCTGCTAGCATGTTGAAAACGACGTAAAGGAAAATGGAAGAGACCACGATCCAGCCCAAGATCACGCCGAATTGGATCTTTCCTGCGAGCAATTGAAAGAGGCAAAAGGACATGTAGAGGAGGATTGGGCCTGATAGATCCGAGTCTGTGTGGACGGTGTGGTTGACGCGAAACGGGTTCAGGACGGATCTGATTTTGCTCCAGATTTGGTCCGGGTGGATCCCGAGCTCGTCGAGAAGGGGTTCCTCGTCGTCGAAGTTGGCGGAGCCGCCGCTGCCCGTGGAGGGTCCGGTGTAGATTGGTCCCGAGGAGGTGGACGCAGCGGCGGAGCCTATGTCGAAGGACATGAAGGGAATGCCAGAGTTCGGTTGGAACGGCGGCGCGGGCATACGCCGCGGCTGGAGGCTTGGGGCAGCGCCGCCGGGATTTCCGGCGGAGGGGAAAGACACAGGCGGGACTTTGAACTCTTTATTTGCCATGAGAAGATAAATTTTACAGTCGAATTAGGGTTTTCAGAAGGTTCAGTCTCCGAATTTGGGATTTGTCTGTGGAATTCGAAGGTTGTAGGGTTTGATTGCCAACTAGTGCATACTTGATGGGAAGTTGAGAAGGTGGTGTTTGTATCAGCTAATTTCCTGTCCAAATTTTGGTGTTTCTATCTATCCATGATTTATGCAGACAAAGTCTGAATGTTATAAAATAACTTCTCCACTAAAATACCAAGTACAGTAAAACATAAAAAGGCAAGTGTCAAATTACATATATTTTTTTATTATATTGTACACACTTTATTTATTTTTCTCTCAAAACCATTCTTCCTTTCTTCTATTTCAAATTTAATATTTTATATAAATAAAAAAATTACAAAAATAATTTAAAAAATTAAACATAATTACTAAAAATAATACATAAAATATAATTAATTATATTATAATAACATTAATTATATATTATAAAATAAACATATAATAGGATTATGTATAACATATCATATATTATAACATAAGATAATCAATTATCAATTATTTTATACAATATAATCCACTATGACATAATTAATTATATATTATTTTATAAAAATGATATATATTAATTAGTCTCTATACATGTCATTTTTAAGTTTAATCTTTATATATATATATATATATTACCAAGTAAAATATTTACAATAACAAAAAGAAATAACATAAGGACTGTAAAAAAATCTAATTATGAACAAATAATCATTAGATTGATTCTCATGTCAATATACTGCGTCCGTCTCCATCCTGATGTATAGAAAAATAAAAGATGGATGATAAAGACTCCTGTAAGGCGATATCCAATATAAGAATACAAACAAAATTGGAAATTCAAAAGAAAAAAAAAGGAATATTAACAAGAGGGCAGCCAACAAAAGGCACATAATTTGAAGCAATGACCAGGCTTGATGTCAGCTGCCACCGGAAGCTACACAATGTTGGTAAGGCACAGTATAGGAGCGGGGAAACAGCATAGCATTTGCTCCTATCAAGCGGTTCCCTTCTGTTTCAAAGTTATCTTATCCCCAAGACTGAGGGCAATTCCCTGAGTTTTACTTCTTATTCTTATATATCCACTCAACTTACCATCTGCTTGCTTCTCAATGCTCACATTCACCAAAGCATCTTCCCCAAAAACACTCTTAGCATAAAGGTTTGCAGCAAGGAAACCACACTCCCCTTCCAAAGCCGATCTAAACAACAGCAGATGAAGATCAAATGATTATATGGAATGGGTCCCATCTAATCAAGATATAAATAACAGTGTAGGATACTAATGACTAGTAAGTAACATGAATCGCTGACCTAATACAGTCTCACAATTATTGATGTCTTCAATTTATTAGAATGATGGTATATTATTTGTCAAGATAGATCTCGTCTGTCATAATAATAATGATAATAAAAACAAAAACCAATAACTATTAAGTTAAGATTCAGATGTGAGATCAATACGAAGTAGCGCAACAAAATGACGCACAAAAAGATCGTCATTTGAAACAAATAAATCTGTGAAGCTTGACTGTTTACGCAATCAAACTATCAATTGCCACAAACACTGCTTTGAATAAGAAATAATTAATTGAATATTTAGATATTCTAAAAAATTTAGGGATTCAAAAGATAGTAAATCCAATTAATTACTTCTTAATCAAAAGGCGTTTGCGGCAATAGATAGTTTGATTATCATAAACAGTCAAGCTTGACAGTTTTCTTTTCAATGCTTGAATTTGTTTGGACTGGACTAATTTAGTCCTCTATCTTCCTTTTCGTTGTTGGAAAAAAGTCAAGGGACTAAGTAAAGATGGAAAAAGTGCAGGACCTTTGATGATTTAAAAAATGTTCAGGGACTACAAATAGAAATCCTAAAAGGTTTGAAGACTGAAAAAATAATAAACCCTAATTAATTTGCAGATTTAAAAAAAATGTTATGAAAGTTTTAGACATGTTTATTTATTTATTTTAAAAACCATTTTTCACAGGAAACGCAAAAGTGTCAGAAGTTTTACCTCTCTCGGTGTGTTAAAGTAGAGAGAATATTCCGTGCGTAAAATTAGTGTCTATAAAAGGACCTCAGCAGAGTCAGAGAACTTACGGTGGAGTCAGGCACTTCATATTTGTAGACTTGATAATGTGGGTCAGGAACTCCCTCTCATCTTGTAATACTGTATTTACAGCAACCTAAAACATAAAATTCATTTTAAACGAATCATAAATATCATCCAGTTAAAGCAGAAATTCATTGCCTGAGTGCGTGAATCCCTATCAAGTTTGTGCTTCTGGGATAAGTGATACCTTACAACCCACAGATATGCCAGTTTTGGCATCATATCTGTATAATAAGTATTTTTAGTAACGTGAATGACATGGGTGCAGCATGAACTCGTGATTATTGGTTTTTTTCACAAAATGATAACAGCTTCTGCAGAAAATTACAGCGAACAAATCTGTGCTTTAGACATTTCGGGATGAATTGCGTGACAGTTCCCAATAGGCCCCAAATGACCATCCCCAGTCAGGTCAAGACATTCAAATTGGATCTTTCAACCATATGAGAAACTCGCCTAATTTTAACTTAGAGCATTTTTAGTGGGAATCTTGGACTCAGATCTTCATCTCAAGATCTCTCACTAAACTCATCCCCAAGATCTCCAACATGGAGGATCGAGTCTTTTACAAGATCTCTGAAAATATGTAAAAAAACACACAAAATATAGAAGGAAACAAAAAAAAATATTACTTAACATCTCAACATGAGATCTACTATTAGAAAAAAAAAAAAAGCGAATGAAATCTTCATAAAACCAGTATCTTACGTGACATCGTAGGACTCACCAAAAAATAGTCTAAGACCTCAAAATAAGATCTATTACTAAAGATGCTTAGTAAGCAGCCTGCGAAACTTCATTCTCCATCTCCTTTTGTTCAATGTTTAGAGTATTAAGCAACACAGTACTTTGTTAACCTACTTATTTGTACTTCTTTTGATATTTCATGTTAATTGTTATTTGAAATTAAGTCTTTCACATATATTTTTCAGACATAATATTTTATTTTTTCTAACTTCTACCTCTGGTATTGTTACATTTCAGTAAGTCTATCTTAAAGAGAATAGTTTTATTACGTTGTTATTAAGAATGACAAATGAACTCATTCTCATGAGTATTATCCGAACTTGTTCCAATTCTAACAGGAAATTTTCGCATCGATTAGGTATGAGTATAAGTAATACTCAATTTAATTGAGTATGGGGATGAGGACAGGGATAGGAATGTACATACCCACACCATTTCCATACTCGTCCCAATATCGCGTTTTCATTCTCATACACATCCCTCGTTTTAAATTACTAAAACATATTTAATTTATTAAGTAATCTAAAAAACTTATATTAACTTTTCTTTAGTTCTTAATTTTGTAATTTATTTCTAGAACATACATTTGATCATTTATTTTTATTTTTCTATAATTATTTTACCTTTATTCAATTGTTATTTTATGATACTATATTTTGATATTAGAGGGATACATAAACACCTAAGTTTGACCAATATCCATGTGACCCCAAAAGTTTCCATATATTACCTTTTAATAATACAACTAATTATTTTAATTTAAATTTAAATTTAAAATGCTAGAGTGTTGGTGTGATATGGGTGTAGCATTAATTTTGAGTGATATGAGAATCTTTTTCCCTTGAGATTGGGATTTATGCAATTATAATTTCTTAATTGATATTTGTCTCTGGAAAAAAGAAGATGTGTATCATTTTGACATTGAATCCTTAATAATATCATGTTTCCTTTGTTATGATTTTTATTTTTTTAAAATTATTTAATTAATATTTTGAATAGCAAAGGACGAATACGATTATAATCATTATCCGATGGGAATATATCCATACCCAATGAGAATGAGGATAAAACAAAATTTGTGGACGAATTTTTACTGCAAGATGGGAATAGGAAAGTAAAATTCATCCCTGCCGTGTCCCATTGCCATCCTTAGTTATTATAGTGTCAGATATTGTTGTGTTGGATGAATATGTCTTACTAAGCTTGAAGTTGTTATATTTTATTGGGTTAAAGAAGTTTTAGATCTCTATAAAAAAATTTAGATTTTTAGTTTCAGCCCTTGTTATTTTTTTTCTTTTGCTCAATTTTAGCCTCACCACCTTTATTCATCAAGTATTGTCCTAGTGTGTTTAATTTTTTGCTATTTGCTGCCCACTTTTAGTCCCTCCCATGGACTAATAACAATAAATAAAAATAATCATCGAACTAAAAAAGGACAACATTTTTTAGGGACTAAACAAAAACCATAAATCTTAAATTTTATAAGGATAAAAAACTTACTTAATATTCGATGTAGGTATAACTCGGACAGCACACATCAGAATCACTGGTTATGGCTGTCACTCAAGCTAAGAAACTAAAGAAAATTCAAATAATGGTGTGCCTAACTAAAAAGAAATGGAAAGTACAAACCCCCATCGTAGATCTACCCCCCCCCCCCTAGATTCGCACCCAAGAGAGACGAACTACAGAATGAGCACCAGCACAAAAAACTCATTTCCTATCACCTCTCACTTATAGGCTAATTCATATTAAAATGGAACACAGTGGAAGGGTAACACACTCATCAGAGAAAATAATATAACTATTCTGCATGGTACATTTAAGCACAATGGGAAAATGGGGAATCAAGCAGAAATTCTTATAAAGTATCCAAATCCTACACATATACCCTTCATCTAGGAGCTTAATCAACTGACTTGTTTCCTTATCAAGTATCATGTTATTACCAAATGTAACCAGTGAAGAAAAGTTGATATCAAACTTTCAACCTAACCACACCATTAACAATAACCATGAAAAGTATTAACATAAATAAATGAACTTCACCAAAATATCATCATCTCCACAATCAAGATGCAAATCATGAATGCAAATTTTGTAGACAAAATGCTGCTAAAACTAAACAAATTTCAAATCATAACTTTATGAGCTCATACTTAATAAAAACTCCAAGGACTGATTAAAAAAGCATGCTATGACTATAAATGCTGAAGTATCAGAAAGGTTTCTCTCTCACGATTTTTAATAATGGAAGTGAGGTTGCCATAGGAAAAAAAAAGGAAGTACCATGCTTTTCTACCATTTGGTTAAAAGAGTTCATAATGAGAGAAAGAGGAAAGATACGTACCTTGTTTTCCCACTCAAATTCAGCCCACATAGTTCTGAATGCCACATCAGCACAAGAAGCAGGAGAAATGTAGTCCATTATATCAATGTGGATGTCATTTAGAACAATAACTGTTCTCTCCAGAACATTAGAAGATGTCTCATAAACTATGTTACCAAATATAACTCCTGTTTCAGTTGATGAAACCTTAATGTTGGCCTTAATCTGTTTGCTTGATTCCGGAGCCAAAGTATAGTTTTGTGGACGCTCAACAAGTTTGAGATCACCCATAGTTGCCAACTCCAAACAGAGATTCTGAAGAGTTTCCTTGGTTCGGTTGATGACAGTAACATCAAGTACAATGTCATAGTGATGCACGGTTACATATGCTTCAGCATAAACAGGATCACTGAATCCAGTGAGCTGAAGAATGCGATTGAGCTTATTTGCATCATCTCCATCCTTTGTAAACTCTCCAGTAGCACGTTTGAGATCATCTTGAACTTCATCTTCCAGCTCAAGTTGGCTCATACCCTGAAGAATTAAGAAGAAAAAAATACACAGAATGTACATTAGAGGAAACATCAAGAGCTAGTGACACATTAATAAATGTTGCAACCATATCTGTTTATTTATATGAGCTAAAGGCAGGAATTACACCTGGGTGACACATGAGCCAATTTAAAATCATGAATTCAAGCAATGCATTTTATCACAACTTAATATTAACATAAATGCAACAACACTCACATCATGCAAAATCAAGAACTTGGGGAATCTAATCAAAAGGTATCGTACCTTTCTGCTCTTCAAATGGTAAAAATCAATAAGATCATCAGGCTGCGCATTAGAGATTTGAGCCTTAGCTTTAGTCTCCTCGGTCTCCCGATGCTGCTTATCTGCAAGCATTTGCACAAAACTCTGTCTGCAAGATTGAAGCCATATCTTCCTTATCTCATCACCCGTATTGCACAGCAATCTAATGCAGAGAACGATCCTGTCATAAGAATCATTATCAATTGGATGTGGAAGAACTGAAGACTGACCCAGCTGCAGCATTGAAACAAAGACCAACAGGACCTGTGTAGTAGACTTGTTAACTTCAACTCTTGAGGTCTGGACCTCTTCCAACCTTAAAACAAGTTTTGTGAGTGTACATGCAACTACTGCCCCAAGAAAGAAATCACCGGAGAGAATGAGTGATCTTAAGTTTCCAATAGAAGAAAGAGATCCCTGTACTAGGGTAGGTGGTGACATGGCAGTGTCCAGAGCAGCACTCTGGGTGGCATAGGTCCCGTCTGCAAGGATCGCAGGCCTCCTAGAAGACACAGTAGTGGAGTTTACCTGCTGTATGGGCTTTTGTGCCTCCTGACCATCTCCGTCCTCAGTAATAGTATAAAACGGAAGGTTACCAAGACACTGCTTAATGGTTGCAATTCCACTCTCAACCTCCGAAAGTGATAGGCAATATTCCCCAATTACCCAGAGCGCACATGAACACACCCTAGCAGCACGGATTTGATAGAAAGTATCCAAAAGCCTGGTTATTATGGAAATCCGTAACCTAGGGTTCGTCTCAATTATCTCTCTAACAAAAACAATCACATCCATGGCAGACGCCACATTGGTATCCCCCAAGAAGTCCATCAAGAGATGCACAACAGTGCTGGCCACCTCCGGGAACTTAATGGCACAAGTATGTATAGCCTGGACTAGCATCTGCCTGGTCTCCCCATTCTTTTCATGCTCCCCACTTTGAGTCTTAACAACCTCCTTCTTCAGCATCATAACAACCTCATCAATGTTCCTAGGGGTAATGAGCTCGAGGGCAATATCAAGAGTCTTCCTCCTAATATCATGATTGGGAGTGGAAAGAGCCCGAAGGACATCCATGACCATCTCCACCATGATTTCCCTATTGGAACTCTTGAGCTCGTTCAAACGATCTAGCACAATGAGCTTAACATTGTTATCACTCTCAGAGAGCAAAAGCTGGCAGTAAGTGCTAGCAGCAGCCCTAATGGCAGTGGGAGCAGAGGAGAGCGAAACAAGAGTGCTCGCACATTCATAAATAACAGCGCTAGAGGAAGAATTTAATAGAGCTATAATAATCTTCACGTATTTCCCCTTCTCCCCCTTGTTGCTCCTACAAACCTTCCTAATCAACTCCAGCACCACCATCTGGAGCTGCTCCCCCCAGTCAATAATCTTATCGATATTCGCAAACAGATAATTGATTGCACGGTCCTGCGCGCAAGAGAAAAGCATAAGAAACGCGTTTCGCTTACTAGAAGGATCCTGTTCGGAGGAGAGGAACTTGTCGACGATCTCAGGGGCACTGTCGAGCAGTTGCTCCCCCTGGGGGAGCTTGTAGACGGACATGACAGCAAGGACGGCGTTTCTGCGGACGAAGGGGTGGCGGTGCTCGAGGTTGGAGAGGATGGAGGGGATGAGAGGCTCGATTATCTCGGACTCGTTGAGGCGGCAGAGGAAGCGGAGGGTGACGCCGCGGATGTACTCGTTGGGGTGCTGGAGGTTGTTACGAAGGTTCTGGCAGATGAGGATCATCTCGGGGAGGACTTTGCCTCGGGAATCGGTCTTGTCTATGATCTCGAGGTAGAGGAGGAGGAGCTTCTGGATGGTGTGGTCCTCGGAGGGGAGGACGTAACGGATAATGGTGATGAAGAGCTGAGGGATGGTTTCGCCGTTCAGGAGGAGCATGATCGCCTTCTTCAGCGCCTCAATCTTCGCCGCGACGTCGTTTCCCTCAAGCGCCTCCTTGATCTCGTTCGCCAGTGCCGGCGTGCCCTTGTCGAAGTAGACAACCAGAGTGCACGACTTCTCCATTGCTCTGATCTGCAATTCTCTCAGACTAGATCTGATTTTGCCAATTCCAAATCGCACAGAAACTTCACAATTTACCAAGAAGAACCAGATGGAGAAGACGAAACAGAAGCAGATCTCGGGGATCAGAGTGAGTAAAAGAAAAAATATATAAATATAAATAAACTCTTATTTTGTTAATATTCATTTTAGAGAGAAAAAATATAAATCACTACTATGTAATTAAAAATTTTAAGATCATTTAAAATTAATAATAAAATATAATAATTTCCTATAGTATTATCCTGATTAATGTATGTTTTTATGAAATGCAATTAATATATATATATATACAATGAAATTCAATTAATTTATAATTAATTTTCAATTTTAATTTGAATGAACTTTTGAATTGTTGTGATTATAAATTAATAGTATTAAACATTGAAATTGTATTTGTTATGTAATTAAAAATGGATAATTGATGGTTATGTAAGTATAGTTACACTTAGATTACTTAAAAACATAACTCTCATACAAGTATTCATGAAATATTTTGAGTATTAATTCTTTTGGAAGTAACCATAAAGTATGTGTCAATATGTTTTATAGATAATTGTGTATTTTAATTCTTTCTTTAATAACTAGAAATGTGATTATATTTAAAAGATAACATTTTTTAAAATTTGATTTTCATTTTAGAGTATTGAACTATATTAACTTTGTTGCATTGCCTTTTACTTACTACTTTCATCAATCTATAATTATTTTTATGGATAATTAATTTATCTTTAATAATAGTATTTAATTAAATTATAAATCAGAACATCTCTCTTCTTATATAAGTAAACTAGAAATCAAAGTATAACTCTTTTAACATCTTTAACAAAATGATATTTTTAAGTTTAAATATAATCTATTATTTTGTTACGTATTCATATAATAATAAAATTCAAATATATAATAATGATTTTTATTTACATGTAAATTATAGAATCCAATCAATTTACAATTAATTTTTAATTTTAATTTAAATGTTTTTGATTGTTGTGAATAAAAATTAATTATATTAAATAATAAAATTGTATTTTATCAAATTGTTTTAATTTTATTTTAAAATTTTGTTTTAATTATAATTTATATTTTAAAAATTAGTTTTATATTAAATTGTTTCTAAAAATATTGTTAAATTGTTTTCAAATATATAAAAAATTATTTTATCACATTAATTATATCGTTTTTATAAATTTTTTACTTTTCATTTACTTTCCCTTAATTAAAGAATCTTACTTTTGATTTATTTTCCTTTTCTTTCTCACTTTTCCTTTCATTCCAACAAAGTTTAAATTTCTCTCATAACTTATTTTCCTTCTTAATTATTTTTTTTCAAAATATTTGGAATCTTTCTAAAGTTAGAATTTCTGAAATATATAACATTTATAACTTCTAAAATAATAAAATTATCATTCTCCATTTGACAAACTTTTTCCTTTATATACAACCTAACAAATATTGAAATAAAATACTGAAAAACAAATTGTATATTGAAATAAAATACTGAAAAAGATAACTTGCTAATACCATTGTTTCCATTGTTTCTTATGATTTTGATTCAACAAAAAATTTAAAATCAAACCATTTCTCAATTATAAATTCTTTTTATTTAGACCAACAAATTATGTTTTTTTAATTTTAAAATGTTTAAATTAAAAATTAACAAATAAAATTAAATAAATTTTGAATAAAATATTTAACATTGTTTTAGGATTCAACCATTAATATAAAATTAACATGCACATCTAATTTATCACAAATTAATTCAATAATTATATCTAATTCTCTCATTTGATTTTGAATATAGATATTTACTAAAATCTTACGCATTTTACGAACACTAACAATACCGAATAACAAGAGGAAAAATATTTTACAAATGAAATTGTTGTTATGATTATTAAAGCAGAAAATACTAAATTTGCATTAAAAGAATAATTTCATTTAAACATTTGTAGACTTTGTCTTTCATTCATCCAAGTAACTAAAGAATTGTTTCTTCATTTCTTTTAATTTTTATTTTGTCCAGATAATATATCTTTTATGTTTTATTTTCCTTCACTTTATATCCAAACAGATAATTAGAGTGTAAATGTAGGTGATTTAAAAATAAAACACATTGAGATAATTAGAACATTTTCATTTTTCATATGCAAGAGTAGTATTAAGTTTAATACATAAGTTTTATAAAAAAATTGTTATACATGAGAATAAATATAAAATTATAAACTCATTACATTAAATGTATTAATGATGTAAGAAAAATTGTAGATTAAAATATAAAATAATATATTATTAGAGAAAGTTTATAGAAAAAGTAACAAATTTTTTTTTTCTTACAAACTTTTTATAATAAATTTGTAAAAAATTATGATGAAATATAAAAAATTATAAATTCCAGTTACAAATTATATATGAAAATAAAATGAAGAAAAAAACTTGCTAATACCATTAATTTGAAAATAATAAAACAATTATTAAGGTCAAATTAATATACTTATTTAATATTAAATATAATAACACTAACTTTTTTTTAAATATCCATTTCAACATAGATTATCTTGAGAAATTCTAAAAACTTATTTGTATATAATTTTACGGAATTTTTAGTGGTATTGGTGAAGATGAAATTAACAACAAGCCTACATATCCTGTATCTTCTAAACTCCTATTATAATAATATGTTTAATTTCTATGAGCTAGATTAGATTGTTTTTTTCATTGTTTGACTCCTTTATCAAGTTTCAAGTTAAGAATTAATTTTTATTTTATGTTTATCTTTACATATTGATAATTATCTTGTTCTCGTATAATAATTTTATACGATTTTTTTCGTAAGTATTTCAAATATAGAAAATATAACAAATAAAGTTCGAAAAATTAAATAAACTTATATATAAATAAAAGAGAGTTTTAAAAAATTACGTAACTTTTTTAATTTTAAATTATTTAATCAGTTTTACATTTTTTTTTCAACTACAACGTTATTTTTACGACTTACAAAATTTAAAAACATCAATTCAATTTTTAATATTTTAATTACTTAATATATATATATATATATATAATTTTACAATTTATTATTTACAAAATCTTATAATTCTATTTTTTATTTTTTTTAATTACAAATAATTACATATTAATATTGAATACTTTAATTTATTACATAAACAAATATTACTTTCTAAACTAAATGTTTTTTAAATTAAATACTATTTTTTTAATATTTTTAAATAACTATTTTAATATTAAAGTAAATGTATATTTCGTTTTTATTATTATTTAAATTTATGATATTATATTTAAAACTGCAAAATTAAACAGTGGTACTAGATTGTAAAATCAAAAAGAGATTTAATTAAAAATTATAAATTTTGTAACTATTGAATATATTATTTTTTATTATAAAATCAAACAATATAGATTTAATTGAAAATGATAAAAAAATTAAGTATTAAATACAGTCAAATTTTTTAATACAAATTTAATTTAAAATCTCAAATTTATAAAAAGTTTAAAAATTAATTAAATTATTTTTTATCTTTTATATAGAAACATATTGATACAAAATAAATACATCATACAAGTAAATAAGAAAATAAAAAAAATAAACTCAGTTGAAAAATGTAAAAAAGAGACATATAAACCTACTATAGAAAAGGTGATTGTATTTTGTTATGTTTTGGTCATCAACTGTCGGTGGGTGCAAAAGTAAAGTATGGGGTGGAAATAGAAATTCGCCTCTATGGATCTAGTTATGGCCAAGCCCATCATGGTTCTTTTTATCAAAATCTATTTTGGTAAATAAATAAAAGAATACCAAAATTAAGCGAAAGAAAAGAAAAAGAAAAAAGAGGCGCGATGTGACATGTTTGAAGAGCTTAGCTCCACATACTGATAATATTGTTATTATTATTTGATTTTGTTTTATCAATGGCCACTCTTCCTTACTACACTCTTCATCCTCTATCTTCTTCTCTCACTCCTTCTTCCACTTTGGTTCACCTTTGTCCATGCTCTTCCACACCTTCTCGTTCTCTTCTCCAATTCCCCTCCAATCTCAGACGCAAAGCCACCAAGAAGCCCAGGCTGTTGATGATCGTCCACCCCATTTTCCTCTTTAACGGCGTCGCCACCACTTTCTATTTCGACACCCAAACAGTCATCGTTACTGCCAGTGTTTTGGCCGCCATTGCTCTTTCTCTCTTCCTTGGCCTCAAGGTTCTTCATTTTCGTTCTTTTAATTATGGGCTTCTCTTACTTTACATAAAAAAAAAGCTTTTTTTTTTTAGTTTTGTTTTTTAGATGTAATTTAAGACTCACTATTTTACTATAAGACCCACGTGCATTTATTGTTTATGCATTTAGTTATCTATTATTTCAGAAATGTGTTCACTTTAGCATATCATTGCTCCAATTTTGCTAATTATTTCCTTTTATTGAGTAATGTTTCTTGGCTTTAATAAAGATTGTTACTTCTGCATAGTGCTTACACTGTGCTGCTTCAATTTTGGTTTTGGAAAATTGTGGAGTGGGAATGATAAATGTGATAAGTGATGTGATGGAAAAGATAGAAAGAAAACAATGTGGAAGTGAGTTATAAGAGAAAATTAGTGTACACTTACAATTATCTTTTGAAATTTTTGTGTTTTGATTTGATAAAGTGAAAAACAATTTTTTTTGAGAGGGGTGGTGGTGGTGAATGTTGACAGCCTACCTCATTATTCAGAAGTGTAATATAGTATTCATATGCATAATTGCATCAACATTTGCTTACGGAAGTCTATGCTACTTTCTAACTATAACATTCTGGGTTAAAGTTGATACTTCTGTTTGGTAATGAGGGATGGGGTTTTGCAGGGTGATCCGGTGCCCTGTGAGCGATGTGGTGGCAACGGTAATTATCTTTCTGCATTGGAATTTAAACATTTTTGTGCTTTAGTGTTGAATTTTATGGGAATTATTGAGGCATGAGTCATGATGATAACAATACAAGGAACATTTTAAGATATTGGTAACGAGGATATCATTATTCATGTGTCTAGGACATTGACTTGAATCATTGTTGTTGTGGGGATAATGATTGTTTTTGATTAAGGATACTTGGGGTCTTCTTGATTGAACAAGTGAGAAGGTGGAAAATAAAAACAGTTTTGGACTAAAGTTATTGGTCAGAGTTGAAATGGGATTATTTTATTTTCATACTCTTCGTGTTTTTGTCATACCTATCAAATGTGTTGTGCTTTTCATGTGAAAATCTTCACCTCTTATTTTCCACCTATTCAACCAAACAGACATTTAGGGGCAGTTGGTTCAAGTTTCAAAAAATATTCCCAGCAACAACACGCCTGACTATTATATTTTCATAAGGGGAGTGAGCGGCAAATGCTTTGTGAAACTTCTTCTGCTTTCTACTGAAATTAAAGTAAGAAAACCTTGTATGGGAAGATTTTGGATCAGGGTCACCTGTAGAATTTTGTGGATAACATATGATCTTCCAATTTTTTGGCTTGATGACAGGTGTTTTTGTGTTTCTCAGCCACTATAATGGATGATATAGAACATAAAGCTTCCACTAATTGTTTTTGTATTTGAAGTCATGCTACATACTTGTATCCTTTACCTGATTTTTTAAAAGACGACCAGATATGTAAATATGAAACTTTTTAACCCTGTACAAAAACCTTTTCTCTTCTTACCCCTTTTCACGTATGCTTTCTTCCTTCAATCATTATATCACTGTCAATGGAGATGTATTCTATGAGACTATGACAATAGGTATGTCATTTGGACTTGATAAAGAAAGTTCAGTACTTATTTTAGTGATGGTTATGAATGAGAATTGCACTGTCTACTGTCATTGTCCTTCTCACCATTGGGATTCCTGTAAGTCTGCATTGACCTGCGTTTTCACATTGCATGTGAAATTAAGGGGAACTTGTTTTAGTATTGTTGACAAAAGATACTATTTTGAATAACATTGCTGACAAACAGGTGGGACAAAATGCGTGTTTTGTGACAATGGCAAGATGAAGCAAGATATGGGGTTAATTAACTGTAAAGTATGCAAGGGTTCAGGTATATCTTTCTGTTATCACATGCGTAAAACAAATTATTATTATCATGCATTTTTTTACATGAATATTTTGGGTACGCTTCCTCTCATTTACCACCTTTAAGATATTGCTTGATGTTGGTATGTGAAATTCGATATATTGTATCCCCTCAAGGGAAAAAAAAAGAGATTATACTCTTTTTCCCCACTGTTCTTTCTGTTTATGCATGTGTTTTCCACTTTATAGGATTGATATTCTGCAAGAAATGTGGAGGTTCTGGCTATTCCCGTCGGCTATGAGCTGTGAAGTTCCTGTTATATATTAAAACCATCTGTTCTGAAATATGTAAGATCTTGTAACAATTTTATTGTTCATAGTGTCTTTTTCTGTGTGAATCATTTTAATCAAGTTATTCTGAAGCCCTTTGAAGTCTCAGTTATTTTGCTTTTGCATAAAATCAGTCAGATTTTGATCTAATAAATGTTAAATTTCCGTTTCAGAGATATATAAAACTTTAGCAATCATAACAGGGGAAAAATTAGTCATGTAAATTTGAAAGGGAGTGTTTAATCTGTTTTTTTTTTCTTTTTGAAAATATAAGATAGGCAAAACGAAGTTGCGTCTAATAAAATGAGTTTTATAAAAAAGGAATTAACTTTACTAAAATAAAGTTCCGCAGCCGGGAGTTGAACCCGGATTTCATCAACGAAATTAACCAGGTGTGCTACTGCGGATGGTATGAAAATAAAATGAAAAACAAATTATTTGTTTATTTAACACAAAACCAAACTTAATCTCATCCCTAGTTAACACCAGAATATGTGTTTCCTAAAAAAATCTCATTTTTAAATTTATATTTTCCTTTTCGAAAACCTCATTTTTAACCTTTAATTTTGAAGAACAATTAAAAGAAAATAAATGTATTAAAATTATTATTAATATAAAATTTTAATTAAAAAGATTAATTGAAAATTAGGGAAAACTCAAGTATTCAGTTTATAGTATTAATTTTGAACCTAAATAATTTATCATAACCGGTAAGCTTATGAAGCTAGACAACGTTACAAGAAGAAGACAAGTGGTGAAGGTGCAAAGGTTTTGAATTTATTTTTGTCCTAACACATAATTCTTTTTCTAATAAATTATAGATAACAATATGATAGAATGAGTGACTTTGATTATACTTATTTTCATCTTGTAAAAAATCACACTTATAAAAATTCAATTTAAAAAAATATATACATGTTATTTTCTTAATGTTAAATAATAATTAATAAATTATAATTATATAAATTTTAAAATAAAGTATCAAATTAACTAAATATATTTTAATATTTTAAACTGAAAAAAATATGAAAACGAAATGAGATAGTAAGTACATATTCATCCCTAACACTATACTTAACTTAAAAAAATTGATATTATTTATAGTTATATTTATATTTAATTAATCAAAATTAATACAAGTTTTAATAATACCATAAATACACATTTATTTGTTATTTTAATTTATAATAATGTGACCATAATTAGTTATGGTGATGGAAACTAAATTTATGTTAAAAATGCTTCATGTTTTTTTTTTGCAAGGAAGGAGATGCAAAATAGTTCTATGAATAAAATCTAAAGAAAGTTAAAATTTTGGAGAGTGATGATAACATCTCCTCTTGATTAATCAACAACATAATATGTGAATGGATATTTAACTATTGTAAATTGATCTATTCTTATAATATTCAAGTAAATGGAGATTTTTTAAAATAATAAAATATGAATAAATTTTAATTAAATATGCTTTTAGTTTATGTAAAAAATTGAAATTAAGAAAGACTAAACAATTTTTTAAGAGGATAAAAAAATTATAAAGACCCAAACAGAAGAACTTAATCCAGATATTTAATTCATTTATTTTTTATGGTAATAACTTAATTCGTTTTATATCTTTATTAATTTATTAGGATATAAGTAATAAAATGGTGTTTTAAAAAAAAATTTCCGCAGCCGGGAGTTGAACCCGGATTTCAGACATTGAAATTAACCAGGTGTGCTACTGCGGACACAGTTAATAGTATGCAAAACAGTGTTTATTTATCATAGTTTATTTATAAATTTATTCAACAATTAAAGTTTACCATTTTTTAGTTTTCTACAGATAACTTATTATACAAAGTAATTATAATCGTGTTAAAAACATTGTTATTTCATATTTCTGAAAATGTTTCAAACATATTCTTTCCACAAAAAGATGGGTGTGGTTTATTAAAAAACAAATACAAAAATAAATGATAAATTAGAAAGATTAAACGAAAAGTAATTGAAACTGAAATCTTATAGTTGGAGATACTTGTTATTTAACTTATTGTTTATTATAAATGTTTCCAAAAATATATTCATATATTATAAAGTCAATATACTTAAATTTTATCTTCTAGTGTACATAAGTTATAATTAATAGTTAATTATATATCAAACAAGAGATACAAATTAATGACTACGGTTATCATTTATCATCTCCAAATTATTATGACACAATAACACGATATATGATAACGTATAACTCAAGATATTTTTTATTATTTTAAAGATTATATTTAAGAATATAAATATTATTTTATGTGATAAGACATAAAAGCTATATATTTATCTCATTTATTATAAGAAGAAATACTTCATCTCTTACTTGTTCTTTTAATTTACAATTCGTTTTTATATTGACGTGTTAATAATTATATATTTTTTAGTGGAATTGATATAATTTCTTATATCAACATCTTGGTTCATAACATTTGGAGCTGAATGTTAAGGTACATAAGTTAGAAACAAATAAGAATTCTTCTAAAATATTATCTTACTAGTTAGTTACTTTTTGTTTTCTATATGACAAGTACATGATGTGTTTTATATGTTTCGAGAAATTTGATCTTAAATTTCACAATATTTTCACCATTTTCTCTACCAATTTAAATAAGGATTTTTCTTTACCTCCACTATATATATAAAATAGGAAAAAGATAAAATTGTCCTCTCTCTTATAATTATTTTTGTCATTATTGTTATTTTCATTCTTAATTGATGAAAGAAAAAAAATAAATAAAATGACGAAATTACAAAAATCTAAGTTATAAAATTTGAAACTTACTTTTTTCAAAATATTTTTAAAATTATATAATTAAAAAGTTAAAATTTATTACCAATTACAAATTTGAAAATGATTTTGACTTAAATTTGGAAATAATTTTGACTTCCTAGTTGTATAATTAAAAGGTAGTTTTAATTTTTTGAATTATATAATTTTAAAAAATTAAAAAAAAAGTAATACTTTTTGTATTTATAAAAATGCAGAAAAAATATATGAAGGGGTAGAAAGAAATTTCCATCCTAGGGTGATCTATGAAAATTGGTCCTACTTGTTTAGAGGAAAAATTCTTCATTTGTCATATGAAAAAACAAAAAAAGCTCTTCCATTTCCAACCAATGGAGAAGACCAGGGTATTACATTCAGGGAATGCCTTTTTATAATAAAAAGGCATATCACATTTTTATTTAATTTACTCTTATGGCACAAAATTTCGTTATCTTAGAAGTTAGATTAAATCTGACATTTTTATTTTATTTTATTTTATTAATAATTTAATATGCAATCTTCTAGTTTTAACTAGTATTTTATAGAGTGTAATGCATAAGACAAATATTTATTTTTTATAAAGTTATTGTTATAATTTATAATATATGTATAAATTTCATGTTCAATTTATAATAAATAATTCCAATTATGATGATATAAGATAATTTTTAAATTAAAATGTATTGACATTTAAACTTAAAGGATAAGTGTGTGTATATGTATAGAGCGAGGGGACAGTTTGAGATTATTCATAAAGATAATTTTTGCCAGGTCGCAAAAAATATGCATGAAATGCACTTTCGTAAAGAAGGAGAAAGAATTAAAAAAAAACCTTAATAAAAGGTAATCTATTTTCTATTTATTGTTTAAGTATTTATTTAATTTGAAATTTAGTTCTTTATTTAAATAGTTGCATAAAAATATATTAGATGTATTGCATAAAACTCACCACCTGAATTGTATTCTCATAAATCAATACCACGGATGGTTTTAATGGATTTCAGGTTCAATTAACTAAATTTAATCTTCATTTAATTTTTTAAAAATAATGAATTAATGAATCTAATTTAATTATTTGACAATGACGTGCACTAAAATCATTTATTGAGTTTGGTTATTTTCATGTCTGAATAGGGATATAAATCTAACAAATAAGTTATTTTAATTATTTGACATTGACATGTACTAAATACAATCATTCATTGAATTTGGTTATTTGCATTTCTAATTTCCAACAAATTGTTGTCAGTCGATAGAAAAAGGTGATACTAAATTTACAAACAACTTAGTACAAATAATTGGACGAGGATCCCTTTCATCTGTCATTGCAAATAATGGAAAATGGACACAAGGAGCAATTGAAAATACCAATACATGTCTTCACCGTTTTGGAAGAAAAGAAAAAATATGCAGAAAGTATGTGTGGCCTACTGGTTGTTTACAGTTCAGACTATCAAAATTAGATCTGAATATTTCTGTTATATACTTCATTGAAAATTCACCTGCCTCTGATTTCTATACAGAAAAAAGTAGCAGAGTTATGATATCATATAGCAATGCTTTCAGACTGTCAAAATTTGACTTGAATGTTTCTGTTATATACTTCATTGAAAATTCACCTGCCTTTGATCTATATACAGAAAAAAGTAGCAGAGTTATGATATCATATAGCAATGCCACCAATAGTGAACTTCAAACTATCTAATGCTAGTTTTGTTCTGTGCATTAAACTTGTGATTTTCAACTCATTCCAACTCACTCACTTTCCTCCAAACTCTAATATCAGTGGCACTTAATGCTTATGAGAAGTGCCACTCAAGATGACAATGAACCGCTATGTTTGCTAGGCAATGGTGTGTTCCTCCGCGACTGGCGTTTTGTTTGTACAACTACTGGCTCTTGCTCTTCCCACTCTTCGCTCATTACTTCACTATCACTGTCATCATCACCTTTAAATACAGGATGGATATATGCATTCTGAAGGAATTCTTTCAAATTGAAGTTTGGCTCTCTTGCACGCTCCAATGTGTCCTTCATCATTGCTTCCTGCAGTTTTCACCAAAAGGGAGGAAAATTAACACGAATTTGGTGAAGAAATGGGTGAACTAAGATGACATGATAAAAAAAGGCAATTTCAAAACAAAGGGTTTCCTAAAAACATTTTTTTTGTTTCTTGCAAAACAAAGCTGTATGCCAGTTGCAACATCAAGACTAACCTGTAATGGATGCTTAATGAAAGCAGGTTCATATCGACCCTTGCAATACAAATGGAATGATATTGTCAAAACTGGGAGAGTGATGAGCAATGGAGTTGAGTTAGCAGCTTCTTTTGTACTCAATAATCCCATTAACAGAAGCTGCGAGATCACTAAAGCAAATATGATACGTCCATGAACATCAGGCCAGAATGCTGCAGCACTCTCATACTCTTGGTTGTAGACATTTATTATCTGCCATCAGATATCGTGCATTAACTCAGATATCAAGAACTCTAGTATAATGCCATAATATTGAAGAACATTTTATGTAATCAATTTTCATCAATCCAATTGCTATTTTATGCGCTTATGTACAAGAGGCAATATTAGTCAAAGAGTTGTTTTCATATATATGAAAATATTATTGGTTGTTTTAAATCTTTGATGGTTAAAAATTATCATTGAATCAATATAAAATTTTATAAAAAAAAACAAGGAACTGTTGGCATACGCTACATAACAAAAAATTCAATTGTTGGTCCTGTGCATATACTTTGTGGCACGTTTAAGTTGAATTATGTACAGTAAATAATAATGGTTAAATATTTTCGTGTATGTGGTCAGTTTATGAAAACAGTACCTAAATGCATAGAAACCAAAAGATGTCATGAGCCAACTTTTACCTGATGACGGTAGACGACATATGCCAAGCCAAAGAACACTATGATGTATGGAAGAAGAAATGGTGTGACCACAGCATACACAAGGCCAAGTAAGAAATAAAGTTGTATTTGAGGTTCTCCTGTATTGAAACCAAAGGTCCCGGGATCCATTGCTTCTTCACGATCCTTTTCAGTCTTCACTAAGAAGAAATTTTTCAAGTGATAAAATATCAAAGGCTTCAACCTTAAAATTTCACCAGCACATCCAGCCCACCCATCCACCATTATGTAAGTTATGAAGAATGTCGCCTTCATTGGAATTGAGACACCAATTGTTATTGGAATTCTGCATACACAGCATATGTTTACTTTAGGTTATTGAAAGCTTTTTGTGACGGCTATAACCACAGACTTTTTTACTTCAGGTTATTAAAACTTTAGGATTAGAAAAGTTTTCCAACTTAAAAATGAAGAGACCACCAAAAATTCGACCAAAACACTTGAGTTAATGTTGTTCAATCCCCAGACATTTTAGACAAACATAACCTTGCATGTTCCATTCGCTTAATCTTTTTTTAACTCAATTTTCATGAGAAAAAAAAAATGGAAAATCAGGGGAAGGCCAAACAAGTTCATACAATAGAGGCTGTGTTTATACTTCAGTTGAATCATGTTTAACGCTAATACATTGTGAGAGGTGGATTGAGTTGAACGTGCATTAGATTGTGAGAAAAGGGAATTGAATGGAAAACCTAATTAAAGTACGGATTTAGTCACTATACAACCTAATTAAAGTATAATTTGCGAGTTACATTACTGATTCAAATGAAAGGATATTTTCTATGATTGTCTAAATGACTGTGTTGACCAGAATGAGCGAAAATTAATTAATTTTCAAGATATACGTCGTGTAAACTTAATTGCTAACACACAAGAAAGTCAGATGTAAAATTCATTTCGAAAAACCTGTAGTGTCTTGTACAGCTGAAGATGTTTAATAATTGTAATAGTAGAACTAGGAGGGCTTACTCATTTGCTGACTGGTGGAGAAATTTATCTAGCTGTTGGAATGCAGTCCCAGTAATTATGCTCCCAAGAAATACATTAATGAACTGGAAGATGTAATATCTTGTGGCTGCTCTCCTTTCCAGAGAAGAAGTGCTAATATATCCTTCGAACTTGGACATCATCATCAATATTGATGGCAGAAATATGAGAAATATCTTCAAAGCAATACCAGGAAGGAAACCTTGTATGAACGCTTTTATGACTTTCCTGGATAAAAGAGAAGCATGAGATTAGTTTCCACCACAGACGCCATTAACACATCAAACAGTAACAGTAACGTTTTGTTTTTTCATCATACTCAGTCAGACATAAAACCTCCAATGTATTCTGGGTTGCAATCATAAAAGTAGTAGAAGGTTTCCATATTTATTCAATAAATTTTATTCAGACGGAAATATGTATTATGCAAAAGAGAAAAGAAGATGATGTTAAAAATTAAAAATAAATAACACTTACATTTCAATAAAAGGTTTAAGGAAAGGTACTGCTTTTTCAATGCCTTCAATGTTAGCTAACGACTGAACAAATGCAATGGGGATCATGAAAAAGAATGTCAGAAAGAAGAAAGCTACAGCAATTATAAGCCTCCTTATTGTGAGTGAAACATATGGTATTGCCATGTTATCCCAATACACATCACGAGGTTCTGGAGCCCACTCAGTCAACCATACGGTTGGATTTCTGGACTGTTGAGTTTGTGCACAAACAGCTGCACCCCAACGAGTTCGGAAGGAAACAAAAGCCGCTGGCATTATATATTTAGGATTCTTCATCACCCTATCTCTCTCCAACTCTATCTGAAAGTGCAGAGGATCATCAAACTCAATCATTTTCTTAAAAGAAAATTAATTAAGAACAATAGTCTATGATGCAAGAAACATACATAACAGAAAATGGATTTGGAGATGTATAACGATGATCATAAGCAAAGATTTGAATTTCAAAGAATAGTTCAAATTCTCTACTGATGGAAAACACCTATATTTTAAATGAGTATATGCAAATACTACTGATAGCAGGATCTCTCATTCTGTTTTAGGTGTACGAAAACCATTTTAGATAAGTATGCCATGCTGTCAGTGTTTGTGCCAATTGAGAGTGGAATAAAATTTCTTTTTAGTTATCAGAATTGTAAGATAAGCATAGAAAGCACTGCTTACTTCTTCTGATAATCTGTTAATTTCAGCAGTATAAAAATCAATTGCATCCACTCGATCACCCCAAAGACCTAGACAACCAGTCTGCAAGCAAGTACAAGATAATACATAGTGCATGAGAAAAAGAAATGGAATGCCATCAGAAAAATAGCAAGAGTTTATGCTAAAAATTTAAAAAATCGAAGATAATTCAACCAGATTGCAAAAAATAGCATACCTTTTTTGATGGCCTTGTGGATTGATTTCTAGAATATTTAAGTTCATAGTAGTCAAGCCAATTCTGAGTTTTCTTCTTCTTAGAAACTAGACTAGAAAGTTTCTTTGCATTGTGAACAACCTGCAGGAATATCTTTAGAAGTAAGGGGAAGAAAAAAGAGTACTTCGTCGGATAAAACACAATAAACAGCCAGCTAGAATTTATTCTATGAATGAAGGGTTAAGACGGGTTGAACTTGATATCCTAGTATCATTATATCAACAAAATCAAATGAAGCTCATTGGTTTGGCGTTCTGTTTAATAACAAGAGATCATCTCATAGTTCAAGGTCTGTCCTAGCAAAATCCATTTCAATAGTGCATTTAACATAATAAATCTTGGTCATTGACTTGATAATGCTACAAAGAAAAGAGTTGACATAGGTATCACCTGAAAGTTTCTAGCTCAATATGTAATCTATAAGCTAACAGAAACAAACAGAAGAGGAAGTTTGTCCAATATACAATAAAAGGATATTTTACACTCAAATTTACCCCAACCAATAAATATGTATTTCTTTGATCCTAAAAAAAGATTAGGAAATAACTGTCCATTTCAACACAACAAAAATTAATATGAGGATACAAGTTATAAATGGCAAATATTGTTAATTTGATAAAGTCAAATTACAAAAAAACATATTACAAGCTATGAAACACAAAAATAATTAGGCAAGTGTGATGGTAACAAAAAAGGATCAGACCTGATGAGTTAGATAGTGATCTGGATGGTTGACCAAAAAGAAATGTTCCACTAGTTCACCAACTGATTCATCAGGATCAGGCGGTACATTTCTAACAAGTACCTGCGCATAAGTAAAGGACAAAGTTTATTGTCACAAGTCTTTCTTTTATATTTTTGAAGGTATGAAGGTACAATTGGATCGTTACTTGATGTAAGAAAGTAGGAAATATGTGGACTTTACTAATCTTAGGATATTAATCCTTATTACAGAAGCAGTGGTACTATGACTATGAACATATCGTCTTGTTCAGATATAAAACTTGTTCTTACTGTAAATTGGTCTGGACGACGTCTTTCTGATGCTAGAAAATGCAATCTCATTGTTGCAACTATTTGATATTCCCTTTTCAAGATATAGCATGTCCAGAAGGTAAAAGCATAAGCCATTACCAAATGAGTCCAGAATCTGCAATCCATGTAAAAAGCAATGGAAGATAAATACGCTTGTTCCAAAAAATAGGCAGTTACTTCAGGAAGAGAGTAAGGTTCTGCAAGGAGTTATTCATTTGTTCCAACTTGATTTAGAAGATTTGCATGGAATACCTCAGAGATGTATATACTAATTCACCCACTACACCAGGGACAAAAATTAATGTATGCAACATACTAGTACTAATACGCAATTCTTTAAAATTAACAGACACATATCATTAGAAAGTTCATATTAGATGAAAGAATATGTAAAAGCGCAAAGAAAGGTTGAAAATAAAGCAAACCATTCTACCGGTTGAAAAGTGTTCATACCTATTTGATCCGGTTGGAATATTTGAAATAGAAAGCTTATCTATCTGACTATAAGTCAAATTGGAACGCTCCAAGGTGCTATTTGTCCAATTGACAGGAACCATAACAGAAAATGCTAGGAACGCAATCGGGACAAATATTTTCAGCCTGCATTTCAATCGGGAAAGAAAACACGGTTAGTAAGAAAAATCGAAAGACATAAGCAATGTTGGAGCTAAAAACTGAGAAAATTCTGAAAAACAAACTACCACTGGAACTGAAGGAAAAACCAGATGAGAAAGCAAGAAAGAAATGAATGGTTGACATTCACAAATGCCACAAAGAATGATTGATCACAACATACCCAAGTAAGTAGATCCTCAAGTAAACAGCAGAGTCCAAGCCTGCATGGTCAATTAGTTCAGGTTCTGGCATTTGCAATGCTGCAGGCATCCAGCTCAAGAACCTTATATATGACTTGAAGTCCAAATTGACAAACTTGCTGACAAACAACCCTGCTTGCAATGGACTGCTCCTTAAACCCTTCAAATACCATTTTGGAAAATACACCCTATCGTTTATAGGTTGAATTCGAAGTATGGCAAAAGCCAATAAGAAAGCAAATGCACTCAGGATGTTAATTGCTGCAGCGAGTCCTATATCACTCAAAGAAGCCATGAGCATATGGCAACTTATAAATACGAAGTTACTCCCTGTAAAATATACAAATAAGCATGATGTCAAAATCAACACCATTTCTTTATAAGCTTCGAACTAAAAAGTACAACCTTATTTTGCATCAGTGACAGGTAGAAGACAAAGCAGAGAATGACAAGAAGATTTAACATCCGATTTGAAATAAGAACTGGTGTAAAACTGATTTTCCTGTGATGATATAGACAAAAACAGAACCATAATATTAAAAAAAGTTGTGAAGTGGGAGAGGCTGAAAAGTCAGAGTCAAACTGAGTTTTCTCTTCCCCCAAAATTTCACCCAAAGTCATAATCAAGTGAGGAAGTAAGTACTGGTCGGCCCTTCTACCCCAATATCCCTCGGTGGTCAAACTTTAATCCACTTCTAAAAAAAAGATGTTTTTCTGTTAGGCATAACCGATCATGACTCTGGATTCCCATTTTCACAGGAAGAAAAAAAATTAAAGCTGAAACTTCATGACATATTTCGTTCTTCTAGCCATCTTAGCCACCAATCAAAAGAAAACACAGAATTCAACACCCAGAAAAATTCAGCATTGGAAACCATAGCAACTAAAAAACAATGAAAAAAAATGTCCTTGAATATTATTAGACAATGGATCCACTCCAGTGGGGTACATTACCTTGTCTGCCACAACAAATTCTCAGAATGGAAAGAGAAAGCAAAGAGAGAAAACTAGCTGGAACAAAAAGGGAAAACACAAACAGTAGTTTTCCAACGCAATTGAGATTATCACACTGCCACTATTAGTTCAACCGACCACAGGGAGAAAACCCAAAAGCCAGAAAGTCAGCAATAAGCAAAAGTTACAAACTTTATGGCATTTCTTTTCAAAGGGGTGCGTTAAGGATTTATAATTTGTAGCGGCACGTCTTAGTCAGGTGAGCTCAGAATTGTGCCTACTCATATACACCATGTCGACCGTTCACTGTATATAATAAATCCTGCATGTAAAATAATGAAAAACGATTGAAAACAAAAGCTTTAACTAATATAGCAAAAAGAAAATTGGATTGATAGAACAGTAAAGCAACTTTCGATAATTTAACGAAAATATGGTGAAAAAACATCTTACAAATTACAAATTACAGTGAATCTTTTGCAATTAATTTTGCTATTATACCTTTGATATAATATGATCTTATGGTGGTAAAAAGTATTAAAAAATAAAAATAAAACAATTAAGATTTTCAATTAATAAAATTCTGACAATGAATTGTGTTTGGTTGGCCGCACATGGCACGAGGAAGTGGGGTCGGAGAGAGAGTATAGAAAGAAAGGAGATACTGTCTTTGACGTTTCCTTTCTTTTCCTAACGGCTACTATTTTTTTTTTTTTGTTATTGTTAATTCTCAGATAACAGTTTAAAAAGCCATAGCCAGCTAAACAGAGAGGTTCTTTCTTCTTCTTCTTCTTCTTCTTCTTCTTCTTCTTCTTCTTCTTCTTCTTCTTCTTCTTCTTCTTTATTTATTTATTTAAGGAAGTAAATAAAATTAATGTGAACAATTAAAAATACTACCCATGTTTAGATAATTAAAAGCAAGGTTATTTCTTCTTAAATTGTGGGTTTGAATTCAAATATCCCGATTAATTGTTTTAAGTATTCATAAAGAAAGCGTTGTGATTCATATTAACTTCATTTAACTAAACGATTATTGTTTTCCATAAAAGATACGAATAGTTAATGGTAAAAAATCATCTTTTAAGACAAGGGTATAGTTTCTTAAATGTTGCCGATGATGTTTTTCAATTTGTTTTATGAAATTAAACTGCAACTAAAAACAAGAAACGTGTAAAGTTGTTTATTAAAAAAAGTTATAGTGAACACAATTTTTTAATTAGTTGAACATGTGTAGAGTTAAGCTCATAAAATAATAGACATCAAATATTATATTTGAACACTCTTCGTGTATGTGTACAATTATTCAGGCAAGTTATCGAAGTAACTTAAACTCTATTATTTTATTTAAGCAGTGACCTCTCTTATATAATTTTTTTATTTTTTTTTTAGAATTAACTGAATGAGATTTTGCATATACACATCCCTTGATAGTTGGTATAAGATTGAATGATTGAATTGTGTTTCATTTCAATGTCTTTTCCAATGAACACGGACTCACACGATGTAACGTTGAAAGCAGTTAGTGAGATAAGTTTAAAGTTTTCAATTAATGAATATGTTTATTGTTTCCATTGTCAAGTGCCTATTAAACAGTGCACGTTACATAAACATCTAATTGAGCTATCTAATTTCACATACAACTCTATCATGTTAAAATAAATTTGATTGTATTCACTATTTTTCATATCACACAACAAAAATTCATTACACTTTTTACAACACTCTTCAATCAATATAAAACTACAAAATTTATAACTAGAATACATATCACCAAAAATCCATGTATCCATCAAATTATTTATATAATAAATGGTAGATAGAAATTTTTATAAAGTATGTAAAGTTAACTTACCCTAATATTCACTTCAATCAAGTAAAAATTTTCTTCTCTTCTTGTGCAACTTAATTTTATTGATATAATCTTATTATAATAAGTCGAGATTCCAAATAGGATGAATAACTATAAAAAAATGTGATCGCAACGTGAAAAAATATCAATATAAATTTGACTAATATAAAATATATATTTATTTTGACGTCATATTTAAGTTAAACAATAGATTTTGTTTCAATTACGTCTAAAGATAAAATATTAAATAATAACTTATGAATACTTAGCAGCAATTTTAAATAATAACATGATGAAAATAATTTAATGTGTAAATATGCTTTCGACTTAAATATATTTTCTTAGTTAAAGAAAATTAAATCAATCGAAAATAAATAAACTCGTGTTCAAAACATTGACATTTAACAACCTCAAATCATATCTTACATCAAAATTAATTAATAAATAATGTATGTCAAACATTAGAAAACCATAATTGAATAAATAATAATACTTTTATAAATAGTAAAATGCCACTTAAAAACTTCTTAGATGATAGAAGTTATAGAAATACCATATTATATTGTGTTGTGTGTGTATATATATATATAATTATATAAAGAGAGTGACATTATCTTATTAAAATTATTTTTAAGTCCAATTTTCTATTAGAATAAAAAATGATATTATATTATATTAATACAATCTTTTCTATTTTGAAGTTTATCCATAAGAGAAAAGCAGGTCTTCAATCTCTTTAAAGAACTCTTTGAAGTACACTTTGAGTCTACAAAACTTTTCCTGTCTTAGATTCAAGTTCTATCTCCTGCTAAATATTTTTATGATAAAGAAAAATGTTATAATTTTTGTTTTTACTTTTAATTATGAAAGTTATACTTTATTTTTATTATTTTTCTGTTTTCTGAGAATTTATATATAAGATAATAAAATAGAGAATAAAAATATTTGTACTTTTTTATATAGTTGTTTCAAAGGAAAAAAATCAAAATAAAGTGGCACTTTTTAATTAAAAATATTTTTTAACAGCGAAAGAACCCTTAAAAATCATTATAGGAATTTGTTGATAACGTTGAATGTTTCACAATAAAAGCTCTAAACTTTTGTTTTCTTAAACAATTTTGTGAAGGACACTTGTTAACATTATTTTATCAAAGATTTCATTGGTATAACATAATGCTTTTGCTTTCACTCCTATTGTTTCCATAAAGCCATCATGCACTAAGCATACTAGTTAAGAAACTAACTTTTATTTTTTGGGGTAGTTTTGTAGCTTTTGGTGTGCCCATTTTGGTGTGCTATTTGATTTAGAGAAATGTTAGTTTTATAGAAATTATTGGCTTATATGTTATCTCTTTCACAGGAGATTTGATGCGGTTAGGAGACAGCCTTGGGAGGCCCAAATGAGTGAGATAAAGTGGGGGAAGTTCTGGACCACCATGGCCCAAAGTGTTGAAGAAATGATTGAATGCAGAAAGGGAAATGAGAAAAGAGAGACCCAACAGAGAGACAAGAAAACTGAATGGGTGACTTAAGCAGTGGTTGTAACCTTTTAGGAGGGTAGGGTTGGACCTCCTTTCTCCTCAATTGTCCTTTGTTTATAACCAAGAAAAGGGGTACCATGATTAAGAGTCACAAGACCCATTACTATAGCCCCATGCAGTAACCCCACACAATACTCACATCATGCAATTTGAGTATTCATTGCAATTACATCCACTGAACTTCTATTGCCTTTTATGTGTTCATAATGTGGCAACAGTTTAGGGCTAGAAAAGTGTAATGTGATCAAATCATTCATTAGTTTTAACATCAAAGTTTAAGTATTTTAAGAAGAGTTCACTCTTCATAAAATGACATTTTCTATATATCAATGCTTCTCTTTGTTTCATACATCAGATATATTGATATTTTTGGATACTTCATTGAGTAAAGTTGGTGAAGTGTCCCAGCTTTTAAACTACTTATATGTAGCAAAACTAAGAAAACTTATAAATATGTATAATTAGAAATACTTAAATATTTTTTTTATTAACACAATACTTAAATTGGTAGTGTTATTTTTATATGTATATAATATAAAGTAATTTATAATCACAATGGTTTATAACTTTTTATTTCGAGAATGTTTAAAAAATCTGATGTTGCATTCTTAAAGTCATAGTATTGTGTATTTTCCACAGCTGAATACATCACTGATGGTATATATTGAGAGTTGAGGTTTCATTCCATTGACAGACAAGTTTTACACAATAAAAAAACAAATACAGATGAGCAATAGAACACACATAAAACAAAACAATATTAAACTAATTCCTTCTTCCACGATTTGCACGGTTTCTGTTGTGTGTTCTTATGAGTGTCACATTTAACACACCTTCAACAAGCCTTGCAAGCCATTGGGGGTTTTCCAGTGAAGAATACATTACATCCCATTATTATTCCAAAGCTCATCCCGCATGCATATCCCACTACAACTGCTTTCCACCCAAATCCTGATTCTTTGTCATCAACTGTTAAACGTGGTGTCCTGTCTTTAACCTCAGGGAAGGGTTTTGACAAAGGGATTCCACATAGCTTCGGATTTCCAGCATAGGAATCCTTTTCAAATGTGTTAAACTGTCCACCTGTAGGTATCACTCCCTCCAACTTGTTTTGTGAAAGGTTCAAGGCCGCCAGAAAATTCAAATTTGTCAAAGCCTTGGGAATCTCACCCTTCAACTGGTTCCATGAGAGATCCAACCATTCCAAATTTCTTAAATTACCCAAAGATTGTGGAATGTTACCAGTGATTCCATTGTGTGAAAGGTTAAGCCCTCTAAGGGAAAGCAATTCTCCAATGACTTTTGGAATTTCTCCTTCGAACATGTTGTCTGATAAATCAATAGTTGTGAAAGCAGTCAATATCCTCACCAGCTCCATTTTTAGACCTTTCATTACGACCACTATAGAATCATTGTATGAATCGTGCATATCCATATATAGCGAACCACTTTGGTTGTCACTCACATTCTTCATTCCTTCAAAGTTCTTGAAGTATGATGCTGGCAAAGGGCCGCTGAAACTGTTATTAGAGACATCAAATATTCTCAACATAGGAAATGGATGCTCGGTACCGCAACAAGTAATGACACCATGAAATTTATTTGATCGTAGACTGAGTACCTGTAACTCTTGCAGAGTTTCTAGCCAATGGGGAAATATATCCTCGATGTCATTGTTTCCAAGGTCCAAAACTTGAAGCTTTGTGCAGTTAGCCAAAGACTGTGGTAATGGTCCCTTGAACCTGTTGCCACTCAACTTTAGTGTCTCAAATGCATTTTCTTTAGGAAAGTTCTGAGTTATGTTTCCGTAAAGGTTGTTCATTTGCAAATCCAACACTTTAAGAGAAGGAAATGTTCCCAGGCATTGTGGAATGTGGCCTGTCAAGTTGTTGTGAGCCAAGTTGAGTATAACGAGAGAGGTTGCGTTGCAGATTGTTGAAGAAATGTTCCCACTTAGCTCATTATTTGAGATTAGAAAATATTCTGTGCCACTGGGTGGAATTGGAAGATCTCCCTGCAGCTTGTTATAACTCAGATCAATAGTTTCAATGTCCTTCCAGTACAAGAGCTGCTCACGAAATCCTTGGGGAATGCTTCCACGAATTTTGTTATTAGACAGATCCAATACTTCCATATTTTGAAGACTTGCTAAGAATTTCGGAAAGGTACTTATGTTACAGGAGGATAAATATAAGAATCGAAGGTTGGGTAAGATGTCAACACTACTATCAAAGTCAATAGAGATAAAAGTACTGTGAGAAAGATCAAGTAAAAATAGATTTTTTAACTTTGAAAATTGGTGAGAGTCCAAAAGACCAGTAAAGTTATTTGATGACAAACGCAAGCCAACAAGATTTTCCAATTCAAATATTGAATTTGGGAAATTACCTTGCAGTTTGTTATTAGAGAGATACAAATATTTTAAAGAATAAGTTGAAAATTCACCAATTGAGCCTGTGAGCTGGTTGTCATTGAGCAACAACTGTGACAAGGAGGGTAGAGAATAACACCAACTTGGAATTGTCCCATTTAACTTGTTGAAAGCTAAACCTAGAGTATGTAGTTTTGGAAGTGGAGTGATTGTATATGGAATCGGGCCAACTAACCGATTATCGGATAAATCTAATAGAGAAAGTTGAGTTAGATGAAACAATGATGAGGGAATCAATCCATCAAATCTGCAACTAGCAAGACTGATGTGGTTAAAAGACTTTGAATGGCCTATGGAATTAGGAATTTCTCCTGAGAAAGCAGTGCCAGAGAGATCCAAGTACCTCAACAGAGTGCTCAAGTTAGATTTTGGAAGTTCACCTCTTAGCCTGTCATTAAATGAAAGATCCATTTTTTGAAGATTTGGTAAGCAGAGTATGCCACTTGGAAATTTCCCTAGCAAGTTGGTGTTTGAGAGACTAAGAGAGACCAAAGTGGAAGATAGATTGGTTAGCAATGACAAAGAGTTCTCTCTTATAGAAGACATGTCCATGCCATCTAAACGAATCTCTCTTAACTTAGTTGCATTGTGAATGAGTTTGTTCCAAGTGTATGGATCAATTCTGATAGACAAGTATATGGGCATAGGATCATCAACTGAACCCCAGTCACAACTGAGATCAAGTGACACTAACTTTGACAAGTGAGAGATTGTGGAGGGAACATCACCATTAAGTACAGAGTATGATAAATTTAGATGCACCAGATTCACAAGATCACCAATTCCAGAAGATAATGAAGACCCAGAAAAATCATTGTAGGCTAGGTTGAGTTGTTGAAGGTGCCTTAAGCTAAAGATGGTGCTATTGGGATGGAATTGACCTTGAAGATGACTGCAGCTAACGTCAAGACCAATCACGTGACCAGACATGTCGCACGAGACTCCATTCCACTGGCAACAATTTGTTCCATTTGTCCAAGATTCTGTCTTGGAAGAAACATTGGAACAAACATTAAGCCATGAATAATAACGGGAAGTGTTGACAGTAACTGAGTTTTTGAATTGCAACAAGGAAGATTCATCATGATGGTTACATAAAGAAGTGTAAGAAGGAAAATTGAAAAGCAGCAAATTGAACATAAGACATGCCAATAGAAAGCACCCCATAAGGAGAACAACTTTGTACAGAATAGTTTTCCTCTTGATTTTCTTATTTTCAAGTAAAAGACTTTGAATGCAACCAAGTACAAACTTCAATATATAAGCTGGGTGAGGCTCCTATGGCTATTATGAATATATTTTTATATTTTTTTTAAATATTTCTATGCTTTGTATTTATCAGATTTATTATTTTCTCTTTCTCCTTTTTTCTCTCTCTACTTTGGGATGTAAGACAGACAGAACAAGCCATTTCACTACAGCAACCAAAATTTAAATAAATTTTATGGGAAGTAATTAATAATTTTATTGAAAGTAACTATTTTATTCGTTTTATTAATAACTATTATCTCATGTAAGAGACAAGTACTGTGAAATTAAAAATCAGAAAGAAAATGGACAAATACATAAAAACAAGAGCAAAAGGTTGAATACTTTTCATTGACATTAACTTACATCTAAATATATAGTGACAAAAAAACATATATAACGAACGAAAGTAAATAGAATATTTAAATACTGTTTTGTTATTTGTAAATATTTTTTTTGGCTTTTTTTCAATTTTTAATTTTATAAATATTTTAAAACATTTTTTTTTATCAATACCTAAAAAACAATGTAGTACACGTTAGTCATATTTTACCTTAAAGGAATTATTAACATGATATGATTAGAGATGTATGATATATTATCACTAAGTGATTATAAGGTTAGAGATGTATAGTTTTTAAGTATTGATAAAAATTGTTTTAAAAAATAAACTGTGTGAAGATTTAAATTGAGAAATATAAAAATCCCCTTAAAAATAACATAATTTTACTGAAAAAAATAACAAATTATATCACATATAAAATTAAAGAAAAAAGGTTAGACAGGATGTTTTATATAATTACGTTGATTTATATCTTTCGTAATCTACAAAGAATAGTAAATAAGTTGGTTTTTGAAATCATATTACGATGCATCCACTTGGTATTTGAATCTTAGTATTTTTTTCGTGGAAGCAAAAAATTAACACACATATTCTAGAACAAACCAAATAGGGATCTAAAACATGGTTAATGTAGAATCTACAATATGCTTAACGATTATTAAGGAGTAAAGTAATTGTTTATTTCCTTGCTAGAATGGGAAATTAGAAGAAAGTAAGGGTGCTTGTTTTACGTTTTTTTAAAATAATATATTGTCAAAAACATTATGCTCACATTTTGAATTATTTATATTATCATGTCTTCACAGAAATAAATTACACTATTAAGGTTTATATATATATATATATATATATATATATATATATATATATATATAATGTATGTATATTCATTATCCCAAAACAAGATTTCAACGTTTTTATTGTCGATTAAGGAAGTTAGCAAAGTTCTCCGCTTAACAGATCCAACAAACCCTCTTGCAACTTGCAAGTGTCTTTAACCAAATACTATAAAAGAATTGTAATTTTTTCTTCTGCACAAAACAATTGTTGTAAAAAATACTGAATCAAACATTTTCCACAAAGAGAGAGAAGGAAATCATATTACATAATGAATAACAATAAAATATAACAAAAGGCGGTGGCCCATTGTAGAACATAGAGATGTTTCTGCCCCACCATCTCCCAGTCTTCTTCTTGTTCTTGTTCTTTAATTTCCTTCTGTTTCTTTTAAATTCTATTTATTACCCAGATGCAATCCTTAACAAGTTGCTGTTATGACGAAATATCACAATTAGCCTTTTTGGTGAACAGCAATTTGGTGAATGTCCATGTCCTTCAACATCACGGAACGCCCACAAGAATCACAGGGGGCAGTCCTGGAACCACAAATGCTCTCGTGCTCTGACAAACCTCTTAATCTGTCACGAACATCCATGGCAGAATTCCCAGCTTGAACCATATCACCACAAAACCGGCATGTAATAAGACGCAGGGGGCAAACTGAAGCTTGATGCTCCACCTAGTAAAAGAAAAACTTAGACAGTCATTTTTTATACAAATTGACAACAGAGGCCAAACTTTTGGATTAAGAAATTAAGAAGATACACATTTCAAGAATTTCTATTTGTCTCAATTATTTCCAATTTCTAAAACGGGGATGCCAAACATGCTCGTTTGAATTACATCCATCTCCTTAAACCTCTCCAAATGTTGTTTATAGGCAGTAACCCTACTCTCCACAAGTTTTGGAAACTAAAACATAGAACAATATCACAGGAATAAAGAAAATTTGAGATTCCGATCATCAGGAATAAAAATGGAAGTAGGGTGTGTGCCAGGCGTCATGCCAAATATCACAGTTTAAAAAAAGAAAAGAAAATTACGTGCTTAGCTGGATACAAGGAGCAAATGGTTTGGAAAAGAAATTATTTCAATAGTCACTCCCCAACCCCTATATTATTGAAAGAAAAATTTCAAAAGACTTAGAAATGGCTTTAAATCATTCCCATCACTAGACTTGCCACTTTTAGAATGATCCAGCATGCCAAACAGCTAACCTTTGGAAAATCAAGTATAATTCATACTCCAAAGTTTGCTTAAAAAATGAAAGAAGTCCCAATAAATTTCTTTTATATTGAAATAATTTTGCACACTACACTTTCAAGTGGAAACGGTATAATTATTTATTGCCTCCTGGACATTGTTTCAATCAACATTATTTATTGCCTCCTCGAAATTAAACTCACCTAGCTCGGTAAAATATAAATTTGGATAGTCATAATAGCATCGACAGAGCACAGCAAATAATGAATCACAGATATAGACAGAAAGAAGAACTAGAACTGGTAAGAAAGAACGAGAGATCTGCAGCTTACCATTTGCTCTTTCTCGAGGATTATTCCACAAGGGCAGTGAAGTGGCTCATGAAAAACTTTCATGTGCTTTTCTAATTCTACCTGCTGGAATGCCTGACCACACCTGTCACAGTGAACGTGGTTCTTGGACTCTTCAATCCTAAGAACAACTCCACAGCCCGCACGCTGACATACAACATTGTGCCTCCTACAGTAGGCTTCATGCAGTGCAATAGTCCTAGAGGGTATATAATGCTTGCAGTTCCTACATTGTTCAGTATCCATTTCCATAGATGACACAGAAGATGATGCTTGCTGACCAACTTTTTGGTTGAAGTTATCCTGGACCACTACTGTTATTTTATACTTAGTCACTCCCTTGAAGCCATAGATACCAATGCTGTAAGTCCCCACACCCAAGCTTTCATCTTTAGAGCTAAGAATCAAAGTCTTTGAGCCAATATCATGAGAAGACCACTCATGCTGGTGTCGTGTAGGAAATATGAGAGGATGTTTAGAGATAAAAAGATCAGTGTCCCCCCCACCAGTCTCTGATTCTAATTTTACCTCAATACAAGAATTCCCAGAAGATAGTTTCTCCCATATCACATTATTGTCTATAGAAAATTTGTAATACACAAACTTTCCTTCTTCTACCATTCCAATTTGTGACATTCCAAATGAAAGTGGCATTAAAACATGCTCATCTGTCTTTTCTGAAGAGGTATCAGGATTAACTATGTCAACTTCAATATCTGTTTCTAAAACAGATACACTTGAAGAAGGTTTTAACTCCAGGACCCTTAATTTGTATGCAAGTTCTCCATAGTTTACAGTTAAAATGTCACCTTGAGAAAGGGTAGCATGCTGCCTAAGAGAAGTTTCAAGGATAGCCTTATGATTTGGCAAGTCAGAAAATCCTACTCTTTCAGGTTGAAGTTTTGCATATGTCCCTTTTGGAAGCCAAACATAGCGGACTTCAAGTAACGGAGATTCTGAAATGCCTTCGGAAAATAAATTATTCCAAACATGAGGAGGAAGTCCCACTGAACCTTCATCAGCAGTGAATTCTAAAACTCCTGAATGGGTGGTCCCTCGTTCCTCTTTATCAATATCTTGGATGCTTGAAGAGCTTTCCTTGTGAACTAATGACAACTGAAAGTATATGGGTCCCTTATCAAAAGCACCCTGATCAGACAGTTCTGTGAAGCAAGAAGGAGGAAGCTTGATCTTATCTCCACCACCTTGATAGGGTACAGCTTCCAGTAGTCGATAAAATACTATTCCTCGGCCAGCAAGTAGGTTTTCTTGCATCAGTTGGTCAGCCTGAATTGAGAAGAAAATCATTTAGTACTTTCACATTAACAATGTAGATATAATGGAGGTATTTGCAGCCACAAATTCGTATACGTATATTTGCAAGCTTATTTTCACTAGCTAGAGATTAAACTAACTAGTTCAGCCCCTCAAAGGCTTACTGCTTAAAGCGCCATGTTAGAGATTAAACTCTTTCTAGGCCACCAGCTAACAGTTCAAGCTTTTGTGTGAATGATTGTTCGATACCAACTAACTCTTTTTTAATATACAACTTTTGAAGGTTTGACAATCACACCACTACAACACATCACAAAACTATTCCGGTGCTTGCAGCAGTAAGGGATATCAAAAAATCCAGCATGGACTACTCCGAATACTCCACACAATTTGAACTTTCCAATGAATATAATTGTTGAATCACACTGTTGTATAAGTATAAAGAAAGTGTTTAAACAGCCATGTATTGTAAAAGGGCGTACAAGTGATTTACCATTAAAAAAGGTAGAAAATCATTGAGCATAAAATCAATGGCAATAGACACAAAAAACATAAAAAGTGGAAACTTGACTATCCTTGCCCTTCAACTACAAGGAGCAACGGAAGGATAAATTTGTGGAGCGAGATAAGCATCCTAGGGCATGATCTGACAATTGAGAAGGCCAGACCCTAGCAAAAGGTAGACAGAATATACCGAACAGCCAAAAACAAAAAAAAGAAAAATATAAAAACTTGAGATTGCAAAAGGGGTGCAAAAATGCCACCAATTTCACGTGTCAGATTGTCCAACCCTACCTATGGTTGCTTCAAAGTCGATATCTTCAAAGAACAATCTACAGTAGTACATCTCTAATTCTCATCATATTTAATACAGAGAAATCAATCTGAAGAACCCAATAGCAAGATTACCCTTTGGAAAAGAACATGTTGAAGATGAACGAAAAGGTTTGATAGTAATGAAATTGGTGTGGATACCTTGAGTTGCGCTTGCGCCTCATCAATACGACGAGATCTTTGAACAGCTTCGAGGGCTTCCTTTTGCTTCTGAGCCTCTTCTTTGGCCTTCCTTTCCTTCTGCACTTTCAATCTTGCTCTTTCTTTCCTCTCCCTCTGCTCTTTCTCTAGCTTTTCTCTCGCTCTTCTCAGTTCAAAATCCATCTCTCTCTCTCCCTCCGACGATGTGGTGTGTTCGTGCTGATTAAGAAAAGGAGTTGCAATTCGTGAATGGATGGAATCGAATCAAAAAGTGAATTTTGAATAAACCGTTGATGTTTGTTTTCCCTTTTATTGTTGTTGGTCGGTAGGCTTCTTAGATGAATTTAATTTGATATTTTGATAATGAGTTGTTTGGTTCTAGAAAAGTCTGGGCCTTTCTTCTGCAAACAACTAAACCCGTCTTTCATGTTTTACAAAACGTGTAAATATTGGATTTTGTTTCTTTCTTGGTCACAAAAATCACAAATTCCATTGCTACCCTTCACTCTATTTCTCTCTCTTCGTAACGCTGCGTTTGATATGAAAGCAACAAATAAATATATCAGAAATAAATTAATTAGGTAATCTATGTAAAGAAAATTCTTCTTTTTGGTTTACATATTTCAATATTTCAATATATTTGGAAGAAATAAAAAAAAATCATCATATAACTGAATAAAAATTTGATTGAGAGAATGTATGCAACACTGTTTACAAACTATATAGTTGATGTTTTTTTAGGCATGTGTGTGATATATATATATAACTCGAATTCTAATCGAAATAATAACATCAAATGAATATAAAAGTGCATGTAAGTTTTTCCTTTAATCTTAATGCTTTAGTAATTTGTTAGTCATTTTCTTTATAAAACAAGAATAAAATTTTGAACGAGAATATTTTTTATTATTTTAAATAACTGTATTTTTAATTTAATTTTATGAGAATGTTTAGAAAAAAAAAATCTTAACTTCTTATCTCTTTCAAGTAATAATTTGTAATATCTCTAGTTTTAAACTTGAATTCTAATATTTCTTTTTAAATGTATAGTAATTTAAAATAATATTATTAATAATATTTATCAGTAAAAATAATAACCAGGAACAAGAAATATACATAAAGGCAGAATGAAAAATAATCAAAGAGAAGAAATAAAAGTTGAAGTGGAGAAAAGATGAAAAACAAAGAACTGTGATGAATATGAATGAATCAGGGACGATGCGATGGTTTTGGAGAAGGTTTGAGGAAGGAGGAGGAGGAATTAGGAGTTGGAGGTTGATAAAACTGAGCAATGGTGTAAACGGTCTGAACAATGGTAAGAGCGAAGAGAAAAACCGCAGCAACAAGCGACACAATAGCCCAAGGGTTTCTGAAGTAGGTGTGGATGAGATTTGCGCGCCACATGTTCCAGGGTTTCTTGCAGTAGTTACTCATGCTCATCCTCACCACATCTAACACTCCATGCAGATCCACAGCAATGTCCTTCGAAAGCGAGTTGAACAGTTTCGCAACGGCCTTATCGCTCCCGAGAGCGTTCACCAGAATCCCGCTCCGGTGGAGAAGCGCCACGTCCATCTCGCTGTCGATGATCGTGTCCATGAAGAATATGTAGGAGGTGACGTCGTTTCCTGCTTCCGCATGGAGGCGCTCGAAGGCGATGAGGTTGAGGAACATGTACTCCGTGGTGTCGTCCACGACTATGGCTGGGAGCCGAAGCACGCCGCCGCCGAAGGAGACGTCCCCGAGGCTGTGTGTGCGGCTTTTCATGAAGCGGATTCCGGCGTCCTGGAGCTCTGTTGCGGAGCGGATGATCTCGTCGTCGCCGTGGTCCTCCTCGCTCAGCCATAGCCTTCTTCTGCGTTTTGGTTTGGAGACGCGTGTTCGGTGAGTGGGTCCTTGGTAGATGAGGCTCTTTCTGTAGACATCCAACACGTGCATGCATTTACCTAGGGTTCTTGTTTCGGGTGTGCCTGCGGACAAGAACTTGAACATTTGCTTCATCAGTAACTCTTCTCCCTGTCACGTATTTGAATTTCAGAGTCAGTTTTAGAAACATGTAAAATGCTTTTGTTTTTTTCACAACAACAATTGGTTACCTGGTTTGTGTCATTCTCAACCTCAATCAATATACGAAGAACCGTCAATGGCAGCTGATTCTCCAGCATAAGCATGTCACGTTTGATATATGGCACCACATTCAGTTTCCCGTGTTCACCAAAAACAGGATCATTGTCAGCATAATCATCAGGAACACCATCATTGGCTCTCAAAATCTCCAACATGAAACACCCATCAACAATCATCATTTGCACGAACCTTGTCCTGTCCTGCATCCAAATTTCATCCAGTGGATTGTAGGAGCCTCTCAACTCTTCAACCACTTGATCCATGCAATGGAATACTAGCTCAATCGGCTTTTTGCATCTTTTGAGAAAATGGAGCAGAGCTCGATGCTTGTGATCTTCCATGTCCTTCAAATTTTCCTCTCCATGATGATAAGGACCAAACGACACTGCTTGAGGCTTGTACGCCCTTTCATTCAACGCAGTGACTCGTGAAGGTATCTTGTATATCGAATGTCTCTTCCACTGCTCCTTCTCATGCACTGAAGAGATACCATTGCTCTTGAGCTCCTCGTTGATTTGGACCACCCACTTCGTTTCTTCCATGTTCATGAAGCCTCTTAGCAGCTTTCATATATCCCTTCAGGGTCTCTCTTGATCATACATACGCAAGAGTAGGTTTTCCTGGATCTTATAGTAATGTTATGCCGTGGATATCAAGGATAAAATATTCACGATCATAAGCCTCAAAGATATCAATGTCTAATTGGAATCTTCACTTTATGCATATTAACCAACATAGTGTGTAAAGAAACTGTAATTTATAATTGGACATTTCTTGCTTCTAATTTCTTCTTGGATTCTCGTCCCCAGAGTACTCTTCTATACGAAGAAAAGAATGAATACAAGACTGTCACCAGCCATTAAAGCTCAATTGTTAAGAGATTGGACAGCTATATTGCTAGTTTGTTGATATCTCTTTGCATAAACCGACACGGAAGATGTGTTAAAGGTGATTGTAAAAAGGTCGCAGAAAATAAAAACTGCCTTTTGGAAATCACCTAAAGGACTAAGAAACTCAAAGTTAGTGAGTGGACTCGTTTATATGCTTGCGGATTATTTACTACATTTGTTTAAACATTTAATGAAAAACCTTAATTAGAAATATGTTTAGGACCTTTAGTATAGAAAAATTATGGTATTGTTAAAAACTTCCTATAGTTAGGCCTGTTTTTATTGAAGATTTGTTTTGATACCAAACACTGAGATACTATGTGTGTAAGAACGATATATATTAGTATGGTGGTGTTACATTGTCTAATCCCAAAAACATATCATTGGAACATGGTGAATGTGGTGTAATAATGTCTTAAAATTAAAATTTGAATCTTTCATAAGACTCAGAGTTTTAAGAATAAAAATTGAATTTTTTTTAACACCAACAATTTGTCTTTATAACGTTAACAATAAATTAATTATAATGATTAAATTACTTTTTAACAATAAAGAATGGAAAATAATTATTTTTTGGGCACCTCATCATTGAAATAAAACTTATAAAAGTTATGCAACATGATCAGACCATATAAATTAAATTAAGATTTTTAAGACTTTTGCATTATATAAATATTCTATAAGAGTCTATTTAAATTTAGGAAAAAATTGATAAAGTCTTTATCAATCTCTACGCAACATCTTTATTTTGTTTTTAAATTTTTTTACTTATAATTATTTTAAACTGTTCAATAAAAATAATAGATTGTGTGGCTAGGAGCTTTCACAATAAGAACGAAACTATTGAAATTCATTAGTTGAGCTTAAAATTTCTAAAACTAAACACCACTGGACATAAGAATACTACAAGAAAATATTTATTAATTAGCTTGGTTAAAAGTCCACCCAAAAATGGAGAATAGTGAACAGTATTAAACTTATATCCTAAAGAATGGAGACTCTAAAACAACACAATAGTATCAGTTGTTAAAGACAAGCATTATAAATATTTGCTAAGCGAATGCAACGCTACAGAAGTTTATATAATATTAATTATAGACATTATATCGTCCCTTGTGATTCAAACTGTGTTATGGCAGTTGATAGATAATATTCTTATACTGAATAAATCTGTTTGTTACATTTAAGCTATTTAAAATTTGACCACTACAAATATGTTTGGTATATGATTAAAATCTTGTTAAATGGACATTTTCCACTTTCCAATGATGAAAGGTAAAAGCAAGAGTGATGATGTTGGATGGGGTTAAGTTCAACGTATCTGCACTACAAAAACATAAGCCTATCTGGATGTGAAAATGAAGCTAGTTGGTTTGGAAGTTATCTAAAATAGGAGAACTTAAGCCTATATTGTTGAATGTGAAAAAACAATGGCATTTTTACCTTGGCTGTGTTGGTCTCAACCTCAATCAATGTATGAAGAACCCTCACGGCAAACTGATTCTCAAGAATAAGCATGTCACGTTTGATATATGCCATTCCCGTGTTTACCAAAGAAAAATTCATTCTTGGCCTATCTCTGAATATGTTCTTAGCAATTGTTGATTTACTATTCCAGATTTTTACACATCAAGATTAGGTTGATGCAATCCTTGGAAAGTTTTATGATGAGGGATACAAGTTGTTCGTAATGTTGATCTATGAAATATTGGATCCAATCTGTGACTGATATTGAGTCACTTCGATTAGTTCAAGAACTGAACTCGAGATGTGTCATCAAGATCTTACTTTCAGTTTTCAGTGAATGTTTCTCAAGGAACACACGGTATAATTCAAAAAACTTCGCAATCACACTCTGCCTTTGGTCGTGGTAGGATAAATGTTTGTGAACAGATAAATCTATCCAGAGTCATTAATGAAAGAATTTGAAGAATATGAGTCAGAACAGGGAAGGGTTATCAAATCAGATAGAAAAAAATCTACAAGACTAATTTTAAAATCCCAACTCCATTCATGTACAAACTTGTCAAACCTTACATACACGTGCTTCTAAAAGTTACTCAAACATGGTGTAATAGGTTCAAAGAACCTTCATCTCACAGACAGTAGATTTATGAGAGTTTGATTTTCGTAGGAAGCAGTGTCATCGTCTAAATCCTCAGTAGGCGATGAAAGTGTCATAAGAGCAACAACAATAGACCTCATACTTGGTCGTAGTAGTGGATTATCTCTTGTACAAGCTCTCCCAAGTTGAGCAATCTGCAACTCAAACAATCAACATAGTAAGTTTTGGCTGGGATAAAACTGTACAAGATATACAAACATTCAAATTATTTTCACAGAAAAACGTTTTCACCTTGAGAATTGAATCAATTGGATAGTTTTCTCCAAGCCTGGGATCCACCAGTTTGCGAATAGCTTCTGAAGGATTACTCTGATTAAGTGCTTCTTCAAACTGCAATACAAAACAAGTGAAGGGTACCCCCATTTCTGTTCAGGTGGACGCATTCTGTTTACTGTCTTTGAAATGTAAATTTGTGAATTGAGAGTGTTTTGTTAGTAGAATGGTTCAGAGGAGTATGTAGACTCACCAGAGCTACAAGGCCCTTGGATTCAGCAACATATTCACCTGTCTTCAGAACAGCATTCTTTGCAGAAATAAGTTCATAAAGAACCACTCCAAAAGCGTATACATCTACTTTGGGAGAAACGTCGCCATATTGAGCATATCTGCAGAAAATCCACATAATCAATAAAATCAGTTGTGTGAATATACACACCATCAAAACTAAAGGACTGATTTTCCTCAATTGAGATAAGATCATTAAATTCATGGAAAAAAATACCTAGTCACGTCCTTGCAAAAATTACAAGAAATAATTAATGAACTGAGTAATAATCTTATCACTTAAACACTTAGTCCAGTTTAAAGAAAAAGGCCAAGAGAAGCTCAGGTTCACCCAATGATATGTTCTGAAAACTGAATTTGATTTTACTACTTAATCAAACAATATTGCTCCCATTGTTATGATTATGGTCTATTCATCAATAAGATAAGCATATGATTCATCAATATTAAGATGGCCTACTGGTAATAACACAGATCACACATATTTTTTTTCAACTAAATCAAAATTTCATATAGGGGCGTGGTATCATTTAACACAAAATAAAATCATACTCTGGTGGCATGTATCCAAATGTTCCCACAAGACGAGTGTGAAGTGTGGAGCCTCCGACTTCAATAAGTTTAGTCAAGCCAAAATCTGCTACCTGTATTTAAAATCTCACTTATTTTATCTAGTTTTCAAGAAGAATGAGAAAATCAGGTTTATGAGTGGTAGCATTACAACCTTTCCACGGAAGTTTTTGTCTATTAATATATTTGCAGATTTTACATCACGATGGATATACACTGGAACAGTGTGCTCGTGAATATATTCAAGGCCTCTTGCTGAATCTAGCGCAATTTGCACTCGGCCAGACCATGGAAAAGGATCTTTCCCTGGAATAATGTTATTATCATTATTGATCGTTCGACAATAAGGTAATATTATAGATAAACATAATCATTCTTCAATCCAAGCTGATCTCACCTGTACCATGCAAATATTGGCCTAAGTTTCCGTTGTCAATATATTCATATACAAGGAAAAGAGATCCCTCAACGCAATATCCAATCAAACGCACCTGTGGTTTACATGAAAGGTATAGTTACATAAATACAGAAGATATAGAACACTATAGAAACTGTTTAGCCCAAAAGTATACCCCATTGACACTCACAAACGACCATCACAGAAGTAAGATCAGATTTTACAGGCTATGTTTGGCACGTTAGATAAGTAATGTAGATCTCATGTTAATTTCAGGATAACTATAGACGCGATTCTTGTCAGGAAATCACCCTGAATATTTATTTTTGTAACAGACTTATTGTTATTCAAAATATACAGAAAATGATTGAGTATCCTTCCCAGATATACACATGCGTGGAGTTGTTTGAAGGATGTTGTACCAGATTCAAGTGATGAACATGAGTTAAGACCTTCAACTCACAAAGAAATTCAGTGGATGCTTGCACGTCCATCTTTTTTATTGCAGTTTTCTGCATAGAAATGAATAATAAGAGAATAAAGTGCAAAAGGTAAATGGTTAACCTGAAATGGAATTAAAAGCAAGAACTTGCCTATACACCCTTAAGAAAATTATCAATTCATAATTAAACAATTGTACACAACATATCTTTCAGTTCAATGAAGTTACTTGTTTCTTATACTATTAATTATTTTATTTATCTCATACACAACATAATGAACTTAAAGCCTTATCATTTAAACATAACACTACTATTCTAATCTAAATTCTAAAATATCAATCTACCGAGGAAAAGCCTTTGTATGTCACCAATTACAGCACATTGCTGAAAGTAAAATCTTCTATCTTTCATTTTTTTCCCTTTTTTCCTTTACTAGAATTTTGTCTGATTATGTTATAAAATTGATTATACATGTATGTACCTCGCCTCTCAATTCTGCATAATATACAGCTCCAAATCCACCTTGACCAATTTTATTTTCCAAGCTAAAGTTATTTGTAGCCTTTGCTAGTTCTTGATATGTGAACTCCATTGATTTTGCCACCATAATGCCTGTAAGGCCAGTAGCAGTAGCAGTCCCACTGGATCCTGAAGTTTCAGATTCTGCACTTCCAGAGACTTTACTCGGAAGAGGAAGAAAAATCAACAATTACTACCATAGCCATTACGCTGGTATATATCAAATTCTAGGAATATGCAGAGAGTAGATGACATGTAAAATTTGAAAAGGTTGATAAATAGCAGGCATGCAAGATTAAGTGGAGAATGTGCTAAAGAAAATTAGGGTATTTTTCTACCTTCAAATAAGGTAAAAACTTAGATTTGGATACGTAATAAGTTTACACAGATAAACTGTGAAAGTAAAAAATTAGTATTACAATAGCTTAAAACACACAAAAGTTTAGAGTACTAACATTCCCCTGTAACTAAGAATATGTTATGTGAATAGTTTAAAAGGTATGTGTTGTATGAATACGAAAATTTAACCGTACCATCTTGAGTTGAAAACGCCATAGAATTTTCTTTTGGCAATTTAGGTTTCTCTCCTTCCTTCTTCTGGAAGAATTTAACATATATGCAAATTACTAATAATAGAAGACCGCATATTCCTGCTATGGATACCCCAGCAGCAGCACCCCTAGCTAGACCTGCTTATATACAGAAGCGAATTTAAGCTCTGAGACACTGACTTTTTCTTTGCGTTCTTATATTTATGAGAACATCTAGCTGAAAATAATCTTTTTATAACCAACTCCCTATGAAGTTTGAGAGCCAAACCTGTGTTTCTGCAAGATGGAAAAGAAAATTAAAGTTAAAAAGATAGATCAAACATGTAGCTATATTCAATTGTATCTGCATAATTCAGCATGAAAGGCGAGACAACCAAAGTTACCCACCTGGGGTGCAAGGGAACATAGTGTCCAAGTTGATCTGGCAAGTTAAATAAAATTAAAACGTCAAGCAAATGCATAAAAGGTTGTCCAAAATGCTTTGAACAAGAACAAAGTGATTATTTTAACCCCTAATATGCTGATAATACCGAAAGAAGGATACTTTGAAACAATTGTTTTTTGTGTTGTTCTCATATTAGAATTGTTGAATTTTCGTCTTGTAATTTACATCATAAGGTTACATTAAGGTTAGCAATATCTTACCAAAATAAAACTCCGAAACATTTAAAAACATCACTAAAAGTATCTAACTATCTAAATTTTGTCAATATCAAAATACATTGACAACACACCAAACTAACTTGATAGTAAGAGGAGAGCATACCTCTTCCTGGAATGAAAACAATCCCACTCTCTTTGCTGAAATTGACACCAGGATTATAATTCTGCAGCAACTGTGCATCAAGATGAGCCTCGTTGGCAATATCATGCAAATTGTTGCCAGGCCTGAGTGGATAGGTAATAAATAACCCATAATCTTTTGAAACCTGGCTGTTCCCACAAGAACAATTGACCGTGACATTAACCTTGGCATTTGTGGGTATACCATTTTCGCCATAAGTGTTGAACCTCCTCAAAAGCTCAACAGTGGTGAGATTGGCAAATTTCACTTTGGCAATCGAATCATAGGTGTCACCTGCAGCAGCTGAGTACTCAAACACATGCCCCAGAAACTCCTCGCGGATACAGTCACAGGGAAATGGAATATTAATTCTGTCAAAGGAGGGCACATTTTTATTGACTATTTTTTCTTTATTGTAGCTTATTATAACGTCAGAATTGGACATAACACTTGATTCCATCAAGCTTGTCATATTATCCAAGGGTAAATGCCCTGGATTCTGATAATAGGAAGCTAAAGCTACATCACAACCCTTCAAACACTTTGCTTCAACATTGCAACAAACATACTCCAGCAACAAAAATAACAGCAGCAGCCCTTTTTTGGGTTCCATTGGATTAATGATCAATAAGAGGAACATAAAGAAACGTAAATGAGAAAACTGGATTTCTAGGACTTTCTGCACCTGCTATGAGCCAATAATCATATTCATTTCTTTTTGTCTTGAAACTATGTCACACTTCCACTTCTAATTAACACACATACTTAAAAAAGTAATAACTCAAACATAAAATAGAATAGAAGTATAAAGGTGTAATTACTTAAGTGAACGAACATAAACTATGAATTCATACGCACACGTTTATGCTTTTTTTTTTCTGCACAAACACCTGATAGGTTATAACGTTTAACAGTTTCAACGAGAGTGTGGAAGGAAACAGTACAATTGGCTAGAAAATAATTGAAGTTGACTTGCATGTCATTTGTTTATTTGTTTATTTTCGGGTAACAACTTGCATGTCATTTATTGAGAGAATATTTGGAGTACTTTGCATATATTAATTGTTCTGTGAGACGAGGATGCATTGCACAACTAGGAGGGAATCTTTGTGATTGCGAAAGTTGGCTTTGTTTAATCCTTTGTATCCGAAATGGCAACAGTGTCGGCCAATGTGCCAACAAATTAAGAACTTCGAGTTGTGTCCTCTCATGATTCTAACAAACGCAGAACAATTTTCCATTTTATATTTTGAGGCACGCCTATGTCCAACTTGACTTCACTCATAACAAACAAAAAGGAATCTGCGTGATAACACCAATAGCATATAAAGTCCCACATCTCCCAATAGGATCGAGATCCTCCGCGTAATTTATTGTTAGCTTTATTAGAAATGCCAAAGAGTGCTTCATGGAGAAATTATTTTGTTATATGATATTATGTGACCTCAAGGGATTTTCACTTCCCATGTAATGTAATCATATTTCTTATTTATAAGAAAAAAATAATTAATGACATATTTTATAGAGACTAATTAATTGATAATGTTATTTGATGTTCCCTTAAGAAATTAATAATATCTTAATAATCATTATTAACTAATTAAAAGAATATAAATTTCATTAATTAATTATATTATCTCGTAATTTGTTAATGCTCTTCATTGCACCTAATATCAACATAATAAACTACATTTGTTAAAGTTGAAAATATAGATAATATTTTATTAGTCTGTGTAGTATAGTGACAAAAATATTACAATCAATGAAGGTGAAGCGTATTATCGTCTCTATATTTATTATTTATTTATATAAAATATTTAGGTTCCATAAATTAGAACATTAGATTTCTTAGTTTGTTGACACATCTATCGTTGGCTATTCATGTATCTTGAAATTATTAACTTTGAATCTTTGGCGGTTTTTCTTATTTCTGGCTATTAAGAAATACTTTAGTGAAGTGTCCTTTTTTTTAACTTCTATTTTAATACATTCAGAAGTTCAATCTCACTTTTATGCTAAAAAAAGTTGTCAAGTCAATTACAATCACATTATTATCATCAACAAGATTTGTCTTCGATATAATGAACTAGGAAAAATCGGTAATAAAACAAAATATATATTAAAAAGTAATTTGATCTGCAAATGCGTATTGACTGTCATGAAAAGGTAACAGATTGATATTTGGAAAGTTTTTTTCCCATGCAATCTTTCCCAAAGAAAGAAAAAATCAGTGAGGAAACGAAGTTTGTTTACTGATGCAAACATCACTGTTACAAATCATGCTACAAGCAATATAGATTTCGGTTGTAGATAGTAGTGGGAAAGGAAGTAGAGTTATCACAAAATTTTTAGATGAATTGTGACGTTTTGTATTCTATATTTTTTTCCCTATTTTCCAGACATTAGGTTTGCTAGAGTTGGATTTTCAATGATGGAAGCAATATCCCAATCCTCGCTAGCTGAAGTAAGTGCTGTGAGAGTAACCACCACAGAACTCATATTTGGACGTTGTTGTGGATCACTCTCTGTGCATGCTTTGGCAAGTTGTGCCATCTGCAAGAAGGAAAATGGCCCAAGTTTTTTTAAATCAGAAACACAAAAGATGTTTATGCTTTGTGATAACTCATACCTTGTGAACTGAATCCATTGGGTAGTTATCTCCTAACCTAGGATCCACCAGTTTTTTAAGACCTTCTGTGGGATCTTGCTGATCAAAAGCTTCATCAAACTGCCATATATATCACTAACAAATTAAAGACAAGGGAAAATGTAGTTCTTAATTGTTTATGTAAGATTACTAAGCTGTCATCGAAAAGTGGGAAATAGTAGGGTGTGAAGAATCACCAAAGACACAAGGCCCTTTAATTCAGCACCAGGTACACCACCCGTGATCAATGCTTCTTTAGCAGAAATTAGTTCATAAAGAACAACTCCAAAAGCATATACATCTATTTTGGGAGAAACATTGCCATATGCATATCTGAAGATAAGACAACGAAAAAATTGAATTCAGGCTCAGAGAAGCATATTTGTCTTCATGTCTACAAAGACAAAAGCACGTGTTAACAATGAAAAACTTCTCCCTCAGATGCAGTTTAAGTAAAACAAGGAGCTGCACCACAGTAAATACTTTCAATATTCATAAAAGGGAAACGAAAAGACTAATTGCTAGCATGTAATGTCTAATAATCTAACTGGACAAACCCATACAGAAAATCTATCAACCCAATGTTAAAGATTTGTTTTGGTTTGTGACACATATTCTTTATATAAGATAGTCTTGTTTGAGACAGTCAAGCTTTAAATGTGAGTGTCTCTACCGGCAAATATTCAAACTGGACAAAATGTGCATTTGATTATGAAAAAGGATTTCTCATTTTTAGTTGATTAAGGATTATTCTATGCCTACATATATATAAATAATTAAATACTCTATTGTGCATTTATTTGTATGTGACGGCATGCATCAATTTTATGATAGTGAATGGGTGTGCTACAGACTTATATGTTAAGATTCTCTGATCCTTAATTCCCAAACTCTACGAATCCTATTTACTAAAAGTAATGTATCACTTAAACAGAGAAACACAATTCATCATACTCTGGTGGCATGTAACCAAATGTGCCCTTCATATTGTCAGTGAGAAGTGATGAACTTCCAACATTAATCAACTTGGTTAATCCAAAGTCTGCAACCTGCAAAAAGAAAAAATAGGATCTCTCACAAAAATCCCAAGTAGAAAAGTAGTAACAAGATCCTCAACGTTACTGAAACAGACTGTACCTTGGCACATAATTTTTTGTCTATTAAAATGTTTTCTGACTTTATGTCCCGATGGATATATACAGGCACAGTATGCTCATGAATGTACTGCAGACCTCTGGCTGAATCCATAGCAATTTGCACTCGGGCTGACCATGGCAAAGGATGAAAACCTGGAAACCAACTTTAACTTGATCGTTAACTTACTGAGTCATTACACTAAACAATCAACCAAATGCACTGGCACTGAAAATAAATATTTGTAATGTGCTCATATAACCTGATCTACGTAGATGTTGTCCTAAGTTCCCATTCTCAATGTATTCATAAACAAGGAAAAGTGAGCCCTTAATACAATATCCAATCAAGCGCACCTACATGGTTATCAATAGAAAGATATCTAGATTTTAAAGCACTAATCCTCTTTATTTAACGGGAACATAAAAGGAAAAACACGAAAAAAAATGCTCCAAGTTTCAAATAATACCAGGTTCAGGTGATGAACACGTGTCAACACTTGCAGTTCAGAGAGAAATTCTTTTGATGCTTTCATGTCCATCTTTTTTACTGCAGCTTTCTGTGTAATTAGAGAGGACTTCTTTATAACTATAGGAGATATAAATATTAAAATGGGAAACTTGGGAAAGATAGAAATATTGCATATTTGATCCTAGTAGCATTGTCATATATAACAATTATGCCTCTTGATGCACGTGTCAAATGAAAAAACCGTATTCTTTTGTGGGTCAAAAAGGCAATTGTGTAAAGAAAATCTAACAACTAATGTTGTTTGAGGGAAGCATGTGCTCTAAAAAAAGGTCGAAAGTCAGAGAGAATACTGCTACATATCAAAGTAGAATAATATGCAACTTTTCTTTCAAATACATGTGATCTAAAGTAAAAACTAACAGTAGATATTACAAACCTCGCCATTCAGCTCGGCGTAATAGACTTCCCCAAAACCACCTTGACCAATTTTATTAGCCAAACTGAAGTTATTTGTGGCATTGGCTAGTTCTTCATATGAAAACTCTGCTGATTTTTCCACCCTAATGCCAATGGTGTTGGCACCACCTTCTGCATGAGGACCACCAGAGGCTTCATCTGAAAGCGGAACGATAAACAGAACTTACTATACCCTATCATCAACTATATTTTCCTTTTCTATGTGTGCTGCTCTTCTATATCATGATATGAAGCAGAGGAAGACAGAGTGCACTCAGAACAGCAAACTAGTTTTATACTGGCAACAAAAAGTATACTGATGCCACCTAAAATTCTGAAATTGGAATGGAAAAAAACCTTATAAAAATGGTAAATGACAGAATCAACCTGTAAACTTTGTCCTTTCATATTATTTGCTGCGGAGATGAGGGAAATGAGACATGTAGCTTACTTACAAGATTGGTTGAGTCACGAGGAGTTTTCAAATCAGGCAAGGTTCGGTGCAAAAATACTTACCTATTTAACTATTTAAAGGGAAAACGTGGAGGGAGGGAATACTGAAGATGCCGATTAGATATATAAGATATTATAATATATAAGTGGATACAAACTTTATTTTATAAATTAGTTTTGTGAGGATGAGTTCTTTTAAGGGAGAATTAGATGAAATAAAAGTATAGAAGAAAGTATACCATTCTTAACTCTAACTGAGTTCATCCTGAATTCTTCTGCGAGCAAATTCTTCTTCCATAGCTTCTTTCTTCGGTAATATGTAAAATACACACAAAATGCCAATAGCATGAGTGCCGTTACTACTCCACCAGATATTCCAGCGATAACTCGAAGTGCAAGACCTGCTTTTGTAGAAACAAAATATTAGAAGAAATAAGGTTTACATTGTACTTTGAGAATATCCTGACCTTGTGTCTGATATTAAAATCAAACTCAAATGAAATCATTCATCAACGAAACTTTTTGGGGGAGTGAGAAGGTCCAACCTCCAGTGCTGAAAAAGGTAATGAAAATACAGCCATTAAGATTAGCAGGTTACTGAGATTGAAAAATTAGTCAACTTCGTCTGCAAATAGAATGGACAGTAAGATAAAAGAATCACCTTAGATGAAGGCGCACGTAGCCACCATTTTGGTCTGAAAGTAAGGAACAAGAAGATGTGAGGCATATGTGTCAAAAGTTAACAGTTCCTAGGAAATATGTTGAAAGATACAACCATACATATATAAGCATGATGCTCATAAATTAAGTCTACTCTTGAATGCGCAACATGTAAACGTCTTGAAGATAATCAGAAATTTATTAGCATTTCTTCATGTGTATGTTACATACATGTTTTTCAATGGCTAGGAACGAAATCAACATCACTAATGCCAAAATCATAGTTAATGTGGTAGTGACAGGACTTTAAATCTATTTTAGTATCACAGGTCACTGGAAAAGTAACTAAAAAGGAATGAAAATTTCCCTTCATGTATGATATAAGCAAGAGCCTTTCAAACTAGGTCAACTGATGTTCTAGCTTAAACAGACCTTGGTACAATATATGCTAATTGCTATTCAGATTATTTCATTAGATCGATGAAGATGCAACAAATTCAAAATCCCATTTAACATCCGTTGACAAATGCATTTGATATGTTTTTTCAAAAGCAAATTCCCGGGAAGCAAACTAATAGTGTGTTTTGGTCACAAGTTAGCTTTTGCATCAGTTATAGCTTTTGCATTATTTACCCATTTAACGTGATTTGTTCCCCGGTGAACATATTTCCAAACACAGGATAATCCATTTGGAGGGACAAGTTTAAGATCAAAAGGAAGAGTTCAAGAATAGCTACAGAGAAAGTTCTACCCATAAATCCATTTTTTAAAAATATAATAAAAGAGTACCCTTCAATCCATGTGAAACATGAAATACGTCCAAAAACCTCATGAACTTAAATCAGAAGACCAAAGCATGGTAGCATAGCAAGAATGTACCTTTCCCTGGAATATAAACCAAACCACTCCCTTGGCTAAAATTTACACCCGGGTTGTACTTAAGCAGCAAGTCACTCTCGATCCCAGTCTCGTTGGCTATTGACTGCAAAGAATCCCCAGGTCTAAGTGGGTATGTGATGAACAATCCATAATCCTTGGAAACGTCACTATTCCCACAGGAACAGTTAATGAAGACTTCAAGAGTCGCGGTATCAGGAACACCAGTTGGTGAATATGAGTTGAAGCTCTGCAACAACTGAACTGTGGTCAAATCGGAATAATTCTGAGTGGCAATGGACGTGTAAGTGTCGCCTGATACAACGTCATATTGGAATATATGGCCAAGAAACTCTCCAATGCAATCACAAGGGAATGGAACGTTCACTCTGGTAAAGGCTCCGACCTGGTCTTTGTTTTTTATGGTTTCAGTGTTGTAGGGGAGAATATCTTCAGGTTTTGAAAGAACCTTAGATTCCATAATCTTTGATATATATGTCAAGTCACCTCCTGTTAGATTGTAGGAAGCTAGAGCTAAATCACACTCCCTCCTACACTTGGATTCTGCACTAAACACCATAGAGGCCCATAACATGAAGAAAACTGATAATCTGAATCTGTTCTCCATTGGGTGGTAGAGTGTACAAACTTTGTGAAGCCTATCCAAGAGGAACACAAAATCAAGAAAATGGACGCGTGGTTTTGTTGAACACCCCAGTTGGAATATCAAACAGAAACGCAATTTCAAACGTTGTACTCTTTTACCAAAGTCTTTGCCTAACTTGTTGAACATGTTGGATTTAATGATGTTTGAACGTGTTTGATATAGGTATCAAGTACAGTATATATTCCCTACATTTGGATATTGATTATAATTATGTTTTCCCACGACTTCAGAGCATAAATCTAATCTAATAGTGCGGATTAGAGTATAAACAAACTTAAATTGATCATAAATTTAAAGACTTTTCTTTTTCTTTTTCTTTTCTTATCTTTGTTTATATCAATATCATTCATCTTTTATTCTGGGATATAAGATTCGAGTCTATTTTTTTTTTTCATTTTAGATACTTTTTTGGTTTAATTTCATTATAGGTACTTTAACAAAAATTTACCAATATTACAGATTTATATTAATTAAAAATTATATGCTAAAGTATCCATACTTTTAACTTTATAAAATTTTCATATTTTTCAAAGTCATGTCCATACTAATGACTAGGAGAATCAAAACAATTCATTTATTCTATTATTTATGAATCCACAAGAAAATTCATCCAAGATTTCAAAATTCATTCAATTAATTGTATGATTTTTATATTTTGTTTTTCAAAATACAATACACAATCATGGATATCAAAACTAATCTAATTGAATTCTTTCATATATTTTTATGGATGTGTTAGAATATTCATATAGATGGATGGATTGAGTTTTTAATTAAATTTTTTATGGAACAAAATAATATATCATAATTGGAAATAAAATTGATTTAACTGGTTCAAATTTTCTAACAAGGTGTTTTGCTTGCATTTGGTAAATGACATATGAAAGGTGGCAATTCCCTGGCTGGTTCGGTGTGGCATTGCCCACACGACAAGCTCAGTATGACTATTGACTTCTCTATCTCTTCACACTGACTCTTCTCCTCTTCTCTGCAGTTTCTTCCTCATCATCTTATCTTGTCTTGCCAAAAATGTTGGCCAAATTAATTTATGTTCCATTTATATAATAAGTTTAAATATAAACTAATTCAATTTCTTAAATATATTTTCATGGTTAGATTCCTGATCATATGAATGGAAATTACTTTTTATTAAGAAAAAAAAAATCACTTCAGTAGTGATATTTTCATTTTAAGATAAGATAGCTTTTCACTGTATTAAATTTTGTATTAATCCAACTTTGTTCCTTAAGGTTTCACCTAATCCTGTTTGGTCTGTGGGTGGGATGGATGTGACTTAAAAGCCCAAAAGTTAAGTAACTCTAAGCCCAACGTTTGGGTCACCATCAAGGCTTTTGCTTCCTGCACTCCTATGATTACTACATATCAATAGCAAAAAATTGAAAATACCCTACTCCGTCGTCCACCACTCATCTATCTCTGTTGTACCAACCTACACTTCTACTAGAATATTATAGAAATAAGCATTTTATACAGTATTTTAGATTAATTATTCTAAAAATATATTCTAAATTATATAATTTAAAAAATTTATTATATATTTTGGAAAATTTATTTTAAAAATTTTTCAAAATTTTGTTCCATAAAGTTCTTGAAAAGTTTGTTTTATAAATCATCTTTGAAATAGATCATGAAGGTAAAATTGGCACTTTAATAAATATAGCGGGTGCAGTTAGTAACTATAGGGGTGCAGAAGCAAAAGTCATCATCCAAAAGCTGGGTTCGGCATTCCAGACTTGAAAGCCCAAAAGCTACGTAACTCTTGCAAACTGCAGGCAAAGAAGGGTATGATGGAGAATTGAAACTTTGGTCGTCCCTTATAATTTTTCACTTAAAATGTAAACAAACAAATAAATATACATTTTTACACTAATTTAATCTCATTAAATATCATTATTTTAAAAATATTTTAATTTAAATGTGAACTTCGTCTCTGATAAAATATGACTAAAAATAATTTTAAAATACAGTTTTTTATATTATTAAATCAGAAAAATTAAATAAATTAGACTATATTTGCATTGTACACTACTATGAATAAATGTTAAATTTGTTAGTTTGGTAATTAGCATGATTAAGATTTGTTGATTTATAGGCTAACCAAGAAGCAGCAAGTTAAATACATGAATAGCACTTGAATGTTGACTTATCTGTAATATGGCATCATAAAGATTAAAGAGAAGTACTGAATGTAAACTTTGTTCAACAAACCACTCGAGTGACTTCTTCTGATCAACCGCACAAAGTAAAAGGATGTCTCTCAGCTAGTGGACTTCATGCCACACCCAACATTGCTACACCAACACACAACAATACACATTTTTTTCACTCTTTTTTAGCTTCCTTTTAAGTATATACATATATAGGGCTTATTGATACTTAACTATCATGCATTTTAGAATAAAATCTTCACATTGTGCTCATTAGGTATGAAATTCAGATGGGTTTAGACTTCCAAATCAGAAATCTCCAATAATTGACCTGAGAGATTGATTAACAATTACTTCTGCATAAGCATAATGGCAAATTTTACCAGGTTTTGATGGTAGGTGAAACCCAAGATCAGGAGACATCAGTTTAATTGTAAACCATAATAGTCAACCATACATTTGATGGCTATAATTAATATCTTAATTCAGATTGAAATCTTCTCTGTGACAGCTATGAAAATAAAACTTTGAATCACCATCAAACCACTCATTAGTTGCTAATGATGCTCATAAATGACCCTTACACAAGAATAGAAGTGTTATATATTATGAATAGAAAATGTCGATGAAAGAGAGCAAAATCTGGTATGAATTAACTCCTTTTGTGGGGTCATTCCAGTTGGAAACTCATCTCCTTTCTTCTCTTTTTTCCGTGCTACGTTGCCTCTTAGATAGTTATAGCTTCACTGTTATTATTATTACACTATAGATTATAGAATGGTAAAAATGATACTAAAGTGCAATTTTCCTTGCCCCTTAAAAAGGTTAAAAAAATGCATATGCCCACATGAACACAATTTTGAAAGTTTATCTGCATTTGTGGGCGGACCACAGAATTTCAGTGCCAATTTCTTACATGGTTGGATGAGAAAACGATGGCTTTGAGCCGTACAACCTCAAAAAGTGCATCTATTGACCTCTTTTTTTCTTTTTTTTTTCTTTTGGATCAAAATATATGACTTGTGTTGTGTTTCTCTGATATTGGATGAGCTATGATAAATCAGTAAACTTGATAAAGAAGGGTTACCATTTTGTTGGTTGGTTAGATAATCCAAGTAACTTTCCGCCAAGAATTTTCATTTATTCAAAATCAGCACCCCTTTCTCTAAACTACTAATTGTCTATCTATCATCACTTTCCCTTTTACAATTCTTGACTATTGACTTGTCTCCAACATTTAATCTTGAATTAACGCCCAACCATATACATACCCTTTTCAGGGATGCTTGCAGTGGTGAGTGTGAAACAGCTCAGTCACAAAACAAAAAGTACTTGTTCTTCTTCTCATTATAAATGGTTTCATCTTTTGCCATACCAAAAGCTAAAAGGCTACGTGGAAACGAGTTTTCACAAAGACGCTTCACGATGAAGCCTTCGGCATTTGCCAATTTTCACCCGTGCAAGAAGATACATCATCCACTAGAGTTAATAACATTGACAATTGGTGCTGTTCTCTTTATTGACATGCTTTTTTTTAATGATACTTTTTCTGGTCTAGTCTAAATATATGATATACTAATTACATGCGTTATACATGACACAATCATTCAATACAAGACTATCGGCATTACGAGATCCTTAATCTATTATGTATTGAACCATTTATAACAAGGAAGAGGTTTTGATTGGTGCTTTTGCTGAATAAGTCTTAGAACAAACTTTTAAACTATTCATAAAAAGATTACGATATCATCACAAATATTTTACCATTTCATAAGTCAAAAATTAAAGCGCCTCCCATTCATTTCTTCATCAAAGTTATAGAAATTATTTGAAGGGTTCAAATTGTTGCATGATATATATATATATATATATATATGCAAAGTCCTGAAAATGGACCAATATTCAAAATCCCCATTTTGACTTAGACCCAGCAAATTCGGATCTACTTAACCTAACTTATGGAGGTGTGTATGTGAATAACCTTAACAATGGTATGGTTCCTTTCAACATGTTTATTATTTTAATTCTTTATGATTAATTACATAGTACTATTCCAACGCCACATGCCTCTCGAGTGCGTCGGCGATGTTTGACTTTTCATGACGAAAACACCCCTGGCATAATGCGCGTGCTCTGAGTCTTTCAGAATGAAACATTAGGGGTGTTTTGGCCATCCCAGGAAGTTACTAAAGTCATAGTACTGCAAAATAAAATAAAAACAAGACCCTTCTTTGGTTTCAAGCATTCACATATGTTGTTCCTATGAGTGTGTTGAGTTTTGTATGTCACTATCTTTCATTGAATATTGCCCCCCCACCACCTCACCCCCACAACCGTCATTCTAGGCACCCTGATCCAATGCCAGACCCTACTCACACCATTCATGTAACCACCCATCATTGACCATTTGATCACAATCAGACGGTAATTAGGCCGTGCCCCACTACCCAAACTCACACGGAAACACCACAAGTGTTTCATAAATATCACCAGATTTAGTATGCACATGTTGGACCTAACCATGTCCATATAAATATATACACAATATAACAAGCCTAGCCTACACCAAATTCTGCATTTCCATCACTTTGTGTTTGTTTCTCCTTGACCCTGTTAAGCAAAAAAAAAAAAAGACAACCATGACCATGAAGCACTTCCACTTGCTCCTCCTCACCATCATCACACTTCTGTTCCTTACACCAAGAATTCACTGCATCAGGATCAAATTCTCAGGCCCCTCCACTTCAGGCCATCAAGATTTTCATCCGTGGGGAAATTCTCCAATCAGCAGCAGAGATAGAGAGTTTATGTCAGAGAAACGCAGAGTGCCAACAGGATCCAACCCTTTACACAACAGGAGATAGCTTGATCTCTCAGGTTTTTGTGTAGCAGGATATATAGTGTAATCAGATATGGTTTCTTATTCACTACCTTCTTTGTCATATACAGGGAATACAGATATATGTCATATGCTAGCAGAGTCATGTTAGAAATAGTGATTGTTTATTAGCTAGATTAGTAGAGAGTCCTTGTACAGAAGGTAAAGAAGATTTTGAGTTTTAGAAGTATGAAACAATAATTTATAAACTAGAGTTTGTGTATGCAGTTTTATACATTTGCCTTGCCTTAACCAGACTTTCCTGTTTCATTGCAATTAAAGCCAAATTTTTTAAGATCGGAATTCTCTGCCTTAGTTATTGTACATACCATCATAGTTTAGCTTCTTCTTCCATGGCTCAAAATCAAACTTGGGTGGCCATAATTGACAAAGTTTTTGAGTTTGCATTTGGTATGGTTGCTGTTGAGTACAAAATCTGAATTTTCATTAGTCAAACTTGGCGATCCACCATCAGATATTTGCAAACATTTCCCATTTTACTGGCCCTCCTCTCTGCCTATTGTCATCTCTTGAAAACAACTGTTGAGAAGAGGAATATAGAACACACGGTTGGCTAACAGATTTTCTCAGATTTTGTGTTTTGTATCAATTGAAGTTGCAACTGTTCCAAATTAGCTTTGTTTCCGGGAGGAAGAAGAAAGGGGGGACCCTTAGAGTTTTGAGTTCAAAATATATGAAAATGAAATGGATGAACTGACTCATCAGTGATCAAACAGTTCAGTCATTATACCTCCTCTGGTGCCATAGGCCCCAAACCTTGAATGCAGTGTGTTTAATACCCATTACTTCACACAACAACCATGCAAATAATTAATAAAACTCCACCATCTTGTGCACACACAAGAATATTTGTTGGCAGAAGGTGATAGAGTCCACATGCTCTTAGTCTCACCCTACCTACATAACATTGAGGTCCCAGAACCTCTTGCACATTTATTTTTTTCTATTTTCACTAGGGATTTAATAAAGAGATTTTTCTCCAAAACGGTAGAGTAGTTAGAAAAAAAGAAAAGGTGCAAGTATTGTGTACAGTGTATGTATAATATATCTCACTTCTCCTGCATAGTTGCATGCACCCAAAATCCATAGGGAATTGGAAGTGATTTGGTTTTGGTGTGAAGTTAAGGTGGGGGTTTGTGGTCCACAGAGGGTGGAATAAGTGCACATACTAATTCTGGTTACAGGACCCCCACCAAGGCCACCACCAGCTCCAGCTATAGCCTTTTTGGTGTGCGCGTGTAGATTTTTGAACACCATGGTTGAGAGAAATAATTGTGTAGTTGGAAAATAAATGAAAAAGTTACAAATTAAAATAATATTCTCCATGAGAGGTAGTGTCAATTGCCCTTTGCCTAGCCACCACCACCATTTTCAGTGGCCTACTTGGATAGTTTCACTCTATAATTAGACAAACTTGGATGCAAAAACTTTTACAAGAAAGAAAAATGAAATGAAACAAACTATTTCTTTTTCTATAAAGAGTTAAAATACTCTTTTAACTTTTACAGTAAAAAAATCAATTCGAAAGTTTGAGCAAAACTCATTGATTTTCTAAGAGGAACTTATCCTACATGAGAAGTGTTAGATACCTTCAGATTATATCATAGAGAGAAACTCAATATTTATATTAACTAATTTTACTTAAGATTGTATTATATGAGGAATCCAACATTTATATTAACTAATTTTATTTACAGTGAAGGTTGTATTATGAGATAAATTTGTTCAAATAACCCATATAAATTATTTATTTAATGCTAATATAATTGTATAATTTTATATCTTAAAAAATTAAGTAGATATGAAATTTAGGAAATATTTTTTATATCTTGAAACACGTATAATCAAAATTAAAGAATGAGAGTGATTTGAAACCTCCTTCTAAAGCTCAACCTCAATTTTGTTAGTATTATTGTATGTAGGATATTGTTTATTTTAACTTTATTATGATCATAATTTTCTTCTTATAAAATATTGTACATTTTGACACATTTGTACGAAAATGATAGTTTCATGGTTTGGTAGCGCAAAAAACAAAAAGAAATGAAAAGAAATGGAAAGAGAATGGCGAAATAGCTGTGAGGCTTTTTTCTTCTTTTTCTTACAAAATTTCATCATTTTCTATTATTACAATATTGAATAAATAAAATAATAATATCAATAGTAAGTAATGATAATAAATACCTTTATTTTATTTTACTTTTACTTTTCTTTAATAAAAAATACTTTTTCTATTCCTTTTTCATTTTTTTTACCAAACAACCTTTATTTATACTCATTTCTCATTTTTTTTTTCTTTCTTTCATTTTATTTCGTTGCTTTTTCTCTCAAAAAGTTAAAGCAATAAAGGTTTATATTATCAACCTCGATAATATATGTATGTATTCTCGGTATCAATTACAGTAATATTTACGTAATGTATTATTCAAGTTTTTAAAATTATAAAAAGAATAATAAATTTATGGAAATCACAATAATCCGTGAATGTAAAAAAATGTGGTTAAGAAAAAAAAAAGGGCTATTGATGATTGTTTTAGCGACCATTCACGCGCTAGCTACGTGCCTTCTCTGCTACTCTATTACAATTTTCATAATTTTTAAAACGCCGTTTAGACTATTGGTTATAGGTGTGTACAATTTTTACAAAGTGGTAGAGTAAAACAATAGTAAAACGGGTTTAAAATCGTTAAAATATATCAAAATTAGGTGCAAATCGGTGTTAAAATTTCTCTTTCAACTTATTGGGGAAACAAAAATTGGCCAATAAGAAAATACTCGTAATAGGATAAAAATTTATTTTTAATAAAAAATCATATATAAAGTTTATATATTTTCAATTATTTATTTTATGCTATATTTTTTATTTATTTTGTAAGACGTGTAATATGATAATCTAATCTTAGTATAAATTTTTGCGTAAATTAATTTTCACACAACTTCATATTTGTTTATTACTTAATATATTATGTAATATATATGAATGTTTCTTTGTATAATGTTGGTAGGGGGAGTATCATTATTACATTATATCAATTGATTAGAAAATAATTTTAGCTATTATGAAAATAAATTTTAACAAATATTCTTTCTGCTTTTAATTTTAAATAAGTGTAATTTTAAAAGAAAAAATTTATTTGATATTATTTGTTTTTATAAATTTTAATAATATATTAATTGTTTTTTATCAATTATATTTTTATTTAAAAAATATAAAAGTAATTAAATAATTTTTTTATGAGATTTTAATGAATCAGTTATTTGTATTAATTAATTATTTTCTTTTTTATTTTTCATCAATTAATAAATTATATTTTATTTTTTAAGATTATTATTAAAAAAGTTTAAAAATTTATTATAAATTATAAAAATTACTATTTTTATTAATTTATGTAACAAAATTTTAAATGATATTTATTTAAGAAAAAGAGGAAATATAATAATTAATTATTAGATAATATTTAAAAAATTATATATTATTAATATATTTAATTAAGTTCTAAATGTATTTAATTATTATTGGGTCAATTTATTTAATTTTCAGTGAGAACTTATGTCAAAATGTTGACATGCTTCTTAAACTAATTAAGGATGAATGAGTAAGAAAGCACATCAGAAATTTTAATGTGTCACCATAATCATTCAAAAATGTTGTGATAATTAATAGACTTTTTGTTTAATGATTTATAGATGTGATCATTAAGAGCACATGCTGGGTACGGAATCTAGAACAGTGAATGACTTTTGAATTGTTTATATTAAAGAGAATAAAAAATATTTAAGATTTGATTAACCTTTCCATGGTCAATAGATTTTATCATAGTTTTATTTGATGCAGATTGTGAAACTCAGGCTGATAACTTATCTGTAATCATCACATGATTAACAGAAAATTGATAAATAATTATCTCTAATCATCACATGATCAACAGAAAATTAACAAATAGATTACTAATAACCTATTGCTATTGTTTTCTCTCAGAGTCACACCTAAAACATAATTAGTCTTCATCAATTATTAGAGATCTTAATTAATTTGTAAAATATAATGTTAAAAGTTTGTAGAATGCAAATAGGTTGGTACATCTACAATATAAGGTATGGGGAAAAAACATAAAACAAAACATGTACAAAAAAAACTCTTATTTAAGGTTATGCATTCCCTAGGTTTTTTCTAGAACATAAAAATCAATTAAGAAGGTATAAGATATTGGAGTTCCATTGAAAAATATAAAATGTAAATCTTATTGTATAATTATCCAATTTTACTTCAATACAAAAAAAAATTAAAGAATTTCAAATTATATATTATTTTATATATTTTTTATTCTTTTATTCTATTTCTTGCCTTTTTTTCATTTTAAAAGAATATTTTTTTATTCATAAGTAATAATTACTTAGTAAAATAAAAATTATTTAATGAAACAACTTTAAATTTTATTTTAAACACTTTTCGTATCAATTTATATTATTTAATAATAAAAAGTTACTTTAAGCAACTAATACTTTCCATCAACTCATATACATTAAAAAGTAAATGAAAATACAACTACCATATTACCTTACCTATGTTTAGTTGTTATTATTATTTATTATTCCACAATAACTACTAAGTAAGGAATAACAAAAAAGGGTAAGTACTCTTATATAAGCAATCAACAATAAATGTAGAATTATCTAATAAAATAGTTAGAAGCACTTGGCCACTTTATAATAATATTAGTCAATAACAGAAGGAAACTATGCATGCTATTCATTCACAGCTGAATATTCAATATTGCTTAGCTTCCAACTCAAGACATATATCAATGTCATGTAGTGTTCATCATTTTGGAGATTCAAAAGAAACAATATTTGTGTATAAGTGCATTATATCCTATAAATTATAATCTTTTTAAGAATATAATATTTTTAGTTCAAATGTATTTCTATTGGTATACATCACATGCCACATTTATACTACACTGCTGTTCATATCGGGAAAAATAAAAATATCTCTCCCATTCTATTAATGATTGTACTTCACACATGTAAGGGTGAGATAATTATTCTAAAAGAAAATTAATAATAATATTATATATGAAAAATAATAAAAAAATATTATAGATTTATATGATTTACATTATTAATTATTAAAGTTAAGAAAAACATTTTTTTTAATTGGTTTTTATACTTAATACTAAAACTTTTGAAACACAATATCATCCCATGTATTCCTTCTAACTACACTTTCATTTTTTGACAACCTTATTTGAGAGTACTTCTTAAAACAATAGTCATGATAACAATAGAACATATGTTACCCTAATTCATGATAAGTGGGAGAGTGCAAGTCACACGCTTAAAAGTTTCCTTAAACATGACTATCTTACTTATGTTGATATACTCCTTTTTCTTGTAAAATAAAAAAATAACCATAATATAAAAAATTACAATAAAAAATAGTAAAAGTTGAATTTAAATTGAAAAACCAATAAAAAAGCCAACAAAAACAACAATAAGTTTTCAAATGTAAAATTAAAATAGGATCAAAATATACTGATATTTAACATTCATCACTTGCACTTGAGTAATATACTGAATATAATAACTCATTAATTAATTGTTACTTGAATGATAGTTCACTACTTAAATAATATTGATCCATAAAACAAATTTCATCCACACATATACAACCTTTCCAATTCAACACATATACTAAAAAAAAATACTTCAATAACCTATTCTCAATGTAATTATATCAAATTTTTAGTTCTTAAAACCTACTTTCAACGACTAAACATTTAGATGGATATTCATGCTTCAATATATAAAACCATATGACGAATTATATTTCACATATTTATTCAATGTTTAATTAAAATAAATATTAAAATTAAATCTCCTTTACATAAATACATCGTGCCTATTATCAAAATATTTTTTTTTACATTTTTAAAACTTTCTAACGATAAAATATATCAAACCTTTTATTAGTAATATCTCTATTTAAACAAATCACTTAACCTTGTATTAATAATATCTCTATTTAAACAAAACTCAAAGAGATGAGAAAAAGAAAATTCAGTCCTTCTTGAAAATAAATTACTTATTTAAATTAAATATTCAATTGAATTATCTTGATTTTCACTTTTTTAACTCCTTAAAATTATTATTGATTTAAATTAAATATTCAATTGACTTATCTTGATTTTCACTTTTTTAACTCCTTAAAATTATTATTAATTTATGAAAGATACAACTTTAAATTTTAAAATTCTAAATAAAATTTAAAAATAAGAATTTTAAAGAGATAAAATTTCTGATGAAATAAAAAATAACATCTATAATCTATTTATAAATTTTTTTATTCTTTATTTATTTAAAATCTATCTTACTAAAATTTCATGCAGTGTATGTTATATGAGATTTTTTTAAATGTCATTTAAAAAATATTACCTAACTAATTTTTTAATTAAATATATATATATATATATACATATTATATTCTTTTTGACTTTTTTTATATCTATTCTTCTAAATTTATTTTTATCAGTTTATTAACTGGTAACTTTTTTGTGATATGAGAAAGTTAAAAGAAGATTTGAAATATTATGTGAAATCTTACCCCAAAAAAATATTATATACCTTAAAGATTTAAGGATAAAAGATAGAGTTTAACATGAAATCAAGTAGGAATTAGTTAATCCTATGAATTTCATTTTTCTCTATTTAATGTTAAAATATATAACAAATAGATTATCTCATAGAATCACTGATTTTTCAAGGCAGTTTTGTAATTTATTTGAATTGAATATCTCATACAATCACTGATTTTTCAGTCGATTCAATTTGAATTGATTATCTCATAGAGTCACCAATTTTTTAGTGAATTGGATCCAATTTTCATAACATAGATGTAAACAAAAAAATTGATTGTTACAGAAATGCACATGGGTAGTGGCAGAATCTTTATATTACGTACAGTGCTAATGAGGGGCTCCCTGTGCTATCTGTCCTACCCTAAGGTAGCCCAGCCCAACCCAAACAACCACCAAAATATCATTCACTTTGCTCTGCAATAAACAATAGCAAAGAAATCTATGAAGATTTTGAATACAAACCAAAAACTTTTTCTCCAAGCATTAGAGATGTTGCATGATTCTTGTTTCCCAAGTAATTTGATTATCATTCTGAGTCTGATTATTTATAAAGTTATGGTCAACACTATTCTTCTTAATTTAAACTCTTCACAGTTCAGTTTCTTTTCAAAAGAAGACTTTCTACTCATACAATAAACTAAACTAAAAAACTCATATTTTATCCTACACAGTAATTGCCATGTTTTATTCTACAAACCAATTCACACGCTATCCCTTCTGCAAATCATCTTCCTCAATTACACCATAATCATCTGTGCTATTGTTTTGACATGTGTTGAGCTATATCTAGAATACCTAAATTAGATAAGATGCATTATCAATGATTTTCTCTACTACTTTTTAAATATTTGTTGGGATTGTTAATGACTAATTTCTGATTAATCAACTTTACTGAAATTTTGACCGATTAATTTTTACTTTGTTAACATACTAAAAGTACTTCAATTATTTTAAAAATAATCATTTAAAAATTGATAATTTTTAATTATATTCAACAACATACATAGCTTGGGAGCCATATAAATATGCAATGGGGGCTGTGGAAGAGAGTGAAAGAGAGAAACAGAGTAAAACTGAAAGATGAGTTTTCTCGCGGGAAGGTTGGCTGGGAAAGAAGCAGCATATTTTTTCCAGGAATCCAAACAAGCCGTAGGAAAATTAGCCGAAAAAAACCCTCTTCCTAAGACCAACAGCAGCAACAACAATAACCTGAACTTCCACGAAGAACATGATCATGCAGATGTGCTTCCCGAGGTTCTAAGACACCATCTTCCTTCCAAAGTGTTCAGAAATGATGTAGCTACCTCTTCTTCCTTCTCTGCCTCCAAATGGGTCCTTCCTTCCGACCCAAAATTCCGTTCTTCCGTATCCCCGGACGTTCTCAATCCTCTAAGTGCTTACCTTTCCCTGCCCCAAGTCACTTTTGGCCCCAAAAGGTTCCTTCATCACTCTCTGTTTCAATTTCCAAATTATTTTTAACTCATCGACCAAATATCATATGCATAATGTTTTCCCATTTGAATTTTATCCTTTACTTTTAAATTGAGCTTGATTTTTATGTAGTTTCTGTACAAAAAATTCTATACTTTCCGAGTATGTAAGAATCATCACGAGAATGACTTTTAAATCAATTATTGTAAAAATTAATAAATTTATTGCAGTTGTGATTGAATAACAATGTAAAACTGTTTTGTGGTAAGAGTATACTCTATTTACTCTTTTCAATTTTATAATTTGGGTTTTAATCGGACAATGAATCTGGTTGTGATTCTTCTTCTCTTTTTGATGTTTAAAATGGGTGGTTTTGTTCAATTGCTTATGCATGATGGTTTGGTTGCACAGGTGGCAACTGCCTGAAGCAGCGAACACAGTTTCAGCCTCAACAGCTAATGAATTGCGTCAAGATAGGTATGCCACTCACGTTAACCCGGAGAAGTTGAAAGCTGCTGGTGAAGGGCTTGCACATGGTACATTTTATTAGCTTCCTGCTGTGCTGTACATTCTTGATCTTTCATTGCTTTTTTGCCCTGTATTATAAGTAAGAAGTGTTTTAAGCAATTCTCAATATTTGTAGATAGATGGTTCTCCGATGCAACATCAGGGAAATAAATTGTTTTTCTCACCGATGAATATGTACATTGTTGACTTGGTATCTACTTGACAAGCTTACATATATTGAGTTTTTGCCCTCATCTTTCGCATAATCACATAATGTCTCTATGGAATTTATGGTGGAATCTGTAGCTGCTAATGGTTGAAGGAAAAATCAGGGTATAGAGAAAGCAACTGTAACTTATGCTCATCCTATGATTACGCAGAATGTGATACTCTTAGTTTAACTTTGATTAAATAGGGAGAAGTTGGAATAAGAATATATTAAGCACCAAGTCTTTTCTGCTAAGCAAATTGGTCCAACCTGTTTGAGTTGATGCAGCAGTATAAAGAGGAAGGTGTCGGGGGAGTTTAGGTAGTTTTATTGGGTCAAGAGAGTGTATTAATAATTTGAGGAAGGGAAGTTGCGGTAGAGCTTTAGGCTTTTTAAGCTGTTTTTCACTTGTTTGGTTTATGGTTGAGTCATTCGATGGGGAATATGTCATTAATGATTAATAAGTCAACCCATATAAGAAAATTAATATTATTATTTTTAACAAAAAATTTTAAGATAATGGATTTATGAATTTTTTTTCTTATATATTATTTAAAACACTAATTTCTTTTCAATGTATCTTCTTCCTTATATGTTAATACACTCATTTTTTCTCAATGCAGAACTTACATCACTTGGATTTCCAACATGTAGTAATAGAGTTAATAAATAATCAAAATATGCATTGCTTTTTCTGCTTGATTTGCCACTACATACAATTCAGGTGGTTATTTGCTTCATTAGACATTGGTTTATAATTTCGCTCAGATTTTGTTGTGTTTATACCAATAACGCTTTTAAGGATAAATGTTTTCTGGCAAATTCTTTAGGGATGATGCTTATTTTTCTAATGCAATTTTTTAACTACCAATTTTATAGTTGGAAAGGCTTTTGCTGTTGCCACTGCATTTGTATTTGGAGGTACTGCATTGGTGTTTAGTATGGTGGCCTCCAAGTTAGAGCTGCATAATGTGAGTTATTTAATTTGTTGAAAATATATACACCTCTGTAATTTGAATAAGTTCATTTTTAGGAGCTTTTTTATGTTTCGAATTTTAGAATATTGGTCAGATAAGGATATAATCTGTTGTTTAGATTAAAAAATTGTTATTTTAATTTTAAAATTAAAATATTGTTAATATTTGAATTTTCTGTTACACTTTTGTTCTATAAATATACCCATAAAAAAATATTAATGTAATTGCTCCTCATTATAAATCTTTTTGTTCCATTAAAAATATATTTTCAATACAAATACCAACATAATTGTCATTTAATATGCAATTTTTTCTCCCTCTCTTGGTTATGTGTATGTTCTTACCTTGCTCCATTTTCATTCATCATTCTTCATAAATTATTCGTCATGTTGAATGACATTATGACCATAAAAATTCGTGTAAGCTTTTTATTGTATCTCAATACTTGCTTTTTCTTCTATGATTATTTCAGTTGTATTATTAGTAGATCTCTATATTGCCGAATAAATTGTTCATTTAGTTTGTTGTCTTTTTATCGGAAATTTTTGTTGTTGTTACATTACAGATCAGTGACATCAAAACTAAGGGAAAAGACTACGTTGAGCCACAACTTGAGAATATCAAAGAGCAATTTGCTCCCTTCAAAATATGGGCAAGTTTAAAACTGTATTTCTTCAGTCTTCTGAGCATTTCAATTTACAAGCCTAACTCAAAACTTGGATTTGCAGGCTGAGAATGTATCAAGAAAGTGGCATATGGAAAGGGAAGATGTTAAACAGAAAACTATAGTAAAGGAGCTATCTAAAATTTGGGGTAGAAAAACCACAGATTGAGATTTACTATTTTATTTGTTTTCCCTTCACTTTAGTTGCTTTGGAAAGATGTGGCATGGGCATCCAAAGCTGGATAAATTGGATGGAATATGCCTCTGGCTGTTGTTGTATCTGTAATTGTTGAAGCATTCCGGAGAATAAAAATCATACGAAGTAGTGTGTATCAATAATTAAGATAGTTGTAAATGGAAGAATATGATTTTGGTTTAATTCAACATTTTCCCCCCTCATATTTCTGCAGACCAGTCACACTGTTAAGGTTCTGAAAACCATAAACAAAGATGACATTTGGCAAAGTGAGATCAATGTATCTCTATGCAAATTACACAAATTATACTATTAACATAGAAATGAGAGGTGGTAGAAAATTTAGCACTATTTAGCGTTCTTAGAATGCACGGGAATTAAGGTTTTGGCAACATGATAGAAACAAGTCGCTCAAGACAACATAAATTATCACTGTTCTTTTATGTATTTCTTACTTTTTATATTTAAATATTTATACACGTATAAATGAAAAAATAGTTGACATTAATTTAAAAGCTAAAAATATTTATATAAAAGATAACACTAATTATATTTCCTTTATGTATTATCTTCTAAAAGGATTAGATAAAAAATGGAGAAATTATTGTTCCTTGGAGAAGTTACAAGGTCGAGATAACTCTGAATAAAAAAAAGCCCTGAATTCACTAAACATATTATGATAAATTAAGTAATTGTTGTTGTAATCCACCATTTAATTGCCATAAAAATTGGGGGAAAATATAGACGTATCATACTGTATTACAGAAAAAGGTTATTGTTCGTATAAAGTTGTAATACTAATTTTTATGCAGACTTTCTGCCTATTTATTTTTTAAATTGATCATATATGTTAACATGCTAAGATCACGAAGGAATTTGATGAAACTTGCATAAACATCTCATTTTATTGCAAGAAAATAAGGGATGAAACATATTGGACCAAATGATAAGATAGAAATATAGACATGACTTGTTTACTAGCTTGACATATATTGGTGATTTGATTTGGTGCTCTCTTTGCATGCTTCATCCTATCAAAAATTTAAATTAAATTATATATCTCAGACTTGCAACTATTATGCAACCTAACTTGAAGTGGAAGTGATAAAAAAGAATGAAGATCAAGAATGAGTGAAGAGTGAATCTTGAGAAGAACCACAGATGAATTTGGATGTGAGGGAAAAACCAGTGCCTTAAAACCAATTATGCCACCTCTTCATCCCTTTTTCGTAGGTTGGTCTCAATCAAACTTAAAAGTAGTTACTATAACTTATAATCAAGACCAGCTCCGTATTTCCAAGCCTCGAGGTGCCGCTTCAACTGGAAACTCATCTTGGATGGCAATGTATGTACCAGTGGCCTTGCGATTCATTGAATATGAGAATAGAATACAAGGTGTGTCAATTGGACCTATATGCTTGTTGAATAATTAAGGAAGCTGAAAAGTGGATTAAATAAAAGGACCTTGTAAAGACTGTTACCTCACAATAGGATCAGCAAAGGTCGATAAAAAGGTGTAGAATCCAAGCCCCAGAAAATGTCTGGACCAATCAAGAAGTACAGGAACACCAACCTGGAACAAGATAAAATTCTTAATCCCCTATATTGAAGAGGTTTACTGACATTATATATGCTACATAATTTTTATTGAACTCCAACTAGGTTCTATATGTTTGACTAATTATATAATAAGAGAAAACCAAAAGAGATGAACATATATTAAATATGTTTTTATGTGCCATGTCAGGTAAATCAGCACAGACATATCAGAAATGAGGATGCTGCATTATAGGTTTTCACTTTTAGGAATTTATTCATATTTGGATAATCTAGAAAGGAAGAAAAGAAACAAGAATTTATTTTATCTTAAAACCAATGATATTAAGCAAAATTGTTCAATAGATATATAAACCGCACTTCAAGAATTAGGCGATATGAGATTTGTTAGCATCATGAAGCACCTGCTTGAATATGGATGGGAGTATTTGAGGATTTGTTAACATGACCATGCCTAATGTCTTGGAAAGAGGCCCAAACTGTACAACATCCTGTAAATATAAGAGATGATGTCTTAGGAAAGTCACCATTCCAGGTTAAAAATTTGATACGGGTTCTCGTCTTAATTAATTGGGTCTTTTTAGAACATCTTACAAAAGACAGAAAAAAAAACATATCCAGAGTTTCAGACTGGGATAAGAAGTACACCTGTAGAAACGGTCGTAGCACTGGATCACCAAGCCTCTGCAAAAGTGAAAGATAAAAAAGAAGCAATAGTAAGAAATAACATAAAAGTAATATCAGTCAGGAGAGAAATATACTACCTGCATACAACTAAAATTGGTGTAAAGAAGTTCATTAATAAAATCTGCGGGAACATTGGACTGTTTCTTTGCTGACATTGCTCTTTGGAACAGCCATGAAGCACTCAAGTTGGGCTGCATGATACATAAACTTGGTCAGGTATTTAGTTTCATGCTACAGATTCTGAAACAGTCAAACCTTTGAGAAAAGTTGGAAAGTACCATGTAAGGGTTCAGCAAAGACAAGTTGTATGAGTCAAGATAATCACCATTGATTGCTTCATGTATTCCTTTCATTATAATAAAGTCGAGGAAAAAGGAATCAGATTACCTCAGTAGTGTACCTATTTTTTTGTAGTTAGCTGTTACTTGTTTGAACAAATTTCTAAATTAATTTCAGCCACAATATTTTACTGAATTAGGTGTTCCAATGTTGCTGAAGACAGAAGCAAGGCAAAAAAAAAAAATGGAGGTGGGAAGTTCCATAAATACTCAGAAGAAAAATCAGAATCACAGTTTAATGTCCCAGATTAAAAAAATGTTAACTCCTGTACCACAGCATTGCAATAGATCTGCTTCAACTGGTACAAAAAAGTACATGAGAAGTTAAAACTTCAGTGAAAGACTTACCAGCTGACAGTCTCCCAAGGTGCCTTGTCAAACTTCCAAATCCACCAAATGAAACAGGTGATTGTATACCACTAGCATCACCAAACTACAGACAATGAAGTTCCATTGCTTTAATATTTGGTTCATAGATCATTGATGACTTAATTTTATTATTTTATAGAGGCTTCAGAAGTGTCAAACGTAATTTACCTGTAAAACTCTATTAAAAGAAGCTGGTAGCGGACTGCTAAGTGCTCCATACCATCACCAAACGTTGTATCGTGTTATATTTAAAGAAATTATAAGCAGAGATAGAAGTAAACAGATGCAAAACGAGTTTAAAACAAACTTAGGAAATTGAATAAGTTAGGTGGAGACAGAGAACACATCAAGTTTTTAGATAATTTCTGATAAGCAATACATATCCTGAAGCAGTTAGAACTTGGATGGTTAATCTATGTCCTCTTATTTAGTTACATATCTGGCTGTGACAGGTTAGTCAAAGAAACATTTGAAAAATTCCAAGACATGATGGAACAGGCACAAGGAAATGAAAGTAAAACTTATTTAGTAGCATTCACAGTAAGTTCATTAAGATTCCATGTACAAAACATGGTTCAAATTCTTACAGGAACCTTGAATCATGAAAGCCAAAGGAACTAAATGAATGACGCGTTATAACAAATAGTAATAAAATCTTTAAAATCAGACAACTAGCTGCATCGCTTTCATGTGTCAACATTAAGGGAAGCGAGTACTTTCAGCAAAAGAAAACAAACGGTGTTTGTGAGAGAGATAAGAGAGTAATTGGAAGCATTTAGTAGAACTTATTAACTGATTTGTACATATATCTTCTAATACAAAGCATTACCTCTGGCGATATGTGGGAAAGATTCCATAAATAACCCGTAGAATCTCTAAATTGTCAAGTGAAACACCCTATAACGAAAAAATTGCAAATTGAAGTCAGTCAAGCTGAGAGCAACAGAACACTAGTATAAAAGAATGAATCAGGAGAAATGTAAAATTTTTGGCAGCTTATATGACTTAAAAAAACATAATATTTGAATAGTGTAAACCTTTATGGATAAGAATAGCCATTACAGAACTCATTTCACGGAAACTCTTTAAAACACAGAAATAAAAAGGCAAAACTGGATTCGATCAGTATCTACTACAAAAAACAGAACCGAGCATAAAAGAGAGAAGAAAGGAGCGAAATTGATCTTTTGATATTCTAATTTTTCACTCATATTCTTCACACTTTGAAATTTTACAGCAAGAAACTCAAAAGAAAGATCATGAAGCCCATAGTTAGGCAAAACAAACAGCAAATTATGACTAAACTCAAACTGGATATCATGAGTTCACGCCTATTGCTTTTTTTCTAAACTTGCAAACTTCAATTAATCTTACAAGCAAAACAGAAAAACACAGAGTCATTAAATATTTTAACATGACTGCTAAAAAATCTAATTGCCAACAGTAACATAGCACAAGGGTACACACAATTTTGTGACTTGATAGTTGATACCCAGCACGGACTTCCAGTTAAGCTTCTAGTATGGTGTAAATAACGGGAAATTGAATAAAAAAATACTTTTTTTTCACCTTGTAGTTAATTTTTTCTTAAAAATAGAATTTTTATTAGAGAAACGAGAGGAAACTCTAACGAGGGGAGGATACAATGTCCTTCAAAATAGACAAAAATAAAGATCGAGACACATCAGAGAATATGAAGAAAAGAAAACTAGCCTGGTATTCTGGCATCAAATCCCAGTATTCTTCTAGTAATTCTTCCAATCTTGGGGATCCAGGTTGAGGTTCCACATAAGTGAACATGTAAGTAGTACGGTCCAAAGGACCCGAGCCTGCTGGAAATGCCTGTGAAGATTTCAGTGAAAGTTCTTAAAAATAGAGCATGAGGATACTATGTTTCTATTGATATAGTAAAAGGTACCTCCCAAAACAATTGTGCTTTTGAGTCTCCAACTTTCTTTATTGATGAACTGCTAAATATGACATCACTAGTGGAGTTTGTCTTAAAGCCACGCGCACATGTTCCAACAACAAGGCAAACACCATCAGGCTTTCGCCCACCTCTTATCTGTAAAATCATCGAATGTGACAATCAGAAGAAACTTAAGGAAAGGTTTTAATTTTAATACTCGGTATGTACTTGTGTATCATTCATTAAATAGCATGTGCGGAACTTTAATGAACAGAAGTATTTTATATTTTCAAGGGAGTTTTCTATCTCATTCTTGTTAGTGTTGATTATTACAATAATACATGAAAGAGGCCATCATTGACCTATCCTGCGATTCATATAATCATTGAGGAACTTAAGTGGCTATTTGTTTAACAAATACTGTTTCACTTGCATTTGCATGCATATAAAATTACAGTGAATGTGTCCTGCATATGCATGCTAGAACATACAACAGAAGACCCAAAGAGAGAACTTATAAATATCAGTGCCTGTATTCCATGAAAGATGTGCAAACATCCTTGTGATAATAATATGAAAATCATAAAATATCTGTTAGAATGCACCGGTGAAATATATTCCTGACCTGTTTTACAACAGGGGAGAAGTTTCCCATGGCATCAATTATGAGACGAGATGACAATATTTTGTCCCCTGAAAGTTTCAGAACCTGAAAAGAAAAATAAACCGGGGTTCATGTTTCACATCCACCATATAAAATAAAAATTGTCATTCATCAGTCACTAATTAAATGGTAATTTAAAATTTCGATTGCAATGCTAGGTTCATATATTCGCTGTTTCCACGCTTCATTATCCATCCTCAGTCTACTGTGCAAATTTTTTTCTGGTACAGTGTAAGACTTGTTTTATGTAACCCTTTGATGTTTATCTACAGTTAAGTGGTGTTTACAAATCCAAACATGTATACAGAATTTCAACAAAATGAGACATCTGAACAGGCTACATGGCCTACTAGAATGGTGTTTCGTGTAATTATGATAATTCATCAATAATAGAATTTCATAAAATAACACTTAAGAAGTTATGATTGCGCTAGAATAACTGGTTTTAGAAGTTAAGTAAACTCACTGCAGCATCCTCATATACATTAATGCAGGAGACGCTGCACTGCTCAAAAATGACTCCACCGAGGGAGATAAATCGTGTCTTTACAATCTCTATAAGCTTTTCTGGTCTGCAATGGCAAATAGCAAAGATGATGTTTAAGGAAAAGTCTAAATCTTCATTATAAACTCTGTGCTCTGTGCCTAAAGGAAAAAAAAAATGCATGTTTATGAGTTAAGCCAGATAGATATTCAATTACCAGCCAAACCTACTAGAATAGGCAATTCTGATTAAAGAAAAAAAAAATAGAATAGGCAATTACCAAGATAAGTTATAGGTTCTCATACCAAGTCAGATTTTAGCTTAAAACTAATTGGTATTAAGTGAAGTCCTCCAATAAATATATAAATCACACTACAAGAATTGAGGTAGATGATGTGGAACTTCCTAACAAACATTTAGCAACTTTATGCTCTATTTAATTGCCACCTCCATAATTTTCGGTCCCTCACTCCTAGTAGATTGTCCTTTCATGATCTGTATACATATGAATTGTTATTCTCTTAAGACATAGTTGTCCAATCACTTTTTTTATGCAAAATATTATAAGACTGGATGTAGAATTATGAAACTGGATGTACAATCTGCTTGCACATTTCTTAGTAATTCAACATCCAGTCTACAACAGATTTTCTGTCCTCTCTTGAAGGGGATATGAAAAATAGTGAAATACACCAATTGAGTATGTGGTCGAATTAGCTTATTTTGTGTATAAAATGTTATAATCAAAGTGTTAGTTAAAGAGATTTTGGAAAAAGAAGTAAAGTTTCTCTAAAAATTAAATAATCTAGAAATGCACTAAATCAAGCAACTGCAATTTTGTTCATTGTCAAGCCAGACAGAACAGAAAAGAAAAATATTAACTAGATAAGAACAAAGATTAACTTATATATTCATAAGTGAAATACAAGAAAACAAAATGGGAAAGAGACTGACGAAACACCGAGATTAAGTATGTCGTTGACCCATATATCCCCTTTCCTTTCAAATCCACATCTATTCTGCATAGTTTATGAAATTTCCAAAGTGAAGTTAGTAATAAGCAAATTAAAAATAAAATAAAGGGGAGTGTAGGAAGCATAAATCCTGCGGAGGTTACAAAAGAAGACTTGGCCTGAAGGCAGCACTTAAGACTCGTGCCATTTGTGAGTTAGCTTTATGTCCATTGGAGAAAGAAACTGTTGGTGATTGATGTTCTTTGAGGGAAAAAAACATACAAGCTGAGTTTGGAAAGTACATTGAAGTACAAAATTTAATATTTCTTAACAAGTAAGCAATGATTGCTTTGTGACTAATTCAAAATTTAACATGAAAATTCAGAAATTCTTAATTTATAAGTGCAAGAAAGAAAATGAATGAATTTAAACAGGATGGAAAATATTATGATTCAAGCTAATGTAACTGTAACATAAAAGTCGCATTCTTTCTCGTGTCCCATAATAATTTTTATTAAAAAGAACATATGTAAAACAATGTTCTATCTGTATATAATTTAATTTTCATCATATAACAACAAAATTGAGTAAGATTGCCAGTTTAGTCAATTTCTGTGTCTTGTAAGCTTGAATGAGTTCTCCTTTATAAGTTTCTACACAAAAACACTTTGGGTCTTTACTCTTGTGATTGACAACTGAATTTATTCTGTTAGTAAATAGATATCACACTTATTTTTGGTACTATTTGATATTAAGGATCTACTTGGTGAATGTTTTCTATAAGAACTCCCGGAAAAGAATAAGAAGCAAAAATTAAATCACTTTTGCCATTAACTAAAACTTAGCTTATGAATGAGTTAATTTGTAGAAGTTAGTTTCTACTAACTTCTCTAAAATCTGACTTTTACTTCATCTATAAGCTAGTTTTAGCTTAATGGGGAGCTAACTTGATTTTAATCGTTCTTATTTTTTGTTTTCTAGAAGTGTGTATGTATAAGTCTCCTTCAATTAGTCCTTAGATTATTTCATTTAGCAGTGCTCTGATTTCTTTCATTTCATGTGTAACAAACAAGACCCTATTATCAATCTTTTGCTGTGTTTAGGCATGTGATGTGTGTTCAAACTGCTTTCAAGATATTAGTTATGGAGAAATGCCTAATCAAGATTATTCTTGCGACAAAGAGATTGGCAACTAAACTGAAGAAGTTCAGGAATTACAGGATTGAATTTCACTGCTGTGGCTCTTTCAATGTCATCTTCTTCCAGGACTCCAACTTCTACGAGTTCCAAAAGCTCCTTTGTTGATATATTCCATTCTTGCTCCCTCTAATGATCAAAACAACACAGACAACTCTAATTAATCCAACCCTTCAAAGAATTCACCGACTCTTTTCATTGTAGGATTGAATGTTAATATCTCAATCAATGAAGCTGAAATTACCCCTTTTAGTACATTCCTTTCCACAATCGCAACTCGAAGACCCCTAGTACACAATGCTGTGGCAACGAAGATTCCTAGAGTGCCACCACACACCAACACATCATATGAACCTTCTGCTTTGTCAGCAAGACCAGATGAGCCAAACAAGCCTGGGATGGTAGAGACAACTTGCTGAGGCTCTTGTACAACTGCAATCAATACATACGGAGATTACAGAACATGTAAAGTTCTCTCATTTCCTAAAGGGTAGAAGAATCATTGAATGACATGAACCTTCTTGGGAGGAGCATATGCTTGACCATAGCTTGTCTAATCTTTTCAAGGCTTCATATGAATATGCTCCACCAGCACCACCAACTTCTCCACTCACTGAAACACTCTCCATAATCCTCTAAAAGAGTAAAAGATAGTACAATATTTTTTACATGATCAACTAATTAAAAATCAGTCTACATATGACTTTTAAAAGTTAACAATCTTATCATGTACAACTATCCATAATTAGAAGACAATGTAAAAACTTAACACTATAAAGTATTATTTGGACTTGTTACAGAGAAAACACAACGTGGCATGACACACTGAAGATTTGGTACCTGGGTTCTGGAGGGAACAGCTTGTGGTCTTGAAAGGAGAGGTCTTTTCTTCTGTGGGAATGAAGTCCCCACTGAGAGCTGAGATATTCCATTAATGGGTTGAAGCCGAAGCAATGACATAACAAAAGAAGCTAAAAAATTTAAGATAAAGAAGAGAGTAACAGAAGTAAAGTAACTAGTTTATCGCTCTTCTGTGTTTGGTTTATCGATTATGATGGATGAAAAAGGCCATGAATTTGCGCACCACAATTGGACACGTTCAACTTTAACCGCCAAAACTGTATCCGTGTGTACTTTTCTTTTTGTATTTCTATTTTTTTATTTTATAGTTCCAGAATTTGCTGAGTGTTCTCAATTAATTGTTGAATTGAAAAAAAAATGGAAGTATTAATGGATAATCAATTTATTCTAAAATTTATTTACTTTTATTAAAACGATAATAAATAATCACACTAAGAAACTAGTTCAATATTTTAAAAAATTATTTAGTATTTTTAAAACTTCATAAATATTAGTAAGAATGTAAGTATAAGTTTAAATTTTACATGAAATAAAAATAAATAAGTTAAGTAATATAAAAAACGAAAATTTATAAATTTATTATTTTAAGATTTTAAGATTTTTTATTAAAAATATCATCATCTCTTATATAAAAGATAAGTGAACTTTTTGGATGGAATTAAAATTTGAGTAGATTTCTAAATAATTATTTTTTAATATAATAAATTAATATTTATATAAGAGATTAAAAATTGTTGAAAAAAATAGAAATACCTCACAAATAATGTTTTGAAAAGAAATTTTAAAAACTCATTATAAGCTTTAAGTTTTCATGTGTAGGAAAATATATGAAAAGAATTTGCATAATGAAATTCGGGTCTGAGTTAAATTTTAGAAGTTTAATTTTTATCTATAACTATATGAAAGGATTTCTTTCTTTTGTGTATATATTTTTTCTATTTTATTTTTTATATTTTCTAATGGTTTTATTTTAAAATTTAATTAACTATCTTTTCTAAAATTTAAATTAAAAAATTGCAAACACAATAGAAAACTATTTTTTAAATTCAATTAACTATTCAAAATAAAAACAATTATATGTACAATAAAAATTACATATAATAAAATTATAAAAAATCATAAATTTTTTTATTTAATCATGTTTATAATAATTTGTTCTTTACTTTCAAAATCAAAATCTAAATTATCTCTACTCGTTTATTGAAACTGCGTTTAAATTTAAATATAAAGATAATTAAATAAGATTGAGTTAGTTAAATTTATATTTAATTCCATTAACATTTTTAATATTTAAATATAAAGAAAGTATATGTTGTGATAAAGTATTTTCTCTTTTCAAAAATCAATAATATTTTAATGTTGAATCTGAACTACAAATTGACAAATATTTAATTGTATAAATTTAGTAAAAAATATTCTTAATCTTTTTATATTGCTATGTTTCTTGTTTTAATGATTCCTTTTATCGGAATAATAATATTATTAATACCAAGTATTTAGTATTTTGTTAATAAGTAATCTTTCTTAGACAACTCGATCACTGAATCTTTCTTCGACATTTTTTTATCCACAAAGTTTGTTCACTAAACTTTAATTAAATTATATATAGTGTCCCAATCAATCAAACAATCTAATTTTGGTTTTGTTAATTTAATGTAACTGGTTTCACATTAATTAGTCCTGGTATTAGTCGTAATTACAAATAGGTATTTGATGAAAAAATAGCTTTAAAAACAAAAAAAATATTCTGGAAAAACAAAAAATTAAAAAGAACATTATTTGGGAACGGAAGGAATAATCCTAGATACATTAAAAAATATTTTAGAAAATGCATTTTTTATTGATTAGAATTTTAAAAACATTTCTTATTATTTTATATAAATTTATCATTTTAAAATATTTATTTGTTTAAATTTATTGTTTTTAATAAATTAGATAAAATAAAAGAATGAAAATTTTGACAAGAAAAACCTATGATTTATTTCTCCCTTTTTCATTTTTCTCTTTAGTTACTTTTTTTAACATATTTTAATGAAAATATCCGTAGGTAAGTATAGGCCTCATTCCCAAAATTTGAAACAAACATTGTGCTGGCAATACTTACAGTTTCAACTTTGAGGATAAACCTCACTCTGCTGCTCCCAGTGAGGGTTTATCGTTTAAAGATTGAAACAAAGCGAAATTCCCTACTGCATCCTCAACCCTGCGATTGTTTTCAACTGGTAAAGTCTCAAACTTCAATCATGTTCTGTTTCATTTTCATTTTTCCTCTTCTTAGTTTGTTTTCATGTCAACTCAGCATCGGCGCTTATCAAATATGAAAATCACTTATCATGGGTTCTCGAATAGGGCCTTGTCACCAAACCCTAATTAGAAAGCAAGTGTTTTTACATTTTATTTGATTCGTGTGTTTTGGAATCTGAAGATTTCTTATGTGTTTTTTAATGAATGGTATCTCCTTCTCTGAGTGAATGACTTTTAAACAACCGGAAGTGAAGCATTGATAATTTTCTGAATTTCTGTTCATTTTTCTGCTCCTTCCATGGTTGAGGGTTACAGAGTGCGTTGCTGCTAGATATTGTAAGCCTGACCCTTCTTCACTCAGGTTATCGCTTCCCTTGTTATTGTATATGCTATTGACTAACGGACACAACAACACCTAAGTAAAACAAAACAAACCCTCATAAGCATGGAAAGAGAATGAACAGCATCACTACATTTGCTACTAAAGAATCAACAACAGAAGGCTATAGCATCGTCAGTCCCTACACCCCCCCCCCTTACACTCCTCCCTTATAATTAAAATTTAACGAAGATTAATCGTGGGAATTTTGGTTTTTTTGGAATTATTCAATGCTTAATATTAACATTGGAAGTCTTTGAACTTGTTAAAATCTTCCTTGCAGATTTGTGCTATTTTGCAAGTGAAACAGACTGAGTGTGCACTGTTTAGCTGGCATGGCAAGCTTGTTGACAACATCGGCCATCAGCTATGCTCCTGTCAACAATGGTTACAGGGGATTTGGAAAGTCAGGGAATTTTTCTAAAGGAAGGTGTTGCATAAAAGCAATGAAGATAGAGAAATCCTTGGAGGAATTGTACAATGTGAAAGTGGAAAGAAAAGTGTCCCCTGAGAGACTAACTGAGCTTGGAGTATCAAAATGGTCAGTGTGGAAGACTGGGAAAGCCAAGCTCCCCTGGGACTGGCAGGTAGACCAACTGGTGTACATAGAAGAAGGGGAAGTGAGAGTTGTGCCTCAAGGAAGCAAGCGTTTCATGCAATTTTTGGCTGGAGATTTGGTCCGGTACCCGAAGTGGTTTGAAGCTGACCTCTGGTTCAATGGTCCATATCAAGAACGTTATAGTTTCAGAGCATATGGTGATGATTAAAGTAAGATGCACGTCTTGTCTGGATGTTTCAAGTAACAGATGAGTTTTATAGTTTTAGTCGTCCAGTTCTAAATGTACTTCCAATATATTTGAATGATTGTGATACTTTGCTATCTTCCAAAAGAATTGGTCCTAATTGCTTTGTATCTGATAGGCAAGACTTAATCGAAGAGTTCGTCCAGACCAACTTCTTAGTGCATCATTTTACTAAATTCAGAGATACAATTTGTTTTTTAAAACCTTCTATCAACGTGAATAGATATATTTTAAGATAATGCAAACGAGTACAAGTAAGAAACATCTCTTTATAAACATAAGGGCACACATTATTCATTCACATGGAGCCGTGGATGTCCAACTTTACGCAAAATATTCACTGGGTGAGACAAGGAAGGGTGGAGAGATATGTATCATTAAATCCCAATCCTTGAAAAGCGACATTAATCCCTAAGAACCCAACCCAGTAAATAGGAAAAGGTATAATAATGACAAGCACCAAATTTTGCACGTGCAATGGTCCCTCTAGAAAAAAAATATAGATCCACTATGACAGGCAGTTCAGCCATCGAAGAACAACCAACAACTGCCAGAGGGAACAGTGCATGTGAACACAGGTGGGGATCTTTCACTGCAGAAGGCTAAAAGAAATAGAAATTACCAATGTTTAAATTACAGAAAGGTGGCAAAAGGAAATGATTGTTTTTGTATCACTGCATAATCTCAATGGCTAGACTTCTAAACAAGCATTGCCTATTATAAACTACATTCCTTATGGTACATAGTACCCATGATTCCAGAACAAATTATGGAGACAAAATGCCCAGAAACAAGGAGCCGCCTGATATCCACATCAACCCCCCATTCACCTTTGTTCCTCATCATGGGGTCAGAACAAACAATTTGATTCTCTGATAGCTCTCAACCACCTGCAGTTGCCAACTGATTTGCACTGGTAGTGATTGCAACAGAGGACACAAACCTTGAGACAAGGATGGCCTCATTGCTTACAACATTAGCTGCAGCAACATCTTCCAGTTGTTTCCATATGGATTCCCGTTTTTCTTGCTTCTCCCTATCCTTGATTTCTTCTTCTTGGAATCTCATCAAGCACTCATCAAAAAGTGCCTGATCAGCATCAGAGAATATTTTTCTGACATTCAGGGTCAAACTCTGAACAGCTTGGTTCCAATGGCCCCGTATATTTTTCTCCAAAGCAGGGAATATTATAGGCAGTATCACTTTGCTGTTTTGTAAGATCAAATTTCGAATATGGTCATTGTTCCACAGAAACAGAGCTCGTTCAGCTACCTGCCAACAGAATAAAGATAACATCAAACATAGTTCACTAAATCTAGCTAAATTGTAATTTGAACACATACTTTTATTAGTGCACGTGTTTCATTGTTTTTTTTTTTAATCTTTGAGACTGATTCCAGATAATAAAACTATAGTGTGTATTCGTAGCAATGCAGCTCATATAACAACAGAACCCTAAAATCTACAATCTATAGTTTCCCAAATACAAGTTTTAACATAAAATACAATCATACCTAATATATAGTTGCAACATAAGTTGCAATGTAAGTTCTATTATGGTGTCAGATTTGAATATCATTATATAATTTTTCTTTTGCATTTTTTTATATTTTAGGCTAACTAGCTTGTTGGTTCAGGATAGACTACAAACAATCAAATCTTATGAATAAACTTTCGCACTCCGGCTTCTATGTCCCTACATGTTAAAAAACCAACCACCACTCACATTATGACATGTAAGTTTAAAGTATTAAAAGTTGATGGTTGAAACCTGAAATCAATTGAGGTAGTACATCATTACACAGCCACTTACTTACCTTACTTTTCCTGATATATTCTTACCCTAGTATATTCAAAAAGCCGTCAAAACAACACCTAGTTTCCTGCCCTAAATTCATACAAGGCCTATCAAAAAAAAATTCATACATTGTCCTAATTTAATTCTGCTATCTTGGACCCACACATGCGCATGCACTTACAAAATGAAATGTTTTACAAATTGAGTAATCTTCAAATATTGGATAGCATCTAAAATAGCTGAGAGAAGCAAAGTGGAAATGGAAATAATAACATAACAATACAGATACAGAGCTGTGGTGTTGTTGGTAAATGCTAATAAAATGAAAGCAGAATTCATATAAGAAAAGAACGATGGAATCTCATAAGCACCTGAAAGTGTAAGCTATTAAGGCATCTACCAATTCGACGAAATAATGGGATCACACATCTCTGAAATTCTGCTGCTTGAGTTGCCTCTAAAACTTCCTCCAACTCACCTAGGAACATTACCTCCTTTGCACTATTAGTTATCGGCCAATATTTCAAAAGGCCTCTAACCACAGTATCAGCTAGCTTGACATCCTTCTCGACAAACTGAGTAATACAATAAGAAAGCTGTTGATGATAAAGAGAAACGCACTTAGGCTTGTGTAGCGGAATCAGTGCACGGACAAGAAACAGTTTATGCTCTTCCTTTAAAGGCAAAGCAAAACCATTAATTATGCTGCCCAATATTTCAAGCAACTCTGCGATCCCACTGTGCTTCTCTGTCTCAAATATGAAACGATAAAAGATGTTGTTGATAGCTTTTCTAATGAATGGTCGATGCACCATGAACTTCCCATAGATACGGTGGAGAATAGTCTTCAGGTAATCCCTCTCTCTTTGGTCTTCTGAGTCAAAAAGGTCAAGCAGCCTCAACACAAACGAATGATCAATGTATCTTTTCGCAAGCTTAGCATCTGTCTCAGGTGAAGCCACAAATCTAAAGAGAAATTCATACACAATCTGCAGATGAGGCCATGCCGGTTCCAAAACAGGTTCCTCTTCATCAGGCTCACTGATATCTGCCAACTTCCCATCATGATTGGAAGAAGGTAAAGCACGAAACAAATTGGTTGCTACCATCTTTGTCATCTCCTGCATCGCTAACTCGTTGAACTTCGAATTCACAGATGAAACGTAATCAACAAGCTCAAGTAGAGTTTGCCGTTTAACGTCCTTCTCTTTCAGATGCTTGGCAGGATCATTGAAATCAAACACCACACAGCACATATTCAATTTTCTAATAAATAGATTCTGCTTCTCCGAGCTAGGAACATCCCTAAAACTAGGCAAAGCCTCATAAACGGTAGAAGCCATTATTGAACCCGATATAGGAGCTGATTTCTTAGCTTGATTGGTATAGTGTTGAGAAATAGTCTCATTCCCTGAACGAGACCCAACTGAACCAGAACTCGAAGATTTTGAGGAAACTGAATTGGATTTCAAGAGGGTATTAGAAGATGAGTTCAGCGAGAAACCATCATTGAACCCTCCTTCCCCGTTTGAATTGCCGTGAGATGACTTTGAGGGTTTGCGAGGTATTTTACCGAATATCTGTTTAATCATATCTAGAGAACCCCCAAAACCAGAAAAAACCCAACCCCAAGTTTCTACAAATTAATCAAACTTTCACAATCTCGATCAATAACATGATCGAACACAAGTAATGAAACACGTGATTGAGTGCGATTTCAGCACGCCCAAATACCCTAATCAGAAACCCGTACCTCAGAAAATATCAGTGAAAATTGTACTCAGAAATTCACGGATTACGGGTGCATGCGGTAGGACGTGAAGAAATTGACGGGATAAAGAAGTGGAAAGCACTTACATTGAGAAAAAGCGTGCGAAGATGGCAGAAGAGGGGAAGAACGCCATAGAAAATGCAAGAAAATTAGAGTGAGTTGAGTTTAAAGAGGGAAATTGGTCCCAGAACATTAGCCCTAGTGAGAGAAACCTGATGATGTGGCCCAAATCTGATATTTGAATTTTACTATTTTTTATAATCTGAGTAGCAATTTATCATGTGCGGTTTATTATCTCGAGTAAGTATTTATTTTTATATAATCATCTTCTCATATAATTAAAATTAAAATTTAAAACAGCTATATTTATATATATATATAAATTACCAAATTAAACAATTATTTCGAAGAATTAGTTTTTAGTTTTTTAACTTTTTTTATGAGATTAATTCTTAAAAATAGAAATTTATGATATGAAAACCATAAAACTTCGTGAAATAGATAAAAATGTTACCATCCTTTTTTTTGGGAATGGACTTAAGTAATTTAAAGTTAGTTTAGTAACTTTTTATATAAAAAAATTATTAAAAATGTTTTATTATGGATTTTTTTAGATAGTAACTTAAAAAAAAGTGTTCTTGTTATTATACTAGTGGAAAGCTTGCACCAATTTAAGTTTGTAGATATTTGAATCATGTACTAAAATAGAAAATTGAAAATGTAGTTGAAGATACAAGTTTTTAAGACACTTTTAGATTTGATTCTAGAAATGTGCTTAAGAATTATATTTTAATTATTTTTAAGCAAAATTCTACAAATGTGTATCAAGTCTATACTCTACCCAAAGTAATTAGTATCTATAATTATTGAGACTCGTTTTAAATATATATTTTACGAATATATTGTTTAGAATTAAAAATGTTTAAGATTAATGGTGTGAACTTATAAAACTTAGGGGTGCTTGTAGAAAGCAAAATTTGAGAAAAAGCCTTTTTTTTCTTTGCAAGGAGAGAATCAAGTTTCGTTTTCTTCTTCCATCTTTATTTTCTCTCTTCTCACTCCAAAGAAAATTATCTTCCCTTTGCTTAAGAAAAATTGTAGATTCAACTAGCAAGAAAATGGTTTTTATGTCAATCTTGAAGTAAAAAATATTTTGGATAAGTTTTCTCTTTCTTTTTATTCTTCTTTTATCCATGTAAGTTTCCATTTCTTTTTAGAAATATGAGCTTTTGGTATTATTGAATCTTAGTTTATAGAAATATAAAAAAAAATTACACCTTAATTTTCTAAATCAATTTCTCAAATATACGTTGATAATTTCATATAACTTTATGTCAGTGTTGATATAATTTATTTTTTTCTACTTAAGTTTGGAAAATATTTCATCAACTTTTATTCTATATGTTAATACAATAATATCTAAATATTTCTTCAGTTACTATATAAAGTTCTTTAAAATAAACTAATTTCCTAAATTAATTTAACTAAATTTATGTTAACATTCTAAATTTTAATACAATAATTTATATATATATATATCTTTAGTTCTAGTTTTGTATTTTTGAAATTCTATTTAATCAAAATATGAAATATTATAATTGGATACTGAGTATTCATATCCAATGAAAATAATGATGTGTTGTAAGCTGTGAGGAAAAATTATATTAATGTTTAATGTTAAAAATGTTAATAAAGTAACACATATTTAATGTACTGTGTAACATTGACTCTATTTATAACAATTTCCTAAATTAATTTCTAAATATATGCTAAAATACAATAATAATTCTAGAAAGTAATTGTACATTTATTTTTTGTTTAATGTATTAAGTGACTATAAAATTCCTTGTGTAATTTGTGTGTTATATTAATCGTATTTCCATTTTATCTTGTTTTCACTACTTCAAAAGAAAATAAGAAATATATTTAAGGTATGTTTGGTTATTTGTATTAAGTGATTATATAAATACTTGTCTGATTTGTGTACCAAATTAATGAATTTCTCATGATGTTTTTATTATTTTATATCCACTTCACCATTAATATATTAATATTTTAATTATATGTTTAACTTAAATTATACTGTTATTATTAAAAATAGTTAAAAAGTGGTTTTTTAAAGGGTAGTTGATGAAGTAACATTTCCCCTGTCATAACCCTAATAAAATTTCTCCTTTTATCTTTTTTTGGTTACTTCAATAAAATTTCTCCTTCTATATTGTTTTGATTACTTTAATAAAATTTATACTTTATCTTTTTTTTTTACCTTATAAGGAATAAGAAATATATTTAGCATATTTTTGCCTTTAGTTAGTTGTATTGAGTGATTAAAAGAATACTTGTTAAATTAATGAAAGTATTCCCTTCTTTTAAGAAAATATTTTTCTTTATAATTTTTGTACTAAACTAGGCATGCTCTTTAACTTATGAGTGAATACCATGAAAAGGTACCACTTATACGTGCTAAGAATGAAGTCTTTTGTTATGTACTTTTAATTTAAGGGCTAAAATGAAAATCATCACATGCTCTCAGGATTTTAAAATGTCCAAATTTATTGAAGACCACATTACAGAGGAGATGTCAGTGACATCTTTTGGGGCTATTTATATATCATTATTGGGAAGAAGACATGGCACTTAACTAGTTCACATGAAATCACCCTAAACAAAAATAACAATACAATAAGTTGAGATTGCATCTAAGAACTGTTTGGCGCTGGATAATTTAGATAGCAGATACTGAGGATTTAGCACCGATTTTGAAGGGAAAGATGATGCAAGTCAACAGCTTCTCCTTATGATCCTTAAATGTCAGCTTCACATTATAGGTGCCCTGCATAAGTACCACGATTAAATAGAAACTAGTTACTGTGGTGATATGTAATAGTTGCAACAGTTCAATACAGATGAAACCAGAAAAAGGGAAGGGTAACATCAAATTCTTTCTATCAAGATAACTTAATATCATTGTCACTTCTACATCTTATGGTTAGGACTCAGAAAATTATTCATGAATTAGGAGTTACAAAAAGTATTAATGAACTAAACAGATCCATAAACCAGACTGAATTGAGTTAAAAAAAAGACAAACATACAGTTTAGGAAAACTGTTTCCAATTCAATTTGGTGTGAGTAAACCATTTTTCAGTTCGATTGAAGTCATTTTTTTTGTACTAAACCAAACCAGGACTACTCACTAACATTATTCGCGTCAAAATATACAGGATTTGCTTTTAATATCTCAGAATCTGAAAAGGAAAAGTATCAGTTTGGATTTCCAATCAACAATGCCTTGCAGAGTAAATTCATAATTTTGAAGAGATCTCATACATGTGTCAAGCGAACAAAGATTTTATTTTGATGATAAGATGACATTATCAGATTTGCCACAACACTATGAATGGTATATACTTGTGTATATAAAGGGGAGACTAACCTGTGGGGTAACCGGAGGCAATAATTCGGTGTGAACAAGCAGAAAGTTGCCTGCAGGCACCGGACAGGGTGTTTCCTCACAGAGATCATGGAGAAATGTTGCAGGTGGCCCTTCAACTCCAACATATGAAATTTCGTATACCAAGTCCCCGCTTTGAATTGGTTCAGCTGCATGAATAACATGTACAATCTCCACCATTAACAATGAAAGTTAATAGCTAAAACTTCAAACACGATGCTTTAGGAGAGCAGCATAAAAATACAGAGCCAAAAGATTACAGAAATTGAGGGAGAAGCATCAGCACTCACGCGTGTAAGCTGGGATCTTAAAGGTGAATGGAACTCCTCTCTCCACAGGGTCAGGTAATATTTCCACCCCTCTCACCTTTACAGCATAGTCTGCATTGGTATCTGCATATCATAAAATTCAAATTAAAAGAGAAGGAGAAATAGTTTCTCATAACACTTTAATATTGTTCAAATACTACTGTTGGAAAAAAAAATAGATGCAGCATGAAAGTTAGATGTTGAAGAATGAAACAAAAACGTGAACAAAGAGTTAGCTCTCAGTAAATTACCACAGTATTTGAAAGATGGGTGTGGAGCATGAAATCGAGCTTGAGCATGAAAAAAAGAAACCGTGAAAGTGATGAAAGATAGGCAAAAGGAGAAGTATAGAGTGGCAGAAGAGTGAGTCGCCATGGTTACAGAAGTAGTAGCAGGGAATGGTAGACGGCATTATATTATATATATATATATAATAAACTGCGTGCAACGCATGGAGGTTATTATTAATACTCAGATATTGTAAGACATTTACTATGTGAAAAAGTTGTCGGGAGTTCATGCGTGATGGCAACGGATAAATCAATTTGAAATTCAAACGTTGTTTTTTTTAATCAACTCCAAAAAGCTACTTTTTATTAATTTTTTATTCTAAATCATAAAGAATTATAATAAATCTATCTCTTTATATATTACTTTATTTAATTTATTTTTATCCGATAGGAGAATTCTGAAACATTAAATACAAATGAAGAAATTTAAAATAATATAAGTATGTGGTGATCCTACTCTAACCACATACGACAAAAACTTTTTTTTTCTCATCTTCTAATATTTTGTATCTTTAGATACAATTGAACTTATGATAAAAAAGTTGAGTATAATTTTAGTGGTAGATAAATTTTGTTATGTATGCTATGTTTTTTTTAATATTCTGTTTAAAAACGATTTTGAAAACTTGTTTCTACATGTTATAGAAACGGACAAAAAAAGTTATTTGCATTAACATTAGTGAAATATAAAAATTACCCATACATTATATAAATTAAAATACTATTTGAAGGGTTCTATAAATTTTCAACTAATACGTTTTCAATCATACTTCGTTGCTCCTGATTTTCTTTGAAAATTACATAAGGATTATTAAATAGAAAAAAAAATTGGTAACAATAGGTTACATGGAATAGCTTATATACATATAAACTTTTACAACTATTTGGTAGGCTAATAATTTAATTTAATATAATATATTTTCTTTAAGAATATAAGAATCATTACAAATTTTTATTTATCTAGAATTCAATATGGAAATGTTTATTATTAAATTAATAAAATTTAAAATAAACGAATTATTCTTATTATTTTTTCGTATATTTTTTTAAAATCTTTTATTTGGTTGAAACTTGAAATAGTTTTTATTACCAGGATGTCCCAATGCTGTGGAACTAGGAGCTTTTACGAATCTGGCTCCTGAGATCGCTCTCTCGAAAAGAAGAAGAAGAAGAAAAAAAAAAGAGTGTGCAGATTCCAATTCCCAAACAATGAATCCCAATCCAACACCCTCGCCATACATCAGGTTTTTCACCTTTCATCTACATACATTCCCACGTTTTCGCTATCACTATTTATCACTACTTCGTTCCTTGATTCCTCAACATTAATTACGTGCTCATTGTAAATCTCGTTTGGATCTCCGTAAATTTGACTCTACATTCGATTCGATTTTTAATTGTACGCCATTGTGTTCTATACCGGTTTTGATTTTGCGGATGTTGAACTATTGGCGACACGTGACTTGGAGCTCAAGATTCCGACGTGGATAAATAATGAATGAATGCTTTACCTTCTCCTTTTTTCTTTTTTTTTTTCAGAAATGGTGGTGTTTAATGCGTAGTGGAAAATGCAACGTGCTACGCAGACTGCTGAGGAGCGTTTGTTGGAAAAAGCGGTGAAGGAAGAATGTCCATGGGAGAATCTCCCCAGGCGACTTCATCCGATTGTGTCTTCAAAGGAAGAATGGCACAAAAGGTTCTGTGAAATTTATGTATTTACTTTTAACAGTTTTTTTTTTATATTACCGTGATTCATTGTTTAATCTTATAGTTCGGACTCAGAAGTTGGTAGTTAGTAGTTACCGTAGTTAGTTATAAAGTGCTTGAGGAGATGCTTGAAAGAGCATTATTGGAGTTTATTTCGACTTATTGAAATAGTAAATTAGTAATAGCTTATGGCTTTTATAAGTATTTTTTTTGGTTTATTTCAGTAAGTTTCAGGTCGAAATTATGCAGTAATCTTTCCTGTCCTAGTTAAGAATTTCTTGAATGAACACTTAATTAAACTATTTGGCTAAATTTACCATTTACGCTACTGCTGAACATTGCATTCCTATGTTTCATTGAAAAAATGAAAACTATTGAGTCTAAAGGTGGAGAGCCCCCGTATCTTTAGATAGTATTGCAGTTGGAAACTTGGGATCTCTGCTTTTTTTGCTCTGCTCATGTTCTTTTTTGGGGCTGTTTTTTTGCTAAGGGTTCGAAGAGATTGATGAGTTTTTCTGCACTTCTCTGTAACTCCTCTAATGATACGACCTTTTCAAAGAAGTTTTATTTTGTTTTCTGGAAACAAAATCAAACCAAGTTCGTAAGTTTTTAAGATATCAAGATTTTTTCATCCACTAGGTTTGTGTGTGTGAAGAGGTGGTATTACACACAAGTTCGTGAGTTTCATCAGAGAAACTGTAGTACTTGGACACGACAATTGTGAAGAATTTCATTGCCTGGTCTTTGCCCGAAAAAAGACCTTTTATTTTTGGTGGTAAGAAAACATATCTTTTAACTTTTGAAGTGGAGCAAATTTTCTCAGGAATTAGGAAAGCTTTTTATTTTCAAAGGCCGTAGTGACTTTAACTAGGAAACCAATATTTATTTATCCCTAGGAATGAGAGTGTTATGATATTGGACTCTGCTTTGAGATCAGAACAACCTCATGTACCAAAAGGTAGAAATAAAAACAACAGACTTAATTATCACAATACTACGAATACTTATTTATAATAGCATGATGCACACCTTGTTATCCTAGAGTATTAGACATCACAAGATTCTTAACAATTTCCTATTAAAACCTACCTAGCTCGTACTTCCTATTATTAAGAAAAGGTAAAAGATGCTACTAATATTCCTTTTGGACCTAATTGTAAGAATGAGTTGGCCGTACCAGACAGCAAATTATCATTTATAAGTTTTCTATTTTCTATTTTTAAATTAGGTTCTCATAAGTCAAAATGCGATGCTTTCCATTCATTTCAGGGCTCATGTCTTCGTTTCTCGAATAACTTTTTCCTGTAAATACATGATTATAATTCTGCCTTCTCTATTGTTGACCATGTAAATTTTATGCAGGATAATCGAATACTGCATAAAGAAGAGACTTCCATGGGAAAGTTGTTTTGCTCGTAAAGTTTGTAAAGAAAATGAATATTATGAAGATATGATGCGCTACTTGCAGAGGAATCTAGCTGTATGTGTTGTACAGAATGTCTGTTACTATGCTTAATTTCTCCAATTGAAATTTGAATTTGTATAGCAAATGCATTTTTACAAAACTTTATATGCCTATGCTCTTATCCACGGATCATATTAAAGAAATTTTTTATGGAGAAAATTTATGTTTGTGATGTTTCAAAATCGAATCTTGACGTTGTAACTAAAAATAAAACATATTGTCTTCAGTTTTAGGATAAGGTTTTAATAAATAATTTAATCATACTATTACCTTATGATTTTATAAAAGAATTGTTCATCTCATAGCACTATATTTAAGAACTTATAACTAACATTTCCTATATATTGGGCAGCACTCTGATGTTTTATTTTTTGTCTTAGGACATCTGCATTTAATGTGCATATTCTCACTTGCAGCTATTTCCTTATCATCTGGCGGACTATGTATGCCGTGTAATGAGAGTAACACCTTTCAGATATTACATTGATATGATTTTTGAAGTAATGAAAAATGGTAACTTTATTATTTGCCTGCAATTCCAAAAAAATTTATTTCATGAATATTGTGCTTAACTAACTCTTGCTATATACATAGCACAAACTTAGGCATTTTTCTTTTCTTAATTATTATGTTCCAGAGAATGCTGTGCTCATCAATAATGAGTAGATAATTTTGTGGCATATGCACAAAGTCTTTTAGTTCATTTGCACCATCAAGTATTTCATGTATTATAAAGTCATTTTTAAATTCAAGTAAACCGTAAGAAAATACAAATGAAAAGAAGAAGAAAAGAGAAACAATGTCAAAAATTGTATGCATATTTAGCTTTGGTAGGTTATAAAAAAAATACACATTAGAAGTAGAAAATATTTAATATTATAATGAAGTTACAATGCATAATTAATTCAAAATAGCTTGAATTTAAAAGTTAAAATAAGAGAAGTTAATAAAAAAAATTAAAATTTAACCAAGAAGTGATAAAGGCACTAAATTCAAGGTTTAATAGTCTAATAGTTGTTAAACCATAGTCAAATTAAAGAAAGCGATATCATAATTTTACAACATTAAAAACTAGAAAAAGCACCAGTTGATATGTTTTAAACCTAAAAATACATACAAAAATTCAAATAAATAACACTGTGTATAACAATGTATAACACTGTCTATTAGAAATAAACAATAATCTTAGGTTATTTTCTTAAAGAAAAATGACTTTGCATTAAGATTTTTTACTAATCTATTCTTAGCTGAATTTTTAATGGTTCTTTTGCCTGCCACTAATCCAATTCAATTTTCAAAAAAGGAGAGTAGAGAAAGCGATTAAGCTTCTGTGACATATTTTTCTATTGTCATAATGATATCATAACAAAGGCATAATTACATCATGATGTATGTGTAGAATTTCGTATTATACTTGTATTACCTTTTGCTTGATAGTCTGAACTCTGAAGGTAGATAAATATGTAAAGTAGTAAAGCTTTGTTTGGTGGAAGCTGTCCTTTAGAAGTTTACTGCTTGCTTTAATTATTTGCAGAGCAACCTTATGACCGCATCCCGAATTTTAGTGCTGCAGATGCTTTAAGACTTACAGGAATAGGGAGAAATGAATTTATTGATATAATGAACAAATGCAGGTCTAAGGTACTACATAGATTTGCATGTATGTTACAGTTAAATCTATCTTCAATACTTTGGATTACACGTAAGCCATTGTACGCATATTTGTGTAGGTCTAATTATCTATAGCAATCCTGCTGCATATATGTTATCTTCTATTCTCTCTATGTATAAAGGGTCATGTATAAAGGGACATATCAAATGAGAAGACTTTTATTATGACATAAGTGAATCTTAGATATAAGATAAATTTATAAAGAATTAAAATTAAATCATAAAACTATATGACTTTTTTATGTGGCAGTGTCATCATTAACCACTCCTCACATTTGATATATCACATATTCGTATATATGGACTTCTAAGAACCTTTTTTTAAGCTGACTTGGCCTTGAAGTCAATGCCAAACAAAGATGATCCATAAGGTATTTCTCTGGTGGTTTTGATACGTTGTACAAGCTACCATTTAGGTTTTAGATGCTGGCAAGTCAGACATAAACATGCATTATTAATCTTTGTGAGATTACTTAGGAAGGATAATCTATGATTCTTTTCTAAACCTTTTGTGGAATATAAAACCAGGATAATTAGAGAAGCAGTAGAAAGAGAAGTAGAATTTGGAGAAAGAAGGAGAAAGGTGGTTTCTTTCTTGTCTGCACTTATACTCCTTTGACCAGACTTGCAGCAAGCATGATGAGCCATCGTATCAATTTGTATTATCTTTGTGTTTGTTCTTTACATATTTAAATTTGTGAGTTCACGGTTTTACTGCTATGGTTTGGATAATGATTTTAATTAGCAGTATGGCCTGAGTTACTTTTGGTTATGCCTTTATGATCAAAGGTATGCTTGCAAATTTTTATGATTCATGTCTCACCTTAGCAATTGCTCTTTTGGAATATCCAGAAAATAATGTGGAAACTGAACAAGTCGATAGCAAAAGAACATTTGCCTACTCAACCTGTGGATTTTCCTATTGAATCGTGGTGGGGAGTTTGCCTTGTGAACCTTACCTTGGAGGAATTTAAGGTGGGGTATGTCCTTCACCCTTGTAAAACAGTGGTACTTCACTTATTATGTTGTTATTTAATAATAATAATAACATGGAAAACTGATGCCGATAAAAAAAATAAAACGGAATACTAATAATACACCTTTACACTCTTCAAAGAGAAATCTCAGGTTGTACCATTAGAGATTGAACCCATGTTTGGGTGGGGTTAATCTCAAATTTTACCCAGTAATAAAGAATTGTATATATTGCTTGTAGCCTAGTGTTCCTCCCATAACCTTTTTGTCTTAATTCTTTTTGTCAATTCATTCTTACCTTTTCTTCTACTTTATAGAAACTCTCAAAGGAGGAAATGGCCGCAATAGACAAAGTCTGTATGGATGATGCAAATTCAGTTGTCACGTTTGATCCTGACATTGTAAGGGGTCTATGCAAACGGGGACTAATATATTTTAATGTTCCTGTTTATCCTCACGACCGGTTTAAAGGTTTGTTCTATTGGTTTATGTTTTCTTATATTTTTTACTTGTTTTACCTTTGTCGGTGTCCTTTCCAAGGACTGAGTTTATTTTTTGAGCTTCATGATTTGGACAATAAGGTAGCTCATCAGCTCTGTTTAGTGAGCTTGGTCTAAATTTAGGCAATTGACCACATTGGTTACCACAAAATTAAAAAAGTAAACAGAATTGTTTATGGTGGCATGACTAAACTAAACCAAACCAAACGTATTGGAGGCCTAGTTTGTTTTTTAATTCAGCATGATCAACTAAGTTTTTTCTAAGTTAGTTACATTTACAAGAATAGCATAGTAGTTCCTAAGAGTTAATGATCAACACTTTCTCTTTTTTGGAAGTTTCCTAAACGGAATGAATTGGGATAAGATTTTTTCACAAATTCTCCTTTCCTATTTCTTAACTTTCACAGTTTCTTGATTTCTTTCTTCCTTCTTCCTTTTTGACTTTCAAACCATCCTAAATGATGAAATATATCCAACAGAATTGAAACTCCACAATTAACACGTTTTATTTCCGAGTGAATTTCTTATAAATATCAATTTGAACAAAAGTTCAAAATAAAATAGCCCAATATGGTCAAGTTTGATCCTTAGCCTCCAATATTTCAACTTGAAAAAAAAATACTCGTAGCAGAAAATGGCTAGCTTTAGCTCGTAAAAGAATTATGTAAAAGATGGATCAGATTTAATGTATGAACCGAATAAACCCCTTAAAAATTGAATTAAGCCACAGAAACCTAATACAATATGAAATTCGGGTGGAGTGAGCTGAGTATGTGTCGACTTGTTAGAATTTCTAACTTACTCTATAATTACTGACTAGTTTTTTTTAACTAATAGCATTTAATTAAATAATATTTTGTCTTCAATGGTAAACATTGTGGTTATTATGTGATATTACATGTAATGTCTGAAGTAACATTATGCTCGTATCTTTATAAAACATAATGTCCATGAATGGTTGGAGAGGTCCTGCCTTTAAACATGACAAGGAGAGGACTTACCCATTCTGATTACAATTCCATGCATTAGATTTGTATTGTCGCTGCAGCATGCAAGAAGTAAGCACAAATAATGCATTTTATTTACCTGAACGAGAAAGGAAAAACCAGTAGTATTTCTCAGTAAAAAGTTTCTCAAACTACAAAATCTATTTAAGAAACTGATTTCTTTCAACAAATGTTTTCATACACGCAGATATATAATAAAATCTCTTCCCCCATATTAAAACCTATAAGAGAAAGTTACCTGCGAAGGATTTTATCCTATATTAGTTAAAAAACTATCTAATATTTATCCTTTCCTCTCTATTTTCACAAATATAGTAGACAAATCAGTTAAACTTGGACCTTCAAAATTGTGTCATGCTAAGGCCCGAGTTTTTTCTGTTTTACTTTTTCTAGGAAAATATTTAAGAAATTATAAGATAATTATTATTTTCATGAAACTTCCAAAACAAAAACATTATTTAAATTTTATTTATTTATTCAGATATGATTTACTTTGTAAAGTTATACCTGTTCTTTAAGTAATTGATGGATGGAGTCTTGTATTCGTCAGGATTGATTAAATGAAGATAACTATAGAGGAAAAACAAATTAAAAAAGCTACCTCTAATTAAATTGTAAAGTGATATAAATGTATAAAAAAGTAGTGGAAATATATATACTACATATATATATATATATAATATGTAACAGAAATTTATCCCTACTGTCGATAATTGAACTACGTAGATGCAGTTCTAAATCTAAGGATGATTAAATTGTAAAAGGAACTTTCATACTTGAATTTACTACCAAAATGAATCTTTTGAAAACGGTCAAGATTTTTGTGCAGTGAGAATATATAATACGTTATTTTCAAAAGCTGTATCTTATAAATCTGATTTCAATAATATTTGTATTTATTGTGATTCAGTTTCAAGGCTTGAAGGTTTTGTTTCCAACAGGGAGCAATCTTATGAAGATCCTATTGAAGAGTAAAGTAGTTGTTTCAGTCTGTGTTTCCATCAATTTTGTTCAAAGAGCTTATTTATTTCCTTATAGTAGGAGTCTAATGCTAGAGATTTGTTCTTTCAGGTTGTTGTATGCAGTTTTTGTAGTTTCAAATGAAAATGTGACAGTTAGTGAGTTGGCAACAACCCTACAGGCTGACTTGTCACTGCTGCAGGCTGCTGGTGCTTTTGTATGTAGATTGGGATGGGCAACAAAAGTACTAGATCCAGAATCTATTATTGGAGATTCAACCATACTTGCATCTCCTATGAGTACAATTAGTGACGAAGATGCTTCTGTTGGTAATCAAAATTTTGGTAATACGCTTTTCGAGAATGACTCCATTCAACAAGCGGATACCTCAGCTTCAGGGAGCCTTGCATCTCGTTCTTCCTACACTCGTGTTGCTTTCATAGTTGATGCTAATATTACATCCTACCTTATGATGGGATCTGTTTCACCAGGTATATATATATACCCGTCACTCCTTGATTCGTGAAGCTTAAGTTTAACTATTTCATATAATTTGCTGACTTATTTTTTTGGTAATTATTCATTTTATCCTTTTGCCGTGCTCATTTTAAGTCTTAATTTCTATACCAGAAAATTATAGGTTTTAATCCTCACATAATTTTTATAGCACCATACGGAAGTTTATTATCGGCTTTATACTAAAAAAAATAGTATTAGTGCTCGCCGTAGTGAGCAAAACTTTACTCTTACGGATATGAAAGGACTAAAACTTTTAGTTTCTCGTAGGGACTAGATTTAAAAGAATTATTTAACTCATCTCAAGTAAAAACGGGGTTGAACAATTCCATTCAAAATTATTGGTATAATTCTCTAATACACTTATTAATTGTATATATTTTTTGGATGGGGTTGCTTATCCCGTTTTTACTTGAAGTAAGTTATTCAAAGGCCAACCTAAAATAAGATGGTTACAGGGACTAAATGAAGAGTTTAACCTGTTTTTTCAAAATGTAAGTTATATTAATCTTAAAGGCAATTTGGATGAAATGAACTCTACTGCTCATTATGGCTTCTGAGTTGGTTTTTATCTTTTTCTTGCTTGTTATGTGTCTCAGAAGTGGTTTGCTCTTTTGACCAATAATACTCATCACTAAACTTGCAGGCCTGAAATCTCATGCTGTTACACTTTATGAAGCGGGAAAATTGGGTCATGCGAGCATTGCTGATCTTTGCAAGGATCTTAGTACCCTGGAAGGTGCAACATATGAGGGAGAATTACAGGAGTTTGCAAATCATTTATTTAGTCTGCGTTGTGTCTTAGAATGTCTTCAATCAGGTGGAATAGCTACTGATAATAAAGAAGAGGGAGGTTCTGATAACCTGAACATGATTACCTCAAGCAATGATGGACCAAGTTCTGTGATAACTGAAATTTCTTTGGATGAAAAATCAGGAGAGTCTGGTGTTTTAGAAACTGTGATGGGTAATGAGGATTTAATCAATTCTGTTTCAGAGAAGTTCATGGAGGCTTCAGTGTACAGTGAACGTGTTCCTAGCACTAGTAGTGGGATGGATGATGAAACTCATTCAAGTACTTTGGAGGAAGGCAGTGATCATCACATTCAGGAAGCTGACAAGTCACACACAAATTTCCGTGACAATGAGAAACTAGCAGTGTATGAAGGTTCAGATGTCAAGATAGAAATGCTGGAAAGGAAAAAGATGTATCGTGTGGACCTCCTCCGTTCTGAAAGTCTGGCTTCTCTTGCACCAACTACTCTTGATCGTTTGTTTCTTCGTGACTATGGTATACTTGTGTCCATAGCACCTCTTCCCCATTCATCAATTCTTCCTATACCTACAGGACCAGTTCATTTTGGTCCTCCTACATATTCTTCTATGAGTCCATGGATGAAATTGGTATTATATTCAACTGCAGGTAGTGGGCCTCTATCAGTTGTTCTGATGAAAGGCCAATGTATGCGCTTGCTTCCTGCTCCATTGACTGGTTGTGAGAAAGCCCTTATCTGGTCTTGGGATGGTTCCACGATAGGAGGTTTAGGAAGAAAGCTCGAAGGAAACTTAGTGAAGGGAAGTATACTCTTGCATTGCTTAAATTCACTTCTTAAACATTCAGCTGTGCTTGTGCTGCCTCTTAGTAGATTTGATCTTAATCAATCTGGAAAACTTATTACTTTGGACGTCCCTTTGCCTTTAAAGAACGCTGATGGATCAATTGCCTCTGTTGGAAAAGAGTTAGAACTAGATGAAGAGGAAAATTTTAAGCTGAATTCACTGTTGAATAATTTGGCAAACAAAATGGAACTGTGGACCGTTGGTTATGTTCGGCTACTGAAACTATTTAACGGAACAAAATCAGACCAGTTCTCTTCCATAGAGAAATATGAATGGGTTCCATTGAGTGTGGAATTCGGGATACCACTATTTAGTCCAACGTTGTGCAATAGTATATGTAGAAGGATAGTTTCATCTAAGATGCTTCAATCTGACTCATTTGGTGAACACCATGATGCAATGGAAAACTTAAGGAAAAAGTTACATGACATTGCTGCCGAGTACAAATCAACAGGTCCAACTGCAAAGCTTCTTTACCAGAAAGAGCAAGATATTGGACAACCTATGAACCAAGCTAGGGCAACATGGAATCCACTTATTGATATTTCTCCCGCTTCAGGGGTGGTGTTAAGCGTGCGTCAGAGGTTAAAACTTGTTAACCGACAAAGCTGCCAAAATGAAGTGTTGTGCTGTGATGGCAGTGTTCTTAGGTTTGTTGCTGAATTCCTGTTAATCCAATGCTTAAAGTTGCTGAATGTTTTCGTTAGATAAAACTCTATTAGCACTGTCTTGACAAACACAAGACAGAAAGAATGTTTTTTGTAACTTGATTTTCTAATCATCCAAAGTCTCAGAAAGTGTGTGCTCTTGCATGGTGCATGCAGATCATACGCATTAACTCTTCCTCGTGAACCTGCCACGAGACCGGTTAAAGAAACCCCTGAAGCCAATACGACAAAAACTGAACCAGAAGCAAATGATAGTAAAGAAGCAATCCTTCCCGGCGTTAATCTTATTTTTGATGGTTCTAGGTTGCTTCCATTTGATGTAGGAGCTTGTCTTCAAGCCCGCCAACCTATATCCTTAGTAATAGAAGCAGCTGCTGCCTCAGCATATGTACCATTCAAATAGGTATGCAGTCATTAATATCATTATTGATTACTCCACTTCAAATCTTTGATAAACATGAATGACAATGCTTGCTAGCAACTCATGTTTAATGACATTGTGTACTTCTTCAAGATTGATGGTAGTTAATGAGCGCAAACTTGGCCTCAGGTTTAAGGTAAATGTTCATTGCTTTTCATCCAGTGGTTTGCGTTTGTCTTGTTCAGTGGCATGTCCATGGATTTGTACGCATTACTACTTAAATAATGCATGTTGTTTGTATCTGTTTCAGATTTTGCTAGATCAAGAAATTCAGTATCAGTTAGAGCTGTGAAAAGAGGAAATATGTTAAACAGTGTATATATATATGTTAGGAATTTTTGTCTCCTGTCACATGTAGTGAGAAGCTCATGAAATCACCCTTGGCTCAAATTTGAGAAAAACTTAGCCATTGGAAAATCGTTTTTTTCTTTCATCTTACATGATGTGAACTCATTAGTTGTCTTTTACTTCAGTTGCTTCTTTGTTTATTGTTCATGTGCAATATCTACTGCTTTGTGTAGATTTTCTAAACAAATTAAGGGATGCCAAATATGATCATAGAACACCACACGAATTAATAAGGATAAATTATTATGTATTGGTGTTGGTCATGTTGGATAATGAATCTACTTTAGATCTCAAGTCTTTCAATTGTAATATATGAAAATATCATATATTTTAGAATATCATGAATTACTTTTTCTTTTTCATTTTAGCTTTCAAATTTAGTTATTCCAAAATAAAAATATTGTAATGTCAAAGGTGAGAGTCTACCTTTAATTATTAGTTTTTTTTTAAGAACTGAAAGGATAAAACAAATATATTATAATGTAAAAACCTATTTAATCTTGCCATTTATTTTTTAAAAAAAATGAATGATAGAGACAAAATATAGTGTTTTTTAGATTTTAAAATAACTTTTGGGAACTAAAACTAATTTTTACTTGGAAGATAAATTGTTAAAAAGAGAACAAGTAAAAGTTATAATCAGTTTAAAAACAAAAAAATAATATTAAAATCCAAGAAAAATTTTAAACCATATATTACAGAAAATACATGTTTGAAAAGGATACTAGAGTATTGAAAATGACGAATAAAAAGAGTGAAAAGGGTGAGAATTTCAATCCTGTAAGTTATACATTTTAATAATATTATTACATGTTTATACTAAGTAGCGAAAATATGTGTTGTCATGGAACATCTGTTATATTTATATTTTGAGTTGTGTATAAATTGAGATTAAATATTCATTAATGAATTGCAAACATATGTTTGAAGAGAATTCATTATTAAGTATACTAAAACATATGATGTGTGGTTAATTAGTAGAAAATAAGATTAAAAAATGTGTTAATATTTCTAAACAATTGAAGAGTAATATTTGTTTTTTTTTTTTGTTTTTATAAGCAAATACGTATATTTGTAATTTTAATTTTAATGTTAATATTCGTTAATAGGTAAAATACACACTAAATACGTATATCAAATAGGATATTTGAATTATATATTTTTATACATTATTTTTCCAAAATGCAAAACTTACCTTTGAAACATTTTTTGTGTTAAATGGTTTTAACTAATCAAAATCAGTTTTAACAAACCAAAATAAAGTCCGATAAAGCTGCATAACCATCTACCAGTTAAAACAATATTTTAATTTACTAAAATCATTTTAAAATGAACTTTTTAATAATTTTAATCAAATAAAACTACATTTTAATTATTAAAATAGAGTTATCTTTATCTTTAAAATTTTAAGTGATTTTAATATATTAAAATGTTCTAACTTATAACATTACAAAAATTAATAATTTTTTAATTGATTAAAATATTTTAATTAATTAAAAAAATTCAGACATTTTAATAAAAACTATCCATACTTTTATAAGTTATTTCTGTCCAATCTAATCAAAGATAAATTAATGAAAATTTACTTATAGCACTTAAAACACTAAAAGTTCAATTAAAACACCAAATTAACTCTAAAATAAACTTTTCAACACATTAATCATTTCATCCAAAGGATTGAAAACATGAAATCTACTAGCTTGAATCTTCTATCCCAATTTCAACAATTCATATTTATTTCCATAGTATAAGCCAAAATATTAAATAATCATACACCATCATATATATATATATATATATATATATATATATATATATATATATATTATATCTTGTAAATATAGATAAAAATATTAAAAGATGTAAAAAAGACAAAAAATTGCAATTTTCCTAAAATAAACTTTCAAAATATATTTAATAAATATTGTGCAATTAAATTAACATAAGGTATATTATTATTTTCTTTCCAAAGCCATCTAACCGCTATTATTTTTGTAAAAATTGATGATTTCTCAAGCATTACACAAAATTTGTCATCTTCCTAGTATAGCACAATTTATAATTTCTAAAATGTATCTATTAATTACCTTATATTATTAGAAAATACATCATGATCTTTTGTCCAAAGCCATTAATCTTACTGCTATTGGTTGCTACAAATTCATGATTTCTTAATATTTCAAATAATTTGCTATACTTTCCTATAATATAAGCACATATTCACGATTTCTCAAATGTATCTATTAGTTACCTTATATAATTAAATTATAGTTTAAATATATATCTCATTTTTACATTAGTTACCAAAAAAATAATTACAGTTTAAATAGTGCTACTTTTTTCCTTAAAAATATATAATCTTACGTTTCCTTAAATAGTGCAAGATTTGTCTCAGATAAATCGTAGTTGGAAAATATTTATATATAATTAAAGTATTTTTCTTAATTTTCTTTATAGAATTCTTTCAATTCAAACAAATTTTAATGAATCGAAATTTGAAATGGAGAGTTAATTGTAAATTAAAACTGGCTTAACTAGAAAAATGGAAACAAATAAATGTGTTTGAACATTGTTTTAAAATAATAAATACATATCATTACATTAATAATAAAAAAACCTATTCAGCTGAGTGTATCTAAAAAATAATTTGGTTATTTTAATTTTAAATATTATTTATCATTTAATTATCTTAATATTTTTATTTTTAGATTTAAACTATTATAATTAAAAGTAAGAATTAAAAATGAAACTAAAATGGTTAGGTCGAACTAAAATTTTTGTTGTTGCAAAAACTAAGATTATATTTGTAAGAACTTCAAATGTATCGGATATTTGCATTTGATAAAGTTATTTTAGTAATATATATTTTGTATGTAGTACACATTACCGATAAATATTTATATAAAACTAAAAAAATATATTAAAAATTGTAATGATATAGAATTATAAATTTAACATTTTCACATAGCACGTATTATAACCCTAGTCATGAAAAATTAAAAATGCTCTTGTTTCAAATAGATGAAGATTTAAATTATAATACAAGAGTGTGTTGGAAATAATTTTGTTGAAAATAATTTTAGCATTAATTAATTACATTTGGATGAATAAAAAACAACTTTTACAGAAGAAAATCTATTATTAATTTTTTTTACAAAATAATTAAATTTTCACAATTTTCAGCTGTTATTTTAAAATACCCTAAATTACAATTAATTAAAATATATTAACAAACCAGATAATATTTTCCGAAAAATACTCTAAGAATAGATTTTCTTGTAACATAAATGTATATTTTATTTTTCTAAAAAATCTGCATGGTTTGGGTTACCAACAGTTCACGCAAGAGATAAAGCGAAAAGGGCGAAAACGGTGTCGTATGAATGATTGGGAATTTGCGAACCGAGGTGGAGTTTGTGTGTGTATATATATTGAGTGTGGGACACTGTGCGAGAGAAGAAGGAAGAGAAGAAAATGGAAGGAGAGAAAGAGAATCCCGATGGTAACGCCGCAGCAATGGTACACTCTTTCTGTGAAATCACTTCTTCTTCCAAAGAAGAAGCACTTTTCTTTCTCGAAAGCCATAATTTTGACCTAGATGCTGCTGTTTCCACCTTCCTCGATAATGCCCATAACCCTATAAGCATCCCTCAAAACGACAGCGTTCTTCCAAACCCCAACGCAGGCACTTCCTCTCCTCCCTCCGATTCCCACTCTCCGGATTTTTACCCTTCGCGGTCCCCATCGCATTCGCCCACTCCGTCACCGTCGCGTGCGCCCTACGAGCTCCGATCGCGCAGGTCTCTGGGCAAGAAACCCTCCTCCAGCCGCCAAGGCAAAATTCGAACCCTGGGTGATCTCAAAAACTCCTCCCGTGACTCTGATTCCGATTCCGATCCCGATTTCCAACCCGACGAGTACTACACCGGCGGGGAAAATAGGTATGTCAAACAATTGTTTATTTTATTGATTGGAAATTTGAGATTATGAAATTTTTAGTGAATGGGATCTAATGTGGCATTTTCATTGGAATTTTGAATTTTTCTGTATTTGATGTTATTTTCAGCGGGATGCTTGTTCGAGATCCTTCTAAAGGGAACAGCAACAGCGTGGATGATATTTTCGAACAAGCTCGGGAAGTTGCTGTTGATGCGCCTCCTGAGAACTCTCGTAACTCTTCGCGGGCGAGAAGTTTCAGTGGCACGGCGAGGTTGCTTTCTGGTGAGACTGTGCCGTCTGTTTCTCAGCGTTTAGAGGAAGTTACCCACACTGTCACCTTTTGGAGGAATGGGTTCTCTGTCAACGATGGTCCTTTGAGGAGACTTGATGATCCACAAAATGCGCCATTTCTCGAGGTAAATGATCCACAAGAAGCTCTTTTTATAGGCTTTTATCCATGTCTTGTATTTTAATATGCACATCTTCAAACGGGGCATCTGCGTTTCGGTAAATGGTTTAACTAAGTGTTTATGGAACTAGTGTTCATTGAGTAATTGTAAGTTGTAGTCTATTTTAATATACTGTTCTGAAGAGCTTATTGAAATATGTTGATATGTTAAAGAAGCACCTTGTCCACATGTTGTCATGTTTTTTTGTAAGCTTTTTTCTAGTACTTATACTGGATTTGGGTACACCTCTTCATTTTGCATTTACAAGAAAATAAATAAATAAAAAGTGAAATGAATTAAGGTTTTTTCTGAAGTGAGAAACATCCTAATTCAGTTAGATTTCATAGAAGTTCTCTTGTTTAACTTTTCTGGTAACCGAGGTGCATAAGCAATATTATTAAATAGCCACTATAGGGCACTATAACACTGTTCAGTTGCATAGTTTCTTGGATCTGTTAAGGGAATTTCGTTTGCTGTTGCGGCTGCTACAATTGTTGTGGTTATGGCATGCGCTGCATTCTGTATCCTCTTCTCATCTCCATCGTGTCTATTTTCAATTGAATATTTGAGTTAATTTTATGCCATTTTTATTGTGATTTACATTTACTTACAGCTGAATTTTTATAGATTATAATTGATATACCATATAGTTCAACAAGTTTGCAGCTTCTGCTATTTGCATGCATCATTATCCATTGTATGATATAGTGGATTATTTAGTTTTCTACCATTTTGCCTGCAACACTGGCTGTTCTACGTTATAGCAAATTATTTTCTTTTTCACTGTCCGCAATTGATTTTCTTTTTCACTGTAATTATATAAAAAGAAGTGTATCCAAATAGAATCTAACTCAATAACTTAGGTCATAAAATGAGCTTCAATATGTATAGAACTCTTTTGTTGTGTAGTCTAAATTTATTGAAAGTTACTGCTCTCACCACTTGCAACTTGTGAAAGTTATAGTTGTCTTCTCATTGACAATTATTCATGCTTATAATTTTACCTCAACACAGAGCATAAAGAAGTCTGTATGTCCCAAAGAGCTTGAACCAGCTGATCGAAGGACTGCTGTCCACGTCAACCTCACAAGGCGGGATGAAGACTATCCAGTACGCCCTTTTCTATTTTTTCTTCAGCCTTGGATTTGTTAGCTGTCCTATATATGGTTTTTACTTTTACCTTTGTCAATGTTTATGTGCAGGAACCAATGAAGCCACGCCATCTTCCTTTCCAGGGTGTTGGAAGAACCTTAGGTGGTCCAAGCTCCAGCAGTGAGGAACCTATTCAAACAACTGGTGCTTCGCCAATTACTGCTCCATTGCCAACTTTGGGGTTAGTTGTAGATGAGTCACAGCCAGTAACTTCAATCCAGCTGAGGTTAGCAGATGGCACACGCATGGTTTCTCGCTTCAATCACCACCATACAATCAGAGATGTTCGAGCATTCATTGATGCATCAAGACCTGGGGGAGTGAGAAGTTACCAACTGCAGGCTATGGGTTTTCCACCCAAACAACTCACTGATTGGGACCAGTCTATAGATCAAGCTGGTATAGCCAATTCAGTTGTAATCCAAAAGTTGTAGGTTGTTTACCAGATTTCTATTTTCAGTGGACTTAAAATTATTTTTCTTATGTTTAAACATTGATTGATCTACTTATATTCTACTAGTGAATTTGATAAAATGTTCATTGATAGTATACTCCACTCCAAATTTGCTTTTATAAGATAATTGTTGTTCGGTCACAAGTACCTCATTACAAGGACCCTCTACTTCTGTACTGTTGAATTGTATTCACAAGTTGTAGTTTGTGAACTAAGGCAATTACTACATACGGGATCATCACATGGACACCAGTTACAATCTTGCGATGGTTGTTCATGTTGAAATTTTGAACTGGTAAATTAAAAATCTTATTTATGTTTATTTTATGTTTTCTTCTAAACAAATATTGATTTTCCAATTACGCAGAATTTGATCCGTTTGCAACTGCGTACTCTGCCGAGCAATTAAAAAAACAGTTTTGACTATTTCTTTACTCTCTAATTATTACATTTAGTAGTCATATTTTGTATATAGGGTTCCTAGTTAGACTTTCTTTTCACGTGTTGGGTCTATCTTTGATATTTTGTATATAGGATTCCTTAAGGAAACAAAGGTTGGTTTACTCGAGTGAGATGTTTCACCAGTGAAGGAAAACCGCAATTGATTTTCAAACATATTTGTTAAAGGTGGAAAACAGCCAGAAAGTAAATGAACTTACAGTGTGAGGGAACCCTATCTTGAAAAGAGTCTGATAGTGATATCTAAACAGTTAAGTTATAGGCCCAGAAACAGATGTGCCCTAGCTCGTTGCGCTGGATAACGCTAAGTTCAATAAAACACAAAATTTAAACTAATTCCTTAATATGGTGGCAACAGTTTTTGAGCTAGCTGCTACTTGCATCACTACATTCTGACTTCCTAATATCATTGCATCAAATGAAAGAATTTATGGGCTCTATCAAAATCTGTATTCAACTCAAGAATATGAATATAATCAAATGAAGAAAAAGGGATACAAAATATTTATACTTCAATAACTAATTAATAATTGCGAAGAATAATGACTACACAAGTGTAAGTGAGTAATAGGTTATATTCAATTAAGATCATAATTTTGGTACTTGGTTCATTCTGCAACAGGATTATCATAGGTAAAAGTGCAAATAGTTGGTAAACAGTGGTGCCAAGGATGGCGGTACCTGTATAGGAAAAAGTTGTTAGATGAATAGCCTCATAAATTATAGTTGTTTGATAATCAATTTGAAGAAGACAATACAAAAGAAGAATGAAGAAGACAATACAAAGGCTTTGATGTTGTACAACTCAAAATGTTCTCACAATACAGAAGGCCACTCATACATTTTGCTTTGCATGAGCAGTTTTTACTATTTCAGTCCCATTTCACCATATTTTTGGATAAATTAACATTAAACAGTGCATAAATAATGCAATATAGATACATTACTCGGAATTCATAAATAACTTTTCATGTAAATGTTGGGAAATTATGAGACCAAATATCATAACTCCTTCCTCCACTCCTATATCTATATTGCATCTATTTTACTTTATTTTCTCAAACCCTGTGTACACACTTTAATAATTAATAAAAAAAACCATCCATTTTATACTTTTTTTCCTTTTAACCCTCTTTTATTATAATTTCTATTTAGTTGACTCTTTAAAACATACAAAAGTGTATAAAAGTTAAGTTTTACAAGAACTGATAACTAATTTGTGCGTATTATTTTTTAAATATTTAAATAATTATGTTAAATTAGTGACTACAAATATCATATATATATAATTATAGTTCTTACATTTTTTACAGTTTTAATTTTCTATTGGTGTATAATAAAGATTAAAACGATTTTTTTAATATATATATATATATATATATATATATATATATATATATAGTCACTAATTTGATATAATTAGTATTTTGAGTCACTTATTTGATATGTTTTTTTAAATATTTTAAAAAAATACCTAAATTAGTAATTAAATTTTGTGAAATTAATTTTTTATAAAATTTTGTATTTTTTTTCATTAATCAGTTGATTAAAAATCATGATAAATTAAGAACTATGAGAAAAGAAGATTAGAAATGAAAAAGAAATATTATAAAAATTAGAAGATTAGAAATGAAAAAGAAATATTATAAAAATTAAAATTAAAGTTATTTAAATATAAATTACTCTTCTTGATGAGTGAATGAAAACTGATTCCAAAAAATAGCACAAAGTTTCATAAAGAAACCATTTGTCAAATACTATATACTACCACACTGATATTTAATATGTCATTAAGAGAAAGTGGAAGTTTAAATAGTAGTGAGGGGGGTCCCAATAGCAATGACAGGGAAGGTCCAAGTTTCAATAGAATCCACAAAACGCATAAACAGCTTTTATTTTTCTCTCTGAAAAGTGATTCGCAAAATCAGATCAAACGAAAAGCCCCATAAACATATGTTGGTAAAAGTGATAACAAAAACATGTATTAGTTGGTAATTGATTTGAAATATAACAACATGATTAAAAGTATGTGAATATGTTTAGTTAGCGTCCCGTAACTTACTTTCTTCTAATTTTACTTTTAAAAGTATGTGAACATTTAATTTCAAATAATTTGACAAAATATTTCTCCAAAACTTTTAACAATTTAAGAAAACATCAGCATAAATTGTTTGAGGTAAATGTGTACTGTCTAAAAAGTCTGTTTGTTCAAATTAAACTTACTATAATGAAAGAAAAAAAATGAACTATTTTCTTCATAAACTCCAATATCAAAGTCATTCATTAGTAACTGCATTAAATAATTTAAATGTACTTTTTTAATTTTAATAATGCATAATAAGAACTTGCTCAAAAGTATTAACAAATCCTTCTTATATATATATTATTATTATTATTAATACCAATAAATAATAGTTGTGCCAAAAAATTACAGAAAGATATTTGTAGTTATAAAAACCCTACAGATTCAAATGATATAAAGAATATTCATAGTTTGTAAAAACAGCTAAGAGTTAGAAGGCATAAAATAGAATGAACTATTAAAGTTGATAAATATTCAGAAGAATAATGGCATGTGAAAAAAAATGCTTAAATGATAATGTTAGTTGTTATTTACAGAAGTTCAGTATTATGTATGAGATAGAAGAGTTGTGAAAGATAATATTCCCATGTCACCATCTTCTAAATCTTATTCTTTGGTATTGATTTTTCAGAATTTTAAATCATGCTAATCCTTTATACGAATAAACAATTATTTATTGCAGAAAAAGTTACTGATTATATTATTTTCACAACATTTTTTTATTATCAGAAACTATCAACTGTCCAATTCAGGACTATTTTTTCTTCAAAGCTTGGTAAGTATCAGAATAAGTAAATATTTCATTTTTATTGATTTTTTTTTACATTTTTAAGAATAAAGAACCCAACTTAATTAAATGATGTGTCACTCATACCAACTCAAATGAACATTTTCTTTACATTTTATAATTTGGTTATTTTTCATGTATATTGAATAAATCAAACCCTTCATACAAAGGAGCCTTCAGTCGAATGGATTATTTTGAAAATGATTTTAATTTATTTGAACATATATATCGTAACATAGACACAAACAATGTTACATATGATAATGTATTCGGAAATAAATAAATAAATAAATAAATAGGGTATCCTAAAATTGATGAAATGTGTGAAGTGATAGGATAGAAGTGGAAGAAGGCAGTTTATGTTTGTGGGTAGTAAATCCTACGTTAGTAACAGTAAGCTGAAAAGCACTTATGAAACGTATAAGGATATCCAATCCATTTATGTGTGGTGATGGAAGGGAATTACAGAATCAGATTTGTTGGGAGAAGTTGACGTGATTATTATATTTGGTAGATAAATTCACCATTGATTCTGCCTGATTCTGTGGACCACATGCCATTGCATGGTTTGGTGAAGATAATAAAAGAAAATTCCATCATCATCATCCTCAATGCTAACACTGTTTTCTCACTTCTCTTTTAGAGTCTTAATCCTAAGTCTTAATAATATCAGAAATGGTGGAGTACATGATAAAAAGAATATGTTAGAGAGTTCTGAATATTAGAAATGATTTTAGAGAGAAAACATGGTAATCGAAATACGTACAGAGAGAAACTCAATTGCTCGGAGAGGACATTGTTGTTTTCTTCAAAATAACTTATGAATCTGGTTTTCGTGTGAAGTGTTCTTACGAAATCTAGTATGGTGGAGTGAGCGGTGCGGTCTTATAATGGTGAGCACAATGATGGACTGCGGTTTTGCAGCCAAACATCTCATGGAGAGGAGAGCAGCTAAATCCTAAATTCTAAAACAAATACCATAAAAAATATATATTGCTTCACAATAAATTTAGTATGGATAAACTTAAATCCATCTCTATATTATTGTCTTTTTTAAAAAAAGTTAATATTATTTTAAATATTTAAATTCTTAAAGTGTCATGATTTACTATTAAATATTACTATTTTCGGGATGTAGACTTAAAAATATTAAAATTCATGATTAATAATCTTTTAAGTATAATTTATTTTAGTTTTAAATTTTATAAATATCATTTATAAATTTTGTCTTATATATTTTAATTTTTATTAGTATTTGACATTTTCAGACTATTTCAACTATCAGAATATTATGGATTTTATTTAAATTTTAAATTATATTTATTTTGTAATTATAATTTATTAATTTAAAAAAATTGTGTTATATTTTTTTTTTCATATCTTAAATTAGTTTGAATAAATTTGTTGTGATTTGATATTAACTTACTATTTTTTTATATATTATGTTATTTTTTAATTAAATTAATATTTGCAAATTAAAACTTTTAAAAAAATAAATAAAATTTTTCAAAATTTTAACCTGATTAATCCAACTCAGTGTGTTGAATATGAATTTTTCAAAATTCTATTTAACCTAACTCATTGGTATAAAAAAAATATGTTTTATATCAATTTGAATTAAAAATTATATACAAAAATATTTACAATTTTTTATCACTTGATTTTTCATCTTAATAACATGCCATTTACTTATTTTCCAATTAGTGAAATTAATAGTTTTATATTAAATAATAAATTGATTAACATGGTTAATAAAAAGATAGTTATCATCCATCAATATATAAGTTTGTTACAAAAATTATAAAGTAAATACTGTAATTTGTAAAATGATCAAATGAAAAATATAATTAAAAATATTTTCTTGTAATTATAAAATAAAAAAGTGAAAAAATAATAAAGCTCTACCATATGTAAAAAAGAAATTAACTTTAAAATAAAAAATAAACAAAAAAATATAATATAATTCTTGCATAAGTAAAACATGGTTGAAAAGATATCGAATAAGTATGTTAAGGATAAAATTAAAGTAAAAAATAAATACTAAAAAGGTGAAAGTTAACGTTTCTTCAAAAAGTTTACAAAACTAGCATATAAAAACGTTGTGGGGGAGAAAATTCTCCATAAATATTTCTAAATAAATAAGTCTATATACATATATATATATATATATATATATGTATATAACTTTTAAAATGTTTATTTTTCATTCGTACATAAATTATTTTTTAATTTATAAATAAATTTATTTAATTTAATTTTTCTCTGTACCTTTTTGAAAAATTTATCCCAAGACACTCTAAAACTCTTAAGAAAAGTTTGTTTAGTGCCAATTATTAATAACGTCAAGTAAATTAAATTTTCGTAATAGAAACATTAGTAATTAGCTGAAATGTGATTTAAAACGTGAATTATGAAAAATGAACTTTTGATCCAATAAATAGTTTCGAGATAAAATTAACCAATTGACAATTTTTAGCTCATGCAATAGTTTATTTAAGTTACATTTACAGAAATTGATCTTTATATATATTATTGTTTAATTATTAAAATATTAAAAGAAAACATATTCTATTTCACCTTTTTCACGCCCTATTATATTCATGACTGTGGAATATTTAAAAGAGTGCATTTATGATGTCTGTTGGATAAGAATGAAAGCAATATGTGAGAATTGCAATGAATGAAAAATAGAGAAAATGTAACTATTTTAAATAATTAAATAGAGCAAAAATATGAAATTGATTTTCCCTATTGTTTTCGTGAGCAATAAAAAAATTAGTCATTTTTTATCTCCTTTTTTTTTTCTTCTAAAAAACACGTTTATTTTTCAATGACTTGTTCTCTTTTGGACATATTTCGAATCTATTTCAATTGCACAAAAGAAGCGTTAAATCTAAAGAATAATTTATAATTTAATCTGTTTTAGTTTAATTTTCTGGTATAATGCATAAAAATCAATTTTTTAAATTAATCTTATAATTAAGTTTATGATGTAAATTCTGATGCAATACAAATTAGTTAATTAATTTACTCAAATTCACTCACCACCAGAATCTCTCATGATATGTATGCAGTTTCTATCTTAACACAATACTGTTTTATGGTGAAAAAAGAGTTTACTGCATTTGTGTTGTGACAGTAAAATTTTGTATATGGGTAACTGATAAAAACGATCTTTATATATTCCAGCAACTAAAAGTTAGAGAAGTGATCACAAACAATAGTTTACAATTAAGTGAGAATATAAAGAAGATTTTGATCATATTAGCAGTAGTAAAATATCTGAAATGGAGATGAGTAAATGAGATGAAAAAGGTTTTACATATATTATTATTATTGAAAAGAAAATGGCATGCACAACACAAAATGTCAAATTGTGAATGATTGGTGTAGGGTAAGGTAAGAAGCGCAATAGTGAAAAACTGAAAGGAAGGGACGAAGGGAGTGTCCCACAAAGAGGGCAACATCTTATATAACATGGCCTTCTTTTGCTATGTCTACCTCTTCCAACCCACTTTTCTCCCTCTATATTTGATTAGATTGACATGACCCCTCTGACATATGTGTGTCTCTGCATGGATTCCAATTTACAAAACGGTGTCGTCTTCCTCTCATTTTCCCACCATCCTATTCCTAGTGGCTAGCTAATATATACCAATTCCATCATACTAAAGCAAAAGTGGTGTTTCTGTGTTGTATCATTGTATGCTGTGAGTGTGAGTGTGTGAGAGAGAGATATTACATAGATAAAAAAGATCCAATATCTCCCCAAAGGAATATCACATGGGTGATAGGTGTCCATGGAATGGACGGTTGATGTTTGATTCCTTTCAATCACACCCACCACCACCTCTATCCCTACAATTTTTAAAGCCAAGCCAAAGACTGTTTTTATATTATTCATTTCATTACCCAAGCCAACTGGTTTTTGCACTGTGTTATTCTCAGCCATTAAGTTTTCCTAGGGTTCCAATCAAACCTTCTCGCCAATCTAACATGCTACTGATTAATCCTTTTTTTTTATATCAAAAGTTATTTCTTAGTTCTTACACATACTTACGTGTAACTCCTGCCAATCTTTTCAAGAATATTTTAATACTTGACCATGTTAAAAATTATGTAAGTTAATTAAGAAGTATAGCATATAAGTACTTAGTACTGCTAATTTGATTAGCATAGATGATGCATTAATTGTTCTGTGTGATTTTATTTTTGTGATTGAGTGAAGCACTTTTTCTCTCTCCTCAGTTCCGTGATGTGAGTAAGGAATAGCCAACAATATAGTACGCATGAACAGTGGTAGTGCATAGACCTAAGAGGGTGAGTTTCACACAGATACATCTTTCATTGGGAAGGAAAACTCTGAGTTAAGTTGCAGAGACACACGTTAACCCTGTGTGTAGCCTCTGTGTCTCCACCTGCATTTAACACAGCACTGGTAGTGTTTTGAGTTTATGTGTAAGAGATAGAGAGAGAGAATGAGATTAAGAAGCAACACTGTTGATGCACAGAAGGAGGAAGGTAGACTACACATTCCCAAGGGAGGACTCTGAATCTGAATCTGATTCCTCTACCTTTTACAGGCTATAGAGCCAAGAGCCCAAAAATCCCTATTGTTCTGACTGACTATCCATTTAGGTTCTTTGGAGTTTTCTACAAAAAAAGACTCAGATTTTTTAGCTTCATTTCCGGGAGTACTCTCTGGACAATTATATGCAGTGCTCTTTTTGAGAAAACAGTAAGGTGGGGACTAGGAACAACTGATCCAAGCCAAAGAGGTAGAGCTAGATATACAGCTAGCGGTATTACTGTTTCTATTATATAGTATGTAAATAAAACAAACGCATTATATATGTACCATGTGATTGGTTTTACAAAGAGAGAAACGAAAAGAGGTCTTCATTCCTTCCAAGGGTTTAACACGACTTACTTTGAAACTATGATAGGGTTTGGAGGGAACAGTTGCAGTGAGCTTTCTGAGATGGACATGATGAACATGGAAACTAATAGGAAGTTTCTTTCTCTGCCTCTTAGTAACAATTCTGGTGCTCAAATGCGCAGTGATAGAAGAGTACCTGTCGCTACCAACAGCATCGCTCAGGATCATCACTACACCCACCATAACCCCACCGACACTTGCAGTGTGAGGGATAAAATCATGGCACATCCTCTTTTTCCTCGTCTCTTGTCGTCTTACCTCAATTGCCTAAAGGTGATGAATTCTAAATTGTTCTTACTTGCTACATATTCACATAAGTACACGCATCTTTCCCTTTCTTCCCAACACAAGTTGTCCATATATGTATGTGATCATGCACTCTTTAACTTATAAACTAAAACTGCACCAGCATCTATTTCTCTTACACGGGTTTCATGAGGATCCAAACCTTCTGCTGTGGTTTTTCATTTCCAGATTCTTTTTTATTTTCATCTTTTGCTTGTTTTGATGGCGTGAGTGGAGTACTTACAGGTCGGAGCACCTCCTGAAGTGGTGGCTAGCTTAGAGGAGTCATGTGCCAAATGTGAATCCATCAATGCATCGTCAGGAAGGACAGGAAGTGGTTCTATAGGTGAAGATCCAGCTCTGGACCAGTTCATGGAGGCCTACTGTGAGATGCTCATTAAGTATGAGCAAGAGCTTACGAAACCTTTTAAAGAAGCCATGCTTTTTTTCTCAAGAATTGAGTGTCAGCTCAAAGCCCTAGCAGTTTCATCAGATTTTGGTGATTACCCTTAATTCATTATTTGTTCCTAGAAATCTGAGTACTGTAGAGCAATTATGGACAATTTCTTGTGTGGGGAAGTGGGTGCTGGTGAGCTACCCAGATAGAGGGTCAGTGTGGGAGAGGACAATTCATTTCTTTTTCATCTGTTCTTAGTCCTCATCCTCGTGCACTTGTTTAAGAATTAAGGGTGTGAGGTAGTATTTCTTGTCTTGATGTTGGAAGCCAAACTTGTTGGTATAGTCATTATGGTGCATCTTCTTGTCAAATTGCCATAGTCTTCGGAGATGCATGTGGTTAACTTCCATGGGACCACATCAAACATCACCTCATCCTTGTACCTAGAAAACCATGTTGTGTGGCCTATGTGGAGAAAAAAGAAAAATGAATGATTTATAGCAGCACAGCCACGGATCTTTTTTTTACCGCCATGAAATTTGTAGAAATCAACTCCGGAAAGGTTTTAGTCAGAGTCTAAATTAGTAGTGATGAATCGTGGTTTAGCTTGCTACCCTTAAACTAGTGGAAGTTTTATGTGTCGAAGAACTTTTAAACCCTCCGTGGAAGTACGATGCCAGCATCGAAGGGATCGATGACCTTGTAAACTAGTTAATAGTCATAATTCTGATATTCGCCCGCCATGTCTTTCAATGCTTAATGTTGGTATTAAATATCAATAGTACTTGGGTGGGTGATGATAACCAACAGTTGATGGTGCAATTAATACCAATAAAAAAATGAAAACCACACCTGCGTCTACTGGATAAATGTGTTTTTAGTAAGACTGATGTGATACCAAAAATTATTATTTTATCTTATATTTTGTTCTGAGTTAGATGAAAAGAGTTAGTCAATTGACCTTTCTCATCACAAATAGTGATTAGTTAAAAAAGAACTGGATTAAAAACCTTTTACAGTATTTTTAAGATTGTTATGAACAATGGGTCCAAGGTGTTTGAATTAGGTCAAAAGTTTGAAAACGATTATGAGTCCAAATTACTGCTTGAGGGGAAATTTAGAAAAATGAGATTTTGTTTTATTATTCTAATGATTAAAAGTTTATTTCAAACGCCAATGCTTCTTAATTAAGTGACCCATTGATTGATAATCTTGATGTGTTTCCGGATTTTTTTTAAAGGGATTTTTCTTTTTGGTTCGTGTGACCTTGGCTACTCATTATTTCACACATACTCAGTGAGTTGTCACCTCTCCTTTCTTCTGTTTAATTCCTCTCCTCATTTAGATGCATGGCTCTCTCTTTCAAAGTCCCTTTAAGAACTTAGTAGAAAAAGGAAACTCCTTGTCTTATCTTCTGTTCCCATATGTTTCCTTGTCAATTTGTTCCTTCTGTAGCTTAATTCTCAAAAACCAATGTAAATATATTAAGTTTGCATGATTATTTTGTTACTTCCCTCTTTGGTATGTTCTCTAGTGATGAATGAAAGGGTTACATTTTTAGTTATTGGTGAACCATATTTCTTACATATTATATAGCTTACTTGTTTGAGTAAGGGTTGTGTCTACTTAGAGTGGCCTTTTATGATATGCAGTCAACTGTATGCATGGTGGCCATTAAGCACTGATAAAAAGTTCAGTTGTTTTCTATGCAAGCTTCTCCTATTTAGTAATATAATTAGTGTGCAGTAAAGAAAATATTGTTAATCAAATTTAGTCCTGAACATGTTTTTTTTATCACTTCTTAGGAAAGGCTTGTTCAGACAAAGAAATTTTTTACTTAACATAGTGGTTTGTTTAGCATATATATATTAATGTTATTATATCTTCCTATAATATTATCCTATTGCTCTTAATAATTTGTAAAAAATTATTTATTAAATGAATAATTAGTATATTTGATTTGTTAGATGTATTAAATAGAAAAGTTTTCTATTTTTCTCTCTAGTTAGGGGATTGGTAAGAAGATTTAGAATTATTTGATATATTATTCTTAAATTAATATTTCTGTGTGACATGTGAGTAATCTTGACTTCCTTGCAATTTCTGATGTCAGTATTTCCTGATGGATGATCTTTTCACGAACTATTTTCACTGATAGTTCTTAATTTTTCTTCCATTTTGTTGTGGCATATTGAAATTAAGGTCAAAGTGAATCATCCTCACAGAATGAGGTTGATGTACATGAAAACAACCTAGACACTCAAGCTGAAGACCGGGAACTGAAAGTCCAGCTTCTGCGCAAGTACAGTGGATATCTAGGGAGCCTCAAGAAGGAATTTTTGAAGAAGAAAAAGAATGGGAAATTGCCAAAGGAAGCTCGGCAACAACTTCTTGATTGGTGGAACCGGCATTACAAGTGGCCCTACCCTTCGGTAACTTGCCTCTACATCCTGTATAAACTATATACCAGCAACACTGTTTCAAACAAACTCTTAATTATTGATTGAAAATCACAAATTATTAATCATTTATGGTTTTGTATTTTTCAACAAATTCTAATCTATAGTACAAGGTGCAAGTGTGTTAGAAAGAATGTGAGTGATGCTAACACTCCCTTCCATACTATGCCTTTATAGTGTTTTAGTATACATTCCTTGATAAATATTCATATTTTAATTTCATTTCCTTGTTTCCTTTATATTTTCACCAAAATGCAGACATATTTGATTGTGCTATAGCTTCTGGTGTTAAGTAGAAAACAATTCTGGCAATATAATCAGCTCGTTCTGCATTATTTCATAAGGTTTATTTACCATTATATATTGCATGACTAATGTTATGGTAATGGTGAATATGATGGGATAAATATGTAGGAATCCCAAAAGCAGGCACTGGCGGAATCCACAGGCCTAGATCTGAAACAGATCAACAACTGGTTCATCAATCAGAGAAAACGTCATTGGAAGCCTTCTGAGGACATGCAGTTTGCCGTGATGGATGCAACTAACTACTACATGGAAAATGTTATGTGCAAGCCATTTCCCATGGATGGCATGCCCATGCTTCTTTAACACAATCCTCTACTATAATATCCAATAGCTGAGCCGAAAACCCTATCTATTTTTAAGTTTTTAGATCTCCAGGTTGCTATGATATATGTCATCGATGTGTGTTTTACCTTAATTAAATTGTAGAAAGCAGAATGAAAAATCTACGTTATTACTGAACTGCAAGCTTTGTAAGTGTGCATGAATCTAACTATATGCTCTATTATCTACACTGTTTGTGGAGATCACTAGAGATTTCGTGTACGTGTTATTCCTAATTTAATGAAAAGTATATTTTGTTTTCATACTTATGCATACATGAAGGAAACCAAAAGAGTATTAATCTTTAAGCAGATGCCTGTATGTTATTTTTTAACAGCACATGCATGTTTTTCACATCACTTAGGTTAAGCAAACACTAATGAAAGCCTTAGGTGTGTTCTTGTTGTATAGTTAAAATTTCTGGATGCATATACATACGCATGATGTCTACTATGGAGATAAATTCGATAATATGTTTGTGTTGGAGATGTTATAGCTGTACCTAGTTGGTATGTGGGTCCTTTTCTCTTAGTGTTGCCTCCTGCAACTGAGTTTTGTCATCCTTGATTTGATTATTGAGTGCGTTGTTGCTTACAATAAACAAAAAGATATTTGGACACTGAACATGTGTCTACACCTAAAGAGAAATAGGAGTAGATATATTTACAATTAATATGATTTGTCATCAGTCACAATATGTGACCCTTTTCACATGTTTGTGCTCTAACGATTGGTATTATATAGGGGTTTTCACATGTTTGTGTTTATGATTGATTCACATTCTGGAGAAAGTAGCAGAATAGCTTGGATAAGCTAACATAGGTTATCGGGATTCACATTTTGGAGCAGTTTAGTGTGTGTGTGCTCTGCATAGACAATAAAACTTGAGAACTCTGCAAAAGTAATATGAACAAAAAGTTTTTAGGTATGGGCTTTCTTTCTTGAGCACATGCATTATACAGATTCTTTGGTTCCTCAAATGAGTATTTTGAGAAATTATTTTAATTAGTTATTCTGGTAAAAAAACAATTTTTAAGTAATACTCAATTTTCTTCATTTAACATTGACTTAATGGAATAGTTTAAATTGTATTTGAAAATTAATAATTAAATTGTCTTTTATCAATTGGCTAAATGAATTCAAGTTTTTAAAATCAAATGTTTAACTTTTAACCTTCAATTTTATATATATTAGCAACAACATATTTATATATAAAGTATTTAGCATTATTATATATATATATTTGCATTTTTTTTAATTCATAAAAATGCGTGTTTCAAGACATATATATACCTTTAAAATATACTAGAATCTTTATATAACTAGTATATAATTGATTTAAAATGTATTAATACTGAACAGTATTTAAATTAAATTTATACTTATTATTTAAAAAAGGTTCATTGAGATTATTGTTACTATTAAAGCTTTGTGTATAATTAATTAATTATGAAATGTATTGATCTTAATCTTTAAATTATAACATTTTTCCTTATCATACATAAAAAATGTGTTGCTGAATTGAAAATAAAGAATTTTATATTAAAATGATTAATAAATTTTGCATTTTTTAGATGATAAAAATATTATATTCATATTTTTCTAATTTCCTATTGTTTCAACTTTATTGTTTTGGATTCTTGAGATGTAGTTTTTTTAACAACAAATAGAAGACATTTCATTTAATCTGTAAAAGTATGACAGATAGCTAACTTACAAGTTATATTGGTGAAAGAGTTTTTTTATTTTATTTGAGAAAATGTAGATGAGTTGGTTTCATCTCAGGGATGATGATGGTGGTAGTGACAAGTCTTTCTCACACTGAAAAAAAGATTGTTTGGTGAAGAAATGCAGTATTTGGAGAAAGGAAGCTCCATGGAAGGAAGGAATGAACTGAAGTTGTGCACAGTGAAGTCGCAGTAGCATATGTTGGGAACGATGATGATGATGATGATGATGGTGCTGTAGCCAATGAGTTTTCAAATCTTGGTTAGGGAAATTCAGAAGCTTTCATTCGTCATCAACAAATTCTTCATCAGAGGTTCATCAAGTCGTCAATCATATCATGTCACTCAGTTCTCTAATACGTTACAATTTTATAATTATCGAATATAAGTTATATTATTAAATAATTCTTATTTTTAAATAAGTGTTATCAAATAATTAACTATAAAAAAATTATAATCATATTTTATGTTCTATTATTAATTTTAATAATAAATTATTATAATTAATTATAAATAATTCAAAAAAAACTCACATTTTTTTTGTTATAAATTAATATGATTAACTAAATTAATTTTGATTAGTTAACTTAACATCTCACTTCCTAAATTTATCACTAATGAATTTGTTTTTTTAAGCATTCAAAAGTTATTCATTTCAAAATCAAACACTTGATTTAGTATAGAAAATGGGTGAGAATAAACAAAGATTTCATATTTAATAAGAAATTGATTAATGTTCTTTCTTCTTTTCTTTAGCTAAATACTTTTAATCTATGTTTAATTTTTCAGTGTTCTACTCAACGTATTTGTTTCCTCATTATCAAAAGAAAAATATAAACTGTGAAAAAAAAATTTCTAAGCGTGATTGGTTTGTATAATTAAATTAATTTTAATCACGGATTTAACAATGAAAGGTTCACAATAATCAGCAACAAGCATTATTTATTTAAGGAGTTGATACACGCTTAAGTGGCTTTATAATAGTTAAAATCGAACAAAGACTATAAAACAAAAATCAAAATAGATAATTGGTAAAAAACATGAATCCAATGTACTTTTATCATTTTAGTAAATAATAAAAAAATGGGCCACTTTGGTTCCTCAAGTAATTATAAAAGTCTGATTCCCCAAACTCGACCCAAGTTACTGAACCCAAATCCAAACCCTTATGATCATATTTTAAAATTAAGGATCACAAAAAAAAATTACTCAGAAATGTTTGGGAATAAAATTGATTAGAAATAAAAAATGATGATATCGACACATAAGTGACGACTATAAATAACTTTGTTATTAAGATTAATTAGACAAATACGAAATAATCTGTAGCTCCTTATATATTATAGTACGTAAGAGGCACCTTGTTTAAGATCTTTTCAATAATAATAATTTAGGAAAGTTATCCATGTCCACCCAAGTAGATCATATCACCTATCCACACCTAACATTTATACAAAAAAATATAATTAAAAAATAAATAAAAAATAAAAATAAAAGTGTGAGATGAGTATAGTTGGAGAGTTTACAATTTTTTTTCCCAATAATTATATAAAAAATAGATAATTATATTTTTTTGAAATATTTACAATTATTAATTATTAATATTATAATTTTATTTTAATTTTAAATTATTTAATAATATTATTTATTTTTAAATTTTGAATTTTTTTAAAAAAATACGTTAAAAATAAAATAAAAATATAAAAATATAAAAATGTAAAAAAATCTCTTTTATATATTATCAGATCTCTTTATTTTGAAATATATTAAAAGTTACATCAAAATATAAAAAGTAAATCCTAAAAAAATCCTTTTACATAAATAAGAATATATGAAATAAATTTATTTTAGTGTATTTTAAATAATTTTTCTATTTTCTTTTAAATAACATTTTAAATTTAAAACATAAAAAATCATGATAAACATATAGATGAGAGGGAATCATAAAAAAAACTTACTATCTCTTCCAAAAATAACTAAATATACATATTTTATTTATTTTTTATTGATATAATTAATATTAAATACACATATTCGATTATATCTATAATAATATATAAAATGAATTTTTTTTACACATTTCAATATTACTATTTTATTTTTTTTAAAATTTATTTTTAATAATAATAAATTTAGTTAGATAAAAAATTAAAATTTTTCATCCTTATATTTTTTTAACTTCTTATTTTTTTCTTAACATTTCACATTCTATATTTTTTAAAAACATTCTCATTTCAAAAAATCATTATCTTTCTCTTTTCTCATTTTCTATCTTACAATATATAATAATATAAAAAAAAATGATGAGACTTAATGATAAAAGATAAAATATATTATTTTTTTAAAATTTTTTCATCTAAAATTATTTTCTATTTTTTAAAGGATAACTATTTTACAATTATTTCTTTTAACTTACATTTTTATTTGAAAATATTTTTTTTATTGTTATTATTATTATTATTATAATAGTTACTGTTTCCGTCACTATTTCTATTTCCATTTCCCTTTTCGAAATTGTTTTTGTTTTCATTGTTACTATTTTTATGTCTTCCTTGCCGTTACCTTACATTTCCATTTTTGTTTTTGTTTTTGTTTTTATTACTATTTTTATTTCCCTTTTCGTTTAAATAGATACGTTGATATAAATTATTTATAGTTTTATATATAAAAAATAAAATGACATGAAATTAAAAATTTAATATATTTAAAATTTAAATTAATGCAAACATTAAATTTCAATTTATTAAAATAAGATAACATCATAAGCGCTCTATATGCTGAATCCTATTCAGTTCTTTTACCCTTTGGAAGGACCCTTTCTCGTCGACGACGAACCTCATCCTCCTTCCACTTCGATTAGCATCCATATTCCAGCGCCGCCACCTCTATCACTCGCAAGAGTCCGACTCCGCCTCCGATTCCAAGATCAAGTTCAGTCTTCAACACGCGTTCGGCGACTCCGATTTCTTCGACGCCGGCCACTTCTCTGCTTGTCTCAAGACTTGGAGCCGCGGCGGCCAGGTTTCTTTCTCCTCTCTCTTTTTCTCTCATTTTGATTCTTAATCTGATGCTATTCACCACTTAGTATGTAGTCATTTAGTTAGTTATTTGATTAGTCCGTTTCCTCTGTTGTTTCCAATTTGTAACAATCATGTTGTAGTTTGTATCTACGATAGAGTCTCCCTGTATTATATACATTGAATGGTAGTTGATAACTCGTCTTTGGCTGGATGGAGCAATTCTTGGAATTTAACCTATTTGCTTATTTGCCTACCATCTATTCGATGAAATGTTTGAGCTAATGTCACTGTTTAAATATTTTATTATCATCTTTATATATATATAAATATAATATTGTGTGTGTGTGTATTCTTCTTTCAATGGAAAAGGGTTTTCCAAAAAACTGCTTATCTTTCCTTCACTACTTTATTTGCATATACTTTTGTCCTCTTCAGTGGTCTCTTAGTAATTTATACAAGGTGAGGTTTTCTGTTCTGCTCCAAATAACGTAATTTCGAATGTTCAGCTGAATGATGAGTATGAATTTTTTTTTCTCATTTACACTGATTTTTATTTAAACTTGTCTTTATTTACTTTTGTCTAATAATCGTTAAATCTGGATATCTAGTTAGAGAATGAATGAAAGTCATATTAACTTGATTTATTTCTTAATGCTGTTCTAACTTCAAGCTGAAGGCATGAATGCGTTCAAGGCATACAAGGCCTGCGTGCCAATTGCTTGGAGCCCAAATCTCTACATAACTTTGGTGAGAGGTATTCCAGGGACCAGGAGGCTCCATAGGCGCACTTTGGAAGCACTTCGCCTGCGCAAATGCAATCGAACTGTCATGCGATGGAACACACCAACGGTTAGGGGAATGCTCCAACAGGTTTTAGCACAAGATCTACCCAAATATGTTTTGTGCTTGAAATGACTTGTGTCTTTGGATACTAACGTTGCTAAACCTTGTATTTAATATAGGTCAAGAGGTTAATTGTTATTGAGACAGAGGAAATGTACAAGGCCCGCAAACAGAAGGAGGAAGCGCACCGAGCTGTACGTCCTCCGCTGGTCATAAGTCATAAACCTCCGTCGCTTACTGATGCTTTATGAAGTCTACTGCGTTCTTAAGGATATTATCTTATTAAAACTATTCAATGCCGTTGTTTAAAGCTTTAGTCTCCAATGGACAAAATTTTGTTTTGAAGGTATTGTCATAGTTTGAATCTATAATTTTGTAGTGTTTTCTACTGATAACATTAGTCAAACTCAGGCCTCTGTTCATGAAACCTGCCTAGACTGGTTTATTTATTTATATTTTCAGTCAGGGAATCATTCATAATTCATCTCATAATTGCCTTTTTCTTTAGGAAACAACTCACAATGTAGTTTGTCTTTTTTTTATATCTGTCAATACTTAATAGTACATAACAATTGTTCTCATTAAATGAGGTTGACAAATCCCTCAAAATAAACAAATTTTGGCCATAATTTTTAGTTCATCCACACTATATATTTTTGGTCAAACAAATTGGGATTTCAAGACTATATCCTATGCTTCTTCCTTTCCATCAACTCCCACTATCACATCATTTGTACCCATAAGCTCTTTTTCTGCACTGTCATTAGGCTTTATGCTGTGTTGAGCTTTGTACTGATGCCTCGTTGCTAGAACAAGAAAGAATATAAAATTCAGCACTCCTAGCACTGCAAGCAACCAATAGAAGTAGTCTAGCCTTCCCTTGTTCAGATTGCTCCTTAACCATCTTTTGTTACTAGCCTTGTCCACGATTGACACCAGTAAGCTACTAACAAAATAACCCATTGAAAGGGTAGATAGGAAAAGTCCAGTGCTCATTGATTTCATTCTCTCCGGAGCCTCCCTAATGAAAAATTCTAGCTGTCCAACATAGGCAAATGCTTCCCCCGCACCCACCAGAAAAAACTGAGGGACCAGCCAAAAAGCGCTTATTGCAGTACTGTTTTTTACTGCATTCACCCTCCTTTCTTTCTCAACAATTGCAGCAACCACCATGGCAACGATGGAGAAAACTAGTCCAATACCAACCCTCTGAAGACTTGTGAGCCCCTGGACATTATGGGTGAGTTTCCGAGCTAAGGGCACGGTGAGTTTCTCATTTAGGGAGGTAAAGAGGAGAATGGTAATGATGAGAAAAGCTGATAGAGATCCTGCTGGAACAACTACAGATCCAACTTTGCGGTTCATGAATGTAGCTTGCTCAATGGTGAAGGTATTCATTTGAGAATAGATTGTCCAGAAGAGGATGCATGTAGACCAGATGGGAAGGAGCTTGATTACCATTTTAACCTCCTCAACTTGAGTCACTGTGGAAACTATCCATGGATTTTCTTTGTTTTCATCCTTTGAGCTGTTCTCATCTAGAATTGCAGCTTTGTCAAGGAACCTATCGTACCAACCGCCAAACATGAAAGTATCCGTTAGCTAATGTCTAATCCTTCATACATAGTTTAAAATATAGCTAACGGCGTTTGAATGAAGATGAACATCAATGGATTTCCTAGAATATTTCTTTCGGTTTACTACTTCCCTAGAATTTGATTGACACCTTTACAATAAATTGTTCCTCGTGTTTTTTTCACCGAGGAATAAATTATATATGGACATATGTTGATTTAAGACAATAGCAAATTAAAATGGTATAATACAAATTTTGATTTAAGGTTACGGTTAGATAATTCAGTCTAATGTATGATATTTGGAATTTTCTTTTTTGTTTAAATGCATCAAAATATGTAATTTGTCATGTAACATCAACTCTGCCTTATTTACCATCGGTAGTTACAAGTCACTGCAATTCGTTTACAGGAAGTTTCGTATATAGTTAAGAAAAAAATAGTAGAACATAGTAAAAGGTTAAGTTTCAACCAGATTCTAGAAACTGTGGAGTGGTTATGTAAAGTTCTCCATAAAATAAAACTAATTTATTCATTAACTAAAAAACTGGTTTGGAAGAAGTTACATAAAATAATTTCTACAACTTATATTATAATTTAGTTCATATTGAAAATTCCTGTAATTTTTTACTTCTTATTTTCTTTTCCTAATAAAATTTATGAAAGAAATTTTGCAAACAGATTCTATGTTATAGCGTGGGATAGAGTAAAGGATGTAGCTCTTTTACCGTATAGAATACGCATCACAAGATTATTCAATTATGATGGCCGTAGTGGTAAAAATACGAGCGTTGTGTCTAGAAATGACGATACATGAATTTATATTCAAATTTAATTGTTGATATAATTTATTACTTTTTAAATTTTCTTATTAATTACAATTACAATATTTTTTTCAAATTTTGAATTAAATATTTCTAACATTTTAGGCTTAATATATAAACTAACAATTACATTTAATATATTATTTGAAATAAATCTTATGTATAATTTCAATAATTTTAATTTTAAAAAATTGTGTATAGAAAATATAAACCCTTACTCTATCAATATTATTTTGAAAGTAATGCTTGTTTTTGAAATAGAATATAATGTTTTGATATAATGCAATATTTACAGTAGATTCTGAATTTCTTTTGTATACGCTTTTAGCAATATCTTCATTTAAAAGCAAATCAAGATTAACATCTTCAACAAAAGTTCTCATCTAATAATTTTACTATGGAACATAAAAGAAAATTTAAGACCCTAAATAATTGGGAGTATGAGGCAAATGCCTCATCATGTGGCTTACACAACTTTAGTAATTTATATAAATTTTTTGTTCAAACTGTATTATTATTATTCACTGTATCGAAAATAAAATATTAGAAGATCGACTAAAAAGTTAGAAATTTAACTAAAAAATACTTGTGGCCAAAATTTTAAAAACTTCTGTTCATATATATTATAAAAAATTTTGTCATTTAAACAGTGCTATGTTGGATACTTGGATCATTAAAAAGCAGTAACATCACAAAGATAACTTTTGAAAAATATTTATATGTTTAATCTAACACTGAAAAATAAATTTATGCTCAAACAATTTTACATATTAGATAAAAGAAAGGTGGTTGAATTTTGCTACTGATAACTAGTTTCTTTGATAAAAGCTTTAAATATAAATTACTTAACTTCAAAATTAATTGTATAACGTGATTGTTTGAAAGGGTGGTTGTCTGAGAGGAGCACGTAGGAAGTAGTGTGTCGATGGAAAAAGAGATCTAAGTCTCCATTATTATGTGAGGGAGTGGGAGAGATCTATCTGCATATCATTTTCTAGTTCTCGTAGGTGACAAAGATGGGTGAAGAGCAAAATACGTGTTCATTAGCAGAACTAGAGGAGAATCCCAAACCAAACACGTTTAACAAAAAAGTTTTCAAAAATCATTTTACAACATAAATTTTGATAAGAGCAAAACACTATTCCAACATACGCTGCGGCTTTTCTCTTTTTCCAAATTCCTTTTTGACAAACTGTTCAATCTAACATAAAATTTGTCCTTTATTAGAGACAATAAAAAAACACTCATGTTGTCCCACATATTAATAGAAATAGTAATCCCGCGAAAGTAAGCAATCATTATCAGAACCACACAAAATAAGATTTTTTTTTTTTTGAAATTGCTGTGCAATAATTGAAGAGAAAGACAACCCTGTATAAATTATGTGGAAACTACGGTTACGGTTAGTTATTGACACCAAAAAAAAATCTAACATTTTTATAAACCCCTTGTTATTTTTTTGGTTCATATAAATTACTAGTAACCACTTGATGATAATGGTTGAAGATGAAGACAGAAAATTTACCTGAACCTCTGAGTATGTGGCGCCTTGGCTTGAAGATAACCATTGAGAAAGGAGGGTTGTGAAGGGATAGGAAGAGCCCTATTCTTCCAAGCCAAAAACAGCACTCTCCATATAACTGTTAATGGGCTCCCTTGTGGCCTCTTGAATCGATATAATGATGTGCCAGCAAGCAGAACAGCAACAGCAACCAACATTGTTCCTGCCGAAATCCCATAACCCCAACCTCTTCCTATGTCGTCTTGCACATACACCAGGACAACTACAGAAAATAAGGACCCTATACTGATGAAGAAGTAGAACCTGTTGAAGAAAAATATCATTATCCTTTCCTCCTTCGGGTCTGTTGTATCAAACTGATCAGATCCAAAACCTGAGACATTGGATTTTATTCCTCCGCCACCCACTGCTACAGTGTAAAGTGCTACATATAGCAAAGCCAATTGTTTGCCTGAGGCCTGAATGCATTCATGGTGTTGTTTTCTGATACTACTGCATGTAGGGGGCCTCATGCTTGGAATGGTAGTAGCCACAGTTAACAGACTCGCTCCCTGGTCCAAGAGAAGTGACAAGAAAACTAATTGGTGACTCCTAGTATGGCTAGTAAGATGTTTAGAGTAAAAAGTGAATATTCTTTTATTACTCATCCGATCACAAACTTTAATATGTAACAAGCTTTATTAGCTTTTACAATGACTACTTTATAAGTCATGTTAACAATGATTTCTGAATTTTGATTGTTTAAGGGTTAAATTGAAAGTGTATAGAAATTAAACTCTAAATGTTATGTTATTTGCACTTGAAAACCACTTTCCCTCAAGGGAAGGGAGAAAATTGGTTGGCTTTGTGTGCTTAAAAGCCAAGAGAATTGACTATTGAGCATATCAAAATATGCAAAGTTTTTAACATACCACAGCAGCTATGGTTGCAGATATGGCAACAGTCAGGTATCTGCCAAGTTTGGCATCTGCAAGGAAGCCACCAAGAAGGCCCAGTAGGTTGAGAGTTCCCATAACATTGGTAACTATGGTGGCAGAATCAGCTGAAGGAAGATTCAAATCTCCAACCAAGTAGGTCACTAAATTCATGGCTATGCCCATCACACATATTCTTTCTGCCAGTTCAGTACCTGCATAAAAAAAAGGTTTTTGTTGGAGCCAAATTAGGTTCAACCTTTAGAACATGACTCCAATTTCTATGGATTGGGATGAATATGAACCTAAGATGAGCCCTGCTGCTAGCCATCCTCCAGTTTTTGTCTTGTCTACAGGGTGGCCTCGAAAATCAACAGCAGCAATGCCTTCTGCCCCTTTTTCCTCCTCTGCATGACTTGCAACTAGAACCTATAAACAACAGAAGGGAAAAAAATGCAAAATCATTACGACGTCAACAAAGTATATACAAGCTTTGAACAATAAAAAGAGTTCATGGAAAAGAAGTTAAACACCATGTTTTATGTTTTGTTGGAGGGTAACTACAGAGAGTTGAATGTCGTGAGTGAGTGTTTCAGCTCCAAGAGTTACTAAATAGTAGTGGTGAGGAAATGTAGAGTTAGCTATGTGATGGAAAGGACGAAATTGATAAGAACTAGTTTACAATAGGTCCACTTGATGAGATGAGTGGCCTCAAATGCTGAAGCTGCAAATTTGTGTCCGCGTGCTATGGAGTTTTACAGGCTATCGTTGGTTGTGTGGCTTAAGACCGTACTCGCCTAATGAAAACAACACTTGGAAAGTGATAGAACAGTATAGGCACTCCTAATGTGCCATCACAAAGTCGCTTTTATAATGAACAACTGAAAAAGAAAAGCATGTACAAATCCATGTTCTTCAGATTCTCATGCTTGATCAAGTATTTTACCATACCAAACAAACAATTAATTAATTGGACGAAGGTGGATTTAGGCACGTTTGTTTGTGGCATCAGCAAACTTTAACAAAGTAGTTTTAGTTGAAAAGCTTTGGTGTATCATCTGTTCTACAAGGCAGAGAGTAAATGCATTGCATTGCATTGGTATACTTTCATCATGAATTGCGTTACATATTTTCTAAAACTAACCTGCTGAATGTATCTGCAATTACGACACTACAACCTCTTGAGTATGTATAATAAATCAAAGGCAAGATTTGCACAGAGCGAAATGGGACCAACTACAATTGCATAATCAAAACTGCATAGATATGAGATTATGTGCACGTGAGTAACTGAACTTTTGTCTGTTGGTAATTTTCATGAACAATCCAAAATGCATGATTCTAGGAAACTCTGCAAAGTAGACTCAAATTCTTCTTTAAAGTTCAACTCTAATAAAATACAGTACAAGGTTAAAACAAAAAAGGTTAGCATTTGTTCGATAGAGAGAAACAAGTGAAAAAAAATAAAAAAAAATAAATTAAAGTGTTTCCTAATAACTATTTTCAACTTGTTAATCAGAAAGAAGTATAAATTATGTTGCTAAAATTTGAAAATAAGAGTGATATGATTAGAGAAAAATGTTCAGAAGCTCATTGAACAACGTTATATATAAAAGTTAAATACATATCATCTTTCTTCTTCTTTTAAGAAAAATACTACAGCTAATTATTTATAGTAAAATAGTTACAAACTGGCATTCAATCAAAATGTTAAATTCATTTTTTTCATGAAAAGAATAAATCACTTTGTAGTTTATATAAAACAAAGCGTAACATATATATATATATGATCATTAGAAGCTTTTTCTTTGAATGGTGACTTGCTTCTGGTCACCACAAAAAAAAAGAATAATACAAAAATAACGCTTAGTTTAGTGTGGTCCAGAGAAAACACATAAAATACAAAAAGAATGAGAAAGAAAAATTGTTTTGAAAAAAACAAAGAATAATGATATAATTGATTTTTTTGCAACCTAATGATATACTAGTAATAAATAATTAAAAATAATAATATTTTAGATAACAAACATCTTACTTTCTAATTTCGTTTTTACTAAATTTAAACATTTTTTTCACCATCTGGCTTTTGAGAGCCCACCATGACCCATGTTCCAGGCAAGAATCTCTCACCTTAAATTTGCATGAATTAATAAAAAAAAGTCTAATTATTATTATTTAAATAAAATATTCGGAGATATACCATTAATGGCACTTGAGATGTGACATGTTAATGTGATAATTGATATGATAAGGTTATGTGTTGAATATTTAGTTTATTTTTTGAAAATTTGCGTTGCATGGTGCGTGTAAGAAGCTGCTACTATAGTGTGTGTGTGTGGTGGATGAAGTGAACCTAAGCTGTTGTCTGCAACAACACACACCAACTAAAGATTACCCTTTGAATGTTTCTTACGATATCTGTCACTTTCAACATCGATGGTCATCGAGAGTGCCACAAGAGAAAGCAGTGTTAAATTGATTTCGTGACACAACACAACTTCAACTTCCCTCCTATATCTGACAATGATGATAAGAACTTGTCTTTTCACTTCATCAACTCTGTGTTCTGAGACATATGAATCAAGCAACACCCACGTACCCACACATGCCACTTATTCCATTAAAAAATTAACAATGTCATTTCTCCTCTTAACTTTTGCTGCTGTTACTTTGAAAACCAGAAATCACTTTTGTTGATATTTTTAAAGGTTACCACTTTATATTAATTAAATCTGTAATAAGTCGTTTATAATATCTACAAAAGTGATTTATTTTTTCTTTGACGTGATGTTAGTGATTTAGTTGTTTAATTAGATTTGCTGTTTATTTGATTTGGCCTTAACTTGTTTTAAAAGCTATTTTATTATAATGACTACTCATCTAACAAAAACACTCTAAGATGAAAGTTATTTAGGGTTAGTCTCTTTAAAAATTATTTATATTTAGATCTTCAATATATATTAAGATTTAATCTTGTTATAATTATATTTGTGATTAATAGTTGTTGATGATTAATTTGAAGTTTGTGATTTTGGATAGTCTGAGGATATGTACTTTAAATTGGAAGGATCGTTTAATATTGTGTTTAATGCTGTCGGGTTATATGTGTGTTTGTTTTAAAAAGAAAGGGCCTTTAAAATTATTATTAATGATTAATATTGTTTTGAAAGATAACCATTGAGAAAGTATATTTTACTCCCGCTCCTTCTTTATTACTAATTGAACTCTCATAAATTCATCAGTTTATTTTTATGTTCTATCCAGATTATATATTTTGTAAATTTTTTAGAATGAGCTTTCTCAAAATCTTATAACAAGTTTTCTGAAATAATTTTTTAAAATATATAATATATTTTTTAATTATTCAATTCAGAATATATTTTTAAAATTTATAATTTTGAAGCATATTTCATATTAAATAATCTGAAAAGTAATATTTAAGAGATGTAAAGTGGATGATGACCACGACAAGGTGCAACAGAGATAAGATATTTTATTCTTTTCCTATTTATTTGGAGTGTAGTAGCAATTATGGGAGTGCAGGAAGTAAGACAACTGGTGTTATGCTGTTTTGAGTTTCTGTGTAATTGAAAGAATCTAACTTAAAAGCCCAAAACTAAAACGACCATTTCTGTACTTATGTACACCACATTCCGAATTAACACAAAGAACCCTAACTCGTGATGCTTGTTGAAAACGGCGTCGTAATGATGTAAAGACACATTGAAGTTCATAGTTTTAGGTTTCATTTTCAGTGAAGGAGGAGGAGGAGGTGGAAGAAGCATCACATTAACACGTTCTCCTGAAGAAGAAGAATGTGGACGCGGATACTCGCACGAGCAACACGTGTCGTCGCTGGTGCTCGCAACTGCTCATCAATTCCTCAACGCATCACTAACCCTATCTTTTACAAAATCCCCAAATCAAGTTTCCCCCAAATTCTCAACAGCCCTCGATTTTTCGCCACCGATTCCACCCTCTCCCTCGATGGCGAGCCCTCACCGGATTATTCAGAAAACGGCGGTGACGGACAGCCTGTAGAAGAAGGATTCACCTATGCAGAAGGAGACACGGACGAGGTTGACGTGGACAAGTTGGAGAGTGTGCTGAGTCTTCTTCAAACCATTGCTGATGGGTCCTTTGAGTCGTGTTTGGATGACATGGATTTGACTCTGCATCAGCAATTGGTTACAAAAGTAATCAAAAGTTCGTCTGTGTTGGGTGAGAATTTGATAAGGTTTTTCAGATGGACATGGAGTAAGAAATCAGTGGAGGTGACCACCCCAATGGTGGAGTCTCTTGTTTTGGCCATATGTGGAAATGATGTGAGGAAGAAAGAGGCGTACTCGCTGTGGGATTTGGTTAAGGAGATTGGAGAGAAGGAGAGTGGAATCCTCAATGTGAGGATTCTCAACGAGTTGATACTTTCGTTCTCAAGGTTGGTGAAAGGGAAGGCTGCATTGGAGGTGTTTGATAAATTTGAGGCCTTTCACTGTGTGCCGGATGCAGACACGTATTACTTGACAATCGAGGCGCTTTGTCGGCGGCGTGCTTATGATTGGGCTTGTGGTGTTTGTGAGAAGATGGTTGATGCACAGGCATTGCCTGATGGAGAGAAAGTTGGCGCCATTTTGTCTTGGTTGTGTAAGGGCAAGAAGGCTAAGGAGGCCCATGGAGTGTATGTGGTGGCAATGGAGAAAGGGAAACGGCCACCGATGGGTACGGTTAGCTTTTTGGTTGCCGAGCTCTGTGGATACGATGAAACTGTGAAATTGGCTTTGGAGATGTTGGAGGATATCCCTGAGGAGAAGAGGCAGCGTGCGATAAAGCCGTTTATGGCGGTTGTTCGGGCATTGTGTAGGATTAAGGAAGTTGATAAAGCCAAGGAGTTATTGGTGAAGATGATTAAGGATGGGCCGCCTCCTGGGAATGATGTTTTCAATTTTATTGTCACAGGGTATTCAAGGGCTGGGGAAATTGGGAAAGCTGTGGAGACGATGAAGCTGATGGAAAGTAGAGGTTTGAGACCGGATGTGTTCACTTATACTGTTCTTGCTAGTGCTTATTCAAATGGTGGGGAGATGGAAGAGGCTCGGAAGGTCTTGGCAGAAGCGAAAAAGAACCGTGTTAAGTTGGGCCCCGTGATGTTTCACACGCTGATTCGTGGATATTGCAAATTGGAACAGTTTGATGAGGCTCTGAAATTGTTGTCAGAGATGAAAAATTATGGCGTTCAACCCAATGCGGATGAGTATGAGAAGTTGATACAGTCTCTCTGCTTGAAGGCTTTGGATTGGGAAATGGCGGAAAAGCTACTGGAGGAAATGAAAGAGAAGGGTTTGCATCTCAAGGGCATCACAAGGGGTTTGATTAGAGCTGTCAAGGAGATGGAGAAGGAGGTTGTGGAGGGTGAGAGCATTACTGCAGTGGCGTAAACATAGTTCACTGTTTCAGGTTATGTGAGTGGCCTGGTAGTTGTAACCCTTTTTTTTTATTAGCATACTATTTTGATAGGAAGTTGCAGTCTCAATGCAAAAATAATTGAGAGGAGAAAATTTGAGAAGTGATAGTTGATGGGTTTGATGGTTTTAACCTGCAATTTTTATTTATCGTTTTATAATATTGAATTGAGTTGACCATGTTTCATATCCTTCCTTCTTTTGCATAATGTTGTGATCAACATTCTTTCTTGTTGCTCTTGATGGTATGGGATTGCGTTGGATCAGAGAATCAGTTTGCGTCCTTCCCTCTTCAGACTCGCACACTGACACATGAAAAAGGTTGCATACATGTTGAATACATTGATGCATAAAGCTTAGTGGCTTAATATATTTGCTGTATTTGGTTGATCAGGATTCTCTTGCAATGAGTTGGTGGTGTCTAGATTAATTTATGATCCTTAATTATATGAAGTCTTTGATTGCTAACCAGGAAAATGATTATAGTAGTACTTGTGTTCCCTGTTTCATTGACATGAGGCAACTTTTAGTTGATGCCATATGTTGTAGCAACCCATGTTGTGTAGTGTTACTTCTGTACTACGTACATTTGATCCTTTCCTAAGTCAGTGCTTAATTGCCTTGGTTTTAGCCACGAAGAGGTAAACTAAATTCTTTCAAAGTAAAAGAAAGGAAAATACAACTCTGGGTAGGCTGAGAAGTCTTCAAATGTAGAAGCAATTATTTTTTTTAAAAATGAAATAACTCAAGTACCATCGAAGTTACTGAGTTTGTTTGCATATTGGAGATTGAAATTGTTCTCAATTTTGATGTTTTGGGCAGGTGTGATCAAATAAAGATGAAACTGTGGTTTGTTAAATTGGGTATGGGGCTATGAGCTTAGCATTCTGCATCCTGAATTTTCCCATTCCAAGTCAACAAGCATTGACACGAAGTATCCAACAACATTTACTCAATTATCAACTGCCTTCCTCGGTTGAGTTAATTAGCCTTCCTTATAGTTTGTTTCAGGTACATGTTAAATTGTTTCTCCAATTGCGGCCTCTAATCCAGTCGCTCTTTTCATAATAAAACAGAAAAAGATATTTCTTGGAACAAATGTACAACCTCTTCGTGTATCTAAACAAATGCTAAACATTTAAAACCTACAAATAACTGGATAATTAATATGCAAGTTGAATCAATTTGAGATTAATCGTATTTCATATAAAAAGGCTTCTAGGTATATAATGTTTTTATTACTTGTTCAAAGTGGATGCTAACCATTAAGTGAATTTGACTGTGACAGTGACAGTGACAGTCTCCTTCGAAACTTGGTCTTCATGTTGTATGATGATATTCTTTTTCCATATAACTATAGACGTTGTTCCATCTTGGCTTTGACTATATCTGCTCCATTTGGAACGTGTCCATCTTGATTTGGAAGGACCAAGAGTTAGGTATTAGATCAATAATATGGAAGACCCTAATTTTAGCTCTCAATTTGTGCAGACAACTTCTAAAGTCGAGGACTTTTACAAATTGTTACCTTGAACTCTGCTTTCGATATTCTCAATGTACTCTACTCGTGTGCGACTAAAAAATGTCGTTAGAAATGAAAGCTGACCATTTAGAAAACACTGTTTAATTATGAATAACCTAAAGTGTATGTCCCCCAGCAATCAATATCTGTTGGTAAGGAAGATAAATCAATCAATGATAATTTCTTTCAGCCAGAGACAACAGCAAAGAAACAGGCATAACTTATAATGAAAGAAAGCAAGAAACAGATTTTTCTGGATGCTCAATTGACATTCAAAATCAAAACGCCAGAAGTCCGTAGAAGTCAAACAATTAAAAATTGAAGTGACGAACTACCTGCTTGATTGGAATATAACCTCAAAAAGACGTTTTGTTTACTTAATTTTATATTTATTTTTCTATAACAAAAATTGAATAGGTAGGTCAGGTCAAGGAAGCCTGATCAAATAGAAATTAAAAAAAACATTAGTTCCCAGATCATACGAGAACAAATTACGTTGTCATATAAGTATGAACAAGCCATGCATCTGGAACGCAAAGGCTCAATAATAAAACCAAAGCAATCCCAGTGTTCACATTTCACATACTGTTACTCTGAAGTAAAACATATTACACTAAAAGCAATAGAGAACATGCAATTTCAAAACCTTGCGTTTCGCCCTAGCTGAATTATTTTCTGTAGTCGTATTTGATATCAATATCATCGTTAACAAATGAGACAACATGATTTATTGAGTCATCAAATATGTTAAAGAATGATATGTTGAAATGTGTAAGTGTGGATTTCAATTTGTGGTAGCAGCCATCCATCCATGTGATTCCAAAGAGGCCAAAGAATTCAAAATTGAAAAAACTCTCATTCCATTGAAGCAATTGGCAATACCATAACGCCTAGTTCCTCATTTATCTGCTATCAGAGATTTGGCTGACAGATCTAGACAGTTCAAGCTCATCAGACGGATCCCAATCCAACGTAGATGATTGAATCTTAGACAAAGTCATGAAAACCTCAGAAATCTGTGGTCTTGAATTGAGGTCGCGAGCAACACAGCGTTTGGCAAGTTCAGCCATGGAATAAGCCAGTTCTAAAGGATATGCATCTCTCAAATTGGGATCCATGAAACCTCGAAGTTTCGCTTTAACGTTCTCTCCTTCAAGCACCTGATTCACAGTCACCGACAGCATCTGGTCCTCAGATCCATTCTTATCTCCACCAACAGCCTCTCTCCCCGAAAGAAGCTCCAAAAGCACAACCCCAAACGCGAAAACATCCATCTTTGGAGTAATCAAACCATTCTCAATATACTCAGGTGACATGTACCCTTGAGTCCCCACCACATGCCTTGTCAATTGAAATCCCCCATCATCCCCTTCACCCTCCACCGTTCTCGCCAACCCAAAATTCGAAACCTTTGCTCTGAAATTCCCATCTAAAAGCACGTTCCCACTCTTCAAATTCTTATGCACATGAGGAGGACTAGTATAGTTGTGAAGGTAATTAAGCGCGTCAGCAACATCATGAGCAATATGAACCCTCTGCACCCAACTCAGAGACACCGAATTCTCGTACTTTATATTACCATGAAGCCAATCTTCCAGAGAATCATTCTCAGCAAACTCGTAAACCAGATAAGTGTCACCTTTGTGTACACAAAAACCCGACAATCTTATAACATTGAAGTGGTTAATCCTCTTGAGAATGTTGATCTCACCCGAGACATCCCCTTTGAGAATCTTAACCGCAGCATAATCACCCTTGAAAGAAGCCCTATAAACAGAACCCTTGATTTTGTTCTCTTCACTGAAGAAACCCGTAGCCTTCTGCAATTCCTCATACTTGTACACACTCAACGACTCAATCGCGTAACGAATCCCTTCCGAAGAAAGAGACCACGACTGCGTCGTCGGAATGGTCATTTCTTCGCTCTGTTTATGGGTGGGGTCTGAGAAAGCCTTCGCCGCCGGAGTCGGCGACGGCGGTTGTACACGTCGCTGCCGATAGAAACAGAAGAAAAACAGAGCAGCACAGACAAGAAGCAGCACAACAACCCCAACAACGATTCCGACAATTACCCATTTCTTGGAAGAGTCCGAATCTCCGTCCGCCGCAGGAGGCGGCGGCGTCGGGGAGTCCTCCGGGGGAGCCGCTGCTCTCAGTAAAGTCGTCGGTGGCTCTGTTTTTAAAGGAACTGAAATCGGCGTGAAGTAGAAAATAACGGATTTATCAGAAAGCCCGTTTGCTTCGAGGATGCTCTGTTCGTCCACACCAAAGATTTCACCAATGGAAGAAACCGTTTCTCCCTGAGAGACCAAGTAAGTGAGCAAGTACCTGAACCCTGCTTCGGTCTGGTTCTGGGTGGGGCAGGCGCACCTGAGAGGCACCTGGAGTTTGAAACCTGCAACGAGGTCTTGTTCGCCGTAGGTGTTTTGAGCCATGAGAGCCTGACAGGTGGTGAGGGACTGGTAGGTGTTGTTGGCGATGGAGAAGTAGGTTTCGCCCTGTATTTTGAGGGTGTAAGAAGCGTTGTGCTGGTAGTAGGAACCGGAGCAGGAGCAGTTGATGGGAACGGTGATGAGGGTGTCGGCTGAGATGGATTGGACGTCGGTGATGTTGTTTGCGGCGGCGATGGCGGTTGCGTTGGAGTTGAGGAGGTACGAGATGGAGACAGGGGTGGTATAATCTGGGATGGAAGATTTGAAGGTGAGGTACGATGTGCATGATGGAACACTGTTGCAGAGGTTGCCGTTTGTGGCGTTGGTGTCGTTTTTGTGGCAATCTAGTTGTTTGTTGTTGACGTACTCTTGTTGGGATTCAGATTTTGGGATGGAGGAACAGAGGAGGAGCAACAGTGTTACGGCGGCTGCGGGCCACACCACTGTGGCCATTTTTGCACGATGATGAAAAAATGAGTGCTTTCTCAGTTTGCAGGGTGTCTTCAACTTAAATTCAAAGAACGCGTGAGTCTGTGTTATCAAGTTTTAATATTTTTGTGTTGTAAACCAAAACCGTATGGGATGGGGTAGCGACCCAGTCAAACTCGTTTTGTTTTCGGAATTTTCCACCTTTGAAATGCTGTGCTTATTTTTACATAGGTTCACATTAATGTTCACTTTGAATAATTGTTCTTTTGGGTAGAGAACATTATTTTAATAATGAATTGGAGTTTTTTGTAATTCTTCTGAAGGGTGTGGAGTATGAACTTGTCTTGTTCTTCAGGTTTCTGCTACGATGTAGAATTGTACAAGTTGGAAGATAACTGAAGTTTGACTTGAGACAGAATGCAAGATTCCGTAGCTTATGTGGTTGGATAATGTACCCTCCATACACGCTACTAATTTTTCAGCTTGGAAATTATATAACCAGAAGAAAAATTGAAATGAAAAAGAAAAGGAAGAAAAAGTGTAAAATAAAATGAAATAAAGAGTAGAAAGAGAGAAGAAAAAAACGTCCATGGAGATTTCAAATGGGTGTTATTCTAAGAAATACATCTTTGTTTTGAACAGGAGAAGACAGGTGGAATTCAACAACGGGACAGAGGCTAAATGCTAAGAAAAGCTTAGATGGTATATTTAAATTTTTATTTTTTATATATGAAACAGTGGTGTGCCAATTATTAATTGACCACAAGAATAACATCTCAATGGAACAGACGCTCTGTCTTTCGAAAACCCTAATTGTGAATGCAACTGATTATGAAGCTTCAGGAAAGAGAGAGGAAGTTGCATCAAATAAACTTTGTTGGCATTAGGTTAGGTTGACTTCCTGTTGGTATTGATGATAAAGGAGATTGAGTTTAATTTGATTTGTTAAATATGTCAAAAATGATGTTTTAATTTTATAATTTAATTTCTTTAATACTAATAGAAAAAATTATCTTAGATTTTTTCTTAACTTTTTAAATTTGGATTATTTTTAAGAATAAGAAACTAGAATTTTTTTTGTCCTTTTTGGCAAATATTGTCTTAAGGTAGGCCATAGTTTTCAATTTGTCCTGTCCTGTTTTTGATATACAAAAGGTAAAATGGATAAAAAGTTGACTCATTTTATTACTTTTGTATGGTAAATGTTTTTGGGTTAACACAACATAAAAACCAAGAAAACAAATCCTGATAGTTGCTTAAAAAAAATTGGCATGTTTTTACTTGTGATTAACTAATCTAAGGTTGCAGTTTTAAGATTAGTTTAAGAAATTATTTTTTAGAGTGCACGAAACAATTGCCATAAACGATTTAGTAACTTTGATTTTTAGAAATTTTTATTATTATACAAATTAGTCTGGAATTTTTTTTTTTGTTAAGAAGTTAAAATTTCAAAAACTATCTAGAACTTCAAACAATTCAACCACAATTAATTACTTGATGATGTTTAAACCAAACATAAATAAATTATAAAGTCCTGTTTTAAAATATGATTCTTTTTATTTTAAATTTTGAAAGTACTTTTTTCTAGAACTTATCCATTCTTGTGAAATTTTAAAAACTGTTGTGATAGCTATGGTAAAAAAAAGTCCTCTTTTTCCCATAATGTACCCTCACGTAATTCATTTGCAATTATCTTTTTATTTTCAATCTATTTATGTGTGTCAAGTTTATGGAATACCAAACAAGTAAATCAAATAAGGCATCAAATAAAATGGTTAAGGCACCAATAAGCTTACAAAGGGAAGCTAAAAACCAATTGGTTTTAAAAACTGTTTCTAAAATAATTTCTCACTATTCAACAATCCAATTCTCATCCAAAACAATAACAGTAGAGAGATTTTTCTCATATTCTCATCTAGTTCAACTAACATCTCCCTCAATTCCAGTTTTGTGTCTTCCACCACCCTTCATAAGCTATCTGAACAACCTTGCTTAGTTATATTTGAAAACTAAACAATTCTGAAAATATAAATCAAACACACCCTAATTGTCCATATTGATAAAGGATTGCTCAGTGGAAACAGTAGAAGAATTATATACATCTTATTGACCTATAACCACGGATGTTAAATCTAAAAAGTAGAAGAGAATCTACTTCCATCAATCGTGCTTTCTTTTGCAGCCTTCTAGTCTGAAAAGTCTGAAGCAAGTGTAAACTAGCACTAGGAATGTAACAAGAAGCACTGCAGAAAAAAAAATTGAAAATACCCCTTGAAACCGGATGTAGTAAGCAAATTAGTGAAAACAAAGAAACAGTTCAATTTAATCATCATACTATAACACTAAGCATGTCACCTTAAAAGAGTGACATACAAACTAAATAACACACACACAGAGAGAAAGGATGAGTTGCTTTGCTAGAGGAACTTAGAAGTGACTTACCAATTAAGGTGCAACAGAACAAGATCGCCAGGCGATATCTTACAAACCATGGCAGACTAACTTCAAGGCTGCAATGCTTCTGATTACCATGTCCTTCTTTTACTCTGTCAAAGCTCTCTGAATTTGATGATTGCAATTCCGTCAATGAAACACTAACACCAGTAACTGCGATGCTCTCTTTGTCCCTGACTTTTAATTTCAGAGTCACTGGGTGAGAGTCCCAATCTATTTCAATAGTTCCAAAGTTTGGCTGACCTAATGAAAACCCACGTTTGAAACATCAAAACATGAAAAGCAATATAAAGATCCTTACCCAAAAGATAAGAACGAAAAGTTTACCATATATACAAGATTTGTATCTGCAGTGTTGGCCCTTTACTCTCATTGTAGATGGGGTCAACAATGCAACAAATCTCACAAAAGAACGCAGGAAAGGTGGGACAACTTCCTCAACTGATTGAGTAACCCCACTTGAAGTTACATCATATAGTGGATAGCCCACAGCACAATCATATCTCGTGATTTCCCCAAAGTGAACATCTCCACTAATAAAAAATACTCCAGCTCTCTGCTTAGAAAAGACTAATGAGAAGTGAAATGAGTACTCACTAGGCCAACGTAAATGATACCAATGCAATTCCCTTTAACAACAAAGATGTAATAATAGAAAAGAGAAGTAGAATATGAATGTACTGAAATTTATTACCTTACTATCAGCTATTAATTTAAAAAGCCGGTCTCTTTCCTTTGGAAAACGACCCCATGACTCCATTGCAAACAATGGATGAATGGTTGCTGAAAGATTTGATATAACCTGACATATACATTAACTATACAATGTAACACAAAACAAACCACCACAATCAATACTAAAAAAGGAATGTACAAATGATTTCTTCTTAGCAAAAAAATTTAAGCACAAAATATAATTAAATTGAGAACGCAGGATTTTCATAAGAAAAGCACCCAAAGCTAGTAGAATATAGAAAACAACTTTCTAAGTCAATAAAATAATCACTTCCATTCAAATTTAGATATACACTGTCAAGAACAAAGGCATAGTAGTTGATAATGTAGCCAAAACTCAAAGATGCAGATGTAATAATATATATCATGTTTATTGTTATAAATAATTCTGATCAATGTCTGGCATTATCAGTAATTGTTGTACCTGAATAGAAGATCCAATTATGGTAAGAGCTGTTGGTGGATCCTTGAGCTCTTTCTCTAACCACAACCATTGTGCATTCCCCAAAATGGTACCGTCACTTCCTACAGGGTCTCTGTGATATCTGGTATCTAAGAGTACTATCTGAACAGTTTTCCCCAATCCAAGTAAAAGCAGTAATGAGACCAAGATGCATGCTTAAAAGTTAAAACAAAATTTAAAAGCAACTCTGAAGTCTTATTATTGACAAAATCAAAAATGAGTTCTTCAACATCGTAAGACATTTAATGATCAAGTAATGGCTACAATCTCACCACAGCACAATAATATAGAAAGAATTTTATGAATTTGAGAAAGAATGTTATATTTCATTTTGTCAATACCTTGATATCTCTACCTACAGGACCATACGTATATGAGGCATATACACCAGCCTGTTTCCGCCTGAAATGAGAAGATAGGTAAGTATCTAAATCAACATTTGCTTCCAGTTAAAATTTGTGAATGGGTGAATACATGATCAGTTAGACATGTAAACCCATCTTCACTCTCCACGAAGAAAAATGAGGTTTCATAGGCAATACAATCACAAGTGTCATAGTATTGGAAAACTATTTCCATGATCAAGAGAACGATTGAATTTGTTAGGCAGAATAAATCAAATAGCCCAAAATGTAGTATTAAGATCAGTCCAACATGAAAGTGAAGCATAGGAGATTATCCACCCACCGTGGGCTATCTTGAGGTTCATCCAAGAAATCAAGAAGCAACTTCTGGTTGGTGATTTTTCCTTGAAATTCTTTTCCTGCATCATTTAATCCATAATCGTGATCATCCCATGTACCAATAACCTATTAACAAACCAAATGTGAAATTCAGGCCAAGATACCAGTAAACATAGTCACCATTTTAGTAAATCAACCACAGACATTTCAACAATGTGCTTTCAATAAGAATCTCAACTAGATAACAGTAACAAGTAGAAAATCTTAGAATGAAACACCTTAGCATTCTGATGAAGTCGAACATAGCCAGGAGTAGACTTAGCCTTTTCATATCTAGCCTTCATTTCCTGCTCAGAGGAAGGAACAAATCGTGGAACATTCTTCCACGGCCCAACAGTCCTTTCCCGTCCAAATATTTTGAAAGGGCGTTTGAAGTCCCCATAAATGTTATCACCCAGCCATATAAAAATTTGGGGACGGAAGTCCACTACTGCATCCCAAATGGGCTGCCAAACACACAGCATACACATATGTTAATGATCTGACATGAAGAAGTTAACAACATCCTACAATCATAGCAATTAAAAGCCTAAATAAGAACAAGTATTAGGATTTTAGGCTAAAGCTATCAAACAAGAAATCAATGTACGATTGCAAACCCAAACTACAACCAAAAGAACACCAAAGCTGAGCTCTGTGATTTCTTGAATTTAGCTGCAGATGAAATACAATTTGGATTGCTTGATTAATAAATACCACAAAAGACCATACAGTAGCACACTGCCTAGTATAACGTAAAATAAATAGTTGTCTAGTTTTGGTTCAGCATGAATGAATTTTAGTGGTAAAAGTGTGAAATACACTACGAATTGAAGTTGTCTAATGCATAATGAATTTTGAATTCTAAAAATTGGGATATAACGGAGTTTCACATGCATCTCACTCTTTCGTGAAAAATTATACATTCATTATCATCCCCACTAACAATTCTTACAAACAGGGAACAAGTTCCAGAATCCACGGAAAATTATAAACAGAAACGGTTGGGTTGTTACATGTTACATAAAATTAATCAAATTTCTTTTGTTCACAGAAAATTACATAATTGTTGTTGTTTTTCTTTTTTAAGTTGAGTACAAAAGAACTGCAGCTCGCTTAAAGCTGACGTAACGTTGGGACTGCAACAGCATGTTAGTACAGGAATTTAGACATCATGGTTGAAACATAGAAACGGAATAATTAGTATATCAGTTCCATTACACGACACTGCAGCATGGGTAAAAATAAAACAAAGTCAAGACAAAACATGAATAAAAAGTAGAAAAAATAAATACAAAAAAGCATAACAAAATAGGAAAATTTTTGAAACCTGAGGAGCGCTCTGGTTGGAGCATGATCCGAAGGCAATTCGAGAGACCACTTGTTCCTGCTTCTCGTGACTGTCGAAACCAGTAACGGTTACTGTAACGCTGACCATTCCGATCAAAAGGACGGCGTTCCACCACCGCCACCGACGTTGATCGATACCCATTTGCCCAAAAACCACAACTTCGAATTCAATTCTTTCTCAGAGATCATAAAAAGGGAACTTTCTCACGATTTGAGACCAATGGCAGACATAAAATGAAACTTTCGGTTGTTATATAATTAATTTCTTTTCTCTTTTTTATACACTTTTCAATATAAATAAATAAACACAGGATTGAATGGAACAATTTTCAAATTTGGAAATAAATATAGTGTAATTCTTATCAGACAAAAACCTCTTTTTTTCTGCAACAGATTGTCGCAAAGTCACTTTTTTACGAATCTTTTCAAGAATTTTTTTTTTTGGAAGAGATAGTAGGAAGTCCCTTTTTGTGTAAAATGCATCCTATTAGTTTGGAAATAGTTAAGTTTTCTCTTACTATATTTATTGCTACGAAATATTTTTTAAAATTTATCATTAACCTTTTTTCAAAAAATCTGACTTTACTAAAGTAAAATCTTCTCACTTTAATACTTTTTTTAATAGGTTAAACTTGAAATTTCATTTAAAAAAATAAATTTAACTTTACTCAAACTAATAATATAATCTTAATTAAGTATTAATTTTTTATGTGCATAATTTTTAACTTTTAATTTAAGGTAATTACCACATCTTACTTGTATAATAATAATATTATTATTTAATCACATATTTGTGAGTATGATAAATTATTAAATTTAAAATAATTATTTAAAAAGCCATGTTTTGAACTATATATTTTTTATTAATTGAAAAGGTAAAGCACGCCAAACATAAGCTATTTTTAATTACGGTTTATTGATGTACTTAAATATAATAGTTAGCTCTAATAAAAAAATTATTTATATATGAATAGAAGATTTTAGGATCAATCTCCTTAATTAAAATCTATGATTTAGGTGAAAAAATGAATTATATTAATAATATGTAAGTGGTATGTGGTAAAAGAAGAAAAATAATGCATGATTATTGTTGTACTAACTGATATTTAGAGAATAAGAAGATAAAAGAAAAATATAAAATATACAATGTAGCAAAAGAATAAATGTAGTATTTATAATATTGAAGTCTATCCATTAGGAAAATGGATTTGATGAAGGAAATTCTAATTATGCAATTCAATTTCATTGACATTGGACAAATCTTTTAGTACCATCACCATGTCTGTCTGTCTACACCACAGTGAAGCAACTTTATTTGCCGCACTGATTGATGATGATGATGATGATGATGGAGTTTGCGTTGACTGTAGTTGACCACTGACCAAACATGGAACCCATTTATCTTATGTCCTCCAAAAGCATTCCTCAAAGGCAAGAAATCTGGACAATGTGAAATGAAACAAATCCAATGTTATCCCTTTCAACAGTTACATCCCCCAAAAAAATTACCTTCCACACAGAATTGCATATCTCTGTCCTCTCTCTAATGCCAATACCATTCATAATTGAGCCATCTTTTCTTCATCTGCTTTTCTATTGATTGAGATGCAACTGTTCAACTAGATGATTGTTTTTATATATCATGTTGTTACTGAGTGGACTTTAGGATACATACATACACAGATTTGGATTTAATTTGTGAAAGGGCACCTGATATTTATATTTAAAACAGTGAAATAGTTATTAAATCTTTATGCATCAACAATAATTTTGAACACCATGCATGTTTAAATAATCATTCCATCATTCGTTCGTGCAGTTTCTATTCAGGATGAAACATCTTTTACTGTACTTTCATCCAATTGATCTTTATACATATTCGTTCAGAGTGACCAAATTTTGGCAAGAATCAATGCAGAAATGATCAGCAGCACTTTGGCAATGAGAATGAGAGTCTCCCTTTATACAAACTTGTTGCGTGGAATTAATTACGTGAGTTTAAAATAACTTTTGCAACTCTTCACTGATCAATGATAGCAGAATGATAAAACCAGCTGAAAGATTTTTCATGGCACACCCAGTTGAATAATCATAGCTCCACGGTTATAAACTTGGATGGAACAATCATTAGATCAAGGGTTTATGTCTGATGCAAAATTTCTTCTTATATTATCGAAATAAAATTCTAAATTTGATTGAAAAACAACTTCCACTATATACTTATAGTATTAATATATTTAATTTTTCCTTTAATAAAAGTATTATCATGCTGCTATTCAAACTCTATGTATGTTCTTCCCATCCCAACTTCAACGAGATTGCTATGCTTCACTGATTCACCATATTAATATATAAGTGGCAGGTTAAGCTTCTGCACACTCTTGGGAAGGGTAATTAATAAAAGTGATGATTTCATGATTATTTGGATCAGCGTATGGTCATGCTCTTCGTTTCATGAGTTAGGGTTTAGTTCCTGGTTTGTATGTATGTTTTCCTTTCTTATTTCTTTTGTGACTTTCTTGTCTTAAAAAACACTTTAATACTAGTAAAATTATATGCAAAATGATAATTTCAAGTTTCAAGACTAAATTAAATACTTGGAAATTTAAAAAAAAAATTATGTATACTGATTAATATAAATGAAATTATAAATCCTTGTAGAGTAATCCTTTTGCAATGAAATTTTGAGACTGTTACTAACAAATACTCTTTAGGATATTAATTGGAAAAAAAAACTTTTTGTTAAAAGTTATGAGTTAGTGCATTATAAACTATAAATATATTTTAATATATATCAGTAAAAGAATTGACTATTAGCATTTGTCAAATTTTAAAGTTAACAAAATGTTATTAAAACATTAAAGGGAAGATGCAAGGGAAACACATAACTAGTCTCGAATTTTTAGAAAGAGCACTTAATTATGACACTTCAATAAGTTGATAGGTAGGAGAGAAGAAATAAAAGGAGTAAAAATGAAAGAAAAATGAAAAGAAAAAGTTATTTGATTGATAGGGAAGGAATATAATGAAAATTGTTGTTATTTATTAGTATTAATATTCTTTTTATTAAATTATTATAATAAAAATAAAAACTTCTAAATTATTTTTCAAGATTTTTTTTATTTATAAAATAAAATTTAAATTTATTTATTTTTTATATTATATAAACTAATGTAAATAATGATAAATGATATGTCAAAATATATTTTATTTTTTATTGTCTTTTTGTCTAATTTTTCATTCTGTTTTTTCTCTTTTACTTTTTCTAAGAATACTTTTATTTATTATACAAAAATTATTTATACTAATTTATAAAATATAAAAATAAAATAAAATTAAAATTTTTCAAATACAATATTTATATCTAGTTGAGATACTAAAATAATTTTTAACCATAATACATATATGTATATTACATGATCGAATAATACAAAATACTTATTTTTCTTTTATTAGTATAATTCATTATGTTAATAACATAATCAATAATATTATTATATATAATTATTTTTTTACATTTTTTAATCTATCTTTTTTTTCTTTTCTTTATATATTCATCGATTCCCTTTTTCTATCATTTGTTCTAAACGAATGTTAGAGGCAAAGAATAATTAATTAGTACGGACCTACAAAATAATAAAACAGCAAACTTAAAACACTTCTGAAAATATTTAAACTAGATTTTTAATAAAAAAAACAAGTATCATTACTATGTTTCTTTAATGATTTAAATTTCATGTTTATTATAATTTATATGCTTTTAGTTATTAATTTTAACCTATTTTTTAAAGATAAAAATGTAAGACTGAATCTGAATATAAAATTCGGATATATATTATCATTTTAATAATGCTGCCTCAATAATGTTGTTCTCAACTACAGTGCTAAATCGAGTAAGCATGATAGTTCATTATTATGAAATCACATCAATCATTTTTATTTTATATGCTAATTATTATTCCTCACTTTAATGTCTTCTATTAGGATGTTCCAGTTTCGCTTCTAAGTATTCATAAACAAGTAATCATATTTCTGAATTTCAAAATACAATTCAATTAAGATAGAGAAATGGAGAGTTTTATGTTATCTCTTTTTCCTTCTTTTTTTTTTGCTGTTATGTTTTACTCTTGCTTTTACATTCCGAAGAATAAAAAAGATAGAGAAGTGGAGAAGATATATCAATTTTTAGTTTATTTTTAAAATTGAGAATTTGAGATGTAAAGTTTATGGAGAAGCAAATTTAACTTGTATATAAGTTAATTTTAATTTATAGAAAGGTTAATTTATTTTCTTAAAAAATATAGGTAAATTCGCTATGGAACAAAGTAGCAGACAATTGCTTGTTGAGTATTGCTTTTATTGGGTTTCTTTCCAGTAAACCAAAATAAGAGTGTTTCTTCAACTCCACATTTCTCTCTCCATTCCAAAAATTTAAAATGTATTAAAACTGATTCTTTAAGAAATGATTTTTGGATTCCAAAATTCATATTAAAGAAAGTTGCTTTTTAGAATTTAAAAGTTAAATTTAAAAAAAAAAAATTATAGAATCTAAAAATTAATTTTAAACTTAAAATAGATTTTTAAATTGTATAATCTAAAAAAACAAAAAAAAATTCTTCTGGTATAAATCACTTTTAAATTATACAATTCATCAGTTATGAATATGGAATTTATTCTCCAAGTTAAATTTTTAAAAACTTAACTTTTATATTCTACAATCTAAAATAAATCTTTTTTTTATATATATAACTTTTAAATTCTACAATTTAAAAATTGTGAAAATTATTTTATACTAAATTATTTTTGAATTGTGCGTTATTACCAGATTACACAAATTAGGAAGTTACTGAAAAACGTTTTGGTAGAGAAAATGGAAAAAATAAAAAGAAAAAAGATTTACAAGAACAATTTTAGTATTTCTTAAATTTTTGGGGTGCAGAAAGAAACTATGGGAGGTATAGGAAGAATCACTCCCAAAATGAAATCGTAGTGTCCTAGTCCATTGAGTACTGTTTTTGGATTAAGGTCCATTTTCCTATGTATTTTCTTTCTTTATCCCATGATTTCCCTCCAAACCTTCATGAAAGTGGATAAAAAATAAAATTGTCCTACTCCTTACTACCATCATTAGAAGCTATTTTTAATGAAAAAATTATTTCTGAATTTTACAATCTAATTTTTTTAAAATATAATATGATTTTCAAATTATACAATTTAAAATTTTTTTTTAAGAAAATTTTTTAGATAATATAAGTTAAAAGTAAAAATTAACTTTTAGAAATTTAAAATCAAAATTAAGTTTTAGATAATGAAATTCAAAAAGATTTAATGAATAAAATGAAGATATTCACGGAAAGAGAATATGGAGTCACACAAAGAAATTCCCATTTTTGTAACCATGTGTTGTTTGGAGTGCAAGCGTGAAGAAGAAGCTGATGTCATGAAAGAAATGGTATTAATGTGTCTGAGATAAGAAATGCATAATTTTTTATATCTATAATGTAAGTACATTTGAGGCCATAAAATCCCAGCCAAGCTATATATAAATCACTCACCAATGAGGGAAAAAAATAAGCAAAAAAGAGTTGGCTTTTGACTTATTTGTGATAACATATACTGTATTAATAATTTAGTATATATCATTTGAAGGAAGCAACCAAAAGTGAATTACAATCATGGAGTGTTTTCTGGTTTTCTATATTCAAGAACTTTGCAAAAACACCAACTAAGGGAGCAGTATTATATGTGCATGCTTCAGTCTGCATGAAATTGTTCCTTCGATCCTCAAAATTGTCTTGCCCATCAGGCCCTCCAACCAACGCCCCAACAAGAACATTAGGATTAGGTTCTTGGCTACCATACCAATTATCATACCCTTGGGTACACCCTATGAACCCTTTATTCTTTCTGTATGACTCAATGGATGCCCCTCTATGATGTACCCTTTTCGGGTAGTTAGGGCCATACCCTACTAAATAGCTCATGTTCACTGGGTTAGATCCCAATATGTAATCAACCTGAGATTTAGCAAAACTATGAATTTCTTCATGATCCACTGTCCCCCCATGGCACTGGAGCTTTTCATTTGTGCTCTGAAGGAAATCAGAGTATGTTGAAAGCAGAAATGCTGCTGTTGAAACATATTGCATGTTGTTCCACTCTCGGATATAGAGTAATCCACCTGGGGTTCGCTCCACGTTGTTCTTGCTGTCATTATTTTTGTTCAGACATGAACATATGTAGTACTCTGCTTTTGATCTGTATTCTTCAAGTATATCCCTGTGTTTCTTCTCTTTTTCTTCTCTTAATAACTGGAAAACATGAAACTTTAGCTAGAGTGCAAATACTTGTACATTACCACTATTTAACCCACTACTTGCTTGTTGACATTTGATTCCAAGTTAATCATTCCTTCACATAGATTTCATGCTCATCAATAATCATTTTTTCCGATGTTCATATCAAACTCTCTGCAATTTTTATCCTCACCAAAGAAGTGTACACATGGGTGGGGTCAAGTCTAATTATAAAGTTCAACTAGTTTATTAAATTCGGACTTGATTACATTATATTTTGTTGTTTTTTAACTGATCCAATGCAGATTAATAATCGATGTTAGCTAAACACCTGAATGAACGCAAATGATTTTTTGTTTTTAAAAGAACTCGCATGGGATACAGAGAAAGACGTATTTGGGGCTAATGAGTTACGTTACGAAAAATAAAAATATTTGAAACCAGTTAATTACTTGATGTATTTTTATTGTACTTCATTTGATTATATTTGTAATTTTTAAAATTAAAACACTTTTCATTTTAGCATAGTTTATTTAACTTATTTTTGACATGTTTTATTTTCTACCAAACGGGTCCAAAGGATGTCCCACCTCATTACTCATTTACAATTATAATTAAAAGGGGTAAAAAAAAAGAAGGGGTGGTGAAGTGAGGTGTTGAAGGGTCTCTGTACTTCATGTTTCAAACATTGGGCTCAACCATAAGCCACACAGCACCACTTTAATTGCTCTCTGTTGCAAAGCTAAAGCATTAGCTGCACATGGCTTTGTGCTTGGAAACACTTTTTAGTTTCTGTGTCTTTAATAGCCCCGTATAATATAGTAATTAATATACCTTAATTCGTGCATACTCCATCATTTTCATTTTTGAGGTTAGAAAAGCAAAATCTAGATAAAGTTGGATACAGAGAAAAGTGGGAGTCACATGGGAGAAAATGAAGTAAAAGGGGTTTGTGTTAGTGAAGAGTGAGTGATGGAAAATTTACCTTTGAGAGCATGAGTTGAAGACCAGCATATTTAACATCCCAGCTGAATTCTGAAATGGACCAACCAGTGCCACCAAAGCTATGAGCGTTGGAAAGAACATACTGAAGATACATTTTGTTGTCGGTGGCCTTGTACAGCCACGTGGCAGCCCACAACAACTCATCCATGTATCCACTCACCGACGCATAGTAGCTCTTTACCACTCCGACACTAGCATCATAATTTCCCCTATACTTGTCCCCAAACTCGAACAACTACAAAACACACACAATAAATACTACTATTCATTCAAACATTCAATTCTGATTTTTAATCGCATCCTAACTTAAAACTGTTTTATTCTAACTATGCTGATTAGCAACATTAGTTAATGAACATTAATTTCTCGTACCCAATTATTAGTTTTGAATCTTAGATTGTCAAACAAAAGTTGCTCCTACAATTATTATTAATTATGGCACCTAGTCAAAACCTATCAATAAAGCACTATCAATCAAACTTTAATTAGCACACAAAGAATTGGTTAATCACTCACTCACTCATTAACTCACCTGCAGGGCATGGTGCAGAAGTAAGTGGGAGTAATGTGGGTTTGTTTTTCTGAACACAATGGATGCTGCTGCCATAGCTGCTGCAGTCTCTCCGGCCAGATCTGAACCAGGATTGTTCTCATCTATCTTAAATGCTCGCCGTGAAGTTGTCATGTCCTCTGGCCGTTGCCAACAATAATGGTCAGTGTCACCATCACCCACCTGAAAAAAGCTCATTAATTTCAGAATTTCATTCAATATCCTAAACCAATGCATCTAAGTAAAACACTGGGATAGTGAATTGGATTGAGTTGGAAGAGATGCTATTGTAGCCAGAAAAATCTAAAATTTTTTGGTGTAGTTATTTTTTGTGTCAATAATTAAATTAGTTTTGAAGCACAAGAGAGAGAGAGGGAGAGAGACTTTCTTCGATAACAATATATCAAAATCCTTAAACTTCTGAAATTACCATAGATTTTCTCTTGAATTAGTTAGTACCTCAGCCCATAGGACATTTGGGCTTGTGTGAGCTTTGATGAAATAATCAGTGCCCCATTTGATCGCCTCCAATGTGTGTTGTAATTCACCTGCATCTTCAATCTGTTGCCTGTACTCTATGGCACTCCATGAGAGCATTGTGATGGTGAATGCCATTGGTAAACCAAATTTCACATGATCCCCTGCATCGTAATACCCTCCCACCAAGTCCACCTACACAAACACACAAAAAGTTATGGTTTTGAGAGGGAATTGGCATACCAGGAAAGTAAAAGACAAAACTTTGATGAGTTGTGGCATGTGGGTATAGTTGAGAATTTGGACCTACCCCTTCTTCCAAACCATCAGTGAGGCCAGAATGGTCTCTCCAAGTGACACGCTGATTGTAAGGTATCCTCCCGGAGCGTTGTGCTTCGAAGTAGAGAAGACTCTTGGAAAGGGCATCAGCATAATCAAAAGCTGTGGTGGTGCAAAAGAAGGTAGAAATGAAGAGGGTGATAAGACAACAATGCTGTACTAGAAAGGGGATGTAGGAAGTTCCAAAATGGTGTTTCTTATGTGGTTGTGTGTCCATCTCCATTGCCTTGCCCCCCTTCCCTCCTAGAGATTTTAGGAGTGGAGGGAATTGGTAAAAAAGAAGTGGTGAAGACTCACAACACTAGAGCACCAAATTGGAGTTTGAATTGTGTTTTAAAAGGCTGAGATATGCCTACGATCTATCTAAAATAGGGAGGGATCATTTTGGGAGGGAGCCCCACAAAATGAGAACGTGAAACTATCCCCACAAGTTTTACTTGTTTGTAGTACACAAGGGTGAATTTTGCAGCACTTGGATGTGCCTATGTGTGCCAAATAAGGAAAACAGCAACAAGCTCTGTTGACTCTTGTTAAAATTCCACTGTCATTTCATGCCACCTCCTCCTCTTTTTTTTCCCTCCATTTATTACCAGAACACTTTTTTCTTTACTTATTCTAGGACTCTTCCATCTCTAGCTTCCAACTTATTTTTCTCAGTTTCAAAAAGTCAGATAATTTTTTAGTATTAACAATTATTGTTATTATTGTTCTTATATGGTGATACATGGCTGAAAAGTTTGTTAGAGTTTCTTAAATTCATAAGTTTTCCTATTTAATAGTTTCCATTGAATATTTTTCAATTATTTAAGGAATAGTTATAGACATTTTTTAATGTAATAGATATTTTACTTCTAAAACATTTTTAGTCAATATTTACAGGACACTTGTTATTTAATCATTTATTATGCGTTTCAAAGTGTTTTAAAATACTGGTAAAATAACTACTAATACATTATTAAATTTTTTTTATTACTTTACATCATTAAATGTCATTTTACTGTTTGTATTTTTAATATATTAATAATTATTATGCATATTCAATGTTTCTTGTGAGATTAATTATGCTACATTCACGAGTACAAGATAAGAAGTTCATATAGCAAAACGTTTTATTTGAAGATAAACGTGTTTGGGTTAAACAAGTAATTAATTATCATGTAAACAGTTATATAAATTGTTTTTATAATTGAAAAGAAAATAGGATGAATTTGCTTTTACACAATAAGTTGTAAGATTTTGATAAATTATTATGAAGAACTTATAAGTTAAAAAAAATTTGGGAAAATTAAACTATACATAATGGCAGTGTAAAGAAATTACATATATATACATATATCATTTAATTATAAATAAATATATATATATATATATAATAAGTTTATTAAATTTTATAATAACTATCTAAAAATATATTTTAATATTTTTAATTGGTTTATAATTTATAAGTTTTTACCGTCGTAGTTTATAGTTGTTAAACTAACATAAATTATTTTCAGATATTTATGTTATAAAGTTTAATTAAGTAATTAAATTCTCACTAATATATTATTATTATTCCATGTGTGTACATAGACACCCAATAAAAAAAACTCATTTTCTATTTGTGTTTTTCTTAATCAATGTTGTAATGAATGACTAATTCAAATCTTTATGCTATTAGATATCATTTTCAAGGAAACATTAGTTCTTAAAAACTTAAAAGAATTGGGAAAACACAATTATTTAAAATAAAATTAAACAATGTAAATGTTATTATATATAAATTACTTCAATTGAAAATAAACACTAACTTTAGTATGCAGACTTTATGGATTATTTCCACGAACTTTACAAAATAAACACACACTTATAAAAAAAACATTTATTTATTAATTTTCTCAGAACTGAATAATTGTGACCCATTTAAAACACAAACTTTATAAGCCAAACCTTAAATGAGTAAATTTTAAAAGAATATATACATTAAATCGGTGTTAATCTATATAATTAGGGATCAGATAATTGTAGAATAATATAAAACTTGAATAGAATTGATGAAGAGATTAAAAAGAGTTTTGTTTTACTGTATTAATTAATTATGAAGAATGATGTAGGTAAGTTCTTGTAAATCAGGTATTATATAACTATCTAAATGGTATATATATGTGTGATGCATAGCTGGTTTGAGTGAGAGTAGATGTTGAGAATTGGAAAAATCGTAAAGTAATTGAAGTCTTGGAGGATGCGAAGAAGGGTTGCTGAGTAGGTTTCATAAATGTTGCAATGTGCATAAACATGGGTGGTCTATTTGTTATCTTTGTAAATAGTTAACACGTCAATGTGCACAAGTTTTAAGCTCAGCAAAAATGGTTCTTTAATGGCTAAAGTTGGTCAATTTCTTATATCAAAAGCGATTTCCCTGCTATAAGAGATTGCGTTTGGCAAGCCTTGGTACAAGCAAAAATGAAAAGTGCTTTGATGAAGAAGGTGCTTATGTGTGCGATACAAGCTTCTTAATTGGACATAAAAATCATCATTTTCCCTTTTTTCAATCCATTGTTTCGATTTTTTATAGAATACCATCTGCAAGGGCTTGCTAATGATATCACAATGATTGTATATTACCATGTTTCTCTATGTTTAGATCACAACACTGTTATTTCGTCTGCAATACGATACAACAACTAAGGATAGAATAACAAAATCTCAAACAACTTTGCCCTGTCTTTGTTTTACGTTCAAAATATTTAAACCTCACTTTCGGACCTTCGATAAGACTCATGTTTCTCTCAGTTTCAGTGTTTTAAAAACAATCACTAAATCCTTAAATAACCATATCAAATAAAAGTACTAAATTACAAAATAAAACTCCAGATTTTCAATGGAGGACAATGAAATTTGATTGTCGTTACTCAAGATTTTCTACCACTTATAAATTTTTTATTTATATTTGAAAGTATAATATATCGATTACTTATTTCTTGAGAAGGATTTCAACCAATTTTATGCAATATTTAAGTAATATGTGTAATCACCATATATATCAAAATATCGCACTTAAGTACATATTAGACTTTACTAATCTTATTTTTCTATCGATTATTTTTCTCTACTGTTACATGTAACTTTTTTTTCACTTTATTAAAGGTAGTACAAACATTATTGTATAATAATAGTTAATATTTGGTACAACCACAAACTTAAAGGAATATAATTTTTATTTATCCATCAAATATGTCCACATATATAAAAAATAATTTCATCACAAAATAATTGTAGCTGAAATAATACTTCTCATTCCTTCATCAAAATATGTAGTATTTATTTTTAAATCCAAATTGGATTAATGCCAGAAGAGTTCAATCACAAACTATATAAACAAAATGTTTATTCTCAAATTAACTAATTATTTTAGTTAAATAAATTAGGTTAGCTTCCCTAATCTTGAAATCTTGTCTTATTTCTAAAAACAAATATAAAAAAAAGTTAGAAAAATTATACTTTATTTCAAAAAAATTATTAAAAACCAAACATATCACAATACACCTAAAATAATAATAAATATTCATATTTTTCGATCAAATCACACATACAGTATTAAACCATATATGCTAAAAAAAACAAGAAAACTATAGTTAAGAGAGAGAATATTACTTAAATAAAAAAATCAATTATTTAAAATTGACCTAACCTCTATTAAGAAAAAATTACTCAAATAAAGGAAAAAATTAATTCAAATTGACCAAAATTCTATTATCTTATATAGATCATGTATCTTAAAAAAAACAAAAGCAAGAAAAATTAATCCAAAAATCTAGAAAAAAATTAAAAGTTTTTAAAGTTTAAAGAGATAAAATATTTAAATAAATGAAGAATAAAATTGTGTATTATATTACATAAACAATCTTAAAACTTAAAATAATTAAACTATTCAATCTGAAGGTATCTTAAACTATCTCATATCATATATGCTTATGAAAAGATTCTTACAATTCTTACACTAACACACATAAATAGTTGATAGGTGAAGAAATAAATCATAATTAATTAATTACAAAAAGATTAAAAATTCTTTTAGTTCCTTTTTTCTTTATCTAAATCTATCATTTTTTATTATTTTATTTGACTTTTGTATTTTCAATTGTTTTGAATTCATGAAATTATTTTCAAATGTATGACTTCGTAAAGTTTTTTTAAAATCTTTAAAATATTTAAAAATATAAATTCACCAAAATACAAAATACAAAACTTGAATCGTGATTTACAAAATTATTTTTACGTAATCTTTTAAAAATAACAATAATTTTTAATACCAAAAGAGTCATTTTTTTATTCTAGTCGAATGAAACTCAATTGATGTCAAAGTTAATGGATTTTCTACAAATAAAAAAATATTAATTTAATTAAAAATGATAGTAACTTAATTAGCAATTTAATTTGTCATGAAAAGACAATTTGAATTAAATGCATTCCCGCGCGTAGTCCGAAACAAAAGATAAGAATGAATATAAAATGTGTGAGAAGAAACAAAAGCTCATGATGATTCTTTATTATACCAATCAACTAAAGATTACGGGTAACAGCACAACAAACATAATAATTACTCTCGAATTAATAAAAAGTAACATAATAATAACATTTAAAAAGGTTAATTGTTCATGTTCCTCTAAATAGCAACTAATTACCCACCCTGGGGTAATTTTTCAATGATTTTATATATTGACAAAATTTAGATATTGTTATATAATTATTTTTATTTTATTCCAAAATTTTGGCTAGTGCACCAATTTTAACATTTTATGTGTAAATTCTCAACTTAAATAACTTTTTTTAGTTCTTAAATTTACTCAAATGAAAAAAAAACGGTTTCGTAATGCGTCATTTTATGTTATTCTGGGTAAGTCTTGTCTATTGATTCTAATGGAACATTCTATGTAGCATGCTCCCATGTTTCTATCTATACAATTTGTATATAAAAAATTATTTTAAACAGTTTAAAATTTTATTTGGAAAGTATTAATGAGATAAAAAAAACAGTCTTAAATATTTATACTATGTTTTAAATTATGCCAAAAATTATTTCACTTTTTATTTTTAATAAAGTGTTATAATAGTCATTTTAAAATTCATCTACTGACTAGAGTGTTGACAAATATTTTATCTTACTCTATTTTTTTCCTTTTGAAAAAAATTGATACGATTTTTTTTATTTTATTGTCTCTCATATCTCGTTGAGGGAGGATTACATTAGGGCATAATATAGTAATTAATTCGTTTTTTGTTTTGTGGTTACTTGAATTTTTTTATAATTATATTTTTTATCTTTTATTATTGTTGTTTTATTATGGTGGTTGTGACCATTATATTATTTTTACTAATGTTATCAGTTACTATCTTCGTTATAATGAGCATTACCACAAATCACTTTTATGGTATGGTTCTAAATATCTATAACAATAACCAGACTATTATTATTATTATTATTATTAAAACTTTTATATTATTATTATCATAATTACCATACTATTGTCATGGTCATTATTAAATATATTATCATTATTATTACAATCATCATAATAATTATTATCATTAATACCAGTCTCATTTTCATTATTATCATATTTTCATTTACTTATATGTTTTATGTTGTCAATATTTTGTGTCTGTCATAAAATATCATTCATATAAATTATTTAAACTATAATGATTAATCATTTCAAAACTTACCTCTTGTAAGTTTTCAAAATTTCATTTCACTTATAATAATCCATTGTTTTCCTATCCTTGAATCTTATTTGAGCCGACCAACTTTTTCTAAAACAAAAGACACATACATATAGTGTTAAATAAATCATATTGATTTAAATAATATGTTTAATTAATAAATAACATGAATCATCAAAATAAGAAACTCAATAATTTAAGAACTATAATTGTTTCAATAAATCGTGTAATTTTAATTTTATTATTTAAAAATTATTCAGTTAAATATTAATCTTATTATGAATAACGAAAGTAAAAAAACATAAATCATATAATTTTTTAAAATAGTCATACGATATTAAACTTTAATAATGTCTAGTTCCATGATTTATGTTAACGATTGTGTGAGAGTAAAACCAGTTGATTGTTTACAGAAAAGTTAAAAAATGTTATTGACACGCACCGACAAATTGTTGATTCCACGCAGCAACATTCAAATCTCCAACTTAGGCTGCTGTCATGGTTCCTTCCACTGTCTGCTTTTGGATGTACCCTAAAAAATGAGTCTTTTTATTTTTCCTATTTTACTAGAAGAACCCTAACAAAACGTGAATCAAATTCAGTTTCCTTATAAACGTGTTTTCTTCCCCAGACACCCGTTCTGTTCATTGTTGCATAACCACGAGTTTGATTTATCTGTACTCAATGATATTATAATTCAAAAGCATTATTAAGTTTTTATTTAATTAAATTTAAGTACTGGATTAAAATTAATAATCTTATACTAAATAGTTAACCCGACACTAAATATATAGTCATTAATGTAAATTAATCAGATATTCAAGCAGGTCATTGTAATTAATTTAAGAGAATAAATAGGAAAAAAATAGCTTCAAATGGAATAGTAATCATATATCGAGTAGTTTTATGCGTAGTTATATGCATGCGATGCAACTCTTAAATTTGCGGCTTAAGTATATTTAAAAAAATGTTACATTTACAACTAAATATATCATGTTTTTAGAAAGAAATATTAACAATATATTTGATACATATTAGACACTATTTATTATTGATCAAAATGTATTTAAATAGTAAAATTTTGTGATTTTTATCTTTTATATGTTTATTAATTATCCTCACTTTGTATTTAGTTTTAACAAAATTTAACGAATAATAAAAATATACTTGAAGAAGTGTGAAGGAAAAATGCTGTTTGTAGTTCTTAAATAAATAAAAAAACTGTCAAATAATAAAAGAGTGCCACCCATATATATAACTCTACTATCTAATATACCTAAATGGTAAAAAAAATGAATAAGTCGTTATCTAAAATTGACAAAGATTTAATATTTATACAAACGGGAAGCAGAGAAAATACAAGTAAATAGTGTATATATTTTGATGCATGGATGAGAGATTGACGTGAAGATATATGTTCTTCATATAATTTTTCTCTTCTCTTCATATTTTTTATCATTCAAGGGAAAAAGACATCATGTAAATAGAATCTCTCGTTAATAGTTCAGTGCACTGAGTTAAAAACCTTTAGAATAATGAAAATTTGAGTCGCAGATAAGTTTTCTGTTTTGGTAAACAGATAATTTAGGTCCACAGATGCATATGTTATGAGCATGGTCGTATTGGGTAAGTAGTTTACTTAAGGCAAGAAATGATGTTAGAGCTAGAATTGTCATTATATGACATTGTACTTGAGCAGCATAGGTCTTGGAAATGTGAAAATGAAGTTGTACTTGGGTTGTATTATTGTATAGAAAGGTAAAATAGGTAGGGTTTGTTTGGTTATTAAGCAGAGAATGAAAAATGATGCATAAAATTAGGGCATTAAGCAGTGCATGTGTTGATAAGGTGACGGTGAGGAAGTTGGTTTGGCTGTGAATTGGTCCACACGTAAGACAGTGTCTTTAAATGGGTTGGTATAGCTAAAAAATAATTGCGGGACACACCCAACTACGTTAACAGTTTGGGAGATACTATATTGCAGTCGGTGCTTTTTTGTGGCACAATTTTTGAGCTCTAACTCTATGTCTGTAGGCCAATGCAGACGTATATCATCACATGTACAAGGTGGTCCAAAACTAGATCTTTGTTTTCGCAACTCCAAAACTTCATCCCTCACATTCCATATATGCTTTCACATTTCTAGATTTCTAATTCAAATTTTCATAATTCTTGTCAAAATATATACTGCTGTTTCGTCTTTTCAAGAGAATAAACTAAAAAGATACATCACCAATGAATTTCAAGTCAATTTACATAAACATTTAATCCAAAATCTTTAAAACAATAACTTTATGTGTTTTTTTATTATATATTACTAAGTTTACTCATTTCTACTTCATATAAATTTAGAGTCTACTTAGATTCTCAATGTCAATTTCATAGAGTTCACTTAGCATTTGTAATTGAATTGCATGGCCTTAAATGTATCAATTATATACAAAGAAATAAATCTTTGCTATTCATAATACTTTTATCTCAAACAAAAAGTAAATAGTTTTGTAAAAAAAATTCTCAATGTTAAATCAATAAAGCAATTGGGATTCTTATTATTGTTAAAATAAAAAAAAATACAAAAGCATGATAGAAATGTAGTGAATGACAAAGTATTTCATAAGTTACTTATTTTTTACCCTAAAGCATGATATTTGATATATTTTTAATGTTAATTTATTAAAAAGTGACAATCAATACTAACTATATTTAAAAAGTAAACATGTTTCTTTAAAAGTATTATATTATTTATGATAAACTATAAATATATAAAAATGATTTTAATTTGTCTTTTTTCTCATTCAAACAAATGTTGTATATATTAGAAAACTGTTGAACACGGAAAAGAAACCTTGCTCTCACCATTTAATAGATGAGAGCTTCTTTATCCACCTCCACGCTTTCAAACTCCATCCCCATAAACACAGAAAAAACAAAATGATCCTTAATTTTGATGTGTATTATGGGCCTACTTTATCAATCTCAAAGTCACCCTAATTAGGTGTACTTATCTTTTTTTAAATTTTTAGATTTCGAATTATATAATTTAAAAGTTATTACACAATCTAAAAATCAAACTATATTACGTATTTTGAAGGTTAAAATTATATTTTGAACTGTGTAATTTAAAAGTAAAATACGATTTTTGAATTGTATAATTTAAAAAACAAAATTTTAAATACATGTTGACTTTTGAATTACATAATTTAAAAATAAAATTTAATTTTTAAATTGTATAATTTAAAGATTAAAATATATTTTTATATTAATTTTTGAATTGTATAATCTGAAATGCAACTAAATTACACGATCTACGAAGAATTTGTATCACTCAAAAAATACTAAAAATATAAAAGGAATTTTGGAAATTTTTAATATTATAGGAGTGCAGCTTAAAATAATGAAGGTGCAGAAAGAATGTCCCTCAACAGATTACAGAAGAGAGCCCATACTCCATTTCTGGGCCCATGACTCCGTTAGTTTTTATCATAAAATCCTTTTCGTTTTGGTCCATACCAAAGTCTTTTTTATTTAATTAAGACTGTGTGCAAACAAATACGGGTCCAAGTTTGTATTAATATTATTGGGCCAACTCAAATGAAAATATTAATTTTCATGGCGGAATGTAAGTCCAAGTTTTTTATAAAAAAATTATTATTTTAATATGGACTTCATCAATATGATTTTTCTAAAATTGAAAAATATTTTTAATATAAGCAATTCTTTTTAGTTTTAATATAATCCGTATTAAAATAATCTTTATATTAATCAAAACCTTAGTAAAATTAACTGCTTTGAGAAGTTTTTTTTGGAATATGAAATTTAATGTATAGTAATAAGTTAATGGAAATACATTAGTAATTAACTTAGGTTTTCAATTTATATTTTTCAACCTAACAAAAGTCTTACATTATAAAAATATAACCAATTTCATATCATTAATCCATAACTTAAGTATCTAATATACATTTTCATGTCACTTCGACAATAATTTATGCAATTCAATTAATTTTTCTTATCTCTTAAGTTCTTCAAACTACCAAGACCATCACATAAAAAAGTTAAAAAAATCTTAACTTATTTCCAAATAACCAGATTAAGACCCAAGTACATAATTAAAAATACTGATTAATCGAGATTTATCTGTTCTAATCTCGTACGTATAAAACATATCTCCAATAAGATTTCATGTGTATGTATGAATCTGAGCTCATCTATATAAAATAATACGAAGATTTCATGTCTTTAGCGAAAAAGAAAAATGTACTCTAATTAAATTTTCGATATATTAATCTCAACCTATTATTAACAATATTTAATATTATAAAAATATAAGAAAGATGAATATTTATCATACAAACTAATAAAATCAAAACAGAATAAATTTTAAGCAGACATAACTTTTAGAAAAATAAATATAATATATATAATCGTCACCTTCAAATATTTATTTTTCACCTATTTTAAACCTTTTGCTCTAAACAAAAAAAATTACTCTTAATACATTTTTACATTACGACTGGTAGCTTTTTTCATTTCCAAAAAAACATTATTTTTTATAATCTAATAGTTAGAAATTTGTAGAAACTTTAATTATTTGCAACATTGTTTAATGACAAACAGATATATGATACTTTTACAGCACTAAACTTTTAATTTTAAAAAGCTCAATTCCCACTTTTTCATACTAATTAACAATTTTGTGAGAAACATAAAAAATAGTATTTTCAGAAAACAATATTTCACAACAGTGTTATATTTTTAAACATAAAAGCACTAACATGATTTAACACAAACGATAACGACTTGGTTAACTAAATGATCTAAATATTTTTATACCAAAGTTAGTTTAATTTTGTTGATAAAATTATATTTAAAATTTAGTTTTTATTTATTTAAACTCATTAATTTGTATTTATATACATAAACTATTTTAATTACAGTATGAATGCAATATTCTACTATTAGTTTTTTCCAATATACTAAAAAAACTATAATCTACTTTAAAATCAAAATATCTCACTTAATAAATTTCATACTTTAGTTGAATGGTTAACATATAATAAATCGAGCTTGCTAAAAAGGATAAATTATAAAATTTAATAACCATTATTAGAAACGAATGATGATAAATATTGAAAAGTTAAAAACTATAAATATAAAAAATTCCATTAAAACAATTTCTAAAAGTACAACAAACTATTATAAAAAAATATTTAACAAATATTATTTCTAAAATTAAACGATTTTTTCACTATATATACACATATTGTTTTTTTTAATAAAAGAGCAATTTATCCTACAATTTATTTTATTATCTTCTATTATACGTTAAACAATAAATTTATGGTTTAAAAGTTTTAAATTTTCTACCAATTTGAGTATGTTCAATTAAATTTTTATTAAAAAATTCACTCTATTAAATATTTAATATTTAGTATTTTCTAATTAAATCCAGTGATTTTGTCTTTAACAAGAATTACTTCAAAATTTGTATATCAGTATGATTTTATGTAGGAATTGTATAAAAAAATAATTTGTTTAATAATTTAATAAAAAAAAGATTTTAATTAAAAATACTTAAATTTATTAAAGAATTAAATTTAATTAAGTATAAATTTATTGAAGTAATTACTGTAGCAAAGGAATACATAACTAATTGTTTTTTTTCTTAAAGAATGATACTTTTTTAAATAACGTTTTTTGCAAAATTTATAAATTAATTTAATTTTAATGCTTTTAAAATATCTGAAATATATATTTAAAGTTAGTTCAAGGAGCTCTCAAAATAAAAGATAAGTAATCGTTAAAATGACATTGTTTTTCAAATAGGTTTGAAAAACTTGTTGCTGAAAAAAAATACTTTTATAACGTTTATATATGTTTTTTACTTTTCACACACAGTAATTTTAATTTTTGTCATCATCATGCAATTTAAAATAATTGTTTTTAATTTGGATAAAATATGTTAATTTTATTTCTAAATTTTGTAAAATATTTTTCTCTGACGTATATATTTTCACAATTTGAAATCACTAATTCTACTTCCTATTATTCATTTTAAGAAACATAAATAATATTTATTTTAATTCATAATATTTATTTTTAATTTGTAAAATAAGTATCACATACTAAAAAAATATTATATTATAACGCTAATGTATTAATAAAATTATAGCTATTAATAACAGTATGCATCACGTCACGTCACGTCACTCAATACTTGTTTATTATATAAAAATATAAATAATTATTAGTTATCATTCATCATATAAAAAATAGCATTTTTTATTTTAAGAAACAAGCTAGTTTTATAAAAAATAAAATTAAAACTCACTAAAAATATATTTAATTTGTTTTGAAGTGCAAAGTTGAGTGAGAAACACAAAATGCCCCATTTACTATTTTGTTAGGGCAAAGCATGATTCATCTCAGTGTATTCCGTACAATTCCATTAGTGGTTAAAACAGTCTTTTTGGGAACAAAAGGACATTCCAGTGACCCCACTTCGGACTTTGTGGGGCCCATGCATGCTTCACTGTGATTCAGGGGTACTTTCGTAAACCATGTCGTTGTTTCAAAACCAAAAAATAATAACTAGCTTATTCAGGGTGTTACACACATGCACTTTCCCTTCCCATCATTTCACTAATTAATATTCATGCTTTTCTTCACTTTATTATTGTTGCATTGCACTTTACTTTCTTCTCAATTCTTCTCCTTCTTCTTCCTTGTCATCCTTTTTCCTTTTCTTCTTTCCATTTATACCTATTTCTTTCTCTTTCTGTTCATCTCAACCTACAACAATGGCAGACATCACCCATCTCCCTATGGAACAGCTTCAGGACCTTGAATGCTGCTTAGACTCCAATCCTCCCTGGGGTATGTGATATGTTTTTCAAGTTGCTTATCTCACTTCTCATGTATATCTTTTTTCTATTCCTTTTCATCATCTTCTGTTGCCATCTGACAAAAAAGGAGTTATTTTTGTAAGCAAAAAAAGGGGTGCTTGTTACATATTTGGTTTTGAACTTTGATGATCATTTGTGGGCAAATATCAAAGGAAGAAGAAGGTTGTCGGTTTTTAATAGCAAATGGCAATGTTTTGTATTTTTCCTACCGTAGTTACATACCAAATGGAGGGATAGAAGAAATGATAGAAAGCATTTTTTTTTGGTCTTGCAGCTACTGCATGAGCTAGGTTTTCTTCCATGTGGGTTTGTTAGTTTTGAATGCGCTGCTGCAAGGAGTGTGAGACTAGGCTATTACTTGGGGTCTGGTATTATATGGATTGAAAAGTTGAGATTTTTATGTTATTTTAGACAGTGGGAGTTTGAAGTTTTCTGTTTTTTTGGCCTTTTTCGTCTGTTGGTTAGATTTCAATTTGAAGATAAACTATGCATTATAGTAGCATTCTGGTTTTTAAATAGAAATCTTGAAATCGTTGTTTTTCATCTTCATTATTAAGTTGTCCTTTAGCTCTGGGAGATAGTGATCACTATTTCTAAGAAGGCTTTCAATCATGACCTTTATAATGTAATTACCACTTTACCCCACTTCTTCTGGCGTGCTTTCAATGAAAAAAATAGTTACTAATGACGATAGAACAAGTGGCCCTACCCTACATATTAATTCATAACTAAACTAATCCATCATTTAGAATAAGTGTTGGAGAAGATAACTGTTGTTCTGAAGCATCTGACAGGGACGCAAATACTAAGATATTGGGACACCACTTATGTTACATATGGGAAACAATAAATGTTACGAAGAGTTTCTCTTTAAAATTGACGGACCATCATCTTCGTCAAATAAGTGATTTTTTTTTGTTACTTTTATTAATTAAATTTTATGTCCAAAATCTCAGCCTTGCATGTTATATTTAATGCACTTTTTATTGGTAGGTAATAGCATATATAACTCTATTTACATATAAAAGTAATCGACATATCAAAACTTTAATTTGAGAATTAAGATTTATATATATTCATCTTCCTAGAAACAAAGTTGTTAATCGTATTTCTTAAAAATTAAAATAGTTTCTTAAGCCGGATGATTTTGAGCCAAAAAAGAATGTTATGTCGCAATATTTATAATAAACATAACTTAACTTTATTTAAAGAACCGATTGAAATGTTAGAGAAGTGTTTTAGACAATATCCGGGTTGACTAGTATATGAGAAAAAGAAAGAGTTTTTTAGTTGTGACACCATGGAGGGCTGTTCCACATGTATTAAAGGTATGTTTGAAACGTCAACACATCGACACCAGCTCACTTTCTTGACTTGTGTCCAAGTACAGTATAAAAAACAAAGAAAGTGGTATTTGTGGATATCATAGAAGGTAATCCTGTACTAAATTTTCATATATTTATGAGATGTGTAGTTAAAGAATTGAGGATGAAATGCACAGTATACATATAGGTCTATTCTAGTGAGAGAAGGCATATGGACTGGCCTGATACATCCAATAACAGTCACTAGGGTAGATGTGATCTTAGAATGTAGATTTTGGGTGAAACTCAATCCTCTAAAATTGACTTATAAAGACAAGTTTGCACTTCATTTATATACTGTATTTTGGTTATATCATTTATATACTGTATTTTGGTCATATCTAGACGAGGTAGAATTTCCAACAGAATTTATGCCCAAGATACACACAATTTTTTGCGTAAAGTTCTTTGCTCCTTGTTTTATAATCAATGGTTTGATTTGCTTCGAGTAATTTGAACTGCAATTTAGATTATGACCTGTAGTATTAATGTTTCCAATTTCCTTTGCATTCTCTTTCTTGCAGCTGAAGCTATCCTACTTGCATTTCAAAATTATATATTGATGCTGGGAACTAGTGTGATGATTCCTTCATGGATTGTTCATGCCATGGGAGGAAGTGATGTATGTTGAATTTCTGCTCATGTGTAAAACAATTATTTCTTTTCATACACATTTATTGCTGATATTTACTTGTTAGTGATTTGTATATTGATACCACCAGGGTGACAAGGCACGGGTAATACAGACTCTGCTCTTTGTAGCTGGCATTAACACACTTCTGCAAACACTTTTCGGAACCAGATTGCCGACAGTAGTCGGAGGAGGTTCATCTGCGTATATATATCCAATTGCTTATATTATCACCGACTCATCATTACAACAAATTAGTGACCCTCATGAAGTAGGTTTCCTTATTCCCTTTCTTCATCACTGTTAGTTTCAGAGCACATTACATTTTTTTATTTGTAACATCTAATCATTTGCAAGTATAATCCTTTGTCCATCATTGATTTTTGGACCTGCATACCTTTATAAACACTGAATCCTCTACGGGAGCTTTTAGACTCAGCAATCCTAAGCACAAAACCAAGGATTTATTATTCTTGACAAAATTCAAATTGTTCTTAAGTGAAACATACCGGGTTTAGTAGTAGATAGGCTAATTGTTGATCACTGGGAAAATCATCTATTTAGTTTTTACAAACTTTGCTGTATCCACTTAGTATGGGGGCTGTCAGTGAAGTTTAAAGTGAGAATTCACTAGTGGCTCACTTCTTTGAGTTTCTTTTTCTAACACTATAGTTTTGTTTGAAATTTTTTGGGAGTCACGAAATCTTGTGGACCCTACATATTCAGTGATTCTCTCATGAGTTTGAGTCTGAGTAAATTTCAAACAATAATAAACAGTGTGTTTCGTTGCAACATTTAATATTTTTGTACTCGTTTATGATTTAAACTCCCTCTGAATATGTGGACTTAATTTTGGGTAGATGACACTGGTAACCAGATATAATTGAGGATTGATAGGAGACCAATACTGTAAAAGATGTACTCCAGGAGAAATAGGCAGTGAACAGAGGATCATATACAATCTCTAATTGAATGTATTTGTTTGATCAGAAGGAGGGGTTAGAATGGGAGGGAATGTTAAGGTTCGAATAAGGAAGAACTTTAGTCTATCTCAAATACCATGTTCTAATACATTGTGTATCATATTCTACTTCTATATCGCCTAGGTCAATGGTTTCGTTCTTAAGAGTTGGTATCAAAGCATTCCACCTCGTCTCAGCTTTGAACAAGAGGCACTAGGTGGTGATATATCAGCACTGCAGTGTCGTTGTGGGACTAGTATACAGTCAGCCCGAATAGGTACTGGGGCTGTGGAGTATGGCTGGATGTTAGGATCAGTTGGGTTGGGAGATATGAGGCTCAAGTTTCACATTGGAACTACGAAATTTTATTGCGTGGTTTAAAAGGTCTTGGGCACTCCAATTACACTTACTAGCTTTTGTTGTGCGGTTCTCCTTGGGTGTTCTTATTAGGCAGCAACATAAATCATGTAAACTTTCTTAGAAATGCACTTAAATTGCTCTCTTGTTTGGTATTAAGAGATCTTTCCATTTCATTGCTTTGCAGAGATTTATACAAACAATGCGAGCAATACAAGGAGCTTTAATTGTAGCATCAAGTATTCAGATAATCCTGGGTTACAGCCAAATCTGGGGACTCTTTTCAAGGTTACTAGTAACATGTGACACTTTGTAAGTTGAAAATGTCTAAATAAATTTCAAGCATTTATTTGTGTCGATCTTCTCTCCAGATTTTTCAGTCCCCTTGGTATGGCACCTGTAGTTGGATTGGTTGGATTAGGATTATTTCAACGTGGATTCCCTGTGGTAGGTGTGGCTCAAATCTCCATCTTAATTGTCATGATCTGTATACTATTTTTTTGACAAATGGTCTTCTATTGACAGCAGTTTATGTGAATACACTACAATATCATCTTATAGAACAAAGTTTATTTTGAATAATGATAAACAATAATATTTAAGGAACTTCTCTAGAATCCAATCGCTGAGGTTGTTATCTATTTAAGTGAGTCCAATTCAATACTGAATTTTGATCCTTCTTTTCAGCATATATAATCGAGAGCTTTGCCTACTTTTTATCTTCAAATTATTTGGTAATAGTACAATTCTTAATTTATACAGTATTAAGATATTGAGAACATTTTCGGTAGCAAAATTCTTTGATTCACCATGTTTGCTATATTTCTGAATTATTTGATAATGGCATAGTGCTTTATTTTATTTGCATGCAAAAGTTAATGGCATTTTATTCATCAGATTCTTGTAATTGGCCATGCTCTCTCTATAATAAGCTTCGTGATTACAATGTTTTCATACCATGTTTATAAATTAACTCAATGTTCTCTATTATCATCTTTTTCAGTTGGGGGATTGTGTAGAAATTGGTATACCAATGCTGTTGTTGGTAATTGGTTTGTCTCAAGTAAGTGCTTTAACTAGAAATTTGTGGTGTGCATCAAATTATAATTCTTTTCTTAAGACAGTCAAATTTGCTATAAAGTGCAGTATCTAAAGCACGTGAGACCATTTAGAGATATCCCTATCTTTGAACGTTTTCCAGTGTTGATTTGTGTGCCAATTGTTTGGATCTATGCTGTTATCTTGACCGCAAGTGGAGCTTACCGACACAAGCCAGACACAACACAAAATAGTTGTCGAACGGACAGAGCTAATCTGATATCTACTGCCCCGTGGTGTGTGAAAAAACCTGTTTTAATTTCTCTTGATATTTTCCAAGGTGTTGCTGACTCCGGAGGTTTCGTCATGTTGTACTAGGTTCATGTTTCCATATCCTTTCCAATGGGGTCCACCTACATTTTCTGCTGGCCATTCATTTGCCATGATGTCAGCAGTTATTGTCTCAATGGTAGAGGTATCTATTCTCAATCATTCCTGATTTTATTTTATTTTTTGGATTGGTTTGATCTGAATGGCCTTATTGTATTTATATGTTTGATAGAACTTTGAGAAAAGGAACTCAATTTTGTGAAATTTTCTTCTGTCCTTCATCCAATGTACAAAGAAAAATACGAAGGAATGTTTATATACAACAAGAAAAACAGAACTAAGCTAACAGAATTAGTTCTGAACCAAAAAACTGTCAAAACAGAAAAGGCAATCAACAGACCAACAGAAAAATGCTCTGTATAAGAGTTCTAATCCTAATACCCCCTTTCAAGTTGGACTATGTATGTTGACTAGTCCCAACTTGCACACATGCTGCTGAAAAGGAGTTGGATATAAGGCCTTATTATAAACATCTGCAAGTTGACAGCCAGAAGGAACATGTAATAAAACAATGAGACCCTCTTGAATTTGTTTCTTATGCAATTAGACATGCTATTTTACATCATCAATAGATTGCCTTCTTTTTTTCTGGAACAAAAATCACCTTATCAACTTGTTTTTGGTGTCATTCCTGATTTCACTAATCTTAAAACTTTTGGTTGTTTAGCTTTTGCTAATACTTTGGATTTGGGAAGAACAAAGTTTGATAAAAGAGCTTCTAAATGTGTTTTTCTTGGTTACAAGGCTGGTACTAAAGGTTTTGTTCTTTTTAATCTTCATTCTCATTCTTTTCTAATTTCTATAAATGTTGTGTTTTATGTGAATGTTTTTCCTTTTTGCTGTTTTTAACACTAAATGTGTTTTTCTTGGTTACGAGGCTGGTACTGAAGGTCTTGTTCTTTTTAATCTTCATTCTCATTCTTTTCTAATTTCTAGAAATGTTGTGTTTTATGAGAATGTTTTTCCTTTTGCTGTCTCTAGCACTGCTGGTCGTGACTCTCCTAATTCTACAACAGATTTTTCAACTTTTGATTCGTCAGTTGATATTTGATATTTCTAATCAAACACAGGATTTTCATCAATATATGACAAATCAAATTTCTGAATTAACTACAAACAACACAAATGATTCTGTTTTGCCAAATGATATTTCAAATCAAAACACTTGTCATTCTACAAGAGGATCAAAATATGTTACTAAACCCCCTGCATATCTTGCAGATTATTACTGTGGCACTGTCCATTCTAATGCTCCTTCTTTCACTACTCCCTATCCCTTACAACCTTTCTTGTCTTATGCTAAGTGTTCTTCTGATCACACCTCTTTTTGTATGTCTATTTCCTAACGTTCTAAGCTTAATTCATTCAAAGAAGCTGTTAAGATTGACTGCTTGAAAGAGGCTATGATGACTGAATTAAAAGCTCTTGAGGCAAACCAGACATGGTCACCGGTCAAACTTTCTTCAGTCAAACCCGTTGTAGGTTGTAGATGGGTCTATAAGTTGTAGATGGGTCTATAAGGTCAAGCATAAAGCAGATGGCACTTTAGAAAGATACAAAGCAAGGTTGGTGGCTCAAGGTTTCACACAAACAGAGGGGTTGATTTTCTTGAGCCTTTTTCTTCATTGGCTAAGTTAACCACTGTACGCTTACTCCTGACACTTGTTGTTTCCCATAATTGGTATCTTCAACTGCTGGATGTTGACAATGCTTTCTTACATGGAGACCTACATGAGGAAGTATACATGAGGCCTCCTCCTGGTTTACAATTACCTTCTGGTCTTGTTTGTAAACTTAACAAATCATTGTATGGCTTAAAGCAAGCTAGCCACCAATGGAATCAAAAGCTCACTGTCTTTCTCACTCAGCTTGGTTATGTTCAAAGCACATCTGATTATTCATTATTTGTCAAGCAGCATGATTCCTCATTCACATCATCGCATGTCTATGTGGATGATATTGTTCTCACTGAGAATAACTTAGACGAAATTAATTCAGTCAAACAACATCTGAATGATACCTTTCATATTAAAGATCTTGGTGATCTAAAATTTCTTCTTGATCTTGAGGTTGCACGGTCCAAAGCTGGTCTCATTTTGAATCAATGCAAATACTGTTTAGAGATAATTTCTGAGTATGGTCTCACTGGTTGCAAACCTGCCAATTCTCCTGCTAATGTTTCCACCAGATTGAACGCCGATGATGGTGTTTTACTTTCTAATCCTAATAATGTTCTATCCCAGTGCATGTTAGCTGTTACTACGGATTGACATTTTGAAATTTGACCTAGGGGTCTTAGGTCCTCCAAAAACCTGACAACGAGTAAAGAAACAAAACACTAATTACCATCACCATAATAGGCTCATTATATTTTTATCAACTTTCAACAATGTATTGACATCTTGACATTCACTTCTTTTTGCAGTCAACTGGTGCATACATGGCAGCTTCTCGACTAGCAATTGCTACTCCTCCTCCTGCTTATGTATTGAGTCGAGGCATTGGTTGGCAGGTTAGTCGATATAAACTAGTCATTCATTGTTATTGGATTGCCTAGCTTATGCCTGTGTTTTAATTGCATAATTTTAAAATTTCAATCCTGTGAACAGTTATTAAAAGTTTCTAAGATTATAGTAAAGTTTATATATCTGATAGCTGGAGGGGATCTTTATTTTATCCAGGGGATTAGCGTCTTACTTGATGGTCTCTATGGATCAATCACTGGTTCCACTGTTTCTGTGTAAGTCTTTATCTTCATTGAGTTTTAACTGCAATGTGTACGTTACATGTATCTTTAGATTGTAGCTTGATGAGCATCATGACTGATATTTCTAGGGAAAATGTGGGACTCCTTGGACTAACCCGAGTTGGAAGTCGCAGAGTTGTTCAGATTTCTTCTGGCTTCATGATATTCTTCTCTATTTTAGGTTGGTAGAGACAAATCAAAGATTAGCCTGGCTTACACTAGAAGTAAACCAGTTACTCGCCATGTTAGGAAAGATAGTTCCACTTACTTGAGGTGTTTTTTTTTTCGTTTTTCTGCAATCATATGTAGGAAAATTTGGAGCTGTGTTTGCTTCTATACCCTTCCCAATTTTTGCTGCACTGTACTGCATTCTCTTCGGCCTTGTGGGTATGTCGTATACTCTAAAATGAGATTTCATTGCAATGCATTACTCTTGTTCCTCAGTTTACGACTATTTTCCCTTGTTCACAGCTTCAATTGGAATATCATTTCTTCAGTTCACAAACCTGAACTCCATGAGAAATCTTATTATCATTGGACTCACTCTGTTCCTTGGGATATCTGTTCCTCAATTTTTCAATCAATACTGGACTCCTTCGCGGCATGGCCTTGTTCATACTAATGCTGGATGGGTAGGTTTACTTTTCCTCAGCCAACTGTTCTATGCTTTGTCAAAGAACGTGTTAATGTCATGCTATCTGTTTTCAATCTTCTTTTAACTAATTTGAACTTTTGAATTTTGATTTAGTACGTAACCTGTCATCATCAAATAGCTGCGTAGTAGTTTTCTTGCTCTTACTACAAAATTTTCATCTTTGCAGTTCAACGCATTCTTAAATACCTTCTTCTCATCTCCACCAACAGTGGGTTTGATAGTGGCAGTGTTGCTTGACAACACTCTTGATGTAGAAAGGTCAAAGAAAGATCGAGGGATGCCGTGGTGGGTGAAGTTTAGAACGTTTAAAGGAGACAATAGAAACGAAGAATTCTATACTTTGCCGTTCAATCTCAATAGGTTCTTCCCACCTACTTGATCTTAATGAAGATGATCAGGGTAGGTCGGATTTTCTTGGGAGTTGCACGTTCCAGCATTGATGAGTTAGGACTAACAAGCTACTTTTTCCTTGACTACCAACCAATTTTTTTGTGGATCCCATTTGAAATCATGGTCCAACTGTTCAGATTCTAAACCATTTGGTCCATGCTCAGTAGATGCAATAATTGCTACTTTCTAATGAGTAATGAGTTGTGTTACTAGATGTACATGCCTGAACTGAATTTTGTGAATTTACTGTATAGTTTTCTCTTATTGTCCTACGGTCAGAGCACAGCTTGGATTCATGATATTTCATTTTCCAAACATTAATAGAAAGCAAAGCAGGTTCTGTATTTACGACAGGTAAAAAAATTGATGACTGAAAAGGGAGCTTATAGCCCAAAACAAGCAAAACTCTAACCTGTAATTTTATGCATTAATATAGTAGCTGTTTCATCAGCTAAAAGCAGTAAAGCATTAATGATGTATCCTTTATTTTGCAATGATTCCTCTGACCAAAGCCTTGAATGACACATTAGGAAACGATTTCTCCATCTAAAGGCCTTCAACCAACATAAGAATTTAAGTATATTTTATTCTGTTCCGTACGTTGAAGGAAACCAAACCAAAAAGAGAGATAGACACTACAAACGCAAATAGCCCCACAAGGGAATCAGACAAGGTGTGTCACTGCGTTATTAAGAATTTGTTTGGTTTAAGGGTTTTTACAGAAGAATGTTTTCGCGATATATGAAATACAAATAACATTATGAAATTTTTTTTTATTTATTCTATTCATCTATTTTATAGATAGAGTAAAAATATAATAAAATATTAAATACTAAACATTTTTTAATCTTAATTTTTTAAATTTTCACGTAATATTTAAATATGTTTTATATCTTTATAAAAAATATTTTAAAATAAATACTAGAAGATTCTCTTTAAATTAATTTAATAAAAAATATTAAATAAATATTCTCAACATTTTTTTATTTTAATATTGGTTTATTTTTTAGGGTTTGTAAAAACACGAAAGATATAATATAGAAAGGAGTGGGACTTTATTTATGTATTTTCTATATAAAAAATAATAAAATATTAAATATTAATAATATCTAAAATTTAATTTTTTAAATATAAATAATAATTAAATATTTTTTATTTTTATAGAAAAAAAATTCTAAAATTAAAATTAAAATATCTTTTAGAAATTAATTTAAATAAAAAGATATTAAATAAACATTCTCATTATTCTTTCTTAAATATTAAATTTAATTTTTTTAATTTCCTCATCTTTATTGTAATTTTTATTTTTTATTTTATATGAGATCACATCTTCATCCAAGTTCATGTTTTTCATTGACTTTTTTTTACCAACATCATCTTCTTTGTTTGTTATGAATGGTTCTTCATCTGTTTTCTCTTTTTGTATAGTCTCAAATTTCTTTAAATGACTTTAGACTCAAGATTATGGTAAGTATAATTTGTGAAACGCCATTAAATAAACATGACTTTGCTTTTGATTTTCACTTTTTTTTTCTTTTGAATATTAATTTGGATCATGGTGAGATTTTCCGATAACAAATCAATAATGTAATCTTCTTCTACATCTTCCCATAAATCTAACTCATCTAGATAGACTTGTATCATTCCAGCTCATAGTTGATAGTTTTCGTCATTAAAATGTGTAGAATGGAAAAGATGAATAAAATTTTTTGTAAGTCACTATTCCACTTTATGATGGCAAAAACTATGATCTACGGGCTGTAAGAGTGTAAACATATTTAAAATGGCTAAATTATAGAAAGTTATGCAAAATGATTACATGATTGATCTGTTGCCAAAAAATCTGACCATAGCCTAAATCAAAATTAAAAAAAAAGACAAAAATGAAATCATATTAATGTTTCACAAATAATACTCACCATAATTATAACTCTAAAGTCACCAAAGTTTTTTTGGAACTATTAAACAGAAGAAAACAAATAAAAAATCATCCATGACAAACAAAAAAGATAATGTTGGTTAAAAAAGAACACAATAAAAACATCAACTTCAACGAAAAAAGAGGAGAAAATAAGGAAGAAACAAATCTAATACTTAAAATTCAAATAAACAAATATTAAAATAAGAAAGAATGTTGAAAATATTTGTTTGATATATTTTTATTTAAATTAATTTCTAAAAAATATTTTAATTTTTATTTTAAAATATATTTTCATAAAAATAAAAATATATTTAATTATTATTCAGATTTAGAAAATTATAATTAAATTATTGTTAATATTTAATACTTAATTAGATTTTTACTTTAGTGTATTCTTCCATATCTTATTTCTTTTATATTTCTAAAAAAAAGCTTACAAATCTCAGCAAACAGAGTGAAATGAAGGTTGGGTGTGAAATGTTGTTGCTGTTATCAAGAATTAGAATGAAATAGGAAAAAGAAACTCAATATCTTTTAAATACCACTGTCACATATTACAGGAAAAATGCAAGATAACACGAAAGTTAATTATACAAAATACAAACGAATCTGATTGATTCATAATAATATAAACTTCTGTGTTTATTTTGTATACCTAAATGAATTTGATAAAAAAAACTAATATAAAACTGTGTTATTCCATCATCAACTCCATTTAAGTACTTGTATATACTCTATATTTCACTGCTTAAATTTTTCTAAATGATAATTCACTTTGAAGTTCAGTTTTTTAAATGATAATTCGATTAAATAATCATTTCAATTATGATCAACCATAGAAAATATTAAAATAGTCTCAGAAACGAAAAATATATTTCATTTTTCTTACAGTTTTCTAGAAAAATAAGTTTTTTATTTCTTTCGAATTTTATAAATACAGAACATCTCTTTCTTATAAAATATGTGCAATTTTTTTTAAAAAAGTAATTAATTGCGTGACGAAAATAAAGTTGTTAATACTAACAAAAAATATTTCATTTGGATATAGAAGTATAAATTTATTTAAATTATATAACAGAGCAGAACAAATTATCCAGAATAAAAACTTAGAAAGAAAATATAGAATAAAAAATACAAAAGTATCACATGGAGATAACGTAATTTGATAAAGATAAAATGATTTGATTAAAATGCTAATAAACTTTAATTTAAATGCATAATAAAATTTATTAAAATACTGAAATTATAATTATAAGTTCTCTTTCACATTCAACTTTCCTTAAAACTATAATCAATTCTAACATGTGAACTCATTCAACATTATAATAAACACCATATTAGATTTGTATATATAATTACTATAACTAACTCATATATTAAAAATAAAGAATATATGGTTATGTCAAAATTTTAAAAATAGTCAAAATTATGTAATACACTGATACTTTTTTATCATATATATTATTCCAATTTTTTACTTAATAATCTAAGATACAGAGTAATAATCTTTAACAAAATTTTAGTAAACTAATTCTTCACACATTATTCATATATATTTTACTACCATTATTTATCTTACAATTTAATAACATTTTTCTTATAAATCAAATATTTTTAATACTAATAAAACATTGTCTTACAAATTAGACAGATACTTGTAAGAAAATGCAGTGAGTGTACATCAAACTTTAATAAAACATTGTCTTACAGATTAGACAGATACTTGTAAGAAAATGCAGTGAGTGTACATCAAACTTTAATAGCTGAACACATTTTTATGATATCACCAAACTTCTATTTATAGACTGCGAGAGATAAAAAGGTATCATAACAATTTATTGCACACCAATTTATTGCCAAATATTTCTAGAGAAGCAGCATAAAGATGGAAAAAGAACTATAAGTTGGAATACAAAAGAAAACCAAGTTCAATAATTTTGAAGTTGTCCAAGTACAATGGTGTTTAGTGTCTCCCTCATTAAAGGTGATCTAGGCATCACAAACTTGTTATACACATCTTCCATGGTTGGACGAGAAAGTGGTCTTTCATTCAAACAAGCAAATGCCTGTTTTGCAATGAAGACCACCTCCTTAACTACTGGCATCACTGGAGGAGGAAGTCTTTGGTCTATCACATCCTTCAATAGCAAATTTGATATCACTGCTGCTGAAGAGGGTGAATGCACAGAAGAAATGAGGTCTCCTGGATGATTTCCAATTATTATTTCCAAACAAAGCACTCCAAAACTGAACACATCACATCTCTCATTCACTTCCATTGTATAGGCAAGCTCTGCAGTACATCAAATTATGAAAATTATGGTACACAAAAGGTGGCAATGCTTATTTTTGAAACAAATGTAGAGTTTCTTAAGATATAAAAACAATTGAAGGGCTAACCTGGTGCAGCATATCCATAAGTGCCTGCAAACGAAGTTAAGTTGCGTGAATTGGGATTTAGAATCTTTGCTGTTCCAAAGTCAGATATGCGAGCTTCATATTCCAAATCTATAAGAACATTCTTGCTTGATATGTCACGATGAACAATAGGAGGAGAGCAACCATGATGCATATGATACAAAGCATTTGCCACACCTTTGACAACGTTAACCCTCTTATTCCAATCAAACGTTGCTGCATATGTGTCGTTGTTTAGTACTTTATCCAAGCTGCCACCTTCTAGGAATTCATAAACCAAGAAGCAATAGCGTGGATGTTCACAAAACCCATGCAACTTCACAATGTTACGGTGCTTGATTTCTGTCAAGGCTCGAATTTCAGTTGTAAAAGCCTTATAATCAATCATTTCCCTGTCAACTTCAGCCTGAAGTTTTTTCACAGCAACAATCTGGCCAGAGGGTAAGATAGCCTTGTAAACACCTCCAAACCCTCCTTCTCCAATGAGATATTTGTCATCGAAATCATTTGTTGCTTCGATGATACTTTCATACACTAGTTTCCCGTCATAATGCCATATAGAAAAAAGATCTCGAGTTTGTTCTTCTTTCTCTTGCTTTTTGATTTTTCTTGCTTTTCGCCAATGAATATATAATGAAACTCCAACCACAAATAGTGCACCCAAAGCAAGGAATAGTTCCAACATCATGGCCTTTTTATCACGAGGATTGTGGCTCAACAACTGCGGGCAAGGCATCAACCCGGAAGCATAGCCACACAAGTTTTTGTTGTTTTCAAATGAACCGTTACGAAAGGTTGGATTGTCAGGAATTGGACCCTCTAATTGGTTGTTAGACATGTCAACATTTGTCAAACTCGGCATATCCTTAAAACTGGAAGAAATGTTTCCGGAGAGATTGTTGTGGGAGAGGTTCAAGTTTTCCAACATCTTCAATTTTGCAAGTGCCGCTGGAATTTTTCCATTTAAAAGATTCCAACTAAGATCAAGATCTTGAAGATATTGCAATTGGCTAAATTCAGATGGAATGCTTTCCATGAATTTGTTATGGCGTAAGTTCAAGTGAGTTAACTTGAGCAACCTTCCGAGCTGTTTTGGGATTGGACCACTTAAATTATTTGTTGAAAGATCAAAGAACCGAAGTTGCTTTAAGGAACCAATTTCAATGGGGATGTTGCCTGAAAGGTTGTTCTTACTTATGGAGAGTTTAGACAAGTAGGTTAAGTTCCCAAGTTCTCTTGGAATTTTTCCTGTTAGACGATTTGAAGACAGTTTAAGCTCTTGTAACTTAGGTGCCTGGCCCAGCTCTGGGGGTATACCACCGAATAAATAGTTGTATGAGATCATTAGGCCTATGAGATTATGGCATTTGGCCCAATTTGATGAAAGGTGGCCATCAAAGGCATTTCTACTCAGATCAATGTACTCCAAATTTGGATATACACCAAAATCATTTGAAATATTTCCGGTCAGCATATTTTCTGCAAGGTTGAGCCTTCTTAGACTGGAGCAGTTCTTCAAACTTGTTGGAATTGGACCTGTGAAATGATTCTCATTGGCGGAAAAATTTGAAAGTGACCCTCCAAGGCAAATATGTTGTGGCAAAGGGCCAGTGAAATGATTCGAGCTTAGTTGTAAACTTACTAAATTGGTAAGGTTACTAGTTGCTGTTGAAAAACTTCCGGTAAGTTCGTTCCTATGAAGTAATAAGTAGGTAAACTTTGTCAAATTTCTGAAGGTAGAGGGAATAGGTCCAGAAAGGTTGTTTTCTGCAAGGCTAAGCTTTTGTAGATTGACCAAGTTTCCTATGGAAGCAGGAATTGATCCAGAAAGCTTATTTCTAGACATGGACAGTTCACTGAGTTTTGTCAAGTTTCCAAAAAAGGAAGGAATTGATCCATGTAGTTCATTATCACTGAGCTGAAGCGTCCTCAAATTAGCCAGGTCTCCTATAGATGATGGGATTGGCCCGGAAAGATGATTTTGTAACAATTTGATTGTTGTAAGAAAATGAAGTCCTCCCAACTCCTGAGGAATAGGGCCAGAGAGAATGTTGTTAAAGAGGATAAATTGTTTTAAATTTGTCAAGTTTCTAACTGGAGGGATTGTACTAGAGAGATTGTTGGATGATAAATCAAGTATAACAAGATTTTTCAACATTCCAATTGTTGAGGGGATGGAACCAGAAAGTTGGTTTACTCTCAAGAACAGATACTCCAAGTTATGCAGTGCCCCTATTTCTTGGGGGATGGAATCGCTAAAATAATTATGATCCATTTTCAACTGAGAAATTCTGGACATGTTACCAATTTGGCGGGGAATAGGTCCACTGAGGCTGTTGTAACTTAGATACAACCTCAGCAGCTTAGGAAAGGAGGAGAAGTTGAGATTGAGAAGTGTACCTTTTAGTCCAAATTTTGTAACATCTATAGTGGTGACAGAGTTGGATTCATCACAAACTATTCCCATCCACTTGCAAGGGCTAGTAAAAGTAGACCAAGAAGACAAGGAAGCCTGGCTTTGGTTATCAAGGCTGGCTTTCCACTTCAATAGAGCACTTGCTTCAACGGCTCCTTCATAGCCAACCAGAACACTACCATTGACTATAGACACACCAGAAACTTCCAAGGAAGAGAGGCTTAAAAGTGAAAAGAAAAACGTGACGAGAATCAGCTGAAATGTCACAAGCTTTGTGCACATCATGTTGAACTTTGAGGTAAGCGACGAATGCTCACAAAGTTAGTGTTTTACTTTCTGCACTATGTGGTGCCATTGTTGTATTCCTCAGTTCAAGTAGAGTCGACTACTTAATACTATTTGCTTGAAAAAGGACATGCAGTGAGAAACAATGTCGTTAATGAAAAGTTCATTCTAAACTTCGCAATTTTATAACCAAATGCTCATTTATTGTATCTAAGTTTCTCCACATTTTTGAACATGATTTTCATTCCTGCAAATTTAATGTTATTTTACCTGTAAGCCTTGATGGAGATTCCACATCTAATGAATATAAGACTAAATTATATTAATTCTACAGATTTATAAGATTGAAAATACATAAACCTGTATTCATTATATGTTAATAGACAGACATGTTTTTTTACTTGCTGAACTCTTTGCATTTAAGACCAATGAATCTATTCGTGACAAGACAGTTGTGTTGGCCCACACCACACCACATCCTGTACCATTTCACACTCGCCTAACATCTAATGACAAGGTAGACACCACATGATTTTTGTTTCTGAAACAGTCAATCTGAGCTACCAAATTGTACAATTCGCCACAACATTTTCTGTTCACAGAATAAATTACATCTACCAGACCGTTAGATCTAGCCTGTTGGTTTATCACCGACCAATTCATGAGTTTTCCTTTTAAAAATCACAACTTTATATCAAATAACAAAATGAACTATCTTATAACTTCAGTGGAAGTAAAGATTTGAAAATCAAACTACATTTTCTATTGTTGTATATGTGCATCTACATGAAGGGTTGTTCAAACAACTGCCATTTTTATCAGATAACAGAATTCATGTCATTAAGTTTTAGGAATGATGATTTAACATTACCCATTTGATTAGAAAAAAAAGATAGTGTATTATTGATCACAGGCTATTTCTTTTGTTGTTATTCATCCATAAATGTCAAATGCCAAACAACCATCTAGAAGAAGATCTGGACCAGAAATTTTCAATCATCTGAGAAATTTTGCCAATTAACATAAACACCTTTTCAACCAATTTTAGCTCACTTACCTTATTTAAACAAGTATTCGGGTACGTTTCATCATATATTAATTTGTTTTGTAGTTTTTTGAATTTTAATTTTATAAAAGAATGTTAAAAATTATTTTTTAAAGACTAAAATTAAGAAAGAAGGTTGGTCAAGTGCATGAATCCTAATAATGTTACTTTAGGTATGAAATAAACCATCTTAGGAGAAAAATACTATTCACCCAGTATGCATTTAAAGTCATCGAAATTATTACTCATTATTTTCAAAAATAAATAACTTGATAAAAAAAAGTTAGAAAAAAGGGTATGAAACTGATATGAAAAACATAGGATAGTAAAAAAATGAGAATAGAAAAATAAAACAACTCTTAAAGATGTTTTAATTTTAATTTTTATTTTAGAAGATAAAAGAGATATCAACTTCAAAATTTATTTTCGAAAACTATTCTTATCAAATCATTTTTTTATTTTATAATTTAAAAACAGAATTTTTTTTTACTTTTAATAAAAATAGGCTTGACTATAATTCTTTTTATTTTCAAATAGAGACATTTGGTCTTTCTATTTTACAAAATATATAATTTTGATCCAATCTTTAATTTTGTATAAATTATATTTAGTTAGTGAAACCATGTTTTATGATATCTTAAAATTAATATAGTAAGTCAAAAGTTCCAGAATTCAAGGAAATAAAATATATATATTAAATAGTGAATTTTTATCAGAAAATATAGAATAAGAAAATTCCCTATTTTAAAGTGGAGAAAACAGAAGGCAATAAAATTGTATTTAAACTTAAAAAATATATATCATTATTTATATTTTAATTTCTTTCATTCACGAATAATATGATGATGTTGGGTATGGTTGGGTGGACCACTTCTTGCAGCCCAAACATGACACCCACAATTGGAATGTGCTAATTATAGAAAAAAGGAAAATTACTTTTTAGCGAGTTCAGATAGCAAACCATTTTAATTGTGTTAAAAAATCTGGTTTGAGTGAAAATTGTTACAGACAAGTTCGATTTTGGAATTTTAACGTAATCGATAACAAAATCTGACTCTTATTGACCAAGAATTATATTTTATTTGTAATTAAATCTAAAAGATATTAATAGTAAAAATGTGAATCGTATAATTAAATATTTTTTCTCGGAATTACTTGAATAAAAAAATTAAATAATTAAAAACGATTTTCATGTTATTTTATTTATTTTAATAATAAGTAATTTTAAATAACTTTTAATAACCGTAATAAACACTGTAATTAAAATTGTTGTTACAGATATTTTGCAAAACTTTGGGGAGAGTATTGGCTATTCTTCTAATCACCATTGAGATAGTTGATTTTCTTTTATGAAAAACTATTTTAACACCCAGTTAATAATCTCAAATACTAATAAAATATAAAATTATATTTTTAATTAAAATATAAATTGTAGTATTGAAGACATGGTACTCTTCTTTTATATAGATACTATTCTTCAATTTGAGTTGTGGTAGATTCACTAATATCAACAACTATTTACTTTGCTTTTATTTTTCGTCCTTGTGGGTTATGAGGAGGTTCAGTCTTTCACACAGTCTTTAAGAAAAACATTTATCTTTACGAAAATTGTTACAGACAAGATATACAATACATACTTTTTAAGAACTTCACCAAATATTAATCAGAGTGTCAATAAATAAATACAAGACCACATACTCCTATCTTAAGCTTAATGAACCTATGTTGAAGCAAAATAAAACAAAAATGTGAAGAAAGAAAAGAAAAAAAATAAGACAACATAGAAAACGTAAGGAAAGACATGGAAAAAAACGAAGAAACTATGAGTACAGTGGAAAATCTTTGGGTAGCAAAGATTTTTGAATCATTAAACTTTGTCTCCGTAGAAGACATCATCAGCATAAGAAATTAAGTTGTCCTTTTCCTTCTCTCTTCTTTAACAACAAATACGGAAAAAGAAATGGCATGAAGAATCATTGATTACCTCAAGGAAAGCATGATTAAAGGTTTATATAAGGGAGCCAGCTGAAGATGGCATTTTCCATCTTCAAATTTTTCCTGAAAACTAAACCAGTTGAAGATGGCATCTTCCATCTTCAAACTTTTCCTATCATCAGTCATTCTTTGTACTATGTTGCAGCCATACACTCAAGCTCTTAGAAAGGCAAGCATGTTAATCTTCAACTCCTATACAGTAGCCACTGTTTCACCACCACAATTCAAGTATCTGATTCATACAATATTTCACAATTTTTTTTTGCTTTAATTTGATTCTTTGTAGCAGACCTATATTGTATACTTGGGACAACATTCTCATGGTCCAACTCCTTCCCTTCGTGATCTTGAGTCAGCCACAGATTCTCACCACGATTTACTGGCTCCAGTCTTGGGAAGGTATATACAGAATCTTTTAGCATTGCTTCAAGTCCTATGCATAAAAAAACGTTGTTGAAGGATGATAACTCACTTTGAGTACTTTCATAGAACAAGATTAGTTTCAAAAACATCTGAAAACACCATTTACAATTATGTGTTTCAACACGATAAACCATATAGAACATGACCTGAAGATTACTTGATGATGATCAGAAACATTCTTGTGAATGCTTTGGTCCTCATGAATGATCTCTTGACAGTTTTTCGTGACCAGACAATGCAGAGTGCATATAAAAAAAAGAATCCAAGAACTTCTTTTTATCCTGTGATGTTAGCTAGTTGATTACTTGAATAGTTTTTTTTTTTTTGCCACAGCCATGAGAAAGCAAAGGAAGTAGTGATATACTCGTACAATAAGCACATCAATGGCTTCGCTGCATTACTTGAAGAGGAAGAGGCGTCAGAGATTGCAAGTGAGAAAAATTATTACCATGGTTTTATTGTTTTGCAGTATATTTTGCAGATCTTTTAGGCATAATTGGAGTTGAAGGGATAAGTACCCATATATGTTTGGATGTATTGGTGCAGAAAAGCCAAGTGTAATTTCTGTATTCTTGAGCAAAGAGTATAAATTGCACACTACCAGATCATGGGACTTTCTTGGGCTGGAAAAATATGGAGGAATTCCTGCAGAATCTGCTTGGTGGAAAGGAAAATTTGGAGAAAATACAATTATTGGCAATCTGGATTCAGGTAAACACTACACTTCATAACATAAGAGAATTTGGATATACAATATCTAAACTCAAAATGAAATATCTATAATAAATTTGGTTAATGTGATTGAAAAAAAAAATTAAATTGATTGAGTGATATAATGTTTCCAAATTTTCATCATATATATTTATAAAAAATTCAAATGTACTAAAAAAAATTATAGTATAAATATTTCTTCCATACATTTATATACATTAATATTATCATAATATTTGTTAATGAATTTTTCAATCATACATATTTTCTATAGTAATATTGATAATGTTATCTAAGTTGAAATTATAATCATGATATTAATTTAACCTAAACAATCAATTACTTATTAATTTTTGTGAAAAAATATACTAGGCTTGTATTAATGGACAGAATATCTTATGGAGGGTAAATTGATCATTCACCCCACTTCTTCTCCTTTTCTAGCGCGAAAGAACAAAAACAAACACTCACATTCCACACTTTCAAATCACTATATCTATTGAAACAAACATATATAAAGAGAAATATTTTTCAACCTTTTTGGAAATACATTTTTGCTGACCCATTATTTATTATGTGAAATTCAGAGGATGTGTTATTATTTTTATTTCTATTGATTTTATCTTAAAATCTTTCCCTGATATCTTATTAATTAATAAATAAAAAATTGTACCTTTTTTATATGTTTCTAAAATAACAAATTTATTTATCTTTTAGTTGATTTTTTTCTTCTCAAACAATTTTTTTTATCGACAAAATTTCTTCTAAAATAATAAGAACGTAATTAAAAGCATATTATAAGAATATATACTTTTTTTTAATCTTCTTCGCATTAAGGTTGGAAAGGCAATGAAAAGAGAGGGGAGAATTAGAGAATTAGAATTCTTTAAGCTGTTATCATAAATTTAAACTTTTAATTATGTATTAATAAATTATTAGACCCTAAGATGAAAAAATGTTAGGCTAAATAAATACATTTTCCTCTTCCATTTTTTTTTACATCTCTCCCACCTCACTATTTTAGTATGAGTTAATTCCATCAAATGCTTCTTCGCATTTTAAAATATCTTTTATATAAAAGTAAAAGTATAATTATTATTTAAATGTAGAAAATTAAGAATAAGATATTTTAATATTTAATATTTTATTATATTTTTACTTCATATATAAGTATATAAATAAAATAGATGACAAACTTATCAAGATAATATATATCTTATGTTTCAAAAATATATTTCCAAAATTAAAAATCCAAAAAAAAACTTTATATTCACATTTCCTAATATAATATAAAAAATTGGTTTTATAAAATTAATTTAGACACAATTTATTTTTTAATATGGAATTAGAGTTAAGAAACCTTATTATTTCATCCATTATTTCCATTTAATTTTTCAACAAGAGGGTAAGGATAAACAAACTTTATGTGATGTATGAGTGTAAGTTGTATAATCAAACTTTGTGTATCTCATTAAAGTATATTAAATCCTAACCAAAGAGTTTGTAGTATATTCTTATACTAACTCATTTTTGTTGAACAGGTGTTTGGCCGGAACACACAAGTTTCAGCGACAACGGATACGGTCCCCTGCCATCAACGTGGCGAGGGAACGGGATCTGTCAGATCGACCACTTTGCTCCTTCAAACAAAACATTCTGTAACAGGTCATTCTCTCTCTAATAATTTCACTAAACACAATCCTTTCATAGTTTTTATGAAATTTTAAAATGTTAATGTGCGAGTTAGTGTAAACAAGTGTAGCATTTATGTATACATTTTCGTCAGCATGAAATTGTTGCACAATACACATCTATGTTACGTGATGAATCAGGAAGTTGATTGGAGCAAGAATCTTTAGCAATGGTTACGAGGCAGGGCATGGGAAACTTGATCCTTCAAAACGCACGGCACGTGACTTTGTTGGCCATGGCACCCATACCCTGTCAACTGCTGCTGGTGACTTTGCTCCCGGTGCAACTATCTTTGGCAATGGCAATGGCACTGCAAAGGGTGGATCCCCAAAGGCTCGTGTCGCTGCATATAAAGTTTGTTGGTCTACAAATGATGCTGGTAGCTGCCATGAAGCAGACATTCTACAAGCGTTTGATCATGCCATAAATGATGGTGTTCATGTCATCTCTGCCTCTTTCGGTGCCTCTAATCCTTACATTGAAGCCTTCTTCACAGATGGGGTTTCCATAGGGGCATTCCATGCAGTTGCTAGAAATATAGTTGTCGTTTGCTCTGCTGGGAACGATGGACCAGCGCCTAAAACTGTCACAAATGTGGCACCCTGGACCTTCACAGTTGCTGCCAGTACAATAGACAGGGATTTTCTCACCAACATTTCTCTCGGTAAAAATCACCACCTTAAGGTAACATTACATCTTTCTTTTATTATTAAATGGAACAGACATGCCTCGTCAATGCAAAACTTCTTACGTTGTGAATCAACCAGTAACCGTTTATAAATTTTAGCATGATGATTTATAGGGTAGTTATTATCAAAGTCAGCAAAACTTATCATATATGACAATTTGTGACTAGATGATATAAACAATATAATTTATTCTCTTGGGACATGATCAGTGTAAAGGAAAAACCATGTTGCATATAATCTGGTTTAATTGAATTGTATGTATGAATATCAGGGAGCCAGTCTTAATAGAGGCTTACCATCATGGAAATTTTTTCCATTGGTTCATGCTGCCAATGCTAGACTTCCTAATACCACAATTGATGACGCGTAAGCTCGAATTCCCCAAGCTTGCTTCTAATATTTACTTTATTTGTTAGATTATTTTTACTTCTTGTTTCCTATCTGAGTGTGTTACTACTGTAGTCGAATTTGCAAACCGGGAACACTTGATCCTACCAAAATAAAGGGAAACATATTGATCTGCGTTCGACTTGATAAAACAACATCAGTAGCTCAGGGTTACGAAGCTGCTAATGCTGGCGCTGTGGGAGTGTTCGTGGTCAATGACAAGAAAAGTGGCCATACACTTCTCGCCGAGCCTTATCCTATACCAGGTGCAAATGTGGATGCCTATAATAAGGATGAGGATATAGATGAAAGTGAATGGTTAGCAAAAGGAGGTTCCGACAACAATAATAGCAGGTAACCAATCATATTTCACTGTATAGTTCAATTTGGGATTCACAGTGAATTTCTCAAAGATAAAATACATGAATATTTATTTACAGTCATCTAAATTGTTATTTTAAGGCCGTTTTAGATTTTCTGACCTGAATCTAAATACACTCTTTAAGTGTTGTTTCATTTCAATGTTACATTCTAAAAGTAATTGAAGCAAATGAAAAACCTCATACAAAAATTACACTGCAGGAAACTTGCTGCTTACATGACTGTAGCAAGAACATATTTAGGAATAAAGCCTGCTCCAATTATGGCAGGATTCTCATCCAGGGGTCCCAATGCAGTGCAACCACTGATACTGAAGGTTTATAATTTATCTCATCATCATGATTTATCTGTTTCATTTTCTTAAGTTGAATACTTAGTTCTTTGTTTCAGCCTGATGTAACTGCCCCTGGTGTGAACATATTGGCGGCTTATTCACTAGCCACAAGTCCATCAAATCTACCATCAGATAGACGCCGTATTCCTTTCAATATGCAACAGGGAACTTCTATGTCGTGCCCTCATGTTGCTGGCATCGCAGGTCTTCTCAAAACTCTTCACCCTGATTGGAGTCCAGCAGCTATTAAATCAGCCATTATGACTACTGGTAAGTTGGCAAAAAATATATCTTTCCATTCTTTTTCTTCTATTGACATCATGCAATATTTAACAAAATTAGATCACATACCAAAAACAATACACTTCTTAGATGTGACCCCATTATGCAGCTGATTCTGTTAAATAGAGAATGAAATAAGATGGATGAAACTTCTTGTAAATGAGAACAAACTTCAATAGCACGTTGTGATTCAGGATCTAAAAGTTTAATTAAACCTAAAATCAATATTCAAAATAAAGATCTTGTTATAGATGTCGAAAAAAGAGAAACTTTGCACTTAAAATTCTGGAAGAGCTTTTCTTAATAGAAACTATTCTCTTTCTGTAGCTACCACACTAGATAACAACAACCTACCGATTCGGGACGCATTTGATCAGATAGCAACTCCGTTTGATTATGGCTCCGGACATATTCAGCCTAACCTTGCAATGGACCCTGGACTTGTTTATGATATGAGAACAAGGGATTACTTGAACTTCTTATGCGCTCATGATGACAACCAAAATTTTCTCAGATACTTTAACCGCATCTCGTACAATTGCCCAAAGTCCTATAACATTGAAAATCTCAACTATCCTTCGATCACAGTAGCAAATCGAGGGATGAACCCTATAAATGTTACTCGTACAGTTACCAATGTGGGGACTCCAACAAGCACATATGTTGTGAGAGCTAACATATCTGAAGGATTTAAGGTTCTTGTTGAACCAAGTTCATTGACTTTTAAGAGTATTGGAGAAAAGAAGAGATTTTGGGTTATTCTTCAGGCAACGAGTTGGCCCAGTCACGGTTTTCCAGTATTTGGGAACTTGTCTTGGACAGATGGAAATCACACAGTAACCAGTCCTATTGTAGTCCTTTAACCTCAGAAATTACTCTCAGGAACAATATCATTACCATTTGAGTATGTGTTTGTGTTTGATGTTATTAGGATGCAAGTCTTAAGTGCTTTTTATTATTTGAATGTTGTATCGAACTTCGTTTCTTTGGAGCTGTGTTTATCAGGCACACTCAAAATCTTGTATGGAGCTTATATGCTATGATAAATCAAACTAACAAGTAGCAACAAACTGTTGTAGAACTGAATAATGATGGTTCATGTTTTTCCTTTCAGCATTCCTATCATGGTGAAGAGTGTAGGGTGTGTCTCACTTCATGCAATATCCCTTCTTCCTCAAAAAATATGAAACATAAATCACCACCTCCATCTGTGCTTAATACTTTTATCTGTTTGTTACTTTATTTCTCAACTTGAATTTTTTTAAGGAAGAAGCTTCATGAAGATACCTAATAAAGTGATAATATCTTTATTTTTTTTAGTTAATTCATCTTTAAAATATTTTATATTTTAATGTAAAAGTGTCTTATTGGCATTGATATTGGATGAGTGTTTTAAAAAAGTAGGGTGTTTGTGTATCATATTTGTTTTAATGCTTCAAACACATCACTCTTCCTTTGACGAAGTGAATCCTGACCCGCCGTTTTAGTTCATCAATAAAGGATACTTGTTTCCACCAAGGGATTCAGTTTGAAGTGTCACATACATCAGAATTGAACACCTCGAGCTTGTCCTTGGACCTGGTTAGAGAATCAGACATTTAATTATTGTTTTGATTAGTAAGAGAATTGTTTAGAAATGAAAATGAATAAATTCGATGTTCGCACGTTATATTAGGCTAAGAGTAAAACTTTTATTTTGTACAATAAAGATTAACCTATTTTTAGGAAAAAAAAATAACAAAATATAATGATCATGCTTGATTTGGGATGTAAGAATTAAGTAACGTTATTTTTCGAATATGGATTTAATGTTCTTTGTTTAACTTCCCTTTTCTAACCTTTTTGCATCACATAAAATGTACAAGTTGTGAGAAAAAGTTACCAAATAAACTTTAAATATAATATATTTGAGAATAATATATGAAATAAATAAAAAATACGTTTATTTATTATATAAATAAAAATGATAAAAATATATAATGTTTGAAAAGAAATCAAAGAGAAATGTATAGATGAGTTGATAATGACTTTCTTTTATTCATGAAACTTAAATCGTGTAAACAAAATATGATTTGAATTTGAATAAAAAATGTACTTGTATTATCAATTACTTTGAACTAGAATATATATTTATATTATTAATTTAATTATTTATTTTTTACAAACTAAAAATAGAAAAGTTGATCACCCATCAACTCATTGATGTAATTATAAAAAATGTTTCATAAGCTTTAATATATTAATTATTGTATCATAGAAAATCATTTTTTATAAAATTTAATTCCTTAGTTGATTAATTTAATCAAAACATATATTTATCGTAATTATTTTAATTATAATAATTAATTTTAATTTAAATAAAAAATAAATAGAAAAAAATGTGATGTTATGCCACAACATCTGCCACTATACTTGCAGATACCTCTTTTAAAATGACATTCATAACTAAAAAAGTTAATACGAATACAATTATTTTAAAAAACTAAAGGTATGGCATGCATATGGGTCATGTTCCTAAAAATGAAAACATCATTGTGTGAATTGATTAACTTTGGGCTCTCTTTTCATTTTTCTTTTTTGAAGTGATCAAATAAAGAGTGAAAGCAAAAAATATATCAATACTCTTTCCTTTCACACTTTGACCTTTATTTACAAGGGCTGTTACATCAGAAAAGTTGATTTATAAGAGCTATTACATCAGAAAAGGATGAGGCTATGGAAACCTCAAATTTTCAAACAAGCCCTAGAGTGAAAAAGGCATCTATCACAATTTCCATAATGCAAATCCACAAGTGAAACTCACCAAAGTGGCTCCACCATCCTATGGACCAAACCTTAGAAGGGCTCCACTAGTTTCGTGAAACATCACAGATTAAATATCTTCCCTACTTGACCGCATCTCCCATTTCTAGCCCGGCCAAGACATGCAGCAACTTAAATCTGGCTAGTTCCTTCCTCCCTCAGAAATGCTTATCAACTACATCCACCTATTAGTCTCACTTCCCTTGATCATGCACTTCGCTTTGCAGCAAGGTTTTTCAAATAATTGCAGCGAGTATGTTATATTTTCATTTAGGCTGTACCAAATATCAGAATGGAATTGCAATCATGACCAAGAACGAAATTTAAAACCTTAATTGCCTACAATCAGACATACAAGGCAGAGTGACTAGGGACAACAATAAACCAGTTATTTGTAATGAATTTCGCTAATCCTTTAACCCACCCTATAAATTTAGTAATTATGTTTCTTATAGGCCAAGTTCATGCCACCAAGATTTTGAGCTGATACTGTTTTTCCGGAGCAGCATAGTCTGCCCTGTTTCTTCTTTATGCTGTAATTGCAAGTAGCTTCTGGTAATAGTCATTATATATTTCAATGGTCCATTATTCTAGGGATGTTATGATACTCCTATCTAATCCAGGTTGATACAGACAAATCAAACATGAGTATATAAAGTTTCGATCTTTTAAAAGTACATAATAGATTGAAAATTTTGAGTAATTTGCAGTTCAATACGATTTTTCCACCAAGACACCAAGGTGATCCTCATTAGGACGAGGATAAATGGCGTTTGATTTAAAAGAAAACCCTAGCCTTTGCTTTGAAAATTAAAAAAGAGTTGAAATTAGATTCAGAACAAAAGAATGAAGCCTCAGATAATGTGAAAATGTGCATCATACACCGTACAAAGAGTATGGTTTTAAGACGGCACTTGCTACAAGCATAAATCATCATTGGCTTCGATGAATCACAATTCATACACAGAAAATAAACCAAAAGGCAAAAGCTATGATAAGTTTTCAACGATCTGCAATGGCAGAAATTGTTTGGGGAAAGAGAGATTAACAAGGCATGAGATGCAGTACAACTACGCAAAGGGAGTTTACGGAACAAGCACAGAAAATGGAAGACCAACCAAACGACGCCGTAACGAAGACGGCTTCCTCTGTGGCATTGCAACCCCAGAGAGGAGAAGAAGAAGGAGACACTATTTATATAGTCAGCCAAGTAAACCCTATAACTCTTTTCTACGGTGAACCCTATTGTAATTAGAGCTGTCAAAACGGGCGGCCGGCCCAGCTTTGCTCTACGGCTAAGTTCAAAAATCTGATAGTCTGCACATTGCCTATATTTTAAAACGGCCACAATTTTTAGCTCTGGCCTAGCTCTATGTTAGGCCAACTGGCCAATCGGCCATTTTTAGCCTAATTAAAAATTGAAAAATATTACAATATATCTATAATATAATTTTTTATCAACAATATAAATATAAATATATAATATATTTACATGAATGTGTGTTTAAAGCTGTTTACATTTGAACAACTTGTAAAAAAACTTAAATCACATACTAAGTACTTCCAAAAGAGTCAAGCACCTACTAAATAACATATCCATACATAATATAATATTTTTATATCAACAGTAAATAATATATAAATAGACAATATATTTATATGAAAGTTTGTGCAAAATTGTTTACATTTGAGCAACTTATAAAACAAATTTAGATCGTCTACTAAGCACTTCCAAGACAGTCAAGCACTTCCAATACTCCAAGAATTGTTTACTCGCAAAAGATAATACCCAATTAGTTAAAAATGTTTATATAAATATAGATTAAAAAAAATGTATGAACATTTACTAAGGACCTCTTTAGATATATTATTTCCTTGACTAGTTTGCTCGCTAAATAATTGTATCTCTTCCACTTCTTTTTCATCTATATTTATTTGACAATACACAAAAAAATCAGCAATTAACATTTTTATAATGAGTATAAATAAATAATATATCAAGATCAATAATAATATAATTATACCAGAAAGTCCAACTTGCTCATAACCATACAACCCATTACGAGTACAAATGAGGGCTTGAACATTGGCAGGGAGTAAACAATTTCTATACTTATTCAAGATGCGACCACCACTGCTAAATGAAGATTCTGACGCCACTGTTGTGATTGGTATGCTTAAAATGTCACAAGCCATAATTGCAAGCTGAGGAAACCGATGCTTATTCAACTTCCAATATTGGAGGGCATCTAGATTTTCACCAACAATACATGATTCACTCAAGTAAAGGTCAAGTTGAGACTTGCCATCATTTGAAGTGTTTTTATTATTTCTTGATGATAATAAGCCTACAATTAGATAACCAAAAGTAGAATTTAATAGAATCTTATATATATATATATATATATATATATGAATGAAAATAAACTATATTATTACTATAGGTTACCTGAAGAATTGATGATGAGAAATTACTCCTTGCCATTTGATAAGAAGATTTCATGTCTTTTGCACTAGTTACTGTAGATGAAGTTGATGTAATGGTTTGCTTTAGGTATTCGGCAAAGAGATTGTACAAACTATCCTTCACCTTATTGACCCTTTCTTCGTAATCAAATGGATAAAGCCTCTTATAACAGAAACTTATGAAATTTAATTTTGTCTTTGGGTCAAGAACACATCCAAATGCAAGAGTGACAGAATATTCATTCCAATATTTATCAAACTTGACCTTCATCCTTGTTGCCATATCTCTTATTACCTCATCTTCACTAGTCAAATTTGTATTCAATCCCATTTCTATAATAGAACTTGAAGGAAAGAGGAGTAGTGCAGTAGAGGAGATGAAAGAGCTTGTGAGAAAGAAAGAGAAAAAATGAAGAAGAAAACAAAGACTCTGAGATACTAGGGTTTCTTTCTTTGGTATGACAATATAACAATTAAGAACAAAAATTTAATATAAAAAATAAACAGGCCAGCCCATTAGCCTACGGGCCAGCCTGGCCTTGGCCTATATGGGCATCGGGCCAAATGGGTCAGGCTAAAAAAAACCTATTGTTATATAGGCCACAATTTTTTAAGCCTAGCCTGACCTGAATCATAGGCTATACGGGTCAGCCCATCGGGCCAGACCTATTTTGACAACTCTAGTTGTAATATAACGCTATATTTATAGATTTTACACTATATTACAAAAAAAAAGTCAGATTTAATAGTTTATAGAAATAAAAATAATTAAAATTACTTAAATAAAATCGTATATCAAACAAATTTAATTAATTCATAAATTAGTGAAAATAACTTTAAACTTATTTGTTTTGGTTCGTTGAACAAGTCCTTATAACCAGATCGTTCCTTCAATCTAGGATTTGCATTAGAATTTGTACGTAAATTTAAACGTTGGATCTCAAACCTTGAAAACTTTAAAATTGAAAATTTTCTAAATAAAAAAAATTACTTACGTATCGGATACTTAAATTATATCTCATTGTTAAGATATTGTATAAATAAGTTATTAACATATCACTTATATAATTACTAAGAGATAATTTCTAACAATTAAAATTTACAAACAAAATTCTAAAATTTTTAGATATATACACCAAAAAAAGTAGTATCTTTTTATTAAATATGTTTTTAGTTTTATATTCTTTTGTCAAACTTAATTTTGATTTTTGTGTTTTAAAATTTAGTTAATTAGTTTTAAAACTTTAAATATTAAATTTAGGTATAAAAATTATTAATATACTATATTATGTAAATTTTATAGAATCGTCACTAGGTATGAAGTTTAGATATAACTAAAAGAATAAAATCACGTATTTTTTTTAATATAGAAAGTTAAATTCATTAATTTAAAAAGTATTAGCAAAAGAAAAAGTACAGGAATCAAAAAACCAAAAACATTGCTCTCTCCCTTAAAATCACACTATTTATTTGATGAACCAAACATAAGAATTCCAGAAATGACATAAAACACGCTCCAGAAAACATGAATATAAGAAAACCTTACTGCACAGCAGAGAACAAGGTTCAATTATTCACAAGTTGAGCAAGTGTGATGATGGAGAGTGAATCGAGAGAAGATGATTTTGGCATGAGAAAATCGTTATACACTTGTTCCATGGTTGGACGAAAACGTGGACTTTCATTTAAGCAAGCAAATGTTATTTTGGCAATCAATATCACCTCCTCAAGAACTGGCTTCACTGGAAGGGGTAACCTTTGGTCCAACACATCCTTTAACAGCAAATTATACGCTGATGATGTTTCAGAGGATGAAAATAACGATGAAACGAGATCTCCTGGATGCTTTCCCATCATTATTTCCAAACAAAGCATTCCAAAACTGAACACATCACATTTTTCGTTCACTTCAATAGTGTAAGCAATCTCTGTAATTGACCAAGTACATGAAAACAATATTATACAATAAGTAGCAGAAGAACTTGTTACTGAAACATGTATAGAATTCAATTCTTAAGAACAAAAAGAGTCTCACCTGGTGCAGCATACCCATATGTGCCTTGAAACGAGGTTAAATTGTGTGAATCAGGATTCAGAATTTTAGCTGTTCCAAAGTCAGAAATGCGGGCTTCGTATTCCGAATCTATAAGAATATTCTTGCTTGATATGTCTCGGTGAATAATAGGTGGAAAACAACCATGATGCATATGGTACAAAGCATTTGCCACACCTTTAACAACCTTTACCCTCATGTTCCAATCAAACATTGTTGCACGTGTATCATCGATGACTACTTTATCCAAACTACCCCCTTCAAGGAACTCATAAACCAAAAAGGAGAAACGTGGGTGTAAACAATATCCAAGTGACTTCACAATGTTACGATGCTTGATTTCTGCCAAGGCTTTGACCTCAGTCATAAAAGCTTTTAAATTCACTGTTTCTTCATTGGGTGCAGCATTAAGCTTTTTCACAGCAACAATCTGTCCTGTGGGTAATTTAGCCTTGTAAACAGATGCCGACCCTCCTTCTCCAATGAGATATTTGTCATCAAACCCCTCCGTGGCTTCAATGATATTTTCATACACTAATTTTCCATCATAACTCCATATGGCATGATGTTCCTGAGTTTTTTCTTCTTTGGCCTCCTCCTTTTTGCCTTCTATTGCTCTTCTGTAGCGAATACATAAGAAAACTCCAACCACGAGTACCACTAGAAGTAGAGCACCCAAAGTAAGGACTAATGCCAACATGGTGACATTTCTTTTCTCTTTACCATTACGACTTCTGCAAGGCACCAAACCGGAGACATTTCCACACAAGCCTTTATTACCTTTCAATGCATCAAATGGAGCATTGAGAAAGGCTCGACTGTTAGGAATTGGACCCTCCAATTGGTTGTTAGATATGTCAACGTTTGCCAAAACATCCTTAAAATTAGATGGAATGGCTCCAGAGAGATTGTTGTGTGAGAGATTTAGCGTTTCCAATCTCTGCATACTTGCAAGTGCTGATGATATTTCTCCATTTAACAAATTGAAACTAAGATCAAGACTTTCAAGAGATTGCAAACGGTCAATTTCCAAGGGAATGCTCTCTGTCAATCTGTTGTTGCTCAAGTTCAAGTGAAGCAACTTGAATAACTCTCCCAACTGTTTGGGAATTGCACCATCTAAATTATTTGCTGAAAGCTCCAAAGTGTCAAGGCTTGACAAAGCACCTATTTCTATAGGTATGGTGCCGGAAAGTTCATTGTTGCTTAGTGATAACTTCAACAAAGAGGTCAACTTCCCGAGTTCTTTTGGAATTTTCCCTGTTAAATGATTTGTAGACAAGACAAGTTGTTCTAGTTTGGGTGCCTGGCTGAGTTCTGGTGGTATACTACCAGATAAGTTGTTGTTGGGCATTATAAGGCTTGAGAGAGCAGGACACTTTGCCCAATTTGGGGAAATGTGGCCATAAAAGTTATTCCTACTCAGATCGATGTATGTCAACGATGGATAAACACCAAAATCATCTGATATATTTCCACTCAACTGGTTTCCATCTAGTCTGAGTCTAAAAAGAGTGGAGCAATTTTTCAGGCTTATTGGAACTGGGCCAATGAAATTATTATCTTCAGCAGAAAATGCGATTAGTGACCCACCAAGGCAAATTTGTTGTGGCAGAGGGCCAGTGAAACTATTTTTACCAAGTTGTAAGTTCATTAAATTGGTGAAGTTATTCATTCCAGGTGGTAATCTGCCTTCAAGTTTGTTTTGTAACACATTAAAAAAGATGGGGTTTGTCAAATTTCCTAAGGTGGAAGGAATAACTCCGGAAAGATTGTTCATGGCAAGTTCTAAGGCCTCTAGATTGACCAAGTTTCCAAGGGAGGGAGGAATTGGTCCAGAAAGCATGTTAGAGGCCAAGGACATATTGACCATCTTTGTCAAGTTTCCAATATGGGGAGGAATTGGTCCTGTAAATCTATTTTGATCGATTTCAAGAACACGCAAATTGGTCATGTCTCCTATGAAGTGTGGAATTGGGCCAGAGAGACTATTTTCTTGGAGCCTGAGGAATTTTAAATTTGTCAAGTTTCTAATTGAAGGGTGGATTGTACCATTGATAGAGTTATGTTGCAAATTGAGTTCAACAAGGTTGGCCATCCTTCCAATTGTTGGAGGAATGGTTCCAGAAAGGTGATTTGATTCAAATAACATAAGCTCTAAGTTCCTCAATTCTGCAATTTCCTCGGGAAGAGGGCCAGAAAGGCTATTGTATTTCAAGTTTAGAATCTTCAAGGTAGCCAACTTCATCATGGAAATGGGGATTGGACCACTAAAATTATTATTATTCATTTTCAACTGAGACACTCTGGACAAGTTAGCAATTTGGTGAGGAATAGTATCACTGAAACTGTTGTCACTAACATCCAGAGTTAGTAGGTTGGGAAAGGATGAGAAGTTGAGAGTGTGAAGAGTACCTTTTATGCCATGATTTGCTACATTTATAGTGGTGACAGAGTTGGATTTGTCACATATGATTTCTTTCCACTTGCAATGACTCACACCTCCGCTCCATGAAGACAGAGAAGCTTGGCTTTGGTTTTCAAGGCTAGCTTTCCACTCAAGTAAAGCACCTGCTTCCCTCACTTGGTTTTCATCAGTGGTGGCAGCAAAAGAAAAAATGGTGAAAAGTGGGGAGAAATGGAGGCCTAAAAGTGAACAGAAAATTAATGAAAGCTTAGTGAAGACCATGTTTGAGGTACTTGGTGATTATGGTATAGTATGATACAAAGATGTTGGACACTGAGAGAGTTAATATAGTGAAATAGTGTAGCAGAAAAGCTTCTCAGGTTCAATGTGAACGTTCGTACATAAAGGATTGACCAAAAATGCATTGTGTTAAAAAAATTTGTGTGAAAAATTATCATGCAAGATATTCTTTTCAAATTATTATTACATACCAGATACAGTAATGGCAACGGGAGGATAGAGGTGGCAAATTTTCACTCCTCGTAGTTTTTTAAATAAAGTATATATCGAATATTTCAAATCCTCATGAAAATAAGATGGTTACGTGCGTGAGCACTAAAATTTTATATATCATTATTTTTAATTTACGTAAAAACTTATTTTAACTTATGAATATATCCTTACTTTTGTCGCTTATAAATGTTTAGAAAAAGATTTATTCAAATATATCCATAAATTGAAATAATCATATCTCAATGTTATGCTCATCAACTTAAATGAAACGTTTTCTGCAATCAAATAGTGTTTTAATTACTTTTGCCTTGACTCAAAGTCACAATAGGGTTGTTAGAGGATGACCAGTACGTGTCTAACGTGTTATATTATAAATATTCATTATTTATTAACTATTATTAATAAGTTTTTTAAAATAATTAAATTAAAATTATTAGTAAAAGAAATAGTAATATTTTAAATATTGTTTAGAATTTAATTTTATTTATATATTTTTTATTTATTTTCATACTATTTTTAAAAGATTAATTTTTTGAAATTTATATTTTATAATTCAATTTATCTAAATTTAATTTTTAAAAAAATTAAATTTATTTATACAATTTCTTTTTATAAAATTTTGTTTAAATTATATTTTAAAATTAATTTTTATTTAAATTTATATTTTAAATAATTTTATTTAAAAAAAAAAATAAGAATATTCATATATACTAACAGATATATAAAATTCTGTGAATATCTTTTTTCAGATACTCAATAAATAACATGATGAGTCGGGTAATTACGATTCTTAGTCATTGGTATACCATTCCTAGACATTGCCATACCAATCAACACAACATGATTGAATTATAGATTTTTTCACATTTCTACTTGGACAATGACACAAATAATATCTTAATCAGATAAGTAAATTCAACAAATATGACATTTTATATAATTTCTAAATAGCAACTTTAAAAGATTCCTTAACCTTTTTCTTTTTTAAAGTTCTCTCTTTTTTATATTTTATTTTATTTACTTGATAAAATTTGACTGCTAGACATCCCATTTTTTTATTTATCCTTTTTCTTCATTAATATGATTTTATTTAAATTGGGTTCTAGGCAAACAATGATGGACATTACGTTATTCTTTATTATTTTATTGTTTTATATTTTATATATTATTTTTATTTATCCAAATAAAATTAGGGTTACACTTTTCACACCTTTCTCACTACCATTATTAACATCAGAATCCAAATTGTGGGAACCATCAGATATATGATTGATGACTAGATGGGTTCTCTTCTAACAAGATACTGATCTCAATACAAAAATGAAGTTAGATGTTCTTGTTAAAGTTGCTTTTAGTCCCTTTCTTATCCAATGAATAATGTAACAACATGTGTGGGAATGGTTACTTTTAAGAAATAATTGTTTTATTAAAAAAAACATGTTAAAAAACATTTCCTTCAAAAACCTAAAAAGATAAATTATTATTTTTCAAAATGGATCAAATTAAATAGGAGTTTGAACTTCTAAATCACCTGTTACTTCGTTATTTTTAATTAATAATAAGACAAACTCAATTAAAGATATAAGATTTTAACATTAAATAAAAACAAAATTTTCTACAAAAAATTCTGAAATTTATGAAAAGATTTCAAATTTAATTAAATCTATTCATATTATTTATAGGATTATAATGGTAAGAGGCTCGAGTCATAATCTTAACTTTTTAAAAGATTAATATCAATATCGATTCTTAAATATTTCTTCCCTCTCATATAGCAGTTTTAATTTCTTATAAAAAGTTTAAATTGAATTTCTCAGTTTTTAATAAAACGTTCAGCTTATTTTTATTTTTTTCTCTAAATACACTACATTATTAATTACGCTTATAAAGAATAATGTTTCTTAGGAGAGTGAAGTTATTTCAGTAAAATTATTTTAATAAATGATATATTTATTTTTATTTTTATTTTTAATGTCTAAATTATTTTAAGACAGGATAAATATTTATTATAGTATGTTTTAGAACGTTTATAACTTAAAAAGACAAAATTTTATAAAATTAATCTTGATATTATATTTGATATGAATCCGGCAGTAATTTCTGAATTGAGAGATATAAAAAAATTAAAGCATTTTTGAAAGTGCAAATTGACAATTACATTAGTTTTAAAAAAAGTATTAACATGTTTATATATTAAAATGACATTTGTTCATAATTAAGTTTAAGGACTTATTTAATATTTTCTTAATTATAAAGATTAATATGAAAATGGCTTTTATTCTAGAGACTAAAATAGTTATTTGCCTGGTTATTTTAGGATACATAAACATTAAAGAGTTTAATGACTATATATGTGCAAGAAGAAAAATTGCACCAGTTTATTAAAGAAATTTGTAATAATAAAGAAATAGAAGAAGACTTGAACTATAATTCAAATTTTTCCTTCTTTCAAACTCTTTTTTACAACATATTGTTTCATCTAATTAACGGACAATACTTTGAACAAATTTTAAGAAAGACTAGGTAATAAAATTGTTGTTTTAAAATCCTTTTTGGAAACAAAATAAACAACTTCTTTGAAACACAATTTTAGTTAAGTGAATAAGAAAGGCATAATAAATAACAAGGTTAGTTAAACAAAATAAAATTTTATTTTTTTTATTTTTTTATATTGAATTGACATGTCTTTTAAATGTATTTCTCTTTAGAGAAGAATAATTTAGAGATGGAATTAATTTCTATTTTAATAGTATTTCTTTCTATAGTTGTCACTCTTTTTTTTTGTTTTTTTTTTTGTGTTTGTTTATTTTTTTCCTACACTCGATAATATACTTTAAGATATTTTATAAATTGAAAATTCTTCTTAGAATTAAGTTACTTAAATATTAGTAAAAAAATTTAATAAGGAAAAAAATAGACAGACCTTTAAATGATCTCCATCTTAAACCTAAATTTTCTTTTTAAAATTTTAATTGTATTTGAAAGAGTAAAATGAAGGTGTGAGTGAGGGTATCCTAGGTCAGTGGTATCCCTATCACTCTCCTTTTAATAAACCTTCAATATTCATTCATCTCATTACACACTTGCTTAAGAAAATTATGTGAAGACAAAGGCAAGTTACTACATGAGATAAAAAGGAAAAAGTGATCACAAAGGCAAAAATGAGAAATTATTGAATATTAAGTAGAGATGGTTCTCAACCCTGAAATTTCAAAGGAACAGGTTCCATACGTGATTATGCATTTTACAAACATAACTAAAAGGCAACAAAGTTCAAGACTTCAAATTCTAAATATACTTTATTTTTGTGACAGAGTTCAATACAGGAGTAGGAAACAAGCTTATATTACAACCTAAACAACACCAGCGGCAAACACACACAAACGACAATCACAAGATAACAATGACAATAGTAGTTTCTATGGTTAAAGCACTGTGATCGGACTAGTTACTCTGTGTTTGCCATCTGTCCAAGACAAATTCCCAAATAAAGGCAACCCACGGGGCACAGCAATTGCCTGCAGAATAACCTGAAACCTCTTCTTTTCTCCAGTTTTCTTAAAAGTCAAGGAACTTGGTTGAACAACAACCTTAATCCCTTTAGGCCCATGAGTCTTCACTACATATGTGCCTGGAGGCCCAACGTTTGTAACAATGCGAGTAACATTTATAGGCTCTGAAGTGGGATGATGCACCGTAATCGAAGGGTAGTTAAAATCTTCTATTCTGTAAGACTTTGGACAAGTGTAAGAGATTTTCAAATTGGCAAAAAACTTGAGTAGAGCTTGGTTGTAACCAGAAGCACATAAGAAGTTCAAGTAATCAGTAGTGTTTAGATCGTAAACGAGACCAGGGTCAATTGCAAGGTTCGGTTGAACGTGTCCCGCACCATATTCAAATGGAGTTGCTACCTTATCAAACGCGTTCCGAATTGGTTTCCTCGTGTTATCTAGTGTTGTAGCTGGAATTAATCGAGAGCATAGTGGTTAATAAGGAACCAATGCTTTTCCAGATAACATGTTGCACATGAACATTTTGTCAAGCATGGTGTACCTGTAGTCATAATAGCAGATTTGATAGCGGCAGGACTCCAGGTAGGATGGTATGTTTTAAGAAGACCCGCAATGCCAGCAACATGAGGACAAGACATAGAGGTTCCCTGTTGCACATTGAAAAGAGTCCTACGTGTATCTGATGCAAGATTAGAAGGACCTGCGGCTTGTGAAAAGGCAGCAATTACGCCCACACCCGGAGCAGTTATGTCAGGCTGAAACAAATTAAGAAGCAAAGTAGCATAAGAATGAAAAAAATCATCTTGCCATGTTGGTGTAACAAAATGTAGATGTATATTATAGACCTTTAATATCAATGGTTGCACGATATTGGGACCTCTAGATGAGAATCCAGCGATGATTGGAGCAGGCTTTACTTTTAAATATGTTTTGGCTGCACTCAAGAAAGCTGTTGACATCTCCCTGCAACCACATACTTACAAATTAAAGTGCTTCTTCACTTGGTGCTTGCATATGCATGTAATCGATTAATGATATATATATATATATATATATATATATATATATATATATATATATATATATATATATATATATATAAAAGCTTTACTTGCTACTGTATTTCATATAATTAGTATCTGTTCCACTGATACTTGCAGCAGGTAAAACATGATTTTCGGCCAGACGTAAATTTCCACTTTGCTTATCATTTTGCACAAAAACTGCCACAGCGCCAGCAAGTTTGCCCTGTTCGCCCTCTCTAACAGATTGTAATTTATCACTTCGAAGACAGACAAGCATTTTGCCCTTCACTTTGGCAGGATCAAGTGTTCCGGGTTTACAAACACGACTACATACACACCATTATATTCGTATCAGAAAAAATACAGATATATGAAGCAATCTGGGAAATAAATATAGAAAACAGTGCTTACGCATCATTGATGGAGGCATTAGCAAGTCTGGCGTTGACAGAAAAAACAACAGAATAGAAATTATTCTTGGATGGTGGCAAGCCTCGATTAAGACTGGCACCCTGATTGATACGCGAATTTTGAAAATAAAAATAAGAATTGATATGAAAAGAAGTTGTAATTTGAGACAGAAATATAAAATGATATGATACCTGAAAGTGTCGTTTGTTGCCGAGAGAGATGTTGCTGAGAAAATCTCTGTCCATGGTGCTAGCAGCAACGGTGAAGGACCAAGGAGCAACATTTGTGACAGTTGAATGGGAGGGGCCGTTGTTGCCAGCGGAACACACGACGACAATATTTCTGGCAACTGCATGGAATGTTCCTATGGAAATAGCATCTGTTAACAAAGCTTCCTTGTAGGGATTACCCCAGCCAACAGAGGCAGAGATGACATCAACGCCGTCATGAATGGCGTGATCAAATGCTTGAAGAATGTCTGCTTCATGGCACCCTCCTGCGTCGAGTTTACTCCAACATGCTTTGTAGGCCACAAGGCGAGCTCTTGGGGACCCTCCCTTAGCAATGCCCCAGCCGTTACCTTCGACGTTTGCACCACGGACGAAATTACCGCCGGCGGTTGACAGAGTGTGGGTACCATGCCCTATGAAGTCACGTCCGCTGCGTACCTTTGCCTCAATCTCACCATCTTCCGCCTCCCGATTCTTCAAGAATATTTTTGCTCCGATCAGCTTTCTGCATGTTCGTTATACATTAAAAGTTAAATTATATTTTAAAAAAAATGAAATTGACAACGTCTAAAGTTTTGAAAAAGATACGATTACTTATTTATTTTTGTAATTTTGGAAATAAAAAGATGTTGAAATACCTGTTACAGAAATAGTTTTGTGTAGTGTTGAAAGAGTGGATTTCACAGACACCTTTCCCACGCCACTTTGATGGGACAGGTCCGTACCCTTTGTCCCGGAAACTTGGGTGTTCCGGCCAAACTCCTGCTCAACAGCCAACCAATAAATAAACTCAACTAACTTATTTAATAAAGGAATATATCTTTTATAAATTATACTTTTAATACCCATTTTACAATTCATTTTAATCATTTTAGTGGAAACATACGTGCTTAAGCTGATGTCTATCCACCAAAATTAATTATTATTATTAAATAAAAATATTTTTATTTTTATTTTTACATGATTCTTTTACTGTATATATGGATTTATTTTATTGTAAATAATTAATTAGATTTAAAAAATTATTTTATTACAATTATGATTTTTGAATTTGAATATGACCATAGTTAATTGAATTTAAATTTAAAATATATATAATCTTTTATTATATTTATGATTTTTAAATTTGAATTTAAATAAAAAATAATTAATTAAATTTTAAAAAATAGTTATAAATTAGAGGGTAAAATAAAAAAAATTTGGAAGCCAAATCTTCTTATATATTATTATATAATAATAATTATTAAATAAAAAAATCATTTGTTTTATAATTTTTATATTTGATATTCTTATTGTATGTATGAATTTATTTTATTATGAATAATTAATTGAATTTAAAACAATTATTATAATTCTAATTTTTTAATTTAAAATTTAAAAGAAGTAGTTAATTGAATTTAAATAGAAAATAATAGCTTTTTATTATATTTGTGATTTTTAAATTTAAATTTGAATAATGGAATTTAAAAAATAATTATAAACTTTTAAGAATTAAATAGAAAAAAAATTATTGGTAATCCTTTATATTTTGTTATAAATAATATTACATATTTATATTTTATATAAAAATAAAATAATTATAATTAAAATATGAATACGTGGAATTCATAAATGAGTGTAATTTTATATACAAATAATGATACACAAGTATCGTAATTTGATATACATTTATTAAATATTTATTTTTTATTTTTTTTCTTGTTTCATCGTATATCTTATATACATATAATTTTTATTTTCTTTGTAGGTGTAATTTAGGTATGGATGAAACTTTATAAGTGTATATGTCACGATATTATTATTCTATATCTTTCTAAGATGAAATAACCTCTTTTATATAATTTCATTTTATTGTATTTTAAATTTTTTAACTTCTTAAATTTAAATATTTTTTTTATTAATATTCTTTTAATTAAAATAAAAATATTAATTCATAATTAAAAAAAATTTAGTTATAAAAATTAAAAATTATTCATTCACAAATAAAATTTATATTTATTGATTTAAAAAATTATTTTAATATTAATATATATTATCATAATGAAAAATTTTAAATTAAATAAAAAATAGATTAAATAAGATTATTTTTTCTTTTTAATATGATAAATCGGTAAATACTAAAGTATACCAACTTTTTTATCTCATTTATATCTTATTATATGTTTTATATTTTTATTCTTTTTATTTTCACAACTTTTTAACAAATTTATATATATCCACTTGTTTCATATATAAAAAAATTGTTTTTATATTTAAAATATAAAATAAAAATAATACATAAATAATAATTAAGATTTGTATTATAACTAAAATGTTGGTATGTATATTTTAATTATGTATGAAAAATTGATTTATGAAAAGAAGAAAAAAGCAGGAAAATGAAAAGGATATAATTTCTATACCATTTATCTTTTCTTATACTTTATTACATTACAATATAAATGTGTGTTTGAGAAGATGGAAATGTATACATATCACTTTTATGGAGATGATATATTTACATACTTTCATTATATACATCTATCTAATACTTATTTTTTATTTATTTCTCTTTTCTTATTTCATCATAAATCTATCCATTTTCTTATCTTTCTATTTGTGTAGTGAGTATAGAGGGATAGTTGATATTTCCCCTCTTTTATATGTATATATAATAAAGTGAAATAGAAATGAAAGTGTTAACAAATACGGGAAAACAGAATCACAGTGACTGGAGAAAAAATTATAAAAAAAACACACAAATTTTTGTTGTCTCTAACAAGTTTTAATTAAGTTTTATGCATACCTGTATCAATATTAGCGATGATTGTGTTTTGTCCAAATCTTGCTTTGGTCCAAGCGGAGTTTGCTGGAATTCTTCCATTTTGTTCCAGTCCGAGAAAATGCCATGACCTGGTAGTGTGCAATTTGTGCTGTTTACTCAAGAAAACAGAAACTACATTTGGATTGTCTGAAGCAAAAGAAATTGGTGTGAGTTGAAGATGAGTAGAAAAGAAGGGGCATGCTAATAATTACGTAATCAATATTTGATTACCTGCAATCTCTGATGCCTCTTCCTCTTCAAGTAGGGCCGCGAAGCCATTAATATGCTTATTGTAAGAGTACATAATTGCTTCCTTTGCCTTCTCATCACTGCTAAATTAACAAACTTTAAGTAATGCCAATGTCCCAGTAACCTTTATTTAACAGAAAAAAATTCATGGTTGTGTTACCTTCCTAAGACAGAAGCAAGCAATTGATGATGGGAATCTGTGGCTGTTTCAAGATCAGTGGGAGAAGGGTCTGGACCATGAGAGTGTCCTCCCATGTACACAATGTAGGTCTGAACACACAGCATATCCATGATGAAATGTTGTATGTTCCATTGACAAAATATAAATTTGGAATTTCTCTCATTAACAGTGATAATAGTTGAATAAGAAAGTAGTGAAGGAAGTAAAATGTAATGCAGAGCTAACTTGCCTTTCTAAGGGCATTGGTGGGTTCCTGCAAGAAAGTGCAGAGAAGGAATGATGACAGAAGAAGTTTGAAGATGGAGAATGTCATCACTCTCATCATGTCTCTTCAACTCTTGTTTAGGGTGCCTCTATTCCACACTTGCCTATGCTTATATTGGGAAAACAGGTATCAATTTTTTCCATTCTACTTCAATTTTATTTTTTCTTGTCTTTTTAACTCATTTGTTAGTGGACATTTTTATATGTTTAAATTCAATTTAATATCTATTGTTTTTGTTTACTGTTTCAATAAAAAATTAACAATATATCTGATCTTTTAATTTTTCGAAATTAAGTCATTTCAATTCAAATTAACTTACAAAAGATAATATGTATTTAGTGATGATAGGTTTTAAAACTTATTCTTAGTACTAATTAATAGCGTAGGTGAATGTTATCTATTTAAGTGTTAGTTATGGAATTATAAATTAATAAGCGATGAATATTGTTTAATTATGGAAAAAATGGACTGAAATTAACTTTTTATATATTTGTGAAGTGATTATTTGAACTTTTTATTTCAAAGATGATAAATATTATATTATAACTTTACTTAATCATAACTTAATTGAGAAGTTTCTAAGAATTTTTAGTGTTATAGATGTTATTCAAAATGCTAATTGATTATGTGTAATAGATAGGGTAATAAATATGTTAATGGTTTATCCATGAAGAAAGATTAATTAACTTAAATTATGAATATATTGTATGTGATATAAGGTGATTACAAAACAATTGATTAACTAATATGGTAATTTAATCTTGTAGTTGTTGTGTTGTGTGCCATGAGATTTCTAACTTCATCAGTAATTTAAATAAAATGAATTAAAATATTAGGAGAAATGGAATAAAATTCTAATAATAAACTTTATTTATACAATAGATACAATTAATTATCTTAATTATATCAATATTCTTACATTTATGAAGTATGTAGAATTATATTTTGGATTGTGAACTAATATACATTACTATAAATCAGATGTTAATCAGTATTAAAAATATATATAAGTATGTAATTACAAATATATTTATTTTAGTATCATATATTCTGTATTTAGTATTTTTTCTTTTTATAAAACTAAGTACACAATTAACATATATATAAAAAGTATAATATTTTATAGAGTTAAATATATTTGTAATTTTTAAATTATTTATTAAAATTATATTTTGTATTTAAAATAAATTTTAATTTTATTTTATCTTTATATTTTATAAATTCATATAAATAATTATTATGTATTAAAAAAATTTATAATTTTTATTTTATTATTATTTATTTTTTTAGATAAAAATATTTTTATTTATTATTAAAAATTATTTACATCAATTTATAAAATATAAAAATAAAATAAATTTAAAATTTATTTTAAAAGTAAAATATAATTTTAACAAATAATCATAAAGCTAAATATATTTTTTTAAATATAACTTTAAAATTTTTAGATTTTTGTTTATATTTAATTATTTTTTAAATTTCGAGATCACTGTATATTTTTTTATTAATCAAATTTTTATTTTTAATATAATATTTAATTTATTTACAATTTAATGGTATGAAATAAAAATATAATAAGTTTAAAAAAATATTTATTAATATAAAAAAATTAACGTATTTATTGATTTATAGTAGAAAATAAAGAAGCAAGCGGGTTATTAACCACAGACTAATGATTAACCTGTGATTATTTTCATTATTGAGGGGTTGGAGTTTGGAAGCAAAAGAAAGCCTTTTCCACATTCCATTTGAATGAAAGCCCTTTCCAAATTCCAACTTTACCTACACCAATGACCATTAGTCTTCTGTCACCAAAACAAAAATATTCTACCTCACTGTCTAGCTGTATGCATCCCTCTCACTGCATACACCACCATTCACGTAATCAATCTCCAGCTATCACCACTTTCTCTGGATTGAAACACCACCCACAACTTTCACCATGAATTTATCCTCACCCTCTCAACAACTACAAAACCCAAACGATTTTTTTTACCAGATATTACTATTTTAAAAATAATTATCCAAATATATTTTTTATATTATTTATATAGATGTCCCATTTTACTGCTTATATCATAATTTATTTTTTGAAAAATCGAATTTTGACTCGTTGGTTGGTTTTGTTATTTTTGATTTTCAAAAAACTGAATTATGAAAAGATTATTTTAATTTTTTTTCTATTCAGAATTTAGTTTTCAAAACCGAATTTTAAGTAGGTTTTTTAATTTATTTTTCTTTTATTTATATCACGTTCTCTAAGAACGATTGTTTTAAAATCCAAAATAAAATTAAAAAAATAATGTTTAGAATAATTATTGTTCAACCTAAAAAGACGGTTCTCTTAAAAAAATTAAAAATTTTTCATGTTTTATTTTATGCAAAACAGAAAAAAAACTCAAAAAAAAAATCTACTTTCTAATGACAAAAGAAAAAAATTAAAACATTTTACTCAATCCAATTTTAAGATAAAGAGTAAAATATGATATTTATAAAAATAATATTAAAAAAATATTTTTAGGTATTTTTTTTAAATAATAATATTTGAGAAAAAAAATCAAACCCAGACACCGTTCATAGACCATTATTGTATAAAACACCTTATTCAACCCTTCTTTGGAAATTTTGCAGTTACTTTCCTTTTTTATAAAAAGAGCTTCAATGCACAACTTTAGAGATATCACATATCACATGCATAAATTAGTCCCATTTTTTAAAGGTAAAAATGTACTCATCGCACAAAATTTGTAGTCTGCTTAGTAGTTTTAGCACTAAGGAAAAAGCACCTTATAATTAAAATAAAACAGAAAAAGCCTCTTTTATTAAAATAATAATAATAATGGTAGAAAACCCTTCTTTCATCAATCAACCAAAGATAAGAACAAAAATAAAGAGTGCACGCACTCCAAGATTATAAAGATAATTAAAGAAAAGAAAGACATTATAAACCATATCAAACAAAATTTGTTGACTATAAATTGTTAAACATAATGATAAACAGATATATAAATTTCCTATTAACAAAAGTAGTTTTAATAAGAACTTCACATGCATATAAATTCTTTAAAGAGAAGTCTTTATTACAAGTAACTATTTCCTATTTTAAATAACTCATGTGTGAGATTTTAGCTCAAACATTGCTTTTTCATATGTTAATAAAAAGCTTAGAGAAGCAAGAATGTTAGTCCATTAGGAGGAAGAAGCAACAAAGAAGGTTCAGAAACCATAAATATTATTAATTTATGTACCGTCTCTGTTTTCTAGGAGACAAAAATGATAAATTTATTCCAAAGGTAAGTCATTGGCCAAATTTTCTAAGAAACTTCTCAATCCATATTCTCTCGAATAACGAACAAGCTACTTTCTTTACCCACTTTGTTTGAATACCTGGTATGAGATTATTGGATGGTTAGTAGGAGAAAGAAATTTAAGTGTGGAGATGGATAATTTCACATTTAGTGAAAAAATCAGTATTATATAAAAAAAAACATTCATAAATTTATTATAATGTCTCTTATATTGATTCATGATTAATTAGATTTATCAGAATATTATGAAATATTGACTTTTTCTTTTAAGTTTATTTGAGAGGAACTTAATAATTATCATCTTTTGTAAAGAGTCTTGCAAGTAAGAAATAAATGCATAAAACACTTATTTGGTGAGAGAGTTAACAATGTATGAAAGAAATTCATATTTAAGAAAAAAAATTTGAAAATTTTAAATGTAGAATTTAGTAGTCCTATATTAAGTGAAAATAAGCAAGATGAACAGTAAAAAAAAGAAAGATCCACAAAAATATTGTTTTAAATTTTTTATTAAAAAATATGTAAATATTTCTTATATAAAAATACCTATAACTCTTAACTAAAATCTATTAAAATATCAAATATTTTTGGTATGTCATTTCAAAAACAATCCCACAATAGAAATAATAAAATTTGAGTACATAAAAAGATAACATATAGTAGTTTAATTCTATTATTAACAATCGGGTATCATGTATCAAACAATAGTTAGAAAGATAAAGAATGTGAAGGAAAAGAAAAAGAAAGAAGCAAAAGGGTAGAAAGCTATCCATTTTCAAATAAATTGGAGTTGAACAAGAAAAATCTTCCAGAATCTTAAAGCATTTATTCCTTTGCTTCTTTTGGGTTTTCTATTTCACACTCTCTTAGTTTATTGTAGAAAAAAAAAGTCATAATTATAATTTAAAGGATACGAATCCTCAAGAATTTAAAGGTCACTGAAATGGGTACAGCTAATTACATACATTTTATTTTATTTTATAATATACACTTATTATTTTATGGGTAAAGATTAGTGGTACTTGAAAAGCATCTGCACTGCTAGGATCTGTATCATAATTTAAATGGCATTTTCAGATGCTAATGATTAACTTAAGAGCAGGAGTTAATAGATAAATATTCTGTTTTCTATGATTGTGGCTATACTTTAACTATTATTAGAATATACTTTTTAAGATTAACTTTTATATATTTATTATGTAAGAGTAATTAATGTTTTAAAATATTCATTTTTTACTTTAATATGTTTTTTTTTCTCTTTTCAGAATCTAAAATAAGATTACTAAAATTATATGAGTGTATAGATACTTCTTAAAATTAATAAATTATTCATTATCGCAATAAATAAAATTTAAATTAAACTATGTTAAATAATATGATAATTTCAAAATTATAAATGAATATATATAATAATGTCTAATTTTTAAGCGAAGTATTAAATTAATTATTTTAAATATATTATTGGTTTTAGTTAGTTCAAAAGTTAGAAACTCTTTCTATTAAAAATTATACAAAATAATATAAGAATATAAAAAATAACGTAATTTTAATTAAATTGTTTGGATTGATTAAAAATTATTACGCATTAATTATTTGTCTCTAAACAATATACACAATTTTCTAAATTTTACATTCCTATTTCTTTCGTGTTATTTAGTACTACTACTTATATTTATATTTACAAAATATAAGTTATATTTTCATTTAAAATACTATATTTTAAAAGTGCATATTATGTTGGTTTTTATCACATTGAGGTATAAATTCTTTTCCGATAAATTAAAAGTGTGATTTACAGTATATGATCAATGTTGGACTAAATACGTCGAAATAAAAAACATTTAATGTCGTAAACATTAGTTCTTACTGATACAATACAACTAGTGGATTGCATTTCTAATAGATAAAAAGCATTTGAAAAACGTTTTTTTTATTTGTTTTAATTTAACAGTAAAAAATAAATTACTTATTTAATTATTAGATTAAGAAAACTTGTTTTCTTTAAAAACATTTAATGTTTGTTACCAAGAAAATTACTCTTTATTTTCATTTTTCTCAATCTGATAATATATCTTTTAGAATAACTTGATTCCTTTATATACAGAGTGATCAAATTACTCTGATGATAATTTTGAAAGAGTGATTAAATAGAATTTGAACGAGTAACTCTTAAAATAACCCAATTTATATATAATTAAATAGGAGTGTCGAGTTCCTAAATGATTTTTGTGTATGATTATATCCGACATTATCTTTTTTCACTTTAGGAAAAGTGCATTATGCTAAGAACTATCACTATGATATATAACTATGAATAAAGTTGCTTCTAAAGGAAACCCATAGAATAAAGAGAACAAAATTATGTGGAAATGAGACAGAATATTGGTACTTTTTTCCATTCTCTGAAAAAGTGATATTTTTTTTTACTAAGACAAATAATTATGCTAAAAAAAATAAAGAATTATACTTTTATTAATAGTAGTTTTTGCTCAAAATTGTTATCTCGTTTATTAATCGTATTTATTTATTCATATAAATTATTATATAGTGTTAAAATATTTAAAATTTTCTATTTTAATATAAATAGTTCAGTCTATCTGTTATATATCTGTTATATGAACTTAATATATATGAAATACATTCTATATCTAATTTTCTGTACATAAAAAAATGTAAAAATTTCAATACTTTTACTAGAATAAAATAGAACATAATTTTTAAATATATTAATATGTAATTACTAATATCTATTAAAAACCATATAACCTACAAACATATTTACAAATTCTAAGAAAATTATACAATTCATAGATGATATCCTTCACTTAAATTTCTATTAATTCCTGGTCAAAATATGATGAGTGGAATTATAAAAGAAATTATATATAAAATAGAGTAAGTTAACAATTTACAATATTTCATATTAATTATTTTACATAACCATTTAAATAATACACTTCCTCTTGCATGTTTCACAAGAAGTTGATTCGAATATATAATATATTAAATGACTCTTAGAACCATATTAAGCTGTGAGTTTGGAGACTAACGTTTATTATATCTATATGATTTATGTGTAGAATTTGAATATTATATAACAAATTAAAATAATATATTCCTCGTTTACAATTACAAGTGATCAATTATGTCACTTGAATGCTTGATGGAAGAAATAGTAAATTAAAACTCAATTTTTTATTATTCCTATATTACTTTAAATGATCAATATATTGCTTGAGATTTTATAAAAATATCAACAACTAAAAATGATTTTATAAAAATATTTTAAAATATAATTTTTTTAACTCAAGTCTCTTTTATATCAATTCTACTAAAAAGCAAGTCTACATTGATCCAAATAGTCTTGATTTTCCAAAGCTTATAAAACGTGTTAATTAACTTCAATATCAATTTTCATGTTTTAAAACAATAAAGTTAAAAGAGATCCAAAATATTTACATATTATCCTTTTCATACAATTAATTCACACTAAAAATAGAATTTTAGTTATATCAGTTTAACATATTTACAACTTACTAGTAACAATTAATATTAAAATAATTCAATTATTAACATATTTCTTCTAAATTTAAAAGCTAAGAATATAATCAATAATACAACATTATAAACAATTAAGTTAAACTTTGTAAAAGAAAATCTATAGTTTAAAGAACTAAGTAATTATTCTTGCAAAAATTTTCACTATATTCTTCTAAAACCTCTCTAGGTTTTTTATGGATGCATTAGGTCAACTTTGCGTGTAATTTTTCTCACGTTTCAAAATCATTTTTTACTTACTTTTACATATAATTTTTTTTACATATTTTAAACTTAATATTTTTAATCTCTACTGGTTCTTCAACCAATATTCTAAAATTCCAAAAATATCATTGCTTACTATACTTTTAATTTTTTTATAGTTTTTTACCAGTATAATGCACTCCTTTTAATTTTTCAATTAAGTAATATTTTTATGATTTTTAATTTTTTATAAACTATTTTAAATCATTTAAAAATTGTTTATTATCTCTTTAAATAATTTCAATTAACTATGTTATAAAAACTTATTTGTTATTTTGAAACTTTCGACATTAGTTATGAAACCGATGTTAAATATGGTAGTCGATGTTGAAAGTGACAATTGATGTCGAAAGTAACATAATCAAACTTTTAAAATTGGTTAATGTAAAAACATTCGTTGAAATTGCTATTTTTTAAAAATGAAGTTTCTTATTTTAGAATTTCTGCATTCGAAATATAGAAAATTCAGTACAATTGTTTGATCATAGTAAAAAATTACATAAAATTGATTTGAGTACACTTTTATAATTTTATTATATATATTAAATTACTTTCAAGATATTTTATTTTTAATTTTGAAGTCATTTTATATTAAAAGTAATAAATTTTGTTTATTATATATATTTACATTAATTTTATATTTTTAGTTGATATGATCTTGTTCATTATTTTGATCATATCTTTTTATATAAATATTCTTTTTGACTTATTCTAAGCGTATTAAATTGTATATTTTTAGGACTTTGAAATGAACATATAATGTTTTGGATTTGAAATTTTCTACTCTTTTTTTACAGTTTTTAGAAATGGAGACAGATTTACTGTTTTTTTATAAAAGAAGCTATGCAAATTATTTTTTTCCTTAGACTTTTGTTGTTAGGCTTGTGAACCTAATTAAAATCAATGTATAATTTAGATTAATTAAAATATAAATAGTCCAATTGTGTTATATTTACAAAGGATATACTTTCTAATTTCAACCACTTTTTTCAATAATACAAATTGATGATTCACTCTCTTCTTTATATGTGCTTCCTTGGGTGAGTGGTAGTTTCACTTTATATGGTGGGTTGATTAGACAGGCCCATTTGCAACTTCAAATGGAGTTTGATTTCTGCACCCTTACAATTACTAACTGCATTCCCATATATATATCCATTTTAATCTAATGGTCTGTAACTTCTAGAACAAGCTTTCTATAACATATGACATGTTTTCAAAATTATCTAATTCGGATTCACAACATATTTCTAGAGTTTATGATCTAGAGACATATTTTAGATTGGACAATCTAAAAAACTGTTATAAAATTACTAATTTATAACACTCCATGAACTACTTCTTTCCTAATGTTGCAGCAGAGGTGTGAATAGGTGTAGCAGAGGTGCTGTGGAGGTGACTGGAGAGCAACGGAGGTGCAGCGGAGATGGGGTATTTGTTATTAGTATGGGGTGCAGTTAGTACTTATGGAGATGCAGAAAAAAAAGCACTTCAAATTCCAATTTGACCCATCAGCACAGTGTAATCCAAATATAAAAGCGACTTTGAGTAATTTTGGGCCAACACAGTTTCTTTTGTAGCTTCTATCTAAACTAAACAGGGCTTTTACTTTCTACACCTGGTGGAGGTGCAGATGTAAAAACTATTAAAAGTTATTCTAAATACATAAATAGAAGGCCCCTTTGGGTGGCCTTTTACTGTGTTTTCAAATTTTTAGAAACCCAAACCTGTTTTCAGCTTAAGTTTCAATTTCACTTTACTTTGATTTTCGTTTGAAAAAATCCTTGTCAACTTTATTTTCTGTAAAAGAAATATTGATAACAGCAACTCTTTCACAACTCATATATTTGGAAAAGAAAAGTAAAATGATTTTTAAATTTATTTTAACCTCTTAATTTTATTTTGAAAATGAATTTTGAAACCCCAAAATCTTTTACTGATTCTAATCTAATTATTTTTGGTAATTCAAATCTAATTTAACACCAACTCACTCAATTAATTAAAGAATTTAACCTTCACCTAATTATTTAATTTAACCTTAAACTTATTTCACATATATTTCCCCCTAAAATCACATTTCAAAGTTAAAAAGATTCATATTTTTTAATTTATCTTAATTCATATTATTTTCCCAAAGTAATTAATCTGATTATTTTTAATTATTTTAGTTCAGTGAAATATAATTGAAATGCAATGAACGAAACTATCATTCACCTTAATAACAAGAAAAAATAATAAACTTTTAACATTTGAATTTAAAATACAGTGGAGAAAAGGTGGATGTTACTGTTTGTATTAAAATTAAATATTTAGTTTGAGCTTTGATATGGAAATAAAAGATTTATTTATTTTTTTACTTTTCTACACTTTTGAAATAAATTTAAAAATTATAGTAAAATAGAAATGATAACTTTTTAGAACTTTTTTTATATTTTTAATTTTTTAACCTACATATCAAAGATAGTTATTAGTATTTTTTAACATAAAAATATAATATAAAAATTATAATAAATTAAAATTAAAATAAAATAAACAATTGAAAATTGATGAACTGATGATGATGTTACTAATATAGAAAGTGTGGCAAATTCAACACGATGTAGAAAATGAGTTTCTATTTTAATTTAACCAATGTAAAATGTAGTGTGTTTTTTAAAATTTTGTTTAAAATTCTCCATCAATCTAGATACTATATCGAGAAAAATGGAATCTAAATTTATAAAGATATTAACAAAAACATGAAAACATAAGAAGAATAATGTATATCTTAAAATCTAAAGCCATAAATCATAATATGTATGTAAGATTCAAGTAGATCCGAAACAAAGATAAATATATAAGAGATTAAAAATAAATGATAGTAAGAATATGAACACTAAATCGAAAATAATTGATAAGTGTTAAATCTAACCTTGTGATAGATGAATCGAAGATGAAATGATAGTGACAACAATAAGAGAGTGGAGTGGAAGAAGAGATAATGTAAAAAATGACAACACTACGTGTGGAAGAGAGGGTGTTCCAGAAGATGTAAAAATGTGAAATGCAAGAAAAGAAGGAGAAACTAGTAAGAAAGAGCGAAAATAAATAATGAGAGGTCACATAACTTTGTGAATAATGTTAAAAGAGAGGGTATGAGTACGAGTATGATACATATTACATTATTACATTATTGTCATAAGAGTTACCAGTGTTTTAAACAAATACAAATCACAACAAAAGTTATAAGAGTTTTAATAGGTTAATGTAATTAATAAAATTGAATTCTTTCACTTTAAAGAGCTGTTTAGATTTTAAATAAGCTACATGTGTACTTATACTTAATAATGTAACTAGCTGTGCAAAATTTTAAATAATTTAACTTTCTCTTTATAAGAACTTGCATTCGAAATTAAAAACTAAAACAATATACATAACAAAAAATGTAATTCTCATTCATCAAGACATTCTTACATGTCTCACTTCATCCTCTCACATTAGAATTCAAGAATATGATCATAGAATAAATTTACAACACAAAATGGGTAAGCTAGTAAAGATTCAAAATGTAGTAATAGTAATCCAAAACTTTCATAATTTAAAATAATAACAAGTTATATTTTCAAAACCACACACTTCATATTCACTTATTACATCCACACTAAAAACATGTTGATTTATGCATAACTCACTCAAATTTCTATATTTCATACAAAATCTACAAACATCACTTATTAGATGTCATAGACAATCACACTCACATCTCATCAAATCCATCACGTAAACACTTTGAACACAAACATGATTTAAACTTAAAGGTTATACACTTGTCTAATTATCGTCTGTTCTATATGTAAGAAAAAGTAAGAAACCATATCTATTATATAATAGTAAATTCTATAACTCACAAAACACAATTTTTGTCCATACAATACTTATATTTTTCTTTATATGATTCAAATAAATAATAGAATCATAATAATACTTTATGTATATTTCCAATTCAATATATTTCACTATTATACAACATGTAAACATTACTTGTCCACGATTAATTATAAATTTTCTCACATATTTTTTATGTGAGCATTAGACATTTAATTAAAACTTATAGAAGTAAAATTCATTAATCAGAAGTGCTTTTGAAAGTGTTCTCCTTTTACCACATGAAGGACAATACTAGGGAATCAATAGACAGGGACCAATACCTTTTTTTAAAAGATCATTTTATGTAAATTATTTTTAAAAAACTAAAAAAGTTATTTTTTTAGAATTAATTTATGCCGTTTTACATGACAAAAATAAACAATTGTGTGAAATTGAAAGAACGTGTTTTAGTCATAAAAATATAAATATTAAATCTTTTAATTTTGAATATCTTAAAATTAATCTAAATCAGTGAAACATTTGACGATAATTTTAAAATATTTTATTATGGTTAATGTCAACTAGCTAAATTCAATTATTAAATTAAAAACTAATAAAAACACCTCATTTGATAGATAGTTAATTAAAATAATAGTAGTATAATAGTATAAAAGTCATAAATACTAATATTGGTCAACAGTGCATTTTGTCTCTAGAGCATGTTATTTTATTTAAAAATTGTTAAATTTAAAATGATTATGAAGTAGTATAGTATTTGCTATTATTTTATATTTTATATTTTATATTGAATACCAGGTTATCTTTTTATTCTGGATAGATATAAATGATGATATCCATGAGAGTCATTACTCTTTACTTGTAAGTATACTTTAGAAGGAGAATAATTGATGAAGAAGTTGGAGAAAGGACAGTGTCTTACGCATTCCATCATCATTGGCTGAGATTGGGTTAATTAGTTTCACAGATTAGGTGCAAAGGCCAAGCTACACATCATCTGCAACACACTCAATTTTGGTGCAATTGTAAGATACTGTGCAGAAAGCCATGGAAGATCTGGCAAGACAATGATGTAGAATTGGAAGTTTACCATCTGTTTAAAAGAGTACATCAAATTAATATGACCATGTTTTTTATGCTCATCTTTATCATTGTTGGATGATAGCAGTTCCTCCAAAACACTACCCATTTGAGGTCCAGAAGAACTTTAATACAGTAATGAACAAAATGCCATTGTCAATTCTCATTCTTATTCTTAAATTGGCCTTTTATTTCCTTGCTTTGGCTGTTTCTTTATTAAAAGAAGCAAACCAATGGAAAACCATAATTCTTGCGCCACAGATATAATGCATGAGTTAGTATATAATTAAAAAATGTAAGAATATAAAAATAAAAACTTGGAAATGCCGATCTATAAGGCCCTGTTTGGTCCAGTTCTTGAGTTCATCAGCAGCGTGAAGGCCAACTGGCCATGAGTGATGGATGGTGGTCCTATAATTGCTCGTCCATTTGTTACTGTCACTAACATCAAGCGGGTCCCACTTACCCTCTCTTACCCTTCCCACCACCACCTCGTTTCCCTCAATTTTTCTTTCATAGATATACTAACAAACACAGTTCTTTCTCACGTCACCCACTTGCACCGCAGAAACACACTCTCTGCACACCACATTCACACAAACATCGTCAAAAACACCCAAAACAAACACAAAAACACAAAAACAAACCTTCTCTCTCTGTTTCTCCTCACAGAAGCAGAGAATGCAGCGCCTCACCGTCTCCACCGTTCTCCTCTCCCTTACACTTCTCACCCTCGCAGGCAATGCTCACCTCTCTCACCTTTTTCTCTCTTTTCTTTATTCTGTTTCCGTAATGTCACTGACTAAACTGTGTTGTGTACATTGTTTGTTTCAGATGGAGGTTCCATTGGAGTTAACTACGGTCGCATAGCGAACAACCTTCCCTCCGCCGTGAAGGTCGTTCAGCTCCTCAAATCACAGGGGCTGAACAGGGTGAAAGTCTACGATACCGACCCTGCAGTGCTTCGGGCATTATCAGGATCCGGAATCAAAGTGACGGTTGATCTTCAAAACCAGCAACTCTTCGCCGCGGCGAAAGCACCCTCCTTTGCATCCTCCTGGGTGGAAAGAAACGTCGTCGCGTACTACCCTCACACGCAAATCGAAGCCATTGCGGTTGGTAACGAGGTTTTCGTAGACACACACAACACCACCAAGTTCCTCGTACCCGCCATGAAAAACATTCACCAAGCGCTTGTGAAACACAACCTCGACTCCGACATTAAGGTTTCCTCCCCCATTGCCCTCTCTGCGTTGGCGAACTCTTACCCATCCTCATCAGGATCGTTCCGACCCGATCTCGTTGAACCCGTTTTCAAACCCATGCTGGACTTCCTCCGCGAAACCGGGTCCTACTTAATGGTAAACGTGTACCCCTTCTTCGCCTACGAGTCCAACGCTGACGTCATCTCTTTAGACTACGCGCTTTTCCGCGAGAACCCGGGCGTGGCGGATCCGGGTAACGGGTTGAGATACTATAACCTATTTGACGCCCAAATCGATGCCGTTTTCTCCGCCTTAAGTGCTTTGAAATACGACGACGTTAATATTGTAGTGACAGAAACAGGGTGGCCTTCTAAGGGTGACAGTAATGAGGTGGGTGCGAGCGTAGAGAACGCCGCTGCGTACAACGGTAATCTCGTCCGTAAGATCTTAACCGGTGGTGGGACCCCTCTTCGACCCAAAGCCGATCTCACCGTCTATTTGTTTGCTCTTTTTAATGAGAATCAGAAGCCCGGGCCCACTTCCGAGAGAAACTTTGGACTGTTTTACCCCGACGAGAAAAGGGTCTACAATGTTCCGTTAACGGCGGAGGAGCTCAGGGACTACCACGACCGTCCCTCGCCGGTGGAGGGTGGCCATCAGAGACAAGGCACACCGGCGCCGGCACCCGTCGTGAGCGGCGGAGTGTCGAAGAGCACCACCGGGAACACGTGGTGCGTTGCGAACCCGGACGCGGATAAGGTTAAGCTGCAGGCGGCTCTAGATTTTGCTTGTGGCGAGGGTGGCGCGGATTGCGGTCCGATTCAGCGTGGTGCCACGTGTTACGATCCCAACACGATTGTGGCCCACGCTTCATTCGCGTTCAATAGTTATTACCAGAAGCAAGCGCGCAAGGGCGGTAGCTGCTATTTCGGGGGTACGTCCTACGTGGTCACGCAGGAGCCTAGTGAGTATTCTAAAAAACCCTTTTTTACTTTTGCATTGTTTTGTTAATTTTTAATATAAATCCTAAAAGGGAGTAGTCTAGAATAGTGTTACGTAGGGTCACTAACATGAGCGGGGTGAGGAATGGTGCACACGATAGGCCAGTGGACATGAAAGAGGCACGTGATAGGGTTGACAAGGGGGAATCTTTTCTGATAACTACGTGGCGTAACTTTATTGGGTAGAGTGTAGTATATGTAAGGGCATTATAATTACGTTGTACAGTGTTGTGTTACTTGGTCTACCAAAATAATACCTTTTTCTCACTGTTTGGTTGAACCCTATTCCCGAAGTGGCAAGGGTAATGGACGCCAACTAGATGAAAATTTGTACCTGTAAAGATGGTCAATTAGTCAAACATTGGATCCTACTGAGGCCTTTGAAAAATGTTTTGCCGGGGGTCTTTTTATGATTGTACTTTATGTGTCTTTTATTTTTAACCTAATTTTTAGGTTTGTGATGAAAAATATTAAGCATGGTTATTGTTGTGCAGGGTATGGTAACTGCGAGTTTCCTACTGGATACTAAAAAGCTCAAGAGGACTGACATATTCCCCGCATGAGAATATGCATCTGCCTTATTTTGCTTTGTGTAAAGTATGTTATGAGAATGTGTCTGGAAGTGTGAGACTAGGAAAAGGGGCTAAATTACTTGTTGGTTATTAGTTTTAAGATTTTTTTGGGGTTCTGATTATGTTAGTTAAATAATGTTGACTCTTCATCCAGTTAGTGGCATCTGGGAATGTAATGGGGTGGTTAAATTAATTTTACTTTGGGAACTAAAGTAACTGTATCTAAGTTTTCACTTTGCAGTATTAGGCTTTATCTTGTCATTCCTGAACATTGTTCTCAGGTTTCTTTATATTTGAAACCAAGTTCCTTTTTCTTAAACTGCTGCAAAAACCTCTGTATTTTCTTTTACCTAATCAAATCATATATATAACTTTTAAAATATTCTTCTGAACTCCACCTAAGTAGTGTGAGACTAATTTCACACTGAAGCAGAGTGAGTAATGGACTAAAGTTCCTACAAATAATGGGCAAGTGTACCTAACATGCAGTATATTTAGCTTTATTTAATCGGGTGGGTGAGTTGCCCACGTGGGACCTAAAGTCACAACTTGCAACCTTTTTCATCCAACAAAAGAACTGAGTAGGGTTTTTGTTAGATAAAAACTAAGTGGTGATCACATGCAGTGTTGCTGAAATTTATAAATGAAAAATGATTTTCACAAGGAACAACACAAACGAATGAAGAAATAACATCATTGTTCTTTTTTACAGATTACTGCTTTTTTTCTTTAGTAAATAATGTAGTTCTGTCAATAGTTAAAATTGGTTTTATAATAGGAAACGACTTTTATAGTTAAGAATGCATGAAGCATTTGTGACATACATATACAAATTTCATTCTTTAGCTATAGAAAGTCATACTTTAGGCAATATATTTTTCTATTATAGGAAATTAGGATACAATTGAAAATGGTTATTTATATTTTGAATGATATTCTTGAAAATATCTGAACGTTCAGCAACGGCTTTGTGTTGTTTTCTTGAATAAGAAAATGATGCAGTGACATGATATTACTGTGACATCGTGCCTTTTATGTAAAAGTTTGTCTGTCATTGAATTCTTTTATTTGGGGTATTTAGTATTTATGGGTGAAGAGGCAGAAACTATCATGAATAGCTGTAGTACCAAAACCTCTCTTTGTCAGAAGATGTATGAAAATGAGACAAAAATAATAAACAAACTAGATAATGTAATTTGGATATACTATACCGATTTAACGTTTAATTACTTATATCATTCCTATAATTATATATATTCAAAAATCATTCTTTTACCATTGATAGATTTTATTTTTATTCTATTTATTATAAAAAGAACTCATTTTTACTACTTGTGTTATGAAATAACTCATCAGTATCAGTTTTGATGAGTTCTCGATCTATTAGCTCAAATAATAATTTCTGGACATATATTATTTTTAAGTCGTCATGAAATGAACAGTGATCGGTGAAGTGACCCTATAAACGGCTAGGGACGAAAAGTCAAATGGGAAAAGGGAAGCTTTCAAAGTTGCCCAACGGCCATAAAAAAGAAGGTGACTCCCATAAAATAAGGTAACAGTAAAAGGTAATAATAGACTATGATTTGCAGCAAATAGTTTTTGTTTGTTTGCTTTTTGAATGAATGATTTGCAGAGTTCATTTTCAACAAATACTGCTAAAAGTAGCTATGAATCTGGATTGCATCAACACGTTCTTTCTTCCATCTATACTCTATCCCTTATTTAATCTCTTCTATTTATTATAAGCATAACTTCCTTCTCCTCTTCCATTTATAAAAGAATTAACAATTGTAATATATCAAATTTATGTGGATTAAAAATAATTTCATTTTCTTCTATCTTTAAACAATTTAAAACTGATATAAAAATAATTGACTTAAACATACTTTAAGTTTTTACATGTTTTATTTTAATATGCAACACCCAATTTCAAAATATTACTAACATACAGTATATAAATTATATAATACACTATTTATATTATGACTATATCATAAACATATACATAATATATACATCACAATATATTCAAAATATAACAATTAAAAAATATATAAATACATACACTACATTTATTTAAAAGAACTTAGCCACAAAATAGAATAAATTCATCACCACACAAACAAATAGATTAATTAAAAGAAAGTTATATTTAATAAATAATTATTATCAATATTTGCATATCATTCTTTAGATTATCATGTATATAATCAATCACCACATACAATAACAATAACACTCATATTTAGTTACACATTATGTCACTCTAACCATAGTAAACATCTACCATCTACTAAAGGTTTTTCGAGATTATGGTAGTACAAAATATCTACTATCAAAATTCTACACCTACTTAATGAGTCTAGGTGTAAGTCTTTCTTAACTTATCACGACTTAAAGTCATTTATGTATGACTAGATAACATTGAAGTCGAAATATCATTATTAAACTGTGTCATGTTTACTATATACTACACCAAGAACTATTATGAATATCCTCCAACTACCAATAAAGGGTTATAAACACCACTTATCAAGGGTTTTAAACTTTTCATACATATATACCACAATCATACACACATATATGTATGTACGAAAATAATTAATATAAATCTTGTCAATACATTCACCTCTGCATCATTTTCACTTGAGCAAGCCTCTTCTGCTTAGACGAAAATGATGTCGAGAGCATTTTCCATGTCTTGTTTTATTTTTGCTTGAGTGAGAAGTTTGTTACTTAAACGAAAATTAGACCAAGAGCAACCACAAGCTCTAGGGCCATTTTCGCTTAAGCAACCATTGTCACTTACGAAAAATACCACTTTTCCTTCAATGACAATACATCTTTTGAGTGAATTTAGGCACCAGAAGTAGTGATTATCCATCATCTCACTTTCTCTTAAGCGATTACACATTCCTTGAGCGAAAATAGGATTGAGAGCAAACCTGGATAATTTAACCACAAAATTTTCAACATATTCAACCTCCACATAACAATTTTACACACCTCAAGCTCATGAACAATATATCTACCAACATTTAACAACATATAATCCCAATAACTAATTCATTCTACTTGTTCTTTCTAATTAAAATCACCATCAATCAAAACAACCAACAACTATTTAAAGAAAAAAAGATAATTAGCTTTCCTTATCTAGATTGAATCGCTATAATTCTCAACTCCTGTTATATGCTCCAATACAGCTAGGTAAGCTTTCAAACAGTACTTCAAAAGCACAAATTCTTCCCTAAAAAATCTAACTTAAAAAGCGGAATGAGAGAAAACTTAAAAAAACTAAAAGTACCAAACCATTTATTATAACAAAATTATGATGGGTTAACTTGTCTCATTTAACTCATCTATATTCCTAATTAATCATTTACTTTAAAATTTATTATTAAAATATTTATATTTTTATCTAATTTATGAGTTTATTACTTTAAATTTATGACATTTTTTAAATCTTATTACCATCTATAATTAATTTAGTATAAAAAAAATATTAATTAATATAACTAGATTATTGTCAAGTGGATAATTAAATTAAGTAATATATTTAATATACTTTAAATATAAGATAATCGCATAAAGTTTTTATTTTATTTTAGTATGTTATGAGACTAAATATTATATTTTTTTTATGTTATTTAAAGGAAATAAGCACATATAACCTTTATTTTATAATTATATATTATTCATTCCATACATAAAGAATGGTGTGTGAAGAAATATACTAATCGAATAAAATTATTTTAAGTTGTCATACAAGAAGAACGTATTAATACAAGAAGATATTGTATTTTAAATAATCAAAATATTTCTTAGTAAAAACCAATACCACTACTAGGGATATATAAGTTTTTTTTGTTATTTTTTAACTATATAATTTTATTATTTATCAAATTACTATAACACAACTATATAAAGTAAGAATTCATCAATTAATTAATGTAAATTACTTTTTTGTTATGCACTTAATAATATTTTTGAAGCTATAATACAAATTTACTTTAAAAGGGATTAATGTAAAAGAATGAAAAATGAAAATATAATAGACTACTTATTTCAATATTTAAATATTTTTAATAATATAATCTCAAAAAAAATTTCAACTGTCTTTATTCTAGTTATAAATAATTAATATAATTCCTTTATCAATAATGTAATGAGATACGATAAATATAATAACACATAATATATACAGAACAACATGTCAACTAAAAACAAATTGAAAGAAAAAAAGTATAATATAACAAAAAAAAGAAACAACTAATAATAAAAAGTGAGTAGTATCTTAAAAAAGAATAATTATATACTCTACATACAAGTAATTAAGTATTAAAAATGTTTAATTTTATGTAATTAAACTTATTTTATTACTACACAACTTTCATGTAAATATATAATGTACAATATTATGTAGCATATTAATTATTTTATTTTAAAATTACAATATATATATATAATTATAACAACATAATAAAAGATATAAACACATAATGACCATTGCTATATAAAGGTAGTTATAAGTCAATAAACACATTCACTAATAGTATGATTGAAGAAATTAAGGAAAGAGTTTGTGAGTATTATTTATTAGGTGAGTGAGGGAACAATTTAAAAAGGAAAGACGTGAAAAAGTTTATCATAAATTATAAATGGCATTCTCCACATCATTGGTAGCAATTTCACAAGCTAAAGTGAACTATCTTTCATATAAGTTTTTTCCATCTATGTCCTTTTCTGGACCCACCAACTTCAATTCATATGAATAAAGATTCCTATACTTATGTTTGCTACCAATTCTTGTCTGTCATAGTTTATGTGTAAAACTATAGCTAACTTTTTCAGGTAATTTTTTAATGTATTATCTTAATATAAATTTTTATTGATTTATTTTATTTCTGTTATTTTATAGCTGAAGAGTGAGAAACTAGAAAGAGTCGCAAGAATAGGCAACCCTTTTTTGGTCAAAAGCAAGTACAAATGAAAGAAAATAACAAAAGATCACATTTCTAATACAATAAGAATGGTGAAACTGTTCTATATAAAGGAAAAATTTTCATATTATTTAGTTTTTCCATGTTTAAAGTATTTATATACTAATTAATATGCTTTTAAAGTATTTAAAGTGAATAGTATAACTGTGACAAAGTTTGAGTAATGAGATTGAGATGTGTCATTAACCTAATTTGGGAATGTTATGGCTTCTTTGTCTAATAACTATGTTCTTCCAATTAGTATTCTCTCAAATATTACCTTTTTCCTCAGAAAAGGAAAAATAAAATAAAACTATTTAACGACTAAGCAGCTAGCTTTATACATTCCATGATTAAAAAAACTCATTTTTTACATTTATAAATTTAATAATTGTGAATTTAAAAATTAGGTTAAACAGTAGGAGGGAAAAATTGTAAATGTGAAGAGAAGCTTTGATGGTGACCTAACAGCCCTAAAAAGGAAAAAGCCAACTCCCAGTAGCAGATAAGGTAGCAAGGAAAAAGTTTTAGCCATTGTTCCTGTTTGTAATTTTTAATGATTCTCTCAGACCTAATTTTCAACAAATGCTACTATGAATCTCGATTGAATCAATTTTGCTAAATAATCCACCCAATGCAACTGACAAGTTGGTGTGTAATAATGTCCCATTTGAACATTTTTTTTTAAATTTTTACTCATATTTAGACTCATTTATTTCGAAGTAAAATTCAAATACATTATTAATGTTAAACTATTAAAATAATTTATTATGGTTGAACGTGTAGATTAGTTGGTATGAGTTGTTTAAAATTAATTAAATATGTAGTTATGCCAATTATTTAGAGGAAAGATAATTATCTTTTGGAAGTAAACTTTTTTATATAACCTAGTGTCAAGTATGCTGATCAAGAAAACACTTTAAAATAAGTGTATATGAAATTTGAAGATTGAAAATTTTAATTATGCAAAATAAAAACGATTCAAAATGACTTATGGTTATATATATTTACCACGAATATGCATTTTACGTAAGTAAAACCAAAATACACTAAGACCTTCTTTTTATTTATTTACTTTTTACTTTGAAGGAGTTTTCAAGAACTTAAATTGGAGGAGTTTAGATCTTACAAAGAAAATGTTTCTATATATATATATATATATATATATATACACACACGTGTGTGTCGAAATTCTTAAGGAACCAATAATGTGATAGTTATTTTGTGCATATACAACTTATATGCAATGTTCTTGTTGTATTTTTACGTTAGAGGAAACGAATTTTTACTTACGTTCTCAATAAAAAAATCATAGTTATATTCGTTCCATTCATTACTTAGTAACTTAACTAATAAAAAATATGATTTGCATAGTTTTTCATTCACTAAATCGATTTCATTCATGAAAGGTTCTACACAAACATAACCCAGTCAATAAAATAAAAAAACTCTTACATTCTCTTATCCAATTCAAAGAAACAAATTTATAATTAATTTTCTCGCAAATATTTGAGATTTAATAAAAATCTATAAAATTAAATATACATATTTTTTATAGTAAACTTGTAATCACATATTATAATTAGTCACGTATCTTCTATTTATAACGTAAATAACAATTCTATCAAAATATACAGAAATTAACTAATAATACCTTTTGCGAGACTAATTTTTATAACTATTTATAAAAGACTAAATAATAATTATATCAAATTAAGAGACCAAAAATATTTTAATTCATATAGAAAAAATAAATTATTTAATCTCTTTAATTTATTTTCTTTTTTATATCAAGAATATAAATGCTTAATATCTTAATTAATTCTACCAATTTAAAAGTAGGACTTTTGTCACTTTCTCTTATTTATTGTGCTAGATCTGTAATGCACATGTTATTCCAATCCTATGTAATTAATCCAAGTCTTAACCTATACAATTATATAAAATATTGACGATAATTTTAGTGAACATATAGTAATACTAATATATTCCAATAGAAATGTTTATGAATTTGAATTGCATGTGCAAATCCAAAAAAAAAAAAAAAAAAAAGACTATGAAGACCAAAGGACTTTAAACATGGTAGCTTAACAGTTCTTTTGTTTTTGTTTTTCAAGAATAAGAAAATAAAGATGATTACAGTAACCAGTAAGAGTGTAAAAAACCTAGAAAAAAGGATGTTCCACAGAAAATGGAGAAATAGAGTTGGTGGTGTTCCACTGGTATATGTCGGGCTATCTTGAAGCTTCAAGCACTGCACCAGAAGTGGGTTTCTCTCTCCACCTGCAACCCTAATTTGTCATTTACCTCTAAGTCACATGCCCTGTTCTTCCTAACACTGTATCATAGATTCCAATTTCTGAACATTCATTATGGCCATTGTCTTGTGCCACGGTTCCTTGTTCCTGAGTCCAATTAGAGTACGTATGTTGCTAAACAACATCAGCTTGAGAACTATACTCTCATATTCAAGATCGCACGATCATTTTGACAGCAACATCTTCATGTCATCTTCTGGTTTTGGATTCTGTCACTGTTGTAGTAAGATACACTTCGGGTTTTCGTAACATCACATTTTGTCTACCACGCTCTCACTCTCTTCTCTGCATATCCAGGCACTCTTCAGATTTTAATCCCCAGAATATATTTATATTTTACCTCTTAGTTTTATTATCAACATCAATTTAACACTATTATTCATTTTACATGTTAGACCTTCCTTCTCCCTTTTTACAGTGAATAACTAATGAATTTAATAATTTCAGTACATATTCGTAAATACAGTTATAACATGTATAATACTTAAAAAATTTGAATACTAATATGAAAAGAGTTTGATTCACATGATCATGAGATTATATTTAACACGTTTTCTTTTGGAGCATGTTGTTAAGAGCATCTTTTGGTGTTTTAATGTGTCATTATTTGTTATTGTACCATTAGGGTATCTTTGTGGTTGGGATATGGTAGTCCAACTTGTGTGATTAGGATACATTAATCCTTTTGTTAGGTCATCAGACGAACAAAGTTTCATTTGTCTGATAGGACATATATAGAGTGAGGTATTTCAATCCAATTTGACATTGAAACTTACAAACCACTTCCTATAGCTAACGTTTGTGAGACCATCACTTTCCGAAATCTAAGGGATGATTTCCTGTTTAATTGGAATGCTTAGATATTGGTCCCATGCAACTCAGTTTAGACTGATCTACGAAACAAGTTATAAAATATAACAGTCCAATATAATTTACATTTTGAAACATGTTATATTTTTTCTTTAGTATATACAGCAAACGCAAATAGGAACATAGATATTTATTGGTTTTGAAAAAAAATTATTTATATATTTTTTATTCATAATATAACATATGTAATTAAAATAAAATAAAATAAAAATAAACAATAAAAAAGTTAACATAAAAAACTAATCAATTAATTACTAGAAATCAATTTGACGTTGAGTAATATGAACTTGAGTCAAATCTTTTACATTATAATTTTGTTTTTAAGTAAATTCTTATAAATTATAATGAAAAAAGGTCTTATAATTTGTGATAAAATAATGAAACTTTTGTAATGATATCTTGTTTAATAATAATGTGAGAAATTTTGTCATAAAGTTTCGTAATGTTTGGAAACACAAAGTTTATCACAATCTATCAGTAATACTTTTTAAAAAATTTAAATAACTTTTTTGATCGATTTGTTCCACCACTAAATTATTTTTTAGTAATTATTCTTTCTATGTTGTATTATTAACTTTTTCATAATAATTTTATATTCACACATTATGACATAAAGTGATAAACTAATTGGAAAGATTGACTCGTATGACAATTATTATAGATTTTGTTGAGGAGAGGATATCTTCATCTCCTCTTATTCTCTTTAATTTCTATATCACTGTATTTCAAAATTCTTAGGTTTTTTATCAATTTCATAACAATATATAGAGATGTTAAAATTTTTACTAGAGTTGTTGAAAATAAATGATAAATATATTTTGTAGTAGAACTGCATTAGTAGAGTACTTCAATGACCATCTCTAAAACATACTTCATATTTTGGCGGCCAAAATCTGTAAGCAATTGAAAGGGATCTAAATCTTTATTTATAGCTTATTTGAACTTATCTCGTAAAAAAAAACTTTTACAAAGCATTTGGAACATTTTATAAAAATAACTTTTGTCACTGTTTGTTGTATCGCAAAGTCGCTGTTGAAAAAGCTAAAGCTTTTCCTGTATTATAAGCAATCGCAAGGAGAAAACTCGGTTACTTGTGTTTTTTATTTTATTTTTCCACTTTTTATTACAAAACAGCCGCTTTATGTTGAATCTGTTTTCTGTTTTCAAATATTTATACAATAATTTTTTCTCCTTTTCTTCATAAATCTTAGAAAACAATGTCATAATTTATGTTTTATAGCTAAATTTATATAAATCGCTCCATTTCCCCTTCAGCTAAAGGACATAGAGTCAGCTTCAACAATCAACAGAAAATCTTCAATCTGTTAGGAACATCATTGGTAGATACACTGATTTGAAGATCACGAACCATTGGCCAGAAAAAAAGGTAAAAGATTTACAAATATGAAGTACAATATGGGCTGATAACTGTTGATTCAGTGATAGTCCAATTACTTGTTAACAAACTTAATGATAAATGTCGTAACACCACAAACCAAAATAGAGTCGAAGCCATCAGAAAAACAAGCTACCCCAAGCTGCTATAAATGCAAAGCCACCAAATGGAGCCAAAGTTGAATATTTTCTGTCTTCAAGAAGTGCGACAGTATAACACCTAAAAATTCAACACCATAATGATGAATACAGCTCAATGATCATTCATCATTCGAATACTTATCACCAATATTTCCAACCAAAAATCAGAGCATGCAGCAACAAAATATTGTTATGGGCCAGTCTAATTAATTAGAGAAAGGGTGTATTCTATGTAACAGACGTAAAATGGCAGCAGATCACATTTTAAGTGAATTGCTGAACCATCTAGTTATTATACAACATGAAAAACCTCAGTGTCATGATTTTGGTTTCCTACAAAAATTCAAGGCATAAGTTATTCTTGTGCTAAAAAATGAACAAGTGAAAAAACCATCCAACCTGCTTAGCATATCAAGCAATCAAGTAAGAACACAGCTATTGGATACAATGCGGGAAAATAACTGCTTCAAACAATGGGATGTAAAATTCTAGAACTTTGTGCTCCTTTGTGGTGGGAGATGTAGAAACAATATTTCAGGTCTTCAAAATGTCAAAAGGTAATTGGATTACCTCCCAAAAAGATATTGAAAGTCAGATCACATATAAATGTTAGAATTTCCCAAGCTTCAATCCACAAAGAATTCTCATCCTGATCTGCGTATTTCTTGGGATGACTCCGACTCACTGGTCACATATAGGGAGCACTAAAATGCCCTAGACACGTTTGCAAACAGCTACAGTCTTCGGTTTGGGCAGGCAAAAACCCAAATTGCTAGTTTTTCCTTTTTCTTTTCCCCACTCAAAAGGCATGCCTTAAGAATCTTAGAACACACTCACATCATCCTTTCTACCCAAGTGGTCAATTTAACTTTATTGAGGTATTATAGGTTCGTCACAAACCACAACATTGTCAACAATATGATACGATTTGAGCACAATTCCACAGAGATAACCGGTGTCCTGCTCATCTTATGAAGCACTGGGTTAACCATCCATTGATTGGCATCCCTAACTCCAAAAATTAGCGCTTATATTTTTAGAGTTTGAACCCAGACGTTGATTTAGTAAGAGAAATTATTTCTGATTACATCATTAACATAAAATTATGCAGCAGTTCCCTTCCCATGTTGAAATCAATGTCTCCCTTCTAAATTTGGTTCAACAACCCCCCACATACTTAATTTCTTCCTATACAGGACTCCTTGAACCAATAGTCCGCAACTAATACTTCAGCCGATGTCTTACCGAGCATTTTAATTGTGCCATCAAGATAATGAAATAAAACACTTCATATCTTCAACATCAATGTGGCAATGGCCCAGCTTTTAACAGATGTATCCCATATTGATCTTCTTAAGCTTAAGCAAACTTAAATATCTTTTATTCGATTGAAATTTAAGCTCTGAGTTCCCAAAAAAGGGTGGGAACCTCTTCCTCTAAGCCCACCTTTAATTTTTCATGCCAGTTCCCCTCCCAGTGAGAAAGAAAAAAATAATAATCAAAGTTGAAAAACATTTTCTCCAGCCCAAAACAAGGATCACAAATGGTTGGAAGAGAAATCCGTGTTAAAATCTCAAAATAAGCATTGGAATAGTAAAGGTTGAGATAAAACTTACGTCCCAGAGAAGGCCAAGATCCCAGTTGTTAGAAGGCCTCCAAACTGCAAAGAAAAAAACGATGAATGAAAAAAAATGACGACTTCATTTCACAAACACTCCATTGTGAACACAGAAAAGCAAGAGCATTCAAAGAGTTGAAAAGGCAAGAACAAGAAGGAAAATTTATCAATGAGAACTTACAGCAGTGGGGTGTTTTGTAATTGGGGCGGCAACTAAGGCAGCGGTGTGAACCAAATGGTAAAGCGAGGCTGTGTGCCAAACCTTCACACACAAATTCCAATTTAAAAAGGAACAAAAAACCAAGCTTTGTGATGTAATAGAAATGGAAATGAATTAGGACAAAGTTCAGAGTAGAAAGAGACATCTTTGTAAGCAGGGTTTTGGGGTTTGAAGACGTGAGCACCATAGGTTCCCAATCCAAGTGCTGCAACTCCTGTTTCAGTTTCAGTTTCAGTGAATTGCAATTTCTGAAGAAAAAATATATGAATTGTGATGAAAGAGTGAAGACGATGAGAAAGAAATTGCACCTGAAATCGCTGCAACTTTGTGCCACACCTGAGGATCCATTCGCAAGCAAAGTATAATTGTGTAGGTATTCTTTCTGAGGTTCACTTAATCCAATCCAAGGGCGTGGCAATACCTACGAGCATGTAACTGTTGCTTATAATAACATATTTATTACCAGTAATTTTTGTTTTCATTCTTTAGTTTTATTTTATTTTATTCTCGTTTTCTTAAATTTATCTTTTAAATGGGTTTAATTCATGAGTATTTTAGATTTTGATCCTTGTTTTATTTTTATTTGATTTTTATATTTTTAGTCTCTGTAGTTAAGTCTTTTGTTAACTTTAAAGATGATACCCAACAAAATTGACGGTTCAATATTGTTGACATGATAAAAAATGGCATGTTATCGTAAAAGTGAAGTATTAAAGTTTTACCTGTCGGTGAGTTGACATGCAACAAATTCAATATATCCACCCTTATGTAGTAGAGTTTTCGTATCTTTCTGGTTGATTATTATAATTATTTTTCTTTTTTATGTTATCTCTCCAAATTTTATTTTCAAGTCCCAAACTAATTTCTTCCATAATACCTTCTTATAAGAAGATTTTCTTGACTATATTATAATCATTCATTCTCTTCATTTTCTTATCCGTGATTTCGATTTTTTTTTTCTTCTCACGTTATTAACTTTTAGAGTTATTAGTTTATCTTTTAGAAAATTTGTAATTTTGATATAATCCTGAACTTTAAATAAGTTTTTGTTATTTTAATCTATTTGAATAAAAAACTAATATATCCATTTAAAGTATCTTAAAGAAAAATTCAAGTAATTAAAAGAAATAAATGTATGCAAAACTGAAATCTGATTAATATTGCAAATTTTCTAAAATCTAGAGACTAAAATCATAGGGGGGAAAGAACAAAACCAAAATCACGCATCAAAGTAAAAGAAAAACCAAAATTATAATGTAGCCAATCTTGTTTTCGTTGCATATCATCTCTGGCTCTGAGCCAAAAACTGGTAAACGGAGTAATACACAAAGCTGTTGCTGATCAATCAGTCATTAAGTTTGGCACAGATCACAAATTAATCAAATCCTAAGAATCCTATGATATGACCAGATACAAGTGTACATACAAAGCAAATTAAAACTAAAAACAGTGCACCCTTGGAAAGTTTGAAGGAGGACAAAAAACTAAACAACAAAATAAGAGACAGATAGAAGAGACCAGGTCCAAAATCCTAGTGTTTAGTGTTTAATGGGCAGAGTGGCCTGTAGATGTTTTCTTAAAATCAATCTTATCAACCTTAACCTCTCCATCGATTAGTTCATATACATAAACCACAACTCGCAGACCATCGATGTCCATAAGGACAAAACTTGGGTTCACGTCATAAGTGATACTGCTGTAAGCACCAGTTGCAGAACCTGGATTTATAACCACACCTCCCTCGTGTTTGTAAGCTGTAAATTGATGGGTGTGACCTGTGACAAGGATGTCAACATCAAGCTGCCTCTGTAGCATTGCCAGTGAGTCCAGGTCTCCCCAGGGAATAACCTTCACAATCATTAAAGACATAATTATTATATATCATTGCACTATATAGCATGCTTTAAGTTTCTAATAAACAGAAGCAATAACAGTTTCAAAAAAATTATAATCACAGGAAGAGGAATACGGTTGAATGGAAAATGTTGCAGCTGGAACAATAAAATATCACAGATCTAAACTAAACCTGTTAAACTTAAACACAAGTGCAGCATAGCAGAATGACGTATATCATTCAGCTAAGATTAAAGCTGTTAGATGTAGCAAAGTAACATACTGCAGGAATGACTTACAACGCCAACCCACAAACCTTTGATCAAAAAACCCAAGTGCAGCACCCAACAACTGCCAAGAAAATCCTATACGTTAATATCTAGAAGCGAAATGGGGAAAATGAGTTCTTCAAACATGAAATCACTGTTTGTGGCCATCCATACTCCTGGATTTTGATCTGTTATAGAAGGTTTTATGGTTTTATTCTTTTAAATTGACCCCAATTTTGTTAAATGTTACATTTAAATAAATATAATGTTATTCTCTTGCTTCATCTCTTTTGGTTACCATTCCCGTTGAATCCAAGTTCGACAGAAATCAATTGTTCATAAATCTTAATTATATGGTTGTGTGCTATTCTTTAAACAGGAAATAATAAGGGGAATGGTGAAGGGAACTAGAACGTTGGGCCATGTTGGAAACTGATTAAATTTATGTGGTGCCAGTACAATGTCAACGGAGGCTGCCCTTTGCTACACAGTTCGCTCTAGGATTGCAGGCTTGTGAGATGTGACTGGAATTTTAATGGACAGTGAAATAAATTAACCTTTATGTGGGTTGTAATTGATATTTTAAAACCTTCTAATTCATCCCAAATAAATCCCAAGTTATCTAAGCCATTCATTTTTCTATTGATACATCAAAAGGTAATTTCCTTATGATTCATCCATGCTCCCAATTTCTTAGGTCCATTTTAGATAAAGCCGGGCAAAAGAGTGAAAATCAGACCTGATGACCATGGCATAGTCCCAGCTTAAATTGGCCAATGGTTAGTGTTTTGGTCTCTGGATATTTCGTCTCTTCATCATACTCACCACGGGTTATATGCAAGTCTGGACAAAGAGTCTTTAAGTAGTCATGAATTTCCTGAGCAGAAATGAAGTAAAATTAGTTCATACATTCAACCATAAAAAAAACTGATTTCATATCAAGTTAATGTGAATAAAATATGTAGTATATGAAAAATAGAACCATAACAAATGTAACGAATTATTTTTGTTAGATGCAGATAGATAACTGATGCAATACAAAGGGGGTAAATAATGCAAGCACAGACATTGTCCTACAAGAATGTGACAGTACTCCTGCTACCAGTGGCAGTATAGTAAAACAACACAAGTCATTATTTAATTACATTCTGTTGTCATCAATAATACAGTTTCACTGATCTTAACAGGCTTGATAACAGGCTTTGTATGCACATAAAAATGGTTTAGGCTACTAAAAAAAAATTGTAAGAAAACAGGGTGTGGGCAGACAATGAACAGTCTTTCAACTTGCCCCTAGGAAATAGTAAATAATGCATCTTACATAAAAAAAATCAAAGAGCATCCCACCAGAGCTCAACACATTGCCACTACAGGAGCCATTACAAACCTTCCATACAGGCATCCAGGATTACCCCAATTTACTAATTGTTCAACGCTCATCAATGTTCTACCTATGAATCATAGACAATGACAAAGATACAATAAACAACACAGACACTGACAAAACAAAATTTGATATGCTCTACAGCTAAATGTTCTCGTACACACTTTGTAATTAGGGCTAACCTTTCCAAATGAACTCAAACATTACAAACTACAAGATTTTAGAGAGTATTTCATTTGTCAAAAGACAAAAGCAAAGATGAAAATTTCAGATCTTCAAACCTGTGCCCTGTGTTCATTCATAATAAAGAAGTTGAAACTATAAAGCAGAGGATATTGCTTATATTCAAACAAAGCATGACAACAGTCAAAACTGAACTAGAAATAATTATTTCAATAATATGGACATACTTTCACACACAAATTTCCAGTACAAATTATGTGCTGGATCTTGCCAGGGACAAGCATGGATTTGAACTTTGCAGGAAGATCAGGTGCCCTGTGGGGTATGTGCAAATCCCCCAGGGCTAAAACGAGCACCATCCTTAAGAATCAAAAACCAAAAGTTGACCTGGGGAACCTGCTGAAACAATTAATTGCCCATAGACAAAGAAACAGTTATTAACTGCTAAAACAATCCAACACAATTTACCATGTGCGTAATCAGATATTCATATAAACGTTAGTTTGCTAACATATAACCTGCTTTGAAAAGAGAATGAAAACCATATCCACAACTTCATCAAATCTTCAATCAATCAACAAATCCATTTTCATCATTATATTTTATTACAACAACCTAAATACCAGCCCCCGTGTAAATCACTTGACCTGTGTCCAGGGTGCTAACTATCCCACATCTTATATAGAAAAAAGAAAATTTCCAAGGACAACAGGAACATGTACAAGAGAGGATAAGATATCCTCCTGAAAGATAATGAAAGTAAAATAAGCCTATAACAAGTAGGGCAAGGTAATTAACAAAGCAAAGCTTAACATTCTCCAGGCAGATAAAGAAACCACTACGGAATATCTACCGGCTGAACACCACAAAGCAGCTAAGAAGAATACTTTATCCAAAAGCTGATGTAGCATGAAAGAATTATCTTTGAAAATTATGGCATTCCTCTAAGGCCTAAGCACCTAATAATGACACATTGTGCACCTGCAAAATAGTCCCTCTCTTTTTACGACTCTCAAAACCTCCAAATAGACACATGAGAAACCCTCAATTTTTACAAGTAATTTTAATATATCTGAATATTGAAATGAATTTTCATACCATAAAGGTCTTGCAGGTCACCGAAAAAATAGGATTGTTAATGTGAGAAGTATTTAGTACCTTAATCTTCAAACGTATTTGCAACTCTTTATGGGTGTGATTCACATGAAAGAAAAGAAACTATTAATCCAAATATAGAATTTGCGAGAAAATTATCCAATAAAAACTTATCCAGAGTTAATTGATCCATATTGGCCTATTCTATACACAAATACCATTATATTAATCTTACGTTTCCTGCTGAAAACCACTATCTTGCTTCAAAAGGGGAAAGAATCTGACCCTAAGAATGCCTGGTTGGAAAGAATAACCCAGTTGGTGATTTCTTACAAGTCTAATAGTCTATTACTTGTACAGCAAGAAGCTGAACTTCAGAAACGAAGTTACAAACATTTCCTCCAATTTATACAATTCTCCATTCGCCTATGAACATAATAGGGCCATATTTCACATTAACAAATCCATCTTTGCTACCACAGCAGCTGTATCTATCTCAATTTGAATTGACTTCAAGTTCACTTTGTTACAAAAACTAAGGAGTAAACTAATTACCCAATTATCGGAAACCCAAAACAGGCTTTAGTCAAACTAATTCCATTTTATGGGATTAGATTCACGCAGAATCTCAGGGATCCCAAAAAAAAGAGTAAAACAAAATATATTAACCAAATGAATAGAAACACGAGTAACAAGCCCATAAATCTCTCTTTAAACTGAGTGCCTCGAAATCGGAAAATAGATCAGAGTGAACAAAACGCATCAGATCCCTAAAACAATCCACACTCCTAAAACTCGAAATTAAAATAAAAACGCACACGATCGAATATTAATAATCAATGCCACAGAATAAAAAAAAAACGATAAGAAGCGAAGAACGAAGATCAAAGAATGCTTGAAGCAGAGAGAGAGAAGAAGGGAGAGAGAGAAAGAACCTGAGAGAAAACGCCAGGTTGGAGAAGGGTGAGATCGAAAGAAGGTAGAGCAAGACTCCACCGAAGTTGCTCGCTACAATTCCAAACGCAAACCCCAATTCTAACACCGGCACCTGCGCCAAAATATGCTAACTAAGAATTTCATCCCGTTCATTAAGTGATTAATTATGATTATTGTTTATTATCATGTAATAATAAGAATTTAGCTTAATGAGTGCCAAAAAATATTTAGATAAAAATAAAATGTGAAATATAAAGAGTTTATAAGCGACTTTTAACTATTATTTGTAAAACGGTTAGTTAGTATATGCAACTTCTTTTCTTTGAATTTCACGTAAATGTTTTGTTAGATTATTATATTGAAATAAAAAATACTAATATCTCATTATTTTGAACTCACTCTTTGTAATTTTTTTAAAATAACAGTTTTTTTAAAGTTTAGTATCTTGTTATATAACTCTCTCCTAATTTTAAATTTTTTAATAAATATTAACCTATAATAGAAACTGTATTAGAATTATGTGTTATTGACTTTGTTATTAATCCCTTAACATTTTTTAGTTATTTTCATAACTATAAATATTAAAAGCTTTAAATCCCGGTATTTTTTTTATTTTTCATTTATTGTTAATGATGAATTAAATATTTTCAAATTTACTTTTTCCAACAATTGTAATACCTTTTTTTTTTCAGTTCCTCTAATAGGAAATATAATATTATTTTAAAAAGTAAAAGTAGAATTAGTGCATGCAGTTATTTTTAAAATTAATTTTAAAAAATTAGACTGCGGGGCAACTCTTATTGATTTTGATTTAAAGTATAATTGATAAATTTAAATAAAAATGAGACTCATGCATGTGATAAAATGAATAGTAAAATTAAATAATAGTCTGACAACCTCACACAAATAAACAAGTTAAAGCTTTATTTTCTTGCTGTTGTTTTAATTAGTATTAGTATTTTATTTTATAATTTTGTTGCAATTGAGTTTAACCAAGCAAAAATAATTAAAAGAACTTACTGATCTTTAGATTTTGGAAAAAATCATGAAATTAGTTAAATTAAAAAGAAAGTACACTGTAAATTAAATAATTTTTGTGAACTTGAAGAGTTGAAAAAAAGGTAAGTTGGTAAAAGTTGATTAGAAAATTAATACAAAAAACTCTTTAATTTTTAAAACTCTGCCTTAAAATACTTTTTTTTATAAAGAACTTATATAATTAATGGTCCAAGTTTCTATATATGTATGAATATATTTATTAGAAAATAAATTTAAGTAGATAAGTGAACAATAGACAATGTATCAAAGAATATCAGTAAATGTTAGAATAAGTTAATTAAGTGAATAAGTTCGTAATAGAAAAAATTTAAATAGCAGGAACTTAGTTGGGCTGAATTCCTTCGAAAGCCCAAAAACTTGTGTGACAGTAGTTAGGAAATATTCCATTTGATTACATCCAGATTTGTACACAGTAAACATTTTGTAATGGTAAAAATAACGATAATAATAATTATAATGGTAACTATAATTATAAAAAATTTTACTTTATTGAAAATGAAAGAAAAAATATTTATATAAAAAAATTAAAAATTATAATTAAATTATAAAATTTAAATTAAAAATAATAGTAATAAAAAAAAATTATCATTTAGAAAATAAGAAATCATCCTAAAATAAGAAAATTTAAAAAAAAATATTATTTTTTATCATTTCATTTGGTTTTGACTTCTCACTCTTCTTCGATAATATCATCAATGTATTATTTTCTATATGAGAAAAGAGGAAAATGATGTGTTATTAAGATTAGAATGTTTCTTTTAAATAAAAATAAAAACAAGTAATAATAAAATAATTATAATTTAAAAAGTAAAAGATAATCTTAGAATGAGAAAATTTACAAATAAACATTACATTTTATCCTTCACCATCTCGTATTCTTCTTCATATTATAGGATAGAAGATGAAAGAAGAGAATTATGGTCTTCTTAAAACAAGAAATTTTTTAAAAATTGTAAAATGTGAGAAATTAAAAAATAAAAAAATAAAAAAATAAAAAAATAATTTTTTATCTGATTAAATTTATTATTAAAAAATAATTTTAAAAAATAAACTATAAATATTAAAATGTACATAAAAGATTTTTTTTTATATATTGTTATAGATATTTATATATTTATAGATATATCACTCGAATTCTCAGTGGCCTCCGATTCTTCAAAGTCAGGTAATAAAAGACAATGTTATGATAGTTTAATGCAGACCAATTATATATTTCTACAGAAAAAATTTCTCATAAAAAAATTCTGACAAATAGTACTCGAACTGATTCAAAAGGTTTAGCTTAATTTAAATAAATTATGTTTTTCCATTCTTTAAATTATTATAACATTTTGTTAGTTTTAAAATATTGTCATCTTTAAAAAACACTTTCTCATATAATTTTTACGTTGTTTTAATTTAGTCTATCCATTAAGTATTCCATGATTTTAAAAGATAAAATTGAATAAAATATAAGTGACATAGAAAATAAATAAATAATAGTTTTATTTATCAAACCAAATAAGAAATTCATCCATGGAAATACCATAAAGAAAACTAGAGAAGTGTATACCATCGTACACTTTCTACCACACTTTTTTAACACACCCTTTAAACAAAAAACACACACAAAATCTAAACATATATAAAGTACAAATTCTAATTATATTAAAACATTAACTGTTATTTTTTTAATCTAAAGCTACTTTATTTTTATTCTCACTCAATTTAAAGATGCAAAATCCAAACATAATTTGACGACTGAATGTAAATGTATAACTTAAGAAATGAGAAATAACTTGGAAGCAATCATACTCTTGGTTGTAACTTTGGCACGAGCTTCCAATTGGTCAAAGGAAAAAGAAAAAGAAAACATAGAATAATAGTTCTGTTGCTGACTTTCTTGCTTCAATCAATCATGTGGTGTGTTGACTCCTTAAGTAAAATTTATGAAAGATTAGAAAGATACCGAAAAGGAAAATAAATCAAATAAAGAGATTTTCGTGTGACAAGTGTGGATTGATGGCTAAAGAGAATTTTTAAGTTCAATTAAGACGGCTAATTAACACGGCCTCAACAATGTGATTCTTTTCTTAAGCAGTGTAAATATGTTTCTAATTTCTTTAAATATTTTATTTTTTATAAAACATTTTTATTCATTTAATTTTCATAATTTTATCTTTTAAATAGTGCTTCTAACAATTCATTTAAAAATACCAACTGTAATTTTGAATTACGTATGATTTTTTTTATCATGATATTAGTACAATTTATTTATTATTAAAGTATTAATAAACACGTTCCATTCTATTAGAAAAATAATGATATAATGATCCAGTTAGGAACATATTTAAATGTGATTCACAAGTAAAATAATGGTTTCACATACATCATAGTGTGTTTTAATCTTTTTTTTCTTAATATAATTTTAATTTTAATTAAAATCTTAATTATTAGAAATTTAAGTGTGAGAGTAATTAGAAAGTCTGTATATATAATTTTAATTTTAATTTAAATTAATCAATTATTAAAAATTTAAGTATAAAAGTGATTATAAAGTCTGTGTATATAAAAAGAGTATGAGATTTCATCTTAGAAATTATGTTATATTTTTTCATATACTTGTTTAAGAAAGTTTTTCAACATCAATTTAAAAATTAATTTATTTTATATATAATTATAAAAATTATTTAATAGATGAAACAATTGATTATATGAATACACTAAAAAGAACATATAAATACGTAAATTATATGAAAAAATATTTAAGCAATTTCTTATTTGTAATTATATTTTATTTTTCTTAGCTTTTAATTATTTTAAAAAGCTATAATAAACACATTAAAAAGTCAAAAAAATATTTTTTTAAACAAGTGCAAGTGTGAAAGGAATTGTTGGTACACAAGAAAAGGAAGTAAATGAAAATTCTATTTTTCAGCCGTGATCCAACAGAAGAGTAGTGGAACAAAAGTAGCTACTGAGCAAACGTGTAAAACCAATAAAAAAACGAAAAAAATTTAGAAGTAAAAATTAATAATAAAATGTTATTGGCAACACTCATTTTAAAAAAAAGTTTTAATAAATATTTTCTTATTATTAATTTATTTAAGAAATGATCTAACACTGACCTAATATACATTTGAGAGGTGAGAAGAATCTACCTCAAAAGGCTTCAAAGGTTGGAGGATCCTCCAGATAACTCCATTCCGCGTTAAAGTTGACAATTCAATCACACAACATTAATGATCAGGACAATTCGTGATTCATGTGGCTTACTAGTCAAACACGATTCTTCATATTTTTCACCTTACTGTACACTTAAATTTCTATAAATAGCAAACACATACATTGCCAATCTGCACACACAAACACACTCAGATTATTACTTGGAGTGACTAGAGAAAGAAAACGACTGAGAGATGGAGAATTTCCCAGTGATCAACTTGGAGAATATCAATGGTGAGGAGAGGAAAGCTATCTTGGAACAAATCGAAGATGCTTGCCAAAACTGGGGATTTTTTGAGGTACCCTACGAACTTGCTGATGAAAGCTTTCTCATACTCTTACATATAACTCTCTATACATTTGCAACCTAATGTTTTCTTCGTGTTGTTCATTCTGATTATGCTAACTAAGATGCTTTCCTGATTGTAGTTGGTGAATCATGGAATACCCTATGAACTTTTGGATAGGGTGGAGAAGTTGACAAAAGAGCATTATAGGAAATGCATGGAGAAGAGGTTCAATGAGGCAGTCGCAAGCAAAGGGTTAGAGTGTGTCCAAGATGAAGTGAAGGACATGGACTGGGAGAGCACCTTCTTCCTGCGCCATCTCCCAACGTCCAACATCTCTGAAATCCCTGATCTCACCGAAGAGTACAGGTAAACAAAATTGAAAACAAAGAGATACATATGATATGCATGAGTATCATGACGTAATATTGTTCATAATGTGGCACATATTGACATGGCATAACTGGAGGAGATAATGATGCAGGGATGCAATGAAGGAATTTGCAAAGAAATTGGAGAAACTAGCAGAGGAGTTGCTAGACGTGCTGTGTGAAAATCTTGGATTGGAGAAGGGGTACTTGAAGAATGCGTTTTATGGATCAAAAGGTCCTAATTTTGGGACAAAGGTGGCAAACTACCCTGCGTGCCCAAAGCCAGAATTGGTGAAGGGTCTTCGTGCCCATACAGATGCGGGTGGGATAATCCTTCTCTTGCAGGACGACAAGGTGAGTGGCCTTCAGCTTCTGAAAGATGGGCAATGGGTGGATGTGCCTCCAATGCGCCATTCCATTGTTGTTAACCTTGGTGACCAAATTGAGGTATGTTACCGACATATGTGTTTTGTTTCATCTGTTGTAGTTGTAATAATTCTGATCCAACTTTCACAGGTAATTAGCAATGGGAAATACAAGAGTGTGGAGCATCGTGTGAATGCTCGAAGCGATGGGACAAGAATGTCGGTGGCCTCATTCTACAACCCTGGCAGTGATGCCCTCATCTACCCTGCACCACCATTGTTGGAGAGAGAGGCAAAGGAGACAGACCTTGTATACCCAAAATTTGTATTTGATGATTACATGAAGCTCTATTCTACGCTCAAGTTTCAACCCAAGCACCCAAGGTTTCAAGCAATCAGGGCTCTCAACTCATTTTAGATTCCCTCCCACTCCATCACACCTTAACTGGATCTATACCAGCACCATACACTGCAAGAGCAATTTTTATTGATCTGCAATAATAAGATGCATTTTAGATTATAGTTTGTGCTGTATTACGTTCTCTTAAAAAAATATGTTTTTAATTATATTTTATTCAACTTAAATATTTTGTCATTTTAGTTTAATATTTTATGTTAATTTTAATAATTATATGAGTTGAGTGATGATATTTATAATCGAATTTTCATTTTAATATTATGAAATATAAACATCTTTATTTTTATTTGATTTTGTTTAAGATATTTCGTTTAATATTAAATTACTTATTATTACCGATTTAACCTCAATCAGATAGTTAAATTTTGAACTGGTAGTTTAACCAATTCAGCCATTCATAATGATAATAATGAATTGAGTTATTTTAAAGTTTATAAGTAATTATTAAAAAAGGACTTAGTAATATTTTCATTATATCAATATATTTTATTTTTAAATTAAAAAATATTTACTAATTTTAACAAATTTACAAAGCTGATGAAGAATAGTTGATGAACCCAGTGAAGATAGGAATGATATTTCAACATCAACACTTTAAGTCTCAACCAAACATCCACAGAAATGGGAAGAATAGTTCATAATTCAGCCAAAGAAGGCAACGGACGGATAAAATAAAAAAGCATAAAGAAAAAAAAATAGAACTGTAAATTTTTTTTACTAATATTTGAGCCCTTTCCGAAGTTTGTTAATAGAAGTTTAAATAATCAGTTAATTATCACGGTGACACTTTTCTCTTTCGTAGATGATTCATGGGAGAGACTCGTGTGTCTGTACATTGTATATTTTTCAACTCCATCAAAATTTCAGATGTTGATGCTTTTGTTGAAAAGTTGCTTAATAAACTAGTGACTGTTGTGTGGAAATGAAAGTCAGTGAAGTTCAGATAAACTCTAAAAGAATTGCAGTTCATCATCAAAATTGTAGAACCATTGAGTAAGCAAATAAATGGTCTTAAGAAGCAACAAGCAACTGTGTTTGATAAGCAAATAATAGAAATAACCAAAAAAATCTTCTTCAGATGACTTATTTATAAATTTTTATAGGAGACTCTAATCCTATGAAATGACATATGCTCAATTTGAAGCCAAAGAGAGCAAGTGAAGCTACCTTTTTACTGTACAATTTATTCATATATATAAAATGTCTATAATAATATATAAAATCTAAACTCTAAATTTTAAATTCTAAACCTTTAATATATAAACCTTTTGAAACGAAGAAGAATATAGTACTTTAATTTCAATCACCAAAATTACAACAATTTTATTCTTTAAACTACTGTTCATGTCTTCTTCTTATAATCACATTTTATATTTTTATTTTATTTTTAATTATATTTTAAAATAAAAAATTATTTATTTATAAATCTTTCAAAATTATAATCATTCACTTTTTTTTACGTAATCTTTATTAAAAAATTATTAATAAATTTAGAGACACAGGTATTTTTTTCCAATAACATTTATAAAAGGATAAGAGTATATATATACTTTGTTTTATATATTATTTTACTGATAAAAAAACCTCAGTTAAAAAGTGAAAAATCTCTATACCATAATACTTAATAGATTATTTGGATTTCTATTAACAAACTCATTGAAACATCTTAATAATTTTTTTACAGATTCAAAGTAAAAAATAATAATTATTGAGAACCAATCATCCAATACTTATAACTTTCAAAATTTATTTGTTATTTTCAAAACTAGAATTTCTTATATTTCATATAAATTTTTTTACAAACTTATAGTAAAAATAGTAAAAAATTCATTTCTTATAATTTTTATAATAAATTTATAAAAAAATATCATAAAATATAAGAAATTTTAGTATTTAGCAAAAATTCATTTAATTTAATAAATTTTATAACACATTTAAGATAATACATTTTTATAACACTATTAAAAGAACAAACTTTTATCATATGTAGATACCAAATTTTATTATTATAAATTTATGAAAGTTTCTATATGAAATATGAAATTTAACATTCATATTTGTAATTTTGGATTTTTAAAAGATGTTTAGTTTTCTTAAATATACTTTCTATTAATAATTTGTTAGATTATTAGTATAATTAATATTTTTCAAATAGATATAATCATAAATATTTATATAAAGTTTGATGTGTGTATATATATATATATTGAATAAATTTAAGTATATAGTTAAACTCTTGTATCATCTAAGTGTAACTTCCTCTTTTCATCAAAATCATATTCAAAACAGGTAACTTTTTGATGCCACATATTAAAAAAAGGGACATGATAGGAAACTACAATTTTAGAAGAGATTTGGTTCTCTATTAAAACATTTATGTGTTATGGATACGTTTGAATAATCTTTTCTATGTAAGTGTTTATGAAAGAGAAAAATAATTTTTTTTTTATAAATTAAAATAAACTTATATAAATTAAGTATACGTTTTTCATACAAATTTTTAATTTTTTAATTTTTAACTTTGTAAATTAATTTTTCATTTTGAATACGTTTTTTATTTTTATTTTTTTTAAAAATACTCTTTTAAAAAATATTTATAAAAACTTGTTCAAATAAAGGCTAAACTATTAAAGTAAATGAGAGTGCAGTAAAATCCTTTAAAATAAAAATTATTTTCCAGTATTTGCATGCATTGTTTCCAATGAAGAATAAAACCAACAAATTAATAATATATTTTTTCATTTCTCGAATATATTGACAGTTAGTCATTTACCTTTAGTTTTTTAAAATAGAGGAAAGTAACTAAAATAAAATCAGATACAAATATAAAGGATTTAGCTATTTACTTATGTTAAAATAAAAAATAAAATAGTGAAAGAAAAAGTTTTTTTTTTAACATATACTATTTCTGTTCACCTTATGATTTATTTATTTATTTTGTCTCAGCTTATGATCAGAATAAAACAAAGGATTTAAGAGGTTGGATATTCTTAATTCTTCATATGTTGCAGTAATAGCTTCAATTTTGTTACATATTAGTGATAAGAACTGAAAATTTGTCCTATATAGTGAAAATATCAATATTTTCCATTTTACAAGTAAAATATATTTTTATAATTATGATTTATTCTCAACCATATATAAACGTTTATATAAACAATGCAGTAAAGGTTTAAATTATTTTTCATAATTTTGTTTAAAAAATATTTAGACTCTTACACATTAACACATGTGTGCAACTAATTTCTGTATAATTTTGTTTAGTGTGCGATTTTGCCAAATTTCACATGCTGCCCATTTGAAAGGAAGAAGAAATCTAACTTTGACAAGAAGAGTTTAGAGCAGCCACGGCTAATCTCATGAATCTGACATTTCTAGTATGACCTTAATTAAAAGTTAAAATCAAATTAAAATTAGAATTGTAGATAATTTTCAGCTTTTTAATTTAAAATAAACGCTTAAATAATTTTGAAAAAATAGAAGGCGATTTTTCTTATAAAAAACATTTTCTTTTATCTCTTTACAAAAATTTAGTCATTTTCTTAATAATTATTTAAAGTATATTTAACTTAATTTTTCTTTTTAAAAAAATAAACATAATCTGACTAAATGGTACTGTATAACTAGAACAGGACATTATTTGGGTCCACTTATATTCTTCTTTGAGTTTGTTTTTTCTAAAATCTTATGTTTATGTCATTGTTGGTTGGTTTATTTCAACATGTGAAAAATAACATATATACATACGTATGCCCGTGGTAGCCTCCAGTTCCCCATAATTAAAAGACAACATTCGATTAACATGTTGGACTCAAGATTCTTAATTCAATTATTTTGTGCTGAGAAAAAGAAAAAGTGGGATAAAGATGACTTAAGAGTCTTAATCAAGTATGCTGACTGAAAGTTTTCAAATTAGGGTCTTCACAACTTATTTAGAATGCAGAAGATAAGTGTCCTATCAAAGTTAGACGCCACATTTTCTTCACTTGGTTTGGTGGCTCCTGTTTGTCAAGTGGTCAAAGGAAAAGACACAGACAACTACTTCGGATAGCTATATCTCTTGTTTTCTTTTATAAATTTCCATAATTAATTATTTTTCAGAAGTGATCATTTTGAAAATTAGTCCAATTACTAGAAAAATTGTAAATATTTTACATCTTAGAAAATTTTCTTATGCTAGAGAGTTCTAACTTGTAAGCAGTATATTCTAATTAATAAAATTTAGATGCACTGAAACTTTCACTCTGAAAAAGTTATTAAATAGAAATTGATTTAAAGATAAAAATATATTTATTTTATTTATTATATAACTTATTTTAGAAATTATTTTACGAATTAAATTTTGTTAGTCTTACTTTATATTTGATATCTTCATTAAACATATGTATTATGAAATGGCCACTAAATTAGTTTTCAAAATTAAAAATTAATTTTGTTTAATTATCTAATTTAATCTTTAGTTGCTTTAATAACTAAATTTCTTTAAACTTAAAAAATTAATGTTTACAAGACCATGTAAATTTACTGTTATTTACGTAATTTTTAGACTCTGAATAAGTAGTTAACCCGGTTTCTTAAATAGTTAATTGCTAATTAATAATACATAAATATTATTAAAATTTTATAATTTCATCTGTTCATGCCACCGTCCAAGAAGCCACAAGCAGAACACCAAGTACAATCTAAGGGAACATGCAAGGAAGGTCGGTTTCGGCTTCAAAACGGTCCAAAACGATATCAAAATAGAAAATTCAAAGACTGAAAAATAATCTCGTGGCATAGATTGGCCAAACTAAGTAAGCACGCATGCATCTCGTGGTTCATGAGCCATATACACATATTCCCATTCCTATATAAATGGCACTACTATCATCCTCATATACATAGACAAACACATTAAACTTTCTCAGAAGAACAAGAGAAAGAAAACGTGTGAGAGATGGAGAACTTCCCAGTTATCAACTTGGAGAATATTAATGGGGAGGAGAGGAAAGCTATCTTGGAGCAAATCGAAGATGCTTGCCAAAACTGGGGTTTTTTTGAGGTACCCACGAACTTGCTGATAAAAGCTTTCTCATACTCTTGCATATAACTCTCTATTACATTTGCAACCTAAGGTTTTCTTCCTGTTTTTCATTCTGATTATGCTAACTAAGATGCTTTCCTGATTGTAGTTGGTGAATCATGGAATACCCTATGAACTTTTGGATAGGGTGGAGAAGTTGACAAAAGAGCATTATAGGAAATGCATGGAGAAGAGGTTCAATGAGGCAGTCGCAAGCAAAGGGTTAGAGTGTGTCCAAGATGAAGTGAAGGACATGGACTGGGAGAGCACCTTCTTCCTGCGCCATCTCCCAACGTCCAACATCTCTGAAATCCCTGGTCTCACCGAAGAGTACAGGTAAACAAATTGAAAACAAAGGGATATAAATATGATATGCATGAGTATCATGACGTAATATTGTTCATAATGTGACACATATTGACATGGCTTAACTGGAGGAGATAATGATGCAGGGATGCAATGAAGGAATTTGCAAAGAAATTGGAGAAACTAGCAGAGGAGTTGCTAGACGTGCTGTGTGAAAATCTTGGATTGGAGAAGGGGTACTTGAAGAATGCGTTTTATGGATCGAAAGGTCCTAATTTTGGGACAAAGGTGGCAAACTACCCTGCGTGCCCAAAGCCAGAATTGGTGAAGGGTCTTCGTGCCCATACAGATGCGGGTGGGATAATCCTTCTCTTGCAGGACGACAAGGTGAGTGGCCTTCAGCTTCTGAAAGATGGGCAATGGGTGGACGTGCCTCCAATGCGCCATTCCATTGTTGTTAACCTTGGTGACCAAATTGAGGTATGTTACCGACATATGTGTTTTGTTTCATCTGTTGTAGTTGTAGTAATTCTGATCCAACTTTCTCAGGTAATTAGCAATGGGAAATACAAGAGTGTGGAGCATCGTGTGAATGCTCGAAGCGATGGGACAAGAATGTCGGTGGCCTCATTCTACAACCCTGGCAGTGATGCCCTCATCTACCCTGCACCACCATTGTTGGAGAGAGAGGCAAAGGAGACAGACCTTGTATACCCAAAATTTGTATTTGATGATTACATGAAGCTCTATGCTACGCTCAAGTTCCAACCCAAGCACCCAAGATTTCAAGCCATCAAGGCTCTCAACTCATTTTAGATCTGTTCCAACTCAATCACACCTTAACTGGAGGATCTATAACAACACCATACACTGCAAGAACAAGTTTTGTTGATTTAAAATTGAAAATGGATAAAACAAGAAATATTTATTTTCTAATTATTCAAATGCTTACTACAACATGTGATTTGTTTACTCTTTTTAATATATAATGGAATTATTTTTTTTTGGGTTTAGGGTCTAGTTGATTTCTAGTATTATTTGTATGCTCCGTTAATGAGTTGTTAAGTGAGAGTATATCGATATCAAAATTCTAATTTAACATGTTTTTCTATATATTTAACAACTTAAAAAATAACATAATAATAAAAATAAAAGAATAATAATATAATAATAAAAATAAAAGAATAACAAGTAAAATATGGTCTGAAGGAGTATTTTTAAAAGTGAGTATCAAACTATCGTCACTCTACAATTTAAGATAATTTAAGAGTATACTAAAATTTAAAAATAAAATAAAAAATATGACATGATATTTTGAAAATTTTCTTTTTCTCTTACATTTAATCCACAACTTTATAAATTATTATTTTATTATAATATTTAGTTTATATTTATTGTTATTATTAGAATATAATATTCTATTAAAAAAGTGTTTAAGTAAATGTATTTAAAAAAGTGAATGTGAAAACATATTTTTTTTAAAAAACATTTATCTCTCTATACACTTGTTCACAAAATACACTTTCTTAATATCTAAAAATATTAATATTTTAATTATATATATTTTTTAATATAAAATGTGAATATATATTATTATATTATTTAAATGAGCTGTGGAATTAATGTTATTTTGTGTGTCAAGATATAATTTTTGTTTTCCTAAAGGTGATGATATTTTACATCACCATTTTTCTCTCACGTTCTATTTATAATTTCATAACTATTATTTTATTATAATATTTAATTTATATGTATTATTATTATTATTATAATATAATATTTTATTAGAAAAAGGAGTTGTGAAAGGAATATAGTTGAGAAAGAGATTGTCAAATGAATTTTTTCCTAACATTAAATTGAAAGTTGAAATCAAGATTATTGAGTCAGGACACCAAGAATGTCCACAAACTTGTCTCCTCAATCGCAAACATCACACACCACGCTCTCTGCTTAAACACAAACGTTGCCTGAAATGGAAGAATGAGAAATAAAAAATGTTTTGCCGATGCTGATGACATGATAAGACATGAATCCAACACCACACTGATATAACTGATATGGTAGAATATTCTTCTATAAACTTTCTTTTTCATCAGTTGCCCTTGGCACCGTATGAAAAATGACTGCCAGAAGATCTGCGTAGAGTGGGACCTGTGCCAGGGCAAAGAAAGTGACAGGAAAACAGGTAGCAACATAAATGGGCAATATGACCTTCCTGTATTTGAAACTGAACAGAAAAGAATGTCCAGTGCAGAAAGAAACAAGCAATGCAATAATGGATAAGAAAAGAGAACTTAAGCCGAGAAGAAGTTTGAGTGGCAATATGGTGCGAAAATCTCTGGGTAGCTTTCGAGAAGTGAGGATGGTAAGGAACATTATGAGTCCAGTGACAGAGAAGCAAAGTCCAAATAGCGAAGCAAAAACAAATGCATCGAATGCTGGGTTGCCTTCCAAATTAGGCATACCATTTTCATCTACGCCACCAGGAACGGTGGCGGCAGTGGCAAAGGAAGCACCAGCAACAAGCGCAGCCACTACAGAGCAAGATTCAGAAGTCTCCTTCAGCCACTCCGCACTCTCCTTCCTAAGATTATCATGTGTTTTCTTGAAGATTTCCCTCGGGGTTTTCTGGTCTTTGTCGCGCATAAAGTAATAGTGTTGTGGAACAAGGCTTGTAACATACTGGTACAAGGTAAAAACAGAATTAGCATCAACAATGTCATTCATCGTTTAGCATGAAAAGTGAAATACTATATATGCATTTGTCTGGGTACCTGAAACCAGTTTGCGTCCCACATCATCTGTAAGGCAGAATAATAAACGTGGGAAGGCATATCCTCTGTTGGAGACCCTGCTGCCAAGTGTAACATGGTCCCCCCATCCTTATCTACCGCCATAGATAAAGTATTCCAAACTTCGAACTTCAATTTCTTTCTCAAAAGTTCAACTACAAGAGGCTTCCTGTTCCTCACAGCCACCAGCAATACATTCTCTTCCTGCGAGTTAGTCTCATGCAGGGCAATTGGATTTCGAGATAAAATTTCAATCACCATTTCAACTATGCCATTTCTTGCTGCAGCCAAAAGTGGTGTGTCCTTTCTGTCAATCCTCTTCTTCTCATTGGATTGTGAATCATTTTCACCAGCCTTTGTTTCGTTTTCTTCTTCTTCTTCTTTTTCCAACCATCCCAATTCACTGGTTTCTCCTGCCATTGCCAAGTTATCAAGCAAGGAAAGTAAATGTCGTTCTCTTAGAAACTGAAGTTTTGTCATTGAACAAATTACAATTATATTGATATAACTAAATGACTCTGTTGGATTATTGAAATACCTCCCGTGAATGCCGAATGAGGTCTTTTCATCAGTTCATTCAAGAGTTTACCACCCCATTGATGGTTCCTTTTCGTCTTCTTTAGTTCATTTAACCCTTAAAAAGCAGGTGCAATGAAATCATCTTGCTCAAAACCAGTATTTAAAAGTAGCTAGAAATAGATAAAGAAACAGGAAGAATATATACACACCTTGTCCTAAAATTGACCGAATACATACACATACAGAGTTCACAAATTGAAGAATAGTTTTGTAATTTGGTGGGAAAGCTCCATCGCTAATCCGATCTATGTTTGACGGATTTTCTGGGTCACGTATTTTCTTTTCCAAACGCAGTTTACCTGACCAAAAGAAATATGCGTAAGAAACAATTTTGTGGAAACTAATCCCCCAGAACACAACAAAAAAAAACAACCTGCATTTTTCAACCAGATATATCTCTTTTGTCCATCACAATATCTTCCCACGACAATTCAAATCTACAAGAGTAGTAACATGAATACAAAACACAAGAATAACGGCCAAGCATGGTGGAGCTTCCATGGCACCCAAGTTTAGTTCAAAACTTCTAATTTATTCTTTTACATTTTTTTTCTGCTAAATCATTCCTTTTGTTTTTTTACAACATCGTTAATTTCCTGTACATTCAAATGCTCCTATACATTTAAAATATATTTTCACAACCGTCTTCACTTTCACAATAATTTGAAAATAATTTTTAATAATGAAATATTAAATTAAAACACGAATCGAATTTATTCAACAAAAGGTTAATAAAAGGAGTTGTAAAATGGTGCTAAGAAAGCATAAAATTGCCATCATATTATAACTTCGGAAAGAATAACACAAAAACTATATATTTCACTTAAATAATATTTTAATATTCTTTTCTTCTTTTACAACTATTATATAATTTTAAATTATTAATTTATTTTATTTATTATTATTATTATTATTATTTTAATACGATATTTTATTAGTCAAAATAATAGTGAAGTAAATGCATGTGAAAAAACAGGAACGGTCAAAAAGATATTTTTCTTCCCATTTTATTAGTTTTTGTTAAAAGTGAGACATATTAAAAGAAATATGCTTGCATTGGTATATTAATTTACAAATTATTATATAATTTTGATAGTTTCATCATAATTACTTAAAAAGTTATTTTAATAATTAGTTTTCATTATTTATAACTATATATAAAAAGAGATGTTCTAATTTGGTGACATTTTTTATATTTCTGTTTTATTTTTATTATATTTTAAAATAAAAATTTATAATTTAAAATAATATATATATATATTATTATTATACATACAGGAGTTTTTTTATATTCAATGTTTATATTTTTATTTTATCTTTACTTATATTTTAAATTAAAAATAAATCTACAATATTATATAATAAAAATGATATTTTTAATGTATATTTTATATTTATATCTTATTTTTAGTTATATTTTAAAATAAAATAAAAAAATTATTCAAGTACTGAAAATAATTATTAATTTTTAAAAGTATAATATTTTTTTTATGTAACCATTATTCTTTCAACAAAATTCTTTAATAAATTTAGAAAAATCAAATATTTCTTTCTCACTACTAATCAATAATGCATCACCATTGAACTTATAATTATAATAAATATTTTGAGATCTACTTATTATTTTTATAATAACTTGACTATAATAATTAATTTTGATAATTTATACTAAAGTTAATCAATTTTCTATCTCCTCATTTTTTAAGCTTCAACATAATTATATTAGAATATAATTTTAATGAAAAATATTATTTGTAAGAAAAGAAGTGTAATATAAAGAAATTTATTTTTGAGCTTTTTCGAAGGATACGGTTTTTTTGGAAAAAACTCATCAAAATTACCATTTCTTTTCTTTTCTACTGCATAGTGTTTAAGAGAAAAATTTAAAAAAAATATTTTCTTATTTAAGATTCTCCTACTAATTATTAGTTTTTACTTTTAAGAGAAAGTGTATTATTATTTTCTCCTTAAAGTTAAAGAGAATAGTGTTTTTATTTTTTCTTTATAAAAATTATATTATTGTCTTCCTCTCTTCATATTTTATTTTAGTGGTGAGCTTATACCCAACATTATAAATATATAATTCTCATGATATTGAACTCATAATGAAGACAATATTTCGATCAATATTATTAACCTTTTATATATAAAAAAAACTGAAAGACATATACTAATAAGAAAATCATACAACATATTTATTTCATATATATTTATATAACATTTATTCACTATATATATAAATCTATAATTTTTCAACTTTCTATGTTTACTGATTAAAGATAATTTTATATATAAATGTTTATATTTAGATAAAAAATGTATAAAAAAAAGAAACTGGATGAGACTAAAATACATTTACATACCAATTAAAGAAGAAAGAGTAGTAGTAGCAGCCCTGACAAAAGTGGTAAAGGCTGTAATCAGCGTGGTGTAGTTCTCTGGATATGTCCCCATATGTAAAATCCTAAACCGCTCCCCCTCTCTTAAGATCTCCTGCATTTTTCTTTCAGCGTGGGGTGGTTCTGCATGTACACCTTTAACAACACAAGTATAAGTTAACCATATATAATATATTCCTCTCATGGTTATAGTTTCCCTAAACACTAGTAGTACAAAAATAAATGTAAAGATTCTTCTATTTAAATCACTTGCACTTGATAATTAGTTAATGAAATGCTAACGTTTATGAATGTTACTCGTGCAATTCATTTTTATTAGAAGGAAAGAAAGTGCTGTAATCTGATTTTACTTACAGAGGTACTGGATTCCCTTCCACAGTGAAAAATAGGCTGGGCTTCTGAAGGCGGAAGGCTTAGTGGCAAGGACTTTGAGGGGAAGCTCTCCATCTTTATTCATAAATGTGCTAAGGGAATCATAGTAATGCACTATTATGACTGCCAATTCTGCAGCATATATGTAGCAGTAATAAGTGCAATGCAAATATTATCAGCTTTAATATGTATATATATATATATAGATGGATATGTATGTATATATGTATACCGAAATATTCATTCCTGATAGCACAATGAAGGATAGTGTCACCATTGTTTCGTACAAGATCTTGCCAAGGAGCGCCGTGGTCTAAAGAAAGAGAGAGATGGGCAAAGGCTAGTGTCCTACCGTTGGCAGCAGCTTGAAAGAGAGGTGTCTCACCGTGTTTGTTTTTTCGACTCACCAAATACACCCTCTCGTTGCGGATCCCTATTATGGTATTGCACATTCTGGCGAACCCTCTCGTGGCTGCAACGTGCAGAGGGGTGTCCCCTCTCTTGTTCCCCATTTCCAGAGCCCGCACTCTCCCATATTGCGGCTCCCAATTCAAAATTGCTTCCAACAGGACTCGAGCCACGTCTTCTTCGTCCATGTCCACGGCCACGTGCAGTGCGGTGCCCTCGTAGCGCCCGCCCTCCCTATCGTCTATCAAGGCCGTGTGAGCCTCTGGGAATCGGCTGTACGCTTCGACAACCTTTTCCCACTTCCCTACCGTTATCTGCTCCACCAGAAACTCCGCTATATTTTCTTTCACGTCCTCCATGTCTGCAACTTCAATGAATTCACACTCCAGGTATTAGTTAGTAGTGGTAGTATCATCTCTATTTTGTATATTACCTGTATTTCAACATCTTCACCTGTCATGGTATCTAACTTTTTCTAGCTCACACGGGAGGAATAAATTTTGAGTTACTAATCCATCCACTTCCTCAGGTTCGTTACTTTGCTTGTTTCATGCGCTAGCTATATATCCTGTCATGCAGAAACAACTTTCGTTGAGTTATCTTCTTCCTTTTACAACTATTCTAGCAAAAAAATACTGACAAACTTTAAGCACTTAATTCTGTGTTGTTTCTTTTAGATTATTTTTCTTAGCAAATGTAACCACAGAAGGTATAATTTTATTCAAATATAAAAATCAACCTATTTATATAACTTCAGCCAAACATATAAAAAACATCACTGAATAAGATAATGTAATTATACCTTTGGAAGTTATCTATCAATTAGCAAAGTTTTTCTTTTATCAATGTCTAACATAACTTTTATTTAAAATAAAACTTTGAAAATTTAATATAGTCTTTATTAATTAGTTCAATGGTTATATCTTTACTATTCTTTCTTGATTTTGGAATTATAAACTTAAAGTTTTTATTTCAAGGATTCAAATTTAACTTTTGGAAATGTCTAGTTAAGATGTTAATACTTTGATTCTTTGCTTTATGCACTATAGTAACTTTAGTTTTCCTTTTCTTTGAAATACTTTTAAAAAATTATATTAAAATATTTTATTTTTTCATGAAACACTATATCTAATTGGAATTGCAGAATGGTTATCCACAAAAATCTGCATAAAAAGCCCACAAAACAAAACTGCAGCAGCAATAACAACAGTTAAATAATTTATTTTTGTATTTGATTGAGTTATTAGAACACTTAGAGAAAACGATAGAATAAGAGCACAACTTGATATGTTTCTCATGTAATCAATACAACTTACCTAATCAATATCAGAATAGGATAGTGATACAGTATTACGCCCTCTTTTAATAAACTGAAAGATGATTAAGGGATGAAAAAAAATTAAAAAAGAAAATCAAAGTGTTGGATAACAGTCGGTGAAGAGCCCACTTATCTTTTTCCATCAGAATATCTAAAAAAACATAAATTTATGAGAATGAGATATCATATGATATGATATGATAGTCTATAAAGCACCTTTAGTATTACATTGCATAAATCTTGAAAAAATACTTACTCCAAATTTTGTGGCTTCCAACGTCTTTGTGTTACCTTGTACCAGTCATACCTCATTCCTATTCACTTTACATCCAGCTTTCATCGTGCTGCATCCTAAAATGTTGATATAAAAAATAATTTAATTTAATTGGTTTTTTTAAAAGGTTAATTGTCCAGATAAATTCTAGGATAAAACCTTAAAAGACTTGTTGAATCAGTAGTTGGTTGAATAAACTGGAAAATGTAATTATTTGTATAGGTTGTTGTAGAATTACCTTAAAAACTTGTGAAATAGTAATTTGGTTAATAAAGGCAAAAGAGAAAACATGGTCGTAATTACACTGTAAAACTTGTAGAGAGAAATGCTAACCGCAGAGATAAAAATAGAGATAGAGTAAGGAAAATATTGTGGGTATAGGCCTATATGAATACAGAGGCTAATTAAGTCCCAAAGTTAAATTTTTTCTTAATGACGACTAGATTAAACTAAAACAACAATTCATTTTAAAAAAATTGTTAAAACGTAATTAAAAATTATTAAATAGTTTAGAGACTTCAAACTAATTTAGACTAACATATGAATTTAATAAAGTTTTATCATATTATCATATTTAATGGATATCAAGTGACAGAACTATGTAAAATTATATCTTCATATATCTATAAAATTTTATTATTTATCTGAATCATAAAAAAATGACTTAAATGTACTTTTTGTTGGTGAACAAGAATACTTAACCACTAAATATTTTTATTTATTAATAATAATTATACGTACAATTAGTTTTTGTTGAAGGAAAATAATTACAACTTTCATTTTTATATTAAAAATATATTTTTTTATAGTAGTTAAGTGTTATTTGAATAGGGTAAGCATAGTACACAATAATAATAAATTGCATTTCCAGTTTTTAAGTTTAATAGAATTAAATGCCAAATAAAATAGAGTGTGGAACTGTAGCTGTGGTGTATGTATATATGTGTATATAGAATCAAAGAACATAATCGTTTTTAAGAATGAACGTGCGCTGTGGAGGTGTTTAGCTGGGCACACCTAAAAACATAAGCATGGTTAAGAAACAAATATACAAAATCCCATTTCTCCTTCTCTTGATTGACGCCTCTGTCCAAAACTGTGCATTAGGTCTTTGAGGTAGGTTGTTTAGTGGGTTTAACTGTGTATAGGAAAACTCCGAGGGTAGAAACTACGGTTTTTTACGGATTAGGGTTGAAAATATGTTGTACGTGGTTCTTTTTTTATTTACGGATAGGAATTAGGTTTTAGGGTCAAGTCTGTTTACCACTTCTTTAATATTTTATAAACTAAAATCGTACTACGTAATAAAAGAAATTTAATCTCGCAAATTAAAAAAATTATTTACATACATAAATTTGAAATTTTTCGTGTCATAAGTATGTTTGGGCTGATTGCAAAGTTTAGTGTAAGGGCGGGAGAAATATCAGGGGAGAAGTTTTTCTGAACGGTTGGAGTCTGAAAGAGTAACAGGGAACTACAACTATATGGTAGAAATCATGATATGATAACGCCTGTTGAATAGTTGCAGGAAACCTGTTGCTGAGGATGGTCTTAGCATGAATGCTGCAATGGTGGTAAGTAGAATAATACTGGAGAGGACTGCAATAGACGCATTATATGCAATGAACTGAACTCCTATATAAAAACAAGATGGTTATGGCTGAATTTGAATAATTTGGGATAATTAAAAGTACTGTCAAGGATATTATGTAATAATTGTGTATGCAGATGGTAGAGGATCAAAGCAATTATATGTTCTGTATGACTCTGATATAGCAGGGTTATGAGAGTTAAGCTAGTATCTAGCAACATACCAGGTATATCGAGATATCGAGGAGCATGATTAGGTATACTGCCATTTCGGGTGAGAATGTTTAGAAAGTTGGAAAATGGAAAAATGGGAGAGGTAGACCCTTCCATGCAGGTAAGTGCAGGTGCAAAATGGGAGCAGCTACATGATGAACCGAGCAGAAGCAGAAGTGAACAGCAGCCAGGTGATGGATAATCCTTTTCGGACATGCATCCCAGCAGGAAATAGAAAGAAGCAATGAAGGAAGAAAGAGATCTCTTAAGGCATCAAATTGTGATGGGAGTGGAATTAGAGAGTCTACAGTGAAGTTCAAAACCTTAGTCAGGATAGGTACAACATCATGAGATTTTCTGGATTTTTAAAAATATGTTACGGAGATATATGAGATATATGAGATATATTGTATAGAGGAGATGATCTTTATTTTATTCATATATTCTATATATATATATATAGAGTAAAATTGTAACAAAATATTAAATATTAACAATATTTTAATCTTAATTTCTTAAATCTAAATAATAACTGAATATATTTTTTTATTTTCATGAAAAAAATATTCTAAAATAAAATCTAAAAGATTTTTTAAAAATTAATTTAAATAAAAAAGATATTAAATAAATATTTCCAAAATGTTATCTCTTGTACCAAATTCTGATAATGCTACTATCAAATGGATGTTGAAAATTCAAGGACCCTCTAAATGACAGTGGTATGGAAAGTGAAACTGATGTTACTTGTGGAATACATAAGACATGTAGGAAGCTAACCTTGGTGGAAGGGATTAAGACACATCACAGATATAAGATTTGTGATGGTCATACGATTCACTAAATGCAGACATGTGTTTTTTGACCAATGTATTCCATTTGCTGTGACAGTTTTGTTCTATGTTTTCATGTGCTGTGCTATTCTTACTAGAGTCATAAACAGGAAATGATGTCTCGGGTACTGTTGTAGTGCGCAATCCTAGGACGGAGGAAATCTTGATTTTATTGTAGTAATGGGTTCGTGCGCTAAATACTTCCCATTAATATATTTTTTTTTAAAAAAAAGTGTTGTTAGAGTTTAGAATTGAGTGATCTAATCTTTTTTAATATTTTCATATATTTTTTTTTTTAATTTTTACATGTTATGTTAGCATATCGTATATACCAAGTTTGCTTCGACTTTTTCAATTTTTTAAGGAGTCAAAATCAATTCTAGTGAAACCCAAGAACATTACCTTCGAAGTTGCAATTAAAATTATTTGAGTCATTATTACACCAAGAATGTCCAGAAACATTTCTCCAAAATCGCAAATAGTATTGCACAAACAACACAACATTGCTACAATAGAAGCTTTTTTCGTAGCTCACATTATTTTACATATAAATGCACACCTTTGATACTATCCAGACAGCAAGAATGTGACACTAAAGCAAAATCGACAAACCAAAACAGATTTGTATGACAATTACACAAAATGCCACACTGAAATGATATGATATAGTTTAGGTAAGGTCCTATAACTTGTCTCCTTTATCACTAGGCCGTGGAACAGTAGTTAAAATGGCCGTTAGAAGATCAAAATATAGAGGAAACTGTGCCACAGCATAGAAAGTGACAGGAAGAACAGTGGCTGCATAAATGGGGTATAGGACCATCTTGTATCCGTGACTAAGCAGAAAAAAATGGCCTGTACAGAAAGAAACAAACATTGCAGCAATGGATACGAAAAGAGAACTCAAGCCAAGAAGAAGTTTGAGTGGCAAATCTCTGCGAAAATCTTTGGCTTGCTTTCTAGAAGTGAGGATGGTAAGGAACATTATGAGTCCAGTGACGGAAAAACAAAGCCCAACAAGCGAAGCAATGGCAAATACATCGAATGCAGGCTTGCCTTCTAAATTAGGCCTACCTTCCTCGTTGGTGCCACCAGGGATGCTGTTGGCTGCAGTGAAGGAAACACCAGCAACAAGTGCAGCCACAACAGAACAAGATTCAGACGTATCCTTCAGCCACTCCCCACTTTCCTTTATCAGACTTTTATGTGTTTCCTCGAAGATTTCCCCTGCGGTTTTGCCCTTTTTGTCGCTTCTAAAGTAAAAGTGTTGTGGCACAAGGCTTTTAATATACTGCTCCAAAGAAAAATAAAAAAGCATCAATATTAGTATAAATATTGCAGTAATTGCATTTCATTCATCTACTCTTTCTACCATTTCATGCAACTTTTTTTTCTAAATATTGGGAGTCTAAATTAAGAAGTATATTAAGCAACAAAAAGAATTTGTGCGTGTTTGTGTATACCTGAAACCACTTTATATCCCACACCATTTGTAAGGCAGAACCAGCTATCTGCCAAGGTTTATCGCCGCCAGGAGCATATGCTGCCAAGTGTAACATGGTGCTCTCATCTTTATCTACTGTCAGAAGTAAGTTATTCCAAACTTCTGGTTTTGAGTGCATCTTCATTTTCAAACACTCAACAACAAGGGGTTGCCTATTCAACACAGCCACGAGCAACACATTTTCTTTCTTTGAGTTAGTGTTATGGATGACACTTGGAATTCGATTTAACATTTCATTCACCATTTCAACTATGCCATTTCTTGCTGCAACCAAAAATGCTGTCTCTTTTTTGTCAATCTTTTCTTCTTCAGCTAGTTGATCCGATTCCTTCTTCGTGGTCTCACTTCGATCTACAGGCTTTTTCTCATCAACATCTGTTTTATTTTCTTCTTCCAACCATGGTAATTCACTGGTTTCACCTGTCCGTGCCAAACAAGGAAAAGTAGAGGTTTTTGTACTTCTTCATATAATTGAACATACATAAAATAAAATATAATGTGTAAGGCTTTTCACATTTAAGATTATAAAAAAAGAAGAAATAAGCAGCTTCAAGAAATTAAGAAACTCTACAAAAGGATTTGGTTCTAATCCAAAGAAAAACCATTAATCTTTTAAATTTGAATCTATACATTAAGTTTCTGAGTTTGTATACCTTGTTTATATTGGTTGTAAACATTATACATATCTGTTTCAACTTTCATATCGGTTGGGACACCTCCACTTCCTGTAAATGATGCATAAGGTCTTTTCAATAGTGCCTTCAGGAGTTGACGACTCCACTCATGCCTCTTCTTTGTCTTTTTTATTTCCTTTAATTCTTAGAAGACAGGTGTAAAATCAATGGTGTTAGTTAAGGCATCTTTGCCCTAGATCACAGTTTAACAGGTAGTAAGAAAATATAAAGATTACATACCTACTCCTGAGAGGCCAAGAGTATGAACATATGCAGACCTAACAAATTGTTGAGAGGTTGCATAATTTGGTGGCAAAAATCCAACATGGGGAGTTCCCAATTCAATTGTACACTTTATGAATGACGGGTTTTCTGAGTCATGCTTCTTTCTCGTGGGTTTTTTTCCTGACCAAAAGAAAAATGCGTCAGAAACAGATATAGCTTTGAGAAACCAGTCTCTAAAAAAAATGCATATTCCAACGAATAGTATGATGTATTACTCTAATTGTTATCACATCCTCTTCAACATCTTCACTCAACACTTCAAAGTTTAAGAGGATCATAATATAATACAAACCACTATGTACATATAATAATATAGTATTAATTTGGACAGTATTTGAGCCCAGTAGTGGAAGATTGATGTATTATGCATTAGGTCATGCATTCTAATATGAGCATATAAAAAGAATTGGACAGTTTTACAACCATTTGGATTTGATTTAATTTATTTATATTTCATTTTCAACTGAACAACTTATATTATACAGTTGAGTACACTATAATTTGAATAAAAACAAGTTTTTAATAAGCTACTCTAATATAGTTAAGAAACTTTTATGAAACACATCCACGGTTCCTTCTTTGATCCAGTTAAATCGCTATCCCTTTTTCTGAACCACTGTCTATGAAGACGTGTGTAATAAAATAGGTTTGAGAAAATATTAAGTATTAGTAAAGAAAAGAATAAAGTGATGACATAAAGAAAAGAAGAAGAAAGACGATATAGCAGCACGAAACCCGTTCACATACCAAATAGAGAAGCAACATTAAACGATCGACCAAAGAAATCATATAATGTGGCGTAGTTCTTTGGATAATTCTCTTTATCAGACTTGGGATTCTCTTCTATCTTTCCCAGATTCGCCTTCATTTGTTTTTCAGGGTCCAGTGGCTCTACAAGTATACCTTTCACACAAAAAAAAATTGCATGTATATATAGATAGAACATACATACGGTCACTGTATTTATTATAGTAAATATGCACATTTTAAAAACTTATATACTATTTGTGTAAAGAAAATACAATATTATAAATTGGAGGGCTCAAGTTACTGTAAACATATATTTAAACAAAACATACACCAGATTTAAATCTGAAACTAGAATATAGTTATATTTGGACCATAGCCCTTTTAAACTAGTTCGTGATGTTACTATTACTTACAGTGGTATAGGATTCGCTTCCACCATGAAAGTTTGGTAGCACTTCTGAAAGCCGATGGCCTAGTTGCAAGGAGTTTGAGAGGAGTAAATCCCTCTTTATTCTTATGTGTGCTAAGGAAATCATAATAATGCACAATTATCACTGCCAAATCTGCACCATATGCATAAAAATATTAAGTTAAATAAAGTTGCTAATCTAGTTATTAAGTAAAGAACTTAATCTAGCTATTAATCTGCATAATTTCCATAGCAAATACATATAGTAATCAGTGGTCCACCAAAAACAATATATAGTAGTGAGAATAGATAGCCTCCAAGTTTATCCACAACCCCCCAACATTTATTAAATATCCCCTAATGAAAGAATTAATAAAATGTGATGTGACAAACATATTTTTCTTATGACATATAGCGTTCTAAATCACACAATCATTTTTCTTATGATCTTAACTAGTTTTTACCTTTTACCTGATACAAATATATTTTTTCAATTTACAGAAATAATAAAATATAATTACATAATAGGTAGGGACCTAAAGTACGTAATACTCTCAAATATAGCAATAAAATATGAATACACAAGATATGAATGATTAGCAGGAACAACAGATAGGCATAAGTAAGATACCAAAGTACTCTCTGCTGATAGCACAGTGAAGAATAGTGTCACCATTGTGTCGCACAAGATCTTGCAAGGGAGCGCTGTGGCCAGAAACGTTAGAGAGATAAGCAAAGGCCTGTTTCTTCCAGTTGATGGCAGCTTCAAACAGAGGTGTCTCACCATGTTTGTTCTTTCGACTCACCAAATAAATCCTCTCCTTCTCCATGCCTATGATCCACCTACATATCTTTGCGAAACCCCTCGAAGCCGCAACATGCAGAGGGGTATCCCCTCGGTCGTTCCCCATTTCCAGAGCCGTGATCTTCTTCACTCCGTGGTTGTGACGGATAATTGCATTCACAAGGTCTTGCACCACGCCTTCTTCGTCCAAATCCACCGCCACGTGCAGTGCAGTGCCCACGGATTCGTTAATCATTGTGGTGTGACACGTCGAGGATTGGTTGTACAAGTCCACAACCTTATCCCATTTCCCTTCCAATGTGTACTCCGCCAGAATGTCACTCAGTTCATCTGATGAATTGTTCGAAAGCTCCTCCTCCTCCTCCTCCTCCCCAAAATTTCCAGGATTCATGGCCGAACTGGAACTTCAAATAACGAGAATGTATGTTTGTATGAAGTACTGAAATAATGCGTTATTATTTTTTGATGCATCTTATACACCAAATGAGGAATTTGATACTTCAACTTTACATGTTATGTGATGTCACTTTTTCTAGGTGACAAGGGAAGAATAATTTTAGAGATGGTAATGATCTTCGAGGTTGTTATGGATGGACCAATCGTTAATGAGACTGTTGTGATCCAGGAAAGAAAAGAAAATATTCTAACCTACGCACACTTCATCTTAGGCTTTCTTTTCTCTCCCTTTTTTCCACCCGCGGGGTCACAAAATTTGGATCATTGGACTCTTTAAGAAAACCCAACCTTACTTGTTTCACTTCACTAGCTATCATGTCGGGTAAAAGTACAAGTTCCATCAACTTCTTCCTTTTTTTCGACCTGCTGATTCCTAACTGTCAGGACCTTTTTTCTTTAGCTACTTTTCACTGTGACTGAACAAAATTGGTGTTAACTTCACCATTTTTCAATTCCGACTAAATGCTGACAAAATGGCATTTTGGTGCATAGTTTCAACTAGTGTTAAAATATGCTCTTCTGACTTATTTTACTTTAAAATAATGTGATGGAATAATTGAAGAATGAACAATCAAGACAATAAACTCATCAACTCTGCAGATAAAACATATTAAAGGTTATCAACTACTATTAGAAAGTTTTGATCCTCGAATTAGAATTTGCCAAACATCAACTGATCATTCTAGAAACATCAAGCACAACAAGGGATAAAGGCAATCACAATGCTACAATAAAAACATATAACAATCTTGTGCGTTGGGCATAAAGATCCCAAACCTAGAAAACGATCACTTAATTGGGATGGTCCCTTATTAGCCATGACATGGTTGGTGGGGCATATAAGCTAATTGATATGTAAGGAAATGAGCATAGCAGAAGCATAAAAGCACGATATTTAAAGAAATACTATTTGAGTGTATACAGAAAAATGAAGAATATAATAAAGCGAAATGTCTATATGATGGTCAAAAGCCAACCACCATTGTTGATCTAAAGATTAAGAAGGGATTAGCATTGAAATAGTTTTGTGCTTATGTAGCTAAAGTAATTTTATACCAATTGAACAAGAGACAAACTGAGGCAATTTGTTGCAACTAAAACAATTCGTGTCTGATGGGCCAATGAATCAGGATACTCCGTCAGGTCCAAGCTCTTGATAACACTATTTGCTATATATGCCTTGCAGTTTTCCATCTTTTATCCATAAACTGAGTCTTTAATTTTCGGTATTTAGAAGTTTCTTTTGTCTTAAAAGTAATTTAAATGGTGCTTTAAACAGCAAAATAAAATTATTTTAAATAAAAAAGTACTAAAGACAAAATGTTAAAAAAATATTATTAACCTAAATTAAATAATAATTTATAAAAAAATTAATTAAACCAAAAAAATTATATTCTTGTGTTGGGGTGGGAGTGGATTAAGATAATGTTTGATAGTATCTAGCATGAGAGAGAAACATAATCTGTTTATAGAAGATATTACAAAATAATAAAAAAAAATTATTAAAATAATATACTTATGTATCCTTATTTGGTTAACTTAGGATGAAGTATACTTTATAAAGAAAGAATTAAAATATTTATATTGATTAATGATGTAGTAAAATATAATATATATATATATATATAAGGAAAGTATAACTCTTAGTTTTTAAGTTATTTTTATGAGATTAAGTTAAATTTAAATTTCATTTTATAATATAATATCGTAACTACAAAAGTATATTTTTTTAAAAATTTGATAGAATTATTATATCACTTATATGTTTGAGATGGTTATTTCTAGACATAAAAAATGTGGAAGGAAGATAAATTTTTTATTAACAATATTATTATTTATATTTAAATATCTTAATTAAAATTTAATTATGGATTAGTTAAAAAATTTAAAGAATAGAAAAAAATCTTTTAACTAAATGTGTTTTGGTTTTATAATTTAGATTATATTAATAACAATGATAATGTAAACATATTTGAATATATTAGATTGGGTTTTGAAAGGGGAAGATTCCGGTAGATTCAAAAGATACCTCAAAAATACATTATAATTTAGACCTGAATTGATATTTACCCGGAAAACAAGCTCACACATCATTGTTAAAACACAAACCAAACTCAAAAAGGAAAATTGATTTGAATGACAATGGCAAGAATTATGAATCCAATACAGCACAAACAATGACATGGTAGTAGCTTAGCTCCTATAACTTGTCTCCTTTATCAGTTGGCCATGGCACCGTAGCTAAAATGGCCGTTATAAGATCAAAGTATAGTGGAAACTGCGCCACAGCATAGAAAGTGACTGGAAAAACAGTGGCTGCATAAATGGGGTATAGGACCATCTTGTATCTGTGACTTAGCAGAAAATAATGACCGGAGCAGAAAGAGACAAACATTGCAGCAATGGATACAAAAAGAGAACTCAAGCCTATAAGAATTTTGAATGGCAAATCTCTGCGAAAATCTTTGGATTGCTTTCGAGAAGTTAGGATGGTAAGGAACATTATGAGTCCAGTGACAGAGAAGCAAAGTCCAACGAGTGAAGCAACCGCAAATATATCGAAGGCAGGCTTGCCTTCTAAATTAGGCCTACCTTCGCCATTGGTGCCACCGGGGACGGTGCTGGCTGTAGCAAAGGAAACACCAGCAACAAGTGCAGCCACAACAGAGCACGATTCAGATGTTTCCTTCAGCCAATCGCCACTTTCCTGTATGAGATTTTTGTGTGTTTCGTCGAATATTTCCCCTGCAGTTTTGCCCTTTTTGTTGCTTCTAAAGTAAAAGTGTTGTGGCACAAGGCTTTTAATATACTGCTCCAATGAAAAATAATAGAGGGTCATTTTATGAAATACCATGTTTCAAGATAATAGACAATAATTTTTTGCCATGTATAGTTTATTTTTGAATGATGAAAAACTCTACATATTTAAAGGTCAGAGAAACTGCCAGCTTAAAAATGAACATTTCACATGGGAAAACTGTAAATTATCAACCTTTCCAGACCATGTGCATATAATAGACTATATTTACCTTTTCTCAAAATATATAATCGCAATTTTCACTTGATATACTCCTTGTAGATCTAGATATATAATACATTAATTTTCTGTAACTATATAGTATAAATAAACACTTGATATTATGTTTTAAAGAGATATTATACCCATGCAGATAGCATTTTCTTTTGTCAACTCTTCAAATATATATTAACATAAATGATTTCATATTTGGTATCTTTTGTTGATTTGAGTGAAATTTCCCAAGATGTTGATACATCGGATGTCAAAGAAATTAAACTAACCAATGTATTAAGCAACAAAAAAGGTACTTGTTTGTGCATACCTGAAACCACTTTATATCCCACATCATTTGCAAGGCAGAACCAGCTATCTGTGGAGACTTGTCGCTGCGCGGAGCATACGCTGCCAAGTGCAATATGGTGCTCTCATTTTCATCTACTGTCAGTGTTAAATTATTCCAGACTTCTGGTTTTGACTGCATCTTCATTTTCAAATTCTCAACAACAAGGGGTTGCCTGTTCATCACTGCCACCAGCAACACATTCTCTTTCTTTGAATTAGTGTTATGGATGACACTTGGAATTCGATTTAAAAATTCATTCACCATTTCAACTATGCCATTTCTTGCCGCAACCAGAAATGCTGTCTCCTTTTTGTCAATGTTCTTCTCATTGGCAAGTTGATCATTTTCTTTCTTAATTGTGTCACCTGGGCTTAAAGATTTTTTGTCCTTAGCCTGTATTTCTTTTTCTTCTTCTTCTTCTTCTTCTTCCAACCATCTCAATTCGCTAGCTTCACCTGCCAGTGTCAAGTCAAACCAGAAATGGTAAATGTTCTTCTTCATCTTCACACACATATTTTACAGACCAAAGAATTTTATTCATAAAACTTCATGTTCAAGCATATTGCTTTTTAAACTTCTTCATTTATTTTATTTCTTAAATTAGATTTGAAAGTGTGATAATGACTCAAAATCATACAGTCTATAAAGTTTAGGATATTTGTCCTGTACCATCTATGAGATGATGCACTAGACCATCTATTGGTATTATTGGCAACAAAGGATGTCTAACAACTTTTATGTTTTCTGTTACACTTGAAGTTAATATAACATTCTCTCTCTCTCTCTCTCTATATATATATATATATATATTTTGACATGTGATATCTGTGTGGACTATTTTTACTATTCTTGTTGATTGTAGATGATGCCCTCTACTAGTATATAAACAAAAGATCGTAACACTTTTTCTGTTTTCTGTTTTCTATAACAAAAGAAGAAATACAAGAAGTCGTCATATAGGAGAAGGCATATTATTTGTCACTATTTATAAATTATTTGTATTGCATACATACATACCTTGTTTATATTGGTTATAAACATTATACATTTCTGCTTCAACTTGCATATCAGTTGGGACACCACCACTTCCTGTGAAAGCTGCGTAAGGTCTTTTCAACAGTGCCTTCAAGAGTTGACCACTCCATTCATGTCTCTTCTTCGTATTCCTTATTTCCTTTAATGCTTAAAAAAGCATGTACGTACAATCAAACCAGATCAATCGTATTAATTAAACCATCAGGTAGCTATAGATCAAGAGAAATTAGCACCAAGAACGCATACCTACTCCTGAGAGGCCAAGAGTATGTACATATGCAGACCTCACAAATTGTTGACTGGTTTCATAATTTGGTGGCAAAAATCCAACCTTAGTTTCCACAACGATTTTACGCTTATTCTTCTTTGATGGGTTCTCTGAGCCTTGCAGATTATGTTTAGTAAAAAAATTGACTGGCCAAAAGAAAAATGTGTAAGAAATTGGTAGAATATTAAGAAACTAGTCCCCCAGAGTTAGAAAAAAAAAAAAAAGACAAGGTACCAGTTACCAATTAGAGAAGCAAGACTTCTGAATCCAGCAATGAAGTCACACAGTGTGACATAGTTCTTGGGATAATCCAATTTGTCAGATTTTGGTTTCTTATCCATCTTTGCCAAAATTGTCTTCATTTGTCTTTCAGCGTTCACTGGTTCCACAAGCATACCTTTGACAAAAGCAGAAAATACTTACGAAGTTACGAGTAGAAAGAACTTTTACATATTTCTGTACTTATGATTAGAAAATGTGCACATTTTTTAAAACTATATACCACTCATCAATGGATCAATAATCCTCTCTTTTCTAAACAAAATAAAGCATACACATGTAACCTGATTTAAATCTGAAACTACAAAGTTCTATTTTAATGGTTATTTTTCTTATTTTACCATTCAAAGTTATCACAATCATTATTTTATATCAGCATGATTTTAGTAAAAATATATTGATATTTAATGATTGTTGGGTAAAATTGATTTTATCTCTCAACTTTTATTTGATTAAAACCGATAAAATTGTAGCTTTTACATTAAAATGGACAATATTTACACTGAATTTCACATTCATAAAAATATTAAAAAATCACTTTCATTTCAAAATCAATTTTAACGATCCAAACATACATGTAATACAGTATATAGATATATAATACTTACAGTGGTAGAGGATTCGCTTCCACCATGAAAGTTTGGTGGCACTTCTGAAGGCCGAAGGCCTAGTGGCAAGGACCGTGAGAGGAGTTAATCCATCTTTATTTTTGTGTGTGCTAAGGAAATCATAATAATGCACTATTATCACAGCCAAATCTGCACCATATCCAAAAAAAATATTAAATATTAAACAAAGTTGCTAATCTAGTTATTAAGTAAAGAAGTTAATCTAGCTGTTAATCTGCATAATTTCCATAACAAATATATATATAGTAGTCAGTAGTCCACCAAAAACTGTATATATAGTAATCAGAATATATAGCTTCCAAGTTTATTCACAACCCCCCAATCATTTTTCTTATGATCTTAACTAATTTTTACATTTTACTGACACTAATATATTTTGTCAATTTACAGAATATAATAAAATATATAAGTACATAATAGGTATAGGGACCTTAAGTACATAATACTCTCGTATACACAAATAATAGTTTTGCCCAGCAAAACATAGCAATAAAATATCAATATGTTAAAACATGCAGAAGATATTAATGTATTAGGATGAACAGAAGATATAGGTATAAAAAAGATACCAAAGTACTCTCTCCTGATAGCACAATGAAGAATAGTGTCACCATTGTGTCGCACAAGATCTTGCAAGGGAACGCTATGGCCAGAAACGCTAGAGAGATAAGCAAAGGCTTGTTTCTTCCAGTTGATGGCAGCTTCAAACAGAGGTGTCTCTCCATGTTTGTTCTTTCGACTCGCCAAATAAATCCTCTCCTTCTCCATGCCTATGATCCACCTACATATCTTTGCGAAACCCCTCGAAGCCGCCACATGCAGAGGGGTATCCCCTCGGTCGTTCCCCATTTCCAGAGCCGTGATCTTCTTCACTCCGTGGTTGTGACGGATAATTGCATTCACAAGGTCTTGCACCACACCTTCTTCGTCCAAATCCACCGCCACGTGCAGTGCAGTGCCCACGGACTCGTTAATCATTGTGGTGTGACACACTGGGGACTGGTTGTACATGTCCACAACCTTATCCCATTTCCCTTCCAATGTGTACTCCGCCAGATAGTCACTCACTTCATCTGATGGATTGTTCGACAACTCCTCCTCCTCATCATCATCATCAAAATTTCCAGGATTCATAGTGGATCGTACTTGAACTTCAAAAAATGAAAGTTATGTATTATTTAACATGGAAGGAAATGCGTGATTGTTAATTGTTTGCGTGCATCTTATGTACTGAGAATGTAAGTGGTACCTGAGGAATTTGATGCTTCAACTTCACATCTTTTGCTACTTTTCTAGTTGACACGGGAAGTATAATTTGAGTTAGTAATGAGCAAGTATTTGAGGGTGTCATGGATGGAGCAGTCAGATCAGAGTTATGAAACTGTAGCAAACACCAAATAAAAGAAAAAGAAAATATTTATTCAGTTTTGTTACGATGAAGAAAGAGTTCTATGATATAATATATTTTAAAAGAATTTGTTTGAGATGAGTCTCAACACTTTTCTAATTTCTTTTATCAAATCACTTTTCGTATTAATATTATCATCACACCACTCCAAAGTGTGAGGAGTGGGCTACTAAGTTCATTGGATTCGAAAGAAAAATAAAGCGTTACTTGCACTACAAAAAGTACAACTTCCATTATCCTCTTCGGTTTCTTCCTTATGTTCATTCTTTTTTTCATCAATTGTTCCGTTTTTCCTTATGGTAACTCTAATGGCTGCCTTTACTATTTCTTATTCCTTTCGCACTTCTCACTGTAACTGAATAAAATTGCATAAAAAACCAGAAAAATAGGTGTTCCTTCCATGCATGCCCGACAGGGAACAGCATTTGAAGTAACTTCAAATAACTATCAAATAGATGTAAGTAAAATTAAAATATATCTACGTCATTATTTTAAAAATATTAAAATATATATAAATTAGCTTTTAACTTCAATTTTTAAGGATATATAATAATAATAATTAATCAATGACGTTTTTCAAATTTTAATTGGAATTTCCCTGAGAAGTTATGATAGAATGAAAGAGAAGTGGGATGAAAAGAATGTTTTGACTTAAAAATTTACATGGATCGATAGAGGTTAATAACAGCTTATCCATATTTCCTTTAATTTACTAAAATAATTGTGAAGGATGAAATTGCAATTAATGAAGTGATTGAAGTCCTAAGAAAATATTTTATATATGGAAATTGATCTTTGGAAATGTTATTTTATTTTATTTGAGGTTGAAATTGATTTACTCCAAGTATTTTTTTTAATTAGAAATTTATTTTGATAAACATAAAAAGTCAAAGTTAAACATAGTTTATAAATATTTTTTTCTCTTAATCACCTACTAATATATTTTTTTTAAAAAAATTATAAGAGTCAAACAATAACTTAAAAAAAATTATATGAAGAATATTTCTATCATTTTTCTTCAAACTATACTAGTAATATGTATACAGTGAGACATAGAAAAAATAATTTTTTTAAAATATAAATATTCAAAACAGACACCCTCATTAATATTCTTCACTTTTGGCATTCTCTATAATGCTTCTTTTGGCTTTTTGCACTTTTTAAAGAGAGACGTACGGAGACACAAAGGATTGTTGAAGAAGGATGCTTACTCAAGTTTCATCTTCTTTTCTTAAATTCTTATGCAATTTCTTATTTTCTTCTCTCTTTTTTCCCAAATGAATCCTCTTGGGTGACATTTTCTCTAAATGAGATCTTAACCCTTAAAATTATTAATATTAGTAGTAACTTAAAAAAGTGGTATATCTCAAATTGTTTCCCAAATGAGAGGAACTTCTTAGATTTGTTTTCCTAGTTATAACACATTTTTCCTTTTTCTTCAATCATGTTTATTCTATTGTTTGACTTTTTTTTATGATTACTAGTTTAATTGTTATAGCACAAAATTTTGTGCTTAATGTGGAAGCTTTTGCACATTGGCGTGTTTCATGTTGTATATGCATAGACATTGTTCTTTCTCAAAAAGTAGTCTAAATCAAAGGAATAATCTTTCTTCTTTCTTCTTTTTCTCCTTTTTAGCATTGTAGTTGAAGAAATCAAAACAAACGGTACAACACTCCAGATGAAGGAAAGAATGGGTATGTATTTTTTTTCTTATGAAACTTCAAAAATAACCTTATTGTGTAATATGTACAAAGTTTTAGGTTCTAACATTTTATTATTATTGTATAAAATGCATTTTAATTTCTTATAAGCATAATAGTTGAATAATGTGAATACTTCATTTGGTCTTTTTTTTTACTAGCTCGGAATTTATTCTAATTTTTATTACTCTTTTACTTTCAATGTTTATATGGGTCAGCATAAAAATAATAATTACGATTGTCTTTTTCTACTTTTTGTTTTATATCCAATTTCAAAATGTTAAATTCTGAATTTAAATAATAATTTTTTTAAAAACATCTATATTTTATTTCGTTTTATCTCCTCTCTATCCTTTTTTGGGTTCATTTTTAACTAGTGCAATTGTAAAATAAATTTTTATTTTATATAACTAAAATTTATAATAAATAAATACTTTAATATATACAGATTATATTATAATTAAGAGTTATAATGAATAAATATATTTTACATATGAACGATGTTTTATATTTATGATAAATAATTTATATTGTGATACAAGTCTATTTTAAGTGTTGATAATTTCTTCTAAAAAATAATAAAATTTAATTTAAAAACAAAAGCAAACATTGAAAGATATGAGAAATTTAAAACACTAAAAACAATACCTTATACATATTTTCATTTAGAAAAACTCTTAAAAATATTCTTGTTAAAATATTTTATTTTAGTTTTATATGGAGAGATAAAGAATTATGTTAATTCACATGAGTGTGTAAGTGCTTGGGCCTCGGTTCATTTTCCATGGTCTGAATCTGGGCTTGGCCATGTTATCCAAAAATTAATTATAGCTTTTTCTACATATTTTGGAGGCTTTTTTTCTTTTTACACCTCCAAAATTTCAAATGCATCCCATAAAAAGTAAAAAAATATTAAAATAATTTTAAGTAAAAGCTAAAAACCAAAGTCACTCATCCACTATTCCCACAACTGAGCACCTCCATATCCTCTTTGCCTTCAACGATTCCTTCTATACACGTTTTTTATAGTTCTAAAATTGGAAACTTCTATTTGTTTGAATCAAAGAAAAAAAGTATTTTTTTCACTTTATTTTTCTTAATCCAAACAATTTAATTTTTTTTACTATCTTTCCTTTTTCATTCCCTATTTTTCGTTGACAAATTTTAATAGAAGTGGATAAATAATGAATATCGAATTGTACAATTGTGTATATAAGAAATAAGTAGTATTAAAATCATGAGATGTAGGAATTTCCTATTATAAATGTTAGGCTTAAGTTTTCTTTCCACATAATATATGGCATAAATACAATTGTTTGCTAACTCAATGCCATTTGGTAATGATAAGTAGATAAGCAAAACTCCATTAAATTAATTCTCCAAACCTTTTAGGAGGTGACAAAGTGGGTTGGGTCCGGCAGACCGGCCACCCGATAGCATATGGACAGGGTGGATTAGCATTTTGAACCCGTCAACCCACATCAACCATGCCCGTCTAGCCCGACAATCCATTGGGTCACAGGCGAGACAAGGCGGGCTAACCTGCTGGCCCGCGAAAAAAATATATATTGCACTTTTAAGATGTCATGTCACTATATACATATTTAATATATTGTTGTAATTACAAAAATTTATTTAAATTGGATACAAACAAAATAACTGCAAAAAAAAAAATCAATTTAAAACCAAAGATCCAAAAATAAAAAATAAAAAAAAAACTTTTAAAAAAAAATGCAAAACAAAAGAAATAATCGGGTCAGCCTGCCGGCCCGCCAACCTGCCTTGTAGCGGAGCGGGTTATAAATTTTGACCCGCATCACTGTAGCGGACCGAGCTAGCCTAGCCCGTTTTTTGCACGCTCATGGCGGGGCAGGCCTAAACGGGCCGGACTGGCCTAAACGGGCTGGACTGGCCCGTTTTGCCGTCCCTAAAACCATCAAACTCTATTTTATTTTTAACTTTTATAAAATACTGATGCTTAAAATACTGTTTTCGAAATCTAAACCCCAAAAAAACTTAGCAAAATTGATGCATAAGGTTTTTCTAATCTCCTTTTTTTTATAGGAGGATTAGCTGAGAAGTGGGATTTTTCAAGATACTGTCAGAATGGAGACATGCAAAGTTCTTTTATCTTTCAAATCTGTGTTGTTAAATTTGACTTGTGCCCTTTACGTAACTTTCACTATGACAATAATTAACCTTTTCATGATATGTAATTATTGTGATTTTGATTAAAAACACGCACGCGCGGGGCAAGCATTTTATAAGAAAGCAACGTCATTTTGCATCAAAATATTTCTCTCTATTAGACTTTGATCTAATTTTAATAAGCTACAAGGACCGGATACTTTGATATAGGATCATTTGATCTAAGAATATAAGTTATTTAAATAAAATAAATACAAATATTTTATTAGTTAAATTAAAAAGTTTATAAATAGAAAATTTTAATTATACAAATTTCATTTTATAAAGAATGTTACTTTTTTTAAAACTAAATTTTTTCTACTATCTTTCAAAGTTTCTGAGTCTGTTTTTTTTAATATCTAAATTTATCCACGGATTATTACTGGAGAAGATAATTTATCGATAAAAATTTTATTTAGAATGTACTTCTCTTTATGTTTTTTCTTAGTATATATATTTGTTGAGTTGTTGCATGTCTAAAAATAGTTATTTTAATGTGTAGTTTGTCGGACAAAAAATGAATTTATATTAGTATAAGATCATCGTGCTACCTTAAGTTTGACGATAAAAGTTTTTTATAAACCAATTTGAGTTTCTTGGGTTTTGGCTTAAAGTAGTTGAATTTTTCAAAGCAATGGAAGCTAATTATAATTTTGATACTTAGATGATATCGAATATAAATGTGACTTAATCACAATATTAAGTTTGGTATAAGATTGTGTTTTGGTTGAGAATATTCAAAGTATTTTTTATTTTTTATATAAATAGTACATATGATAATGAATTTTTATATATTTGTGTTAATAACTCTATGTTGTAATATAGTTAATGTTCATTTTAGACATTACGAGTTAGTAATGTATTATATAAATACAATTTTAAATTGTTGAAAATGATGAATAAGATAAATGGTATAATTTGTGTGAGTGAAATTCTAAGTGAGATATATTGTATGTTTAATAGTTAAGAAAGTAGAATGTTGCAAATTGGTCAAATTGGTTCAAGATGATCTTATTTAGAAATGAATTACTCAATTTTATGTATAAGAACTGAAGTAGAAATCGATTTGGTACAATTGTGAATTTTGCAGAAATCTGATTTATGTAGAGTCGTTGAGCAACCAATACGCTCGTTGGAAAAATTCATTTAATTGAAAACCTAAGAGATTTAGTTGTTGGTCAACTAATTTCTCACTAATCGAAATTCGTTTCATTAAAAACATGAGATATTTTGTTATTGGGTGACCATTTTGCTCGTTGGGCAATGAGACCTTTGGTGGAGCAAGCATAATGATAGTCGGATGAATTTTGATATGTGTTTAACTCATTAAGCAAGCAAAATGATGGTTGAGTAAGACAATGTTTTATAAACTTTGAAAAGCGTGTTTTTAAATGTTTCTAAAATGCTAAAATTGTTATATTTTACCAACATACTATGCTTGAATATTGTTATAGTATGATGAATGGTTGAAATTTATTAGTATTTATTTTATGTTGGAATATATGGTTTTGAATGATAAATTCGATATGTGACAGTGTGAATTATTGTGTGATTGATGATATACATAATGAGATGTAGACTTTGAAATGTATAAGGTAAAATTTGTGTGATAAAGAAAAAAATATGATTGAGTTAGAATGTATATGAATAAAAATATATGTTGAGTATATCATGATATACATGAATTAAACGTATGAAAGTTGAAGTCACAAACTTGGGATAATATATGAATACTAGTAGTAGGATGAGGTAATAAGTATATACATGTATGTTGTAGGGATCTCTTACTTCACTTATAATTTAAGTCACATATACTAAGACATAAGATGATAAGAAGTTAAATGAGAGTTTATTATATCATTAGACCATATGTTTAAGTTTAAAAAGTGAATCAAGTTTATGAAGGGGGGTTTATCCTTTCTCGAACCAATTAAGATCGAGATTATGAACTTGAGAAACTTCTTGTAGGTTATATGTTCGTCTTTGATAGATATACTTAATACAAGTCTTCCAAAAAGGTCCTTCCAAAGCTTGTTGAATAATTTTTACAGATTCCATCATTTCACCAATTCAAACTAAATAACGAGCTAATGAATCTCCTTCTTTTTGTCATTGAACTTCTCAATAAAATTCTTCCTAACATTCATAATTATCTACTTTATGTAAATCCCATTGTATTTCGGAAGCCCAAAGCATGGTCATGATAAACCCCAATTAATAACTTTTTTTCGATCAACTACATCTACGCTCTCAACAGTAGATATTCATAGGTGCATATTCTTTGTTATATAGATTTATATGTAATTTATACTTATGTGTGTGCAAATGTTTAATAAATTAATTAAATATGTATATATGAGAACATATGTAAATGAATTTTATAAATTGTGGAAATATATGTATTATATATATATATGTAAAATTTTAAAATAGTAACTTATATTTTGTTGTGATATTTGTGGTGAATCTAGTTATGATAATTATAATCAAATATGGTGACATGACATGTGAAATAAGTAATTACATAAAAAGGAAGATTTTTATTATTTTTATTTAAAATTTTTATTATGTATGAAAATCTTAATAAAAAGAAAATTAATTTGTTTAAAATGTGAAACTTATACTACGTACATTAGGTAAGTGTAGGACTTCTTGGGATGTTACACCTAAATTCAACTTAACTATAGACTGTTAAGATTATTAAAATAATTTTGCCCAGATAATTTGGTAAAAAGATACAAGGCATCAATACATTTGATGAATGAGAAGAAAAAAAATCACGCATGCTTGACAAAAGAAAAAAACGACATTAATACTATAATCATAATTCTTACTCCTAAACACTTCATAGTAGGGTTCATATATAATGAAATAGTAAAAGATGGAAATTTACATTCTTTTCCCTTGTTTCATGAATGTTAAAAGTGAAAAGTAGTTTACGTTGATTATGTACATGTTATAGGATTTGCACCAAATATTTGGCTTTTGTTATGTGGACATGGAAATTCAATCCATTTTCCAGAAGGAAAAAAATGTGAGCCGAAGGAAAATATTAGACGAGAGAAAAGCAAAAGGCATACACTTAATGAAGAAGATAATGGATACAAAAACTAGTAGTCGTTCATGCATCTGCCTTTTTCTTCTGGACCCAAAGAAATAAAAGCATATTTAATTTGGTTCATGTGTTTCACAACCCAAATATCTACAACGGAGATCCTAGAACACACTTCATATCTGAGAGATCATGCATCTTTAACTTCTATTCTTCCACACATTTTAATGCCTTATACATTACCTAATAATTTATTCACTTTTTACCAAGTTTACTTTCTTCGTAATATTTTTATATATAAGTAAAACCAATGTCTTATTTAAAAGATTGAATACCAATAAATCAATTAAAAAATCATTTTTCATCAGTAATTAGGATTTTTCTTATTTGTTTTCAAAAATATTTTTTTTAAGTGACCATTATTATTTTTTAAAAACCTTTATCGCGCATATGTAATTTATAGAAACCATATACAAACCTTTATCCTCTAAATTACTTGTTCTTTAAGTTTTTCATACTGTTATTGATTTCTTTTTGTTTTCATATCATTAATAAAAAGAAGAAGACATAAATTATCGTTCTAAAAAATTATTTTTACTAATTATATTATTAATTTATAAAATAATAAAATTAGTCATTATTATATTAAAGATTAACTTAAAATTTAATTTAATAATTAATTAAAATCTTAATAATTAATGTTAGAAACTAATTTATATTTTAATCTAAAAATAAATTTAATCACCATTATATATCAATTTCATAAATTTTTAAAATTAATATCTATAAAAAATATAATTTTTAAATTATTTTAAATATTTTAATTTATAAAATAATTTTTAATTTAGTTATTATATTTTATCTTTTAAATTAATTTATGTTTAATAAATTTATTGTAGTGTATATAATTTTATTCAATCAAAATTTTGACATGGTTATTTTTCTTCCGCCTAAATTCTCAATTTTTTTTTAGGGTTTATTTCACAGGAGAAGTTATATTATTACATGTGAAATATAATCGTAAAGGATAAATTTTCATTACTATAAAGTTGTAATAATATGTTTGGTTTGTTGAATGAATTTTTTTAAAGTAAGTTAGAACATTCCTAAAAAAAAATTCTTTAGAATAATTTTTTAAAAAATTGAAAATTTTAAGATAAGTGATATTAATTTGAGATGTACTTTACAGGAACTGAATTTTTAATGATAAATCTTCTTGAATTGCGGGTTTAACTCTAAGTAAGACAAAATGAAAGAATGTTTTAGTTAATACTGACAGGTGTATTGATGAAATCGTTTCGTGGGGAATAAAATTTTAAATCCTAAATTGATGGGAAGAAATTCTTAATCGATGTAAAAAAAGTTATCTTAATGACTTAAAATTTATGTAAGATATAACTTTTAAGTAAGTATTATATATACAAATCAATAAATTTATCATCACATATAATTTACAATTAAATAAAAATATAAAAAATATATTACATTAACACATTTAAATTAAGTTTTTTTTCTTAACATGAACAAAAATTATAATTCCACGAAATAGCACATGGAAGGGAATGAACAATTCTCATGCCAAACGTGGCGTTAACAAGTTTCCATGAAGGTGCTAGTTTTGTTTTTTTGTCTGGGATTTTTTTTAAATAAAATAGCTAAAAAAATGGTTTTCTGTGGTATTTATTAGGCAAGATTATATATGGTAAGAAAGTATAACAAATGCTCTATTAAAAATTTTAAATTACTTCAATTTTTTTTTCATTTACTATATAACTTGCTTTTATATAGCTACATAATCATCTTAAGAAAAATATGTAACTTTTTTCAATACAATTTTAATATACATTACTAAAAGTTAATAATAAACTAATGTGTTAGCTAAATATTAAGCTCATTCATTCTCACTATTCCACATCTTATTTTAATTAATCATGTCATTAAACCATCTAACACCATTAGAAAATAGACGCACAAAACATATTTACCTTTTATAAGAACTAAACTAATTTGATTTTTTTTATAAAAAAAAATATATGTTTTAACTTTCCTATTTTACCGGGACCCAAAATATAATTTACCAAAAAAATAATCTAGAAAAGTAGAGTTTAATAAAAAAAATTATAAATATACGAAAGATAACTCTAACTAATATTAACTAAAATAAATTTGTATGAAAGTTGTGTAAAAAGATATAAGGAGAAAAGATATTTCCAAAAAAAAGAAGAAAATATAAAAAAATTCAAATATTTAATTTTTAAATAGAACTTAAAATTCTCTACCATTCTAATTTTTTTAAAGAAAAAATACGTATTCAAACATCTATTTTATATTAAAAAAATCAAATTCTCTATAAAAGTAATTATATTTTAAAAATTGTGTGTCAAAACAAAACAAAACAAGAGGATGCATGGAAAGATAATGATTTAAGCCCATCCTTTATAACGAAGAAGCTAGTAACAAAGATGTATACGTTTCCGACCTAATTAATCAACGTATATGCTTAAAACCAACTACAACAATTTTATCAAGCAACTTAGAGACTAAATTTTTCGTTCAAACCCGTGTGTTAACTTTAACTATAAAAAAAACACAAATCGTATGCAAATCATCACAAGCAAGCAACTTTCGAAAGTATCTTTGAATAATCTTCTATACAATTATTAATCGTTAATTTATTTATTTTTATACTTTTTTTCTTTTAATTGATAGCGTATTAATTTCAGAACTTTGATAATTCAAAACAGAGAAAAAGCTATAAGAATGGAATAAACATTATGCAATTGTTTAAAAGATCGTAGAATGATTGATTTATGATTTAGGGGTGTTTTGGTGCGAAATTCTTTTATATTTATCTTTATTTATTATCTTCATCTAAATGCATGCATGGTGGTGGTAGTAGAGTTGTTAAAATAGAACTCACCCATATAGCATAAGATTCAGGTCAGATTAGGTTTAAAAAATTGTGGCCTAGATAACAATAAGCCTTTTTTAACTTGGCTCATTTGGTCTGATGTCCATATGAACCAAGGCCAGGCTGGCCCGTAGGCTAATGGGCTGATCCGTTTATTTTTTATATTAAATTTTTGTTATTAATTGTTATGTTGTTATACTAAAGAAAAAAACACTAGTGTCTCATAGTCTCTGTTCTTTTCTCCTCCTTTCTCACAAGTTTTTTCATCTCCTCTACTACACTGCTTCTCTTTCCTTGTATTACATTCACCATCACAGTTTCTGATATAACTTCTCTGTTTCACATTAAGTTAGGTTCTTCCTTATTTTTTGTTAATTTATATTATTATTTTTTACATTTCTAATCAAAACTTTATATCTGCTTTTGTTTTCCTCATCATCATGGGTTTGTGTTATTTTCTTAATATTTGTTGAATTATATAAAGTAAAATTATTATAAGTATTAAATAGGTTTTTATGTTTTTTTATCTCTTAGATTACAGAGTTCTTATTTCCTATGACAACATTATCTCCTCCAATTAGTGATTCATCTGATGATAACAAAAGAAATAACGTTGAATAAAATTGTGGAGAGACTAAGAAAGCCAAAGAAATATTGTAATATTTTTTTAATTTTTAATTAGGCTAAAAATGGCCCGTTGGACTAACATAGAACCAAACTAGATTAAAAATTGTGGCCTGTTTTAAAATATAAGCCAAACTAGGCTATCAGATTTTCTGAACTCAGCTCGTAGGGTCAAGCCAAGCTGGGCCGGACCGCCCGTTTTGAGAGCTCTAGTGGTGAGATATTATTTAGTACTATCTACCAAATTAATTATGAGGGTGTTAGACTAATTACACTATCACGTGGCTTTTTGAAATTTTCCATGAAAATTGCGCATACAAGGCTTTTTGACAAAAGTATATTGGACACGTACTTTTAACAAGTTTTTAGTTTCTTTTAGTAGTTAAAAACTTGTTTTTAATTATTATATTACTATTATTTAGTTAATGAACATTTTTAATACTCTACTTTTTTTAGATACTATCTTAAATAGTGTTTTTTAGATGCTAGTTTCTCATATTTTTTTATTATACACTCTTTTTTATTATTTTTGTATAATAGAATCTTAAATAACGTTTTTGAGATGATAGATTCTCACTATTTGTTTGTTTATTCTAGTATTGTATTTCAAAATGTTGAATATTGAATATTATGACAATAAAAATACACTGTTGAAATAAATTACGTAATAGAAATATGATTGTATGCTATTTTTATTTTAAACTTATCTTAAAATATTATAAGATTTTATATAATATGAATAGATATTAAATCCATTCATAGAAAGGAACGATGGAGATAGAATAAACAATATGTTATATTTGGATTGATAGAAATTAAAGAAAGAAAAAAAAATTATGATCTTTTGAATGAATGGAAAAGAGATAGTTAAGAATATAATTAAGTCCTATATATTGTTTAAATTTTAATTATATAAATATGAAATTTGTCATATACGGGGCATAAACTACTATACTTTATACATATATGAATGTTGTTTTCATAATGTAAATTTTTTGTATCTGTCATAATAAGACAAATATTAATTAAACACAAAAAAATATAATTAAATTTTTTATTTTTAAAAAAAAGTGATCATAGCTAAAAATTAATTAAAAACTAAAATTATAATCATTGAAAATATTTGTATCTATAAAATAAAAATTATATCGAAATATTATATATTTACTTCAACAAATAATTTAATCATATGAACATGACTAGTAATTTTTTTGACAATCTTCTATCCATAAACATGTCTCTTAAATAAATAATAAAAAATATTTGATAAAATGACTCACATCTTATTAAAGTTTACAAAAATATGAAGTAATAACAGTTTCAAAAATTATCTTCAAAATGGTTAAAAAAACTAAAATAAATAAATAATTTCTATTTCAATATCACACCTAATTAGAGTCTCTCATAAAATAAGAATAAAAAGAATATAAATTTTGTTATCAAAAGAGTATAAAGTTTTTAGGTTTTTTTTTAAGTCACAATAAAAAATGAAATCAAAGGCTTGATAAAGAGTAAAGCCAATAATGATAAAAAAAATTAGTTATTCCTTTTATTTTTAGAATAAAATTATTTATTAGATTAAATATTTATTATTAGGTCATAAGTTAAACTAATATTTAAAACATGTCTCTTTCTATTTAAAAGTATCTCCTCTAAATATTATAATTTGATTAATTATGACTAGATTTACATTTTTTATTTTAATAATTATCTTACTAAAGATCAAACTCGTGTTTAATATCAATTGTTAAATGAAGTATTTAATATTAAAATAAAATTGGTAGTTAATAATTATAAGATAACTTTTTTTTACTTAAAATTTTAATTGTAGAAGAATCATGATTTCATTATAACTTGTTTTACTTATGGGACAATTAATACACTTACAACACTATTTATATAAAATAATGTTCTAAATAATTTTGAAGTTAAAAGAATTTATAAACTTTCAAAAGTCACATCACTTAATTAAATTCATATGATAGATATTAAGTAAACCATTATTTGTTATGTCATCAATAACATTTAACCTTAACAACTAAAAATAATATCACACAAAATCAAATAGTTAAAATACTTTTTAATAGAAGAATGAAAATAAATAGAGTGCAATAATTTAGAAGATTGAAATCATCTAACATGTAAAATACTAGGAGTTACATCTTTTAGTATATAAGTGGGAGTCGTAGTTTCCTATTATATGAAAAATTTAATTATATAAGTAATGGAACCTATACACTCATAACTTTAAGATTATCTCAATATATTTCAGTAGTCTCTCCACCACCTACACGTAAAACTATATTACTCTACCTCTTACTTCAATCGATTTTCCTAAAATTTAGGTGGACTCAAACTCAAACTCAAGTACTTGTGTGAAAGGAATAAAGCTTTATTTATATTTATATTCTCTTAATAACTTAAAATTGAGTTTCTAATTACCAAACTCGGTTCACTGTTAACATTTTTTATATATTTAACAACCCAACTTTATTCTAGCCTTTAAATTTAATTAAGTTAAATAAATAATTATATCTTATAATATTTTATTTTATAGAAAAACATATTATATTTTTAGTTTGCAAGTAACCGTTTAACTTTTAATTAAATATTTACCTACATTTATCATAAGTGGTTAAGGAGATTCTATTAATATTAGATAAGTGATCCATTTTTATTTTATACAAAAATATTTTTTCTCTCTCTCTCTCTCTCTGAATTTCGGGTCACTCAAATTTATTAACGAAGGTTTTAACTTATTAAACTATCTACAGGGTGAGTTTTTAAAAACAATTAGTTTTCTCTCTTTTTTAAAAACAAATTCTATGTACTTCTTAAATAAGTTATTATTTTTAAAATTACTTATTTTATAAACGTTTTTTTTATTTTAACCACTTACTATATATCTTAGTAGGCATTGTCATAGCTATGCCTATACTTCTTAAAAAAATAAAAAACTTTAAAATACAAACGAACTTCATCAAGCATAAATTATTACATCAATGTAAGAAATCCTACCACATGTAGATTATAAAATAGTAAGCATTTTCTAATAATAAAATTACACCAACTAGACACAAGTAGAGATGGAGATGAGTTCCACCGTAAAAAAAAATTATTGACAAATATCTATAAAAAAAATATCAAATATATTTTATAAATAAATTATAAAACTAAATTAAAACTTAATAATTATTTAATAAACTAAATATATATATATTTTTGTTTCTGATTAGATATTGGTTATACTCATTCATAATTAATATAAGAATTTTCAGTCAAAATTAAAAATAATTTGAATAATATTTATGGAGATAAATTTATTTATTATTTTTAAATATAAATAAACCTAAATGCTATGATTATCATTTGTGGTTTTAAAAAATAACCCTAAAAACCACTAGAACCTAAACAAAAGTAAAACTAAAAAATTTGGACAAAAATATATATTTTTTCACTAAAGTCACTAAAATTTAGTAATTTATAAATTAGATATATATAATCTGTTCCTTACATGTTTTAATTTTTCTATTATACAAACTTGGTGTTGGCTAAATCAACATGTCTGGCGATTCACACCACAGACTTGATGACTCTACACAACTCAATTGACTATTTACGAGCAGAGAAATCTCCAAAAAAAAATTATGTTCTTTGCACAAGTTAAATCTCTCAACCATCACTTTTAGAAAAGAAAAATATATGCAATTTAAATTAGTTTATATACAAGTTAAATAATAAAATCTTAAAAATTTATTCGGTTCCATAAATTAACTTATATATTTGCTAATTTTAATTTATAAAAAAATATTTACTAATTTATTTTAATTAAAAAACTCATATTCTTTTTTATATATTTTTTAAAAGTCTTCCTAAAAAAAGAGGTTTCCTCTGGATAGCAGTTATTGACACTTCCTTTATTTAAGGTGATATACTATTTACACGGATTAAAAAGAGTTTCTTTCATGTTTATTTTCACAAATATTAGTTAATTTACAGAATATAAAAAGGTGAAGGAAGGACGAAGAGCTCTTAGAGTGAGATGAAAAAAAGAATAAATACACTTTTGCAAAAAGAAATTCACTTTTACACTATTATACATGTTACATCATATAATATAATATAATTAATTATTTTATATAATATAATAAATTAATCATAATAATTTTAATAAAAATAAAATAATAATAATAAAATAGAATTATAATTTAATATTTAATTAAAATTAATTTTTTTCTTTCATAGATATATTATTTTAAATTTATTATATTAATCAAACTACTCCTCAGTTTTTTTCTTTGTTTCTTTTTACTTTTGTTAATTCAAAAAACCATACTTCTATTTTTTTTTAACTTCCTCTTTTTCCTTTTTTTACTATTCAATCCAAACCTTAACTGTTCAATCTAATTATTGGTATAATCAACCCGTAGCTGTTTAATTATTGAATGCAAGCTGTAAAGTAGTACTAATTTAATGTTAAAAACAAATTCGAATACTCTGATTCTGTACTTAAGTTCTGATCTAGGGATCACAGGTTTCAATTCATTTAACAAAATTCATATTTAAATGATTCCCTTTACATGGCAGATCAAATAAAATGGTTGTAGTTATATATGTCCAAAAGAGGGTGCTCTTATTCTTTCTCCTTATCACCTCGTCAACTTTTACTTCTTTCTGAGACTGTAAGAGGAAATAAATAAAGCTGCCTTAATATTCTTATACAAAATCAAACAAGATGTTAAACAAATTGCTAATTAAGAAACTGGATAGGAATTACACGGCACTCTGAAGAAGGACCACACAACCCTTTTTTAGACATCTATGGATAATGAATTTGCTTCATTGAGTAAAATGGACGCAAGAACATTTTATTTTTCTGAGCTTCCTTTAGTTTAGAAATTTCTGAATATTAATCCGATATTTGTTCACACACCCTTAGAAGAACTCCATATCTTACCAACTTTTTTAGCTCAAGAAACTCCTTACTCATGCTGATATTTAAGTGGAGAACACAAATTCTTCTTCCAAACTTATACCAAAACGTGGATGCTATTATTTTGGAACTCCAGGTATGCTCCTTCCTAGAAAGCACCTTCATATGACACTAAAATAAAGGTCAAGTGAAATTTGAGAAGTGATTGGAGGTGGTAGTAGTTTCTTTAGTTCTGGTCAAATTGTCAAGAGAAGAAATCAGCCATCAAGTGGGTCCAACTACACCGAAGTGGCAAGACTATTCAACTACGGAACCAAAAGAAACGTTTGCTATATGATTTGTATTGTACTAATGGCTAAAACATACACAAAAACAACGGTGAAAAGAAAGCAAATTACAACATATTGCTGCTATTATTAAGCGACGTTTTTTTTTCCTTTTTTTTGTGGCTGATCTTAATCTTAAAGGTCTATAAATACCACCCTCGAGAACTCAAATCTGCATATAGAGCAATAGAGAAGAGGCAGATAGAAAGAAAGAAAACGAGTTTTGAGTTTAAAAAATGACTAACTTCCCAGTGATCAACTTTGAGAAGCTCAATGGTGAGGAGAGAAAAGACACCATGGAGAAAATAAAAGATGCTTGTGAAAACTGGGGATTCTTTGAGGTACCTCAAAGAACCCATGCTTGTCTTGCCTAATTCATTTCTACATTGCCCTCCAAATATATTCTCTAGTTAGTTCTTGAGATTTTCTTGGTACTTAATGTCTTCTCTAACTCTTTGCTTTCAAAATTCTATAGTTGGTGAATCATGGCATACCCCATGACCTATTGGACACTGTCGAGAGGTTGACTAAAGAGCACTACAGGAAATGTATGGAGGAAAGGTTTAAGGAATTAATGGCAAGCAAAGGTCTAGAGGCTGTCCAAACTGAGGTCAAGGATATGGACTGGGAGAGCACCTTCCACTTGCGTCACCTCCCTGAATCAAACATCTCAGAGGTCCCTGATCTCATTGATGAATACAGGTTACAGTGAAACAAACATACATAACATTATACATTGCATTCGGAGAACATATGCATGATATAGTCCCAAAGATTGAACATTGCTCCACATATATTACTTCTGTTGCATTATTTCCTTTTTAGTTTCCACACATCACCTACTAAATGAGTTCAAAAACCAAAAGAAAAAAAAAAAAAGATAGGCCTGTGCATTTCAGAATTGAAACTGCAGCTGCATATATCTCTTTCACAAGACTCTAACATGAAGTAATAGTGCAGGAAGGTGATGAAGGATTTTGCTTTGAGGTTAGAAAAACTAGCAGAGCAGCTGCTGGACTTGTTGTGTGAGAATCTTGGTCTAGAGAAAGGGTACCTCAAGAAGGCCTTCTATGGATCAAGAGGACCAACTTTTGGCACCAAGGTTGCCAACTACCCTCCATGCCCCAACCCAGAGCTGGTGAAGGGTCTTCGTCCCCACACCGATGCCGGTGGAATCATCCTTCTCTTCCAGGATGACAAGGTGAGTGGCCTACAGCTGCTCAAAGATGACCAGTGGGTTGATGTACCCCCTATGCGCCACTCCATTGTTGTTAACATTGGTGATCAGCTTGAGGTAAATTTATTTCCTACTAATATGTGAACTTAATTAGAATACAATGATTATGTAAATGTTTTTAACATAGATCATCATGTAATTGAAAATATCGTTGATTTTTGTAATAGTTACTTTAGAAACATATCTAGGATGAACTTTAATTGGTTGACTTTAATATATATATATATATATATACACACACACTAGACATTTGTACAAACAAGTCAGATGCAACAATATTACTAATATGTAACCCTCCTTGGTTAAAAAAACAGGTCATCACGAATGGTAAGTACAAGAGTGTGGAGCACCGTGTGATAGCACAAACTGATGGGACCAGAATGTCCATAGCCTCATTCTACAACCCTGGCAGTGATGCTGTCATCTACCCTGCTCCAGAATTGTTGGAGAAAGAGGCAGAGGAGAAAGTCCAGCTCTACCCAAAATTTGTATTTGAGGACTATATGAAGCTCTATGCTAAGCTGAAGTTCCAGGCAAAGGAGCCAAGATTTGAAGCCTTTAAAGCATCAAATTTTGGTCCAATTGCAACTGCTTAAATATTTTTACTATTGCCACCATAAGTATGCTTTGGGAGAAGTGAGTGTGCTTACTAAAAGAATATTACAATAGTAATAATAAAATATCATCATAGTGCATGTTTGGATTTGAGTTACGACAACTCTAAACTACTTCTAGTGTAATATAGTCTTCCTTCACTATGTATTGTAATTCGAACTCGTGTATTGGAATTCCTAAGAAGTTTCTGAATTTTAATACAAACATAAGTTTTGTGACAATGTTTGAAGTGATTATGACACGGCAAAATAGTCAACAAAAATATCAAAGAAACATAAATACTTGGTTAGCAAAAATATTTATTGGCTCTTGGCTCTACTATGCATTATTCTCTCATTTATTTCTTGCTCTTTTTTGGCTTATGCGTTCCAATTTAGCTAGTTGTGTTTTGGACCACAATGACAGTGTCTTAGTGATGTTGAATGCACGAGCATGTTAATAGCACCATGATGGTAGGGAAGACTATGCAAGTCAAACACAAACTTGAAACAATGTGTAGGGCAAAGGATGTGGATGCAGCCAAATCAAGATATTCAATTCTAAGGTAGTAGATTTAGTTTTCATAAAATTTAAATAAAAAAAACTAGGTGGTTCTCACGTTACTTTCTAATTAAAACTTTTTTGTTTTGTTTTGTTAACAAGAGGCAACAAACAACCCAAATTAATAAACAATTACACCATAAATCTGGTTATTATCATCATGAGGTCAAGAAAGGAAATGTGGTAATGACTCCATAAAGACATGCATAAAGTTCCCAGTGTTCAATGTTTATCCAAATAATTATAATCATTTTAATTTAAGACGTTATATATGTGTTATTAAAAAACTTTGCTTAAATAATTCTTTCTTTACTTGTATATTTTATTACTCTAAAACATTATCCTCTGACCATGTAAAAATTATTTCAAATGATGAAAAAACACACACCAACGGGTGAAAATCAATTCGTCTATTTATCAAACACATTCTAAAGTAAATTCCCCAAATCCATCCATTATAATAAAAAATATATATTTTTAGTATTGTTTAATATTTTTACCTTTTAATATGTAATTCAAATGATATCCTTAATGTCTTGATCCTTATAAGACTTTCACAACGTTAAACTTTTTCTTTCTCTCTTTTGTCTAAGTAGAAAATAACTTCTGTAGGAAAAAAGTTAAAAGAGAAAACTTATTCACTTTTCATACAGTATATATTCAACTATTTTTCTCACTTTGTCTTTTTTTTTTATTTACTCTCTTCAACTTGTTGGAAAATTTTCTAAAGGAGAGGGTGTATAAGAGAAAAGATGACACCACTTCCAACATAAAACCTTAAGGCTCAATGTCTATGGGTCTTTGCTTTTTCTTTTATACACTTCAACTTTATCATTTCTACTCAATGTGAAACTTTATGCCCACTCTCACACTTGAATACCCAACACAACTTTTCCTCACTAAGTAATTAGTTTCGTGTATCGATAATTTCCATCTCTCTTTTTCTTTTCATTTATTCCCAATTTGGCTGAACATGTATCACGGGTTTTTGTCTTGAACAAACTTTTCCATTTGTAACCAAACTTTTGAACAACTTCCAATCCCAAAAGTCTCATATTAATTAAAATTAGAATGAAAATAAATTTTTAATATATCAAAATAAATTAATAATTTTTTTATGCAAATTATTATATTCTAAATTAAAATACATTCCTTCTACTTATTTAATAAGATCATCTTATGACTTGATCAATTTTCATGACATGCAATTGAGATTTTTTTTTATGTATAAAAGCAATAACGAAACTGAAATAGTTATAATAAGATTGGGTGAAGAGACAAGAATGACCCTCTAAAGAAGAGAGTAGAAGTAGGACAAAAAGATTGAATACATTGATGAATACAGGTACAACGTAACACAACATCACATCAACAAGAAAAAGAAAATCACTAATTTGATTCTAGAAAATTAACGATGGAGGAGTGACAATAATTGACACAGCACAATTTGTTTTAAGCCACAGAAGCTTGAGATCCACGTAAGTATTCAACTTGGGACAGTGGAGAAACCACCTTTTATAGTATGCACTCTAAAAGCAGAAAGGTAGTTAGCACTATGTGCTCAAACCTCTTCTTTGCACATAATCATGTATTAACCACCACATGTCTCACTTAAAACAGACATATATATAGAGAGAGAAAGATACTCAAACACGTAACAATAACTTCCATTATGCATACATTTTTATACTTCTAATCTTCTAAATATATGTATGTTTAAGGAAAGCATTTTCATGCTTTCTAACTTTTGCTTCTTTCTTCTGTTAAATATCAATCTAAAGTGTGAAACCACCCTTTCCGCCATTTAAAACACACAACCCAACAAAAATTTCAATAACTTTTCATAATGATGCATGTAATGACAAAATCCTTCGCATTTTTCATTATTCTTTCTTCAACAACTTCATATATATATATATATATATATATATCATTTTTTTCCATAAATAAATTACTTCCACAAATAAACTTTGACCTTTTCACAGTTAATGATAGTATATTTTGTTATTTGTCGATCTCTTAATTATCTCATCATTTTACATTGCATTATTCACTATGTCTTCTTTTTAGTTTAATAGGCATACGCTATCATTGTAAAAAAAAAAATTACAACCAACCAATGAAACTCAACTTAAATGAACTTTAAAGGAAAAACTAATCATTCAGTTTGTTGGTTAATCTTATCACCCAGTAGGTTTGATTTTGTGATAAAATCCAATCAAATCCATTTATGTTTTATTTTAGGTTCGATTTGATTGGTTTTCAGTTGTTGAAAAAGAATTTACGAATATTAAAATACATGATGAGATAAAAAAATATCACATCTCATGTAAAATTGATAATAGTTAAAAAATATGTGTACATTATTTTTCAAAAAGCAAACACACATCATATAATCATAGAAACTTTAATCCATGTAATATGTTCAAGTGTGTTTGCTTTTGATTTGTAGTTGATAGAATTTGATTTTGGTTGAACCTCACAAACTTGATCATGTTATCCTTATCTCTATGGTTAGGGGATCATTCATCATCACTCATAAAGAAGCCTTTGTAAAAGGTTTAGTATTGATAAACCCTAATACTTTGACCTGTCCACAGTTGAATTGATTTTGGGCCCACGCACAATTATCTGTGTTTTTTTGGGCCATGTAGTCTACCTAGCATTTGCTCAAATACAGTCTGTTAGATCCACAAGTGGTCCTTTTTTCATCTAATTTCTTGTTTTGTCCCTCACATTTTGGGAGTTGATTTGGACCACTTCTTCTATTCTATATAACATGCATGAATCACTTGTTTGTACAGTTATAATCAAGATGCATATTATTATTGGGGACCCTATTCTTTTTAATCAATAACTTTTTTTATTTCTTAAATCAGTTTGAATCTAAAGATATTATCCACTTTCAGTGTCATGGACAAATGACACCTTTGATAACATTATCATAAAATATATTAAATTTGTAAAAGTTATGTCATTTAATAATTAGCTGATGCTTCATCAATATAATATAATGTAACCTAATGATTCCACTAATTAAATTTAGCATATGTAAAGTTAGTAAATGTGCTGTTTTTAGAAGAAAAAAAAACATTGACATGTGAGTAATATATATACAATTCTTGCGTATATTGTTTAAAATATGATAAACACAAAATCGAAATGCAATATTTTTTACAAAAATAGTTGAATTTAAAAATGTATATTTAAATTGAAATTTTTAATATTTAATTAAAAAAGTGTGTTTATTTTTACTTTGTTATGTTGATTGTCTCTTTTTTTTATTCACAACTATATATATATATATATATATTAATTTTTTTATGAAAGGGATTTTTGTTAAAAGAATTTTTTTTGGAATTTTAATTTGGGAGATGTTAAACTTAATTAATAAAGAAAGTGGATCAAAGTCATAAATAGGTCATTCAAATAAATAAAGGAACCTACAAGAAAATAAAAAAATGTATTGATTAACTTGCTAATTAGGGATGTTATGAACATCATAGAGTTTAGATATGTATAAAGAAAGGGACAAATGTTAACAATAAATAAAGATCAACTTGTTGAAAGTTGAAAGTTAACAATAGTATGGTAGATAAAATAAATTATTTGAATGTGAACTTAACAAATTATTATATATTGTATAGTAGAGAATTACATAAAAAAGAAAATATGACTCTTATTAATTATTTTTAATTAATTAAGACTTGAACTTTTGTTATTTTTGTTAATATAAGACTTGAACCTACAACTTATTTCTGCATATCATTCGCTTTTATCCTTAAACCAACTTTACAAAGTAATTCTTATTAGTTATCAGAAAAAAAATCGCAAACTATGTTAAAAATTGTTTAAGCTTAATATATATAGTCTAAGATATGGTTACAGGCATATGATTATGGGAATTTTGAGTGATAAATGATTGCATAGTTGGAATGTGGTGTTGGTGATGTAGAAATTAAGAAGCAGTTATGACTACAACCAAGAAAAGATGTTCTAAGAAGGCCCATGCTTCCCAAACGATAACAAAACCAGCTCTTTGCCAACCATGCATGGCTTCTCAATATTCCATCACAACATTTTATATATATATATATATAGCCTATGAGTAGTTTAAAATTGAGTCTTATTGATATTTTTACTAATAAACCACCAACTACATTAATGATTTTAATACCACTCTCAACAACAAAATTTAAAAGCAATATTTTTATCAATTTTTTTCACTTATGTATTATTCAATTTGTTCATCTTTATATAATGTGAATTTCAACTCACAATTAAACTTTAATAATATTTTTCTCTTGAATATAAATTTTCTTTATTTTTTCTTGAACAAAATATTTTTATCTACTAATAATTATTATTATATAATTGGAATAATTATGAATTTTAGGACTGTTTGATGAACTCACTATATGCTTATAATTCAAATTAATTAAGTTAGGTTTCAAAAATAATTGTCTTTTCTTTTTACTTCTAAAATCCATGATTCAAGGTTAAAATGATTTGTTTACTTGTAAACATTTTTTCTCTTATGTTAATTTTTTTTATTTTAATTATACATATTAATTATGAATGTAAAAAATATTAATAAAATTATTTTAAATAATATTATATTAAAATGTATGATGTTGTTATATAATATATTTGATTGTTTAATATTAAATTTTAAATTTTTTAATAATAATATATCATATTTTTTTATAAAGATATATAATATTTTTTAATTTTTAATTAAGTTAGAAATGACTTTCTTATCCATCAACTCAATATAAAATCAGATTGAACAAGAAATTACAACTGATCAAAATATAAGTGATATTAAAGTGTAAGATGTTTTTCATTAAAATTAAGGTCACATAAGTTTGAGTTGAATTGTTTGTTTTGACAATTCTAAAATATATTTATTGACCTTCATTTTATAATCTATAAGACTTTCAAACTCTTCCAAAAAGATATTAAAACCAATATTTACCATCAATTTTTTTACACGTGTCTGAATCTCTCCTCCCTACAAAGTACACAACTTGCTGGGTTTTCAAAGGAAACTAACCCACACCAAAAAAAATCATCAATATACTATACAAGTTAATTTATGAGTAAACTTTGCAATTCTTAACTCAAACTTTTAAAAAAATAAGTTCACAAAAATTTTCATCTCTACATGATATAAAACTCTTCACTCTTAAATTCCAATAATGTAATGGTTGAAGTACAAATCTTCAATTATATGTAAATTTCATTTTTAAATATATTTTTTTATAAGAGAAAGGCTTCATTAAATATAACCATTCAAGAATTTGTAGTATATTATGTGCAGTACATCAAGGAATTTGCTCATTGTTCTCTTTCGAAAGATAAATTTAACTGAGAATATGAGTCATGGTATCTCTATAAAAGCATATTCAATATATGAGTTATTTATAAGAATTATGTATTACTTAAAAAACATTCTATATTACAATGTGTGTTCTACAAACATGATTTAATTAAAATTATAAAAAAAATGGTTTAAAACACATTTTAATTCCAAGTGACTCATATTTATAACACTAAAGTTAAAATGACATTTTTTATTGATAAATTACTCATCTAAGTTAATCTAAGTAGTTTTTTTCTTCAATTCAAAGAAGTATATTACATTAAAAAAAACATTTAAGTGGTAATATTTTCTCTTTATTTTTCTTTTATGCGATGTGATTTTTAATTTAAAAAAGGAAAATCAAGATACATACTTAAATGAACAAATAATCCTATTCCATAAGCTTTCCAAATAATGTTGCACGATATGAAGGGAAAAGATATTATTTGCATAAGTATTAGCAATTTATAGTTATTAATATAACACATTATCTTTTGCAATTTATTCTCGTAACTAATTTTTTTCTTTTAAACCTCAACTAATGATAACAATGAATAACAAGTGCACCAACCATATCAATCAATGATAGAGCATCAATCGTGTCAATTAATATAGAGTAAGATAGACTATCAGTTTAGGCAATTGATGATTAAGTCCTATTATCACTAATTTATTGATATTTGAGCTAAACATTGAAATGAGAATTTTTAATAAGGTTGTAATCATAAATTAGGCAACTTGATTAAATATCCCGTAATTAATCAAACCTTTATTTCATCCAAAAGCCTCAACTTATTTAATTAATCCAGGTAATTGGCCTATAAATGACACGATAGACTTTGTGATTATGGTTAATTTAGTCTAATTATTAATTTTCAACTATCTAATATTAGGATTAAGAGTACTAGTGTATACCTTCTTTTTATTATTTCTTTTGGAATTGTTTTAACGGAACTTTATTTATGTTCCTAAAAGGAGAAAGAAAAGGAGAATTCATTTTTACCCATCGGTTTTCTCTTCTATTCACAGAATTGGTATGCTTAAGTGTAATTCATAATATACTTTATGGATGGTATAATTTAGAAGCTTTATGCATGGTATAATTTAGAAATATTTTATAAAAAAAAATTAGATTATATAATTTAAAAATATTTTTTAATTATATAATTAATTTTTTTTAAATAACTTCTAAATTGTATAATTTAAAAATAATTTTTATGTAAATTTTGAAATTGTGTCATTCAAAAAGTATTTTGAGGTAAAAAATAATTTTGAATTATACAATTTTAAAGCGTCTTTTAAATTATACAATAAAAAAATGAAATAAAGTAAGAATTTTTGTATTTACGAGGATTCAGAAGAAAAATATGGGGTGAAGAAAGAAATTTCCAAAGAAAGTTACAAATTGTACGTACTAGAGGCCCAAGGAAAAAGGAATTGAAAAACACAGGTCCATATTGTGTGTATGCGGCCCAGTAGATAAGGTTTGAAAGGTTAGTCAAATTTAATTACGAGTCTTGAGTTCAAATTTTTATATAACTATATTAAATGCTGATAAAAAATTTTTTATCATACGTACTAATGGTTACGTAGTTGGAGCAGAAATTGTTTTTCCTTAAAATATTTTTAGTCTCATAAAAAAACGTTTATGAGAGGTTATAATAATATTAAAATTAACTTAAAAGTAATGGAAATAAAACGTTTTAATCCACCAAACTACTTTTAACCTATTCATTATCCACTTGAATCACTCATCATCCAAAATTTAGAGAAAAACTTATAATTTTTTGAGTAAATTATTATTGTTGTTTAATATTTAAACTCATACCATTTTATAGTAAAACATTTTTTCTTTTTATATTCAAAGGTGTGAGCAAAAAACAATAGAAAGATGCAAATGAGAAAATATTAATGTTATAGTTTTATCCATATGATAATACGAAGTACAAAACTTGGACACCTAACTTCATAAGCAAGCACAGGAAAAATCGAAGTCCGAGGTAGTTGGTCACCCAATTCGCTCAAAACTTTCCTTCGGATTGGCAGCAAAGTGCATGTAATTTCAGTTCAGCCAGCCATTGATATATCACAATGTGAGCTAAAGATGAGCACATTCTGCCATTGCAGCTCTCCTTCGTTTGCTCCAAACTATAAAGAAATTACATACCAAGAAAGAAAATCAGTTCATTCATGTTAAAGAAATTTAGAAAAAAAGAAAAAGGAAACAAGAGATTGAAAGAGAAATGGTTTGAGATTCTTGTTGTATGTGCTTTCCTTTTGGTTATTTTCTTCTCTCTTTTTTTTGTTAACGAAATCTAATAGTTTCTATATTTGCTCTGGCGTTCTTCTAATTGCACATATGAAGAGAATTCACACATGTGAAGTTAAAATATATGAGAATTAGAAAGAAAGTTTTATTTTTTGTTTTAGAGTTTAATTTTATTAAGTGTCAAGGTAAAGCTTTTTTATATTTTTCTTGACTCATATTGACATTATATTTAACAAACTTGATTGTGTTAATAATTTATATAACTTTGTTAAATAGTAATAATAATATAATTATTAGAGAACTGGAGAATATAACAAGTATATAACCCATCCTTCTAATAATAGTATGCACATGTCCAACTTATCGTTCAAGTTTATTAATGAATTTTCTTAAAAAATTAAAATAAAATAATAAATTATATATAATTATTAATTAAAAAGATAAACACTTAAATGATGAAAAAGTGTAACTCAAACAATGAAAAAACTTGTGTTCAAGATATTACTTGTGCTAGTCATTATTTTCGACCGATGTCGAATAATATTATAATTAAAAGATAAATAAGTAAAAAATTCACGAAAACCTAGTAAAAGTGTGGTTTGATATAACCAATTGAAGTCTAAAATAAAGGATTAGGATTGTTTAATTAACAATTAGACAATCCATTTACGATGTTAATAAAAGGCACACGTATCTAGTGGGAAATCAAAACATTATAATAAAAAGTGGGAAGAAAACATTTGTAAAGAACAAAGTAATATATGTGGAGTTGATCCAAATTACGTGTTATAATATCACTTCAAACATTATTATCCATCATTTTCTTTTTAAATTTGTATTTCAGAAGAAACATGTTGGACTTTAAATAAGAGAACTAAGAAAAATATATAGTTCCCTTCTGAACTGAACTATTGTCAACTCAAAATAAGGGAAAACAATAGTACAAAGTTTCTCTGCTTTAACACCCACCATGATTTTAGTTGACAGCAATTTTTTAGCCTTCTTGAATTTCTCTGAGCCTCGATAAAAAATCAAGACATATCTACACTCATTGTTGATGAATAGTAGAGCAGCAAAAAGACATAAAACAAATAAAAAGGTGGTGGGTGACTGGTGAGGCACACTAAGGGCCAAGTAAGGAAGAAGGGAAATAGGGCAGAATTATAATAACACATACAAATAAGGGTAGGTAATGCTCTACTATTCCTACAATTTTCTTATCTTATTTTAAGAATGGGAGAAGAAGAATTATTCCTTTGCTGCTGCAGTGCATTGAAGGAGTTCATCACCTTTTCCTATTTATTTAAAGTAAGAACATGGGGTTTACTTTCACGATCTAAAGAAAGTAAACCCAACTCAGCATAGCATAACTTGGTCTGTTACCTCTTCAAACATGAAAAGGGTATAGGCAAATGTTTCATGCTGGAAATATCAAACAACTCTACAAACCTCTGATCTGAAACTCTTGCTTTGGCTGCTGCAAAGCGCTGGTACTCATCAAAGACAGATGACAGGCACCACTTTTGCAATTTTCTATAGCATCCTACTAAACAACCCGTTCGGTGCTGCACACAGGAAAAGCAAGAGTTTCATACTTTTAACAAGGAAAACTCTTATGGGTAGATATTACAAAGAGTGGGGAAAAAATCTAGAAAAAAAATCTGACCTTTCCCCGCTTACAGTGAATTATAACGGGGTGATTCCTGACATCTGCATTATTGACCACCAGAAGTTATTGCTAGTAAAATGAGTTGCTGAAACTAGACAGAGTTATGATTAATAACAGTAGAGCCATATCATACCAAGGACAACTTTCAGTGCTTCACGGATTGTGTCCTCTGGGATGTTCACAAAAGGTTCCTGGATGCACAAGTTTCATAAGGTTAAAGAAGATTTCCAGTTATCAAAAACTTGCTATGACAACATAAAATCACAGTTCCATTGTCATCTTTTATCAACTAAAAGAAAATGAAGAGATGAGAGGGCGTCGCTAAAATACAATTTGAAGATAATATTAGACAATTTTATGAAGAATAAATAGTTTATGCAAGTTTAATTATAAACTGTTACAGAAGGTGACCTTTATTATACAACTACTAATATTGATTCACCTAACTATTTATCTGATCCAAGATAAACTTTTATTCTATTACTAACCTATCTATATAGACCTAAATCCTACACAATAAACAAAAAAGAATAAACCATCACTGAATTCCCATTCATCTAACCATCATCTTTTCCCCTGATGGAGTCAGATATGAATAACCATGAAAATTAGAAGACATCAGAACATTCTCCAAGTCATATAAGTTACACACAAAAAAAGATAGGAAAGGGGCATGAAAGCAATTCCAAAATTAAGGAAAGAGGACGCAAGCAGATATCATTATAAAAAATGGCTTTAATAGAAGTATAGCTTCCTCTTGTTTTCCTTGACATATAGATTGGTCAAAAAGCTAATATTCCAACAAAATTCATGGGATAGAGAGTCGGGAATTCAACAATTAGGGTAGAGTATTCTCTGTGTTAATTCAACTGATCTGGTTCTTCTAGAATGAGGAAATACACTTCAGATAATACAGTTGAAAATTTTGACAAAATCAAATAGATATATAACAAAACTTAAAATTAATTGCAATCACAAACCTTGATTTTCTGATCAAGAATTGTGAGTGCACTCTACATCTCCTCATTTGGCAAATCCAAATTCAACATACAATATGCCCTAATCTACCATTAACATAAATTCCATCTCCAAATGTACTAATGAAATATTCTCTATACTCTTAAGATTTGCCCTTCCTTGATTTTATCTTCATGTGTTTCCTAGGGTGATCATGACTTCGGTGCTACTTCTGTACAATTATTAATTCCTTTCCCCCTTCTTTACCTTGTACTTGCACCATAATCAAATAGCAAATTTTTTTTGCTCTTTTTGAACAGATTTGGTTTTCAAATGGTCCCATTATACAGACAGCAAGTATAATTCATGGTCTCCAACTGTTAATTATTCTCAAAAAAACAAATGATTGTGATCATTTTAGATAACCAGGGAAAAGACTTGACATGCCAGCTTGGATTCCATCATCCGTGATTGACATATTCTAAAGTTGGTAATAAATACTTTCACTGTCCACATACAGGAGAGGATTGAAGAGGACTCTCTCGCACAGAAATATGCTCAAGAAATAAAACAATGGATCTAATCCGAAACAATAACGAGACTAAAACTGACATGACAATATAATATTAGTACCTAAAAGGCTGCGATAGTAAAATTTAGCAAGCACAAGTTTCCAAACAAATATTTTCCTAAAGCACTTTATGAAGTTAGGGACATTTCAAAAAGTTACACCAGAAGACAGAAGCAAGAATAGAAGGAGGAGGAGGAAGAAGAAGAATAACAGGTAAACAAGTTGAAGAAGTAATAATGACAACAACCAGCTTTACGTCCCCCCTTTTTCCTCCCAAGCTTGTCATAAACCCATTTGATTAAACAGTACTTGAAACCATAGCATCCATATAACGGTACCAGTTCATCAGGTCACTAATTATCCACAGCCATGCTTCGAGAGTGGAAAGAAATTATATTAAGAATATAGAAGAGAATCAGAATGACAGGTCAATTGAATTAGATGTCCATTGATCTCAGTGCCAGCTATTAATTTTTCATTTTGCTGTGAGCTTAGTGCAAATTGCCAAGACCTAGAACAAACAATCACAATCAAATTCAGAACTTAAGATAAATTTATTGTAGAAGCACTCATTCAGTAAGATGGATTAAATTTCTCGCGTTAAAATCGATTCATGCACCTCTGCTTTCATAGAAGTTAAAAACTTAAACTTGATTCACGGAAAAAAAAATTAAGGAGAACAAGTGGATTTTAACTTCCAAGAAAAGCTTGATTAATTTTATGCCTGTTATCTTGTTTTGTAGTTATAATTCCTTATATAGAATATTGTTTAAACAGTTACTCGATCATAAAACAATCAAACCCAAATCAAGTCACAAATCACAAGAGCAAAAAAAAAGGTTGAAGCTAAGGAAAGAGACCTTATGACCCTCGATCCCAAAATGATAAAGCTTGATCCCATTTGACTTGAGGAACTCCATGTTGGCCTCCGGATACGGCTCGGGACACAAATATCTAACAAACACCCAATCAAACAAGCAAACAATCAGCAACAGCATGCAAGGAAGAGACTTTACTCACAATTCATCAATTGGGTACCCAAAAACATGATCCCAAAAGCATCATCAAACTCAAACACAGACAGAAACAGGCACACATGGTAACAGCAACACGAGAAGAAAGAAAGAGAAAAGGTAGAGAGGTGATTGAGAAGAGTGGACAGACATGATGGAGCGGAGGCCAAGGGTTTGGAGGAAGGAGAAGTTGGCAGGTTCGGGGAAGCCGGAGCGGAAAATGCCATTATCAACCATGGCGAAGTTGAGGGGCGGAATGAAGAGATCCTCGCCGTCGAGTTTCTCGGAGGAACCATCAGCGGCGACAGCAGTGGTGTTGGAGAGGGTGTGATCGGTGATAGTGAGCTGGATTTGGCGGCACATCGGAGTGTCTTGGTGGTGATGGGTGTGTTGAAGTTCTGCCGCCACTTGCATATCAAAGTCTGTTTGAAGTAATATTTGTTTGTTTTAGGATGATAAAGAGGTAGAGAGAGAGTGAGAGGTGCAAGGGGAAGTTTTATTATGTGAGAGAGAGTTTATATATATTATAATAATAGTAGTAAAAGAGAGAAAGGGATCAAAGAGGATATTCCTTGAGGTGGTGGTAAGGTATAATGGCCCTTGGTGGTGCCCCTTCAATCTCAAAGGCCTTTTCTTTTGACTCAAGAGAGAAACACAGAAGTTAAAGAGGTGAAAGGGAAGAGGGAGAGATCACCCATATATATACACACACACACACATTGCATTGCACCACCACACCATCCTCTCAAACCCATCACTCTCCCTTCTTTTCTTTTTTTCCTAATTCAACAATTGAAAACACCCTAGGACTAGGGGTTTTTTTCTTCTGCTTTTTAACCTATCCTAAATCAAAATATGATTGGTGCAATTCCAGATAAGATGATCATCATTTATCTTCTCTTTTTTTGGAGTAATTTGCTAAGTTCTTCTTCCTGCAAACTAATCTTATTCCAATATCATATAATTACCATAAACAATAGCTTTTTTATTGTAATATAATTATATGTGCATTTAAATCTTTAACTCAAGATTACTTAATAAATCATACTATAATCTCGCATCACTTAACTTACATGCTTTATGAATACTCATTTCGGAGTTAAAGTGAAAATTTTAGAGTATTTTCTTTTGAATTTAATGTCACTCTTTATCTAAATATATTATTTTATAGTATTATATATTTAACTCGACTCGACGCAACCCACATAAAAATAGTCGATACTAAAATCAACAATGTCTTATAATCACTTATTTTCTCCATTTCCTTTTAATTTGGTTAAAATTGATTTATAAAAATTTAAAAATTTGCAATAATTTTTTATTAATTCTAATAAAATAGTTGTGTAATTTATTATTTTACTTTTCTTTCTTCCTCTAACATAATAAAAATAAATGTATAAAATATTTCAAAGTTTTAAAAACATATAAGAATATAATCAATACCATCTTGAATTTTACATATGAAAAATAAATAATAAATAATAATATTAATTCTCTAAAAATACAACACTTCAATAAAGGAAAAAGTATTGAATTAACTAGTTGTCTTCTGCCCTTGCACTAACGAAGTTATTTTAAGAGTTTTTTTTTCGACTTTTTAAAATTTTATGAAAGTAACTTCAAATAATCGATCAAGAAACAAAATAAAATGTAACCTAACCATAAATGGTATCACTGTAAAAAAATAGTTAAAATTTTATGATTCTAAAAAATAGTTTTTGGTATTAATTAATATTCGCTCAATTTTATCTATATCACTGATAGAGATATTTTTTTATAATTATTTTTTATCCATTTTCTTATTATTTTTAATGTTTTAATTTTTATATTATAATAATTGAATTATTTTAATAATATTAATTGATTTTTAAAATTACAAAAAATATGCGCACTGACGTATCAGTACCTGTATTTTCACTAGTTTGTAGAGTACAAGTCACCATTTTTTTTCATTTTGGTTAAGATTGTATCATTTTATAGTTGACTATTAATTATTGAATAAATGAGTATGTTAGTATTAAGTTTTATTTTTTTTATAAATGCAATCCAGAATTGAATCTAACTTACAAGTTTTTGACTAATTTTTATTACATAAGTGTAAAAAAAACTACAGATAAACTAAACCAAATCCATATCACTAAAAAAATTACAAATCTCCTAATTATAAAATAAAATCAACAACTTTATATATATATATATATATATATATATATATATATATATATCATTAATTTTTATTATAAACTCAAATAGTTTCCGATTTCCTTATAATAAAGAAGGGAACAAAGAATATCTCTTGAAAGCTCCACGCATTCACATCTAGAAGTATCTTGCAAAGTTGATGCATTGCCATTCACATTTTCTTTCTATTTGATTTTATTTCTCTCTCCTTTTTTCTATTTTGTTGAATGTTTGAGTTGAATTTTGTGTATCGTGTTAGATAAACATACGGGGAAGTAGAATTTCCAGATATTTAATTGGTGAATGAAAACGACATGTTACCGATTAAACCTAGAGTGCTATGCTTCTCGTTGGTAACATATTTTTATTTAGTATACTATGCTCCTATGCTTGTAAAAGTTATGTTACCTCACTCATACTTAGTGCTCAATGTAAGATATGAAGTTTTAATAGAGATAAAATTTAAATAAATAAGATATAAAAACTTTATAAAAAATCATAGATATCTATTCTTTATTTTATTTAAAGATTTTATATTTGAGTTTTCTTTATTTTATCTTATGTAGTCGTATGAAAATTAAGATGAATTATTAAATTTTTAATTTACATAAATAGTTTATTTGTTATTAAAAATTCAATTTTTTCAAATGTTTTTGTTAAGAGAAATATTTTTTGTGTAAAGTATACTTAGATTATTATAAAGTCTTGTGAAAAGTTTTGAAAGTGTTTAATGAAGTTTTACTAAAAAATACACTACCTCTATGTAAGAAGAATCAATTTTAATATATATTTCAATTAGAAATTGAATTGGATGTGTGGAATGAGATATGGGTGTGTGATTGAATCTACTATATATGAATATTCATGTGTTTACTTTGTTGAAAATTTAAAGTATATTTGAGAGTAAAATTGGAATATGATTGCAATGTATATGTTAACATGGTAATAATAGTGAATTGTGGTATAAGTATAAAAAAAAGTGTGATTCTATATTGATTTTAAGTATATAGTAAATGTTTTCTAGTAAAAATTTACTTTTTGGATTGATATTGTCCTTGCTCAAGTAGTGTCTAAGTGAGGAGTCATGATCACATATATCGCTAATATCACTCAAGCAATAAGATTATAATAAGAAAGAGATCGAAACAATTGTCTTTGCTTCGAAGTCAATCAAGAGGTAAAGTGGAGATGGTGCATGGGATTTTAGAATGTGCAATATCATACAACTACATGTCAATGTTCAAGTGACAATATGGTCATTTAAACATTAATGGAATGATGAGATTTGTGGTTCTCAAAGTTGGTGGATAATACGATAAGTAGTATCACTCAAGAATTGAATTGGGTGAATGCTTGAATAAAGGAGAGATATAACTAATTCTAATATTTGGAGTTGCATTGTTTAAGGGTGTGAGGTTACTCAAGTGATGAAGTTTTTCTCAGTTTAGGAAGATGGAGTCCCTCAAATGAGAAGAACGCACTCAAACAACATATATAATTATTGATGACAATCATGATGACAATGAGATGCATGCATTTGTAAGATATATTTTTTGTTGTATATTATATGTAATATTTAATTGATATGTTGACTTTAATTGGTGTCCTATCTTGACAAGTATTTCCTTATGAATATGTGATGAGAATATTTCAAAAAGTATGGTGATCTTGGGACATGGTATTAAACATTAAACTCATTAAAAAAATAAGATATCTTATATTTAAGAGACAATCTAAACACACAAATAAAACATTAAGTAATGAAAAACTAAAAAATATTCTTATATCAAGATTTTCTATGACAAATACAAATAAATGTAAGTTAAAAGTCTTCCTTTAATAAAATCAAGTAAGAAAAATAATATATAAGAAAAAATTCCTTAAACTTATTATCTTAAAATTTTGAATTATTTTTGTGTAATAAATATTTTCATTAATCATTTATCAATATCATATCAATATATGTTTCCATGAAAAATTGATTGCACAAATACTAATAGTCCACAATTATGAATACTTATTATTACAAGATTTTATTTTATTTTGTGTTCTACTTTAGTTTTTTTTATACAATATGTTTATTCATTTACTTGCAATAAATTCATAATTTTAATGTTTTTTTTTAATTCTATAACATTGGTTTTGAGATAAAAATATTACAACAATCTAATAAAGTTGTTTTTCTTAAACTTACAAATCTTATTTAGTACAATCCACCCTTATCTCTATTTGTCAAGCCAAATTTAAATGAATCAAAAAGAAATTAAATCGAACAACATTCTTATCAATATTCATTATAAATATAATTTTACCAGTATTTTTAAAGAAAGATAATTCATTATTTAATCATGAGAACTTAAATACGAATTCGTAGATATGATAAAGTGAAATCAGATTTTATGATGTTTTAAAGTTGCAAAATTTTTACATCTGTTTTTATATTTCTTTAATTCACAATACAAATATTTATAAAAAAATCTAAATATTTTTTTTTTTCAAATGCCGCAGTCATAAAACACCTAATTTTTAATATTTTACTTACTATTACGGTATATAATTTGTATAATGGAGAAAAAAATTCATAAAAAAAATTTATTTAATTTTGTTTGTATACTAGTATATTTCTAATTTATAATTAATGTTGACTATATACATATTTGATGTAAGATTTTTTCAAAATTTTAATTAAAAATAATTTCTATTTCTAATTATATAATCAATATCTTTCTACTATTTACTTTGAGTATGAAACAAAAACAAACCATACTAGGAAGAAAATATTCCATTTTATAACCTCAAATGATTTTATACAATTTATATTTAATAGAAAAATATGATAGTAATGTTATTATTAAAACAATAGATATCTAAACGGAATTTTGAGTTTGATTAATTTAAGTTTAGTATAATTGTTTAAAAAGTATATAATTATATTTTATAGTGATCAAATATTAAATATTTTATTAATATTAATGAAATGTCACATTGATCCTCTTTTTACTCTTACTTTTTTGCCTCAAACGACTTAAATTTTAAAAAATAGTTAAATAAAAACATTAACAAAAAGTAACAAGAATTTCTGACTTAGATATCATAGTTCTGATGCTCAAGCCATTAATAAAGGAATAATAAAAAGAGGTATACCTATTAATAGAAGTATCCATTAAAAATACAAATTTTACATATAAATATATTTTTTCATCATATGAAACTATCCCATGTATCTATATTTTTATGTGTATACATCTTTTTTGTAAATACATACACAATTTATACAATTTTTAAGATACGAATAAATTAATGATTAATGTTTCTGAAAGACTAAAGTGTAAAATAGAACATTCGAAGGAATATGCTGTACTCATAATCGCTTCTGTACTTTGGGTATTACAAAAGGGGATAAATAAATGAAATTGCAATAATAATAATAATAATTAAAATAATATTATTATTATTATTGATGTTGAGTAGTGCGATGCCTCTGCGCCACATACAAACCTGCTTTTCATAGTTTTACTTTTTTTATTATTTGTTTTCTTTCTCACACTACAAAGTGTAACAAAAAGTGTACCAAAAAGATTCTCTTCCTTCCTTAGTCTACTAATCCAAATTTTCACTTTTGTTTTTTCTTTCCATCATCATATCAAGTTTTTAGTTTAGTTAGAATAATCTCTTCTTCTTTATACTTTCTTTAAACTTATTATATTAGAATGTATAAAATAGTGTAGGATATAGCCACAGTTTAATAAATTTTGCATATAACTCATATTTTATATAAATATGGTTTAACCGTTCTTTCAAATTTTATAAAAGCAATTTATAAATCTAAGTAATTACTGAGTAATATTTTAATTAAGTTAAATATTTGAACAAACCCTTAATTTATTAGTTTATATTGCTCTCTATTTCTCTCTATTATCTCTCTCATGTGTGTATATATATATATATATATATATATATTATGTTTTAAAAAAATATATTTATATTTTAATATATAATATTTATTGTTTTAATTTGCCTAAATTATACGTTTAAGAAAACAAAAATTGACTAAAATGTAAAATTTCCTCCAAAAAAATTAGCTTACCGGTAAAGTAAAGCACTTAATATTAAAAATGAATTATATATATATATATATATATATATATATATATTACATTTTTGGTCATGATAATGACACATGAATAATTAATTTTTTGTTCCTTACGTGACTAAATCAATTTAGTTTTTATTTTAAAAACTATCAATAAGTGGAATTGACTAGTATACATTAAAGTTAAGAATTAAAATTATCGATAGTCAATTATCAAATTACATTTTATAATGCCGTTATTTTTCATTACTAATAATTAAAATTGAGAATAAACTTATTTGCGATAAATTTATCAATTAAGATACATGATAAATTGAAAATGTTGTGACATTCTTCACCTTCAAAACCAGATTAATTTTAATGTCATCTTAAAATTCTCATTATTAAAAATTATATGTCAATGTCAATGATGAAAAAATGTCAGCAAAAAGAATGGCTATGTTTTTAACTTCGATCTTTAACAAGTGTTTGGTGGTATGCTATAAATATACCCAATTTCCAATGGCTGATAAATAGCATATAATTATATATACCCTAGCTTTTTCACATGTTAATTTTATGAAATTCTATCCTTTTACTATTTTTTCTCATCCAAAGAACACGTTACACCTTTAGACATAAACATATTATAATTAAGTTACCTAATAAGGATATATTTTTTAAAAATGAGACAAAATTTTTATATTTATTGAATATGAAAACAAGTGCAGATACACAAATATGAGAATAACTCATCCCATCGCGTTAGAATCCTTAGTTTAATACTAAACTTACTTATAGTGAAAATATCTAAATATAACACTTTGAAATTAATTTAATCTAAGTTATATTTATTTTATTAAAATTCATTCAAACATAGAAGCAACCAGAAAAAAACACAAATCGCCTAAAAAATTGAGAATCCAATTAATGTTTCTCCAAATAATTTGAGCCGAAAGTCGAAGTACAGGAGCATGTTCTTATCTGAGTTCATCATCAAAGAAGAGTTGGAAGTAGTTATTCTTACGTAAGAACTTGTTTCTTTGTCAACTTTTTTTTAAATACAAAATGTGTAATATGCGAGAGTTATTTTTAATTTTTAAGTAGTTTTACTAATTTGATGTGACTTAATATAAAAAACAGTTAAAATCAGAGAAAGATTACACTACAGAAATGCTCTAAATAAAAGATAATAAATCGATCTATTACTAATATTATTTATTTAAAAAAAATCAATATATTAACATGTATGATAGGGTTTGTTTGTTTTCTTTAGGCCTTTTGCTAAGGGCAATAAGAGTAGCATAAAAAGCTCACATGGTAGACCACTGAGCACCGGCTCTTTATACACATGGAATAAAGGTCACAAAAACGATAGATAAAGCTTTTTCCTTAAAAAATAATAAAGAAATGCAGAGTTTTAGGGTTTGATTGACCAATAATTGTTGTCTTCTTTTTCTATTGTCTTTTCTAAAATTACTTAAAAGAAGAAAAGTATAAAGTTTCTCTCTATTGTCTGTTTTTTTTTTCTGCACCTGATAGTAACTCGTGATATTCTTTTGTCCATGATATCTTCTGGTACATTTCTTCTATTTTGATTCGATTTAAACAGTAACAGCCACACCGGGAAGAATGAATAAGTCACCAACAAACATAGAGAAGGGAACCCATTAATTGAAGAATATTAAAGACTTTAATAAGTCGAGTCTTTTCAATAACTCACTTTGTAACACTTCAAAATATTTTTCTCTCTTCTTATTATTATATTTTTCCCTTTTTAATAAATAGTATTATAGCCTAACTCAATCCCACATAGCGGTCTCATAACAGGTGGTCCAACAACTTTATTAGGATGAACTTATATGGCTCTGATACCATATTAAAAAGTGGATTTTAAGCTTAATTCAATTTCACAAAACCGGCTTGTAAAGTGAGGTTTGCATCCACTTATATAGACTAAATTGACTTTATCTTTAATCGATGTGAGATTTCCAACTATAACTATATTTAATACAAATAAATAATTGTTTATTTTACTATCATGATATAAGTATTGTAAAATTTAAATCTTATAAATATAACTTTTATCATATAGATGTTGTAAAGAATTTATAGAAGAAATTGATTGGACAGAAAGGTAATATAAATTATTTGAAAATGATTAGTATGTGTTGGAAGAAAAAGAAGGGGTCATGCGATTTTACAGGAACTAAGCATAAGTGTTTTAGCATTAAGTGTGAAAAGGAGCTACCCTTGGCTTTTTGACTGTGGCTAAGCACCAAACGTGAAAAAGGAATAGAAATATTCTTGTTTTCTATGTGTGGTAAGAGCTTATCCTAAAGCAATGTATTATGTAGAGGTGTGCCAAGAATACATTGTTTACAAAACAAAATCTTTTAATATAATGAGAGCTTATTTACACAAATAATTAATATTGTATTATTGTATAAAGACTTTTTTATGAAGACACAAAGAATTAAAAAATGTAACTTTAATGTTGGCTTCGCATGATGACTCCATGTAAATGAAGGAAATTTTGTCATGAAAAATAAGGAAGAGAAGGTGGTGGTGTTGGGTGATAAAATTTCTGGTTATAGATTTCACATGTAATTAAGAATGGTTTCGTGTGGAATTGTGTATTACAATTAGTTGTAAAAGAGAACAATATTATAAGAATATAACAAATAAATATGTTGAATTGCTTGAATGATAAAAAATAACAAAAAGATATGATATTGAAAATTACATGAATGAAAAGTAAATGTTTCAAAAGCATGACTTACCCTAATTAGAAGTCAAAGAGAAAACAACCTTTGTGGATAATTTTGAACCCACCTACGCACGTAGTTAGTAGTTTCACACAAACGGATAAAGATAGTTTTGACGTGTTCAAATAGTACATCCATATCTATATTGAATCTTGTTAATGGTTTTCTATGCGTGCAAACAACATCTACACCCTAAACTTAATTTATCACCACTTCTCCAAAACGGGATTCCCAAAATCATACAATAATTCATGCTTGTGGGTAAAACCTTTAGTCCAAAAACAAATCTTTATTTTTTTTAAGTATAAGAATAATATTTTCAAATTTTATAATAGATCATAAAAAAAGACAATAGGGGACTATATATATTGTTTTAAATAATTTTCAAACATTGTCTATGATTAAACTATGTCTTATATTTTCTTTTTCCCACAACACATTAGCTTAATTAAGAGAGAAAGTAGAAAGTATTTTATCGATCTCTAAGAAAGAATAGTATATATTTTGAGGGTGAGTTTTATGTAGTTTATTTTTCCTATGTAATATCTATATGGTTTTGTATTGCATGTTTGATACATTAGTTTTCTTTCATTTTCCTTTGGCTGAATATGATTTGAGTTGTGGGGTTATGTTGGTCCCACAATTTATGGTGCGCAAATTGTCTGGCTCATAAACCAAGGACGGTTTGCATCATCTGATTCAATAAATTATATGTAGCCATTATGCAATAAATTAAATTAAATTTTGTAGGGAAACCATCATTTACTAGTCCTATAAAACCAATTTTCAGATATAATAATTAAGTATTAACTTTATGGAATGCTTCCTCCAACGCCCAATTTCAATGTGAAAGTCATAATCATTCAACATTACTTTATTTTAACTTTTCATATACTTATTTTCAAGCCTTGCCCAGATAAATTAGTAACATGCATTTCGAAGTTCGTTTGTCCTACTTGTAAAGGACAAACCTTTAATTTTAATTAAAAAATTATTTTGAGCAATTTATGTTTAAGACACCAAATTATTTACTAATTCCATGTGATGGTTTATTGGTGTGTGTAAGTTGTATAACGTGGTAAACTATGTGAATCATATTTTCAACTCAAACACAAGCTTAGCATACCTAACACTCAAATTCCAACCATGAAATTCATCAAACAATGAAGTTAAGTTATCCATTTAGTGCCTATGATAATGTTTTGCTTCAAAATATGAGGCAACTACTGTTTTCTTAAACTGATTTAGTCAAATAAGGTTACGTGCTACACAAGATTCACACAAATATTTATTTGAGATCTTGGAATAAGAGAAAAGAAGTCATAACAATGTTGTGTTGTTCTTTCATTAGTTAATCTTAAGTATGTTAACCATGATATTATCCAAGACTACATATTAAAACATTACTGAGACAAAGTAGGTAATTAATTAAGGGACAAATTAAGAACTAAAACATAAAAGTTATTGTAAAGGGATAACACCACTCAACTTCACAAAATTTACAAAACTAAATTAAATTGCACTCGTTTTGGAACAAATGAAGCGATGTATACTATATACAAATGCTAACCAATGCCCGTATGGTATTAATAAGGGAATTTAATTTTTTTTATGGGAATGAAAAGAAATGCACTACATCTATACTCAAATATAAGAAAAATAAATAAAGGTGTTTAGTAAATTTTTTAAACTTAGGAATCGTTTTAGTAAATATTATCAAAGATAATTCACAAAAACATATTTTTTATTGTATGAAATAAAGAATATTAAAAAAATTTAATTACTACACAATTAGTTAATTTTATTTATATTTGAATTTAGAGGTAATATCGCCATAATTTTTTAATGCTCTCTCACGTAATTTTCAATGAAAAAAGATATCTTAATTCCTTAAGCAATGTGATGAGGAGAATTGTTAGAAATAAATTTTTATTGAAAAGTATGGTAAAAATGTATTGGTAATATTAAGCATTGCATTGTTATGTGAAGACTTTTGTTAATAAAATTTGAAGGTTAGATAATAGAATATACAAAGTGAGTGAAACAAAGTTTGATTGAAACTAGGGAGTGTTATGGAGAATGGAAATAGCAAAAGTGCTTTTCCTTATCCAAATGGCTCAATAATAGAGAAAAAGGATGGACTACTATTCAATTATTGTTAAGCATGCTACATGTTAAGAAAAGTGCTTCATAAAATTATTTTTCTTCTCTCTCTCTCTCATATGTAGAAATGGTTCGTAAAATATGAGAAGGCATGCTGGCTAATTTGACTTGACTCCATAAGAGCCATGCTTTTGGTTTCTTCCACAGCTAACATATCTCCAAGCAATTGCAAATTATTTGAGTTTTAAGACCTTCAATGGATAACTTTCTTCAATAATAAAAGCTTTTTTACGACTTGGAATGTATTTCATTTATATTTAAATTTTTTTACCTAAAATTACAGTTGTTTAATTTAGTCATTCAACACCACCCCAGGCAAAAGACGTGACTGTGTGGTATAAAAAAGTGTCAAATATTTTAAACAGAAATCTTTCCATATTATTAATGTGTGATTCTCTGTTCTAATGGTACCTAATTATATATATATATAAACTTGTGAAGTTTTTTCTAATAAATTTTAATTTAGATAATTTATTTAACCTTTTTAACTATTTTAATTTGTCATCTTTTTATTTCAAATTATTTTCATTACAAAATTTACGTAAAATTATATATTAACAAATAAATTATTATCATGCAACTTAAAAAGAAATATATATTTTATTAAGTCAACAATGCTCTAAGATATAATAGTTTGGCGGCCCATAAAAGACGGTCACCTAAAAATCCATGTTTTTGTATGAGGCCGACTCATCTAACTTTTCAACTTCGGCCCTAATAAATAGTCTTCGTCCAAGTTTTCAACTTTGGCCCGATAAATAGGTAAACTACTCATAACATATAGTGGGTAATTGAATCTTACAACAAAAGTCAACAAGTTCTTTGTGCATATAATAATTATTTAGTAATTAAGTGTTTGCTTTTTCTACTAAATGTATTATATTATTATTATATAATTTGTGATTTTTATAAGTAAATATAGAGTTGTGATATTTGATATATAGAGTTTGAACAATGTGTACTACTAATTAAGATATATTTAAATAAATTTTTCTAAAAAAGTTAAGTGTAAGTATTTAAGGAGAGTTTTCCAATATCCAATTCACATATATATGATAACTTTAGTTACAATGAAATAAATTATTATAGTAAATTTTTTAGAATTTTTTAATTAAAGAATTGATTTAAAAAAACTTTTAAAAGTTTAATAACACTAAGTAATTAATACATATATTAGTAATTAGAAAATTAAGAAGGAGGAAAATAAATTAAATTCAATCTTAATATTTGAAATGAGGTAGCAAGCTATTAACTGTATTTTCAATTTTCTATATTTCTATTTGTAAGGTAAGTTGAGATTATGTGACTATTTTGTTTGTAAAAGTAAAAGGGTATTTTAGAGGATAATGTGGAGAATTTTAAATTATCTCTTGCTCAGACAGGAGAAGTTACTGATATTTTTTTTTTAGAAATGACCTCTAGTTGAGTAATTAGTTTTTTTTAGGCTCTCTCTATGTATAATACTTTACTGGTTTTACCTCAATCTTTTCTATATCTTTGTATATGTGTTAACATTACATGAATTTTTATGACCAAATAAATAGTGATTTGATTCTTGAAAATGCAGATGATTTATAGTTGAATTGGGAAGAAGATAAATTTGAAAATAATTTTTGAAAGCTGTGGCCGAGACAAGAGTGACCTAGGATGTCATTGTCACTTCTGAAATTTGAACTTCTTTTAAATTTTAAATATAAAAATATTTGATAGAAAGAAAACATAAGACAGTCTGTGTTGGTCTCCTTGAGCACAAATAAATAAAGTCTTTGTCACTATTTAGAAGTGCAAAACTTTAATCAATGTGGTCCATTGACCACCACCAATTTGATAACATCATTTTCTCAACTCCAACATAACTTGTCTTTTTTATTCTTCTTTTTATATATCCAAGGTAACATTATACACTCACATTGTTTTTTTTATAATTTTTTGTGGTCCATCTTATTCCATTTGCAACTCTATTTCATATTCATATTATTTCAAAGAGAGAGAGCATTGCATATTATTATTTCTTTTGCTTTCATTTTTGGGTTAGGTTTGAGAATTTTCTCTATTATATATTTGTAATGTTTGGTTATATTGTTTTTTTTGTAAAGAAATGCATTTTGAAAAATAGATGGAAATGAAAGGGACAATAGTTTCAAGCCTCTTACAATGATAAATTCATTTGATTTAAAAATAATGATATCATATAAGGGTAAACTATTCAAAATAATGGAATGCCAAATAAGAATGGAAGTTTTGGTAATGTAGATTTGAAATTTAGGATAACATCCTTTTTAAGGAAACTATGAAATGCTACATCATTCATCTAAATAGGAAGATCAGTGAAATGGGTGAAAAATAATTTAATGAAGGTGAGAGTTAGGTTCAATGAGAAGCCAAATATTTCATGTGGATTAACTCCAGGAAAATTTTTTAGCCACATGTAATCATTAGAAAAATGTACAAGAAAAACCAAAATTAGTTTAAAAAGTAGTATACCCAAATTCATTTTTTTTAAAATATAGTAAACACATAAAGAAAGGTGTTTTAAAATAGTAAATTTAATCTTTTTGTAGTGTGTATATTTTCGGTATAGAATTAAAGTACATGTTATTGACAAAATCGATTCAATAATTTTTGCTATTTTTAATAGAAATGCCAATATAATTTTGAAGAAATCTTGAAAAAAAAGTTTGAATTACATAAAAAAAAGTTCTGTGTAAAATATTGTATTTTATATTTTTATGCCAAGAAGTTGATATTTTTTTTATATTTTAGAAAATAGTTTAGCTGATTATTTTCCTAACGAAATCGTAGACTTAATGAACACAATTTTTATTCTTTTTAAAGTTGAGTCTAAATCGAAATTTGAATAATATTTTAGACAGAAGAAAATTGGTGCGGACTATATATACCATCATAGAAGCTTTCACTCATTGCTCTATTAAGTGTCTGATAAGTAGTAATTTGTTTCTATTTAAATATTAAATATATAGTTAGATTTATTTTTTATTTTCTTTATAATTTATATAATAACATATGACATGTTAAAATATTTGTTAATTACAATGGTAATTCTAAATAAAGTGAATTGTTTCCTACAATTAATTTTTATCTTATATATATTAATATAATAATTTTATTAGTAACATATTGCCTAAGATTGAACATAGGTATTAATATTTGAATTAATGATTCATCTATCTTTAAATAAATAATTGATATAAACAAAAGAAAAAATCAAATCATTAAAAGAAAGATCAACATTTAGAGTAGGTATAATCATACTACTACAAATAGTTATCCATAAAATGTTTTTGTTTTTATCCACAAAAGAAAATAAATAAAAATTATAAAAATGAATGTGGAAAAATAACTTTGGATACCATATTAAAAAAGAATGAAATAAAATAATAATGATATTTACAAGAAAGTGAATGTTATATATAATTGTAAATAACTTAACGAAAAAGAAACAAAATATGTATAATATTTATAATATCTATAATATAATGTAATATTTATAATATCTCTAATATATGTAATATTTTTATTATAAAAAATATTTATAATATTTAGTTTGAAAATCTTAGGATGAAAATAATTTTATTAAGAGTACGTGAATAAATTTAATACATTTCATACCTACAAAGGGAAAGAATGTTCATTTTTCAATTTTGCAAAGTGGAATGCTACAAATTTTCTCTCATGTTCAATGCTTATAATATCAGGTTTAGGATTCCTTAAATTGTGCTTTTACAAAGTAGTCTGTTATACAATTTGCTAATATTAAAAAATTTAAAATTGTTCATTTTGTAATGTATTTTATAGTTTCTAAGGAATGTATAACTTATTTTATATTTATATTTTAATAACTGAAAATTGAATAATATTTTCATCAACTTATATTTTGTTTGTATCAAAGTTGCGTAGATTGCACGGGTAAAAAACTGGTATGATACAAAAGAGAGCCAATTATGCCACAACTCCTTCAGAGGACCTACATTCAGACCTCTATCTTAGGCTAATGTCGTCTTCATATAGACCATGCACCTCAACACATGGAACCATAAAATTACAAATCAATAAAATGATCATTTATTGCAGACACATTATTAGTATAGCTTCTCCAGCTACAGCTAATGCAGGAGATGATGACAAATCTAGTCAATGATAACAATAATTACTTTTGAAATATGTAATTTTGTTGACTACTGTAATTACAAAACAAATTATTCTTTTTATATATATATATATATCGATGCTTAAATTAAGAATATTGGATAAATATTTTTGTTAGATAGGTATATATTAAGTTAGAAATAATTTCTTTCTTTTCAGTTTAGGATAATTTTATTTTATGATGTTGTATTAATTGTACTGATCTGAAATTTGTGTAAATAAATACAAGGAACCGATACATACACAATAAGCTAAGTTAATTAGAGTTTGACTTAAAGTAAGAAGAAATTCAGAAGGAAGAAACCTGCCAACTACACGATCTTCAAAAGTGTTATTGAATCCCTGTGACATAGAACTTACATGCATGGATGTTTACGTAAGTGTTAACATGACACAGCATGTTTTTGTTTTGTAAGCACAATTAACAATGCTATCTGACATGAACCATAGAGAGAACAAATTCTTTAACGTTGTGTTCTACGCTTTGAAAAACTATTTTAGAATTTAGCTACATTCAAGAAACAACTTGTATCCCCACAGAAACTAAATTAGACAATTAATTCATGACTGTTTCCCTTTTCTTTTTGTCTTGTCTCAGTATGTTCACAGGATTGTTATTTAGAGTTTTGAATCTCGAGATAAAGAATAGACATTATTCAACGTAAGTTTAGTTTTGAGGTCACAGATCCATGTTGGGGTTGATCCCACTGGAAACAAAAAATGAATTGCATTTCTCTGTACAAATGGGACGCCGAGGTTGAATGCATGTGAAGAGATTTGCCTTTTTCACACCAGATTTTCTTGAAACACGTTCTTTTCAGCAGAAGCATTGCCTAATCAACAAGTCTGCTCTCAGAGGGACCAAGGATTCACCAATTGAGTTGAAGAGTTGGTGCTTATTTCGAATTTGAATTTCATCATACACTTTTGGCTTATGCCAAAATTATGTAAATTCTTTTTTAAGATTTAACAGCCTGGATACGCAATTAACCACCAGTTTAACAAACTATAGTATAAAATATATTTAAGTTGTTTATCATTCTACAGAAACAAAAAAATAGAAAGTTCTAATCTTATATTTATACAATATGGTCTAAAATGCAAAGTTGGGTAAATATAAGTGACATAAAATTATATGAAAGGAGTATGGTATATATGGACATATTATATCTTATTGTTTCTTCATTTAATTATTCTTCATAAGATAAAATATTATTAGGAAGGAAAAATTGAAGTTTAGGTTCCAATTTTTTCAATAGCTTTGTTTGAACACTTTCAGTCTCGGCGTTTCTTCTCAAAGTAGTTTCCATTAAAACTCCATAAAAAGTCTCATTGTATGAGCCACTTTAAGAGTTCTTTTAGGTGATATTTATGTTTTCACTGAAAAAGCTTGAAGGACATAAATATCTGGAAGCAATCAATAGAACCTACAGCTAGTAAGATGAGGATGCCTTGTGCTTGGTTCAAACTTCAAAAACCTCTTTAATTGAGGTTTCAGTGTTATTTGGTGTAAGGAGTATTAATTAAAAGCATAGCAATTTTGAGGGTTTGAGTTTTAAGAATGAGACTCATAAAATAACAATTATGAATCCTGTTAATATGTTTTACTCATATTCATTTCATGTAATTCATAATCTTAGAAAAACACAGCCTATCACAATCACCCTAAGCGATATCTGAAAGAAATTATGTTGCTGAGAGTGCAGAAGTGTTAACTTCTCACCAAATTTCATCAGTTTTTTCTTAAAATAGTAGGTTAGAAATTCATTTATAATAACTTTAAAAATACTCAATTGCTTAACACACAACAACAATACATAAACACTTGCACAGCATTTCTTATTTATGTTGATGTTTTTTCACCTCATCCATTACGTCATCATGTATGTGCTGGATTAATTTATTTAAAGAAAGTTCATCAAGATGGTTAAAAGAGTGATGAAGGGAATAGGTCATTGAATTTTTAACAGAATGAGTAGGTGAAAACTAATTCAGGGTTGACCTAGCATAGCGTTAAAATTTCATGATGACTTCACGAGCTTTGGAATCAGGCAGTAAAAGGTGATCAGTTAGAGCACTCAGTTTGGGAATTAAAATACCCCACACAGTTTCAGACACCACTCCAGAAATCCAAAATTGGTCAGTGTCTCAGTACTACAGCCACGGTAAACATTTACTGGTCCCCAACACACCCCTTCGTTATTTATTCAAAAATCACAAATAATCATCACAATCACACTTGTTTATGTTTTGTATTTAAATATATATGATAGTATCATCAGACATAAAATATGTTATAAAATAAGATATTATTACCTTAAACTTTCGATGTTTTCTAAGGCACTTTGTGATGCATTTGTTATTAGTTGTGTTGAGAAATATGAGGACTTTATTAGGTGAAATGTGGAGGGGTGAGGACATTTAATGAGAACCCCATCTGAGATTGACCTTACACTGCAGGGCAGGGCTCAATTATGAGACTGCAACGTAGAGTTATTACATAAGACGTGAGAATTAGGGCTTTGAGCTTTGCTTTATGTGAATTTGGAAATAGCAGGCAAAGGGACAAAAGCAACATTCAGTAAAGTAGGACTGGTGGGGAAGATCCGTTTGTAGCTAAGTTCATAGGGTTTTGTTTATGTTCTTTCTCTGTCAATCAGAATGGTAGGAACCAAAAACCCAACAATTTATGCATTCTTCTGTGCTGCTGCAATCTGCTATGTATGTGCCAACCCTCTTCATTTGCAATGTCCAATTACACCACTGCTCAATAATATCTATTATTCAACATCAAATGGACAGCCCGCATGGCCCCATTCAAATTCAAAGGACTCCTACAGTTAATGCCTGTGTATCTATGTATGTATCTATATGCTTCTCTCAACTTCATTTTGAATCATTTTCATCTTAGCTTAACCAAGTTTGAAACTGTTACATGATTTACATGATTTTTATTCTTATGTAGATTGAAAGTAAAACTCTGTTACAAACTATATATTCACACATTTAATTTTATTTAATAATAAAATGGTAAGATGTCTTACATGAAAATAAACATGTTTTTAAGAAAGTCAATATCTTAATTCAAATAAATTTACTACATATATATTTTGTAAGTTTTTGTAGATTCTTTTGTAATGTTCTTCCATTTTTTATTATTGTATTGACTAGTTAAGTTTTTTAATTGTATATAGAAAATATATTATTAAGTCTTCTGAAAAAAAGTATATTAGAAAATATATGATTTATATTTTTTTAATGTAATTAAATATTAATTCTAAGATTAGGTGCCTATTAATATACAATTGATCTAAAACTTTACATATATAATCATGAAAATGATATTACATTATTTATTGGTAGGATTTATAAGTTTTGTATCTTATAGAAGGTTACTAAAAAGTATAAAATTAAGAAACCTATCAATGGAAAACATAAATTTAATTGAAACAACTTAGTATTTTTTCTTTTAAATTAGAAAAAGATTAAGAATAACACATTTAAGATTTGTGAGTCATATAAATTATCGCTTCTCTAAATATGCAGCATGTGAGTGATTCTCTTGTTCATTGGATAGAAGGTCCTAGAAATTTGTTTCTTCAAATAAAATAAAGTGAAAAATATGTCCAAAATAAAGGAAAAGAGAGACCAAAATAAAGTTGTTCAAATGGGTGAAAACAAAACCTGTGATTTCCCAGCTGGGTAAAAAAATCAGAATGGTAGAAGATCCCATAAAAGTAATTGTTTCTTGGATTGATACACACAGGTTTGACGAATAAGGAATGGTTAAAAACTTGCACAGAGTAAATTCAATGGTCAAAAGTCAAAACTTAAATCATTATTATCTGTCAACAGCTAACAGTTTTTCAGTGGACATGATTATGAATCTTAATTTTTTGGATTAAGAAGCAACAAGATTTTAACCCTGGGCTATTCAAATTATAAAACTTATTCAAAAGGTTTATTCTTTTTATAACTTTTTAAGATAATTTGTATTATTTTTAATAAAGACAGGACGAAAAATAAATTATAAAAAAAATATGATACATATTTAAATTGATTTGGTGAAGCAAATAAAAATCTCCACTGATAAATTGAATACATGTTAATTAAAACACACAGACCTTGAAAATTGAAGTAACTAAACACTCAGTTAATAACACAAACAGCATAATATACCTATTAAACACCCAGTTAATAGCACAAACTGCATAATATAGTTTCAAAAACTAGAAATTATCTTATAACATGTCAATATATATTATTTAATATGCTTCATAATCCATTATACACACACATATATATTTCATATTAAATCATGTAACATCTTACACAACTGTTATATTATGCAGATTGTGGGTTGAGTTTGAGAAGAGGGTGTCAACTATTAAAGTCAGATATTAAACCAGAGCAAGTTAATTAGCATGCACATTAGTAATATGTTCATCATTTGACATTGAATAATTCATTCTCAACAAGTTTTCAGCATAATCTGTGTTTAATAACAAAACAATATGATGAATTTTCATGAATAACTTGTACAGTATAATTTTGAAACCAGAAGGAACACAGATACATGGAGGTAGCAAAGGAAGTCAAGAACTGATATGTGATAGTACAATATTGAAGACCCAAAGAAACAAAACCATTCACGGTTTAAGATGAAACCAAAATATTTTGCAGTTTGGTAAGGAAGAGAATGTCAGCAGAACCTGACATCATAATTTAAGATGCCAGAGTGTCCATATCCAAGCAGGAATAGTGGGTTCATTTTTTGAATCCCGAGAAAACAAACTCTCATTATCCTTCCTGTCTCACCCTAGCTAGAAAGGGACACATCAACCCTAATTTTACGTGCAGGTAATCATCATTTATATTCACCGCTTCCGTGTTTGATGTCTTTTTTTACATTTTTTATTTTTTATTTTTCTCTCTCGTAATTTTATTTTATTTATTGTTATGGACCGTGCTGACAGAGCTGAGTTTTTGCATTATATATAGCTCCCCTCACTCTCATATCTCATGCACTGTTCAAGCTGGGCTGAAACAAAGAAACACTCCTTTCAGCTCAACTTCAACCACCTTTATATAGGTTTTCAACATGTCTTGTATAATAATGCAAGACAAGCTCTTGAAACTCTTTGTCATGATCCCTCCAAGTGATGCTCACAATACTCCAACTCCAATGAAAGTGTGTTAGATGTTAAGGCGGTATCTCTCCTGAGCTTATTCTTCTTATGTTTTTCTTTTACTTTTTCTAGTTTTATGAATAATGTTTAAGTTTTCTTGACCTTGCAAGTCCAAAAATTTAGGATTTGGGTTAAGGTTACTTGTAACTTATTCATAAAAGTATAAAATATTGTAAAGTAGGTAGAATTTTTTAGAATTAATGTATGTGAAGCTATCCCTCCTTGTGAGCTTGTTACTTTATTATTTGTCTTTTGATTTATGTATAATAAATGTATTCATCCTTTCCTCACCATGGAAGATAAGGAATGATTCATAACATTATATATATCTGTCTCTTTTGAGTGAAGGAATTGATTTCTAGCCTTCCTTTTGTAACTTACACAACTACTATTCATTCTTGGTACGCAAGAGAAAAAAAAGAAAAATAAAATACATTGACTTCATTGACTTTGTAAAATAAAAAATAGCAGATGAGAAGAAGGTAAGATACTCGGAAGATTTTTGTGGGCGTTAATTTTTTTTGTTTGTTAAAGTAGTGCTAGATAAGAAATGAATGATTAACCAACTACAATCCAATTTATGTCATCCAATTCTAAGATTTAAGCACAAGAGACGTAAAACTAAAACTAATCTTTAAGCAAGCATGTTACCAACAAGATTTAATTGTAAAAACTTGTTTGAAGTTTTCCGACATCCTGCATCATTTCATTTTCGTATTGAATAAAACAAATAAAAATAGTATTATAGAAAAATGTATGAAAACATTCTCGAGTTGGTATATTAGAGATTATTAGCGGAATGTTTTGATTTATTTACAGTTAGAAGCATATATGCTCACTGCAAAAGCATTAGTGTTTATTTTATGCATTTGGGAACTTTTCTATAATTAGTAACCAACTACATTCACCCTTCAAACAAAGTATGGAGAACATTTATAATTATAAAATCAGTTCACCAACTTTTTATTCTTAAAATGGATATTATTCACTAATCACTAGATATCTCGTATCTACAACTATTAACATATTTTATTTAAACTAATTGTTGGATCACATATAGACATCTCATAACCTATGTCATTTAAACTATTTTTAGGGTAGTATATTTGCATATTCTTGTTCGTACAATTAAGTGCGAGATTCATTACATTTATAATTCGCGTAAGTTATAAATTTGGCAAATAATTCTCCAATAAATTCTTATATATTGAAAAAAATTACAAACTGTGTCAATTGGGAATTTTGAGAAAACAATTAAAACAGAAAAGTTGCTGTATGCCTGACCTTTACTTTAGTTATCACATATATGGTCTCTCAGACTCTCATCTACTGATCAAGGCAGATATGAAAACAAGTGAATATGCAGAGCTAAAAGCATGCTCGTACTTGAAATGTAAAAGTGTACTTTTTGCATGCGAGAGTATATGACAATCATTAAATATCAAAATTGAACGAGACTATAATCAGATGGTGAAAACTATGAAATGTAAAATATGCATATCATTGTATGAACAACTGGTCTTAACTTCCTCTCAATTTAGCAGTAGTGTGATGACAATCTAGCAGCATTGCAGTAACATATATGTGCTTATTCTTTTTTCCAGAACAACCAATGATCAAAATTTTACTGAAAAAAAAAAACTCTCCAATCTTAATACAATATAAAGTCTTGAAAAAACTAAAATAAGACACTTAAGACTTCATGTGTTTCCTGGAAAATGACTATAAAGAATGACCTCAGCGAGTATTGTTTACAAGGACATCTGATAACCGATAACCAATTAAGGACGACTTTAAAGTTAACTTCTATTTGTTAAAGTTCACTTTGATAATCAATTGAGGACCTCATCTTTAACACAATAGTAATAACTATTATGAATTTAAAAATTTAAGTCATGTACAGCTCGCACTTTGCTAATAATATTACTATCACATGTCGAATTTGATTTTGTTTTGTCTTCTGGGAATTTATTAATACAAAATTTTAATACATTTGAGGTCCTCAATTGGTAAAAATTAAAGTTCGGTCCCTTAATTGGTTTATCAATACAGGTTCAAATCCTCAACTGATATTTCATTAAGATCCTAAAGCCTGCCATATACATTTGAATATTATGTACAATTAACAAATGATACAATCATAGCACGGGAAAAGATAATACCAATTCCACATTCTATTCATTTTGCTCATGATTAAGCTGCAAGCACCAACACTTTAATGGTGCCTTGACTGTTGGCAGTTAGAATAGTGGGACGATCACTCTTCCAACATACAGCACTAATGAAGTATGATCCAGCCTCATCTTCGGCATCATCCATATCAGGGGATCCAAATCTATGCCAAGTCAAAGGTTTTGAGATTTCCTGCACAACCCCATTGAATCTTCAGTTACGTAAGGGGTAAACACACAATTAAAAGACACAATTTAACAGCACAAACAAACCTTGTGGTAGACAAAGACCTCATTTGTTTCACTCCCACATGCAATGTATTCACTGCTAACAGTAAGACCAACAAAGTTTTTCTCATTTGCATGGCCTTTGAAAGTACGAACCTGTAAATATTTGAGTGAAAATGAAAAAAATATTTATATTTATATAAAAAAATAAACATACATTTATATTACACAATTAGTAGGATATTGGTGCAATAATATTGGTACTCAGAAGTGAGCTATAAATAAATATGATTTCGGTGCAATTAAAAACTAGAGAATTGACAATATTTAGATTTTCAGTACAAAATTATCCATATGGCATATGACTTCTAGAGGCAGATTGATGGCAATAGATAAATGTCAACATGATCCATAAATTAAATGTAAAATGAAGGATAAATTTGATAAAAATCAATCAAACCATTTTGTTCATATTACTCACTGGTAAGTTTTCCTTCACATCCCATAATCGTAGTGTACTATCTGTTGATGCAGAAGCAAGCTCATAATTAGACAAAAATTTCACATATGAAACCGCCTTCCTGTGCCCACTGAAAACATGGACTGGACGACTAATATTTCTCAAATCATAATAATGGATGTGATGGTCAGCTGATCCAACCTGCAAAAATATATAAAAAATGCACCATATTAGTTATATCAAAATTAAAACAGATAAAGATAATTTAGTCATTAACTTTTCACATAATGCGAGCAAGTTGAAGCGAGTCATTGCAATTCGATAACTGCACGCAATTATACTACATATTTAAATGTTTATAATTCTGATGTCGATACATTTATTATTAATTATTAAAATGATATATATATTTAAATGCTTATTATTCCAACGTTGATACGTATTTATTATTAATTATTAAAATTATATTTATAATATTTATATGCTCCCGTGCAGTGGTACTAAAACCAGTAAGTAGACAAGCAGTCATTAGTCTAATGTTTTTATATGCAGAATACATACATGGACAGACAATAAACACAATCATGTGGATATCACAATTCAAATTATCAAGTACAATAAGCACAAACTACTACAAAAGTTGTTTAATGAGAGAATTATGAAAAAAAAATGTTAAAAGAGAGATCATAGATATACAGAAAAAATATTGATCATCCTTTATAGGAACTCTTACATCAAAGATATTTTAAAAAAAGAAATAATCAATCTACACATAGGTAAGATAGGTAATACAATGGACGGCTTAACCTATTCTAACAAGTTAATGTATTCAACTAAGTTAAACATTTCTGAGACTCCCCCTCAGGTGGTGCATTAAGATTGTATTTAAGCTTGGAACTTATAAATTGAATCTAAGGTTCTCCCATAGACTTAGTTAAAGTATTTGCAAGTTGATCATTCAAGCTGACAAAATTTTGTGTAAACTTTCTTGAACAGCAATTTTTCCCAAACAAAATGACAATTAATATCAATGTGTTTATTTCTCTCAAAATGCACAACAGAATGCAATGAGAATAGTTGTTTGCTCATTTGTTGAATTTCACAAGATTACAACTCTCGAAGGAATTGTTTTATCTATACAAGTTCACAAACGAGTTACAAGTTTTGAATGCTCCAAGAGTTCCGAATATATATTGGATTCCACATACTGCCACAACAAGGCACAAAGCTGAATATCAATTTTCTTCCACTACTCAACTTTGTTGGGTGGTATTATCATCTTCCAAATGATTATGGAAGCCTTGGCGAAGAAACCAAATTCTAACATATGCAAACCAAGATAGGTAATTGTTGTCATTAAACTTTTCTAAAGTAATGATTGGTGACCCAAAATAGGAGTGGACAATCCCAGATGCCATTTCAGATCAAAATCAAGGAGCATAGAGGAAAAAAGGGAAACCCTCATGGTATCCAAGAGAGCCTAAACTCCAAAGGAAGAAAAATAGGTTGGTATAGGGAACTAAAGAGTTTAATAGAGCACGATGGTGTGTCACAACATCGTTCTGATGACTAGAAGGCAGCAAGTAGATTGCATGTACCTAGGTTAGTCACACAAAGAAGTTATGCATGAGGAGGAATCTACCTCCTAGATCGCCTGGTTTTCCGTTGCTCAAAGATGCTCACTAGATTTGGTGCTTGCCAAAGAAAATTGTGGTGGCCGGTGGTGCAAGGCAATGAATTGTAATAGTGGATATAGGGTTTTGCGACGCTTGACAAGACAAGGACAACCTGATGTTTGTTGGAGAGAAATAGTGACACTGGCTAGTGGCATACAATGATGAACTCAAGACAATGATAGTAGAGCTAGATCAACCCGCTCATATACCAATTTAAGAGAGAAATATGGAAAAATGCTTAAGAGAGATTGTTTCATCTCTTAGTTAATTCATTCATTTACAGGAACCCTTATATTAGAGATATACAAAAACCGTAATGAAAAGTTTACGCATAGGTCAGATAGGTAATACAATGCAGAAGTTAACCTATTTAACTAAGTTAAAAAATTCTGATAGAAATATTATTAATTATAATAAAGTAAATATAAAGTATATTGCTTTGAAATGCCAAACATCACAAGTTCACAGCAGAATAATAGATAGGATCAAATCTAAAAGGAACCAAATCCAGACATTTTCTTGTATGTTTTAACTGAATGAAAGGTACGTACTGCAATATAATTGCCAGATCCAGGATTGTACTTGACACAACATATGTTTGCTTTCATGTCTATATTTAGAACACTAGCTTCCTGATTTGTGCACCAAACTTTGACCTGCTTGAAGAAAAGACACATATTACATTAAGCTCTATCACTTTCAATCATACAACAGATACCATGCAAATAAAATTTGAATTTGAGTAAGCAAAGTGCAAAAAGTGGGCAAACTTTTAAAATCTGTAAAAGGTGAAGTTTATCTAATAGATTAATACGTCAAAAACATATCTTAGGTATGTTTCATTACAAAAATATTGGAAATTACAGAAGCAATACAGGTAAAAAGCCATCAAAACTACCAAATAAATGTTTCAGAGTACCTTGCAGTCATCGCTACCAGATACAAGCATTGAGGGATCTGTTCTTGAAAAATCAACACTCCATGCTCGCTTTTCATGCTCTTCATATTCCATTAAACTCTGCAACAGTAAAAATGATAGTGATGAGAAAATAGTCTGTAGAAAATTTAAACAGGCATATGAAAATCAAAACAATATTAATGAATTAAGACAACATAACAGCTGATACAAGAACAAACTGACCATTTGAATTCAACACTTACCTTCCTAGTGGTTACATCCCAAACAGTCACAATTCCTTCATAATCACTGCTAGCTATTTGGTTCTTAGCATATTTATTCCAACTCAAACAACTCAGTTTTGAACGTGTAGACATCTCCACAACTGGACAATGAGCATCTGTGGGTTCATTCACAACCTGGAAAGCAATAGCATAGGGAATGGTTATTTTTTATTCATAATCTATTACTATTTGTTTAAGAAATATTAGGGAGGACCCGACACTAAGTTTAAAAATCCTCCAGAAAGCGTGTCTTATGGTTTGTTTATATACACAACCTCTCAAGCATCATATTATACACATAGTGCAGCAAATTTCTCACTTTGGTTGTATAGGTGCACTTAGTTATAATACAACACAAATTTAACTAAAAACACCATAAATAAAATAATTCCAAATTTCCAAGGAGATGCTTATACTTTAAATAAAGTATGTGAAATTCTTTAATTCTTTCCAATTTTATGATATACTTCATATGTCCCATGAAGGGTTACTAATATGTTCTGCCAAATATCAAGAGGAAATAAAGCTTTTCATGAGAACCAGGTTTTGTATTTGAATTAAAGAAGACAAATTGGCATTAATGTAATAATATCAGTGAAACTTTCATAATCATAATTCATAAGAGGAATATGTTTTGTTCCAAGTAAACTATGAAGGGAACCCGACTACCACCTAAGGATAGATGAAACATTAATTAACAGAATCTATAAAAACACATTTTACAAAAGTGTTAACATTATCAATCAAGGAAGAATAAATAAAAAACTATATTAAAACAGAATCTATAAAAACACGTTTTACAAAAGTGTTAACATTATCAATCAAAGGAGAATAAATAAAAAATTATATTAAAATTTAAAGTATAAGGGCATCCACGTACAGCAGAAAAGTCAAAAACTTTGATGCGCCGAGAAACTCCAGCAGTAGCAAACAAATCATCATCGCGGTCAAACTCTATGCTGCAATATACATATTAAATCCATGCATTCAGAAAATATAGCATTAATAAGAAAATTTGAGTACTAAAATATATTAATAAATGTAATATGAAGATTTCATTACAAAAATATTGGAAGGAAGTAGGTCTCTAAGTTATACAACTAGGTATGAAGATTGCCTTTCTCTATGGCGATGTAATGGAAAGGATTTACACGCAACAGAGGGGTTTGTTGTACCTGGAAAACAAGACAATGTGTGTTTGTGAAGAAGTTTTTATATGGGTTGAACTAATCACCCAGGCAATCTATGATTATTTGACTCATTTATGATTGATATTGGGCGTGTGTATGAAAGTTGTATTTATTATAAGAAATTTCCTAATGACATGCTTGCTTCTCTATGTTATGATATGCTATTCACATGTAAGTACCCAATTGAGATCAATAAAATGAAGCCAAAAGTTAAGTGGTGAATTTGAGATGAAGGGTTTGGGTCCCGCAAACGGAATCCATGGTATGGAGATTATATGAGATCATAAAGCTTAAAGATTGTGTTTTATCTTAAAAGAACTTAGTACACTCTTTTGCTGCTAATTTTAAGTTATCAAAAGAAATGTCACCGCAAACAAAGTGGAGGAAGATTTCATGTCTCGGATGCCCACTCTTATGTAGTCAGAAGTTTGATGCATGTCATGGTTTGTAATAGACCAAATATTGCAGATGAAGTATTCCTAGTATGGCTAGTCCAAGGGAGGCTCATTGGCAAGTTGTGAAGTGGATTCTTAAATACATGAAGGCTTCACTTGAATAAGATCTAGTGTTTAGAAGAGGAACAAACGAAGCAATTACTCTAATCACTAGCTTTTGTAACTTAAACTATGCACGTTGTCAACAACTCTGGTAGTGAAACAGGCAATCTTGATCGTAGGATGTCCTTGACTAGTTGTAGTTTCTCACTTGGAGGTATTGTTATTAGTTGGCAAACACCTTATAGTACACTATTGTCTTGCCAACTCCCCAGGAAAACTATATGGCAACTGCAAAAAAGATGAAAGAAGCTTTATGGCTCAAACATCCTATTGGTGAACTAGGCACATAAGTCAAAAGGATATTGCAATGTTTTGTGATAGTTAGAGTGCAATTCACTTGACCAAGAACCAGATCTATCATGAGAGGATGAAGCATATAAATGTCTGAATGCATTTTATTCATGATTTGGTAATACAAGGTGATGTGTTGGTAGAAAAGATTGTTACTTTTGATAATCCGGTGACCATGGTGACAAAAGTTCTTCCATCAGTAAAGTTAAAAAATTGTTTAGACTTAGTCGACATTACAATAGTTTAAAGAATTCAAGCCAAGGTGGGGATTTTTTACATATGCCTTGAATTACAATTGCTATTTGTTAGAGATAATTCTTTGCAGTTTTCAATTAGTTGTTAGAGATATTTCTCTTTGTATTTTTCTATTAAGTGTACCTTTTACTTTGTTGTTCTGTTTATTAAATGACTGGTGTAGTCAGTTACAACTAACTATTCTCATCGTTCTCTCATCTCTTATAATTCCCTTCTACATTTCATCCACTAATGATTTTTCTTATTATAATTTCATTTGTGAATGCTTACTAAAGATTTACTTGGATCTTTCTTTTAAAACGCAGATTGGATGCCTTGTCCACTTTCAATTATAGTAGTTAATCCCGGATAGCGGCGGGGAGCGGCCAACCCCTAAAGTGGAATAGCATAATGAAGCAAAGCAGAATGAAGCGGAGCGGAAGACTATTATTTGGATATATATTTATATATATTAAATAATTAATAATATACATAAAAGTTAAAATAAAAAATATAAATCTAAATTCATTTATTAAAAATAAAAGTTTATAGTACTCTCAAACAATACTTTATATAAAATGTTTACAAAACAAAGTGTTAAACTCAAGATTGACTAAAAGCAATAATCATAAGAGTTTAATCTTGTTCTTCATTATGATTCTGCTAATTAAGAGAAAAAAAGGATTCTGTCCAAAAAAATAAATAAGAAGAAATTAAAATAAAAAGAAAGAGGACTCGAATTAAAAAAAAAGATTCTGCAAAAAAAAAACAGGAAAAAAATAAAAGAAAGAGGGTTGAAACTAAAAAAAAAAGATTGTGCCCAAATAAGCAGGAAGAAATTAAAAAAAAAAAAAGAGGACTGAAATTAAAAGAGAAAAATTCTGCCCAAAAAAAACAGCAAGAGAGGAAAGAACTTGGGTTGAAAAAACAGGAAGAGAAGAAGGGAGGAAAGAAGAACCTCACCAAAAGGGAAGGTCGTTGGAGTTCTCACTGGAGAAGAGAAACTCGTCGCTGGAAGAGAAGAAAGAAAAAAAAGCACAAAGAGGGGAGTTGGGGCGCCTGCAAAGAGAAAGAAGACGAAATGGAGAAGAGTGAAATGGAAAACAGCTACTGCATAAAAAACCTCAGGCAAAAAACCTAAAATACCCTTAATGAAGTTGCGCCACTATTTCCATGATTTTACCCTTTATTCGCTACTCCCACGACGGCCTCTATTTGGATCTGCAAGGGAGCGGAGTGGGGTCAGCGTTGCGCCTCCATCCCATTCCGCTCTGACATGGTGCAATAGCAACCGCTCGGGCCGCTATTGACTACTATGCTTTCAATAGTTTGGAACCATGGTTAAACTTCAGTTGTATACTAAATTGAAGTTCTGAGAATGGACCGGGATGGTGAATTTCACCCTTTTCATGATTATGTCACTCCTATTAGCATTAATCATAGAATCATATATTCTCGTACCCATCATCATAATGGTATTATTAAAAGAAAGCACTGACTTATTGTGAAAAAAGGTCGTACTCTTCTCAGCCAAGCCTCTCTCCCCCTTGACATGCTGAGACCATGCCTTTCTTACAGCAGTTTACCTCATAAATCACTTACCCTCTACTACTGTTAATTTTGTTGTACCAGATACTCTTCTTTTCAAGACATCACCTGACTATGGATTTCTCAAGACTTTTCAGATGCATTTGCTTTCCTTTTTTAGACCATATAATGCACACAAATTCGACTTATCTCAAGAGTGTCTCTTCCTTGGATACTCAGCATCTAACAAGGGTTACGAATTCTTATCTCCTTCTGACCAACTTTACATTTATAAAAATGTTATTTATAATGGAAACAGGTTTCCCAATTTTGAACTCTTTAAACCCCATTCAACCTGCTTGCACACCTTTTTCTCCTCCTATTTCATCCAATATGTCAATAATCTCCTCACAGACACCATCTTCATCATCCTGTACTTTTACCACCCACTGAACCTATTCAAACCCTTCACCTATATCGCCATCTATATACAAAGCTTCTGATGAAACATCCAATCATTACTAAAGTTTTATCTCCTACCAGATTTTTTTTTCTATTATCTAAACTCATCTAGGTTGATCTACTTATTGTGGCTCACCCACCCCCTGAACTTGGGGTAGGATTTTAGAGATATTCCTCTTCCTATTTTTCTTAGTTGGTAGTGATATTTCTCTTTGTATATGATAGTGTGTAAACTCAATAATAACCAGAAAAGGATTTACTAAATAAAGAATGAGTGACGATAAAGAACATTGACTTTTTCGGTTCAGTAGAGTTGATGAGGGAGGAAGAGAAATGGAGGAAGGTGTGGTGATTTGGTTGGAGGGATCTGTGAAGAAAAGAGAAGAACATACGAGCACTTGAAGTTCTTATGTTGACTATAATCAATTATGAACACCCATAGTCGATTATGGACACCCATAATTATTTGTCTTTTTTTATTTGTTCTTTTTATTATTACAATAATAAATAATTAGAAAACAATATTAGTAGTAATAAATAAAATAATCTTTCTTTTTCCTCATTTCTTTCCAACCAAACAGTTCCTCTTTCCACTCAATTCTCATCTATCTCTCTTTTTATCTTTTATTTTTCACTCCCACCATTTTTTTCCTCTCTACCAAACGGAGCATTCAAGTTAAATCAGTGAATAGGGCAGTGATGATAAATAACATTAACTATTGAAGACAATCACAGTCACATTACAAATATAGTATAAAATCTATTTGCATCCAATCAATATTAGAAAGAAAGAAATAGAATTCCATCCCAACAAGTAGAATCAAAATGCTCTCATATATCTGATGATGATGATGATACATATTATTACAATATTACAACGCCACATATTACTGATTAAATTAAAAATACAATTATAGTTTACCCATAGCAAGGCTTTATGAGTTAAATTAACCATCAAGCAATAACTAACAATAGGATGGAACTGAAAAAAAACATTGATTAGCTTTTTTTTAAAGTAAAGGCAGCACAAATAAAAAAACATCAAAATGCATGCGATGACTACCAAATGTTCTATAAGCAATTTCAAAATTCACCTTGACACTATATTTGCTGAATGAAATATATCCCCATGCCTTAGTTCTGCAATGACTCTCAATCGACTGTTTCAAATGAAGCAAAAAGGTTAGAGATAACGGTATATTGCTAACTAAATCTAATAGTAATTGATATTAACACCAGCATCTTAGTTACGAACCTCATCAGAAAAGTAGAAATGAAAGAACGATTTATTTATTGACTAGAACTGAAAAGAGCAAGGAGAGCTTCCTTAGTTAATACAAAATACAATTTCCTACACGACTCCTTTCTTCCTCACAACGCACTGCCTGACTACAAAATCAAGGCCATCCAATTGAACCTCCTCTAACTATCTAACATCAGTCATAACCACTCCTAATTAATTAGACTCCCGTTCACTCTCAATGCAAAATACCCTTTCCCTCAAGTCCTAAAAATTGGATATTTGAAAAGACTGATGATAACAATACCTGTAGCGTGTGAAAGTTGTCAAGACTGACTGAAAATCTTCAAGACCAGCACTATAACCTTCTCGACTTATGAGATTCATATCCCTTTCTTGTTGGCTATGGGGCTTATCAGTTGCCTGTCGTCGCTTTTGTAGGTAACACTCTTGTAGGTCATTAAACTAGAACACATGAAGGGAATCAAAAAGGACTTAGAGAAAAAAATAAACCAAGTTTACAGTTGCAAATTCAGTGATAAAAAAACAAAAAAAAAAGGCATATGCTAAAATTCTTCACAAAATTCATGACTTAAGTTACAAGACATTAATAAGAAACTACTCTGCTACGCTGGCTAAGTGTTTAAAGGCATTTAGTAGTTTCTATGACTGATAAGACATTCATTCTAATTGGGATTTGATTATAAATTTGGATATTGAGAAATTTATCATGATATGTAGATATTGGTGTCTGTCTTAATTAGTTAATTCTAATTATAGTCTCGGAAACTAAGCCTGCAAAGGTATTGAATTAGAGATAACGTGCTTAATACATTAAGCAAACTACTTACGTCCTTAGGTCAATAAGAATTTCATAACACATTTAACTTGTGTCAATGTGCGTAGAGCACAATCATGATACAATTGAATCTTAAAGCATGATTCCTAGATCTATATCTTATTGTCGTCAGTTTTATTTTTGTCTAAACGTTATAAGTATCATTTAAATTCGTTTCCTTCCTGAACTCCTCAATATATATTACTTACACAATTTAAATAATTTCTTATTTTGCCTTGTCTTGCCTTTGTTGTCCACACACATAGTTCACAGGAGCTCCATATTGATATTTGCTAACCATCTTTTGCATACAAGCCATCCCTCCCTACTCAACATCTACCTAACATACAGCTTTTTAAAAATTAATAAACCAAGATTTTCTACCTTTTTCTCATGTCCACTGACTCATTTTAAGCCTTCACACGTCCTAAATTTGTAGCTGTCTTTCTCAGTTCTTTAGAACCAAACAGCTTGGGAGCTAAGTCTAAGTCTCTCCTAATATATGCTATAGCCACATTAATTATGAAGCTTGTGGCAACATAAATGACCATAAATTAAATATAAAAAATAGAAGTGTCTTAACTCAACATGTGTTGATTAAGCAGTAAAATTCCAACATTATTGTTTGTACATTTGAATGGGATATGTTTATGAAAAGCGCACAACTACTTCTGCTGGAATAAAGTATTCCCCAAAATTATAATTTTTTTAAAAATTTCAAAGTTTCAATTTAAAATTTTTTCCAAAATTACTATTGCTTTTACCCGTCATGAAACCAAAATTATTCTATGGCAAAAAGCTTTTACTAAAATATCTGGAACCAATTCACATAGAAACGTACAATTTTAGGCATGGAATATTAAACCAAGAAAACCTGTGTATGGACCCTCTTTTTTCTAACTAGGGCAAGACCCGATTGATTTATAAGCTGTGATTCTGATCCAGTGACAGCATCCCTTCTCTGAACTCCATGCCCGTGAGAGTTAATTTGGGACTTTCCATCATTTTTCTTCGTATGGCTCCCTGAGGACAACCCTCCTCGAAGATTTAGCGGACTAGATATAAGGCCACTGCTGCTCTTGTCCAGTGATGAATGCCAAGATTTTCTTCCACCAGAATCATCAAGCATTCGCAATTTTACAGAGTACCTGTCCCGTGCTCGATACAAGTCCATTCTATGTTTCTCTACAGAATTAATGTCCTCTTTTATAAATTGGAGATCAGTTTGCACCTAAAAATGACAATATTAAATACCAATTGCTGTAATAAGTAGAGATAAATGTAACAGAAATCAGTAGTAAAATAAAGACCAACTACCACAAACAGAAGAAAGAAAAATGGAAAATATTTGCAACTAAGCAATAATTTAGGGTAGAGAGAGATTGCAATCAGCACACCTCCTTCAACTCATCAACTTTTTGCTTCCGTAAGCAATGCAGGAAGTCTAACAATATTTGCATATTTCTCTCAGCTTCTTCTTGCTCCATTTTTCTTTTCTTTTCAGCAAGAAGTGACAAAAGGGTGTCTAGCTCTTTAATTGTCACATCACAACCCTGTATTCAAAACATAAAAAACAGAAAAAGGAATCACAAACAAAATAAAGCATCAACTATATATATATATATATATGAATATATATATATATGTATGTATGTATGTTATATATATATGTATGTATGTGTGTGTGTATATATATATATATACTTCCACATTTTAATTAAAAATGGTCACTTCACCAGCTTGACATTAAAAATGTTTTCCTTCTTGGTGATCTTGAGGAAGAAATTTACATGGAGCAATCTTTTGTGTTTGTTACTCCGGAAGGAGGGGGAGGTCTGGTTTAGTGTGTAAATTACAAAGCTTTCACTATGATCTAAAGTAGTCATCTTGCTTGGTTTGGTAAATTCGGTCATATTAAGTAGGTTTTTGAATTGAAACAAAGTGAGACCAATCATTCAGTCTTCTATTATCATACTTCTCCTAGGAAGTGTGTTTATCTAATGATATTATTATTACTAAAAATGATACCATTAGGATATATCAACTAAAGGAGCATTTATTAAGCCATTTTCAGACTTAATCTTGAATTTCTAAAATACTTCATGGGTATTGAAGTGACTTAATCATAGGAAGGTATTGTCATTTCACAAGAAAAATATGCTCTTGACATTCTAGAGGAGACAAGGTTGGCAAATTGCAAGTCTATTGATAGTCTCATGGATCAAATCAAAAGTTGACAGAGGACCAAGGTGAAACTTTTTCAGATCCAGAAAGATATACAAGGTTGGTGAGAAAACTCATTTATCTCAGTATTACAACACCTTGCATTTCTTATGTAATGGTTGTGAGAAAACTCATTTATCTCAGTATTACAACACCTTGCAATTCTTATGTAATGGGAGTTGTTAGTCAATTCATGTAGAATCTTCACATTGATCACTGAAATATTGTAATTTACATTTTCAGACATCAAGGAAGCTCCAGGACAAGGATTGTTGTACGAAAACAAAGGAAATACTCAAATTATATGGTATTGTGATGCAGATTGGATAGCTTGTCCCATTGACAGAAGATTCACCATAGGATATTGTGCAGAGGGAATATTGTCTCTTAGAAAAGCAAGAAACAAAATGTTATTGTCTGATCTAGTGCAGAAGGTGCATATAGATCTATGGCTCTAGTCACTTGTGAACTAGTGTGGATTAAACAACTTTTTCAAGTGTTGAAATTGTGTGAAGTTGATCAAATGAAGTTGTACTGTGATAATAAAGAAATCATTCATATTGCTTCCAATCATGTGTTTCATGAGAGATCCAAACACAAATATTGATTGTCATTTTACCATGGAAAAGCAATTGTCGAAGAAGCTATCTACTATATTTATCAACTCCAATGACCAACTTGCAAACATTGTCACTAAGTCTCTTAGAGGGCCTAGAATTGAGTTTATATGCTCCAAGCCCAGTGCATATAATTTATATGTTAAAATTATGAATGTTATAGTATTGTACAACTTACATAAAGCTGTTTTTGGCAGTACCTAGCTTTAGCTTAAGAAACATAGGCTATATAACCTTCCTTTTTGAGATGTAATTGTACTCACCATTATATATATATACATATCTACATCAGTTGAGAATACATACTCAGTGATTTTTCATCACTTCAAGTAGCACAAAATGATTTGGCAATTGGGTTCCTTAACCAAGGTCTGGGGTTTAATCCCTAGCCTCAACATGGAATGAAGGTACTATGGTACTACTTTACCTCAAAAATAGATTGACCCAGTAAGAGGGCGACTATTCCTCCATGTTACACCAAAAAAAAAAACAGATCCAGTTATACTATAATCCTCTTCCATCTGCTCTACTGTCATTAGATGGCCCAATTATAGAAACATCTACAGACATTCTTCTAGACTTATTCATAACTTAGCAGAACACAAAAAGTAAGATGAACAGCCTACAATACAACAAAAACCTCTTACTATTGCACAATAAACATGTTCACCAATGGACAAATTCTAATCAAGAAAGAGTGAAAGCACAACTAACCTTTTGCAATGCCTGCCGGAAATGTTCCACAGGTGAAGCAGTTTTTGATATTTGACGCGCAGAAGTCTTCTTCAGTAGCTACAAATGTGGTACATAAACCGTACAACAATAAGCTGCATTTCCAATATATTTGGAAGATAAAAATCACGCTCGAATCACACGCTAAAAACTATGACGTTTCAGTCAGCAACATTGTCAGTGTCAATCAGTAATTACAATCGCCAAGAGAAAGATCTACAGACTCGAAAGAGCTTCACTCGCAACACACATTCTACTAAAAACCTAACAATTCTTCACTTAAACAAGGGGTTTAAGAAAACTTGCAAGCGAAAATCAATTCAAGTTTCGGTTCAAAAGCAACGGAACTATAAGGAGATTATGAGAGCGAAACACACGATAAAAGCTACTAAGTTTAAGTAAGCAACATTGCAAGGAGTAATTAGTAATTACGAGCATCACAAGTGCAAAAAGAAAGATCTAGAGACTCGAACCAGCATTCTTCAGCACACATATTACACAAAAAGAACTAAACGATTATTCACTTAAACGGAGCATTTACGGAAACTCGCAAGCGAAAACAAACATTGTGTAATGACACGGAAGTGTATTGTATAGCGAGGATGAGAAGGAAGCGGACCTTGTCGAGTAAAAAGTTAGGGAACAAGTTGGTGTTGGTGAGGTAGTGGCCGCAGCAAGGGCAATCGTTCTTGTTGCGGAGGTGAGTGATGATGCACATGTAACAGAAGCTGTGGCCGCACGCGGTGAGGAACGCGTCCTTGATGATCTGCATGCAAATCGGACAGAGAAAGTCCTTGTCCGGCTCCGACGTGGAGGCCGGGAACGTCTCACCGGATGCGGCGGCGGAGGCTCCTGTGTCGGCAGCGGCGGCAGCTCTGGAAGCTTCGGGTTTGACGACGGCGGGGACGAGAGGCCCCGCGGAGAGCTCTTCCATGAGGTTATTTATCGCGGAGTTGTGGTTGTGAACTTGTGAAGGTTGTTTTGGTTCAGTTTTGGGATTTTGGGGAGAGAGAGAGAGAGAGAGGAAGGGACAGAGCGTGTGGGTGTGATGGCTTCCTCTTGAGATTTGAGGGAGAGAAGAAGAGAGTGGGGCCCACAGCTGTAGTGATGTGAGGGTGTGAGAACTCCACGTGACGGATACGCTCGCAGCATGATGCTGCAAGCCACGTCACAGAACGCCAACCTCCAGTGTAAATATAACAAAAAAAAATCATCAATATTTATTTATTTATTTATTAGAGGCTGATACGTAAACATCTAATTTTTTTATTAAACACTCACTAATTATATGATATTTTTTATTTTAAAATATAAAACAATTTGAAATGAATCTATTATGAAAATAAAAATATTATTATTTTATTACTAAATTTGTAGAAAAATAAAAGGATGTACCTATAATATTTCCTTATTTAGTGTAAGACGTGAGGAATCACTAATATTAAATTTTATAATGGAATATATAATGAAAGTTTATTATTTATAATAATCTATTTTTTAGAGCAACCTCTCGTCTATATTAAAATGTAAAATAATAATTTGACACCTACCCATTTTAATAATACATATTATTATTTTAAGTTAAAAAATAATATTAACTTAATTAAAATATCAATACTTTAGATTGTTGAAGTACTTTTTATGGAACTTAAAATATAACCACTTTGTAAAAAATATTAATATTAATAACACAAGTCTATTAATATCTTTTACCTTAATTTTATAACTTTTTAATAACAGAATATATACTAAAAATAGTATAGTATATTAAAAAATGTGTCATTTAAAATAAAGATAAATAACATTTAAACAATTAAAATTAGTTGTTAATTGTTCTCAGAGTTATGGGGAAGGAGAAAATTATTTTCAGAAGCTCATGGCATTTCTTCGACTTAACTGTGAAATTTTTTATCTAAATTAAAATATTAAAAAAATTATTTTTTTAAAATAAGAAATAATGTATCCAACTTAACTGGAATTAGTTATATGTCTAATGTAATTAATGTAAATTTAAATACAACAATTTGGTTTAATTAAAGTTTTAGTGTTTAGCATAGGGTGTTTTTTTATTTTACTCTTTATTTTATTTGTTTGATCTTCCTTTCTTATGAAAGAATTAGTTTTTATTGTTAATTTTTCTCAATAAACTTATTATATAACATATATTAAATATCAAATATTTTAACCTTCCTTAAAACTATCTTTTTCTTATATTGATTTTTTTTTGTAATGAATTTGCAAAGTTGGTATTATTAATGCATAAAAGTTTGTACAACAATACAATGAAATGTCAAACTCACCTTTTGTAAAATCCTTCCCTTAATTTGGTAGGTACGTGTGATGATATTTCTGTGGGTTGGTTTAAGGCATAAATAAGGCTGACCCATACATCATATTATATATATATCATCTTTGATTATCTGAAAAAAAAAAAAAAAGACACACTGCTGTGTATTTTACGTGATAAAATACAAAATGAGTTCAATTTAATACGTTCATCATGTAATAATTAAAACTTATATTATTCTAAAGTAGTTATTTTAAAACCTAATCAATTTTAATTATATAGTTAACTGACGGTCTAAATCTTTTCACGCTATATTAATTTATTCTAATTCAAATTAAAGGAGAAAAATTCACATTGTTAATATAAATATTCTTATTCTTTTTTCACCCTTTATAGGTGGACCTTTGCAACTTTATTGATGCCAACATAGATATTTTGTTTCAACCACTCGTGGATATTGTTTTATGGAAAAAATATAATCATAATATATTTCAAAAATTATCGCTTAAATAATTTTAAATCTTTAATATACTTAAATTGTTTTAATTGAGTACTTGCTATCTTCTTGAATTATCTTCTTCTTTTACTTTTTCTTTCATCATTTTATTTTTAATTTCCTTTCCGTTAATTTTTCTTCATTATTTTTTCCTTTTTTCTATTATTCTTGAATTTTTTTTCTTTTCAAAATATTCTTTTTATTAATATTTTTAATTATTTTTATGAATAATTTTTTATTAAATCTTTTTTCTTGAATTTTTTTATTAATTTTTTTTTTGTTAACCATCTTTTTACATCCTTCCTCCTAAACTTTTTAATTTCTTTTTCTAAATTTTTTTCATGAATCTTTCCTATCTTTTTTGTTGTATATTTATTTTAAAATATTCATCACTTCATTCATTTTAGTTATAATTTTTTTTTCTTTTTATATTCTTTTTCAAAAAATAACCACGATAATTCTTTAAAAATTGTCAATAACTTAATTTTTAAATATATAACTTTTTATTAACCTCCATTTTAAAAAAATAAAACACATAATTTTTAATTAATTTCCATTTTAAAATGATCTCCGTATACCCTTAGACCATTAAAACAAACCTTAACATGATTAATTTAATAAAACTAAGCTTAAAAATATTATCAACTGTTAAAAATTAAAATTGTGAGAAAATAATTTATCACTGTTTTAATAACATTCATTATTTTAAATATTAACTTACTGCGAAATATTTAAATAACAAAATTTCAAAGGCATATTTATAATTAAAGTTTTTAAAAAATAATAATAATATAAAACAAATTTTATCATATATAAAACAAAAATAGAAATATCTCATATATTTTGATTACTAAAATATTCATTAAGAATATTTTAAAAGAAATATCTAAATTAAGATGAATTTTACTCTCTTTTAAATGAAAGAAAACAATAAAAATTAATTGTTTAAAAAAGTAAGTTATAGATCATTTTTAAAGAATTGTTGTGGTATACTTTTTTAAGAGAAATATGTAAAAAGAAAAAAGAAAATAAAACTGATTATGTAAAGTATATAAATGGTGAAAAGTTAATATATATATATATATATATATATATATATATATATATATTATGTATCTGAACATCATCACATTAAATTCAACTTTAGTGGTAATAAAATCATCACTTAAATATTGCCTTTTTTTAAAACTTTGTTTCGTTAAAAATAGTTACTTAAGAATAAATAGAATGTTATCACTTATTATTAAATTTATTATTTATTTAAAATAAAATGATATAATAAATAGAATGTTATCAGTTAATATTAAAATTAAATTAATTATTAAAATTATATATAAATAATATTAGTGTAATAATTTAGTTTTTCATTAAATATAAATTAGTAACTTTAAATTTAAATACATACAATGGAAAGTGACAATTCATCTAAATTTGTCAAAACTTTCCTCATCTAAATTTAAAAGATCTTGGAATTACAAGTTTTCCATATTAAGGAAAGACAATGCCAACTTGTTTTTGTCCAAATTCACAGCTTCAGGTCTTATCAGACATTCATGATGAAAAGAGAAGAATGAGGAAACACCAATCATAATAAAACGTTTTTCATTACCTCTGGGAATGCAAAAGGAAACACCATGCCAACTTTCTTGATCCAATACAGATTAAGAACATATTTTGGGAAATACTATATTTAGATATTTTACCTGTTTTTAGAATAAAAAAATATCTGTTTTTATTAATCTGAAAATTTTGTAGTTATTTAAATTTTTTGTTTCAGCTTTATGAATAGCTTTTTCTTGTAAAAACTGATTTTTTTCTAGATTCAAACAAAATTAATTATTTTAAAATAATTTTGTTACCAGACTTACCCAAACAAATCAAATTTTAATTATAGTTAGCTGTTAAAATAATTTAATTTTTACAACTATCTTAAACACAACAAGTGTTCTCCATTGCTCATTGAAATAGTATATTATACATATTCACAATAATAAAGTTAAGAAAAACATAAAAAATAGTTAAAAGTTTATGATTTATCTATTAAATCACAGAGTAAATGCTTAATGTTTGTTTTTAATTTTAGTTCTTAATCTGGATAATTAAGTGATGATAATAACATATGTGTAACGTATATAAAAAAGATTAACTAATTTTAGATACTTAAACCAAATCCTAAAATTTTCACAAATTTATGGAGTTTTTCTTCCGTTTATTAATATAAAATTTCAGAAATTAAATTAACCACTTAGAGTCTTCAATTAACAGTCTTCAATCAAGATAGACTTCACGCTTATTAGTCTAAAGGTGTGTTTGGATTAGTGATCTCCTGTCTGTAGCTGTTGATTTGCAGGTGCAGAATTAAATGCACAATTCATGTGTTGAAATAGTTAAATTGAAGAGATGTGCAATAAAAGGGAAGATAGGTAAGGGTGAGTTTCTCTCTCTAAGATGCAAAGAAATGAGAATGAAAATAGAAAATTACATATTTACCTTTCAACTATAATAACAATTATATATATTAAAATAATTAATATTTTTATATACATCTATATTAATTATATCTTAATTTTCTTTTATTTAAAACTGAAATAAACTAATATTAAATATTAATTTCATATTAAAAATCTTAATTTTGTTTTGTTGTAAAATAAAATTAAAAAATAAATTAGATTTATGTAAAAGTATAATATTTTATTTAAAATTTAATTACTTGTTAAATTAATTTAATTTTGTGAAATTTTATTAGCAAAATAAATTTAAATATTATTTTTAATTTTATGAATTGATTATTTCCTAATTAATAATTTTTAAAATTAAACAAAATATATATAATCAACTAATAATAAAATGAATCATAAATTAAAATTAGAATTTATTAATTTACAATTTATATTTATGAATAGAACAGTTATAAATAGAAGGAAAATATGTGCATAATGGATTATTTGATGATATATAATCCATGACTAAATTTTTCATGTAATTAATGGATAATTATAATAGATTTTAAAATATTTTAATGTATTATATATTATTTGATGTAATTAATTTTCAATTACAACCATTCAAATATTTATTAAAGTTAATATTTTAACCTTAATTGTCTCTCTAATAACTTAATTAGATTTATAAATAATAAGAAAAAATATTCATAATTAATTATGACTATAATATCCCATCAAAGAAGATTAAATATAATTAAAAGATGTGATATAAAAATATATAGATATAATTAATTATAATAACATTTATCTATATATATTAAAATAATTATATTTTTATGTATTTTAAACAGATTCTAATTTTCTTTTATTTGAAATGAGACAAATTAATATTAAATATTAATTTTATATTAATGATTTTAATTTTATTTTCTTATAAAATGATATTAATAAATAATTTAAATTTCTATAAAAGTTTAAATTATATTCAAATTTTATTATTTTTTAAGTTCATATAATTTTGTGAAATTCTATTAATAAAATAAATTTAAATATTATTTTTAAAATTATAAATTAATTATTTCTTAATTAATAAACTTTTAATTTAATTTATACTTATTTTTATTACTATGACTATAAATTGTTTTTCATGTTGATCAAATTTAAATCTGTTATAAATTTTTCACTCATTTCAACTCTCTTTTCGGTCACTTTTTCATAATTTAATCAGTTTCTCTTTTTTTTTTCTTTTCACTCTCCTGATCGAAACAAAGCATAAATGGAGAGGTATACAACACAAACACGTCTTTCTGAATCAAAATAAATAATACGAACTCTTTTTGGTTTGCACGAAGGCCTAAGGCAAAGTTTATAAATACTATAGAATTCCCTAGAGTGGATGATACTTGATGGCTGCAACCATGAAATGCATCTCACTTATCTCTCTTTGCTTCCTGCCATGTCTTTCTGCAATTCAAAGGTATTTCAGCATCATATTCTCTTGCCTTGGTTTCAATATTAATCCATTGTGAAAAGATAAAGAGAGTTTTCCATGATCTTGTGGAAACCACTTTATATGGTGCAACCTTGTTCTGTTGGTTAATCATTCATTACCATTACTCATTAGTCATCATAAACACTAGCAATGTACCATGATGTTCTTTCTGAGTCTTTGCATTTATTGTCTAAGATTCTTTTACAAAAATAATCGGTATATACATGCAAGCAAACAATAAACATTTGACTTCATGATTGTTGATTGCAGTGTGTCATCTCAAAATGTTGTCACCCCTCCAAGAGGTTGGAACTCCTACTATTCCTTTAGCTGGATAATTTCTGAAGAAGAATACTTACAGAATGCTAACATAGTTTCTCAGCAGTTGCTTGTTCATGGATATGAGGTACTCTACTATTTGTATTGCACTCCTACAGAGAATATGTTAGTATAATGAAATATATGCATATATATATATATATATATATATATGTATGGAAAATTTTCTTAGGGAGAGGGTGTATAAGAGAAAAGATGACACCACTTCCAACATAAAACCTTAAGGCTCAATGTCTATGGGTCTTTGCTTTTCTTTTATACACCTCAACTTTATCATTTCTACTCAATGTGAAACTTTATGCCCACTCTCACACTTGAATACCCAACAGTCTCCCCCTCAAGTGTGAGACTACCCTAACTGTTGTTGGGTTTTCCTCATTGGTACACTCCCCTCAAGGGGATTCTCAACCACTACTTTAGTAGTGACCCTAACTACTGTTAGGCTTTACCACAATAGGACATGCTTGTCCTTTGCCTGAGCCGGTTACCAAGACAACCAGGCTCTGATACCACTGTTGGAAAATTTTCTTAGGGAGAGGGTGTATAAGAGAAAAGATGACACCACTTCCAACATAAAACGGCTCAATGTCTATGGGTCTTTGCTTTTCTTTTATACACCTCAACTTTATCATTTCTACTCAATGTGAAACTTTATGCCCACTCTCACACTTGAATACCCAACAATATATATATATATATATGTGTGTGTGTGTGTGTGTTTGTATATATATATATATATATATATATATATATATATATATAATATTTCCTCTGAACCATGCAGTATGCTGTTGTTGATTTCCTCTGGTATAGGAGTCTGAATGGTGATAGAAATTCTATTGGTTTTGATATGATTGATGAATGGGGAAGAATGGTCCCTGACCCTGAAAGATGGCCTTCCTCAAGAGGAGGGAGAGGGTTCAGTGATATAGCAAACAAAGTACATAATATGAGTCTAAAGTTTCTTATGGCTGGAATCAGTACACAAGCATTCAATAACAACACGCCAATACTAGATACAACTACGGTATATTGCTTCTCATTCCAGCAATATTTTTGTTTTCTTTGTCCAGTAACTGTGGAATTGGTTTTCATTCTTCTACTAAATTCCAACTCCATCATATCTTATTTAAAGGATGAACTTAATTCCACTTGGATAAAAGTTGATTCATTCTGCAATATTAGTTTGATAAATTCTTGTAATATTTAAAATTAGTATTTAATCACAACAATTAAACTAATTAACTTTAAACATCATCCTCTATAAATATAACATTAAATTGACTGATATCTCTTTTAGTTAAACTGGGAAAATGAAAATAATTTGAATTTAAAAAAAAAGAAAATGTCGGATTATAAAGATATTAAGAAGAATTTAAAATTAATTAATAATTAAATATTTTAGAAATAAATTAAAAGTAAAAAGAAAATTAGAAGCGTTCATGTCATGACCTTATAAAATTAAGAAAAATAATTTATATACACTTAAAACTTTAATATCTAATAAAGGTGTATGAATATCATTGTGAAAAATTAAAAATTAATAATTATATGTATCTTATATAAGATCAAAATTTCAATTGTAATAAGTTAAAAATTTACTTTGATTAAAAAAACTTTCAAAATTTTTATATTTTCCTCTTTGTAATAAAAGTTTCTATTATTTTAATTTTCCATAGAGTTCAACTCACTTAAATTAAAAAATACAATAAAAAAATATAAAAAATCAAAATTATATTTAACAGTTTAGATTATATAAAAGGTTGAAACTTTTTTATTTTCCATGATAAAAATAGTGTTTGAATGTAATATATTTATTATGTTCAAAACATAATCAATACTATTTTGAAAAATAAATTAAAATGGTTTCAATAAAAAGTATAAAATATCCAGATATTAACCTTACATTCTAATAAACAATTCTTTTAGTTGTACAATTTTCAGCTTAAAAGTATCTATATATAAACATTTAAAAATATAACTGCATAAAAATGAGAATATAATTTAAAAATTATTATGCAAAAAGAAAATATTTGTGTACTATATACCCGTCAAATTTTATTGAACTTATTTTTCTCTTTGAACCTTCCTAGGGACAACCTTACATGGAATCTGGTCGAGCGTGGACAGCAAAAGACATAGGAATCCCATCAAGAGCTTGTAAATGGATGGATAATGGTTTCATGGCGATAAATACAACAACAGGAGCTGGAAAAGCCTTCTTAAGATCAATTTATGAGTTATATGCTTCATGGAGTTGATTTGGTATTCAGTTCACCAAAATATATTCTTCTTATCATGCATGCACTATAAAAAATTATGCAACACATTCATTTCTTACATTAGATCATAACAATCATAATGCTTTCAAATAAGCAATAAGAATTGAGTGTATTTTACTTTCAGCTTTGACACATTTATATGAATTTTCTGCTTTGATTTGTTATTGAATTACTATATATTGGAGAGGACATATATTCATGTAAATTAATAAATTCTAAGTGGTGTTATTCTCATCTCGCAGATGACTTTGTGGTGTATGGCAAAGTCTCCCATTATGTATGGAGGGGACCTACGGAATATTGATCCACAGACCCATGATCTTATCACAAATCCTACCCTTCTGGAGATAAACTCTTTCAGCTCAAAAAATCAGGAGGCATGTGAAAATTTTCTTGCTTTTTCTTTTGGTAATCAATGTTTCTTAAATCTTACATTGGCACTGTTTCTGCTTTTTCTTATACAGTTTCCTCATATCACAACTGAAGGACAAAATGCCACAAAAATACAGTTTACTTCCTCCATAGCTCTCACTGAGTGCACTGATCCAAAAGCAAGTGGCTGGTCTAGTGAAAAATATAACCAAAGTTTTGAGAGAATCTGTTACAAGAGTCCAAACCAGGATCAGGAAGAACCTTTCTGTTTGAACAAGAAAGAACTCCCAATGACATCGACGTAATCATGTTTTACCTTTCTCCAATCTATTTGTCTAGACTTTTTCTAGTTGTTTGCAGTAAATCATATTACAATGTGCTGCTAATGCAGAGAGAAGAACATATCCAATCTGCACAGATATGGGAGCTAAAATCTAATGGGACTCTGGTTAACGGTCATTCTGGGGTTTGTGCAACAGTAGAACATCTCCTAGGTAAACATTTGTAGGAAAGAGTTTATCTTTTTGTAGAACTATTTAGTACTATCTCTCATTTATTTGTTTATTTTATTCAGTAATGCAACTTGACCAATCATGCAGCTGAAGGTTATCCTAATGGGATTAGATCTTGGATTGCAACTGGAAGAGAAGGTTTGTCTACTCATCCCGGTTTCATCTATTAGACTTTTATTGTTCAGTGTTTCTCCAATACCTAGTAAAATAACATGAGCAAAACCTGTATGTACTTTCTTAGGTTATTTTGGTATTACTCTCCAATTAAAATTAAAAGAGTTAAAGAAAAGTTTACATTGAATGTTAGTATAAGTTAGTATGAAACTCTAACTTTAACTAAATTAAGAAACTACTCTAAGTTTTATCCAACTAACATTCCTTGTTGTTCTGGTTTTGCTTGCCTTTAGGGAAGATCTATGTTGCTTTTTTCAATCTAAACAATGAGAAAACAACAATATCTGCAAACATAGTAAACTTGGCTATTGTGCGTGAAGGTGAAAGAAAGTTGAGATTTTGTTGGGGAACCGAAACATGGACTGGAACAAGCATACGAACGCATGATACATTCTCAGCAGAAGTGGCAGGTCATGGAAGCGCATTGTTTGTCCTTCACTGCCATTGAATTTGGCATAAAATCTTATTTGAATGTTTATTTATAGTTTCATATTTCAAGTTGAATCGATTCTTTGAATTTGTTTTCGACTACAAAAGTAATAGTAAATCATTTTTTCAATATGGGTAGTAAGAGGTGTTACTTGCCATTAAACACTGCTATATACGTGTTGAAGAATTGCAGTGTGATAAACATTTTATCTGAATGGTGTGTGTTGGATGAGAATGTCTAAAATCATTGTTCATTCAAGGACGTGGGGTTAATTCAGAATCCCCAAGCCTAGCAACAATCTTATGTTGCATGAGTTCCAAGTTTCTTAGTCCAGTGGCTTCACTCACTGGATCAGTTTGAAGATCTTCTCCATGGTTTGAAAACTTCTAATAATCCCTTCAAAATCGTTGAGTTCAAACATATTCAGTTTAAAGTTTTTTCAATTTGAAGAACATAACCATTTCTATGAATAGAGTGAAAAAATAATAGATCTTCTATTAACAGCACAATTCAAATGTTTAAGAATATAATCTCTCGTCAACTAATTCACGAGTTTATGACAAAATCGAACAAGGCTTGGAATTGAAACATCAAAGAAGAACCCTCTATTTTCTTCAGATAGGAGTATGCATAATCTATGGGCTATTGGACTCGGTTGGATGTTAATTCATAAATATATTCTCAATTACGTAATTTTAAATATATTTTAGATTTTTAAATTGTATAATCTATAATATATTTTATATTGTATAATATGAAATATATTTTTTATTTATAAAAATATTTTAAATTATATAAATTTTAATATATATATATATGATTTTTATAATTTAAAATATATTTTTAAATTCTGAATTACATAATTTAAAATAAATTTGTAAATGATTGGGGGACAAATTAGACTTTTCTCTCACTTATGGATGTGCAGGAAGATGATAGAGAGGTGCCAAAAGAAATACCCTAATGTTGATCTATAATTGGGCCTAATTTCCAGAACCTAGGTGTTATTGGACTAGTTATTTTCCTTATTTTTGTTTTATTCTCATCTATTTATTACTGTTTTATATCTTACTTTACAAAACAATAAATATTTTAAAATAAAAAAGTAACAAAATATAAAAAATGTTGGAGTGAGATGTGAAAATACTGCTTAATATAAAATCTCATAAAATGTTACAAGTCACAAATTACTAAAGAATGTTTATTTATCATGCATTGCTAGTATAATTAAATAAGTGGTTCCATTTTTCCATGGAAATTGAATGTGTTCCACTCTCACACATGTTGACCAATAGCAAGTTGGTTGATTTTGCTTAGCATTTGGTGTCAACTTTGATTGTATATGTTGGTGCTTAATGCCAAAGTTTGACCATTATGGTGGCCATTGGGTACTTTTACAATTCCATGACCCCACCATGGTAACTGTTGTGACCTTCAAAGTCAAAGGTTATCACTCCTCCTGCACCTCTTATTCTTCAACTTGATGTGGCTACATGTATGTCATTCAAAGTTTATTGCACACAAGTTACCCCTTCCTCATGGTAATGTGATGTTAATGCAGAGAATGGGAATATATGTTGCCAAATTCCATGAAAGAAGTGTTGTTTTATATGAATATGAATAGTAGAAGCTTGAGTCTATTTTTCATGTATTGATATTACTTCCACCTTTTAGTCAAAGCTGAACAAATTCCTTTCAAGTGATTAATAGTGAAAATTATAAATAATCTATTTGTTTCTACTTCAAAGGGTGTTAGAAATTAAAGTTGAAGTTAAGAATTTCCCATTAAGTGAAAATAAACAATATATAAGTTAAAAAATTTACAAAATTATTATTTTAAGGTATTAAATTAGTGATATTTTGATGTTATATATGTTTTTAAGGCAACATTTTTTTCCTTCATGAAGGGAACATATGCAAGTGCATGGACTAAGGAATTTCCTCAAGTGTAGAATATGTGCTTTTCATTGATTATTTGACCATATCTACCTTTGCTTGATACATTGAAAATTCTTAGTGCTCCTTCCCAAATTTATTCCTTGTTTGACCTTATTTCCTTGTTGCCTAATGGAAGTGAAAGTAAATTTCTTTACATGATTGCTCTTTGGATTCCTATGTTGGAAATTGTGATTATGAGAATCATGGGTTTTTTTGTTTAGGAATAATGTATTGTTAAAATTTATAAATTATTGTTAATTTATTTATGATTAGTTTTAAATAATTGATTTTTGCCATATTAAAATGGAGGAAAAGAGAAAAATATATGAATATAATATTCTTATATGAGCTTTGCAAAAACCATGTAAAATATTTTTAGGGGAAATTTAGTATTGTTTAGAACGCTTATCTAAACATTCAAAATCCGTGTAAGAAACAAAATATTTATGTAGTGAGAAAAATGCATAGAAGCAGGAATAAAGTGGTTTTGAAGGCAGGTTTGGATTCCATAACTTTTTAAAAAGGAAAATTAAAATATTATTTATAAATTAACATTAAAAAAAATAAATTATAAATTATTTTTAAAAAATTATGTAAATTTTTTATATACTATTTATCTATAAATTAATTTCAGTTTATAAAATATTTATTTTATTGTTCTTTCTTAATTTTCTACAAATACTTACAAAGAAACTATATTGTTGTGTCCTCAAATTTTACAAATACAATATATCTTTTATCTCTTTTTTATTGTATTATTTACCATACTTATGGTCTCATTTTTATTAATTTTGATATATAGTGATGGATTTTGACAAAAAAAAATTAAAAAAATAAAGTAATATACTTAAAATTTATATATTATTTTTTATTAATATAGTAAAAATAATTAAATAAAAAATACAATTTTAAAATAATTATAATTTATCTTTTAAAATTCTTAAGTTTATCAACAATTAAACTAAAACTAGAATTTTCTATTAATTCTTTTTTTATATAAATAATCTTATTAGTTAGAAATTTTTTATCTTTTATTTTATTTGATAATTTTTGTTTTCATAATCTTTATTACAGAAAATTATCTTTCTATTATAACCAAAATAATTAAAATAATGCAATGAAATAAGATATTAAATTCAATAAATGTATTTAACTTTTTTGTTAAACACTAAAAAATAAAATATAAAAATTTGAATAAATATAAAGAGATATAAATTATATAAAACATAATAATTAAGATTTTATTATATTTCTAAAAAAATCATATTAATATATTTTACAAAATATTAATATTTAAATTAGTTAAATTATAAGAAAAAAATTATTTCAAATATTTTTAGTAGATACAATTTTTTTCATAAAAATAATAAAATTTTATGATAAATATTATAATATGAAACTAATATATAGTATTAAAAAATCAATTTAATTTTTCTAAATATTTTACTGATTTTTTACTTTTTCATAATTAATTTAATATTTTAATATTTATTAAAGTTAAATGATATACATTATAAAAAAATTCAAAACCTTCCTAATTTAATTCAAATGATATATGTACATAAAATTCTACAAATAGACTAATTTAATTTTCATCATATATATTAATAAAATTCTAAAATTTTTGGGAAAACTCATTATTCCTACTAAAAGTTCTGTTACTTTTACGTCTATACACACCTTTTCAATTAATATGTATTATTTTCAAATTTAATTAATGGTGTAGAGTACAAATTTTAAACATATAATCATGTTAATTTTGCAATTTCAAATAAAATACATGAAGAAAAAAATAAATAAGAAATTCTAAAATCCTAATTGATGCATGCATTTAAAAATGTATTACGTTATTCTTATTCTGTTTCTTTCCCTTAGAATATTAAATAGCATAATTTAAAATCAAATGTGCTTAAAAATTAGTTTAAAACGCGTTATTATAAAAAAACTCTTTATTTCATTATTGGATTTGCGATTTAACTAATAAAATCACCTAACAATATAATTCTAATTATAAGAACATATAAAATAACAATTATTGATAATTAATTCATTATGTATGAAGTCATAATTAGTCACTCATTGATCTATCAAATTATTGTTGGATTTAAATATCAGTGCACCCTAGGATTAAGAATTTCATATAGATAAGTTTTCCTTCTTCCATATTCAATTTTGTCATCAAAATAAATAAATAACTAGGTTAAAGTGTAGAATTTGATAATTTTTTTTCTTCAGACAACATCTTCATTTTTTTTTGCCAAAAAATATATAGAAGAATATATAACAGTTGTGAATGCGACATCTAACTTCTTGCTTGAAAATGTTACTAATCTACTTACCTGCATGATACTTCATTAATTTGCATGAACATGTTCTTCATCCTTTGCGAACTAACTCTGGTTTTGATGTTTATCATGCTTGTCGTACACGAATCTCATTGTCGGCTTCTATTTACTTTTAGTATGACTCTGTTGCAACCATCCTCTAAATAATTAATAAGTCTTTGAAATTTTAAAAGTTAATGATTCAAATATTGAAACCAATTTCAGAAGATTTAATTTCACTTCCCAGTATGTATATATAACACTAATAACTATCTTCAAACTTTTCACTCTCAAGGAAATAAAAAAAAACAATTTAAATTAAGTTTTTCTTTAGCAATCAAACAAAATATCTAAAGCATTTTTTTATTTCTATAGGTGAGAATAGTTTGTAATAAGTTTCTGTAAACTTAAAAATAAAAATAACAAAAAGAGCAATCATATTTATATTTGGATTCATCAGCTATATTTGTTAACTTTTGCTATCCTTTTTATTATTGTGCTTTTTTCCAATTAACTTCTAAAAAAATTCCATCTTATTTTATATTCATGCTTTAGGTGTTTTTTTAACCTGAATTCCATTTCTTATTATTTTATATTTAAATTCCATGTACTTTTTTATAATTTTATTGTATAATTACCTCTTAAAAATTAAGTTTTCTCTCTTTTTTTCATTTTTAATTCTTGTTATTTTAATATAATATATGAATTTCATGTTTTCATTGTTCAAATATGTTCTATAAAAACAATCATATTATTTATCTATATAAGTTACATGGTAAATTTGATATTATTTTACCAGATTTAAATTGGATTTCTTTACATATTATTAATCTAAACAGAAAAAATATAATAAAAAATATTTATTTATTTATTTTGACTGAAGTATATTTATTTATCATCAAATTTTATCGAAAACAAAAATTTATCTTTCCATAATTTCAAAAGCAAAAGGTATTAGTGGTTTTTCTATAATTTTCAAAATAGTCTTTAATAAAAAAATATACCTTTTGATTTCTTAATTGTTAACATCTGTACACACTATTTAAGTTACAACTCATTTTTTTAAAAAATAAATAATACGCAAATCCTACTTTCTTTTTTTAAGTTCATTTTGTCTATTTTATGAGTGTTAACAAAGAAATATATATATATATATATATATATATATATATATATATATATATAAATAAAAGAAGTGACAAGAAAAAAAAATACTTTTTAGTCTTATTTAAGAATGAAAAAAAAAATCTATGATATAAATAAAAGAAGTGACAAGAAAAAAAAAATACATTTGAGTCTTATTTAAGAATGAAAAAAAAAATCTATGACCAAACAATTCAATCATATTTTTTTTAATTTTTTATTATATTTTAAAAACAACTTTTATTTATAGTGGAGGTGTTAGAAATCGGTATTTCTTATGCAGACTATTTATTATAATTATTTAAGAATACCCGTATTATAACTTTTTTAAAAAAACTTATTCATGTTCATAATACAAATAAAAATAATCAATATAAAATATAATCATATAATAAATTGTAGTTATAATTATACAAATGAAAATATTCATAATTGATTATGGTTTCTTTTTTTTCTTCATTTTACTCTTTTTCTACCAGTCTTAAACTAGATATTCACTTCAAAACAGTTTAAATAAATCAGTATCATTCATTCAAATATTATTTTTTTCTATATCTTTTAACCACACTAATCCAAAGAATGGAAAGAAAGGATAAAAGATTTTGAACCCGACATTGAAACAAGTTACCAATCATTTTATCATGATATAAATATACCAATCAAAATGAAAGACAGAAGTGTTCCCAATTGTAAGAAAACAATAAAATATATATATACTTTTGTTTGGCAGTGTTGAAATGAGAACACTTGGAAGAAGCTAGTGAGTAGTTGATGAACCATAGTCTACACTCTACACCCTCAGAGCCTCATCAATTTTTTTGACTTAGCCAAAAGATGCAGCAGTTACAGTTGCATTGCATTCATCTTTTACTGTTCCTAGAGACCACCTGACTCAACCTTTTATTTTGGAAGAATGGCATCAGACACGTGTCCATCTCCCATTGGTTCGTTCGATTGTTCCGACGTATCGCAGGACCACCAAATCTTACGTTGTCTGCTGTGAGAGCGAAAGGTACATTGCCTCGTTCCTCGTGCCTGACTCGCATCGTAATACGTATCAGACGTAAAACGCTCACTTTTTTATACTGGGATCCACCTTGATTCACTATCATAATAACCTTATTTCATTCCCAACTTAATAAAACAAAATGTTTTAAGCTAAGATCTCACCTTCTCCACACACATGTTCAAATACACATATATACATAAATATATATTTTATTTTATTAGATTAATTTTATCAAATTCATATGAGTTTTAATTTTACTTCTTTTAAGATAATACTGGAGTTATTCAAAATTTACCCTAACAAAATTTATTAATATATGTAATATATATTATGGAATTTTTCTTTATTTTCGTGTTTGATATTCTTAAAGTCAAGGAATATTTTAGAGATTATACATGCTAAATGGCAAACATAGATGTAAATTTTATTTTAATAAACAAGATTAAATTCAACTTAAATTACATATTTTAATCTTTCTCAAATTTTATCCATACAAATCAACAAAATCACCTTTTTAAAATATAAATATTTTTTAATAAAAGACTAATTTTTGCTCAAAATTAAATTTAAATTTACGAATTAAAACATCAATATATGGTGGAATGGATCAACTTATTATGTTCCCTTGATTTTCTATCAAAAGATTGGATAAGGGAAACTGATCTGTGTTAACAATATTTTTCTTTAATTATGAATACTTTTTCCAATTATGATTTACAGTAAAAATAAGAAATTGATTTGATGAACTAATTTAGTAAATTAAGACTTTATCAAACTAATTTATTGGTAATATCTAATCTAGATTGGTAACAATCTTTATATTCAAAACATTAAGGTTGTGTTTGTTTCAGTTGATTAACTGCTCATACAAACTAAAATGTGAGAATGATGTGTGTTTTCTTTCCAATGATATGAGCAAGGAAGAGAAAAAAAAACACAAATATTGTATAATGATCCACCAGTAAAATGAAAAGAAAAAAATATACATAAAATATTAGCAATGGACATCTTTATTCATATTTCCTATTCCTTTCTCTGTTTTTTTTTTTCATTCCCTCAAACTTACTCCTCCATCTAAACACCCAAATGTTATCTCAATTTGAACTTGGAAAAAATCTTTAATAAACTAAACAAATTTAAAATTATGGTCATTGAAGCATCTAAACCTAGATGAAGAATGAGGTGGAATGTTGAGAAGCAATAAGGCTGCAACATCTTCACAATCACGCAAAAGATGCATACTAGTTTTAAGAGCATTATGGCATATGGGGAAAAGATAGCTATAAGGCATCCTTCTTCTATGCCTACCTTGCAGCCTTCATCATTTCAAGAACACATAAATCAAAAACAATTATTTCTTATCTTCCTCAGACCCAGGGAGAACAAAACCATTTTTTTTTCTGCCAAATTTCTTCAAGCACGTATCTTGTTATAATGTCACTTTTCCAACCTTAGTAGCAGGGAGGGTGCAGACTCTAAATTTACTTTCTAAAATCATACCTTACTTTTATATCAGTCCTTAAAACTATAATATTTTTTTGTTTTATTTAAGTCCTATAGCTTTTGTTGTTAGTTAATTTAGATGGAGTGTTTAAGTACTCTATTAATGTATCTTGAATGGACTGAGAATGCTAATGTGGAATTGTGATTGATGTATAATACATGACATTAAATAGGTGTTGAATAGATAATGAATCCCATAAAATATTTTGTAATATATCAATAAAAATTAAAAATATATTACCAAATTTAAGTGATATGCAATATAAATAATAACAAAAGAAATAATTTGTTATTTCATATATATATATATATATATATATAATACAAGATTTCATAAAAGAGATTTACACAACATAAATATATATTGAGAATCTTTCATCTATATTATAATTTGAATTGATAGTTAACCCTTATTTTATTATTTCATTTATGAACCTGTTATGATAGTATTTTGACATAAAAGTAAATTGTTTTACATGTGCTTATAAATAAAGTTTATATGATGAACATTGTATTATTTTGTTTTATTTATACATGTTTTGGTTATGTAAGATGAACAATCACTAAATTTATTTATACATATTTTGGTTATGTAAGATGAACAAACACTAAATATAAGACTTGAAAATGATATTGTTGTTTGTTTAATTGTTCTTAAAACTACAAATTTTGAAATGTTACATTAAAGTTAAAAAAAAATCAACACTTAATAGAAATTATGAAAAGTATAACTTATTTGCTTAGTTTTATAAGATAATATGTTTTGAAAAATTGAATAACGATTTACATTTTATAAATATTCTCTAATGATATTTTATGAAAATTTACAAATCAATGTCTAATATTTACGTAGAGGAATGTGAATAGTTTGTATTATATTGTTTGTAATACTTCTAAAAGAAAAAGTTAAGTAGTTGTATTATCTCATTAATAAAAGAATCACATTTTCATTTTTAACATTAAACTTATCTTTTAACTAAAATTTAATATTAAAGCGAGCCAATTAATTTGACAAGAGGATGAACATAGTCAAATATATGAAATTTACTTTTACAAGATTCTTAAAGACACACTCTAATCCGTTTATCAGTTTATTATTTGACACAAAGAACTTGTTAACATAAAAAATGACACTATCTCAAATTATTTGTGTTGGCAACATTATAAGTATAATAAAAAATTAAGTAATAATAAGATATTAAGATAAATAAGTTTAATTTATTTAGTATAGACTCGTGGATATAAGAAGTCTACAATAATAATATAAATATGAAATATTATTATTTATTTATGATTAAACATTTCCACCTCTAGAATAAGAAGAAAAGGAGCACAAAAGCTTTTTAATGTAAAGAGAAGAAAATCTTCATAAATAATGTCGAAGAAACAGAAAATCAATCTTTGCATCTAATAGATATCAATAAAAATAATTAAAAATATTATTATACATATAAGGTCATTGAGAAAAAAACAAATAAATTAAATTTATATTATACTTACTAATTATTAAAGAACCGGAAGAACCACATCTTCACTATAATAACTTTTCTCAAACAAATAAATTAATTTATAAGCAATTCATTTCCTTATCTACCTTTCTTTTTTTTCAATAATAGATAAATAATAAAATGCGTGGTGCTAACATATTTTCTTGTAAAACTAAAAATTCTAAACTTTCATTATAAAATACATTTTATTTATATTTTAGAATCTAATATATATTTACAGATTTAAATAACTGTAAATTATTAAATCTGTAAATTATTAAATCTATAAATTTATTTTAGACTTTTAGTTCTAAAAACTAAAGTGGGGTTGCGATAGGTTTTCGAATGTTATTACAATGATTTTTTTATCTTTATTATTATTATTATTATTATTTTAACTATATATATATAAAGTAAAATAGTATAGAATTTGTGAAATATAATATTTTAAATAAAATAAATCGTGGCCAAATTATAGTTTTTGGTGTATAGTTGTAAGAAACAAATATTAGTAAACAATTTGAATGATAATAATAGTATTAACCATGCTAATATTACATCACGGGTGCATTGATGATGTAAAAACGCATGCTTCATTGATTTAAATTAAAATAAAGCTGCCGACAAGAAGAAACGATGGGCCCACCACTGACTTTTCCAATCAATGGCCAATTCATTTCCACGTGGCGCGTATCTAAGTTAGCTTCTCTTAGTTCTCTTTAACGGCGACGATTTTTGGCAACTCCACCGATACGTCAATGCTGCATTGTGATATTTTTACCAGAAGTTCTGGCACTGTTTAAAATTACTTATATGCCCCTCGTAAGGACCTACAACATTTCACAGTTTTACACGAACCCACCCTAACGTGAATCAAACGGTGAACTCCTCTTTCTCGTAATTGGACGGTCAAGATCCTCCAAATCCTCATCTCATTGATGGAAAGAAAGAAAATTCAAAAGTCTTCCATTTTTTTTAAAGATAGTTAGTATCGAACGAAAACATCAACTGAAGCTAAAATCTAAAACTCGAAATAAAATTAACATATACCATTTCAATATTTATTATCTGAAATGAAATATATCTTTTTTACTTAAGAAGCTACTATTTTTTAATAATACTATCTATTTAAACAATTTTTTAGCTTTAAATATTTTTTCCTTAAATTTTGAATAATTTTATTTAATTAAATTTATAAGTTATTTTTTAGTTTTTCTTAGTATAAAAATGACATATTTTAGTCCTTTATCAAAGACTGAAATGTCACAAACTAAAAATTAAAAGAGAATACTTTAAAAATTACAGAAGTTAAAATAAATCACTTTTAATTTAAAAAATTAAGAGAGTAAAATTATTATCTATTTTCCTCATAGCACCATAACTGTACTGGAAATAATATTTTGTATAATTCAATTAAACCCAACCGAAGTAATTTTATTCAATAAAAAAATTACATTCAATTAAATATTAAATATGTTTTAATTTTAAAATATCATGACTTTTTTCATTTCTAAAACATATTTATCTTTAGTGTTTACATGAAATAAAACTATATAGCATCAACCTTAATTAACACAAATGACATTTATTTATATCTTTTAGCTAAGTGTTTTGAGAAATAATTCTTAATGGTAATATTTTAAGTACGAAATAAACTATATTAGAAAAAAAACTAACAATTTCAGTATATAAAAAAATTACAATTAATAAAAAGAATGGTATACAATTTGGTATAGTGAATCTAGGCATAGCTTAGTGAAACGTTTCAAACCAACCGTTTAATTAACAAAATTCAATGTTGATAAAAAGTTATTAGTGAATTTAAATTGATTAGATTTTAATATAATTTGGTATATACTTTTTGAATTAGGGATCCAACGTTACATGAACATTACTAAAAAAACAATTGAATGATCGTTGGTAGAAAACGATGGTTTCTCATAACGTCAAATCTCCGAACTAATCAGATTATAAATAGTGTTGCACCATTATTTTCACCAGCAACAACTCACTTACTATTAATATTAAGTATTCATAAATTTTATACGAAGAAATAGAAAATTAAATCAATTTAAATTTAAAAACAAGACTAGGAATAAATATTTTTTATTTATATTGTATTTAGTAATAGTAAATTATGTTTAAATACTATTAAAATAAACGAAAAAGTTGGAGAAAAAAATTAAAAGTGTTTCTTTTTATAAAACGTAAAAAAAGGTTGGAGAAAAAAATAAATGAAAAATAGAAATGGAAGTAATAGAAATATATCTTTAGTTTCTAAAAGCATAAGTTATCTTTAAGTAATTTCAACTATACTTTTATTTTAGTACTTGAAAATATAAAAAAAAAACTTTACTTTCAATCCTAAAAACTTTTAACGAGGAAAAAATATTTTTTTATTAAATACAAGAATTGAAATGAAAAAGAAAATCTATATTTTAATACATTTAATATGAATATTTGACATTTAAAATTGATATACATACATTAAATGGTATATTATGTTAAAACCATTAGAAATTAAAAAAATAAACGACTTTATTTTTGGGTTAACATGGAATGCTTAATTCTATCTAAAAAAGTATCGTACAATTTTATAATATTGTATGTTTGGTTCTGCCTGTCTCAAAAGTCATACTTTGTGGCAGAGTCATATTAAAAAAAGAGTTGAATGGAAAGTAAGGGTAAAAGGTTCTGTATGAAAATTAAACAGATAATAATTAAATTTAAAGTTAATAGATTTATTGTACATGTGAATCAGATAATAATATTAAAATTGTATATAATATTATTAAATTTGTTTACAATAAAAGCATTGTGGTGAAAAGAAATGGAGAAGAAAGTTGTTGTGGGCTTTAAATTAAAAATAGGCAAATTAAGATATGAAAATTATGATATAAAAATTATATATATAGGTTTATCTGTTAAAAATGATTATGAGTGGTTGAAAATGAAGCTAAAAATGGAGAGGTTTATTTAAGAAAAGAATTAAAGTGGTTAAATATGGAGATTTGAGAAAACATTAAGAGTTGGTAAAAACTTGCGAATTCCATAATTGGCATCTACTTTTTCAGGCTAATTAAATTTTGTTAAGAATCCAAATTTGTAGTAGTGGTTGAAGTGCACGCGCCAGAGTGAAAGTAATAAATATTGGTTCACGTAAACGTGTTAAGGAGGTGCCACGTGGAGGGTAATATGGTACAGGGAATTTAATGTTCGTACACGCGCGCAAGAACCTTACTTTAGTATTACTGTATTAACATTATTATTATTAACTTGTCGGGTTTCACATTCAAAGATCCAAAATGTTCCGTAGATTGCAGAACCACAGCCAGGAACTCTAATCTAATTTGACGCCAACTTTCATCCAATTGGAATATTACTAAATCTCTTTTTACGATTTCACATTTGATTCTTCTCAGTTTTACCTCTGATTCTCTCTTTGCACCTTTGTTTGTTTTGCGTTGGTTTTAATATTTTTATTTTCTGGGGAAAATTTTGTTTATTTTATGGTATTTTTATAGCCTTTGGTCAATTTTCACTGTCTCCTGATGATCATTTTACCATGTGGGGTGAGTTAATTTGAGAGTGTTGTGCGCTGATTTCTTCTTAAAGGCTCAAAAGGGTCTTCTGGGTTTGATCGAACAGCCAAAAGAGTCTCTTGTTATCATTTCAACGCTACCAGATGCCAGAAAACAGGCAGGTTCTGAGGAATGCTGATTCTACACCTTCCGGTGACAACATTGAAGGTGGTGCAGATTTTTCTGGTGATTCATTTTCCTTTGGTTTTCTGTCATGATTCCTGCTTTAAATGGTCCTGATCATCGTTTAATCATGATGGCTTTTGTATTGTTTCGCTGGGGAATGTTAGGTGTTAGATTGTCTTTCCAAAACGATTTTGTTTCATTTATGATATCGTGGCCTTCTTTTTATGGTACGATGATTATGATTTTGGAGAATTCTGATGATTCACACAATGTATTGCAAGAGACCCTTGAGTATTTTTTAAAACATGGCTTAGTTTTTCGTTTCATATTTTCTTTCCTAAGCTAAGGTATTATGCTTGATCACACATGGGTTTCCATGATTGATGAAGTTTTTTTAACGATGCAACAAAGGATCGCCTACATGCTTTGATCTTAAATTGTTTTAGGGAACACTATTGTGCTTTTTGAGGTGAAATGTTGCTATTGCTTAAATTTGTTTAAATGAGAGCTTGGGCAGACTTTGCCTGATTCCTGACTGATCTGTATCGTAGAAGCTATTCGTCGTTTGAAAATCAATGATAATTGGGATAGAGATGCTGCAGCTCTATCTACCCAATATCCAGATCGACCCGGTGAACCTGATTGCTTGTACTATTTGAGGACTGGAATGTGTGGCTATGGGAGTAACTGCCGCTACCATCACCCTGCTCATATTTCAATTGTAAGAGCTCTTTTTTTTATTTCTTTATTATTCCTTGTCTTCTGAATATATATGAAGCGACCCTTTTGGCCAAACATTTTGACAAAAGATTTAGTTTGTGTGATTGTAATCAGTTAGTTCCTATTGCAAATCTTCAATTTGCTTCTCGGTTTTATCGTATGCAAACAAAGAGAAGTTTCTCATACTTAATTAGATGTTCAGGCTACTCATTATGGTGAAGAACTCCCTCAGAGGACCGGGCAACCTGATTGTGAGGTATGTTTATTGTGGTGACTTAAAATGTATTTGTTTTGCAACTTTTTCCTCTGCTGAATTTGTTAGGGATGTAATTTAAAGCCATTGTAGTGTCTTTACCTAACAACTTAAGCTTTGGGATAGTCCATAGCTGAATTATTCTTTATGAAACTGATTGTGGATGTGTTTTATATAAGAACACTACAGTGAAATCAAACGAACTTTGAGGTTTGTTTTTGTTATAAAAAATAAAATATATTGCGTCTGTAGAAAACTCCATAAGAAGTTCTAAAGTTATGCGTTTCATATTTTGCAATGTCTCTCTGGCAGAAACTTTACTTGCTTTTTTGCATTTATGTTTGTCCTTTTTGTGGTCCCTTTTAATAATAGATCTGGTCTGTTTGAAATGTTTAGCTTAGTGATTACTGGTGCACTGATAACAAACCATTAAATGAAGGAAAAGAAAATGTCAAACTGAAGTAGGGATACCTAATGAACTGGACAAAAAATAGAGTAGTTATGTTGTCAGTGTAACGTCTACCATGTTGTTTTCTATTGATGATTTGTTTGATTTTTAGTGGTCATATTATGTGGTTTTTGTCCTATAGATCTTATTTACCAGATTTCATTATGATGATGGCAAAATTTTATTTGATGCCAGCTATGGCATACTTGAAGTAGGAAAAGAATAAATATATGGCCTTAAGTTACACGTCTATTATAATATAAATATCGGGCTAAGGTACCGTTGTGTAATCTGAGCAATTTTGTATGCTACACAGTCCATTTCAATGAGAGATTTGTTATACTATTCCAGTGCTTTTCAATTTGATTGACGTGCTTGAGATGTGCATTGCAGTATTTTCTTAAGACAGGGACATGCAAGTATGGATCCACATGTAAATACCATCATCCAAAGGACAGGCGTGGTGCTGCTCCTGTGTCATTCAATACTTTAGGTCTTCCAATGCGTCAGGTTTGCACCTTCAGCATTTTTATAACTGATTACTGCTCATTTGTTGATAAAAGAAACCTTTGCAATCTTTCAAATTCTTTGATTGTTGTTGCATTTAGGAAGAAAAATCATGTCCCTTTTACATGAGAACCGGGTCTTGTAAGTTTGGTGTTGCATGCAAGTTTCATCATCCACAGCATGCTTCCCTTGGAGCATATCCCTTGGCCGGATCTCCTACCTCAACAATTATTCCTACATCAGGTTTACCATATGCTGGAGGCTTTCCTGCATGGTCCGCAGTACCAAGAATGTCATATTTATCTGGGCAAGGCGTTCAATCTTATGTGCCTCCTTTTCTGTCTTCTTCTCAAGGCATTATACCCGTGCAGAGCTGGAACAACTACATGGTTAGTTAAGGATGTTGAATGTCCCGTTTATCTATATATTTGCTCTGGTCTTTGTTTTCACTCGGTGTTATCCTGTCGTTGAATTTGACCTGTGTGGTAGTATTTCTCTGCATGAATGATTGCAAGGGTTATTTACGTTTGCTAATTGTTTTTGGAAAACAAAAATGGAAGTCGATATTATTATCTTCTCCCATGTCTTACTGAAATCTTACTCTCATACATAATAGTTTTGGATGCTGCATGACGTATTAGGTAATAGCTATTTACTTGGAGACACCTTGAATTTTGTTGTCTGATTGATACATAAATGCATGTGGATTATAAAATATCGTTACCATGTTTTAATTCCAAATGTCTGACTGATATGTCTAGATACATAAATACATACAGTTATTCATTACACTTTCCATCTATTTTATTATATTGATTGCAAGCTCATAAGAATTCGTATCCCTGTTAATGTCTGAAACAAAAGTATCTTGTTCTTAAGGAAATCTTTGGAGCATCTCGCCTTTTACTGATAATTAATGATGTTGGGTTTTGGTTACTACATGCAGTTAAGGGCACTTTCTGCAAATGAATTAAAATCGTTTGTTTTGACTAAGTTTGTTTCTCAATATAGGGAAGCATGAACCCAACAATGCCTACTGGTTATCTTGGATCTAATCTTGTTTATGACTTCATGAATCTGGGGGAGTCACTTTTCCGTGGGCAGGCGATAAATTCAGCTCTCCCAAATCGACCTGATCAACCAGAATGTAGATACTTTATGAGCACTGGGACCTGCAAATATGGATCTGATTGCAAGTTCCACCACCCAAAGGAAAGAATATCTCAATCATTAATAAATCCACTTGGCCTTCCTGTGAGACCTGTAAGTTCAGCTTTCTCCAGATTGCTAGTTACGTTAAACGACTTGTTTAATACTGTCAGCCATCAAAAATATTTTTCTATATCACTTTTAAAGTAATTATTATAAAAGTTAGCAAACTTACTGTGATAATAGTTTGTGACTGCATGATAGTACAAAAAGATCAGAGCATTTACTATTTATTGCTGACACTTTTCTTGATATTGTCCTCCCTAATATCCTAACAAGTTATTTTCACAGTCAGTCCATATTGGCTACCAAATATGGCTTTAGTTTTTAGATTCCTGACTTCAATCTTGGTTTATCTGCAGGGGCAAGCTGTATGCTCTTACTACAGAATCTATGGAATGTGCAAATTTGGTCCAACATGCAAATTTGATCATCCAGTTTTGACCATCCCTCAGAACTATGGCTTGACCTCACCTGCTCTATCTGCACTTGATGCTCCTCTCATTAGTAACCAAAGAGGGTTGTCAAGTGTACAACCACCCGAGACATCTCCTTCTAAATTATCAGGCGACAACAAGCTTCAGCACTCTGATGCAAAAGCTGCCACAGAAGATTCATCCAAACAAGCCGATAATACTACACCAAATTCCTTCCCAGCCTCCTCAGAGCCTTTACATGACTAAACTACTTCAAGTTTTATTTTTCTTTGGGACAATTTATTTTTTCCCCACATTTTCAGGAGAAGTATATCATACATACCAATTCCCCCCTTTTCACCTGCAATTCTGTCGAGTTGGATAGTTTGTTCAGAGGTTGTTGTGACAACCGCTAGCTTGTGGGGAATGGAAGGCATTTTTTGTGGTGAATAAAATGCAGGTAGAAAGTTTATGACCCTTCATTTTTTCCTCTCTCTATTGAGGTTGGTTTGGTATAACACTTAAAAATGCTAAATGAAAAACTCAGGGATGCATGACAAACTTGTCACTTAATTTTTACCTCAGTTTTTAAGGGTCTGCCTAACTAATAATTAATAATTCAAAGTGGTGTCTACGTGGAGTTTGGAAGTTCAAGATAATTGTCGGGTGCTTTGTAGCAGATTTGGTCATTTGAGTCTTTCATGTCCCTGATGTGAGTATAAACAAGAAAGACAAATAATTGTAGCAAAACTTATTTACCACGTGAGTAGGGTCTATTTAACTTATTTTGTCTTTTTATCTTGTAATTTAGGAAAAGTACATGTAGGATTTAATTCTTCTGTGTCATGGTTAGAATTCAAAATACAAATTTGAAGCAGAAAAAAAGAAGGAAAGAAAATAAATAGAAAGGAAGAAGACAAATAAGGGAATACGGAATCCATAAGCATTACGCAGTGGGGTGGTATTGGTGGTGGTTTTCTAATGGATTTAGATTCTCTTTTTCTTAAATAGTAAGATATGATCTTGTTTCAGCACACAAGATATTTTTTCTTATATGATTAGCAGATTTTCCAACCACTTGTGACAAGTTTTTGCGTGGCAAAACTTATCTCCTTATAATTCTGTAATTGAGCAAAATCAAAGGTCTCAATTTCATTTTTCAATGTGAATTGTGATAAAATTTAGTCTCCTACGTTATATTTGATACTGGGCTTTGTCTTCAACAAAAGCAGAACACAGAGTTCAAACCCTTTGGACAGAACAAATTTATTTATATCTTGTTTTCACAATCTGAATTCTACCACAGAACAAGTAAGGTAAACCAGTTTAAAAGATCATGTGCTAAACCTTTGTTTAAGATTCCTCTAACAGTAAATACAAAATTTACAATTTGGGTTGATCAAGTTTTACAATTTTATATGGTAGAATACAAGTATAAGCATGTAAACCAGTATTTTGAAGTTGATTTTAGTAGAAGAAACTGATAGTTACAAAATGATATATTATGGTTTAAATTTTTACAAAATAAGAAAATTTCATTTATTGCACCGCCGTTTTTTTAATAGGATTGATTCTTATGTAAGATATCTATGGAAAAAAGAACATTTAACGTGTAAACATAGGATATATAGGTTTAAACACACGTGTTTATTAGTTACTATAAAATCTATATTATTATTATTACTTTCTGTTATTCCATTCTCTTCCCTACATTTTAAATTAATATATAGATGCTCTCTCGATTTTAATATGTTGGAACATTCTTGTATTAGCCACTTTAGCTATGATGGGTTAATTTTTTGTAAAAAAAAAATAACTATGATATTAAAGTATACAAAATAAGGGGGGGAAAGCTAATAGACGTACCATTCATTATATGTAGTTTTAAATTTGATTTTCCACATTAAACTTAGATATCTCACCCCTTTTACTACATTACACAAATGAAGTTTCATTGGGTGGTAATTTTTATGTCTTACTTAGCAGATAATGCATGAAAGTTGGATACATAAAAAAATTTCATTCGGAATATTCCACAAGAGAATAATAGCATTATGGGTCTTGGGTTATAAGTTTTCATGTCACACCACCATCGAATAAAATGGAATGATTGCCATGGGAATAAAAACATGATGGCTGCACGTCGGGGACCAAGTTGCCTACTCCTTTCAATATTCAGTAGAATTGATTTGGAACATTGAGATTATGATTTTAAGATTTATTGTTAATACTTCTCATGAGTTACAATGAATTGTCATCTAGAAATATTAACGCAAGATCTATTATGTTTTTCACTATTCTAGATTGATGATTCTAAAGTTTTTAATAATAAAATGTATTATTACGAATTCATGTTCATGGAACAATTTAAAATATATTAAAAAAATTGTTTCAAAAATATAAAATATAAATATTGCATATGTTTTGTCCAAAAAGTTTTTCGATAATATTTCTCCATTGAGTTATTAGATTTGTCCATAACGCTTTATTAAAAAACATAGTTTTTGTTTTAATTGAGTGATACAAGTGAGAGAATAAAAAAAGAAAAAAAGTAAAGTAAAAAGTGAAAATATTTAAAGAAAGAGAAAGATATTTCAAAGATATGAGAAATAACTGAAAAATTAATAAATCATAATGATTTGAAAGTACTATATCAATTAATATGTTATCAAAGCAATTGATAATACATTAATAATTAACTACATCTAAAATATTAGAACTTTATATTGTTTTATGGAATATTCCTTTGATTTACAAGGGTATTTTTAAACAAATTTCAATCAGGGGAATTATCTTTGAACCATGATAACAATCTGTAATTTGTATTTTCGTAAGTCAAACTTGTCTTGATAATACAAGAGTGTACCTCCCCAATCTGCATTTCTGGTATGAACAAATAGCACTAAAAGGGAAGAAGATTTGAAGATAATATAATTTTATGAGAAAAAAATACAAAAAATAATATAAACATCTCTAATAAATGATTTTGAATTTAGAGAAAATAAAATCTGTATCAGGAATACCCGCGGATAAAATAGTAGTAAACAAATATTTTGAATGGATTTTCGTAAATAAGAAATACATATATTTTAATTATGCGGTATAAATATATTATGGTATTCTACCAGCTAATAATTATAAATAAATTTTATTTAAATATTTTTTAAGAAAATAAAGTAATTAAAATAAAACTTTTTATAAAAAAAATTAATAATTTAAAAATTGTTTAGAGTTTTATTTTATTTATATATATTTTTTTATTTATACTTATAAAATTGGAGTTGTTTTGAAAAGATTAATTTTTTGAAACTTAAACTTTATGATCAACTTATTTAAATTTGTTTTTTTAGAAATATTAAATTTATTTAAATAATTATTTTATTATAAAATTTTATTTAAATTATATTTAAAAATTAATTTTTGTATCTGAATTTATATTTTAAATAATTATTTTTAAATAATCTTATTTAAAATAAAAAATAAAAACTTTAAAAAAATATTCATGCATATCTACGGATACCTGTAGGTAGAGCTGGGCATACAGGTGAGTCCTTCCGTTTAAGCCCACACCCACATAAACCCGCACTATAAAAAACTCGTCTTTTTAGTTTGCATTGCAAAAGATATTTTATTTTCATAAACCACATTCGACTCATAAAACCTACAAAAATTGCAGGTTAAACGGGTAAGCTTGTACACACAAAGACATATTGATATTTTTTAGCATTTATTTGTGTGACAGTAATTTACTCAATCAATTAAACAATGCACAACCAATAAAAGTAAAATATATAATTTTTTAATTGAATTGGGCTTGGTGATAACTATTAGAATAAGAAAATATTATATTTTAGATTGAATTAAACTTGGTGATAACCTATAGAAACAATGTGTATTAGATTTTTTTGTTTAATATGACTTAGTATTGTGGGTTGCCGGTAGCCCGCAGAGATCGCGGGTAAAAACCGTTTAACCCACCAGTTGTGTGGGGCGGGTATTAAAAAATACACACTAAAAATTTGTCAAAAAATACGAGTCTGCACTCGCGCGGGTTGCAAGTAATACAAGTAGTTCACAGATCTTTGCCCAAATACTCAGTTCTACCTGCGGGTATAAAAAGATCCACAATTATTTTTTTCACATATATCCAGCAAGTAAGAGGGTGAGTAACAAATGAATTTTGTTAGAAAGAACAATAGTGGATAGATACTACTCAGACCGTCCTACTCGACCTATTGTCATCCTTGACCTTGAAGAACTCAATAGATTCAACTAATTCTAAGGTTGCAGATTTAATCTATAGTAAAATGTAAAAACAATATTATATGAGTGATAAAATTATAAATAAATTGTTTTAATTTATTGAGATAGCTTGTACCTAGAGCTGGATATTTGGATAAAAGTTCATGGACTACCCGTATTACCCGCAACCTGTGTGGGTGTGGGCTCGTATTTTTTAGTACGGGTTTTTTATACCCGTCCCGCACAATCCACAGGTTAAACGGTTCTTACACGCGGTCTCTGCAAGCTACCCGCAACTCGTAACACTAAGTCATATTTAACAAAAAAATATAATACTCATTGCTCTATAGGTTATCACCAATTTAATTCAATCTAAAATCTAATATTTTTTGCTTCTAATAATGGTTATCATCAAACCCAGTTCAATACAAAATTTATTTATTTTACTTTTACTGGTTATGCATTTTAAACGGACAGATCCGTCTATATACCCAATTCTACTTGTAATGTACTCTTTTATCATTTATACTATTTTGATTAGGAAAATAAATCTCAACATGTTTAGCTTTTTTTAATGGATTTTTTTTTTCATTTATACCTTTCATATAATAGAGGCATAAAATTTTAAAAAAAATTCTAAGATTAGGTTAGTAAAATCAATAATTTTTTTACCTATTTGTTGGGTGTTCTTCATATGGGAAAAAATATTTTTATTTTTAGAATGAAATAAATATATACATTATTTTTACCTATTATATTACTTCTTTTATTCAATATACTTTTTTTCCGTCTCTAGTTGTCTCGTTGATTGTATGATAAAAAATTTGTGAAACATTATTATTTGTTAACACAAAATTTATATTGAATTAATTTTGTCATATTTTTATAAATATATTAAAGAAAAATGTTTAAAATACATCAAAAGATGATTGAAATGTTGTTTTTTTACTTTTGAATATGTGTTTGACATTTATTAAAATATATTCCATCTATTCTTTTTTTTTTAATGTAAGAGCATTTTAATTGAAAGAGTGATAAGTTTAAAGTATGAATCTTACAAAATTCTTGCATTAGAATATGCTTGACATAAGAATACAAATAAGATCCATTGTTTTAATATAAAACACCTTGGATCATAAAATAAAATATTTATTTATTTGCATTAGATGCAAGTATGATGTGAGAGAATTATTGTTGAACAAGGTCTTATAAGGATATCTCTCTTGTGAGGGGTCACAACATGATGTCTTCATTTAATTTTTTGGTCTTATCATGTTGACATAATTTTTAATACCTTATATTCATTTTTTCCTTAAATGCAGGAGTCTTATAAGACCTTATTTAATAATATATTATTTACACTTCAACTTACTAATTCTCTCACATTGTAATTGTATTTAATGTAAGCAAATAATATTTTATTCTATGTTCCAAAGTCTTAAATAAGACTCATCATATTAGCATACTCCAATGTAAGGGTCCTATAAGACCCAAGTAGACTTCGGTATACAGATGATTTCGCTAGTTTAAGCTCGCATATATTTGCATTTTAAAAATCTTAGTCTACATTTTAGTTTGTATTTAATTTTCATAAACTACATATGCCTCGCAAAAGCCGTAGGTTGGATGGATAAACCCACATCCACAAAGATACATTGATATTTTTTAGCATTATTTTGTATAACAACAATTTACTCAATTTATTAAACAATGCATAACTAATAAAAACAAAATAAATAAATTTTGGTTGAATTGAACTTGGTAATAACTATTAAGAACAAAAAATATTAGATTTTAGATTGAATTATACTTGGTAGAAGCAATAAGTATTAGATTTTTGATTGAATAAGATTTGGTGTTGCGAGTAGGCCGCAGAAATCGTAAGTAAAAATGCTTAACTCGTAGGTTGTACTGGGTGAGTACAAAAAACATGCACTACAACATACGGGTTGGAGATAATATGGGTAGTCCACAAACTTTTGTCCAAATACCAGTCTTAAGTTTATTAACCTGAGTATGACTATTGCAATGAAGATGCTCTAAAATTCTTATTAAAAAAAATGTGAATATAAAGTTTTAAAAGTGATGTGACATAATATGATTCACAAAAATGAATTGAAAACTATCCTTTAATGTATACACCTAAGAATATCTGGATGGGAAGTGTCTTATAATATTTCTTTTATAATATTTTATTTACATTTCAATTTATCATTTCTCTCACATCACATCATAATTGTAAAATAAATAATATTTTATTTTATGACCCCTTATATAAGACTTTGAGTCTTATTTTTATTACCATGTCAAACATATTATAATACAATAATTTTATAAAACTCAAGTCTTCAATTTACAATCCTAAAAATATCTCTAATAATGATATTAAAACACTCATCTAGAGATCAAGATAAAGATCAAAATCTTGCTAAGGTATCTGTTGAAGTAAAAAATATTATTATCTATCTAAATATTCTAACACAAAACAAAAAAATATTAATAAAAAACTAAAATTATTGTATCTTTATAAATTTTTTAAAAATAAGTTCTTTTTATTTATCATTTACAGTTTAAGATAATAATAATAACTCTTTTTATTTATCATCTACATTTTAAGATCATAATAATTACTCTTCTTATTTATCATCTTCGGTTTAACATCATAATAATTACTTTCTTTATTAATTACAATATACTTTTGTGAGCTTTTTAATCTTTAAATAATTTACACATATATTTATCTTTTTAAAAAATATAAATTATTTTCTTCTTTATAAAACAATAAATTTCTAATAGATCAATCCATTATCATCTCTTAAATATAGACTTTAATAGATTTTTTTTCCTATTTGTCTGTGATTTATACTTCCAGTCACAAAAATATAATACATAAATTAAATAAAAATAATTCATGTCAATTAACTCTTAATAGATTTTTTTCCTATTAAATTCTGTATGTGATTTACACTTCCAGTGACAAAAATATAACACTTAAATTAAATAAAAATAATTCATGTCAATTAATTTTTAATAAGTTTTAGTCTTTATATGTTATAATTTATAACTTATAATCCTATGTTGGGCACATACTTGAACAATATTTTATCCTATTCTATCTTTGGTCCTAGTGACTTAAAATTCAAATTTAGCATATAATATATAAATGGGAGATCCTTTTTCCAGTTCTACAGGTACACTAGAGAATTTAATGTGTGAAAACTAAATATTTTAATTCATTCAATTGAACTAAAGAAAACATTGTTTTAGACACTTTTACTTTTTAAAGCATATATTATAAACACTATAGATGGGAAAATGGTGATTTAAGAAATCTAATAGATCATTTAGAGTTCCATTAGTGAACAAAAGACACACTACAATTAAAATCCATGTTGTTGGAACTGTTTATCCTTACCTTATTAGTTTCCAATTTATAGATTTTGGGAACCTTTTAACATCTAACTTTCTAATAACCAACAAAAAATCTGCAAGGTAAGAAATTTGAATGTAAATAAAATATACACAAACACTTTTGTAAGAGAAATAAAAAACAATAATTTAAGAAAATATAAGCACTTACCATGAAATAAATGGGAGAAAGTGAGAGTTTTGAGAAAAGTGAGGATGAATTAGATTTGTTAAAAAGAGACATATGTGGTAAGAAAGAAAATAGAGAGAAGTGTGGTTAAAAGGAAAAAGGTGTGATTAAAATTGAGAAAACGGTTGCTGAGATTTGTGGTGGTTGGGCATTGCGCTTTGGTCCGAATAACAACAATAATTACGACAAGCAAACGCCTAACACAATAATCACATCAGGGGCAGAGAGCCCGCAAACACCACCGCACAACGACAAAAGGGCAAATAAGACATTTCACGTTACTATAATGAATCTATTGGAGCAAACGAGGCCAGACCGCATCATGCGACCCCAGACCTAAACGAGAAAGGAAAAGAAATGGAGAAGGAAAGAGATTAAGAATTGGGGTTTGGAAAAGGTGGTCTCTTGCTTCTCGATTCAACCATTTTGTTCTTCCAAACTATTCAAGTAAAACATGCGCCGAGGGAGAGCCACCGCCGCTGTCGCCGCCGTCGATCCCTCGGCGGAGCATGACCCTCCGCCCAAGGAGATGCGCTTCCGTGGCGTCAGGAAGCGGCCCTGGGGGCGATTCGCGGCGGAGATTAGAGATCCGTGGAAAAAACAGCGTGTGTGGCTCGGCACGTTCGATTCCGCTGAGGATGCCGCGCGGGCCTACGACAAGGCCGCCCGATCCTTCCGTGGCCCCAAAGCGAAGACCAATTTTCCTTTCCCGAACCCTGAGACGGACCACTCGCACTCGCAGATTCCGCTCTACCAGGCCCACGGGCTCTCCAAGTTCGACCCGGTCCAGGTGAACCGGCCCACCACCAGTGGCATGAGCAGCACGGTTGAGTCCTTCAGCGGGCCTAGGGTTCCTTCTTCTTCCACTCTCCACCCTCGCAAGCCTATCGTTAACCCTATTGTCCCTCCTCTCGACGATTGCCACAGCGATTGCGACTCTTCTTCCTCCGTCGTGGACGACGAGGACTGCGTTCTTACCTCCTCGTTCCGGCAACCGCTCCCCTTCGATCTCAACCTCCCGCCGCCCGGCGCCGACGACGACATCCCGGCCACCGCGCTCTGCCTCTGATGACGGATCGGTATAATCTTCCTCTTCCTCATCATCTCCTTCTTCTTGTTCGATCGATGTCGTTTAATTAATTAATGTTTACGAGTTGTTAGATTGTTGTGGTGTTGTAGAGTAATATTATAGGCATGGAGGGATGGAGGTTTGTGTGGTGGTGGTTGTGGCTGTGTTGTTGTAAGTTATTTGGATCCTGTGTCATAGCATTGGACCTGATCTGAAAACTGGTTGGTGCTTATGCTTTCTTCATGGATCTGCTTCTTACCTTACCTTACCCCAATTAGAACTTACTCTTTTTGTTTTTTTTGTACAAAAATTATGGCAATCAGATCATAGAATAAATTACATTCTAATCAATTACTCACTCCTTGCTTGCTTCTTCGTGATCATCTTGCTTAATCTGCATTGTATCATTGCATTGGGATTGGGTTTTGAGTTTGCAACAGTGAGGAGCGTGTTGAATTCGGATGCAGTTTTGTTTTATCCTAATTCTTGTTCTTGGTGATTAGAACAAAATCGTTCAAGAATCTGGATTTTTTCAAGAAATCTTTGATGTTACTTGCAATGTTTTGAAATATAATCACCACCATTGTTTGGGAGACCAAAACATAGCAGATGACGATGATATGGATCTGATATACTGGGTGTGTTCTTTCCTAGTTTCGTATTACTTTTGCGAATTTTTATTTGACCAAAGGATTTCTTAAAATAGAGAAAATTATGTTTTTCATCCTTCAGAATATCTCGAGATTTGATTTAAGTTCATGTAAAATTTTAACATGTTTTTGTCTAAACATATCTCAAAAGTGATATACAAGGGATGTTAACTTAGTTTTGATCATTTATCCAGATACTAAAACTATGTGTTTCTTTATCAAGTGTTTTTTGAAGATAGCTTTAGGAACAAAAAACATTTTACTCTCCAAAATATCTCATTTTTGTTACGATAATCAAACACTAGTTTGGAGAAATTGTGTAAAAGTAAAAGTGAATAGGACTAGTACATCTAAGGATAGAGACATTTCCTTTAAGATGTCGGAAAATTAGGTCTTGTATTTGATATGTTATAATGATTAGATGGCCACAAATTTAGGTTTTCACATCTCTGAGAAGATCTCAGACCCTGAATTTTATCTTCACGATTTCGGACAATCATTTTTCATTTTAAAAAAATGTATTGAACTTGGTTATCTTAGTTTGTATAATAGACTAGAAGAGAGTGAACGCACATGTATGGTTGTTGGGGACGCTACCATCCTCCATGATCAATTTGGGAAGATGAACGGTATTTCATTTCATAAAGTTTCTGGCTTCATTTGACACCATAAAATTGCATGACATGGTTTGAATGTCAAACTTTTCCATGCATGGTATTTCAATAAGCTTTAGATTGATACCTTCTCAACAACCCTTGTTGATAAGACAAATGAAAGTGTGTTGTGCACAAGAAGAATTTTCTGGCTTTTGATTTGAAATAAGCTTCTCCGGAGAGATGATTGATTCTGAACAGAAAGTGGATACTATGCTATTTGCTGCGTATAATATTAATCAATAATAGCATAAAGTTATACCTTTATCACAATTCTTCTCGGATATTAGGGCCAATTTTACCGAAAATGAATGGTTAAACATATTTTAAAGCCACCTGTTAATTTTTTTAATAAAGTAGAAGGAACATTAGGAATATCTGCTGTCTTTCAAAGATGAAAAAACATCTTTGTGTTAGCCAACATTTTTTTAACACCAAGAATAACTGTGAATTTTCGCTGTTGATATGGATATTGTTTTCTTTTTCTGTTATTATAAGCTAAAGAATCCAACTTTGTAATGATTGTATAAACGAATATCCTTTAAAGACCTCGTGAATAATAATTTTTTAACAAATAAACATATTACTTGCAATAAAAACAAGGAAGATGGAACAAAACTTATCCTTCATGAATAAAATAACACTAAGAAAAGGTGGAATGTAAAGAGAAAAAGAAGAAGCATATTTCCATGAATTAAAATAATACTTTACATGTACATATATAGTTGGACGATTCCACGTAAATTTTTAAATACTTAGATCAGCTTCTAAATTTAGAGACCAATAGATGTGAGGTAAAGAATTTGGGGTTAAAGTCCACCTATTATATTTCCGTATGTTAAGAAACTAAAAAATTGTTTCGAATTTAGTTAAAATTAATTTCAGAGAAATCGATTTTAGTAAAACGGATTTAGGAAACCTTATCTATGTTTAGACTTGGATACGATATAAACAAATATGGCTACAAAACAATGTTAGACAATTATTGTAGTTAAGGATGGATTAGACAAATCATTGTGAATATTACAAAATGAAATGCTAATAAAGAGACTTATAATGTATTGCTATAAGCACATGCACATGGTTGCTTTTCTTTTCAGTTATAATGTTTTTATTTTTCTTTGTAGTTGGCCTAATTTGGAAAGCAGTAGAGAAGAAACTGAGCAGAAGAAAAAAGTTCCTACTTTCAATAGGAAAATCATTGTTGTAGCATTCTCTTTCATGGAAAAACAAATGATAGTATGTTGGGAGAGATTGAAAGTAAATGCTATCCTATTAATAATTTTGTATAGAAATCCAATTTTATTGATCAAACACTTCATTTACAATTTTATGTGATTATTTATTTTAAATTTTATTAAAATTAAAAAATAATAATATGATTGTTAAATAATTTATTTTAATATTTTTTGAAAAATATATTTAATGATAACACACACATATATAATATGTATGAGATGTAAATTTTCAATTTAATGACGAGATTTACAAAATAAAGCGTGATTTAATCAAAAGTTATATAAGTGGAATATGATTTTTCTCTACTACATATATTTATAGGAGGAGATCAAACAGTATATATATATATATATATATATATATATATATATATATATATATATATATATATATAATTTTTATCAAAATTTACATGGTTTCATATTAAAATTATATTAATATAAAATTATTTGATGTCTTAATTGTATATATAAACATGAGTTTATTAATATATAATTTTCAAAATAGACTAAAATATAAATAATTGATAAACTTGTTATTATTATTCGAATTTAAAAAGTGTTATATAATTTAATAACTTTTATTTGAATCAAATTTTATTTGTGAACACTATCCATTAGATTGAAAGTTTATATCTCACACATAAAAAAACACTATACTTCAATTTTTGTCCTTCTTCAACCAACAGTAACGAAAATAGTTTCCAATTTGGTATCCACAGAATCATATCATAAAACAAAAGAAAAAAAAAAGATTGCTCCATTTTATTTTACTAACATCCCCTAACAAAATAATACAAAATTTCAAATTTCACATAAATAGAAAATTTTAAGTTGTGAAAAAATAGAAAAATTTAAAGGTGAAAACTTATAATTTAAATTGAAATATGTAACACTTTTTATTCTTATTGGAACGTTGCTTAATTTAGGTCGGTCATTATTTAATTTCATATAAGAAAATGTAAACGAAGTCTAAATATTATTTCTATTTTTTCATTTTTTATTGAAATAATAATAAAATTTTAAGATAATTTGTCAATTTCACACATAGATGTGCTCCAATTATCTCAACTTGATTATAACATTGTATTCAATTAATTATGATTTAAAATGATAAAGCAAATATCTAGATAAACTGGCACATGAAATATTAAAATTTGATATTGTTTTTCAAATATGTTTAATGTTTGACTTGGTCTAGTGTTGGAATCGATCCAAAATGACCTGATTAGATTTAATAATAAAATTTTAGTTTTTTTAAATATTTATTACTTTGGTTATTTGAAGTAAACTTTAAAAATTTTCAATTTTTATTTTTTTTTATTTTAAAATATTTTAAATTCATCGAATAAATAAATTATCTTCTCAAATTATCTTATTCAGATATACTATAAAAGAATCATGAGAAATGTGTCATTGCATTCAGAAAATAGGTTGATTCTATCAAAATTTCAATTTTACATGTAATATTATAATTTCAAACCTGAATAAATACTTATGTTATTTATTTAAAATGCTAAATAAATAAAATTAACACATGTTTATTAGCAATTAACTTGAATTTGAACACATATTTGTTTTATTAGTTTAAATATTAAGGTAGTACAAATTACATTGACCATAATTTTTTTATTTTATGTAAATTATATTGAACATAAGTCTATTGACCAATAATGATTTTTTAATTATTATAATTCTATATTTTAATAAATTAAAAAACTAAAATCAAATTTGATGATATTTTGCTTGAAGTAAAAATCGTCAATATAATGTTGCCATATCACATTTATTTAGATAGTGATTAGATGAGTAATCCCTTAATATAGATGACAATGTAGTATACTTAGAGATTAATTTGTCAAAAATATTAGTATTTTTTTTTCAATTGTTGATGTTATTGATAAAAAAAACCTTTTTATCATTAATCCGAACAGAGTTAAAATATGAACTTTCTTTAAAAACGTAACAATTTAGTTGTTTTTTTTCAGAATAATCTATTCATTAATTAGAATTCTCAACACTGTATTCACAACACTGTATTATACACTACCTTTTCTCTTATTTTAATTTCTACTAATCATTATATTGATTTTTTGAACATTGTCAAGAACATATTTCAGAACAAATAAACTTTTAAAGCTATTTATATTATTAAAATATAAAAAAATGTGTAAAATAAATTTAATTGTATAATTGAATATATTTAAAGTTAAAAAATAAAGAAATTCAAGATTTTCAAATGCTTCTGAAAGTATTTATCCAATTCATGAAACATCAAACTCATATATTTTTAAAATGTTAATATTTTTTAAAACTATTTGTTTAATTAGAAAGTAATTAATTATTCTCATTGCACAAGTTATATTAATAAATATTTTTAAATAAATAATTTTATTTTAATATGTATATTTAAAAAAGTAAATAATTTAAAATATAGTATTTTTTATATGGAAAAGATACATTTACAACAATTTTTCTTAAGAAAACTATCTTTAAATTTTAAAATATTAACTTGAGATATTTAATTAAAACATAAATTAAATTATTCATTAAAATATTCATTAAAATATTCATAAATAAGTTGTAAGAGGATTATATGAAAAAAATTTGGATCGTCAAACTATCACCACTTTACTAGCAATAACAAAATATATCTAATAGTTAACTTTAACTACTTTTTTTCTCCCAGTATATATGTATTTTATTTTCTGAAATTTTCATCCATTTCAATTATTTGTTTATTATAATTTAAATTAAAAAGATATTATTATAGTTTTTATTTAACTATAATAATTCTATTTAAATATGTTTTTAATTTTTGTAAAATTAATGAGTCTTGATTTTGTTCTTTAGAAAATGTTCTTTTGTTCTTTATAAAATATTTTTTGTTTTTTAAAATTGAAAATTATTATTTTTAATTTTTAATATGTATAATAACATATGCAATATTAAGATAAAAATAATAAGTTTCAATTTTGAAGTAATTAAAAATGATTTGTTTACGCTAACCAAGATATAAGGACTCCATACTAAAAATATATTTAAGCTTAATTTAAAATATTTTTAATAAAATTATAACTACGTAAAAATAAATATTATTTTATGAAAGAAAAGAACACGGTAAAAATACTAGGTTTTTTTTTTCTACAAATATGAAAATGCAGAAAGTGGTGGTTACAGTGTGTATCACCCTAAACTTCAGTAAACTATTTTTCTCTGTTATGCCTTGTGACTCCATTTCTCTTGTTTATTATTCCTTGAGAACTCTGAAGAATTGAGCAAGTTTTGATCTGGATTACAAATACTGTGGTAGGTTTTGTTCAAAATTTCAGAATTGTAATGGAAAACTCAGACCACGACGAACCTGAGAAGAAGAGGCCTCATCTCACATCTGTTTCTTCGCGCACGCCTCGAAACTCCATCAACTCTCCTTCCACCAACAAAATCGTAACCCCTTTTCTCTCACTATATGGTTTTATTGAGTATTCGTATGTTCATATATGTGCTGCTTTCATCTCTTTCATTGTACTCTTGTTCTCTGTTGATGATCTGGTTCGGGATTTTTTTAGCGTTTGCTTTGAATTGAGTGTATAATTGCATTCTGTAAACTGCTTGGTATTGCAGGCAAAAAATGAATTGCCTCTTTTAATCAGGGCGAATGAAATTTGGGATAAAGTTTTGATTTTTATGACAGGGGGGTAGCAGTTTGATTGTGCTTAGTGCCAACTTAGTAAACTCCGTTAACGAACTTAGCTTCTTAAGATAATTATTAGTGATATTTTTTTACTAGTTATAGAAAAAGTACACGATACACGCCTGTAAAAGCGAAATTAGTGCGAATCATAGGAAGTTTTAATGTAATGTGGAGACAGTTGAAATTCTAATTTCATTCTTAAAAAATTACAAACAGACATAATTGGTGTGGTTACTATGGGAGTGTAGCTCACTTCATTGAGCAGTGTGTGTGGGCTACCAAGAGTAGCAAGTAACAAGGGTGGTTTTGATGTCTTGTGATTTTTGACATTATATTGTTTCTAAACAAGATGTTTTCATGTCGTTGAGAGTCTTTCATTTAAAAGACTCAGGCAAGGGTTTTTATGAGCATTGAGATTCTTGACTAGATCTTTGAGGTAAAAGAATGTTTGGTTTCTTGTTTATCATACAACTACTCTTTCTGTGTGGTATTAGGATTTCTTTTTTCAATTCTAGTAGTTTATTAGTTTTACTTTTGTAACGGAGAATGGTATGCTCCCTCCAGGCTGATGCAGGAGTCTTACAGTTTCAGAATCAGCAGCTTGTTCAACAGATAGACGTCCAGAAACATGCTTTGCATGGGCTTGAAGAAAAAATTAGAGAATTAAAAGGAAAGCAAAGCTCTTATGATGACTTGTTAATAGCTTTGAACCAACTCTGGATTCAGGTTATTTTTTGTCATCATGCTCTAGTTTCTGTCACCGTCTGTTGGGTTTTGTATTTTCCTCTGTTGAAAGTAGCTTTGCCATATATAGAGTATGATTTGGTGACCCCTTGGGATGTCATTGGGTGGGAGGCAATGCACTTTTTGTCATATTCCTGTAGGATAATATGCTAGCTGGCTTAATTTTCTCATATGTCTTTCTAGTTGGTTGACGATATGGTTCTTCTTGGAATAAGAGCTGGGAGAGGCAAAGGCAAAGACACATTGCAATATTTGACTAACATTGAAAATCCTCAAGGTATACACACCCACAAGTAGTTTTTGCTTAGTGTAAGGGTAATTCAAGAGACTGACTTGGCTTACTCTCTAGGTTCACTTCCTTTGTGTCCTGCTGAGGATATATTTCTATGTAGATTAATCCAGAAAGATTCCATTAAAGGAATCAGTGATGATGAGATCACTAGTTATGTTGAGGAGGCCCTTGCTCTCCGTCAATCATCTACAATGGAGTTGTTGAAACTTCTGAAAGATATTATTGATGATCAGATGGAAAGATCAGGTGGTATAGCTCAGATTTTACACGGGGATTTATCTCCAGAAGGTAAAAAATATGATATGCTATCCAGTTGTCAAAGCATATAGTTTTGTTTACGATTTTTTTCATATCATATATCAGTGTTGTAAAATAGTTAGAGGAAATTTATACAAATAACCTGTTCTTACTTACCCATTTGGTTTGCAGATGCTATAACCCTAATGACTAAGATTGATGATATGACGAAAGAGGAGGCAAATAGTTTACAAGAAGTGATTGATACTCTCCATGCAAAACATAAAGAGTATAGTGTCGGTATTCAAAATTCCATCAATGAGTGCTTACAAGAAAAGTCTGACATTAAACACCTTGCAGGTCTGTAAAATGTTCCTTTTTCTTTTCTTTTTAACTAGTTATTTTGAAGTTTAGATTAAAAAATGTGAAATTTAAGGATCTTGATTATCATATGCTATGGTTTAAATGGTTTGCAGCATGGTTTAATAGAAGAAGATTTCCTCGTATTTAATGATCTTTTTTTTGTTAAAGTGGTAATATTATATGTTGTATGAATAAATCTCCCATTTAATCCCCAAATTTGTGTCATTCAGATTGAATTTATGTAATATTCTTTCTAGAAACAAATTGAATGTTTTGAAAAAAATTCAAGGACCAAAATGGGGGCTTACTCCAAAATTTTTGGAGCATCTCTTACTGCAAAATTGTTTATTGAATGTCTTTTGTCCATTGTTCTTATTGCTTTGGTGATTGATTAGCTTGTTATTTGAAAATAATTTTCGTTTTGCAATTCTTTCTTGTAGAAGAATGTGATTAAAAGTTTAAGCTAAAGTTAAATTAGGAACTATATGATGATAAGTAGAATCAGAAGAATGCATAGTACTTCGATTAGATCAGCACTCTGCCTAAGGGATAGTCATTAGAAGTTGATAAGCCAACCAAGCCATGTAGTTTGGAATGAGTTGATCTTGTTTTATCACATTGAAAATTGAAAAAATATTGTTAGTATGGAATGAAACATTTTAAGAAATTAATATGATTTATAATTGAATTATTTGATTGGAAAATTAAAATAGAATTTCTTTTTTTTGGAAAATTATAAAATGGGTATTGATTTGATTTTGAAATCCTATTGATTTTAGATTTGTATAATCCTCCATCCAATTTGTGTGATATGGGTGGATATGTTTTGATTTTAGTTTTAATTGTTGGATATACCACTTCATGTGCACATTTTTAAGGTTGATGAATAGAAGGACAGCTACTTAAGAAAAGGTGACTTAGGTCACGAGGCTCCTACCAATTGATGCTTGGGGGGTTGATGTACTTAGTCCTAGTCCTAGCCCTACTGGCACATAGGCTAGTTCGAGGATTTTGAACCTATGATTGATTACAAAGCAACTTTACCGTTGTGCCAAGGCTAGCTTGAAAGCTTTTCTAAAAGTCAAATATAATTTTATCTGTAGGGAGAGAATTTTAATTATGCAGCTGCATAATTCAGTAATTTAGGAAAATTATAAAGAAGACGTAAGTTACAGTGATTGTAATTGATCTGGTTAGAATTAATTAGGAATCAATATGACCAGAATTGATGTCCTTAGATTTATGCAGAGATTTTTTGTATAGTTTTAGAAATCATAGATGGAGAACTGTGATTGCTTTTCATAGTTGTCACTATAGTATTTCCTTGTCGTATGTAAAGGTGAGCTTGATGAGATTGTGGCTGAACTTGAAGAGAGTAGAAGAAAACTAGTCAATCTAGAAATGCAAAAGGATACAACAATAGGGATGAATTCTCCCAATGCAGATGCAGCGAATGGAAAACTGTCTCCTGAAAATATTGCGGACAGGACCATGGGTTTGCGTGAGTTGAAGGATTCAATTGAGGAGGCAAAGGTTTTTGTCATGTGATTTTCTTTCCCTCTGAATCTGTAATTTATTTGTCCTCCTTGTTCTTTGTCTAATGAAGATATATGATTGCTTAATGTAATAGATAGTGGATGCTGATCGTTTGTCTGAGCTCCAAGATGCAAAGGAAGACAATCTGACCTTGACAAAGCAATTCCAAGATCTTCAGGTTTGTAAGTTTGGATTATCTAGTATGATCATATTTTCTTGAATTGTTGAGATGCGTTCATTATAGAGTTCCATGTAAAAGTTTATTTTCAACTATGTTTATGTTTATTTCCAGAATGAACTGAAAGATGACAAGTATATACGCTGTTCACGAATATACTCTTTAGCTAATGATCAACTTCAACATTGGACATCTGAATTGGCCCGATATAAAGCATTGGTAGAATCTCTACAGGTTAACAGTGATTTCCTTTTTCCCTTTGGTTGTGTTACAGTTTGGTTTTAATTTCATATTTGCGATTTCATCTTTTATAATTTCTTTGTTATTTTAGGCCGGCAGTGTTCATATTGCAAAATGGGAGAATGAACTAAATTTGAAATTGGAGTCTGCTGATGCTGCAAGGCAGGTCCTTGACAATTCTGACCATAGGATTAATGAACTAGAGCTCCAGTTGCAGAAGTTTATTATTGAAAAGAATGATCTCGAAATTAAAATGGAAGAAGCTAAACAGGATACTGGTCTGCGTATAACTTTTTTTGTGTTAGACTTGTGCTGGACGTGATTTGATCTCTCAGTTTCTTACAATATTATATATTTCAGGGAGAAAAGATATCAAATCTGAGTTTCGTGTTATGGCTTCAGCTTTATCTAAAGAAATGGGAATGATGGAAGCTCAATTAAAGCGATGGAAAGATGCAGCTCATGAGGCTGTATCATTACGTGAGAAAGCACATTCACTAAGAGAAGTGTTGAACATGAAGGTTGTTGTCACAAACTGATCTGCTATAATTTTCCCTTTCATTTTCTTTCCCACCCACTTTGTAATAAGTCTTTCAAAGAAATTTATCTTGTCAGATTGAATCTGCAACGTTCTCTACACTGTCACTTTTACAAGGAATTGGGGTTCCACAAGAGCATGTCTTTTAGCTGTCTTAATTTATGTTGTGATATGTAAAGAAATGATTCAATCAAATGCTAACCTGTTGGGAAAAAGGCAAGGGTTGGTTCGAAATATATTTCTAGCATACCCTAACAAGTAAAAGGCCTTTTAATTTTGTGGACAGTATAAAGTGACAGTATTGAATCCAATAAATATATCCTGAAAAATTGTTAATTGTTCCTGTATTCCAAGTGTCCTATTCTTTGTTTAATGAAGCTGACGTAGTTCTGTATGCATGTTAAATTATAGAAAGTCAAGAAAAAACTTCTAATTTGTTGCAAGTTAACAAAAATAATCCACTTCGATCGTAATAAATCATGATTATTGGATAAAACACTATGGTTTGTATATGATAATTTGTGGTTATAAATCAAAATGGAGATATTTTTGTTAACTAACACACAACCTTGAATTTAATATCAAAAAATTATGTTAGTTGGAAACTGCAGCAAAAGCACATGGGCGGAAGTTTTGGCCACTGAACAGTGGTAGGGTATAGAATAGTCTACAGTTGTAATCAGTTTAACTAACCAACTGCAGTCAGTTATGCTGAGTTGTATTCTAGTCAGAGTAGCAAGAATAAGAAGTTGCTTATTATATTTAAATACATGAACTTTTAGTTTACATATATCCCTCTCCATTGGCTTAGTTCTACTTAAATCAAATCAGTCAGTTATGCTGATCTGAAAACTAGTCAGCATAGCTTCCATAGCAAGTTACTGATTCTATATAGATATCTGTACTTTCAGTTTACATAAATACCTCTCTCTCAGCTTAGTCGTACTTTCTTCAAATACATACAAAAAAGGTTGGCTAATTACTTTGTTGTGATGCAGACAAGCGAACAAAAGAGCCTTGCAGACAAATGTGCTGAACAGGTTTTGGAAATTAGGTCTTTAAAAATGCTGGTAAATCTGCCTTGGCCTTTAACTTTGTGTCTCTCTTGATTCATAGGTATTTTCTTCTTTAATGGCTTTGTTGTATCGCAGTGACACTTCTCAGTTTTCTTGTTTGGGTTTAAGTTGATTGATGCTCACTTAATATAATTCTTTCTTGTTTGTGACTGAATCAGAGATGATTGCATGTGACTGAATCAGAGATGATTGCAAATCTTTTCCTTTGTCTTTGACTTGTATCTTGCATGTGAATCGGCATCTTTGCTTTCAAAGATTCTCTAGCATTATTTGATTGTGATTTTAGATGGATTATTGATTTTCTAAACTAATTTTGAAATAATTTAATGTGATATTTTTGGTGCAGACTGAAAAGTTACAGAAAGAGAATCAGGAGTTAGAATTTGTTTTGGATATGTATGGCCAGGAGAATTATGATAAAAGGTATGCTGATTTGAATTATTAAAATGGTGGAATGAGTTTCATACAGTTAATTTATGAGGTAGAATTTCTTATGAAGTATATGCTGAATTGCTGATACATCATACATGTGGTGATTTTTTTGCACATATTGTTGGAAATAATATTATTTAATGCACTTAGGAACCAGTATGTTCATGTATTGCATAATAAAATACAATTGGTGTTCATGGGTGTTATTGTCTGGTGAGTTTCAATCAAGATCATCACATGAAGTAAGTCTCCAATTATTTCATACCAAGTTATGTGATGATTGAGTGCAGAGAGACTATCAATGGGATCTTTTATGGCAGTTCAATTAATATCCTTCTAAGTTCAATATCTGTCCTACACTACATGCTACGATATTTAGAAGAAGGCTCAAAGTGTGTATTCTAATGATATTTGACGACTCTGATATTATTTTTAATTTAGCCTCCCTCTAGAATCCCAAACCAGATTCCCATACTTCCAATGTGGGACCCCATACCTTCCAATTGGATGTTAACATAGTGGATCCCAAATAAACCCAGAATCTTCTGTGTGTATCTATCTATCTCTATATTCATTTTCATGTATCATTTGTACGGTTTTATCAATTAGAATATATGCATTATCCCAAACGAGCCCGTAATTTTCCTTTGGTCTCAAGTGTTTCCATTCACGGTATGCAACTTGTCAAGTTTTTAGTGTTAAATTTAACTTAAGGTAAACATTTAGTTGTTCTTGGTAATTACTAGAGAATTTATTTTGAATTTAAATCAAAGTTATGTATACTTGGATGATTTAATCTGGATTGCTGTAAAACTTATATCAGTTACTCAGAAGTTAGAGAATCTGAAAGTAAAGCTCACTCTCAAGCTGAAATACTAAAAAATGCTTTAGATGAGCATAGCCTAGAGTTGAGAGTAAAAGCTGCTAATGAAGCTGAAGCTGCTTGTGAACAAAGGCTTTCTGCCGCTGAAGCTGAAATAGAGGATTTGAGGGCCAAGTTGGATGCATCTGAGAGGTTGGTGTTTAGGTGTACTTCTACATTGAATGTGGTTTTGCTTAATCGAAAAACTTCCCATCGTTTTTACTTCCCTTACAAACCCATATTTGTGCTTGTTTATTTTGTGAGAGAAGTTTCTAGTGATGAAGAGTGATTCTGATACCATGTCATTAACCATTAACCTAAAAGCTCAAGTTGTTAACATACAACATTGCTTTTATACTTTATATCTTTGACATGTACGGTCTTAATGAATCAGAAATCTATTTTGAAACATGGTTAACTCAAAAAAATGTATTGACAGAGCTCTATTTATTTGTTTTTCTCAGTTGTTTGATAAAATGTTCTTTATCAGATAGAAATCAAATGTGTCTTTTTAGCATTTTCACTTTTTTATATTGACTGTTTTCATATGAATGGAATTAATGTTTACAAACTAGCTTGTCTATTAATATGTTGAGACATGTCTGTTCGTGTTCAGGGGTATTTGGGAGCTGAGTGAGGCTATCAAAATTAAAGATGCCGAGTCAGAGACATATATATCTGAAATTGAGGTTTGCTCTCTGACTTTTTCTTTCCCTTTATACTAGATGAACACCAATAACTATGGATTGGTTTACTCTAACACTCATTTCTTGTAATATAATTATTTGTTTGCTGTCATAAGACTATTGGTCAAGCATATGAAGATATGCAGACACAGAACCAAAATTTGTTGGACCAGGTGATTGAGAGGGATGACTATAATATTAAGGTATATCTTATTTTTGTCTTCAGTAAAAACTATCTCACTATGTTCTTCACCATTTTTCTCTGAACAACAAAAGAGCTTAGGTTATTTTCTTGGCTTTTGCTATTCTGGTTGATGAAAAATATATGCTTCAACTTTGTAGCTAATATATTAACTTTTGCTCTTATATGTAGAAGTATATCTCAATATTTTTGAAGAATGATTATGCATGAATCCACCTAAAAAAATAGCATCTGGTTATTTATAGAAAAATCATTTTGGAGTGTCAGACTACTAAAGAGGATTTTATAGATTATGGTGAATCTTACAAGATGGAGTCATTAGGAAGGTTTTTGGAGAACTTGTGGATAGCATATCCTAGAATCAACTCTGGATGAACCTAGAAATTTGGGATAATCGATTTTGGAAAAAATCCTTGACAATCGATTTTCTCAAACATCATGAAATTTTGCTGTATGAGATTTTCTCACTCAAACAAAAACTTCTTAAAAATACAAAGTTGTGCCATTTACTAAATCCTAGCGATATTTGCTGAAATAATTCGACTTTTGGTTAGTGAGATCATGTTTTTATAATATTGCGATTCTAATGCAGCTTGTATCAGATAGCGTGAAGGCAAAACAGGCCTACAACACTTCATTGTCCCAGAAGAAGGCCTTATCTAAACAACTTCAACAACTTAATACTTCACTAGAAAATTCAAAGGCAAGGATTGCACACAGTGAAGAACAGGTCCAACTTCCCAGGCTGCCTGACCCCTCCCCTTCCACTGGCCCTTTATTTTCTAATATATTTGGAAATTATGCTGAACAAATTTGCTGCTGCAGCAGCTGCTTACTTTATAAACAATATTTTGAATCCTGCAGATGAAAGCCATTCTATCCGAAGCCATTAAGTGTAATCAAGAAGAAAAACACCTTGCAGTCACCCTGGAATTTGCAAAGTTGGAATTGGCAGATGCCGAGAAGGAATTGAAGCTGCTCAAGTCTTCTGTTTCCTCTTCAGAGAAAGAGTACGATCAAATTCAGAAAGACACGGAAGCTATTGAAACGGAATTGGAGAGTGAAAGGTATTTTTTCTTTTCAAGGAGATTGATATACATCAAGTGTGGATCAGGGATAGATTTTCAAAGAAAGTTTTAGATTGCCACAACTTGCAGATGGTTTTAACTCTAATAATGGTCCAAGAGACTCAAAATCCCAAGTTTTATGAAATTGATGGATTGGTAAGGTTGGTTAGGGGTTGAATAGACTATGCATCGCATAAGTAGTCTTGGAAGTTAAGAATCTTGGTATATGTCGTGCAGGAGTTCCAGGAAGAAGCTTGAGGAAGAATTAAGGGAATTGAACAGCCAAATTGCTGAGCTGACTTCTGAGACTGGAGAAACAACAATACAAAAACTTGAAAAAGAAATAAAGATATGCAAGAACATGATCAAGTGTACTGTCTGCACTGATCGTCCCAAGGAGGTAACAACATGCCGACTTATCCAATTACATACACTTCTTGCCTTCATTGTAGTTAATTTGACTTGTATCAAAGAAGTATCATGATTGTTTTGAAATAGGGATAATACCCCAAGCTGATTTTTGACATCTTTTCTTGGACTTGCAACTGCATATATGTAGTAGTACCTAAATTAGAATTTATTTCAACAGCAACAAGTAAAAGTTTGATGTGTGTATTTGGCAGGTTGTGATTGTCAAATGCTATCATTTGTTCTGCAATCCGTGCATTCAGAGAAATCTAGAGCTTCGGCACCGCAAATGTCCTGCATGTGGAACAGCATTTGGACAGAGTGATGTTCGTTTTGTAAAGATATGACACAGATGCTAAGATACCTTGTAGATAGGGGTTGATTTTAATGTTTTGGTTCCTTGGTCACTACTTTTTGTCCTTGTTACCCTGATCATAGCTTCAAACAAGCATTTCTACCTCATAATATGAGCAATGAATATATGCATTAGAGAAATCAGTTTTGGTTCCACTTTTTTGGTACTAACACCAGTCAACATTGGTGCTCTTCACTCAAGTTTCGACATTTTTTAGTAAATTCATAACATTTTAAACCCAAAATATGTTCAAAAGAAAATTGGTTCATTGCAGTCTGACTAACGAGACGTTGATGAGCTTTATTGCAATTACTTGGAGTATTTGTCAGAACCTCTTTTTACATAAAAAAGCCTTTTTTTCTTTATTTAAACAGGAATAAAGTTTTCATATGTAATTTTTTTAATATTTTAAATATGGGCATCAGAAGTTAGAATTGCTTTTACAATAGATATTGTTAATAACCATTCCAAAATAATCTTAAATATACTTTGAATTGTTTATTGGAAACTTAAAATTTTTAATTTTCTAAAATGTTTTATTTGGAAGTTTTTTTTGTAAAGCGTGTCGTATGGGAATATATATATTTTTTCAGAATGTTTCTTGATAATGTAATCAGGATATTTTATTCGAATATCTTGAATAATATCAATAAAATAGATATTATCAAACAAAGTCAATTATTAAGCAAATTTGTGACAACTCATGTTCACAAGCTAGGAATAATCTCTATTGAAACATTTTCTATTTCATTATCACTAAGTTAGTAGTTTGTAGTTATTTAACATTTTGGGCCAAATCCCACAGCTGTATTTATTTCCAATGAAAAATATTTTTCACAAGATTTATTTCTATTTTTTAGTTTTAAAGTATAATAATTTAAAATAAAAATATAAAATATGTATGATAAGAAGAAAGAATTCACTTAAGGTAATTAATTTTAAAAATAATTAAAGATAAAATAAACAGTAACATTTATGGTGAGAATGAAAGAAAAAATATTTATATAAAAAAGTAAAAAAACATAATTAAATTATGAAAATAAAAAAATCATTACCATTTAAAGAATAAGAAATAATCTTAAAATGAAAAGGAGAACATTACTCTTCATCATTTGATCTGGTTTCGACTTTCTACTTGTAATTTTTTTTTCATACTATCATCAATCCGTATATGAGAGGAGAGAAAGATGATTTGTTATTGAGATGAAAATAAACATAAGAAGTTAAAAAATATTAATAGTAAAATAATTACAATTTAAAAAATAAAAAATAACTTTAAAATGAAAAAATATGCAGACAAATATTACATTTTATCTTTTACCATTTGATTTCGTAGTCTTCTTTCATAGTACCATCTATGCGTGTACATAATTTTCAATATTGTAGAGTTGAAGACGAGAGAAGAGGAAGATTTTAATCTTCAAATGAGAAATTTTAAAAAAAATATAGAATGTGAGAAGTTAAAAAAAAAAGAATTTATTTTTGATATTTTTATATTTTTAAAAAAAATAAAATTAATAATAATAATAATTATATAAAAGATAGTATTATATAAATGATTTATAATGTATTATATTATTTAATTGTAATATTTTTCTATATTTATTTCTTTAATTAAGAATAAAATAAGAATAATTTACTTTAAATATGAGAATATATGATATATTACTATTAAAAAGGGAAATATATTTATATATTTTTTAAGTTTTAAATATAATTAAAAATAAAATAAAATATAAGATTTTCTTATAAAATTGAAGTATGGATTAAATAAAAGAATAATAATAATAATTGGAGAAGATGGAGTGAACGAGAAAGGTTAATTGGTAGTTTGAGAAAGAAGTAGTACAAAACGGTTTTCCCTGACAGCAGAGGTTACTGTGACTGGGCGTTGGAAGAACGCTTGGTCTGATAGCATCGCATATGCAGCGATTAAGGAGTTCAGTGTTTTCGGCGCCCAGCCTTAAGAAAAAGTATCTCATTTCACGGGCTGCCATTCAAGACACTTTTTTATCCACAAAGGTTTTCACTTTCTCTCTCTCTCTCTCTCTATCAATTCCCTTTTCTCGTCTCTTCTCACATGTTTGGGTGTTTTAGGATACGTTTGAGAGACATCGCGTGGTGTTCACTGTTGGAACTTCCATTGCTTCCGTTGCCACTGCTTGGTTCGGTCTGTCTTTTCTCTCTTCTCTTCTCTTCTCTTCTTTGCCTATTAACCACATTCAGTCAATTTTCAATTTACTCGATTTTTTTTGTTAATTTCGTAGGTTACACCTTGCGCCATTTACATGATACAAAAGTAGATCAAAGGCTTCAATCCATTGAAAATGCTGTATGTATATACATCTCTTTGCTTCTATTATTGCTTTTCCTTTATATCATGTGCTTCATCTTTAGATCATCTGCTCTGTTGTGTTTCCGTCAGATGAAAAGCAATTCCAATCTCCAACATACCGAAATCAAAGACATTGTCGCAGGTTCCGGAGCTTGTAGCATTCCTGCTTGTGTCGCCACTGCTGGAACCTCCTTGGTTATCGGGTTTGTTCACTCTCTCCTGCATCCATCTTTCATCCTTTTTAGCAATTTGACATTATTTCATTAGTGCAATCGTTGTGAAACACAAACTTACTTATGAGTATTGGGGGTTGAGAAATTTGTATAGTTAGTTCACCAAACATGAAAGATTGTAGCATGCCATGATGGTTATTATTTATTACCAGGATTGCCGAAAATTGTTTGTTTCATGTAATGCAACCAACCTCATTCTGTTGGAAAAGGGCTATGGTTGCTGTATAATTGTAATATTTTTATTATAAAATGCATAGATTAAGAAAAATTAATAATTATAAAAGGTTAATTGAGTAAGTTCTTGTTATTACACTAGAAAGTCCCACCCTTTCAGTCTTGATTCTTAATCTCTCGTTCAGATCATCGTGAATCTTTTTGTCCTGGAGTTTGCGTGGATTAAACTAGGTGAGGTTGATCGGTACTTAATTTTCCTAATAATCCAGTGATCTGGTTCAATTTTCCAACTAGCAATATGCGTGGGTTTTGACAAGTTTTACATTGACTGACAAAGGCTTAATAGTGAATTCTCTCCTTTTTTAGCTGGCCTGGGGCTGGCTATTCAAAACACTTGTATTATTTTGGCTCTTTACACACCAACAATTAATTCTATTGCCCCTGCATTCAGCAAGTTTTCTTCACATACCATGCTGCCGCCTTTGTCTACAAACCCCCTACCAATCTATCTATTTTGAGAATTTTCTTGGATTTCTTTTTTATGTACTGGGGAAACGTGGGACAGGACATTGGTTTGTGCTTAGATATAGAGGCACTGTGAGCAAGGTAAATACACTGTGAGGAGGAATGTGGATGACAATTTTCAATTCCATATACTAACATTTTCCTACACATAAATTTGATGCTTCTTAGCTTGAAGATCTCAAGCTTCTAAAATTTGAGGACGACAAAAATAATTAGGTGTGTTTTTGCAAATGGGGAAGGACTCTGGGAGTGGGAAGACAGCAGAGAGGGGGTGTCACTCTCAAACTCTTTCACATTCCATGTCATCATATCTCCGGGTTTTGTTTTGTCAAACTTAGATCATTCCTCCAATATGTATGCTTCTGAATTTGGAATATAGTACTGGCATGATGTCAAATTTATTGGATTACATCTTGGGGTTGATGTGCATGTTTGATATGGACAAGATGCCTCAGTTAAAATCACACAAAAAATGTTTTAATTGGTAAACGGGAATATTGCCATGTTATATGGCAAGATCTGTTTAATCATGCTGACAAGATCTTAGAGGTAAGACTATTGGATTTGACCTGTAGATTGATTGTATGCGTTGGTGTACATGTTTGACGTGAACCCATTTCCTCTCTTAATGTGTTGTTGCTTGTTTCATAAGCTATGTATTGACTTTTATTTTCTTTTGATATTTTGCAATAAGTGGATTTAAACATTTTAATTTTCTTTTAGTTTTAAGTTCTCATTTTTGCTGATACACAGGTATGCCTTAGGATGGAGAGGTGGAAGCTGGTATGCAACTAAGAAGTTCAGAAAGGAGCAAATGAAAATGCTAGGACAGATAACACCTAGAAGATGGCAATTGCTTGGGAAGATAAAATCTAAAGGGTTGCAATTCCAATTCCTTAGAAGGAACCTTACAAGATCCAAAGTGTCTGATACCACAGTCCAAACATCTGAATCAAGTATAAAGGATGCAGCCACCGCACATGTTATCAGAAAACCCAATTAGTATACTACTATAAAATGGTTCTTTAAGCAACAATATTGATAGAGAAAGCCCCAGATACCGGATTAGGCATTCAATTAGATAAATGAGTAGCAACGTGATCAACCAATTATCCTCAAATTTTGCACTGATATTTTATTTGGCCCCCCTTAACTTCATAAATTCTTCATCCTTGATGTGAAGACTGTTTTAGAAACTTGTGTTCTATTTTGATAGTTAAATTTATAATGGAGGAAATACGTATAGTTTAAGTTTGGTGGCTTGAAAATAGAACTCTCTCTGATGGACTTCAATTTAATAATTTTAGTAACAGAAATTTCCACCAACATATTTTCTAACGCTTGGTTTCCAATTTTACCTTTCCCGTTTAGTTGAATTCATGAAGATTTCATTAAGAGATTTAAACATTTAGTGAGAATATCTTGGTCACAAAATTAAAATATGCTCCTGTTAATCGAAATTAATTAGAAATTTTATTGATTTCATATCTCATTCAATGGTTCACTTTCATTATTTTTTACACCCATATAAGCAACCTTGTGAAGATTCAGCAGATTACAGGTTATGCATTTGAAGACTAAGAAAACACCCCCGAAGATGGTTGAACCAAATCCAAAGGGTTAAATGCAGAGAAATTATCTAACGTATTAATACCATTCCTACGTTGAGAATTATCGTTTTTAAAGATAAATAGTTAACACGGCTTTCAATGTTCTCAGTTCAAAATTGCGTCCAGAGGTAAGCTATTGATGTTTTATATATTATTTTATTTTAATTATTATGTTAGCAAATTCGCTTATCTACACTTAAAAGTTTTTAGTTATCTTTTCCTCTCCCAATCTTTTATTCCTTTCATTGTCCATTCAATAAACACACTTCACCTATGCATTAATCACGTTATGTCTACCCTTTTTAAATCAACATAATAGTTCACGAATAATCTTATTACCATCAAACTAACTATAGGTAATGATAAGAATTAAAAAAAAGACACTTATGTCAAAAATTTAAAACTAAAAATACCTTTTTAAGGTCTCGAAATATATGGATGCATGGATTAAAAATATATTTAAACTTTTATTTTAGTTATTAACTGTTTAGCAATACCTCCTCCTCGTTTCTTTAAAATTTTAAGATTAATAAACATAAATTAACAAATATTTAAGAAAAACAAAATATTAATCTATTTGGACTTAGATATCCTTACTTAATGCATTGATTTTTTATGCCTATATTGTTAGTAGTGTACAATAAATAAGGATGTAGTGAAAAAAACATTAATTCGTCAATTGTTGTAAGATAAAAAAAAGAAAGTTAAAACATCGAAAAAAACATGAGAAGGAGGTGGAATCTATTATTATAACTTCAGTTGTTGAATCCTCATTACTTACTCGAAAGGAATACTGATTCAGTTCTCACCCGTACCATAGTATCTTATTACTTATTGCATAACTGAAAGTTTGTATAACAGTATTATATACTTATTCATTTATATTTCAACTAAAATTTTAAATATTTTTCTTCTAATATGAAAAATATTGGATACTTATTAATTAAGTTAGTATGTTGATTTGGCCTAAGTGTGAATACATCTGTTAATTCCATGTGTAGTTTCCAATGCCTTGGAGGCGAGACCTGGTTTGGTTTGTGTACAAGACATAGAGTGAGGATTACATAATGTTTTGTTCTAAGCACATGTTTTGGCTTTTTATATGCGCCACATTGGTCTGGTCAGGAGTCACCTCTGCAGTGAAAAACCATCCACACATTTCTTGCAAAGGTAAAGAAGCGTGGCAACAAAGTCCAAAAATCCCTATAATTTAATAGTGGCTCCTTGGTAGACCCCACATATGTTTTTGTTTAAACCACTGTAGACAAAAAAGGTGGTTTAAAACCCCTCATGTGAATACCTTACAACTATTATTTTTTCCTGTTTTCTGCGTGTATAAATAATGTCTGGATTGGGAAGATTAATGTACCAGGAAACAGAACATGGCCAACACATCACTCTCAACAATCCTTCTGATTCTCTTCTGGGGTTTAACTCTTGCAACTGGGAGAAAAATCTCACCACTTAGCACTACTACTACAACATTGTCATCATCCCCCACTGATGGTATTTGCTCATCTATGGTGAAGACACAAGGCTATACTTGCGAAGAACACTTGGTATGTACTGTGCTTGCATCTGTTTCTGTTTCTGGTCAGAAATCAACAAGATTTAGAGCAGCTAGTAGCTACTAACTCGCTTATTATGTAATGTTTTAGGTGACAACACAAGATGGCTATATTCTTAACTTGGCAAGATTTAGAGTGGGAAAATTAAGGGGGCCACCTGTTCTTCTACAGCACGGGCTTTTCATGGTTACTAAAAGTTTCATAAGCAACTGTATATCATGGATTTTGTTGTTGATGTTGGCAATTAATGTGATGCTGTGGTTGCAGGATGGCATAACATGGTTATTACTACCTTCAAAGCAGTCTCTTGCATTTCTTTTGGCGGATAATGGGTTTGATGTTTGGATTGCTAACACACGTGGAACCAAATATAGCCGGCAACACACAACTTTACTCACTAATAGCTCGGTTAGTTTTGTCTGCTAAAATGTTAATGCATTTCTATGGGCAACAATTTGTTTGGTTCTATTGATTATATCAGTTTTATCCTTTAGGATTACTGGAATTGGTCATGGGATGAATTAGTTGCATATGATCTTCCAGCCACATTCAAGTATGTGCATGATCTAACTGAACAAAAACTGCACTATGTTGGTCACTCACAGGTGAATGTCACGTTCTACACATCCTATTCTTGTCTTTGACCTCTTTAGTTTGATGCTGACTGCATATTGTTGAATTGCTTTGTAGGGAACTTTGATTGCATTGGCTGCTTTTTCCCAAGATCAGTTACTGAACATATTGAGATCAGCTGCCTTGCTTAGCCCAATTGCTTATGCTGGTCAGATGACTTCACCCCTAGCTAAAAACGCAGCTGAAAACTTCATTGCAGAGGTATTAGTTATAAAAATGCTTTTATTGTTTGCCAAAAGAAAAAATTCTTTTTAAAATTCAAAAGATTGACACTGAAAATCTGTGTTTTCCTCTTTACAGTCACTGTACAATTTTGGAATCTTTGAATTTAATATGAGAGGGTAAGTAACTCTTGTTATCTATCATTCATAGTCATTCATTTCTTTGCACTATGGCTAAGAATAAGAAGGATTCAGTGTTGCTTCCTCATAGTTCAAACTTTAATGTTGTAAGAAAATAATATTCAGACATTTTTCAAATTCTTAGTGGGTAGAATAAGATTGGATCCATAACTCATCCTGAGGTGAAATTCTGTTTTCCATTGAATGTAAAGTTTAACTATAATTTAAGAAACCACAAATTTTATCCTCCGAAGTTATATGCATCCTCACATTAGTCTGTTTGTCACCACTTTATCCCTTCAAAGATTTTATATCTGAAATATTTCTTCAAATGTTTAATCTATCACCAAATTTAACCCTAAATAGTTTACTTTCACCAATTTATTTCGTCAAAAGGACCGATATGCTGATATTTTAAATCTCTGATTGATTAATTTGGTGACTGATTAAATATTTAGAGAATTAGTTTAGTGACAAAATCTTTGCAGGACTAATTCCGCAATGTTTTAAATTTTTGAGGAACTAATTTGGTAACAAAAGGTTTTGTAAGACATGATAATACAGGTAACTTTGGAGAATGAAATTGAGAAGTAAGTTAGTGTATGACCAATCTTGTGAATCCAATCGTATGAAGATTTATACCACTTCATTTTTCTCATGTTTGAATAGGGTCTCTGTTATAAAGTTTCTAAAGGACTTGTGCAATAACACAGGCATTGACTGCACCAACTTGTTGACCTCTTTCACAGGTTGCATTCATGTTCTTATTCAGCTATTATACAACCACTAAAACTAACACATAGTTTTCTTCATTGACAACACTGTTATGCTTTCAGGCCCAAATTGCTGCCTTAACCCTTCCATTGTAAATGTTTTTTTGGATCACGAGCCTCAGTCAACAGCAACAAAGAACATGATCCATCTATCTCAGAGTAAGTGGTTCTGTTTTCCTAATTTAGATATCATACAGACACCAATATATCCTATACGTCACGATAAAAAGGAAGCATGTACTATTAGCATAGATTTTGAAAATTTAACTGGAATCAGCTGTTAATAAGAGGAAAATTTTTCTTTCATATGAGGGGTTATGAATCTTATTCATATATGAATATCAGTGATCAGAGAAGGAACCACTTCAATGTTTGATTACCAGAATCAAGATGAGAACATAAAACACTATGGACAACCCACTCCTCCAGCATATGACATGACAAGAATTCCTAATGAGCTTCCTCTATTCCTTAGTTATGGAGGGGCTGATGCTCTTTCTGATGTTAAGGATGTACAACGTCTGTTAGAAATTCTTAAAGATCATCACGCAGATAAGCTTGTGGTGCAGTACAGAAATGATTATGCACATGCAGATTATGTTATGGGTGAAAATGCTTATCGAGATGTCTATGAACCTCTTATATCTTTCTTTAGGCTTCAGTGATATCTAGTGAATAATACGTCGTATAGAATTTGATCATTACCTGTCTCTAATCATAGAATTGAATAGCACAGAAATGTCACTATACTTTTACAGAGATGATATTATTAAAGAAAATTCCTGTAATCTTACTTTAGTATGTTATAAAAAAGGGATGGTTTTTTTATATATATACTTATAATCATGATTTTACAGTATTGAGCAGATTCTACTCCCTCTCTTAGTATTTTCCTGTGAAGCAATTTTAACAATTCTTGAATGTAGCTTCACAAGATACATCCAGACTATGTATGGACTTTTAGAAAAACCACAAATAATTGATTTGTGATCATTAAACTTTAATTAAAAATAAGTCTTTGAGAATGAATTTCTCATATGCAATAACTCAAAGAAAATGTAAGAAAAAAAAAAGTGATGGTTCAGAAGCTTGGAACACCAGGTTGTTAGTGGGCCCAGGATAGCAGCAGCCCGTTATCCCTCCACTGTTAAAGAGTAGGAGGTGTTCGCTGCTCTGTGAAACCAGCCTCACGCTGTGCCCTCCATTTTAGTAACCAGGAGACCTAAGCTTAAGCCCAAATCCCATGGTCCAGCTCTTAACTTGGAGTGGGCAGGCCAGCAGATAATGCATCCTCAACCCAACCTAGCATAGCCCAAACATTGTCCCATCTCTTTAATGCCCCTATTCAGGTTACAAGCTAGCATTACCCAGCCCGGCAAGCTGACACAAATGTCAGACGTTTATAAAGAATGATTCTTAAGTAAACCTCTTTGATGTGGGACTTCTCTCAGCATGAGGTGAGGGCATTTTAAGGTGGAACATAAGTGTTTTTCTTGAATTGAATCTACTCAAGGTCACTAGTAAGAAAGATGTGAAACAAAACAAAAATTCCAAAGGGCACTTGACTTGGTCTTAGTTCAAGATACAGAACATTATGGTTTATAAGCATGCTTGAAGAGGGGAGGGGAGATTAACAATCTTACACATGACATCAATGTTTACAAATTTTGTTCTAATCAATGTTTGCTGTCATTTGAAATTAAATGTTTGCTCACTAAATGAATTATAATTACAATGGTATTAAAACTAACTATAATTTAAGCGATTAGTGCTATTGGCATTGCTCACTATGAATTGAACTCTGTAATTTATAGAAAACAAATTTGTATCGTCTCCAATATCATTGAAGATATGATATTATCCATGACATAAAAACGTGAGTAGTGCTTCAAGTTCAAACTACTCATGACAAAGTTAAGCTGCACCAGTTCTGTGTTGTTAAGAAATCTGACAATCCTCGTGTTGAATATGTGAAAATATTGTCTATCACTGCAAATGTTGTCTGAATTTATAAACCCCCACAGTGTTTCTTAATAATAAAAGAAAGCACAAGGCACGAGTCTATATTTAGTCAATTTATCAGTAACATATCATTATTAATGGCATACACATACACTTATATATAAGCTTTAGCATACACTAAAGGTTATATCAATACTATGGAAAAGTCCTTAGCAACACAATGGACAAGAGTGGTCAATCTCAAATCAAAGTTGGGATAACCATAAACTTGTTACTAAAGTTTATCATTCAAAGTACATGAATAAATAAAACTAAAACAAAAACAAAAAGGCTCTTTTATATATTCACAGCAAAACAAACACTTTTGTCCTATAAATAAGACTGATAGTTTAATGTTAATGTAATGGATTTATTTTATTATTAGACAATTTTTATTTTTATCTATGAATTTGACTAAGTGTAAAATTTAATAGATACATAACTATTATAAGTTTTGAAAAACCTGCAAGATAACATTAGTGGCTGTCTTTAATGGTTTTCTTTTCTTATCATGTATTAAAAATCTTCAAATTCATGGTTGTTTTTTAGTTTGGAAATTGATCCATACAATGCAACATGGCTATACATTCTAGATAAGTGCTATCTAACCTTTTTTTAATGATTTGTGATGTTATTAACTGTCATGGCAAATAATGATAAGAAAATTGTTAGTCCAGTGTGAATATATAGACAGATTGAAAAAACACATATAAAAGGTCATGTGTCAAGAAATAGTAGAAATGTAATTTTGTTAGTCTAAAAAATTATAATTTATATATAGTATATAATATAGCATTCATATTTTTTTTTAATATTTTAAGATCTTTTTTATCACAATCTATGTCTCACATAATAGTGATAGAATCTCACAAAAATGTTACTCAAATATAGAAGAGATTATAAATCTCAATCTCACTAAAACGTTCACTCAAATACGAATAAAAACACTAATTAAAAATAATTTTTTAAAAAAATATATAGAATCAAAATATGTATTTTTTACGTGAATTAGAAACATATTTAACGGAAAATATTCAGTTGTTTTATAACTAAAAGCAACACGATTCTACATATTTATTCAATTTGAATGTGTATTATTTATTTATGTATAACAAATATATTAGATTGACACATATTTTTCTCGAAGTTCTCTAAGATGGAGCTCATGGATGAAACTGAATTCAAGTTATATAAATTTAATTAACAAAATAATCCATTAAAATCAGTGTAATTTTGAATATTAAATAGTTTTTTAAATTTTAGTTGAATACTATTTAACTTTGTTGCTATTTTACAAAAATTATAGTATTGATGAAATACTTTAAGCTTTTTTCAATGTTTAAAATTCTTTACGCAATACAAGCGTATTGTTTTGTAAAAAAATATTCTAAAATATGTTAAAATTTAAATTGAACACAGTTCCCGATTGCAAAGATTTGTTTTTTTATATTATAATTATGCTAATATATTATCAAATTATATTTATTTTTCTGTCTAAAATAATTTACTTTTATTATAAGAAATAATTTTTTAACATCAATCAAATTATTTATTTTTTACTTTCAAATGTGTAATAAAAAAGAAAAATTGTTTCCCAAAATGAGTGTCTGACGTGTAAGTATATAATTGGAGGACACACGTAGCAATAGAAAGTGCTCGAACAGACAAAACAAACAAAGAAGGGTTCTTCCTTCCCTGTGCAGATTCAGAGTTCGTTGAGTGAGAGAAAGACAATGCCAATGTCTCAATTTGGAAAACCATTTTTCGTTTCGTTTCCTCTTTTGCTAATCATCTTCAACCTCGCCCCTTCCTATGCACTCTATGGAGCATCCTCACCCGTGCTTCAACTCACTCCCTCCAACTTCAAGTCCAAGGTGAATCATGTTTAAATCTTGAACCCTTTCCCCAGTGCCCATTCCGTGATCTCACTCTATTTGCCACTTTTTTAAAATGGGTATTTCGTAGAAACGTTAAATTTTGCATCTTTGCTCTTGACATCCATCAGGGCACGTAGATAGATGTTTGTGGTGTTGTGATGTGGTTGTAGTTTTGATGGCTGAAATCAAGGTCCATGGCAGGTTCTGAATTCAAATGGAGTTGTTCTTGTTGAATTCTTTGCTCCATGGTGTGGACACTGTAAGGCTTTGACTCCTGTATGGGAGAAAGCAGCTACTGTGTTGAAGGGTGTGGTTACTGTGGCAGCACTTGATGCGGATGCTCACTCGTCTTTGGCTCAGGTTGTGTATTGTTCATTTCTTTATTAATGAAATGTTGAAATATGTTAAATGAAGACTATGCTGCTAGTGTTCTTTGGTTCTTGCAATCAGCCTTTCTGGAAGATGCTTTATCATAGGCTTGACTTTTATGTGTAATGTACACTGGAATTTCCCTTACGTGGATCATGTATGATGCGAAACACATCTTGTTATGCATAATTATTTGAGCTCTTGGAACTGTTTCAAACAATTGAATGTGATTATTTGAATTTGATCTAATCAGTTGGACCATTTTGGATGACTTGTTTGTTTTATGGAATATCAACATGCAAGATAAATTGTATGTGTAAAGTTTTCCCTTGCTATTGGATCTAGCCCCACTCTCTTTTTGTGTAAAGCAACCAAAGAATATAGTACCTGTACAAGATAGAATATCTCTTTAGAGATTCTTTCTTTTCCTGTTGCTTCATAATATCAGTCATCTATGCATGATATTCATTTAGTCGTAGATTTTCAGTTATGAGTTACATCTTTGCTTGCGCACATGTGTGTGCATGGTTTTTTCTTGATTCGCCACAGGAATATGGAATTAGAGGATTTCCAACTATAAAAGTCTTTGCTCCTGGAAAGCCACCGGTTGATTACCAAGGAGCCAGAGATGTCAAACCAATTGCTGAATTTGCACTTCAACAGGTTCGTTGGAATGTTGATCTCCCCCACCCCCCGTCCCCAAACAGTTTCTTAATGTAATATTTCTGGTGTTGTATGAGAAGTGTTATTGCTTATGGCATGTATAGAGTGGATAGATCTCCTCTTCTATAACAAACAAAACAATTTCTTGTATTTCTTTTAAAAATTGAATGACTGCAAAGTAAATGAGATTCTGATTAAAAATTTAAAAGCAAAATTCATTTTACACACCACTTTGTAGTGTAGAAAACCTAAGCAGAGAAAGGATTTGAATGTATTGGGATTAGGGTGAGCATTGTGTGACTACTAGTAAGTACAGATCTATATAAAAAAACCACTCGTTTAGGTTAGTGTTAATTCATGATTTGCGTGTTTTATTGACTGGTGTTTGATAAATGAGTCATAATTGGCAGACTATCACAAGCAAATTCACCAGTTAATTTGTGATTTGTTACACATTTTCTCGTGTTTCAAATATGCCACATTTTTTTAAAAAGAATTCCAGTAAATAGTATACCTTTACTCCAAAGTATTGCCTCCTTATATTATATTTTTTGTACAGGTAAAGGCTCTTTTGAAGGAGCGGTTAAATGGAAAAACAACAGGGGGTTCAAATGAAAAGACAGAAACCAGTTCTTCAGTAGAATTAAACTCTGGAAACTTTGATGAATTGGTCATCAAAAGCAAAGAACTCTGGATTGTGGAATTTTTCGCACCTTGGTAAGTGCTGCCTGTGTTTTGAAATCTAATTTTGGATAACGTGATCTACTATTAACTGACTGAACCTAAAAGTATTCCTATTTCAGATGTATAGCTCTAATAACATTTATCCTCTTTTATTTCCCAAAGGTGTGGCCATTGTAAAAAATTAGCTCCTGAGTGGAAGAAAGCATCCAATAATTTGAAAGGAAAGGTTAAACTCGGCCATGTTGACTGTGATGCGGAAAAGGTAACCTTGTACATCTAAATAATTTATAAGAACTAGTCAAAACTACTATGCCTGTGAAGATTGTAACTGCATGTCTTTTTAATTTATTTATTCGTACTTGTTAAGGGTAAGAATCTTATTGCTGTCTTATTTTGTAATGTCTTATTATCCCGTCCTTTAGTTTAAATTATTCTAACAGGAAAAAATTGTTACCAGTCTCTAATGAGCAGGTTCAAAGTCCAAGGATTCCCAACAATCTTGGTATTTGGTGCTGATAAAGATAGTCCTATTCCTTATGAAGGCGCGAGAACTGCCGCAGCTATTGAATCATTTGCATTAGAGCAGCTGGAAACAAATGTTGCTCCTCCAGAAGTGACAGAGCTACACAGTCCAGTAAGCATTTTCTCTCCTACCTACTTAATTGTGCATTGGTTTGAAAGAGAGGATAATAAGATAACGGATCTTGCTAGGGAAGAGTGCCCTAAGGGCACGGATTATGAAACATTTAATATATAATATATAATATATACATGTGTGTGTGTATTCTATTAAATGATTTCAATTATTCACAAAAACATCTATTAAATGATAATTAACATGAAACTTCTCTATAGGATGTTTTGGAAGAGAAATGTGGTACTGCCGCAATTTGTTTTGTTGCCTTCCTTCCTGACATTTTGGATTCCAAGGCTGAGGGGAGAAACAGATATCTTCAGCAGTTATTATCAGTTGCAGAGAAGTTTAAAAGAAGTCCATACAGGCAAGTAAAAAAAATCATTTTGCTTAGATTCCATACTTTAATGTCACTTTACTCGTTAATCTCTCCATATCGAAAATTGTTTGATTCTCTCAGTGTTGCAAATACTTTATTTATGTGTATTTTTAATAAATCTTTGTTGGCAAAATCATAACAATGTTTTAATTGAAATTGTGTCTTTGAGCACAGCTATGTCTGGGTAGCTGCAGGGAAGCAGCTGGATCTTGAGAAGAACGTGGGTGTTGGTGGATATGGTTATCCAGCTTTAGTAGCCCTAAACCTTAAGAAAGCTGTTTATGCTCCTCTCAAGAGTGCTTTTGAACTTGACCAAATTATGTAAGTTTACTCCTTTCTAACTTTATGCTACTAAACAAACTGTTGAGATGAACAAGCTCTTAAACATTAGCTATCTATTTTCTGCAGAGAATTTGTTAAAGATGCCGGACGTGGAGGCAAAGGGAATTTGCCCCTGCAAAGCACTCCGACCATTGTAAAGACAGAACCATGGGATGGAAAAGATGGAGAAATAATTGAGGAGGATGAATTTTCTCTTGAAGAACTAATGGGGGAAGATGCTTCAAGCAAGGATGAGCTATGATCAATTGAGAAGGAAATTATAGCAAATTAAAGTTTCAACCACCGATTTTTACGTTACAAGCAATATGTTTCTCATGATGATTGTGATCACTGTTCTGTTTTTCCATGTTCCAAGTTAAAGACCAGTCTAGTGATGTGTGATCTTCTGAGGATTTTGAAATATGTCATTCAGTGGTACTCATATTTATCTAGGAAAATGTTAGCTCTTTTCGATATTTATTATAAAGAGGAGTTTTAACAATATTTTTTTATACTCTATGTTTGATATAAAGCAAAAAAATGTAATAGAAAAATCAAATACTAACTCTCACAATCTTAACTTCATAAATATCTAATATCTTTCTGTTTATATAAACAATATTTTAAAAACTGAAATTGTCTATACTTGTACGTGGAAATCAGTTGTTAGTACTAGTATAGTTGTTTAGAACTATCACTTTTACCTCTCTATCTGACAGCAGTAACATTTACATTCTGCTGTATATTTAGTTAGATCTAACCTGCTCCAGTAGCCTATGTAATAGGCATCTCGCCCAGACATTTTCAGATTTCAGTTATACAATCTTCCTCAGTTTCATTTCTCTGTTTTCTCTGTTACATCGCGGATACAATTTCCCTCCTTGCATTCCCCACTGAAATCTATCACGTAGTTTTATGAATAGATTTTAACTTTAACCAAGGTTAATTTTAATGAATAATTGTCTCTTATCATTAACCAAATATAGGTTAGATGTAGCTTTCAGGCTAGATGAAAAAACTTCCTTTGTTAAACCTCCAACCCTAGGTTACACGACTTATTAATCTTAACATTAGGGTATTGATACTAACAATAATAGCCAAATTCAACTAGCGAGTAATTTATAGAGCTTTGGACTAAATTTAAATAAAATCAACAAATCATTTCTATTACATTAAGGTGGATACAATCCAATAGTTGCATGACCACCATGTTGGTAATTGCACACTATTTATGACGTAATAATGCGAATCAAAACACTAGGAAAAATAAATTCTATTTCTGACATTTGAGCGATAATCGTTTTATCAATATGCACCTAAAAATGGTCTCACTGAATCTATCTCGCAGTAGTAGCATTACATGCATATATCTACATTGGATTCATATCTGTCTGTTGATAAACAATTAGGGTGCTCAACAGTAGAAACGAGGCAAAAGTCTGCACAACCCCACTCTACATTATGCTTTAAACGGAAAAGGAAGAAAAATGTAAAAAAAAAATTCTATCACTTGTACAGCATAGACTTGTGTCAAAATCTTCATCGGGAAGCGCTCCTCATAAGAATTTTACAGCACGAATCTGCTTCAACTGCACTTTCTGCTACCCGTAGTATTTGGAGTGGCAGCTCAAACTCTCGCATGCCTTTTGCAGAGGTGTTCGATCATCTCTAAATCTCAAACTCCAGTGTGCTCTTCGTGATTTATAAATTCCGTACGAAGTTAGTTGAATCCTAAAAGCTCGCATTTTGTATCCTCCATAAACAAGCTTTTCTTAAAGGTGAGTCTGTAAATATAGCTTTTATGAAATCGCCCACCTACCAGAAAGGTAAAAAATCAACGTGTAAGACAAAGGAACAAGACAAAGGGAAAGATATCAGATCAGGCCATTTAACATATATTGGTGAGTCACATGAAACAACCCACTCAAACATGTTTCCATTTCCTATAATAGCAATTTGATTCACAGTTTTCTCTCTCTAAGAAAAGGAGTATTTGATATGGCAAGAGGGAAAAAAATTCAACTACAGGAAAATAAAGAATTGGTAAAATAAAGAGTCTTATCAAATGCATATATATACACAGTGATCTCTGGGTGACAAATGGGATAAAGCTTATCTAAGATGAGAATGTATTTAAAGTAAGCCTGGTTGTATTCGTCCTTTAATTTTAGTAAGTCAACATCGTGATTCACTTTAAATTAAATGAATATTAGAACTTTAGAGGTGCCTCGTCCAAACAAAAGGAGGTTTGAAGTTTAATTTGGAACCCAAAAACATCTTTCAGCATTCTCCATTTCGATTGAAGAAGCATTGACATAAAATCACAATCCAAGATCAGTTTTTAAAAATAATTAACAGAGACGAAGGAAATAAAATGTATTGTCCCTAGAAGGCCAACAAATAAAGACATCAATTATCAAATAATACCTCAGTTATTGTAAAGCCACAAGAGAGCAATTCTTTACTCTCCCAAGATTCTGTAATGGATTTTAAAGGCATATCTAATAATTCTGAGGCAAAAGAAAGATGAAGAAGTTAGCTGCCAACAGATAATAAGCCGATGACAATTCAATCTGTCTTATAAGGAAATAATTGAGAAGATTCTACATCATACCTGATAGTTTCCGGATTTTACGCAAGGATGGGATTAAATCTTCAAGAGATTGTGCAGGGAACTCTTGCAAAGTCTGCTCTCCGTGGGCCAAAGACTCAAATAATGATGATAGGTTTTCCAGCATTAAATGAACAAGTCTTTGTAGCTGAAAATATGAATGAAATAATGCTTAAGACGAACTAATGAAATACAACGGTGCAACTACAAGCATTAATTAGTGGACTTATGGTATAAATTCTACCTGTAAAGTCTCCTCTGCAGCTATGTCGTCTAACAGAAGTATATCTCTAGCAATTCTTGAGAAAACTGACTCTAAGACAGTACACATGCTTTTCCTGTAGGTAGAAGGCAGCAAAAGTGGCTCCCATATGATATGTACTTTTTCCAGAATGAAAACAACCTAATCAAGTACACTCAGTATCATGCCATATGTGAAACTAAAAAGACATCAACTAATACAAGAAATCCATGGTAACAAATCCACCCCACCCCAAGCGTTGGAAACGGGAGGAAAAAGGGAAAAAAAAGGAAATAAGGTATAATAAATGGTTAAGTATTGTAGACAGACACATTATGAAGACAAGGAAATTACCTGGTCTATGCTAAATTTAGCTGACTCAAATTGTTTCATCTGATGAGTATTCTGAAATCCATCAGCACCATCTATAGCCTATAAACACAGGCAAATATGGGGAAGCACCAGGTTAGTAAGGTAAGTGTCAATTAAATCACTACATGCTTCAAGCATTTTTATAATAATAGTACCTCCTTCAAATTATAAATAACAAGGTGAACTTGTCTCTGCAGTATTTCTTCTGCCAACAGCTGAAACCTCGGAGCCAAATCAACAAACACAGCATGCTCCTTAATGGAACTTGGAAAGTCTGTTCGATACTGAGAAAAGCATCCAAATGCATGAGGAGCCAAGGAAAAACAATAAACATATAAAATTGAGCAGGTTTACATGGTATGTTTGCCTTGAATTTTTCATTTGAGACGTTAGAGTTATGTTTTAAGAAAACACTACAAACTAAAATTAAAATAAAAACTGATTTTTTGGTTAAAAATAGCAAGTTACTTAAATATAGCGAATTTACTTCATCCTTAGCTATTAAAGGTGTTTACCTCGAAGGCAAACCCAAGTATCTCCTGGGAGAGATAAAGACAGTCATTATGCAACAGAACAGCTACTTGATTAATGCCATTGAGCTGCCTCTCTAGCTTCACAAATCAAAAGCAAAAGCTATTAGTGTAAGATGAAAGTATACACAGACAACAACTAACACCCAAATAGAGTGGTAACCTTGACATGGACAACAGCTACATAAAGAAGATATATTCTCCACATAAGTATAGGATGCAAATTATAGGGTATCTCATTGAAAGATCAGGAAAGGTATACGTATCAGTAAAAAGGGCATTACTCTAGAATTAATAGTGATATTGACAATAAACATGCATTCCTTCATTAGATTCACTCATAAATTTACTCCATGAAAGAAATACTAAAAATGTAATGTCACTGCTATACGGACTAACCTTGACAGGGACAACTACTTCATAAAGGAGTACAGCATCTCTAGCTGTCTGATAAAATTCCAAAGCAACTCTTGTAGATGATAGGCAAACATCCTGTACAATTTTCCAATTGCACACATCAGCTTCACTACTAATATAAAAATTCTGGAAGTAAATAAACTGAAAAACTTTAAGCTAATGTTAACTAAATTAAGGGTATTGGTACAGTTCAATAATCAAGCAATTATCACTATAGTATTAGTAACATGAAAGAAGAAAAAACAATGCACTTTGATCAACATGTTCACAAATAAAATCATTTTTAGTCTAGACAATGTAACTTCAATGCTATAAACAACATCAACAATAGCTTTATCTCACTAGGTGAGTTTGGCTAATAAATTACATTATGACATTTGGCTTGGTTAAAAACTAAATTCTCAAGAATGTTATTCATCCATTGCATTTAATAATTTTTCCCAATGTCTACCTACTTCATAGGACTAAAATCCATGCTATCTATACTCTTAATTGGTGCCTCCAGTGGCCTTCTTACTTTAACCATTTTTCTGACATCTTTTACTTAGAAGTCACACCAATATCTCCTTATATAATCAGTCTGTATCCTGTCCTTTTCTCTGTGATCATACATTCATCTTAACATTCTTATTTTAGTTACTCCCACTTTTTGCAGGTATCCCTTTAAAGATAAACACTCAGAATATAGTTGGTCAGCAATATGACCAAACTTCCCTTTCAGCTTGACACAATAAACCCACCCTTGGCTTCTAGTCAGAAGTCACACCAATATCTTCTTATATAATCATTCTGTATCCTGTCCTTTTCTATGTGATCATACATCCATCTTACCATTCTTATTTCAGTTACTCCCACTTTAATAGTTATCCCTTTAAAGCCAAACACTCATAGAATATAGTTGGTCAGCAGTATGACAAAAACTTTCCTTTGAGCTAGATAGGTATTTTAACTAATAAAACCACCCCTTATGCCTTTCTTCATTTTAACCACTCAACTTGAATGTTGTACGTGACATCTAATTTCCCCATCATTTCGTCATAGTCATCCTACATATTTAATCTTACAAACCTGTGGTATAACATCTTTTTCAATTAATACACCCAAGTCATTTCCTCTTTGTAGTCACAAACAACCCCCTAATGTATTTTTCCATTTTAAGCACCTAGCTAGTATAGTGTGGCATCCTCAGTGAATTCCACACCATTTTGTAATATTGCTCCCTTATATTTCAATTTAGAAACTGTTAAACTATGAGAGACATTGATCTCTAAATGTGTATTTCTGAAACAACATGGATGCTTTATTTATATTGAGCAAGCAGAATCAATAAAATAGAGAAGATTTGATATCCTCTACTAATAAATATATGATACACGAATAAATAAATAAAATATTCCTAATAATACATGTGTAATCTAGATATTCCTAATTGTATAAAATCTGCTCTTTATTTCTATATTTATAACAGAAACCAGTGATATTACATCATCTATCCAACTTTTACCTCCAAATTATTTTCCTTGTTTCTTACTAAAACTGCAATACATATACTCCGTATTAATCTTACTCAAAGCAAAAAAACCCTCTGGTTCCAATATTTGACTTCAAAGCTCAAGTTTAGAGTTAATCCTTTTCATATTATCTATAAAAAACTTGTATTTAGGGATAAAATTGTACATCTGTAGTAAGCAAACTTGTGATATTTAAATCTCCTCACTTTAGGGATCAATGTGCTAATCCAACCAGAAAAAGACAATGTATTATCATTTTTCCACTCCTTTCTCCAACACTCTATAAGTATCTTCAGTCTCCAATTTTTTCTGTTCAGACTGCAGTTCCTGTAGTGTTGTCACACAGCTGCTCCCCTGGCCTCCATTCAATTGGACTATTTTATTTTTATACTTCACCCAACCATAATAAATTTTCTGTTTTGAAAACTATATACAATACTCACATTGCACATTAAATATAAATCCTAGGTCAGTCAATGTGATTATCTATCATTTAACCAATCAATCCAAATCTATACCTCCACAAAAATAATGCTTTAAAGAATTTCCCAAAGTGACAATGCCTAATAAGATGACATCAATGCAGGTTAATAGATGAGTTATTGAGGTGAATAATATGGTCAGCAGAGGTCCTAGTTTCAAGCTACTGGACGAACACAATGTTAGAACAGTTTTGCTGAAATCCAATAGTTATGAAAATATTACAGCATCAACCTTAACTATCTTAACTATATGCATTTCACAGGTGTTTGTCAGTGAGATGTGATCAATTCTAGATCCCTGTTCTCTAAGTATTTTAAAACAGGTTAGAACTATGGGGGAAAGGGGGAGTTTATCCTTTTGTATACTATGCCTTCAATTTATCAGCTGTATAACAAAAGCAGTAATTCTTAAAATTTGGGACATATTGAAAAGGACCTCTATAGGAAATAGCTCAATCATGATAGAGCTGGCGAAAACCAGTGTACATCCAGTGATTGAAACGGTATATACAATAACAGAGTTTATATTTCAAATAAAATATGCTGTGCATAGAGTCATTGGATATTTTTTATTTTATGGATGGTATACCTGCAGTGTCTGATGAATTAGCCCCATCAATTGTTTGGCTGCTTTGGATACTAGACACCTCTCTGATAAGAAAAGTAAATCTACCACATGGCTGGATGACTGGACAGATGTTTTATCATTCTTCCAAATAGAGCCATCCCTTGTATACTCCTGCAGCAACATTCTTCATAAGATATTACAGAACAAAATAGCAAAAAAGAATTTTTCCAGTCCGGAAACTCACTTGAGGAATTGAAAAGTCACATTCTAGAAGCAGATTTCTAGCTTTAGCCAAGATCTCAGTCTTTTTCTTAAATGCAAAGTGAACCTCAACATTTTCAGCAAAATTGCTCAGCCTGTTATCATTGTCACATGAAATGTATGAAAGTTCTTTCAAAGCTGCCTCAAATTCAGATGTACGTCTGATGATCTTCTGAAAGTCAGGAAGTTTTGATGCATCTGTTGGGACAACCTGAAATCAGACATCTTGAGTGACTATCTGCAAATTATTAAAGACACACTTCCTCTCTGGCTTTCAAACACTACAACTAACCACAAAATAATTATTCTAGATCAGAAGATAGAAAAGGATTGGTATAATCTTATTTTTGTTCTTAAGGATGATATAGGTCATGTGCACTTGCATATTACAAGGTAATAGCAGCATTCAATTCAATTTCATTTGAAATCAATAAAATGGTATTTATATGAATACACATCCTTGAACTTGCTTAATGCTTGGATATGGTCTTTGATCAATCAAGTTTCTAACAGCGTAGGGCTGAAGGACAAACCTTTGAGAGAAAACTAGATATTATTAGCTCTGATATCCTTGGCCATGTCAACCGTCCAAAACATCGCATCCAAGAACTTTTCTGGAGGCAAATACTTTTGTAAATAAATTTGATAAATAGCAAAATCCCTGAATAGAGAAACTCTCCATCTAAAAGTTCAAACTGCAAAACGAAAATAAGGTATTAGAAATAGCAGTTAAATGAAAATGCTTCCTGATTTGATCAATAAAAATTAGATTAAAAAATTGAGAATGCTGTCCATGAATAAACCAATAACACAGGCAGGCAAGCAACAACATGCCCTGCCAAAGGTGCAGGTGGTATCTCTGGCATGGAATGGCAAAGTGCGAGTAATACAATCGATTCTATGACCCTAACACATCACACTCACCTTAATATCTGGTGATGCAACTATCTTGAGGACAGCTGATTCTAGATGCAATTCCTCTAGAAATGAAAGAGGTCGTCCATGATTTACAAAAGGTGTAATAACATACTTGATCATCAAATCAGCAACTTTAGCAAGCCCATACTCTAGAATACTAACAACCTAAAAGTGAAACAAATCAGAGGAAGAACAAATAAATTCAACTGACTTTACGATGGCACAATATGAACACAATAGAACATCCCAAATAGAGAGTTAAAATTATAATGAATTAACTTACATCCATTGCCTCCAGAACTGTTTGTAACTGAATCCCGTTCACATTCTCAACTTCTAAATGATACTTGACTTCAACTTGATTCAAGTCCCCATCAAATCGTACAGCTTTTTCCATATATTTCACAAGGACCTCTTGAATCTACAAACCCAAATCGAATTCCTCTAAAAACAATCACAAACTCAATAAAAATCACAAACTATCCAACCATCATTACTACAGCACAGATCACACAAATTGATTATATTGTCAAATATATCAATGAAAATATAACTCAGCTATCATCTTCAAAGCAAGTATGAGCTAGTCATCTGGGGAAAATACATTAAAGTATTACCATCACTGTGTTTAGTTGAAAATTTTCCTAGTAAAATATACTTGGCATACTCAAACTTCATATCTGAATTCCAAGACCAATGGTAACCATACTGCATCTTGTATTTGTTTGGGAGGCAATATGGAGAGCAAATAATGTATAAAGCCATGAATCTTGTATTTGTTTACTGCACATTCCCCTAGACCAACCCTGATTTCCATTATTTTCACAGTAGATTGTCAATGCAATTCAAATCACCACATATAAAAACCTATTTCATTTTTCCACGTACTGAAAGGCTTCAACTCAATTGGCACACATAAATACATTCAAAGCACCAAATTGATGTATTAACACATAACCATAAACCTAATGCACCAAACCAAGCCACAAAAAATTGCAAAGAGAAAGCAGAGCAGTACCTCTTCAAAGCACTGAGACCACTCCTTCCTCAACAAGCCATACACCAAGGGCTCCCTATCATCCTCATCACCAATCCTCAACGCCACTTTCAACTCCTTCAACCCCTGTGCTGCGAATTCGAACCTTCCACTCCTCAACGCTTTTTTCACACTCTCCAAACTCTGGTTCAACGCCACAACGGTTCCAACCAACCCTAGGAGTTCCTTCTTCACCTTTAGCTCCTCTTTCTTCGCCTTCATCTCCGACACAACCTCCCGCACCTCGGCATCGATCGGTCGATCGGAGAGGAGTCGGATGATGGCGGCGACGTCGTCGGAGACCTCGCGCGTCTGCGAAACGGCATCATTGCAGAGGGAGAAGAGGCTTGCGAAGTCTTCGCGGTGCGAGAGGAGGTAGGACTGGACCTGCGAGCGGATCTGGAGGGACTGCGACTCGAGGCGCTGGATGAGGAGGTGCAGATCGGGCGCCGAGAGAGGGGAGGTCGGGTCCGAGAGGTCCTGCGCGGAGAGAAGGTCGCGGACGTTTATCCTGTCGAACAGAGACTCCATCGACGGCGATCGCCCGGTGGCGAAGACGGCCGAGACTGCTAACGTGCGCTTGGACTGTGTGTTTGTGTGGGGGGTGTTGGCGTAATGGGTGCGTTTGGACTTGATGGACTTTTGGTTTTGGTTCTGCGTGACTCGTTGCGACCCAACCACGCCGGCCCAGTTAGTGGAGCAAGAATTCAAGATAAGCCCACTTAGTGGAGCAATTCAAGATAAGCCCAAACTTTGCATTTAGTAGAACATTAATTTAAATCTCTCATATTTTTATGCTACGAGTGTGTATCTTTCAAAATTAGATTGAGACATTTAAGAAAATGTGGACACTTTACATGTGTTGGGGCAGATAAATTTTTTATTTGATTTAAATATTTAAATATTTATTCAATATAAATTAATTTATTTTTTTATTATGTGCTAGATTTATATTTTAAATATATTTAAAAACTAATTTTTAATATTATTTTTATAAAATAATATTAGTCCAAATTTAAATAGTTAATAATTTTAATTTTTCATATTAATAGTAATCAAAAGAAAGAAGAGATAGTAGAAAAAAATATAAAGAAAGAACAAAATGCATAGAGAGAAAAAAAAATAAGGAAAGAAAAAAAGTATAGAGAATTTGAAAGAAGAAAGGGGAAAAAGAGGGAAGAAATCTGAAAGAGAAGGTGAAATGAAAAAGAAAGTATAAAATTTTTAAATATATTGTTTTTGGAAAATTTAAAATTCTATCATTTTAAACAATTAAATTGCATTTCATAAATTTAGGGAATATAGAATTACACTCTTTTCCCTAAATTTCTATCAAATAGTATATGTTAACACAAAGTAATTGAAATTCTTTGCAAAGTTCTCTTTTTATAATTTATGCTATATTAGATAATTAATTATGAGTAAAAATTTGAGTTGAAGAAATTTAAATAATATTCGTGATGAAGAAAAAAATTGTGACAATTTTTATTATAAACTTGTTTTTAGAACAAAAACACTTAAACATGAATCACTTCACTTTAAAATTAATTTTAATAAGATTCAAATTTATTTTATTTAAAATTAATTTAATAAACAGTTGTTGAAACTTGACATCTTATATTTAGTCTCAGAGCGCAAAATAAGGTTTTTAAATTATGATTACTGTCACAAATTTGGCATATTTATTAATATTAGGAAAGATTGGAGACAAACACATACTATTGTTTCATGCTTCTTCTATACACAGTTGCAGTTTTCTTGTTCCTTCTTTACTATTTCAACTCATAGCTTAGTTCTTCCAAATGATTTCGCAGTTGATTTCAAATGGCTTCTTTCTTTCCCACCGCACCATGCTTGCAAAACCCCTTCCACAACAAACCCCATCTTTCATTTCCCTCAAAGTTCGATGCTTTCGCGCTTGTGAGCCAATCCCAGTTCCTGATTTTTCTCCTCCGAATTCCCTTCTCTCGCCGCGTTCCCTCAAACGGGTCTCTCGCGTCTTGAGGACCGAGCTTCAACGCGCTCTAATGGATTACCTGCATTTCACGCGCGGCTACACTTTCTCCGATGCTGAGTACATCAGCAAGAACTCGCCTCGTTTTGTTGAATCATTAGTGTCTATGATTGACGACAAAGACGACGTTCCCCGATCGTTGCGGAAGTTATTCAGGTACAACCCCATTAACGAGTTTGAGCCGTTTTTTGAGAGTTTGGGAATTGGCCCTTCTGAGTTGCATTTGTTTCTCCCCCATGGCATGATTTTCTTGGCTGATGATCACGTGCTGCTTCATAATTTTCATGTTTTGTGTAATTATGGGGTGCCAAGGAATAGAATGGGGAGGTTCTATAAAGAGGCAAAAGATATTTTTGGGTATTCTAGTGGGTTGTTGGAGTCAAAGTTGCAAGGCTATGAGAATTTGGGTTTGAGTAGATCAACAGTCGTGAAACTTGTTGTTTGCTGTCCTTTGCTTTTGGTTGGTGATGTCAATTGTGAATTTGTTGCTGTGCTTGATTGGTTGAAGAGAATTGGGATTGAAAGTGATTGGATAGTGAATTACTTGTCTTGTTCAAGGACATATAGTTGGAAAAGAATGCTTCATACCTTGCAGTTTCTTCATAAAGTGGGTTATTCTGAGGAACGAATCCACAATTTGTTTAGGGGAAATCCTAAACTGTTGTTGGAAGGTATTGGGAAGAAGGTGTACTTATTTTTTGGTCAATTGGTTAAAGTTGGTGTTGAGATGAATGTGGTTTATTCTTATTTTGTGGAGTATCCCAATATCTTGTCTTACAAGTGTGCGAAAAATATGTTGAGAGTGATTGGCTTTTTGTGTGCTATTGGAATGGGAAAAGATGACATTGCTCACATTTTCTCTAAGTACATGCATCTCTTGAGTACATGTTCCTTGAAAGGTCATAAAACTGTTTGCCAGGAGTTAAAAGTTGGAAAAGCTGATTTGTGCCAAATCATAAAGGATGATCCATTGAAGCTAATAAGTTTTGCATCAAAGCACCAGCAGAAGAGCAATGGAAAGGTTGATAGTCATGACCCACGGAATTATTTGGAAAAAACAACTTTCTTGCTGAAATTGGGATATACTGAGAACTCTGAAGAGATGGCAAGAGCATTAAGAATGTTCCGTGGGAGAGGTGATCAATTACAAGAGAGGTTTGATTGCCTGGTGGAAGCTGGTTTAGACTATAATAGTGTGATTGAAATGATAAAACGAGCTCCTATGATTCTAAGCCAGAACAAAGCTGTAATTAAAAGGAAGATTGATTTCTTAAGAAATGTTTTAGATTACCCACTAGAATGTCTCGTGGGATTCCCAACATACTTTTGCCATGATTTGGACAAAATTGTTGAAAGACTTTCAATGTATGCATGGCTGAAGGAGAGGAATGCCATTAATCCTACGTTAACCTTGAGTACCATAGTTGCATCCAATGATAAACGCTTTGTAAAGTACTTTGTGAATGTGCATCCTCAAGGTCCAGCCGTCTGGAAGGGTTTAAAAAGGTTATCTGATAAAAATAAGAACTAATAGCTCCTTGTAATGTATCCAAGTTTTGTTTTGCTAAGATGTCTGTTTGATCTTAATGTCTGCTTTGCTTGTTCTTTGTACCTGGAATCCTTTGCATTGTTTTTTTGTTTTTAAATATAGATGCCTGTCTATTTTCTGCATGCTAAAATTTCTATAGTTAATAATATTGCTATCTATTATTATGTTGTCTTAATGCTATTTGGAATCAATTGCTTATGTACGTAAACATTAATGTTTTTTGCCCTTTCTTCAGTTTGAAAAGTAACCTGGGGCAAACACACGGCATTTTTCTTCATCTTCTTTTTTCCTTTTCGTTCAATTTACTTCTTCTGCCACCATTTTCTGCTTAAATCATCCCATGTTTTCGCACATTGTATCGTCCTATTTTGTTCTCATCCCTCTCTTTTTATTATTTCTTAACTTTAATCAAATGGTATCCTGCAAGCAATCAACACTTTTACTGCTTGAAACTGTATTAGTTATCTTCCGCTGAAATTTGCATAATTGTATTCACTGTTTTGACTACGATTTTGTTCAAAACATCATTATCTTGAAAAAGGTTGGCTTATGTGCTGCTATTATATTTTGTTCATAAGTTGGGTGAGATGGATACTATGTTTTATTTTACTTTTGTAGCCATGTTCAATGTTATCATTTTGATTTTTTTATATAAATAGTTTACTTATTCTTAGAAATTGGACTTTAAATTTAACTTAATCTTACAAAACTATTTTGTAAGATAAGATTTACACCAACTTATATACTATAATTTGATTATATCTTTAGTTGATGTAGGATCTTCAAAACACTCTCCCATATCGAGGATTGAATATCTCAAATGACTCGGTCGCAGATGGCATGACAAACCCTTTAAACATTTCTCGATCATCTGAAAAAGTAAATTTGAAGTCTAACTCAATCTTACAAAACTAACAAAACTGACTTATAAAGATAAAGTTTGTATCTACTTGTATATTGGGACCTCCAACACTTAAAATCTCTTATTATTTTAATTTATTTGATTGTTTTATATAACATTCTTTGCTTTAAGCCTCAAGGCTTTCCAATATGTTAGTTTTGCATATGGAATTTCCTTTTCACATCATTTGCTTCTAAAACTGATTGTAAAATATTACATATTATTTATGTCTGCACACACATAAGTCTACAGGCTTTCGTATTTTCTAACTGGATTTCTGGCATGATATTCTCTTGAACTCAACTTTCATTGAATAGTTTTAAGGTTTGTTGATAAGTTTGATGGCTTATCGTGTCCAAAATTCTAATATTTATGCTGGAAGACATGGTTTCTTTTTGCTGCAAGGAAGAAAAGAGCCTATCAATAGGGGAAGCAATTGGAACTCAAACATCGTCTTTGCCTACAATATCTGACAGTGCAAACAATTTTTATGACTCTAAACTAGTTTCTATCACCACCTTACATGGAATCAGTTGTTGAATGCTATGAATCGTTGGCATAATTTTGTCTGAGACTTCATGTTTTCCAGCTGTGGAAGCTGTTTTGGAATTTGGAGACTGAAATGCTGCAATTCCATAGTCCACCTGATACTTTGCTTAACCATTACCACCTGCTCATGAGAATTCATTGAAAAGAATTTTTCCATCTTGCTTTTATTTACATCTCTTATCCTTGATGGGAAAAGTGCAGCTGAAGTTGTAATAATGCCTAAAGAATCTAAACCTGAATTTACACTCGGAGATGATGCAAGTGTTACAGATGCTTTTATTTCTGGAGCTGGAATTTTCGAGTCTTAGAACATGTTTCTGCCAGTTGAGGAAGCCTTGCCTGGCATCAAAGTTAGATCAAAATGGCAGAGAAAGTTGCATGGATTCTCTATCTGATGAAGAAAAGCAAGATATGTTCATGTAATAGTCACAGCTTCTTAATGAAATAGTTCAAGGTATTATTAACAAGTGCACAGGTAGCATGTCTCCCACAACACATCAGATAGAGTCAGGCAATTTGTCAATAGTGTTGAATATTATGAATGAGAACTGGTCAACAAGAGGTAAAACTGCTAATGCTCTCAGATTTGAACCAGCAAGAATATACTTCCAAAAAAAGACAATGTCGACATTGAAGTTCAATGAACAATAAGAAGAATATCATAAGTAAAATTATCTGTAGTCAATGTGAAACTTTGGCTTTTCCAAATAGATTTGGCAGTTTTCTCAAACTAGCTCCTATATGGTTGGCTGGCTTTCTTGTTCGGTGTCTAGTTGTCACCTCTCAAAACTAGCTTGGATAAAAAAAATCAGAAAAATGGAATTAAAGTCGTATGGATGCTCAAAGACTGATCAATGAACAAGCAATTACTTTCACCTGTCTGCAAATTCGATTTCAGATTTTCAGCATTGGTAGTATAAGAATTGGAAGGTCCCTGGTTCTCATTCGGTATGAAGCTAATATTGTACTGACTTATTGGCAAAGGAAGGCTCATGGAGATTGATATGCTGGTGTTTTGGGGGACACAGCTTTTGTTTATATATACATATATATACACTGGTGTAAATTATACAAATTGTACTTTAATTTCCAGTACGAAACTATATCAGATGCCTTTGTCTTGTTTATATTTCTCAACTCAATGTATGCTAATGGAAATGGTATACAATGTTATTATGTTATATAAATTAAAGGTTTGTGCAGCAGCCTGTTAAAATAAGAAAAAGAAAAAAAACCACTTTTATTACAATTTAAAAAAAATGTTTTGATCTTTTAAATTCTTAAAATTAACTATAAAATATCCCATGCTACTAGCTACTTGACCAGGAAGTACACCAAAATTATTTATTTACGTCTATCGGCACTGATAATTTTTCTTTAAATTTAATAATTTATCTGTGAAAAGATGTATTTTTTAAAGAATGGAAAACCCAACATTATTATTTTCATAAAAAATATAATTTCAAAATTAAGAAAAAAAATTTATATATATATTAAAAGGACATTGGTTGCCATTAACACGGTGGATTTAATAACAGAAAGGCTTTTTTATACTATTATTCAATAATAAACTTAAAATTATTGACATTTATGATAATTATTAATTAGATATGAAATCAACCTCTCAAAATATTTGGTAGAGGTAAAGTAAAATCAATTTCAACGTACAACAAAATAAGGTCATTTGTCTACATGGATCAACGGTTTCCCTGTTCTTCTCCCCTTCTCATTGCATTGACCTTAGCCACAGATAGCTGCCTGCCACTCTAACCTGTTTCATAAAATTTATCATCTTGCATTCTGATGCTCCAGACAAAGACAATCACCCTTTGTAAATGCACACATCCCTTAGTCGCGAAGTGTTATTTCATTCCAATGATTTCCCACCTCAATCAAAATCACCCCTTTCTTTTCTTCCATGGTTCATATAAAAAACCCCTAACAACACAAAACCCGTTTCTCCTTTCTCCCAAAGCTCCAAGCTTTTCTAGTTCTACAGCTACACATGTTCAAGTTTCTAGGGTGCATTTCATCCACTCACACTTTTCCTTGAAACGGTTATCTCGGCAGGTAAGGGGGAAAGTGCAGGATGTGCTGTTAGATTACTTGCATTCGAGCAGGGGATACAGCTTCGTGGATGCTGAATTCATAAGCAAAAACTCACCATCTTTTGTTCAAGGTTTGGTGTCAGAGTTTCACGGACAAGATGATGATGTTGCCACGTGCTTGAGGAAGTGGCTGTGGTACAACCCCATTAACGAGTTTGAACCATTCTTTGAGAGTTTGGGGATTAGCCCGCGTGAGTTGCCTTTGTTTCTCCCGCGTGGTATGATGTATTTGTCTGATGATCATGTTTTGCTTGCCAATTTCCACGCTTTGAGTAACTATGGAGTTCCAAGGAATAGGGTAGGGAAAATTTATCGAGAGGCAAAGGAGGTTTTTGGGTATCCTAATGGATTGTTGTTGTCGAAATTTCGAGGTTATGAAAATTTGGGTTTGAGTAGATCCATGGTCATCAAGCTTGTTGTTGGTTGCCCTTCACTTTTGGTTGGTGAAACAAGCATTGAATTGGCCATGGTTCTGGATTGGTTGAAGAAAATTGGTATTGAGCATGATTGGATTGGGAATTACTTGTCTTGTTTGAAAACATATGACACGAGAAGAATGCTTGATGTTATGCAATTTCTTCATAAAGTGGGCTATTCTGAAGAACAGATGCACAATTTCTTCAAGGAAAACCCTGCATTATTACTGGAAGGTCTTGAGAAGGAGGTGTGTGTATTTTTGGGTCTAGCATTTAAGTTAGGTCTCGATAAGAACGTGATTTTTTCTTGTTTTGTAGAATATCCCCATATCTTGACTAATAAGTGTGCAAAAAATCTTTTGGGAGTGATTGGTTTTTTGCGGTATGTCGGAATGGATATAGATGACATTTCGCACATTTTGTCTAACTACATGCATCTCCTGAGCTCACATCCCTTGAAAGGCCCTAAAGTTGTTTGTTTGCAGTTAAAACTTAGAAAAGCTGATCTATGCCAAATCATAAAGGATGATCCACTGAAGCTAATTAGTTTGGCTTCAAAACTGAAACAGAATACTGATTTACAGTTATTGCGTGATGAACCAAGTAAACATTTAGGGAAAACAACATTCTTACTGAAGTTGGGATATGCTGAGAACTCTGAGGAGATGGCAAAAGCAATAAAAAGATTCCGAGGGAGAGGTGATCAGTTACAAGAGAGGTTTGATTGCCTAGTTGAAGCTGGTTTGGACTATAACATTGCAATTAAAATGATAAAATCTGCTCCTATGATTCTAAACCAGAACAAGGTTGTGATTCAAAAGAAGATTGATTTCTTAAGAAACATTTTAGGTTACCCATTAGATTGCATCGTGGCATTTCCAGCATATTTATGCTATGATTTAGAGAGAATCATGCTCAGATTTTCAATGTATGCTTGGGTGGCGGAAAGGAAAGCAGCAAAACCTATGATGGCCTTGAGCACTATCCTTGCATCCTCTGATGAAAAGTTTGTAAAATACATTGTGAATGCACATCCTGAAGGTCCAATCATTTGGGAAGGTCTAAAGAAGTTATTGCTAAAAGATAAGAGCCAACTCTTCCTTTAATTTTTGTGAAGTTTCTATTTATGTTAATATATGCATTACTAAATCATTTTAGCGTAAATACTTCTTTTCTTTTGATATAGGAAATGTCTTTGCAAATGAATACTTCATTTTTCTTTTATGCACAGTAAAATTCTATTTAATTATTGATTCATCTTTTATTTTGTCTTCACTTTCTTTTTATTCTTTGATGTCCGGCTAGATTGAGGTCATATAAGTATTACCCAGGTGTGCCTGCTTAATTTTCCCCCACTTGAATCTCAGTGAAGAAGGCAACCATTTACAGTAGATGTTTGATAAATCTAGTCAGGACAAGAGAAACTGTTATATTAACTATAATGTTTTCGTGGTAAGTGAGGTGATCTCCTTCAAAGAAGTCTTCTTTGCCATTTCTTTCTGTGGTGTTTCTACAAAGAGTGTTTATCATAGCTGGGACTGTGGCTTAGGAATAAAAGTTTCCCATGCTTAGTAGAATAGAATTAACATATTTCCTGGGTATATAAGATTCATAGGATGCTAATATATGAAAATAAAACTTTCCCACCTTCACAGGTGAGAATAAAGCTTTACTATGGTTATTGACTGTCGAAGTTACTAAAATTTCCCTTGGTAGTTGATGGTAAATATATTATTCCTTGGAAAGTTAAATAATAATCAAGCTCATTTTATATTTTTTTTTTCGGGGAATCAAATTTGCAGGAAATTAATTTATTTGCAGTGAAAAAGTTCCTGTACCAAATATTACTGTATGGGGGGTATCAATCAAAAGTATCAAATTCCAGGATAATCTATTAGTACTAATCAATGGAAAACGAGCTTCATATATGATGAAATCAATAACCAAAAGAAGAAACAAAATGCATGGGATTGTGAAAGAGGACAAGCTTTAATATCTCTAGTGGGAAAATATTTTGGTACTGAAATGTTAATAGAAAATTTCTTCTTAAGATAATGCAACTTTTTTATTTATATATGGATCTATGATATTCACAGTTGAGTAATTGGCTGAATCCTTTAATCAACAAAGTCTAATTTTGCTCTGTATACAATATAACATGACATGATTTCTTCTTACAGAAGCATTTCTTTTGGTCGAAAGTGTGATGCAGCAAGTTAGCTAGCAAATCTTGCTCGCCAGGGGTAGAGCCAAGCCATTTTTGCTTAGTCTTTCTTTCTTACCCTTAATGCTTTTACTACTTGAAGTATATGCTGCCAAAAATTGAATTGACTTATTCATTAGTCATTGTTCTCTTCATTGTCATTTGGATTGATTTGCTTGTGTTGAATTGGGCGTTTTGCATTCAGCCTCTAGGTATGTCATTTTGTGTTTTGTCCTCCTCTAGGCCTGATACTTTGTCATTTTGACCTAGTAATACTTGGAATATTTTGGTGTAGTTTAACAGATAAAACTATAAATCATATGCATATATACTTTTGCTTCTTATCATTGATAGACGAACGTATTGAGATTATTCCCTTTGTGTCAGTCATGGACTTCTGAATTATATAGGAACTTACAAGACATTTGATACTATTAACTGAGGCAATGAGAAACAGATATCATATTAAACATAAATTGGTTGAGTTGATGTACATAATAATACATATATGAAATATACTTGGATATTTAATTACAACATTTTGATTCCTTTTTTTGCACCAGAGAGAGAGAGGATGGTTAGTTTAGTCCAAGGGTTACATACACCAAAATATTCGTTGATTCAAATTATGAGCCAAAATTGTTAGTCATGGGGGATGGGCAACTATGTGAGTTTTTAATCATGTATATGATTTATCTCAATTTAAGCAACTTAACTTGATGCAGCATATTTTACTAGGACACCTTTGTGCTTTATTGTTGGCAGTTTTCTATTTAGGTTTGTTATGAAAGCGCAAAAATTGGCTTTATTAGTTGCTTGATTTGGTATTGGTTGTACTAGTGTACTTAAAAGTCAAAAGTTGTGCGATATCATAATAAATTTGACGATCAGAAGACTGACTTTCATGAAATGTTCATGCACCGTTTGTGGTTTTTGAAGAACATTTACCTTTCAAAAGCGATAAATGTCCTAGAAATTATGTCAAATTAAGTTGCTGATAATTAATAAAGAGCTGATATCATGTTATCCACCGAGAGTTAATATGATTAGCATTTGTGAATCCAAGTTTGGATGAATTTGCTTTAGATTCAGATGTTTTCTAAAAAAAGAAAGTGAATTTTGCAACGAGTTAAGCATTTGATTTTGCCCATAAATATCTCCAACCAAAGAAAGAACAGTAAATTCTCTATTTCGGGGTTTTAACATTTTCCAAACCATGTAGTGATATTACAAACTATAGACCCAATAACATAACAGGGCCATGATATATATGTGGAGGAAAACATACATGGAGTACACCAAATATAGTAAAGTGCCTGAAAAGTATAAATACTATATATTGTTGAAAACAAAAGGACTTATTTCTAATTATCAGCACATTATATGGTGAAATGTGCTGTATTGACATACTTATATATGTACACATCGACATGTAGTCATTCATAGAAAGGCCAAATGGCAGCTTATGGCGAATGTGCAAACATGAAGAGGTAGCAGTACATAAATAAAATTCCACTCGAAGTTATTTATTGTAAAAATTGGTATAAAACACGCAGCACCATGTACTTTGCAACGATACTATTTGTCTTCTCTGTTGGATGGAAAGAGTCCCAAAACACGTATTTGGTAGCATCAGTGCAGCTGAACATTTGGCCCCTGCTGCATGCGTAACCCATCTCGAACATTCCAGTAGCACAACATGCCACTGAGGTTGACTCAAATCCTGTAGAGAAAAAATGAATTGTTGCGCATCATGATTATTTTATATGAAATATTGTGGTAGGTATGACTTTTAAGATGCATGGTTTTGGAGGTTAACAACAACATACCATAAAGTTCAGGCTTTTTTATGATGTTCAACATAATGTAATACGGATTTGAAAACACCAATTTGATTCCAGAAAGCTCTTGGTTGAGCTTAGTGGTCAAGTTCTTGAGTTTATCATTGAACTCCAATGCTATGTTATTGAATCTGGCAACACAGTCATTCCCACCAGCAATGTTTGTGGTTCTTTCTAGTGGCAAGCATCCCATGGGAGGTAGCCCTCCAAGGGATATCTTCCTAGCACCAAGACCATAGAGGCTCCTTATGAAGTTCTCAGCTATTCCAGCAAGAAAATTTTGGTACTGTTGGGGAGTGAATTGAGATGCTCTACCAGGCATGGTGTAGTAGTTCTCAAGGAAGTCATTTGTGCCAAGACTTATAAGGTGTAATGCTTCAGTTATGGTCTCTTTTGCCTTGCCTTCACCAAGATAGACACTCAAATTCTTTTGGTATCCCTTGTAATACTCTAATTGCTTCCAGAGTGGTATCACAGACTGCACACAATATTTATTTATTCAACAGTTAAGCTAAACATGCATATGTATAAATTTATTATATTCAAACATAATTGCTATCTAATAAAATGGAATTAAAGGATAGATTTAGCTTATCTAAATTATGGAGAATGCATTTGAGAGAAGAAACTATGGTTATACGGTCGAAATTTCAGTAATTTATAATTTTTAATCATAATTGTAATTATTCGTTTTTAATAATTATTATAATATCGTTTTTCATCTAAAATATACCTTCTTACCTTTAAAAAGTGTAAGAAAATATTGAATTCAAATATTTAAGAGAGGCGTTTCATTAAAAATTGTGATCTATTTGGACAAAAGGAAAGAGAAAAAACAGATAATAGTATATTTTTTTGTTAACAGGGAAGTATTTTTAGAAACATTTGTTGACTTAAATTTCAAAATTGTATATATTTCTCTACAAAAGAAAATTATATGTCCATATTTTTTCACTTATTGAAAAAAAAAACAATTTCTAAATAGAGATCTATGATAATACAAGAGATCATATGCTTCTTTTGAAATAAAAATAACAAAGTCAAAAGTACTAGCTGCTAAAAAAAATTAAAATGATTTTAAGACATGATATGAGAAAATAACAAGAATAAGATATAGGAAAATGGGGTGTCTAAAAAACATTATAGAAAATTAGAGAAAAGCAACAATGGCCTCGAAAGAAAGAGAAAGAAACGAGAGATTGTTGAAAAGAAATTAAAGAAAGCACTTGCACTATATATACAGGTTGAAAGAGACGTGAATTACCAGAACATCTGAAGTTGCATTATCATAACCAGTTGCTGCGGAAGCAAAAGTGACCCCACTTGCAAAATCTGAGATATTATAGTTAGGATCCAAGTACGCTGGCACGTAAGCTTTGAGTCCAAAAGCCTCAGAAATGAAATCCGTTGGTATTTTTCCGTTGCAAAACCTCCCAGTGGCCTTTCCACCTTCAAAGTCACGTCCATATGGCTGGAAATTGCTCCTTGCAATGGTGTTTATGAAGTTGTTGTTGCCGGCATCGACGGAAGAGTCGCCGAACACGATCACCGTCGGCACCTTGGCAACAATCTCTCCTACTAGAGAGAGTAAAAGAAGAAGCACAATGTGGGAGCACAGTAGTAGTGTTGTTATTCTTCTTCTTCCATGCCCTTCCATAATGTGTTGTGTTGTGTTGTGTTGTGTTGTGTAGGGTGACTTTGGAGTGTTGTAGGAAAGTGAAGTTGTGATAAAATAAATATTGGTTAGGACTATTAATGGAACTTTGATCTTTTGGTGTTTGGGTGAAGAAGTTGTTGGGAACCATAATTGCTTAGACAAGAACACAGTTCTGTGGATGGGACAAGCATTCAAGGATTTTTAGACTTCTAAATTACATATATATGCTCATTAGGTTTCTTTTTCTGGAAAAACAAATACACAGGTAATGTGTTTGTGTGAATAATTATAAAAATAATCACTTTATTTTGTTTCCAGAAAATTGTTCAAGAAGAAAATCTCAAAATAAAATTTTGCTATTTTCATTCTTTCATCAGTGAATTCCTATTAAAGAAGAAGAGTAGGAAAAGATGAAAATAATTTATTATTTGCTATAATAATCGCTCATAAAAGTATATATGTCAGGAAGAGAAGAGAAACTAAAAGAATGAACCAATCAAAGCGTATCATGTGAATGCATGATGAGTTGTGATATATGTAAGATGAATCTTATATTAATACGAGAAATGTTTTCCAGAAAATATTAAATAACTCATCTTTCATGGAAGATCTAAATGCAGTATAGAAAAGGAAAAACTTATATTGATAACCAATATTTTTAAAACAACCAAAAAACAAGTATATTTTAATATTAAAATATTAGATTGAGATATTTAATTAAAATGTAAATTAAATTATTCAATAAAAATTAATAAAATAGATCATGTAAAAAAATTGAATTGTGAAAACATCACCATTCTGGTTTTGAACGGTTATTAAATACAAATTAAAATAATGTTGTTAAGACGGTAATTTTTAATTAAAATAAATGTTGTTAACGTGTGATAATTTTTAATTAAGTTTTATCTTGTTTTAGGTGAGACATTTTGTTTTGTGTGTTTTGAACGTGCGAGACTTTTATACGTTTCTTCTGTCTATACTGAACTCCCTATTTTTTTAAATAAAGATGTTGAGATGTGTATTAAAAAAATATTATATTTGGAATTTATTAAAAAGATACGATAAATACATAGAATAATAGATATGACATTTGTGAATACGAAAAAAATATACGATATTAGACATTTGAAAAGTTAGAAAAAAAAATACGTAGAAATAAGTGGAAGTAAATCAACTGGAGAAGTAGAAAGCAAAAGAGAAGTTAAATAAAAATATTAAAAAGTAAAATCCTCGAATATTTTGTTTTAGAAGGAAAAGAAAGAAATTATCCTTTACAGTAAATGAGGAGAAATGTCATTATTTTAGAATGAAAAAATTGTAAATAAAATAATAATTATTTATAAATTAAAATTAAATGGCACTTAATATTATTATACATAGAATCAAATATCTCCAATAAAAATAAGTATCTTAATATCAGAATAATAGATATTATATATATTACTACTTTATAGTATTATGTTATAGATTATAAATAAATAAACACATAAAAAGAGGCGTCAACGCTAAATCTCCTACGTCAATACCCTGCGCAGGGGTATGTTAAGTTGTTGGAAACCATAATTGCTTAGCATTGGGAAGAACATTCAACATTTTCTGGTTGAGTCAATGGTGGTTTACATTTAAAAAAATACTTAATTTATTTTTTGAATAATTATAAATCTCTCATTTCATGTTTTTCTGTTAAGAGAATTTATATAAGACATTTTGAAAATAAAACTTTGTTTATATTAAATTAGTAAATTATTTTTAAAAAAAAGGTCAAAACAGGGTAGTTTTTTTCATGACGATTAAAAAAAAATTAAATACCAACCAATCAATCTTAAGTATGACTCTTGTCATGTTAATATCCATAGATGAACTCGTAAAATTATACAATAAATCATATATATATATATATATATATATATTGGTCTCAAATGTGTAGAAAAGAGAAAGAGATTAACTTTAGTTAATGGAAGCGTAAAAAAAGAGTTTAGAATGATTAAAGGGTTGAAGCACACTTGCTCTTCTCTTATTCACACTAGTAGGAGAGGACTTAAGTGGTTTAATCAAGGAAGCAACCAGAAACAATGTCTAGAACAAAAAAAATATAAAGTTGAAATAAGTTTCTTGTAATAGGGAGATGACACAACTGTATTTAGGAAAGCCATTAAAGAAAATATAAAAGTAACAAATTATCAGAGTTTTCAAACTAGTTTCAAGTCTAAAAGTGAAATTTTTGAAAAATAATTTTAAATTGAATAATTATGTTTAGAAAATAGTAAAATTTACATTAAAAAGCTGAATAATTAATATGCCATGTTTAAAAAAACTTCGTTTTATTCTTTTTTATTTTCTGGTAAAACATTCAATCATTCTAAATGCTGATGCGAAAGTTATATATATATAATTAAGAATGAATTGGGAATGAATTTGATTATACTTGTTTTTAAGAAAGAATTTATAGTTATTCTTATATTTAATGCTTAATAAATATAAAATTTGAATTTTATTTTAATCTTCATTGGTATATATATATATATGTGTGTGTGTGTGTGTGTGAGAGAGAGAGAGATAATATTTACCTAAATATTTATTAAATATATGTTTTTATAAATTTAAAAATCAAAATATAGTAACATAAATATTTAATATAAAAATTATCACTTTTTTCTTTCTTCAAAAAGTCAATTATAAAAAAAAGTTATAAAATAAATTTTAAAATCATGCTTAATTAATTTAAGTATTTCCCATTATCATTATCATGCAGACAACTTCATATATGATACCAGCAACTTAATGTTTATTTACAAATAGATTTTCGATCTGTTTATTTATTTGCTTTAAATCATACCACAATTTATATGAGTAATTATCCATTTTTATTGCAATAATTTATCTTATTTTGTGAGTTATATTAAACGGTAAGAAATTCAAGTTTAGAATTTGAAAGTTTTATATTAAGTGAAGATGAAGAAGATGAATTATATATAAAAAAATTCAGAAACCTATTCTTTTAATATTTTGAGTTAAAGATATTATTAAAGTCTCTTATATATGTTTTACTCGTATTTTATTGGATCTATCGAGATATTTTAAAATACCAAATCTCTCCCGTATCTTCCTTTAAAAAGAATCCAAAATAAACAAATTCCTGTCTTAATAAATAAGCATTTGAAGTAGATAGCACAAAATCTAGTAAAAGCAGTTCCCTTCAGACATATGAACAAGGTATCTAGCAGGTACCTGCTGCACCAGACCATTTTCTCATTCTTCTAAAATAGTGTTAACTTTGATTGTGTATATAAAATTTGCAGCTGACAAAGGTCTTTTTTTGTTAATGTCAAGGTCGTGATATATCAGAAATTAATCTCAGCCATTATTATAACGAGATCATAGTTTGCCTCCCGACAAAGAAAAATCTTAAATTAAAAATTAAGGATTCCTTGGTTATATACTTTAGAAATATGAAGGCTTACTGGGGCAGGAAGTAAGTAAGTGCCACCAAAAGAGGTAGAATAAAGCATTATTAATTACAGAGTGGTGTGTGTTATGGTTGCAACCGTCGAAGGGACAATTTAAGTTATATGTATTAATTAAATGCTACCCAACAACAAAGGAGGTGACACCATTTATGTATACATATTACTCAATAAATGCACCACATCTTGCTCTCTCTCTTTTCACACAACAAACCCTAAGTGCATGCATCATAAATAACCAAACTCCATAGGACCTACATTCAGAAAACTGATTAAGCTGAAAAAAAAAAAACTCTGCAGTGGGATCATGTCTGAATCTAGCACCCTTAATCTTCATATGAGTTCGCATGAATAGTTTTGTAAGAGGTTGAGATTTTTAAATGTGAAATTATATAATTTTACTTAAATGGCCAAACAGTACGAACCCTAGTTAGTACCATAGAAGGTGTTATGTTTATTGTTGTCATAAATCTTGTTCATGCCTTTCTTTTAGCCTTTTGGGAGACAAAGAGGACGACCCATAAAAGCCACACTTCAGGGATTCTTGTTGACTTTTGAGCCATTCCAACATAATTCTAGCTTAAATAAAAAGAAATTCCTCTCCTAAGTTAAATAAATTTGTGTGAAATATGTTTAATATTTTGCTTTGCATTTTGTCAGAAACACACTTTAGAAAATTCTAACGTTGTCTGAGTCTTTAACTTTTGAAATACTAAGATTTAATTCAAATTTTCCAAACAGTGTAGGCACCTCAATATTAGTTTAGCATATGAAAAAAAGAAAAAGAAGCAATTCATAGAAAATGTCAACAATTTGACATAGCTGCACATGGATTTGTAGATTCTAACATTTATATTTACAGGAATCTATCACTATCCTTATAATTCAGACATGATATAATTATCATAGTCTACTTTTTGTAAAAATATTATTTTGGAGGGTAAACATAAATTGAATTAATTAATGGACAAATCAGGAAATGCACCAAGATATGTAAACCAATGCCTCATTAATTCCATGAATATTATTAAATTGGTCTTTTTTTAATTTTTTCTGTTTTTGATTTTAGTATTTTATATAAGTGAATTTAACTTTTAAAATTGGAAATTGAAATAAAATAATATATATTTTTTAAATATAAAGACTAATATATATTTAAATATCAATTGTTTCTAGATTTTATATCAAATATTTTTTTATCAACAAACAATAAATATATTAAATAAAAGATAAAGATTCTCCAATCCTTTCACATCAAATATTAAATGATGAGACCGGATTCCATCTACAGGACCACTTAAAAGATAGCATTGGGCTAATTCAAAAAGAAAATAATCGAATTTTAATTTTTTTCAATTCCTCAGTGTCAGACTAATGGGCTATTTTGATTCGTTTTAAAAAATTTAAAACAAAGTTAAAAATAAAATAATTTAAATAAAATAAAAATTTACGTTTTTTAAAATTTAAGTATAATTAATGAAAGTACTTGAAACTTAAATATACATAATTATTGACCTTTATATTTTATTGAAAAATATTGTTCTACAAATTCCTAACTATCATCGACTATCTGTGAACATATAAAGAAAAACACGAGCTCAACTTGTAAGAGTATTTTTTTTAGCACCTTCATATGTCTTGTTGCGAGAAAAGTGTAAATTATTTATAGGTTAGAAATATTTTAATTCTTAATTTAAAATTTTATTCTGTATTGTGAAATTAAAAATTAAAAATATATTACATAATTTAAAAATATATTATAGATGGTATAATTTGAAATATATTTTTATATTTCGTAATTTAAAAATAAAATATGAATTATCTAATCTAGAATATATTTATTGATTGTGTAATAAAAAAATTCATTTTGAATTATACCATTTATAATAAATTTTTAGATTGTTTAATCTAAAATAAATTTTACATTATACAATCTAAACTATACTTTTATATTATAAAATCTAAAAATGTATTTCAAATATCATAATTTAAAAATCTGAAATATATTTGTGAATTTAAAGATGTATTATAAATTATGTAATTCAAAATATATTTTTAAATTATGTAATCTATAATCCATTTCTGAAAGTGAAAATATAGTGTGGATTGTGTTGTTTTTAATGTCATAATTCGAAAATCTAGAACACGAGGATTTTAAACTTTTCTAACATCTTCAGGGAGGTGCAAGAAGAAATTATAGGGTTGTAAAAAGTAATTTCCAAGTTGTAATTATAATCTGTTTTGGACTTTGGGACCTGCGGCGAGATATCAAACTTTGTTTTGTTTGGGCTTCACGTGAATCAAAATTTTTTACTCAAATTTAATGTAACCAATTTATGACTACCAGGGGTTAAAGTGAAATTGAAATTTAACTTCAATTATAAAATTGAAATTTAACTTCAATTATAATTGTATGTCCTAATTCTCTGCATATCTCAAATATACAAATTATTATTCTAAACCAATTCTAATTCCCATACAAGTGGAATTGACATTATAGTTTCAATTTTCAATTAACATTCATGTGCCAAATTTAATCCAAATTAAATGTATTAGCAACTTGTGGAAGAATTTGTTTCACAGAATAGGGACCTTTTAACATATTTGGTAGGCATAATATAATATAATATAATATAATAATTATATTATTTTATAGTAATATGTTATTTATTACATCTACAAAATATAATAGTATTATTTTATCATTTATCTTATTACATTAAAGGAGTAGGTTATGTTCAACCACATAAATTAAACTCTTTTTTTTTTACTTTTTTTTCCTCTCTCTCCATATTGATACACAAATTTAAATTATAATATACGTACTAATAAAAGTAAAATTTATATTATTCAGATATTTTTAAAGAAAGCTTTTGAATTCTAATATTGATTTTAAAAAGCTTTTACTATTTATTTATAATTTTAAGAAAAAATAACTGTATACAAAAATATTTTTACAGTTATTTTAATATATCATTATTTTTATTTTACATATTATTGAAAGCTATGAATAAACACAATTGATATGTACAACTGCAATTACAGTGACATGCACTTGCAGAAACCTTAACGTTACTGTCAAAATTAGTCATACATATCTTTTATAATCTTGTCTTGTCTACATGACTTTCACCATGATTTTGAATACCAAATAGTTGGTTTTTTTGGTAATTTTATAATTGTTTTATTCTGAACATTATAATTCTTACCACCAATTCAACCTACTAAAACTGTCACCCCGTAGGAAGTATAAAGGTGATTGTCCTGGAGGGAATTATCCAAAAATTTGTTTGTTGATAGGTGAAGCCAGTTGGTCAAATTTATTGGTTTTGAATTCTCTTTGAGATGCATTTTGTAGAAAAGAAAAGTAGATGGATTGATGTAAACATGATGATACATGATTTATTGAAATATTACTCCTTGTAAAAACATATATACTAGGGCTGATCAGGGATCCATCTATAATTTAAAATTATCTTAGACAAATCAAATTAATTGTAGGTCTAATTTGACTCCATTTAATCTTATTGTAGTCCAATTTAATTTAATCTAAGTTTGACCTATCAACTTATATTTAATTATATGTTCAATTGGTCTTGGTTTTCAGTGTTCCCTGTATAGTTTGTTGTAATAATACTCAGAAGTTAAGTTATTCAACATTGTTTATGTTTTTCTCTTGACCTTTTACATACACTTCCTTCTGTACATATATAATAGGATTTAAGTACCCTTTATGCTTTTTCAATATATTTATAAAAAAAATTAAATTCAACATTGTTAAAGAAAATCAACTCAAAAATTACACGCTACTGCTAAAATAATCAAACCTGCTATTTATCCATATATAAGCAAAAGGCCAAACATCAAAGCTGGCTCCTTAGAAAAACCAAAGCCGAAAGCCACACTGGAATCAGTTGAAGCAAAAAAATCCAAGAACATATAGTTAACACGGGAAGGTACAAAAGTCGAATGTGGTGCACATGACTAGGATTCAGGTGTTAATTTATTTGCTATAACAGAACACAGAAAACGTGTACATATGAAGCACGCATGCATGGGAACCCGATATAAAATCTAGCTATTTGTATATTTTTATGTTGCCCTAGGCAAGACTGTGTCATCTTCTAAATGAAAAGTAACGCGTGATGATGATCATCTAAAGTTTGCTTTAAGCTTTGGAATCAAATAATCTGCGACAATGCGATTTGTCTTCTCGGTGGGATGAAATGCATCCCAAAACACATACTTATCAGCATCTTTGCATGTAAATGGATTCCTGTCATTGCACATGAAGCTCATCTCAATCGTTCCTGTCGAACAACACGCCCTCTCTACAACCTCATATCCTGAAATTAATTCATGTCTTTCTTTGTTAATAATTTGCAGTTGATGAATTGATAGATACAAGAAATTTATGTGAACTCAAACAGTAACTCAATGTTAGTACGTAAATTAACTTCTTTAATAATAAATGCTATGATTTTTGGGAGTATAGTTAGAGCCTAAGTAATTGACTTTATCGTGAAAAACTTGCAATGTGATAATCCATGGCCATGCCTATATAAGTGTTAGAATAGTTAGGAGGAGACAGTTATTAAATGAGTGACAGTTATTCAAAGTATTATATTAAGAAAGCTAGCTAGAAACATACAGTTATTGAATGAGTGATAGTTGTCTAAAATAATACTAGTATTTGAAAAAGGTTTATTAGTTAGGAGGATACACTTATTCAGTATATATTCATTTCATACTTCTTATTCTAGAAATTTGACAAACAAGTGCTTGAAATTGGTTAAAAGACATTAATACAATTGCATTAAACATTTAAATATTGGACAACAATATGCATATATATATATATATATATATATATATATATATATATTGTGTGAAATTATTGAATTCAAAATAAAATCTCTTGGGAATTTGATTCTGGTTGGTGATACATGAGCTGGTGTCCATAAATTAGTATTAATGATAAGAAGTAAAGGCACACCTAAAAGCTGTGTAGGCAGGCACACAAGAGTCCCTTATTTTAAAAGCACAAAAAATTGTACTCTACAAGCTTGGGTGGCCACAAAAATTCAGAATTAAATGCTATGTTTCTTCACTCATCATTAATATCCTAATTTCTTATATATACTATTTCCTAATTAAATTCAGATGAACAAAAAAAACTCTATAATTCTGTTGGCTATACCTTTGGAGATGCAACTGTGGACTTATATTTGACTAATTTATAATTTTGTTTGACCCTGACAGAAGTATTCAAGAAAGATTCTATCTCATTAATTTCTATTTCTTCACATGAAGTATATAATGAATATGTATAGTCTATTATTGTTTATTTCATTTATTCTCAATTATTTAATAATTTTATCATTTTTACCTCCTTTAATATTCTAATATAATGTTTGATCTTTCATTATAAAAATTATAACAATTCAAAACTAACTAAATAAAAGCATAACATTACCCAAAAGTGTTTTTTTTCTACAAAATTAAAAATCATATAAATATAATTGATATCAATTTGTATTCGTCAATAACTAATTTCACTAGATATTTTAAATTTAATAGATTTTAACTAAAAATTTGTTTTTCTTTTCAACTTCAATTGACTAACTATTTTACCAAGCATGAAATTGCCGAAGTTATCACTATTGATGTTATTTGCATGCATGTGTGATATTGTTAGTATAAACTCTTTTATATTTAATATATTCCATTAAATAGGTATAAATATAACATTTTTTAGAATATAAAATTTACACTGTATTATTGAATCAGGAATATTAAATTTAGTAATTAGTAGCGTTTTAAATATTTTAAAGAAATTAATGAAAAGTAATAAATATGAGAACCTTTAAATAAAGAAATAAAAAATGGTAAAAATATATTTATTATATTAAAACTGCAAAAAATGTTAACAAATATTTTTAAAATAGTTAAAATACCTAGTAACATATATTTATTAACTATTAAAATAGCTATTAATTAGACACTTAAAAAATTAGTCAAATGGGGGTTTGAAACATCTGTTGTAACATCCCATTTTAACTTGAGTGAGGAGAAGGGCATTCCCTGGTTTGGTAAATGCATTAACTTACAGTTAAATGTTATTCCTCCAGGTTAGATAAGGAATCCACATCACAAGATTTTTCATATAAAATTTATATAATGTATTATAAATATAAATAATAAATATTTTTTTGCTATTATTTTTTAGTCTATTTGAGTTTTATTTTGATTATTTAATAAAATTATTTATTATATAAATTTGATTGAAAAGCAACATGACAAATATTTATAGTATTACCGGTAAGTTTTTCCTAGATTTTCTCATGTTATAAATATAATTACGAGAAATTGCTATTATGAATTAATTACAAGTGTATATTTTTTATATTTTTGTAATCTGGTATAATTTTTATTAATATGAATGAATATTACACAAAGTGGATTTTAAAATGAATAAAAACGTATTTCTTTAGTTATAACACATACCATTCTTTTTTTTATAAACTCAAAAATGGGCTTTATAAAAGGGTAAAAAAATTAAAAAATTATAAATATGATTTCTGTTTTTTTCAGGTCGTGTTTGAATAACACGATTTTTATTTAAATTTTCTTTAATAAAATATTATTTAAATTGCATTATTTTTATTTAAATTTTTTTGTCTTTTAATTATATCGTGTTAATATAAATTTAATATTTTTAAAAAGAAAATTATTTTATTTTGTTTCTGTCTAAACAATATATATATATATAATATAAAATATGAGGAAGAAAGAAAAAGAAGCATACAAAACACCATAATCATCAAAAAGGGAGAGCAAAAGAAGATAACACATACCATAAGCAGAAGGTCTTGAAATGATATCATTGACGATAGAATATGCATTTGCGGATAATGCTTTGAACTGTGGTAGCTCCTTATTAAGCTTTGTTATCATATTCTGCAACTTGGTATTGAAACTCAAAGCAATGTTGTTGTATTCCTGATTGCAAGCATGGTTCCCAAGAAAGTTTGTGGTCCTCTCTAAGGGTAGACACCCTACGGGAACAAGACCAGTTATGGACAATTTACGTGCTCCAAGTGCGTACAGTTCCCTAACAAATTTCTCTGCAATACCCATCAGAAAATCTTCATATTGTGGCACGGTGAAGTGGGCCCTTCGGGTTGGGAGAAGGAAGTAGTTTTCTAGGAAATCGTTAGTTCCTAGGCTCATCAAGTACAAGGCTTCGCTTATGATATAGTTGGCTTTTTTTTCACCAACATGGCTTCTCAGTTTGGCTTGGTACTCCTTGTAGAGTTCTAGTTCCTTCCACAGTGGTATCACATTCTGTAAGATTTAGGATGTAACCAAAAAATCTGTAAGTGTTTTATCACTTATACAAATTGAATTTCTCCATCATGCATACTGTCTCTCTGGTACAAGAAGACAACATATTAAAGTGAAAGATTGAATGAAACAGAGAGAGGATGGAGATAATAATGATGAGAGGGATCGGATCCACAAAAATAATATTATACACACTCAACATAACACTCTGAATTATATATATATATATATATATATGTTTTAGCACTTATTTAAAGCAATTTTTTCCTTAAAATATCATCCATAAAGGACAACAATAACAACAAAAGTCTTGCTATTAGCGACTTTGACTACATAATAGTACAGCACTATTGGATTTTAATATTAAAATCTTTAAAATATATACTATGTGAGCTCGCTCCTTTAAAGATTCGCTTAACAACTGAATACTAATGCAAATATCTCCACAAAGAGAAATTTTAAACTGTGAAAACCAATTCATAGTAAGATTTACCAAGACATTCTAAAAATATATGTTTCTGGTGTTTCTTCTTAATTTTGTGAGCAGATAAATCTGGTAAAAAAAGTCAGTTATTTTTACAACTTCATTCAACTTGTATAAAAGGATAAAAAAGTGATTATTTCCTAAAAAGAAATCCGCCAAACATGTCTTAAAAGGTAAGATTACTTTGTTTGGTGATGAGAAAAAGCCCCCAAAGAGACTTACTAGTACAGCAGAAGTAGCATTATCATAACCAGTTCCAGCAGAGGCAAAGCAAACCCCAGTGGCGAAATCTTGAATGGTATAAGCAGGATCCAAGTATGCAGGAATGGCTGGTTTGACGCCAAAAGCCTCAGCAATGAAATCTGGAGGAATACGACCGTTGCAGAACCGTCCCGTGGGACGACCACCTTCGAAGTCACGACCATAGGGCCTGAAGTTGCTCTTCAAAACAGTGGCTATGACGTTGTTGTTCCCAGAATCCACAGAGGAGTCTCCGAAAACTATAACTGCAGGGACACTGTTCTTAGCCTCCGAATATCTGACCACCAGAATTTGGGTTAAGAATAGTAATAGGCATGTGAGACTCATGATAATGTTCTGGATTGATGTTGGTGAAGAAGCGTGGATGGAAAAGTTAAAAGGGGGAACAGTATTTATAGTAGTGGTTCGAAATTAGATATATGTGATTAATTGGCTGAGAAAGTTTGGTTGCGTATTTGAATGAGGGTTTGCATGGGTTTTCACGTTTGTGGGTTAAATTTATTACCATTTTTTTCCAACCTAATATGGTCATCCATTGCTGACTAAATAACATTGTGTGTATCATATTGATAACAATAGTTTTTTTTTATAGTTTTTTTTAATATTGTCATTCTTAATTAAAATGCACTAAAAACTTATAAAGCTATGCACTCTTTCTATAGTAAACCCAAAATTTAATGTATTTTTATTTTAATTATCTGTAATTTATCAATTATACTTAAAAATGATTTTTTTTCTCTAAAACGTCTTTCATCAAAAGTAAAAAAAAGTCATTAAAAACAGAATTTCAATTAATTGAAGGGTATTTTTAGAATAATATAATTAATTTGGAATGAATGTACTTAAAAAAAATTATATTTGAGGTAAAAGTTATCTTTTTTTTAACTTAATAAAATTGAGTCCGAAAATAATAATTTAAAAAGGTTTAATGGACGCATAAATTATTTATTATTTTATAAAAAAATATGAATAATTTCTGTATTAAATTTTAAAATATTTAATTTAATATTACATTTTATGTGTTAAAAAATATTTGCAATGTCAGTATATTAATTGTTAAATGTATATGATATGATACTTTATATATTATTATATTTATTAAAAATAATGTGACAACACGTTATTTATGTAATATTTTATTTTTCAAAAACCGATTTTAACTTTTATATATATTAATTTAACTTTTAAAAAAAATTATTTAATGAAGAAAATTTGCTTTCGTTAACTATATTATTAATATATTAAAACGGTAAAATTACCACATAACTAAAACTTTGACCATTAATATTAAAAATTAATTTAGTTTTTTATTTAAAAATTATTTTATTTATTATTTTATAAAAATTAATTTTATATTCTTTTAGATTAATAGTTATAAATAAATATAATTTTTATTATAATAAAAATTATTTTAAATATTAATTATTTTTAATTTATAAAATAATTTCTACTTTAATTACTATAGTGATTAAATATTTTTTATCTTTAATTTAATTTATATTTAATGAAGTTTTATGATAGATTTATATTTATTACTTATGAATGGTTATCGAGAAATTTTCATAATGATACAGAAGATGATGCTAGATTCCTCTTTGGAGAGTTTGCACAGACTTTGACATTTGATAGATCTTGTTTAGGCATTTGGAGAACAGCATTTAATTCATAAACAATCCCTCATTTATTTATTTGACTATATTTTTTTTATTTGTTTTCAACATTTTTTGATGAAAAATTCTGGTCCTAAGTTTAAGACTTGATAGCGTTTGATCAGTTACTCACGTAACCATGACTCTAATCACCACACACCATCAAAACGAATCAATGTAATTGTTTGTTTTCCAATCGTTTAGGTCTAACTTGAAATCTAGTCAAACTTGATTTTGTTTAGTTTGAATTTTATGTTCACTAATTACACAAACTAACAACTGGTGAGGGTGAACACAAGACAATTTAGATAAGCTAGAAGTAAAACAAGAACCAATTTAGATTAACGTCATGTTAGGTAGACGAGGTTATGTTTAATTTCTAGAACTGGTTCAATTTAGTTGAATTTGGATCAAATTGGTTGAGTTTTGACTTACTCAACAAAAATGTATCTTTTTAGACATAAGAAAATAATAAAGAAAATCTTTAATTTGATTGGATTGACAATAAATAGTCAAATACAGTCCACACATATTTTCTAAAACTGATATTAGTGAAGACCAAAAATTAAAAGAAGGAAGAAATAGTTACACAAATCGATCACAATATTCAGAATTAAGAAAAGATAATTAAAACGATCGAAGTCATTGTTGAAGTAGGTAGGCTTAGTGAGAAGTCACTATTTCTAAAGAAAGAAGATAAGCAGTGGACACAAAAAGTTACCACTCACTATTTAAAAATTATATTAAATTCTCTTAAATAATTATTAACTCATAATTCATTTACTTAATATATTTCAGATTATCGTTCCTCTAATACACAACAAATATAATTTAATATCAAACTTAAGTTATTAGTTTTATTGAATTGAATTTCATCAAACTAAAATACATAAACTTGAGTTAGGTTGGATAAATCTAGTTAGTAAATTTATTTAATAAATATGTTCCAAATCAACCCATATTTTTATTTTTTTGATCTGGTTAAGGTGAAAGAAAAAAAAAATATAAACATGGAACAAAAGGTTTCAATTCGTTTTTTAATTTGATCCTCAACACTACTAATATATAGTATTGCGTAATTATAAGAAAAGAAAAATGCAAATAAATAGTTAAAACATGACATGATAAAAAATTTCCTATATTTGGGCCATGACATGAAGTTATTATATCACTAATAATTAATAACATAAGATTATCCAAGTCTAAAATTAAATTTATAAATTTCTTTGTTTTAATTAAGGATGTTAGTGTATTAATATATGCTCTTGTACCCTCTCATAAGTACTTATTGAGGAAAGTGAATCAAACATTGTTGGAGAATGCTCTAAATTCTTTTATGTATTGGTAGTTTGTTCATTAATCAACTTCCAGTGGAGTTTTTGGTTGAATAAACAGTGTGGTATGAATTCATTTATGTTTTTGTATTAAGTTGGTTAGAAATTTTGTTTCTAGCTTAACTAACTACGTCTAAATCATCTTTTTATCTCTTTTATATAAAGCGACATCTATATTGTTGTTTGAGGTGATGCATCATTAAGATTTCACCATAAATTACGTATTTTCTTTAGTTTATATAACTAATGAGTATAAAGATTTCGATGCAAAAAAAAGACAGAATTTAAAATTTTAAGTTATATAGAAGAAAAAACAAAATAAAGTCCGAAAAAAGTAAGGAAAAAAAGAAAAAAAAAGGAAAGAAATCATATTGGATTGTAATTGATTTGATTTAGGTAATATAAAAAAATCTTTTATATATATATATATATAAAATAATTTATTAAATAACTTTTTAAAATTAATTTGATATAAAAGTAATTTTTAAAATATAAATTAAAGTTAAAATGAAGTTAAATTAAATTATCAAATATTAATAAATAAATAAAATATATTTTATAATAATATTATATTAAAAGAGATTATTTATAAATATTAAAGTTTAAATTATTTATTTTATTTATTATTTTAAATATATGTTATTATATTTTTAATCTATATTCATAAAATATTAATAGTGTAATTATTATAAATATTTTTATGTATAAATATAAATAACAAAATAACGTTTTTATTGAAAAACAGAAAACATATAAAATCGATTATATATTTCTTTCTGTGGCTTAATATCATGAAAAGTTTTCTGACATTTATGTTTGTTTTCGTATTTTATGTATTGTTTTATATATTTATAATTTTTTCTCGATTTACATAAACAGTAAACCACGCGAAACAAACATATGTTTAGTGTAATTAATGTGACGATTTAATATAACTATTTATAACTTTTACTTGAAGGAGCAATTACACAACTTACATTTAATGAAAAGATTATTAGTAATCAATTTGTGAGGTGAGAGTTTTACAATATATAAAAACTGAGAATAATTAATATATGACAGAAAACAGCAACTTACATATTACTTTTAACATTCGAAACTAAAACTGATATCTTATTATTTTACATGGTTGACCAGTAACATACCTATGATAGAGTCTTTCAATAACAATACTACAACTCTTTCAATAACATATAGAAAATACCAATTAATTTATTAAAAAAATAATTAAATATAAATTAAGTTAAAAATAAAAATAATTAATTATTATAATAATTAAATTATTATAAATTAAAAGTTATTAATATCTTAAATAATTTTTATTAAAAATAAATATATTTTTAATTTTTAAACTATTTATCAAAATTTTGTTTTCTTTTTTATTTTTAATTTATTTCGTACTTATATTTTATAAATTGGTATAAATAATTTTTTATCAGAAATAATTTTTTTTTAAAAAATATAGAAAAAAATAAAACAAACTTAAAAAATAAATAATAATGTAAGAAATTATTGATATAAATAATTTTTTATTATAAATAAAAACATCTTTAAAAAATTTAAAAAAAAAATAAAAAACTTAAAAAACAAATAATAATATAAGAAATTATAGAAAAAAAATAAAAAAATAAAAAAAATTTATATCTATTTATAAAATATAAAATTGAAATAGATGTAAAATATGTTACAAGAATAAAATATAATTTTGTAAAATAATTTAAGAAATAAAAATATATTAAATTTATTTTTATTATAATAAAATTTATATTTTTTTATTGACTATTAATTTTTAAAATTACAAAATTTATATTTATATAATGTTAATTAAATTAATTTTTAATTAAAATTTAAATTAATTTTTAATTAGAATTTAAATTAATTTTTAATACTAATTATCAAAATTTTAGTGACTTGTTAAATTAAATTTTAAATTAGTTTTAAATTAAATTAGTGAGTATAAGTCAAGAATATAATTAAGAAAAAAAAAGTTGTAGTGATTCAACCAATATAACAACGCTACATATATATGAGGAGTGAAAATGTGAATTAAATCTTAATAACTCGCAAACAATAACTAATGTTAATTTAAAAAAAAAAACTAGTGGTGAGTCTTCTATGAACATGATGAATCAACAAACTAAATCATCTTTTTGGTGGATTTATATTTGATCAGGAAAGGCATCCTTTTATAATTTTTTGTAGTGTTTATGAATTGAAATTGAAATTGTTTTACAAAGGTCAAGTGAACAAAATTGTTGTAGTGTTTTTTGACTTGTTTCACGAACCTTGATCAAATGGTCGCGACCATTTTAATTGATATCAGATGTATTAAATTTAAAATTTGATTGTAATGTTAAAATAATTAGTCTACTCATGATACTGCCCCTTCTGCTTCTAATAATTTCTTTTCCTAATTCGGACTTTGGAGATAGTTCACCAGCAAAAGTAAAATTTGTCGTCTCAATGTGATATATGCACTCAATCTCTATCATATTTATTTTGTTAATAGAAGATCATTTTTTTGTTTGGCTGCAATTAAAAGGAGACCTGGACACGTAAAATTGCACACAAAATTAGAGATCAGAATTGCCAATGTGTCATTCATTCTAAATTTAATGCTTTTTTTTTTCTCATCACACATCATTATGTTTAAGTTAGATATATATTGCAATCACAAATTCTTATCACATCATGGCTGTAAAAGAAGTAAGAAAGTAATTGTCTAGAGTTTTCATTAAAAAAAAACATTGTTCACACCTAAAAAAATCTTTTTTCTCGATCGAATTATTTCAAGGTGAAAATAAAATTATCTAATTACCAAGATAAAACCATAAATCTTAGTAAGTGTCGAACTTTCTAATCATAGAATAAAAAGTTTGCTCTCCCAAAAATAGCATCTTGATCCACAATTTGTAGCATTGTTCATTAACCTCAGATGTTATTTAAAATGTTGGGTAAAAATTATTTGGTAGAGCTTAGTGACAATTTTGTGATGCATACATTGTTTGTGAAAGTACATAAGAATAAGATATGACATAAAAAAAAAATCCTCCAAGCAAAGATTGAGAGCATAGAAGGGACATTACTTTTCCATGTTATTCTCAAGCATGAAGAATTATATATGGATATTCTTTTGGATGAATAATATTAAGTAAATTGTCTCCGACAATGTAAATCAAATCTCACGCTTATGTTGATATTCAACTATCCTTCATACTTATCTTAACACTACCATTTTAAATTACTTCGCTTAGTTCTTCAAATCATCTAATTCGTTGAAAATTTCATGCCCAACATTCTTTTTGTAAGTGTCCTATGTCTACAATATCAAATTTTTGTTGAGTTACTATTCTAGACTCTTTTTAAAATATGGTTGAGAATTATCTTAATATTCAGTGAAAAATAATATTGACATCACATTCAACAAAAATAAAAATATGAATGATAAGTTAGAAGATTCATCCTCATGTTATTCTCATAAAATTAAATTTGTATTTTTATTATTCATAATTTTATAAAGTTATTATAAAGAGAAAGTTTAATTTTCTTTCCAAACTTATATGCATCTCATTGTATTATAATTACATAATTTTATAGTCTAAAATATGTGTTTTTCTATAAAATCATTTTAAGGTTATCCCAATTTTACATTATTCTCACTAAGCAATCTTTAGTATTGTTTTTAATCTCCACTATATTTATTATTATTTTCTATGAAAATATAAATTATTTACTTTCTTTTCTGGTTTCGATTTTATATTTTCATGTGACAATTCAATCTTTTAATTTAAAACATAATAAAAATTAATTATAAAAAAAATTCAAAATTATATTAACCTCCTATAGATTATATTTGTATATGTACTCTAAAGAAAACATAACACCAAGATAAAAAATTATTATTTTATTAGTTTTTCATTTGAGAATCATATCCCAACAAACACTATTGATAGATATGATATAAAATGATGTGTTGTAAAAATATCTTATGAAAAACTTCTTGTCACATTATTGAATGGACAAAATAATAGGGTTTCTACAAATGAAAAAAAAATATTTATTATATTTTCTTTCTTCTTTGTAGGTCACTTTTTTTTTATTTCTTCTTTTCTATTATCTTTCATATTTTTTCTTGAATTTTTTTTATTTCTTTTTCTCTTAAGTCTTTCTCTTTAATTTCTTTTTCTCTTAACTCATTCTCTTTTTATTTCTTTTTCTCTTAAGTCTATTTATTTTATTTATTTATTTTTTTAATTTACTTTTCTACTATCTCTTTGTTTTTCTTTTTCTTAATCTTTCTCGTACAATTATGACATGTCATTTCCAATACTTATCAAACATTATCTCTTTATTTTATATCTTTGCTCTTTATTTTTTTTCCTTCTCCTCTCTTCAAAATTCTCTTTCGACTTCTTCCCCATTTGTGAAAAAAGAAATCATCAATAAATAATCTATGATATACATTAAGTAGATGAGCAACTTCATAATTAGTACCTGTCACAAGTTCAAAAAATTTTAAAATAAAAAGTTGAAATTAAAAAAATCATTGAATATCAAAAGTTGAGACTGTAACACCAATTGATGAGAACACAAAAAGGAAGTTTGTTATCACATTTAATTTCAAGAATGATGATGTCATACTCAACAAAAATAAGAAATTGAGTCATAAGTCATGTGGTTGGTTGTTATAGGTTACCTTAATAAGATTATATTTGGGTTCTTATAACTCAACTTCTTATAGTTCTCATAAAGAGAAAACTTGATTTTCTTTCAAAATTCATATATTTTCCATTGCATTACAAGAACATAATTTCATAAGCTAAAATATGTGTATCTTTAGAAAGTCATAATAAGTTTCTCTAAATTTCATATTAATTCTCATTAAGTAGTTTTTATTGTTCATTAGTAACTAACTCTCACTAGTGTTGTTCTTACTTTCCATTACATGTGTCATGTCGAGTCGGTCCAAGAGCAGCATGGGTTGGGTCAATCCAATCAAGACATGTCAGACTAGACTAAGGTCAGACCAAGTTAACCTGAGTACAAGTTAGGTTGGGTCTCGTTTAGAAAAATGTCAGATTAGGTTGTCCAGAAGTCATACAAGGTTGGGTCGGACTTAACCAAGTTAGACTGGATCGAGTTGGGCTCAAAGGTTGGGTTGATCCAAATCCAAATTGAGATAGGTTGAATTAAACTCAAGTTAGGATGAATGGAGCTAGATTCAACTTAGTTCAAGATGAGTTTGAGTCGAGTGGATTCTAAGCCCATCTTAAGCCGGGTTAGGCCTAGCTTGGACCTAGATGAATCATATCAATCGAGCTGAAGTCAAGATTGGTCGGATCAGATTGAACTTAAGTCTAGTCAGGTTGAGGTCAAACAAAACTGGCATTGACCAATGTTAGGTTGAGTAGTGTCAAGCTTAGATTTAGTTGAGTTAATGTTAATAAATATTAAATCAAATCAGGTTCAAGTCATATAAGATCGAGTTAAACTCAAGTTAGGTAAGGTGAAGTTAAGTATAGATAGATTGAGTTGAATCCCAATCTTACAATTAAGTTAAAAAATTAAAAACAAACTTATATAGATCAATTTGTTATATAGAATATTTAAAAAATATTTAAAAATTAATTAAAATTTTATTTTAATGATACAATGTCTTAGAGCTATTTTAACTCTACTTTAAATAGAAATTTTGGATAGTGTAATTTTTTTTAATCCATTTAGTGCGTCAATAAATAAAAGCGATATAAAAAAAATAAAGACAACTTGAAACATTCTTGTTTTAAAAGAATTTATGTAATATATTTTTTTCATTATGTTATTCTCTTGGAAAGTAAAAAAAAAAAAGAAATATACGTATATAAAGTATATAAATATCTTTAATATATAAAAAGTATCATATAAAATATTTGGCCTTTTTAGAGGAATATATATATTATGAATGTTAGGGTACAGTGAAGATGTAATTGAACTCTACTTTATGAGAGTCATAAAAAGATATATGAAAGATGAGGTATGTGAGCATTGAAGGTGTTACCACCAAGGGAGAGAATTAATGATGAAAGTTGAGTGAGTAGAAAGGCATGTTATAGAGGCCATTATATTGAATTGGAACTGCAAAAATAAAAGCAGAATAAATGCAATGCAACAAAATTATGAGCTGAGCTGGCATGAGGCACTGTGTTGTGTGAAAAAATATCAGGTATCATATCAGCTACCAGCTACCTCCCACCATGGATATCATAAATATCTGCACTTCCCACCTACTAATTAACCAATATCCAATCCCTCTTCTCTTCTACATCACTAATATTTTCTGCAATAATATTGCTACCAACAACTGCAACACTCTTTCTAATAAATTATTCATTATTGATTAAACTTTAAAGAAAAATGCACTCATCATTATACTTTTTCTTCTTCTTTTTATTCAATTTAGATATGTATATTCAAGGACAAAATGACTTTGCTATTGTTTTCAAATAAATATTGAATGGCGTGAACTATTTTATAGAATAATTATTGAAAACCTTTTGCATTTTAAAAAAATTATATTTGAAGCTTTTGCTTTGAATTAATAGTATATATTTGCAAGTGGCGATAAGCATTTTTATTTATTATATACAAACACTTGGAAGAAGAGAAGATATGGAAAAGAAAAGAAAAGAAAAATATAATTCATGTAATATTAATGATATACACATTCTACATTTTTTTATAAAAATTGGTAAGCGACGTATGTTTTTAGTATTCATTGAGAACTTATAATAAATTAAAAGTTATTTTATAAATAACTATATTAATATTTTAATTATATATTTTCTGTTTTTAAAATTGAATGATTAAATGATTCATGTTTATTATTAAAATAAAGTTATCAAATGAGTGTTTATTTGATAGAGGGTGTAAAAATATAATTTTCCCTTTTTATTTGTCATTGATAGATAACTATTAATTATTTTAAAACTTATGGTAACTTTTAATGGAATCTTTTTATTCAACTACATTTTCTTAGTTCACAATACTCAAATCCTAAATTATTGATGAATTATTTCAATTTAATCAATGATTTAAGTTTGAACCTTAAGTGTTTTGTTATTGACAAACACTAACATAATTTATTTGGGAAAAAAAATCATGATTTGTAAAAATAACTAAAATTTGTTTGGTTTGAACATTTTAACACATTAAACATGCTACCTGAGAATAAATATACTGTTTCAAAATTAATAATGAAATACTTCAAACTTTTGTTTGATTTTCCTGTGATCCTGTCATTTTTTTAAATGCATATAAGGTTTTTACATCCTCAACAGGTATAATTTAATTAATTTAGTTAATTTGAAAAAAAAAGAGGTAGTTATTTGTAGCTATTTTTGGACAACCTTCTGATATATATTTTCTCTGAAACATTTTTTTGTCAAACATGATGCCCTAGTGTACATGTGGCTCAACATGCACACGCTCTTCTGTTGGATGAAACTGATTCTTCAGCCTATTGTTGCTGCGATTTTAAAGAACAGCTGCATGTTAACCATCACTTCACGTTCCTTCCTAAAAAAATAAATAAAGCAAATATTCAGGTTTGTAGTGAAGACCTATTACTAGGCAAAAGAAACAACATAACATGTTAATTTCCAGTTTGAAATGGAACTGCCTTAAGACCAGTTCCAACATTCCAAAATCTAAAACATTGTTCTCAAAATAGTAAACAACACTGCTTTTAAATTCTCCCACATTCTATTCTCTACCAAGCCTGTTCCTTTTATCACTCTCAAAGGCTAAATTAAACAGATCTTGTGTACGAAATGGCCAAATATTCCAAAGCAATGCTCGTGTTTGGTCTTGGGGTACTGGTGATTAGCATGTGGTGCATGAAGGGCACTGAGGGTGGCATTGAAGATGACTTTGGTGCCACCATTCACGCAGTGAGGCGTGATGAGCCTCCTGAAGGGTGTGGATCCAGCCACACCGAGGGAGGAGTGGAAGAGTGCTCAGACGAAGATGACAGCCTCGGATTGTATGCTGATGTTGATGACACTTTCAAGTCTGCCATCAAGAGAGTCTCTTCTCATTTTCATAGTCATGATGACAACGATGACTCTCCTAATGTTGCACACAACAATGTCAATGTCTTAGGACATTGATACTATTCTAGCTAGTATGTCTGGTTTATGATTGTTCACCTTGCAGAATGTGGTTATAGTATAATATTTCTACATTCTTAAGGATTTGTTTGCTAAGTTTAGAGTCCAGTTTTTGTTTTCCTTTAATCTTTTAGTCCTCTTTGTGGGATATGCAGAATTTACTTTGGTTGGTTTAGCTTAATTATGTGTTTCCTTATTGTCATGGTTGAGTAGGATCCAACAATAAAAATGCTTTCATGATTTGAAAACAATGTTTCTTTTTCTGTTGGCATGGATTTATGGGTGCACATTTATATATTTACCAATATCTACACCTGTATGCAATTATAGGTCACTGCAATGCAGGTCAAAAAGCTTGCCATCTTGTTGCTAATTGCTGCAGCATTAATATTAAAGGTGCACGAATGGACATTCAATGATGAGAAATGATGATATATTATTAATGGATTGAGATCTGAGAAATTTAGTGTCAACACAGTCAATGACTTTTAACTGTTTGATGAAAAAGGGATTGTTCAAACCTCAAATGAATGTGTGCTTAAAATTGATATTGATTGATCAAAATAAGAAGTGTCTTATGATCTTCATCAAATAATTATTGAATGCTTGAATGTGTGTAATTTTCAATTACTGAATCCATCTCAGTGTATACATGCACAAAAGAGATCCTCAATAAGTTTTAAAAAAATTTGACATAGTAAAATAGAAAACTATTACATTATTAATAATAAGATACATTTAAAATCTCATGGTGAAGTCATATGTAAATTTAAAGTTTTGTTTCAAGACAATGTAGTTGCAAGAATTTGTACATATTAAAAATATTATTTTAAAAATAATTGTAATAAATTCTATTTTTGTTTAGGAGCATATTACATAAAACATAAAGTTATTAGCTATAATCTTTATATCCTTACTATTTATAGTTTTTTTAGGTGGGGGAGAAGGTGAATATTTGTGGCAATACTATCAAACTAACACAATAATGTGAGTACCTTTTGTTGGGGATGAAACAAAGGGTTTTAGTAAGAGAAATAAATAAGAATAAAATAAAATCGCCAAAGTTGTTCTTTTAATAAAGAAAAAAATTTCGATATACGTGTGGCTCAAGCAAGAGAAAGATAGAAACATTTAAATACTTAGTATATTGTGTTGTTTATTCTAATGTTCAAGTGATTAGAAAAAATATTTTAAAGTAATTCTCGCTCTATGTTAATATTTAATCATACTAGGTTTTCCTATACTATTTAGATGCAAAGACTGTATTGGTTCTGATCTCTCCCTCCCTTAAGTATATGTTAATAAACAATCATATTTTAGTGAATTTATTTGATGAGACTATCATATATTAACTTTCGGATAATTAACTTTTGTTTGGATTAGAAATATATTTAAAGAATAATTTATTTTGTTGTTTAAATAATATTTTAAGAGAATTTAAAATCTAGAAATTTATAAGAATAATTTCATTATTTAAAATTAGATAACCTTAAATATTTAAAAAAAATAAAAATTTAAATATTTTTATATTGTAATTATTTTTTAAATTTATGTTTCTTCTTTTATATTTTTTATCAACTTCAAAAAAAAATATTATGAACTTGATTGAGATATTATTACTTCAACTAAAGTCTAGACACCATCTAGTTAATAGTTTTTTAAAATGATGTTAACAACTTTTAAGTTAAAGTTAATTATAATTATTTTAGTTATTATCATTAAAATTAAAAGTCAATGTTATTTCTAACTAATACTAGTTAGGATTCATTTCTTCAACATTGATAGTATCTTTAGCTGATCTAAAATACAATGTTTTTAGTTAACATCAATAAATATTATTTTTAATTAATAACATTTCAAATTATTCTTCACTAGATATGACCATGATGATTTCTCGATCAGAATTAATCAAAACTTTATTAACATTGATACATACAAGTATATTTCTCAGAGTTTTTTTAATCAATACATATAAAGTCACTCACCCATAGATGAACTAAATCTTGTCAAGGTTAAAATTCATAATTGTTATTTTTTTTTCTATGTGCATAAAATTGTAATATTAATTTAATAAATTTAAATTATCCTATTCATACAAAATATTTTAAAAATTAAAATAATTTAAAATCATTTAAATTAAATATTCTTGAATTGTCTAAATTTTTTACAGAGTTCATACTTAATTTTCATTTTCACAATTTTTGAGAAAAGTATCCTATTCTGAGTTGTATGACTTTTTCTTAAAAAAAGTCCATAAGAAAGAGAAAAAAGTTATATAAATAAACTTCTTATCAAGTACCATAAGATACTAAAACAGAAATGAAAGAGAAGGCTAAGAGAAGCCAAGGAAGAAAACAAGAAGGTAGTGTTATTTCCATGATTTAAAAATGTGACACTCAAGTCACAAAGTAACACCAAAGTTAGAATTGAAATTTGTTATAATTCTGACATGTCACGTAGATATTTGAAGGCGCAAGGCTGAAAGGGCATGGATATTAGAACATAAAAAAGGAACTTATTCAAGCTTTAGACAATGTCTCATACTGTCTAAATGAATTGACAAGGCTTTCGTTGGTAGACATAAGTCATATGCGAAGAAACATGACTTTAATGCACCAAAGATTATTGCGCTGGGCCTGGTTAAGTATAATAAGTGAGAAAATGATAGAGTAAATAATAATGTTGATGCTGATGGTGATGCATAAATAGAGAAATGGACACCGCTCCTCGTGCTTCAGAACTATGCTAATGCCAACAGTAAGATCGAAATATCACATTCAGTCTCCAAATAATAAGCATCTCATGGTTACTTTAGCATGGTCATAAAAATAAAGGTGAAAAATGATAATGAATTTCAAAAACTTGTCCAAAGTTGTGTATAGTTCAGAACAGTGGTTCCCCAACATGATTGTTTACTACTGTATACTTTTGTAGAAAAGATTATGCTTGTAATATTAGAAACTGGATATAGTTGCGCAGATCTACTGAGACCAGTAAAATATGCTGTAACTCAATACTACAACCAGAAATACTATAAAAAGATTTGAGAAAAACATGGGAAAAGAAGAAGTTGGTATAGAATTGACAAGTCACTTATGATTATTGCACCTTGACTTGAAATATGGGCAGCCTGGTACTTGTAAACTTTACCACGAGCCAAATTGTCAAGCAGCTTAATCACACATGTGGCTGGTGAGAATCAAGAACCATCCATTTGGATATCAGTACCATTTGGATTAGTTTGGTTGGCATTAAAGGGATTTCCAGCCACATTCTTCTGCATCGGTCCAGCACCAAATGTAAACTCTGTAGGAGCACTGTCTAAGGTTGGTCGGGCGAAGATTGACGGAGTTCCGGCAGTGCTGAAGGAAGGAAGTTGAGCTGGATCATGGATCTTTGGGAAACCAAAGCTAATTGAAGGAAGCACTGTAGGTGAGAAACTCGGCAGCAGAGAGCTAGTGCTATCGATCGGTCCATAGATCTTCTGCTCATACTCTTGCAGTTGCTGGTATACTCCTACATTAAGAAAGGAGCATGCATGTTAGAAAGGTGATAATTAGCTTTGCAAAATGCAGCCGAACACTGAATTTATTCACTGTTTGATATAGAAAAACATACGAAGTGGAAAGAAGTAATATCACACCAATTCCAAGTGTTTATTAGCAAAAGGTGAAAGCCTTCTATTGTATTACTGTAACAACATACAGAAGATAGTTGCTTCATTTTTGAAGATATGGCCATGGTGTAAACATGCATGTGAATCATATACATTTAGTTGTAAATTGAAAATCCTGGATGATCCCAAAAATAATAAGCAAATATAAGTGGTATACGAGATAACTAACTTATACCATACCACATATAAATGCTTCATTTTCTTGTAAGGTATACATATATGGATCATTCATAATAAAAGAAAACACAGTCCAAACACACCGACACCATTTATCTCAAGCACAAAATGATGACGAAAGTCAAGAAGATGAACAATAAGGGGGAGGGGGGAGCAAAGGTGATGATGGGATTAATAGAGTGAAACAATAAAAACAAACTAATGAAATTAAATTTAATGGGATGTGACCTGTGAAATGTAGTACATAACAGCAAAAACAGAAACTCTGAAACAACTATGTGTATGAATCAGAGCTATGGCAGCCAAGGGCACAGAGAATGAGTTTTGTTGGAACCTAACCAACAAACACCAATAGTGGGTTGCAGGAAAACACAGGACTTCAAAAAGGAAAAACACTAGTGGGTTGATTGTCAAAATAAGCGATGGAAATGCAAATGCTTTTCTTTTTTATTTCCAAATAAGTGGGCAAAGAGTTTTCATTGACGGACTTAACAGAAAGAGGGCAGAAGATGGGTATCCCTTGGATCAAGGGAAGTGTCTACCACAAGCCAGAAAACATATTTACTGAGGCAGAAAAATTACAAGATCAACTAAAGTTAAAATGAATTAAGATACAATAATAGTAATGTGGTAATTTGTCAAGCTTTTGTATTTACAATAGTTTGGAGTTAGGTAACGATATCTACCTTGAAAATTTTGAAAACCATTATGGCAGCCTATGTCCACCCCTATAATCAGCAAAGATAGACTACTATAATGTGAAAGAGTAGGACTGAACTTTGAATGAAAATACTATGAATGTGAATGTAGTGAAACCACCACACACTCCTCAAACAAAAATGTGATGCTAGTTTTCAAGGCAGGAATGATGGGACAAGGATAATCTCCCGTTGAAAGCATATTCATGTTGATACTTTCAGAGCCACATAAGGGGTTGTCGGAAGCAAGTCCTCGGTATTTCTAAGCATCCTAAACTCACAAATCACAACAACTTACCCACATGATCTGTTAATAATTCATCACTAATCTAAACTGAAAAAAGTCAATTTTGTTGTTTGACCAATTTGGCATTTCTTCAACTCTAAATTTTGATAACCACTATCGAGTACTAACTCAGTTATTAATTTAACCAAGTTTCCATAATGATGTTCAGGTAAATAACTTCACCAGTTAAAAGTCATCAATTAACAGACACTGAAATCTGATGACTTTACTGGAGACAGGAAGCAAAACTGGAAACAGTAAACATACAAACCTTGAGTTAATTCAACCGAAAGTCTACGCTCCTTTACCCACTGATAACTCTGTGCAAGCCTCCATCCTTTGGACTTCATCAAGTATGCAATCACAATAGCTGGAGACCTGTCGTTGGTACAGTGTGATTCAGAAAATTTAACATTTATATATATTACATCCTCGTTTGAAAGGCTGCAGTACAATAACCTCTATCAATTCCGTTTTGTATTTTGAGAGTCATCATCACTAACTAATTCAAACTAACCAGCGCCAAACATCACTGACATGTATAATAGAGCATGGTGCAGCAATGTCTTACCTACTCTTTCCTGACATGCAATGAACCAGAACACGCTCCTTGTCCTTCTCACATAACTCTGCAAAGGAATCACACGGCATTTGCTTCATTAAGAAGGGTAAAAGGAAGAAATACAAGAGAAAATTGTATTGTCAAGTTAAGACAAAGAATTCATTCATTACCAGTTACTCATTTAATTTTAATTAGCCCAATCAAATGTTATAATTCAATGCAGGGAATAACACATTAGGAAGTGTTACCTATATTTAATATTTCATTAATGTTGTCAACATTTATGCTGATTATATTTTGGAAGATAAATATACGCAAAAAAAAGATGTAAAACCCAACTCCATCATGGAACGTTATAACAAGTGACGACCTTAAAGTAAACCAAATGAGAAAAAGATTTGAAGAGATAGCAAGTTCAAATAAAACCTTGTACACTAGAGGATTTATTAAAGATTAACTATACAACGATGGAAATGCATCAAATATTACAATACAAACCCACACACTTGTGTAAACATGCCCCCCCTGTCCACACCACCAACAATAGTGGACGAAAGAAGATGGGGCCAGATTAGCAGACAAAAGGTAAATGGCATGTTGAGGGACGTGGTGAAAAGCCACAAAAAGTTACATATGTTACAGCAATTTTGTTAAGGATATTGAGTGACAATTTAGGATAGAGTAACAAATGTCCCTACGTACTTAAGTTATCAAATTGTGAATCAAAAGGCTAATTTTTGGAATCATGAATCAGAACATATCACAAACCATAAGATTCATGATCAACTACCAAAATAAATTAAAATATACTCTTAACAAAAGAAATTTGTAAAATGGTGTATAAACAAATAATATTTTTATTTCCTTTCCAGGAACATTATTGGGGTTCTTCATAACTTTCTCTCTGCCAGCATTAAAAAGATATATTTGCAACAAAAAACATGTCTTTCAGTGACCCCTTTGTTTTCTCACTCCATGGCAGCTGGTCATTTCAGATCTATAGATCTTAGGTGTCTTTCACCTCCAATCAACCTTGAAAATGTTACAGCGGGAGCTATCCAAAAAGAGGATCATCGGCCTCAGAGCATCTAAAAGCCCAGATCACCAGTCTAGAGCACCTTCCATCTAAGCAGCACATAACACATTTGAGCACCTTTTCAAAAAACCATAATCACGCACCACTCCACGAAGAAGATTCCATCCATCACTGCCTCGGTCTATCACACTAGTGGTTATTTGGCTCCCTGTCCCTCCAAGATATTATTGTTGGAAATCATGACAAAATAAAGATTCCTACAATTCTAATGACTCAGAATGCAATTCTAAAGACAAAATGAAACTCCGTACAATCTGTATTCGTGGAGCAAGGGCTCAAATTATCAGCCATGAATCAAATTAAAATGTATTTGGTGTGGATGTTGTCACTTTTAACAAAAATAAGAACCTAAAAAAAATTTCCTACGACACAGGATCTGTACATGATCAAAAGCATCAATTGTGTTCGACCATGAACCTAGTCTTTGGAAGGTCCATTATAGCTCACTTAGAGTATTGCTTGGACTTCTTCTGTGTACCAGATCAAGTGTTCTTATTAGTTCTTCTAATGTTCTTACAAGGTCAAACCACCTTATGCGAGATTTTATCATCTCTTCCTCAACAGGTGCTATAGTTTCTTTCTCCCATTCCTGATATAGTTTTTGTATGTCCAATCATCCACCACAACCCCATCTTTGTCAAACAGAGTTTATGCTCTAATTCGCTTTGTCTACCAACATTCAATACCAATTATTTAAAGAACAAGTTCATTAAGAAAAACATATAATTACAGTTTTCATAATACATGCAATTCAAAATTGCTTTCCTTTTGTCCTTTTTTACCTATTATTTCGGTAAACTTGCTGATATCAAAGTAATTTGCAATAAAACTAACAGTTTTGTTAGTGTAAAACAGTAAACTGTATTTAAACTTCTTTTAGAATTATGTGTCTCTCGCAGGGTAGTCAGCACAGCACATTCACAGCACTAAAGCAAGAAGGCCCACTCCTGGTTAAGTCATTGTGTCATGTCTTCTAGTCAAGGTCCTGCACCAATCACAGTGCAAATGGAGCCCTTCACAGCTGTTACCAGCTGCTCCAGGTGTTATGGGCAAGAAGACAATCTCACCACATTTTTCAGTGTCGTTTCATGCTCTTTAAAGGGGTAAAATTGGAAAAAGCTATAACACTATATTCTGAACCCCTTTCTTCTTTGATGCTCAGTCAGCCCTAGCTTCTAGACTTTCTCTTCAACACCTAGCACAGCTTCAAATCCCTAAGGTTTCGCATATGCAACGACAACCATTCTTTCCCTTGCACTTCCATGGTATCGTTGACAGCAATCAAGTCGCACTTCTGTGATGTTAGTTTCGTTGTCAGCAATCAAGTCCCTTGCTTAACTCAATTTTGACTAAACAATTTTTAAGGCAAAGATTAACCTCATCAGTCATGATGAGATTTTCTCTCAAAACTTGCTTGCATTTTGAGATTCATGAATGGTAAACTTGTTTTCTTTATCATTTATACTAATTGCATTAAATCATAAAAAGATGCAAAAATATGTCCCATTTGTTGTCAGCCATGTTTCAAATTTTGTTTATTTTTCAGCATAAATAGACGTGATATGTAAATGAGTATAGGATTCAAAATGGCAGTCATCCCACGATTGCATTTTGGGGGCAGCCACTTCACACCGCTATTCACTACTTACTACTATGGTCCCTCACCGTGGCATTTTCTCAGTAAAACAATCACTATGGTGTTCACTGACAAGAAAATAGATTAAAGCTTTCTATGTTGTTCCAACCTGACTATTCACTGTTGGGAAAGTTTCAGACTCTAAAAGACCTTAAGTCATGGATGCAGATGCTCATGACGAGAAAATTATAAGAAACCACTGCTATAGAGTGAGAGATGGTTGGGATTCTCTCAAATAATCAAATTGTTGAAGGAGCTTCCTTCAACATTGACTTCAACCAGGCCCTTTTGAGAAAACTAGCAGAAACAGAAACATAGGTAAAAGTAGATGGAAAGGGAAATAGCAATTTTAGCAAATGTTTGTCTTGATTTATATCAGTTTGGTTTGGAAGGGAAGACTAGTGGAGTGGGCAATTAGTTGATAATAAAGTGTAGCAGATTGGTTCACGATATAGTGGAGTAGACTAGTTCATAAACATAATAGAATGAAGTGAGAAGTACTAATATTGATTTCCAATTGCTAAGTAAGTGAACAACAAATATCATCTCTGTGATTCTACAACATTCCTTCTAATTTACTGCTTATTTTTTTATTTTTAATAGTACATAAATATAAATTGACCACATGATTCATAGAGAAAATCCTTCAGAAAAAGAATCAAAATACTAAGAAGTAGAAGTGTGAAGTGAACAAAATGAAGGTAAAAACAAAAGTGAACACAATGAATGGTACATAAATATAAATTGGCTAGATTATCCAAAGTCCAAAAAGCAGATCATTTACTGGTATTAAGCATGAAAATACTGGCCAATGTTCCAATAGCAAATACATGTATCATAGTTGGTAGTTATTTATAATAAAAATAAAACTGCAAATTCACATGTTAATGAAGCACCTGGACAAATGAAAAGATAAGAGGTATAAATTTGTAATGGACAAAAAGGAAAATACCTAGAAACTGAATTGCTTCATCAAATGGCAAAGTTTTGTCATCTGGGAGGCAGTGATAGGTAAATGAGTTCTTGTAGAGATTTTGACAAGAAGGAACAGTCTGCAAAAGTAGAGAATTCAAAGGTATTATAAGAAAATAAGCAAACAAGAAGTTTGGATAAGCAAGTTTAAAGTGCAAAACCATAAGAATGATATACACCATGAAAACACATTGAATATCATTCAAATCCATTCTACTTTTAGTCAGCTCTAGCTATGACTACAACTTAGATCCAAGTTCATTCTCATGACTTTCCACATTAAGAAATTATCTGCACAATCGGCTCAACCAATAACCTTAAGAGCCATGAATTTACATTTATTCGGACATATTAGTCTCTAACCCCAACCTAATAATACATAATGTTGCCAACATGAGAACCTATTTGGCTACCAAACTGCAATTCAAAATCCTCTAGAAATTTGACTACGCATTTCGGAATCTAAAATCTGTCAACAACTAAATCTTTAACTTGACATCAAGGTCCTCAAAATGCGTCCACAACACTAAGGTTTTTGTAATGACTGTAACCTGATTTCCCAGCAACAACCACAATTTAAACCTTCGTTTGGCATCATCATTCCCATGCATTGACCACTTAGAAACTAGAAATATGTTGTAACGAAAATCCTAACCAACCACTTCGACTACACTTATTCAATTATTACTGAAACCTTCATAATCCTACATTTAACATATCAGCGTACCCATGATTCCACAACAAACATCAAAACATGCATACATTTATAGTTAATCATCCGAACATTGAAATCAAAAACTATGTCAGTTTCGATCACAGGTTATAAACAAACAATAAGACCCCTTCCTTACATTGAGGATACGAGAAATTCCCTGTGTCTTGAGAAGCTCCGAACGTGATGCGTTGTCGTAGCTTCCTAGGTAAAGAAATTCCGGCAGAATCACCGAAGGAAAAGCACTAACTTGTATAGAAGTTTTCTCGGATCCAACTGGTATCCGGTGACCACAAATCGAACACACTTCCCCTTCTTCATATTTGTGATAGTGGCCACACACCCCACATGGATTCTCCCTCTCCCTTTTTCTCATAATTGAACAACAAGAACAATAATAACACAGAGGTTTCCTTCAGACCCAGATCGCAAAACAAAGGATTGGGAGCAAAACAGGACAAAAAAATTAGATCTTTTTGGAAGTGGAGAGAGACCCAAAACAGAAAAATGGTTCAAAAGTGAGAAAACTGAACACCCGGATCGAGAATAAAGGGAAAGATGAGAGCTTTGGCAAAAGGGGAAGGAAGGTGAGGTGTGGAGACAATAGAAGAGAAGAAAAGAAAGAAAGAGAAATTATATGGAAATTTCCTTGTTGTAAGTTTGATGTAATAATAGTGTTATCAACTTAGGACATGACTACAATCTATGTATCTATCTAAGTTAGGAGCACTCATTGGTTTGCACTACTGGATTTTGATGAAGGCAAAACATTAGTGATGGTTTGGTTGTAATTATAGAGAGGAATTTGGATGAATTGGATGATGGTGATGGTGATGATGGATGACACAGGGGTGAATTTTTTGGGTATATGTATTAGTTAATGGATTTTGGGGACTTCCAGATTTTTGGTTGGCACGTGAAGTGAACAATCCAGGTTTCTTATTCTCCTAGAAATGAGAATAGATCTGGTAAAAACACAACTTGTCTAACACTCAACCATCTCAGTTTCAGGTAAATAATCATCATTTCTTCCATCATGACTCCAAAGTCTTTTCCCCTCCCTCTTTCTCCTATTTCTCTTTTTAGAAAAATTGTATCTGTGCATTCAGACTGTAAAAACATTCAATCATGATTGGTGGACAATGGACAATGGACAATGATGTCTGTTAATTGGCTGAGAACTTAATTTTGTTTCTACTGTTTTTTCTCAAAGAATTATTTTAACTTTAAAGATGTTATTTAGATTTATGTATCTTTTTTGTTTATACTTATCTCTATTTTTGAGATTCTTTTTCTAACAATAGGAAGTCTAGATTTGTCCTTCCATATCCAAAACAATTTGAAAACTTTAGTCAAGAAAAATCAAAATAGCATGTGATTGAGGAGAGACTAAAGAATTAAAACAAAAAATATTTAAAAATAAATAAATCTTATTCTTCCTTATTTAATCAAAATTCGATTTTAATTTCTAAAATTATTTTCTCCCATCTTTTTTATTACATTTTAAATTTTTTATTTATTTTAATTGTTAAAATTCATTTATAAGTATCTATAACTATGATATAAAATTTATAACTATAAAGAAATTATGTTTTATAAATACTTTTTATGTATACAATTTTTTTACTCTTATAAATATAATCAATTTTATTAATTTATAAAAAATTAATAATTATAGTTATGAAAAATTACAACTACTCTTATTTTATAATTATAATAATATAAAAATTAATAAAATATAATATGATTTTTATAATTTTAATATAAATTTAATAACTTTTTTCATTTTAATAATTATTATAGTAATTTAATTTTTTAACTATGACTAAGATAACTAAAAGCTATCTATTTCAAATAAATGTTGTGAGGATAAGACTATTTGTAAATAACATAATTTCTATCTATCTTTTCTCCTCTACACTATATTAAAGTCTTGTTATGTTTTTTTATGATTTTTATTTATTTATTTTTTGTTAAAATTAGACCATTTCAGAAATTGTGTTTTGATTCCTGAGATTTGCATAGTGCTTAATTTGAAGTTAAATAACCTTCTAACAAGTTGAAATTGTGTCCTTATAAAATTTATTTTGAATCTAGATTTAGATCATAGTTAGAAGTAGGAAAATATAATAAAATTTACTACTTTTAAAACAAATAGATCCAAATGCACATTAAGTTAATGTTAAACAGTATTTTGCTTTAGAGCAGGAGTAAGATATTTTTGTTTCATCACATTATAAAAATATTTTAGCTATTAGTTAAGTTAATCAAACAAGATACTTATATATAATGTGTTTGGTAGAGAAAGCTAAATAGTATTGTTGATAAACTTTACATATAACGTCATCAATTAAGAATTTTAAACCCCAACATAGTTATTCTAATAGATTTTTTTTTTGTCATTCCAAAATATTCTGTGAATAGGTGGACTTTTTCTGAAGAAGTTTATCCCTTTGTTGATGTGTTGTTTGACATATCATAGTCAAATTAATGTGAAGAGGTTGTTAATTGCAGACAAATATTATAAGATGTAGACAAGCTTGGCCCAACATATATACAAAAATATTTTCAAATTAACTTACCAAATGTAATATCACCTCTAACTACCTCAATTATCATAAATTAATCTTATTTAAATTATATACTGAAGAATCTATTTTACATGTATATAATACTTTCTCTTAAATTAATCTGATACTGAAAAATAAATAAAGTTGAATTAAAAATTCTTTCCAGCATTTATATTTAAATTTATATTGAATTATCCACATTCAAATATTAGTTAAAGACTGAGAAATATTATTTTATTAGATGAAAATATATATTAATATCTAAAAAAATACTAAAAAAATATTATTTAAAACATTCAATTTCTTATTATTAAAATTTATTAAAAATGAAAATTTTTGTTAATTTTATTAAATATTTGACAAGTTTATTTTATATTTAAATTTTTCAATAATTTTGAATTAATAGTAGAAATAAAATGTATTACTATCTATTTACTTTAAATTTTTATTCACTTATTTTTAAAATAACTACATTCATATAGATTAGGTTTAATAGTGTTTTTACTCTTTTATTTATTAATTTGAGATTTTTATGTCGATTATATGACTTTTTTAAACATAATTAATTATATTAATCGATTTTAACTAGTGTCAGTCTGCTACATGTTTCAGTCATGTAATTATTAATCAATAACATTTCTAATCATGTCAAACATTAAGTTAAGGAATAATATTCATGTAATTAAAATAATCTCTTAACTTATTTGTTTGATGTTCATATCTAGTTAGAAAATACAACTTCTTCAATACAACAACACTTTCATAGTCAAAATCACCACAAACATTGTTGAAAAAGAAAACAAACAACGAAACTAGAAGAAAGAAAGAAGAGAAGAAAGCAATTACACAAAAGGAAGCACGAAAAGAAACTAAACAAGCTCAAATGAAGGAAGAAAAAAGCAAAGAAGAAGGAAGCAATGGAAGTGTGAAGAAAAACCATACATTCGTAAATTTTGAATACTAACCTCCAACAACTTTATTATTTAGCATTCAATAGGGTGAAACAGTGTGCAGGAGTAACTAAATTTATACCTAATTTTCACAAAGAAAAAAAAAACTTAAAATTTAATGAAAAAAATGGCTGAACTGAATTAGCCCAAAAAGTAACCTAATTCTAACCCCAAAAATATAAGTCTAGTCGGGGGATGCCAGTTGGTTTAGATTGTGTGTTTGAGTGCCCTTTCCGAGGGGACAAATGAGACACATGATTTTGATGAAGGTACAATTCAAAAAAAAAAAAAAAAGATTAGCAAAAGAAGTAACGTACAAGTTATCTTTAGTGAGATTATTAGTGTACTTTATCTTTATATGGAACAGAATGACTGAAATATATTCTGAGATGATTGGAAAGCAATGAAGACATGATTATGACTCTCCTTTTTTCCAAGGAAGAGATTACGATGATGATAAGTTTCCCATAGTACACACACCAATGGAGTTTCTCTAAAATAAATCATTTTTAATAAAATATCTTTTGTAAGATTATAAATTTTTAATATATTTCTTTACGTACTTAAAATTAATATTTTAAAGAACTATTTCTGTAAAAAAAATATTAGGTCACTAATAATTTTTAAAGACTAATGATATGTGATTTCCTCTTCAACAAACTAATCATGTAAAATAAAAAGGTAAAAGAAATATTAAAGGTCTCTTGTGTTCCATATTTATAATTTCAAAATACTATTTGGTAGCTTTTCTCCTTCTGTTCAACGAATAAGTGGGGTTGCAACCTCAACGGAAGAATTTTATTGAAGGCCACATAAATATAAGTGGTAGTTTTTCTCTTTTTCAGATTCGGTTAATTAATTATTTTGAGGGACTTAATGTTCAATCAAGACAACTCAGATATCCAAATAAAAAAACTAGATAACTCATTAGAGACCAAAAACATGTCTAATTCTCTATCTATCAATCAATGCTTTATAGCACATACACATGAAACCACATTGGGATAACATATGTATTCATTGGCAGTTACATAGGTAGATATAGAAAGCTTACAAGTTAAGAAAAAACTGAAAACAAATATACCTCTCTAATTTACATGAAATAAACTGTGAAATGTAGATACAACTAGTGACATTTTTTTTGTCCTCTACTTGATAAACTGATAATGGTGAAGCGTGCATTGACTTTGTTAGCTTAAGTGTACATAGATTTGAAGCCTTCTGTAAGAGGAACCACCTTAGCGGACAGCCTGGACTGCAATTTTGATGCAGCTTGACGAATATCCTGAGGAATTAAAGAAATGCCTATTTTATTCACTCATTTTTCTTATCAAAACAAAAACTTAGATATAATTCCTTAAAAGGTTGTGGTGGTGGTGGTGTTTGATCAGAAATGGAATTGTATTTCAGTAGTATTTACTAACCTTTGATGCATACTTTTATTACACAAATTATAGAGATAAAAATTTAATTAATTTTGAAGAACACCGTATAAAATACTCTAGGAGTTGCATAGAAGTTTTTTGTTTTGTCATAAAATGCATATTTAATGTGGTGCGAGAGGGTATGCCCCTTCAAGAAGTTCATGACAATTCACAAATTTTGGAGTTTTCTATCCAATATGCAAATATGAGCACTTGAGGGATGTAACTTGCAAGTAAAAAAAAAACTAAAAGGAAAAATATAGCATTACCTCTATACTATATCTTGGTGAAAAATGAGTCAACAGAACTGCTTTGTTGCGAATCCACTGTGCATTTTCAATGATCTACATAAATATCATAAGTTTACGGTTCAGGAATTCCTCAATATATTATGCAGTAGAGTCAACATTCTGAAAATCAGTCAATCACCAAGAAAAGGTGCGAATTTGTCTGAGCAGGTAAAAAAAACTCTAGTTTATTTTTAATATCTTGAAATGGTACAAGATTGACTCGTGAATGCAACATGGTATACGACTTGGCCCCAGAAAAGCTATGTATTTGGTTCAACTATTCTGCAACGTTTGACCAAAAAAGGCTGCTGATAATACAACGATCATGATAAATATGACTATAACTATAGCTATAATAAGATGAACACCAACTCGATCATATGTCATAGCAAAATAAAAGAGAAAGCGCAAGCATGATGGCTGCAAAAGTTGGCCTTTATGCATATTTGATTTGTCAAGCTAACTACAGAGTAGCCATAAAAGAACGAAACATGTTACATACCTGAAATAAATGTGTATGACCAAGTTGCCGAGCATGATCTATGCTGAATGAATCATCTAGGAAAGTTGCCTATTAAAAGAGTTTCAACAAGAAAAACAATAAAGAAAAAGATAAATTAGGATAGCAAAAATAATTGGAACAAAGTTCAAGAACTTCAAAAGATATTGGAACATGTATAGCATTTCCTATAGATGTTAAAAGATTAATGTTGGATGTTGTTTATCAGCTGGAACAAAACTTGATTAAAAAAATAAAATCCAGACAATTTTAACAGGGGAGTAGTATGGGTGATTCAGAAAATGCTGGAAAAAGACTAAGACAAGAAGAGATTTATGACTCATCAAGTAATTTCAACAAAAGGGGGTAGTCAAGCTTCTATCAACGTCATTTTCAAGAGAAGTGAGAAGGAGGATGTATGTCAAGAAATAGCTCTATTTTTCTACAAAAATGTTATTCCATTTAATGTAGCAAAGGATGAAGAGTTCAAGAGGATGCTTGAGTTGGTTGTGAAACATGGTGCCAGATTTAAGCCACCATCATAACATGAAATTAGGGTGAAATATTTGAAGCAACGGATTGAAAAGTCCAATCAAATTTGGGAAAAACATAAACTATTTTGAAAGAAAAATGGGTGCACAATAATGATAACGGATGAACTGATAGGGGGAGGACTATACTTAAATTTTTTGTAAATAGTCCAAAGGAATCTGTCTTTTTGAAGCTTGAAATCTATTGATTCTTCTAACCTATGTAAAACATCTGAAAAAAATTTCAAGATGATGGATGATGTTGATGAGGCTAGGGAATAGAATGTGATCCAAATTGTAACTAATAAATGCAACAAAGTTACAAGGCAGCTGGAAACTTGTTAATGCAAAAGAGACAAAAGTTATATTGGACACATTGTGCAACTTATTGCATTGATTTAAGGTTGGAAGATTTTGAGAAAAAAATACCACTCCATCACGAGACAATATCAAATGGTAAAAGAATCACAACCTACATCTATTCAAAAACTGGTCTTATTTCTTTGTTGCACAAATTTACTAAAGGAACATATTTTATAAGACCAACCAATACTTGTTTTACCACTTGTTATTTGACTGTGGGATGCTTGAATGAAAATAAAAGATCACTTATTAGGATGTTCATAAGTAGTGATAATCTAGTCAATTTATAAAATACTAGAGATAGAGGTTTTGTGGAAAATTTGATATTGGATAAGGGATTTTTGAAAAATATTTTGAATTGCAAGATGGGTGCTCTTCCCCTAATTAAGGTGTTGTGCATGATGGATTCAAATGAGAAACAAGACATGGGATTTATTTATGAAGAAATGGATATTGCTAAAGAGAAGATACAAAGTCTCTTCAATGGTGTTAGCAAAAGGTAATAATAGCTAGTTACCTTTCACTTATTCGATTTTTAATTTAGTTTTTAGAATATAGACTTAGTTTGAAGATTAATTTATTTATTTTTATCTAACTTAGCTACCCAACAACCAATTGCATAGGTAAATGCATATAGTAGGCTATTATCTAAATCCCATGTTGCACTACAATGCTAACATTAAAGCTGATTATGAAGTGACTGGTGGAATGTATTATTGTTTAGATAGGTTGGAGGGAGACATTCATCAGATCAGTAAGATTGATGCTTAGATTGAGAGTTTCAAGAACAAATCTGGATTTTTCAGTAGTCTAATAGCTCAATGTGCACTCAAAACTAAAACTCCAACACAATGGTGGGAATCATATGGTGATGAACATCCAGAATTATAGTATTGAGTTTGACTAGTAGTTTAGTCAGTTGTGAGCATAATTGGAATGTTTTTGAGAGGGTAAGAATTTAAATTTATGAAATTAATTTTACAATTATTTACCTATACCACCTAGTAGGCTAGTGCGATGTATTAGTTAATTTTATAATAATTTAGGTCAATATCGAGAAAAGAAATCCTTTACAGCAAAAAGACAATGAATGATGTGGTGTTTGTGATGGCTAATTTAAGATTAAACAAGGATGTTAGAAAAACAAATGACTAAAACCAATGATTTTGCTTCTGATGATGAATGAACTGAGGAGGAGATGAAGCAATTTAACTTTGGATGCTTCTGATGAAGATGTCTCAGTTGAAGTTGGAGAACATGAAGATACTAGTGGTGGTGCTGCTGCACCTATGGATGATTTGGAGGTTCCTCCAATTGTTGATAATGATGAAGGTCAAGGAGTTGACATTAATGAAAATGGAGATCATGTGGAAGAGGATGACTATCCTTCTTTTAATATGAATGATTTCCTTGGATAATTTGTCTGTATTAAGCATCTATGAATTTATTAGTTGTTCTATTTATGAGTAATTTTATAAATTGTGAACCTATGTTTAGTTGTGTTATGTATTGGATCTTACCCCTTATGAGTTATTTTTATCATCTATACCTTTTAATGCATGCATAGGTTTATGAATATAACTTTTCGTGTACTCATAACTCTTAGGAGTCAAGTTTCAATCCTTGAGTTATGATTTTTTATCCCTCTTACGATCATCAAAAGTTTGACAACATAGATACCTGAACCTCTTTTTTCTATTCTTTATTTCTAAGGATTTCGGATGATCATACTATCAATTCACAAAGTCCACAGAACTAGGAGATAAAGTAATTGTACCCATTTCATTAAAAGATTGTACTGTACCTCAGTTATGAGAATTTTTGCTCTCAATGCATCAGAATTACATGGGTCAAGCATAAAATCTGGTGTTGTATCACCGGTGAAGGCCACCTCAGGAGATAATATGGTGTCTGTAATCTAGAAAGGAGAGTTCATTAAAGGTAAGGATCAAAGAAGATTTATATCCAAATTGAGTTCCAGATATCACAGACCTCGGCACCCGCCTTCTTCAATTTCTCAATTTGTTTCCCATTCAAGTGGGCATACTGTTTCCTCAATTTTTTCCGGATTGAGTAGACTACATAACCCTGCATAAAACAAGTACGCGTTCTCAGCAGACAAAAAATGTCGTGATGGCCAGATGGCAAGTCTTAACACAATTTCAATCTGAAATATCAAGAAACAGAAGACAATACTATATAGACAACAACAAAAATATACTGAGCCAGAACCTCTTAATTTTTGTGCCAAATTCTTTGTTCAACAGTTTCAGTACACAGACCGAGGTAACTTCCAACACTGACATAACATACCATTCAGTTAAAAGAAAATAGCTACAGAATGGCAGGTTGAAAGATACCTGGCTAGGTATAACATGTTGCGTTTTGAATGGTCGGACAACAAGGTTATTCCGTATCTCATATGTCTCCCCTGAAATGAAACTTTACATATAATTTCCTTGAAGTTATCTCCTGATCATTAACAGACAAATGACACATACCCACATCTAAGGCAACCACTTCAGCGTTCAATTCAACCTGGCCCATTGTTCTGTGAATATCAAGCAGCTTCTCAACATCCTCTTTGATGCAAGGAGGCACAAACACAGTGGGAGGTTTCAAATTGAACAAACCACGGCTAGCTACATACATTGGCAGCCCTCCCTAAATCATTAACATCATCACACACTTATCCCAAATTTACAGTTAACATCCATAGTACACGATACACAGAACACATAAAAAACTTACAAACAAATTACTAGGATGCAAACGTACATTCATAAAGCACAAGTAAGACCCACAGGAATTAGTGAAAACTAGAAAGAAAGGCTAGCATTGTATAAGTTGTTTTTAGAATGTGTTTGGTTTAGCAAAATTCCGTTTCCCAATGCATGGTAAACCCAAACCTCCTCTCACGTTAGATTGACATTCGATGTGACTCCACACTTTAACACAGCCTATACATGTCACCAACATTAGCCCTTGCCACCACCACACATAGGCCTAAGTTCTAACAGGAAATACTTTAAATATCGTTTGATTTGATAAAACATTTTCTCTCCTGGTTTTCTGTTTACACTTTTAATTAAAGAAATATATCTGTTTTTACTTTATTTTCAATTTTTAAGTTTATATAAGAAACTATGAAAATAACGTCTTTTTTTTTATTTTATGTTTTCATATCTCCTATATAAACTTTAGTCATAAAATAAAAACATAACATTTTTTCATACCAAACAACCTTCTGGCCATGCTAATAAAGTATGAATTGGCTTTTCCATCAATAACCAATATAATCTATTAAGATAACGAAGAGCATATGAAATTTATCCTTTCTCCCCTACAAATCCAAAATCAAAAGAAAAAGAAAAACCATCACCGCATAGAACGTTATTGGTGAAAAAAGTGGAGAGTCTTACAATGTGATCAAGATGAGCATGAGTAATGAAAAGGAAGTTTTGATTAATAGCTCTACTGGGGCACCTCCCAATATCAAAAGTACACTTGAATTCAGGGATTATGATACATGTCTCTTGGCCTCCAACTGAAATACCCTCAATGGAATAACCTTCCAAGTCCAGAACTTTCCGCTTCACCTGTGACCGGGCTATTCGGTACTGCTCTTCGTGATCAATTTTTTTGCTGATTTCGGACAAATACCCCGACCCTTTCAGCGCATTGACATGGCTTTGCGTTGAAACTTGGTGGTGCAGTGGCTTTGGAGGAAAAATGGGGTGGTGGAGCGGGAAGAGTTGAGGGGTTTTGAAGGCTAAATTGCTAAGAGAAATATGCATTGTTGCTTACAAATTTGAACGAAGATAGATAGATAGATAGAAAGAGAGAGACAGAAAGGAGGGTTTAGTGTGGGTTTTAATAAAGTTGGTGTCTGTCTAAATGAACCACGGGAACAATGGTGATGGAATTCGAAGATAAGGTTAACTTGCTAAACACTGTCGTTTTAACTTTTCGAAAAACATTTTGTTCTTATTTTCTTTAAATGATTCATTTTCAAATTTTGACAAAATGGATTTTTATTTTTGATGCATACAGGTGATATAATTATGTAATTTTCTGGTTCTAGTTTATTCAATTTTCTTTTATTATTAATTTTTATATTTCAATATATTTTTTATTTCATTTTATTTGTTATTATCTAATTATTATATTATTTATAATATTTAATTATTTTTTATTTTTATAAAATTCAAATAAAAAAATTAATATTACGAATTAGAGTATCAAATATTTTATTATATAGTAAACGAACAAATTATATATAAAAATAATAATTTCCTATTCTTTAAATAATAATTATTTTATTATTTTTTTTTAATAAAAATTTTTTCATCTTAATTACACATCATTTTTCTCTTTTCTCGTACACTTTTACCAACAAAAAACTAGCTTATCAATTTGAAACTCATAACTTCTTTTGAATTTGATTGTATTTTAAATTTATTTAATTGAGAATTGATTCCGGTGAGAACTAAGCAAATATGATTTGTTTTAGCTATCTAATGTAATATGATAAGATAAAGAGACTTACGAAAATCCATTGTTTTCACATAATGTCAAGACTTTGTATTCACAGTATTGATCCGTATGAATTTATTGGAAAAAAACCTATCCTACATTTTACACGATAATCGAAGATGCAAGTATTTGTATCAATGTTTGTATAGATAGCTACTCGATTTCCTAGCAATTAACAAAACAAACAAGATTGCAGAAGTGGAAGTATCATCTTGATTTCTGGTTTGACATATTTACAATCCATGGACCATGAATACTAACAATACACTGTTTATCTACTGAATGAAATAAGAGAAACGCGTGTTTGATTCTGTAAATGCTGCATCACTGCAAACTGCGAGTCTTGAAGTTGACAAGATTATCTCTGCATTTTGTAAGATGAAGCCATGAATGATGGGCAAAGGTAACCCTTTACTTAGACGTGTATTGGCATACGGCAAGAAGACAGTTTCAATGAGCGTCCACACAACTGGCTGCAGTAGGAAATCACAACACGGCCTTTATCAATGAGACGTTATAAAATTAATTTTTTTTCACTATTCTAAGTCATATACAACAGAAAGGCACCTGAATGAGGTACATCCGCAGGTTGCCAATTTTGCTCCATTTCAATGACATTTGAAAGTCATTCAATCTGATAGCACCAACGAGGTTGTTTCCACTGATTTTGACCGCACCTGTACCTTGAATTACCTGTGGAAACAGGATGTAATATGGCAATAATGGTCATCCTTTGTAAAGGATCAATCTATTTACAAAAATAAACAAGGACCTCAGCAGCTGTGTTAGTCACAAGATTTGGTCATGAAGGGTGGCACTCCACCAATGCCTTTTTTAAATGATGATGGTTAGGTGGAAAAGGAGAGAAGGGACTCTGAATAATTGACATCTGATGAAAATATGACATGTTATGTCACGAGATGCAAAGCACTAATACCTATTTGTTCTTGATAATTCATAGTATAACTAGTATATACTATATGCTGATTGCTGCTCCAATAAGATCACTAATATCATAAGATTCCCAAAACAATGAAATTCCTAATATTCTAACATAGTTTACTACTCAAGCTTGGCTTTAATTATTTTTAAGCTGACTATTCTTTAATTATGCGTCCCCTGTGCACCAGTGATTGAATAAATACATATACCATCTGGATAAAATATATTCAGTGCACAGATACACAAAAACAACGTAGTACTAATAAACCTATATAATTATAACAGACTTTATTAATTCATTTGAATAATAATCAGTTCCAAAATCACTACCAAACTAAACTGGTAAAATGATTGGTTCTTTAAGCTCAGCCTTTCTTGATGCTTGTGTGAGGTATAGGAAACCAAAAATGTATCTGTTTGTTACCAAGTAGTCATTGTATTTGTAGTTGAATCAACAAAAAAAATTGTTGTAGTTAAAGCAATCATTGATAGCAATCCCTTAAACTGAGAAATATTCATGAGTTTGACATAAAGGGCAAACGCAAATAGAAGCAGCCAAAACATCCCAGAACTGTTGACTGACATGCCAATCCAGTGGACTGATTACAAGATTGATTAGAAAGGTTAAAAGATAAATGGCAGTACTGTCAGTAACAAGGCTGCTATGCTATTTATCAGCTTTCTTTTATAGAAAAAAAAAATTATAAAAGAACTACTCAAAGTTGTACAATTAATCTTTTAGAATAGAAAAATGACTTATCTCATAGCTTTTATTGCATGCTGAACTCATTTTAATCCACAACAGCCATAGAATTTATCATGAAATAATATTAAGTAGCATGGCATCCAAGTAATATGTGTAGTTAATTACTAATGACCTTACCAATGATATGCATGCCACTGGTATTACTTCGTCTTCTTCCAAAACATCAATTGTCATGTCTGCAAATATGTTGGCACCTGCCTTCTGATTTGAAATGTCCACAACTGGAGGAGAAGATAAAGATATATTCAAGTTCATGTCATGATTTGGGTATTTCTTGTACAGCTGGGGAACAATAAATCTCCATCCTGCAGTGTTCAATAGAGATTGATCTGGTATTTGGTCTACAATCCAGTGCATAAATTTTGCCTGAATAGAGTAAGCAATTTCTTTGATGCCAATCCAATGATAAAAAATGAAGAATATTTTAAGAAAGTAAATGATTTAAGATCAGAACCAAACATCTAAACTTACATCATAATATAAGGCTGACGCGGAGTTGAAAACAGCCTCATCCAAAGTGATTCCTATCATTTTTGATGAATTTGTGCATAGAATTGGAAGTGTCAAGTTTAAGTAGAGGTCAAGCATTGGTAGGGAAGGATTTCTTTCTATAAATAACCCATTGGTTTCAAATCCAACAGATGAATCACTTAATAAAACATCATTGACAAAGGTTACATTCAGGGCAGTGTGGTCATCGACTGGGACCTCCTTTGGAAGACTTTTCAAATATGAGTCAAGTCTTGAAATCCCGTTTTTAAGTTTCTTGGTGATAGCATTTTCAACTGCTGAACCAATTTTCTCTTCAAAAGCATCAACTATCCTGTTAGATATGAAGCAAAATTAAAAGCAAAAGAAAACGTATAATCATTTTATGCTATATAAAGTTGACAATGGAATGTGTGGATAGATGATGATAAAAACTAAATATGCTAGAAAACTAAAAGTTACAATATTTCATAAAACATTAACTGCAATGACATACGGTGTATTTTCATCATACTTTAAATAATAACACGCTAGAGTATTGTTTTATCAGGCTAGCTGGAAAAAATTGGAAACTAAGAGAAGGAGATCGAGTGGGGAATGATAAGTGGAAAGACGTCACAATTGCGGAGTTTTCCATGTCCAGTATTATGGCATTTACTTATAGGATTTCTAGGTAGTAGAATTAGCAGATTGTGGTGCTATGCACAATTTCATATGCACTAAGCTGGTAGAAGAATTGAAACTCCCCATAACAGAAACCCCCTCTTATTTTGTAGAAGTAAGGAATGGGCATAAGATATGATGCAAGGGCATAATTATTTATAAGGACATAACAATTAGAAGAATTGAAACTCCCCATAACAGAAACCCCATAACCCTAGAGGCGCTAAGTATGCAAATCCACCAAAACTTTTTCTATAAGGACTTGGAGGAGCTGATGTTGTGTTGGGTCTGGACTCGTTAGAAGGTTTGGGTGATATAAGAGCCATTTTGAAGACTTGACTGTGAAGATCAAGGTTGGTGGACAGAATAAAGTACTCATAGGATAACCTCTATTAACTAGGTCAGCAGCATCACTTAAGTCTGTGATGGAGGTGTAAAGAGGAGATTTCAACAGTTGCTGCAAAGGTTTTACACAAATTTGAGGATCTTTATGAAGCATCAGTAGGTTTGCCTCCCACTAGAAGGCATGATCATGATACACAACTTAAAGAAGGAACCACCATTCCAAATATTGAACCACTTAAGTATCCCCCATTATCAAAACTCTGAAATTGACTAGTTGAGGAAATGTTTACAATAGGTATAATCTAACATAATATTAGCTCTTATCCCAACTCTACTATGTTAGTTAAGAAAAATGATGAAGGACCAAGATTGATTTTGTGTGGACTACAAGGCTTTGAATAAAATTATAAGACCGAGCAAGTTTCCAATCTTTGTCATAGAGGATTAGGGAGAGTAGGGTGTTTTCCAAGTTGGATCTAAATCCTGGTTAACATCAAATTAGAATGCAGAAATAGGAAATTGAGAAGACCACCTTTCATACACGAGGGGCAATATGAGTTCCTCGTGACACCTTTTGGACTCAAAGACACCTCACTTCTTTTCAATTCTTCATGAATGAAATTATCAAACCATTCTTGAGGAACTTTATACCTGTTGCCTTCGATGACATTTTGAGTTACAGACAAAGCTTGGAGATGCATGTCATTCATTTGAGGCAGGCTCCGTAAATATTACAGCAACATGCTTTAAAGGTGAACAAGAAAATTAGAGTCTAGGACAGCTTCGTTTGGAGTACTTGGGATACATAATCTCTGCAAACAGAGTTGCTACTGATCTGAAGAAGTTGGAGGTCAAGTGGCTGTGGTCTATGTCTAGAGACATCCAAGGGATTGAGGGGTTTCCTTGGTATGACAGGTTACTACAGACAATTTGTCAGAAATTATGGAAAAATCACCAAACCAAGCATTACGATACAAAGACAGATAGATTCCATTGAAGAAAGGAGGCACAAGAAGTGTTTGAGCAGCTTTGTTACAAGAGAGAAAACCATGAGCTTTTTGGAGTACCTCTTTATGTGATAGGGCTAGACATTTTACACGATTAGGCCAAGCGTCACATTGATTCAATACGCTTAGAATATGTCATGCCTACTTGAGCACCAAATAGCCAAGTACAATATAATAGATACTATACTATGGGGTTAGCCATTTGACCATGAGGTTTACTCTATCCCTAGCGTTATATTTGTCTAGTGAGACTGCTTGGTATTGGTACTGCTGCAAACTAGTAGAGGGTGTAACTTGTAAATACTAAAATATAACCTCATAACAAAGTGGTTGGTTATGGCTTATTTTGTCAAACTCATAATGTATTAGTGCTGACATTGGAAAACCCGTATAGCAGAAAATACGAAACACAGACACTATTAAGGAAAAATGAGGGGCAGTTTTCTGTGTAAATGTTTTCTGTTTTCGTTTCTTATTTTCACTCTAATTACAAAATGGCACCACATTTTGATTTAGTTTTCCGTTTTCAAATAGAAAAATGAAGAGAAAAAATATATATTTTCAGGTAAACATGCAGTAAGGCATCTATGCTTAAAGGAGGACGGATAAGCAGCTAGCAGCATAAGTTCTATAATTCTACAACAGATAGGTTCCTTTATGAGCTAGAATCTAGTATGGATATTTCCGTACCCTTGATAAAGCCAAGATGCACCTCCATCCAATTTTATTGAAATGTCTTTAACATTAGACCCGCAGTCCTTGAGTTTCAGCTTCAAAGACCCTTCCTGGTTCTCCAAACCCAATGTAAGTCCTACTTCCATGCCTTTAACCTTTGCAGCAGTAGCACTAATCAAATTCCTTTCTGATTACAACCGTGAAGAACAGATATATAAACAGAAATAGTAGTATAAAAAACAGATATCATTTTAAGCACATGCAAACAAGAACAACCATATACCAAATAAGATAAACTTTCCATAAAATAAGTGATGCAAGGGTACCACATAAATTCCATATCTCAGTTTATAATTAAATAGGTTAACATTGCTAGATACCAAAACCCACAACTGAAAATGACACCGTATCCTTCAAATCACAAAGCACACAGAAAACTAGTTATCAAGAATCCCATTTACAACAAAACCTCTTTAAATTCCAAACAACTAGCAACCAGTGAACCAAAGAACTCTCCTCACCCCCTTAGATAGACTTTGTTTGAAATAACAACTACCAACACAATTTTGCTACTTCACAAAACATAGTTGCACACATACATATGCATTTAATTGTCAACTAATAAGAAACCATCATAAATATAACTTTCAAAATAATTGTTATGAAAGCCAGCAAACTTGACAGGATAATCTATAATTTGACGACAGTATATAATAACTTTCAAAGTGCATTCTAATTAAATTCTCGCTATATATAAAGTTATAAACAAAACAAAGGATCAATTTCTTACCTGAACTTCTGCTCTACCTTTGTCAGAGATCTCAACAGGCACAAGCCATGTGCTATAAGAATAATACCAACTCATGCTCAAATTACAAGTAACTCCAGAAGCTGTAATGGAAAGTCCAGTCTCCCCTGGCTTGACATGAGAGGAAGGAACATAGACATGATAAATTGTGATGTTGGAGAGCACCATGTAGACGTTACCCACAACTGGGATTTTCGCAGTCTTTTCAATATTCGGCAATTGAAGTGCGATGAGTGAGGAAATTGCCTTGTTCACCAGCAACTCCTTGACAAAGTCAAGGCCATTTTGGGTAATCAACAGGGATATAAAAGCTTCGTTTTGGGGATGAAATTGAGCATACCCATGATTCAAGGAAGAGACTATAAGAAGCATAATAAAGAAAGGTGCCATTTTGATTTATGATTTGCGAAAGTTAGAGTTGATCATCTGTTGCAAAGACAAAGATAACATAGGGAAAGACGTACACAGGCAGAAATCTTTACCATGACTCAGAATTGGAGTTTATAAAATTGAAAAAATAAATAAATTCTAAATTATATTATTTATTTATATAAAAAAATTCTATCATTTTCTGCAGAAAAAATATAATCTCAGAGAAACTGATTCTCTCCAAAACAGTATAGAATTATGTTGAGTATTTAGTATATTTTTATACTTAACAATTCAATTTAAAACCATTAGTTAAACTAAAATAATTTTATGATAATTTGATTCTCACGGTTTAAAGTTAATATATATAGTACATTTGTCAAACTTTTTATGTAAGTCAAACTTGAGTTGTACTCAACTTGTCTATGACTATCAAGATTAATAATGTTTTCTATATAGTCTGATGTTATGATCATCACTTTGAATTATGATTATTATTTTTAAGCATTGGTTAGTTTCCTTAATGAAATTATTTGATCACATTTCTAATATAATGTTTACTCCCATATGAAAAATATAATTTTATTTGGTTCTTGATTTGAAATGAATTATTTGTAGTTACTAAAAAAGTATCTTCCAAGTGTGTGACACAAGAATACAATTATACAAGTGATAATAACTTGTTTGCATGTTCAAATATTAAGAAACTATTGACAAAATGATTAGCTATTGTTAAATTTTTATTTATTTCATTTGTTTAAATTTTTTATGTTATATGTATATTAATATTTTTGTTTATATGTATGATAATTTTTATTATTATATAACTGCAATTTTAAATTTTGAAATAAAAATTTGTAACACAACGATTATATCATAATTAAAATTTATAAGAAAAAACTATAATTAGATTTAATAAATAATGATTATTTTAAAAAGCTATTTAATTTTTTTGTGTTCGAAATATATAAAAGATAAAATTGTTCTGTACATTCTCTTTTGTTGTGCCATTGTTGCCATCACCTCTTCCTACCGCCAATTTCGGATCACCGAAACAACAAATAACAATTAAAAAAATAGAGAGAGAATTCCAGAATTTTGGTGTCGGATGAATTCTAAATATAATTTGAAATTTTTTATATTATATAATTTGAATTTTTTTCAGATAAAAAACTAATTTAATTTTTTTTTAAATTATTATTTTAGATATGTAATTTAATATATTTTCTTAAGTTTTAAAATACACAATTTAAGAATTTTTTAACGAAATAATTCAAAAAAACTTTAAACAAAAAGATAAAAGTAAGAATTTTATATTCATAACATGCAGAGACAAAGTATGGGTAAAAAACCATTCCTGCCAATAATGGACGAAGTTACTGAACTCTTGTCCTCGTTTTACTAAGTGATTTTTTTTTAACTAGATTTTCTCTTTTATTAAACAAAGCATAAAAAATATTGAATTAAGGAAAAATATAAATAAAAAGATTATTATAAAAATTATGATTAATTAATTTAAATAAATTGAATTCGTTGTTAATAATATAATGATTAATACTACACATTTTTTTTATTAGATTAGATTTAGTTTGTAAATTTAATATAGGAATGGTAATATACAGGTCACGTGTCTACTCGTTCGTAGATACTTCTAGATATTTTTTAATTTTAAATAAAATTATTTGAAAATTAATTTTTAAAATATAATCTTAGATTAAAATTAATTTTAAAATATATTTTATTTTCTAAAAAATAAATATAAATAAGTTAAACTATAAAATATAAATTTTAAAAAATTAATTCTTTTAAAAATAACTTTAATTTTATAAATTTAAATAAAAAATATATAAATATAAAATTAAATTTTAAATCATTTTTCAACAATTAATATATTTTATACCAATAATTTTATTTTAATAACTTAATTTTTCAAAAAGTAATAAAATAAAATTTATGGATAATAGTAAACGTTGTTAGTATAACTTTTTTATGATTCCTAACTACGTAGAAAGTTATATAAAAAGAATAAAAAAAATTGATGCATAGGAATTTTTCTATCATTTCTAAGTACCTAAAGACTATATGAAAAAATAAGAGAGAAGATTTTCTGACACTAGGTATAATATTAGTAACATAATAAATTATTTAAAACTTATTTATAATAAAATATATAATTTTATCTTTGATTGATATTATACATGTAAATTAACAAAATTAGATGTGTAAATAAATACATTATTTTAATATATTATAAATAATTTAATATAATAATATTAAAAGAGTTTAATATTTATTTTATTTATATAGATTGAAGAATCAAAACAAACACCATAACAAATCGTATTTCAGGCAGGTTATAATGTTAAGGTCTAGTTCGATCATAGTTTAGGATAACAAATTATTTTAGTCTACTTTAAAAAAGTATTTTAAATCTAAAATATAAAAGTTAATATATATATATATATATTAATAAAAGATTATTTAAATATAAAAAATGAAATATATATTTTTAAAATTTAAATCTCATAAATGAAATTTGTAGTTTAATATATAAATTTTAATATTTTAAAAATCTAACATTACTTTTAAAAATGAAACGGACAAGAAGTGATCTAAGTAAAATTGGGCCGTAATTTTTTCGAGACAAAAAAGTATTATTAATTGCATAATTAGTTTTACCCCAGAAAACAAAAATTTAATAAGAATAGAGAATATTTTATTCTTATCCATTATTTGGACTATCTCATATTTAAGATTTATTATTTCTTTTCTTCTAGAGGGCCAATGGGCCATCATTAGAATTATCTTAGATCTCTGTGTGATACAGCTGTAATTTTTTTGCTTTCTGATATTGTCCCTATCCTCATTTCATACACGTGAATCATGTGCCTTTAACTTTTCCCACGTGCGGGAAATGATGAAGACTTTGTTTGGAGTTTTTTTAACCTAATCATGTGCTTAAGATATTCAAAATCTTTCTATTAAACCAACACTCATTGGATTTTTATGAAACAATATACAATGTTAAAATTTTAACATTGAGCATTTTCATGTCTCAGTTAAGATAAAAATAAAATAAAATAAAACTTGATTGTGATGGTATTGATTTTACTTAAATAATAATTGATGAAAAGTTTGGAAAGCAAATCTCAATCAGAACAACCATTTGGCATTATGTACAATGTACACATAAGATTATGGAATCAAGAATCTACAAGACAGTCCAACCATTACATCTCAATATATTACCAGAAACATAATTAAGATTTATTTTATCACAAGTTACACATTAGAAGCTTTCGAGGTGCTTAATGTAATCTCTGTTCTGCTTCCCACTTGCTTTTGTTTTTGCTTAATATCCTTGCTTGCATTGCCCCAACCATCTCTCTTGCTTACCTGTGGAAGCATTAAAAATTCTATATTTAGAATATGGTAAAGATACACAAGCAACATTCTCATGCATTCATATTATATCTTTGGTGATCATCATATTCTATTTAGAAATATTTAGAAAGATTACTGAATCATTATTTTGGTTCCTTAAAGTATAAAGTGTTGTTATGTTAAAAAAAATTGATCTGATTCATCTACATCAGTGAACTTAAATATTTAGTGTCATTCTTATCTTTAAATATATATTATTATCATCATTTAAGTCACATTTTCTTTTATTTTAGACTTATGTGACTGATGAATTGCTTTTTAGATTAATGTAAGGAAGGAATACAATGGTAATTTGTTCATTTAAAAATCATGAATTTGTTATGCTTGGCTTGGATGGCAAGTGAACTAATGAAAAATTCTGACCTTTGGCTGCTGGTCTTCATGGAATTGGTAACTTGGCACTGTTTTCCGCCTTGAAACGGTTCTCCTAGCCTTGAAGTTGGTCTTTGCTGTTTGGGGTTTGAAGCTAACTTTTTCTTCTTGTGAATTGATTGAATAGTTATCAAAGTGAAGGGGCACCTCATTTGATCCGCAGCTCTCCTTTTCTTCCCCAGCAGCATCTAAAAACCTTGTCATGATTGTGAATTGGTGATTACTGTTAGAAGGGTCATATTGCTTCATGGCATGGCTTTCAACTGATGAAGTCTCCGGAAGGCGTGTTGCCATCCATCTCTCAAGCCAGCTCCAACTCATATTTGACTCCATGCTATTGTGTTTTGTTAATTTTCTCTTTGAACAGATTCTTAGCTGCAACAGCAAGGATCAGTTTTTGTTGTCAGTCATATTTATCCATTATCTACATTTAATTTTATGTAATGTAATAAGAACTTACTGATTGTTTGTAATTGAATGCTAATGTAAAATACTCTAGTGCATGTGCTATTCAGTCTTTAGTTTTTACCTGTTGTGAGAAAGCATAGGCCAGTGCTCTTTCTCTTCTGGTTGATGCCTCCATTCTACTCTGCATCCTCATTTTTGAAACATAACTACTTACAGTGCTGTCATCCCAGTCTTCCTGAAAATGTCTTATGTTATTTTGCAGCTTAACAGAATTTTGATTGGTTGCAAATTGTAGTCAATTTAATGGGTCCCAAGTAAAGTTAACACTCTTAGAAATGTTCCAACTATGTATGCTGTATGTAAAACCAACAAACCTTGCTTGCTTTAGTTGCGACTTTATATTAAAAACAAGAAAATCTACCTTTTGGGGAAATGAGAATTACGAATTAAGGTGTATCCTGATATATTTGACACATTTTGTTAACGTTTGAGCTATTATGTTACTTGGCCTAGACCCTAGACACATTTTTCATGTAGAAATAATTAATATAAAGGATGATGTATCATGTTAACATGTCATCTTCTTTATTCCCTTTTGTCACTCTTCTAATTTTTGTTTTTCTTCTCTTTTTCTGTAAAAGAAAAAAATTATATGATATGATATTATATTAGCCACTCTTTTGTTTAGTCATCTGCAGTTTAAAATAAGTGGGGAAGATGTCTTAAAATGTTAACTTTCTCTAACTTTTTTGTCCTTTTTCTTCTGAATTCATTCTCTTGAGCATCTTAATTTTTATTTTCTCTTTTAACCAAAACCAGGGGGGCTAGTTCATAACGCATCATTAGCTTCTGTTATACCTTTTGCTTCATTACTTGAGTTCTGGTTCTGCGCTGAATACGGTGGCAAATGCCCTTTTTTTCTCCTTCAACCGAGAAAACTTCAGTAGAGTTTGCAGTTTGGACTTCAATTGATGTGCCCATGGACTTTCTATCAGGACTTTCTGTCACTAAATTGAACTCGTCTTTTCCTGTTTCTGATCTGATTTCTCCATTCTGACGCCTCAACTGTGATGCAGCATACCACTGATGTTAACAAGCGAGATTATATGCTATGATTAATTGATAAACAAAGTATGAATCATGTGAATATTAAAATACCATTGTATGCTATGATTCTAAAATGTAAGCATTGGCACTTTTTTCATTAAAAAGTTGAAGAGGGTTGAGTGATGAAATGGGAGAAATTAACAAATGGGAAGGGTGAAATTTGACATTGTTAGATAAATTATCTTCTTGATTTTCCTCCATTCTCTCTTCAATGTTGCAATTTTCACTCGCTCTATGCACAAACAACTTTTAGTACAATTTTTGCATAGACTAAGATATTGTCTATGTGAATAAGAAAATTGATGTAATGAAAGTTTGGTGAGTTTACCAGGAAGCCTCTGTATGCTGATTGAATAAGAATAGCTGCTTCTTCCTCACTCAATGATTTGGAGTCTGAATTTGGCCTTGTATGTGTTACATTCTCCACAGTTTCTTCACTACCGGTGTCTCCTTTATCATTCAAGTCTTCCAATATGGACTGTGAAACCGTGACTTCAGTGCTCTTAACAGAAGCTGAATCATTCTCTGCAAGGACTGAATTGAATTCATCGCCACACAAGTACGACCTAACAGATAACCATCTTCTATTTTCAGCACTATTGCGTCTCACCTGTTGGCATGTCATAATTCAAAGCTGGTTAATGAAATATTCGATGAACATTACTGTAACACTGAGACCAATGAATGAGAACATTATTGGAATGTAAATTGAGGTAAAAGAATTGTTGTACTATGCTTTTTTCTATTATACATAATAAGTAGTATATAGAGAAGAAAGAAAGAATGGAGCTTTAGATACTCACTTGGGTTTCATGCGACCCGTCAGAACGATTTTTGGAGAAGACACTTCTTACCAACTCCCCAGTGAACCCCATTTTAGTTTCTAATTCCACAAGTGAAATGACCTCTACTGTATTAATATGCCAATGCACAAAGGTGGAGTAGGGTGCATTATTAGGATTGGATAAAGTATAATAAGGAAAGTGACACATTCTTACTTGATCAACAATATTAGACATTAAATATGAATAAAGTTGGGTTATTTTAAAGGTTACACGAAACTGCTAGCTTTATATGTTGGGAGAGACCACATGTTAACTAGAAATAGCTTGATGATGATGATCTGTGTGCAGGGATTGCAGAGCTGTAAGGGTACCTTATAAATCAGAAAATAATAGAAGGTGGAAAAGTTAAAGAAGGATAAAAGGGTATGGACTTGAGTGCATGTTTTTATTGCTTTTGTATATACTTTTGGCACATGGCTTGCAGATGATAGGCTTTTATAAAGCTTACTTGTTACTGGGGTAATGTCTCTTATTCCTTTCTGGTTACTGCTTCCTCTGTCCTTCAGCTGCTGTTTTTATTTTATTTTATTTTTGTTACTTTAGTTTTATGCCAGTGCCTTTGGGGACAGGTTAGGAAGCCTAGGATTTTTTTTTCATGGATTCTTCACTGTCAATTTTGTAGTGCTAGTGTTTCTTTGTTTTGGATGAATCATGAAATGGCAAAGGAACAAATTGTGAAATGCTAATAACTGATAACTCCCAAGCCATATTTCACTAGCCAACTTTTTCATGTTGGCTGCTTTATGAGGAAGTTATAGGCTATCCAAGAAGTTCAGGGGAGATGCAACCTCATAAAATAACATTTTGATTAATGCAAAATTATCAAAATAAATTATGAGTGTTGAGTAATGAAATTAATCTAGTTAACAGAATTTGATTCAATTGATTGAAGAGAGTGTGAATTATTATAAACTTCCTCACATGCCTTTAATTCTTACTAATAAAAAAATCAAATTATTTCCCTATAACTTGGAAGTGGAAAAGAAGAATCAATAAGATTCATGAGTAAACAAACAAAACCTAAATAAAAGACAAAATGAAGATGGAAAGTGATAGAATTGAGATTCAAGACACAAATTCCCTGTAGAGTTCAACCATTTCATTGGTTTGGTGTTCCAAGCACCCTAGACAAACTACAACTCAGTCTTCATTGATACCTCCATTTCCAAAGAAGACAAAGTTGAAGTAAAATGCAACTTAAAAGAAACAATATGCAACAAAACAAAAGCACCAACAAAGAAGGAAGCTTTTGGATCTTTCAATTGTGAGGGAGGTGGCACATAGCATAGTCATAGACATTGGTCAGAGTTTTGTTGAGATGTTTGGAATACCAAACCTAGCTCTGTCTTAATGCTCAACACCATGGTCTTAACCTACTATTCTAATACCCAACTTAATGTCTTTTCTTAGGTAAATTACTTATTGGATTAAGCTACATTGAAATTAATCTGTCCTTATTATTTTTATTATTGGTATAATGTTTTTATTAAAATTTATTCTCTTAGGATTTCATTATTGCATATAACATTATGCAAAATTAAAATTATAAGTATAATAATTTCAAAATATTGAGTTCATATTTTCTAGTTTCAAGAATTATATAATTTATTCTTATAATTTCAATAACTAATTCAGAGTTTAACAAATGTTAATCTAATTAATAAAGTTTAGCCTTATATCCTAGAAGAATATGAGTATATATAAATATATAAACATATTTATATTTATAAATTTTCTTTGAATCTTAGTTTGTTTTGACTAAGTGGCAGGAATCTAATTTTCCTAAACTTGCTAAAAATAATTTAGAGTGTTACTAGAAAAGCATTTACTTATAAAGATTGACGACAAGTAAATTGAACCGTATATATAACTTGTCTCTCCAATTTTAAAATACATGTGTTCATAATACTTATTTTAAAAAATAAGTTGAACTCCAAATATCATTCTATGTACGAGAGAGGTCATAAGAGAATATCAACAATTCAAAACTTTACACATAAATAATATAAAATTTAACCCAATTTTAACTAAATTTGTGATCATTGATTATTAAATTTTAGTTAATTATTTATATAAGGTTTAATGACAGATTAAATAAAAATATAAACATTTAATTATATTAGAAAAAACTATATTCTTTTCCTAACTTGTTTTCTCCAGTGGATTCCACAGGATCGAACTCATCTTTTTATAGTTCACTAAGGAGACTATCGTCTTTTTATGTTGAAGACTAAAACTTTCACATTTATGCAAAGTTGTTAGGGTGTATGTAAAGACACTTCATTAAGCTACCAACACTTTTATATAAAGTGATTCAATAAATATTATCATGAATATTTAGAAATTTATCTTATATTATTTACATAAATATTTTATTTAGATGGACCTAAATTAATTAGATCCATTTAATTCTAAAAGTGATAAAGTCATATATTTAAAATATAAAATTTTATAAGATCTTTTTATCAGATTATCACATGAAATTTAAGATTCAAGATTTTAAATAAAATTCTGAATCATAAAAATAAAAAAATTATTTTTTATCTTGAAAATATATATTTTTATTAATAATTATTAATTAAAGTGTAGCGCTTATAAAACTTTTACAATTAAAAAAATCCTAAAAGTAATATAAAATAGTAAAATCTACAAAGAAAACAAAGTAAAGCATTATATCATAATCCTTACAATTACAATAAAAATACTTTAATCCTCATTGAACTCTTAAATATATGATTGTGTTAATAATATTATCTATTAAGTATTATCGATATTGACAATAAATATGTTTTGGATATCAAGTAATACACAACTCATTAACCCAGTGTGATTCAATAAAATAAATAAAAATTATTATCTAGTTATTTGAAAAGAAGTTATTGGTATCACCTTAATAAATTCATAAAAAAAGAATATGAAAACATTTTCAAAACAAAACTTTAAAATAAAAATTTGTAATTTTTTATTTTCACTAAATTATAACTTCCAACCCTGGTAGATGTATATTGATATTGACAGTAGTAAAAAAGAGATAGAGAAAAGGTAGGTAGGTATGTGAAAGTGTAAATGGTGAGCCTTTAATTGGTTAAAGATGTTAAACAATACAAGTACTTTATTCTGGCAAATAATTCATAATTTATCGACACATGTTGGAAATGATTATTTCTGAGCACTGCATGTGAGCAACACATAGGTGACCCCTGCAATATGTTGTGCCATTCCATTTTGGAAGGGATATGGTTGAAATTAATATTACTATTTAAATATTTAATTCAAAAATATAAAAGTTGTGATGAACATCAACATGTGCACTCCACCAAAGAGCGTGGACTTTGTAGCTCTTTTTTTCTTTTAGGGTTTCAGCCTATAGGCCTAGATAGTGCCAAGGACCAACATCACATAACAAACAAATTCTTATACAACGTCATTAGGCTCTTTAGACAAGTTCTTTTTTTTTCTCATAAACGCCTTGCTAATTTCTACTTGTTTTCTTGCTTCAGTTGACTTCTATAATATATATTTTCAACTTCATTTCATCCATTGAATCTACAAAGTCAGTGAAAAATAAAGCTCCTTCGAGTCATTAATTTCATAGAACCCAAAACCTAATAAAAAGCAAGAACTTTCATTAAAAAAAAATTACAATGACATTGTCTTGTCCAAAGTTAGGAATAAGACAACTTTCAAATATATTTTAGAAGTTTTAAAGTTAAGCTTCATGTGCCATTTATTTAAAATTAATGCGGATTACAATTTTTGCACGTAACTTTCACAAAAAAATCACTTTAACATAGCTCATTTTTCCATTGAATTTCTTTTGTTCGTCTCCCCACACCACAAAAATTTCCACTGCACCCCAATAACATAGTGTAATTACAAAATTACCTTTAAATCTAAATGAAATGCATTTTTTCTTTCTTTGTCTTTCTTTTCACGTTCCGTTTTTCTCTTCCGCATTTCTTTCTATTCTTTCGGTCTCTCTTTCTCTTCCGGTGTCTACACTGCTCCATCCCTCTCTTGTGGTTCTTCTTCTTCTTCGTTGCATTTGGTCTGTGTGAAGGTATTTCAACAAGTTGAAGCAAACAGACACGACTACACCAATGCCGACACGGGTAAGGTCCTTTGTTTTTTGCCTATTTCCAGTTTTAGAAAATGTCTTCCAACATGTACAGACCGGAAGTTACTTCGGATGCGGAGTAAAAATTGACTTCCGGTATGTACAAATCGGAAGCCAAAAAGTTAGTTGACTTTCGGGTTGTAGAAATCGGAAGTCAAAAAATGACTTCCAAGTTGTAGAAACTAGAAGTAAAAAAATGACTTCCAGGTTATAGAAACCGAAAGTCCAAATGTGACTCCGATTTCTATAATCCGGAAGTCAATATCAAGAGTAATGTTGAAATTTTAATTTTTTGGGAGGTGCAGAAAGAAAATTTGGGAGTGCAGGAAGAATCACCCATTTTTTTTGGTTGGCAAGTTTGGGAGGAGTTTTTGGGCTTTTAATTCCTGCACCTTCAAATTACTAAATGCACCTTGTACTTTTTAACTTTTTTAAAATAACTATTCTACTCTTAACATTATATTTCAATGGTAACTTCCAAATCACTTGTTCCTGAGTTTTTTTTAGAACAAATTTTCTGAAACATACTTTTCAAAGTAAAATTTCCATATTTTTGTTTGACTTTTTTTTTCTTTTTGGCACTATAGCAATGTTAGTACTAATTTCATTCGTCTGTGTAGGTCCCTTTAATGTTCTGGCTAGTCAATAACGGTGGCTGAGTAAAATATATATTTCTTTAAATAAGGTCATTAGACTTAAAACTAATGTACAAATATTTATTTCCATTTTAAAAAATAACAAATATTTTTAAAACACAAGTACTCATGTCTTTTATTTGGTACCTATTTTTAATATTTAATGTTAATGAAATATGTTTTTCTTCCACTCACAATAAGTGTTGATATTGGCAAAAGTTGAAAGAGAAAGTTACAGGTTTGAGGCAATTTCTAAGACGCAACTAAGAAGAAAGAACCACAATAACATAGATGAAAGAGACTTGCTTTTTGTAACATGAACAAGCATTAGACGAACCATCGATGACTTGCAGCAAGCTTTTCTTAATTTTACCTGAGAAATGAGAGTGAATTACAAGTGATTATAACCAATCTAAGCCTATGTATAGATTCACGTAAATTATTTTATGCATGTACGCACGCGTATTTGACTATTATTCATAAAGAAGTAAGTAGCTGATAGACTTGACTCAAACTGACATTCTTAATAGACACTTAAAATTTGCAAAATTACTCAAAGTGCCTATAACTTCATGGTCTCAAATAGTAATAACAAAATTAAACTAACACACAAACTTAAATTTGTGCTTTCCATTAAATATAACTTGAAATCTCATATTTACATGCCTATAACATAAAATGAAGCCATCAATCTGATTCTAGTAAATGAAGTCACATTACAAATATCTTATTTTCAATACACTTCCAAATTTAAATAAATTTGAACTTTATCATTACACATGCTGAGTCAAACATTTTGATTCATTATTTTTTTATGCAGGTAGCATATAATAAGGAGTACGAGGTTAATTATCTCAACCCATTTACCAAAACTGAACTATCCATCATCACGCCGGAAAAACCTTAACAAAACAAAAGTATCATCATCACTATATGCCTGTTGCCAACTAAAGAACACCTAGTGCTGTACTTGTTGCACCCGTATAGATGTACCAGATATTTCCATCTGCACATACCAAAACAAAGCGTCTCATTTAAACAAATAGATCCATCCCATCAAAACACCCACTAAAAAAAATTATTTTTAACAGTTAGGAATTTATATAAAATTTAATTTAATAAATATTTAAAATTTTAGTACTCAATATTAAAAATAAATTTTAATTTTAATTTAAAAACTAATTTAATTACGAAATCAATTTCATTATTTTTAAAAGATATAGTCATAAAAAAATATAATTTGTATTATAATAAAAATCATTTTAAAAACCACTAAATTTTAATCTATAGAATTTTTCGATATAACTTTCTCAAACAGATAAATGATCTATAGTAGACTTTTGAAAAGTAAAAGAAAAACTCTTGAACTTTACTGGTTAACACACAAATCCAAATTTTTTCAAGTACAACATGTCTCAACATTTGCGGACTAACTTCTTTGTTCTTAAATGGTAGTATGGTTCCTTTTAGCGTCTTCTCCATATATAGAATTAATCCCAAGATGAAACCCCTAATATTACAAAGAAACCAGAACACAACATTTGTATGGGTTTAGAATTACCAGAAATAACCACTATGTCTACCCAAAGAAAATTACACTCTTTTGTCTTTAAAACACCTATCCAGACATATCCTACAGGTAATTAACTCAGAGGATGGTGCAGCTATTGGGGTAATCATAAACCATGTGACCATGCATCGGAGCTGGAACAGCGCTAGTGCATAATGGACAACCTGGAAGATAGGTTGTGCAAATTGGACAAGGTGGTGGATGATAGTTATCATTATCTGACGAGTTTTCCTTTGGCGGGGCTTCTTCCTCCTCCTCCTCCTCCTCTTCGTCTTCTTCTTCTTTTCCTTCTTCCATATCTTCCACTCTTATTAGTGTGGCACAGCGGAATTTCTTTCTCAGCTGATTGGTTAATTGAACAGCATCGACTCCATCTCCGGTAACCACCAGTTGATCTATGTTTTGGCCTTCTAAGGATAGTGAAAGCACTCCTGTACGTTTCACATGGCTATTACAAATAACATAATAAAAAAATGACAACATATAGAAGAAACACTAAACTGGCTATTAATTACACCAGTTATCAAGCATATACTACAGGTAATTTCGACTTCCCACTATATATTAAAATTCAAAAAGAGATATATTAGTATAATAAATTAGCAGAAAGCAAATCGTTTAACAGTTTGCACACATATATGCACCTACCTTGAGCTTTAGCAGCGACTTTGAGAGTTTTGCTTCTGCATTTTTCACTCTCCAGGTGCACCTCTATAATTATTCTCTGCTGCAGCATATGGAGGTATTCAAAGAACACGTATATAAAGTTATTTACAAATAAATAAAATAGCTAGCATGTAATTTAACTGCATAGTAATCATTAAGTGTTATTATCACCTTCATATTTGATTTGACGATAGGAAGAAGACTGCGTTTAGCTTTCTGTTGCTGTAGCTAGATTTGTAGCTGTTTGTTTAAGTTGATTTCTATGTTATGAGCAGTGCAGATGATATTATTATATACACAGGGTTTGAGAGCGACACAAACATTTCGCCCCATTCTGCACGTTATAGAAATTGTTTGATGAAAAAAATTAAATTCATCTAAAATAAGTGACTCGTCTAATATGAGATTATATTATAGTAAAATTAAAATATATTATAAAAACTTAAGTTAATTGATCTAAATTGATTTTAATACTTAAAAATTATAATTATTAATATTAGAAGATTAATCCGACCTAATTTTAAGAAATAATGATTAATAAACTAAAACAATAATTAATCTTGAAATTATTTATAGTTTACTAACATATTAACAAATATCGGAAGGACTAACAAAATTGAGCGTGGAACCAGTTTCGAAGAAAGAAAGATATGAAATTCTGTTAAAGTGTTAGCATATTCATACATGAAAAAGGGACCCAGTCGTGAAAAATAAGTTAAATTGGTAGAAAAAGCTACGTAAATTTCAAAAAGCTTTTTATAGAATACTTTTGATCACTTGTCTTTTTTACAAGTTGTAAATAAAAATTAAGAAACGCGCTCAATCAAAGACCATCTTAAAAGAGCAAAATCTATCATTTCGAAGGAAGAAAACAGAAATCCTACTGGACATACCAAAACCCACTAGATGATAGATGATCATATATCAATCGGGCCTAAAACTAGACAACTGTGAAAGAGACCAGTATTCGTGGTCCAAATAGTCTCGAGGTCACACAGACTTCACACATGTACCACTAAATATTATGTGAATAAATGTTCCTCTGATTAAGATCTAATTCTCCTTAACACCTAACATATTAGCAAACAAGAGATCCAAACCCCAAAAGTAGTATTTATGGATACGCTTCCCTATCTTTTTAAGTTCATTTTCTTTTCAATATATAAATATCCTATTTTTACTCATTGTTTATATGTTCTGATTATTTTTTAAAAAGGTTTACTCTCTCTTATTTTCCAATTATTTCTATAACATATGGGTTTTATTTTTTTCTCATGTAAAAAAATATTTAAGTACATTTGTACACAATGTTTTCAATATTTTATATTTTTTTTTAAATTTTTACGATGTAACTTATTTAAGTGTTTATAATATTTAAGATGATTTTTTATAAAAATTCTTTTTACAAGATCTTAACTATTTTCATCTTTACAATTACAATAAAAAAATTATAATAGAAATTATTAAAATAAGATTATAAAATAAAATATAAAATAAATTTCTTACAGTAAATATAATTATTTATATTAAAAAAAATAACTTAAAATTTTAGTTTTAATTTACTTATTAATAACTGCAAGAGAGGTCGGAAACGAAAAGTAATCCTTCTGAATTTTTTTATAATTATAATTATATTAAATTGTTTATTATTTTTATTATGCATTAGTAACAATAATAATATAAATAAATTTTTTAGTATATTATTTTAGTAGTCCGATATAATTGACTGACGAAGGTTTGCCACTAAGTACATATGTGAACAATATTTCTCTAGAAGACAAGAACAGGACAGTGTGTTTCTTATTATCTCGATTTTGGGGTCTCATGTTGTAACTTTATTCTTGGATATCCCAATCATAGAGCATTTGCTTCAATTCCTGGATATTTTAGCTGCACGGAAATTAGAGGATGGAGCAACTATTGGGGTATGGATTATAATCCACTACATATAATGGACAAGGTGGGGGGAAGTTTGAATAACAATAAGCTATTGGAAAAATTTTCTCTGTAGTTGTTTCATCACTCTGTTCCCCTCCGGCATCACCATTCTCTTGATCATTGGAAGCGTTTGCATCTGTCACACTTATAAGGGTTGCACAGTTGAACTTCTTTCTGAACTTATTAGTCAAGCAAACAGAATCAATTCCATCTCCAGTCACCACCACTTGATCTCTGCTTTCACCCTCTAATTCCACTGAATGCACACCTGTATGCATGCATGCATGCATGCACGTATGTTTGATTTGGCCACAACAAATTAGAAGCAACATACAAATTAATGAAAAAAAGAGAGTTACCCTTTACACTGTTATTCAAATCACAAACAAGTATGAACCGTATTGCTGACTTTTTACAATAATCATCTTAAAAATCGTTGTTACTAATAATAAAAGGAGAATGCAATTGAAAAGTGGCATGCATGCACCTTGAGAGGCTGCAGCAATTTTCAGTGCCTTGCTTCTGCATTTGTCATTCTCCATGTGCACTTGGATAACTATTTTCTGCAGAATTGAAGCAGTAAAGTGCAGAGCTTAACATATATTGAACCAAATTGAATTGAATATAGACCATGGAATGTAATCAATACAAGTAATCTCACCTTCATCTTCGATGACTGAAAACAGAAGACAAGCTTAAGCTTTAGCTTTGAGTTCGGGAAGAAGAAGCTTACGGGGTCAGAATATCTGTCTGTCTATATATATAATATCTGAATGTGTATGATAGAAACGTATCACTACTTAAAGTTTTCAGTGACATGTTTGTTAGTCATAGTTTTTTATAATTGCTTAAAACTATTAAATTTCATATATAAGTAATGAGATCTTCTAAATTGAGAAGAGAAACCAACATAATCATGTTATGAGTAAATTTAAATACACTAATAGTAAAAAAAATCATTCAATTAAGCATTTTTATATAGTGTAAGCTTGTTAATTTTTTTAATATAATTACCGCATAATAATTTGTCTATATTATTATTGTTGACTCAGAGTAGACTTCTTAATTTCTATATTTTTCTTCCATTTTACACTTGTGTTGTTATGGAAATTAGGTCACGTTTAATGTTAAAATATTATGTTTGGTTGAAAAGTGAAATGGGTGAAGTGTAAAACCGAAGAACTTGGACTCTGAAAGACTTGGTCATCCCATAATTGAAATTTTATTTCATAAATTTGATTTGATTTGTTTATTAGATTATATTATATTGGTGCGAATGTTGTTGCCCTGGTAGTTAAATGGAAAGTTCTTAGTTATAAAATGTTTGGTAGAAGACAATGATGTTTGTTATAAGCTATAAGACCAAGTTTGGTTTAACTTTTTTTAATTATGCTTTCTTTTCTTTCAAAAGAACTAGTTGGTGAAATTAGAGGTAAAAGAAAATTAAAATATTGAAATTCAATCTATAATTATACTGATATAAATTATTTTAGTTTTATTTTATCAATTTTTTGGTTTCAAATATAAATTAATGGATTTTAAATTGAATCCAATTCGTTCGATATTGGATTTAGATGGATACGAATAATGAGATGTTTTTTGAGTTTTAAAAAATTCAAAATCAAAATTATCCTAATAAATAATTTAGCTAGGACAATGTTTGGACTACAATCAAAATATTATGGGTGGAATATCATATCATAGGTCGTTTATGTTAAAAATGAGTTTTATTGTAGCATTTCAAAAATATCATACACATACAATATACTATATGAATTAAAATCTACACATGCAAAACAAAGACATATAAAACTTTTAATGCTAAACATATAAAACAAAGACAATATTTTTCATTTTTAAAAATCTATAAATTTTGATTTAATTATAAGTTTGAAATATATTTTTATACTATAACTAACAAAATTATTTATTATGACATCTTATTAAATTTATTGTCTTTAAAGAAGAAAAAACAGACACGAATCTGTAGTTATTAGTGAAGTCAAGTGTTGAGGATGCAATTATGAGAAGAGAGGAAAAAGATCAGTGCAAATGGTCCCAGGCATGTTTTGAAACATCCTTCTCCATATATATTGCAAAATATTTACATCTTTTTGTCCTTGATTTTGCTTTTTTCATAAATCTATAACTATGATTAAGGAATTCTAGAGTTAATAATATTTTTAGTACTTCAAATTTCAAATGATATCTGTATTAGTTGGGGTTTAAAAAGCTCACTTTAAATTCTTAAATTTTTAAAAAATATTATTTAAATTCTTAAATAATAATATTATAACATAACTACTTGTATGACTAATGAAACTCGCATTAAAAATATTATGTGAATTTTAATGACGCTTTAGCATTTTTTTAAATACCTTTTTATTCGTTAAATTTTGAGCAAGTATTTTTTTATCTCCAAATTTATAATTATTATTTTCTCTCAAAATTTGAATTTTTTTTAGTTCCTCAAATTTAAAAAATATTTTTAATCCATCAAATTTATAAATAATTTAATCCCTTTGATTTAGAGATATGGTTTATTTGAGTTCTCATGGTTAAAAAATTCTATTGATGATGCAATTATTAATTTATTAGCTTAAATTTATTGTTTTATGCTACAATTTTATAAATGTGTAATTTTGATCTTGATAAAATTTTAATTCCAGATATGATTTTCCATTTTTAAAAAATTAAACAATTTAAATTTAACGTTATAATACGTTATCTAATTACTTTAAAAAATTATATACTTGAAAGTGATACTAATGTTAATGACTTATTTAAGTAAGTTTGCTAATAATGTTAATTACTTATTGGGAAGTTTAAAATTGTCAGAAAAACTTATTTAAAACATCATTCGCTATTTTAAGATTTGAAAGTTTAAAAACTATCATAAACTATATTTTTTAAACTGTAAAAAATACATATTTTTATGTCAATTTTTTTTAAATCGTGTCAATTAAGAGGACTAAATAAATTATTTTCAAATTATAGAGATTGAAAATACAATTTTAAATTTGAGAACTACAAAGATTTTTTTTATCGGCGAACTATCAAGATTGTTTTATAATTAGAGAGACTATTTTAAAAAAACGAGAAACTAAAAATTATTTTTAAATTTTGAAGAATTATTATTTTTTTAATTTGAAAAAACAAAATCAAGTTTATTTTTGAGAAATTAAAAACATAATTAAGCCCTAAATCAAGCTATGGGTCGCAAGTCCACTCGACGTGAAGGTTCAGAAATGCCTGGTCAGTCACGGTGGCCGAGTAAGAGTTTTCTTCTTCTTTTTTAAATTACAATAATTGACGTATTTCTTAACATTCATGCAAAAATATAAAATACTTAGATTTAATTTACTCAAAAGAATTTTTAAAAATTATATTTTACGGTCTTTTTTATTTTTAGTATAATAATAAAAGACTAATTACTTATTATAGTAATAATTAAATTGGGAGCCTCCCTTCTGCATTTGCCACTCACCACATGCACCTTTCTAACTATCTTCAGCTTCATGCATGCATCAGAGTATTCAAATAAATACCTTCATGTTTGATAATTCTATTGCTAAGTAATATTCTATTCTAATATATAATTTTATCGTTATTTTTATTGTTTAATCTTAATAGATTCTACATTGATATAGATAATATTTTGACATGGTACATAATTTTATTATTCATCTCATTAATTGAGAGATTATGTATTGATAGACTATATTTTGATGTGACTACTTAACTTCATTTTTTATTAGAATTCTGATTTAACTTTATTACATCTCACAATAAAAAAAATTAAATAATATATTAAATATCTAAAAATATCTAGCTCATATATAAATGAAAAAAAATTGATAACATTCAAGCAAATATGGAACATGATCTAAAAATATAAATAAATGAATAATTGTAAATCTCAGTAATTTAACTAAATCTTATTATTACATTAAAATAAAAAATAATAGAATAATTAGTCAAAACCCTTAAATTAGAAAATGTAATTATAAGTCATAGAAGTAATAAATTATAAATAAGATCTTTTAAGTAAAAAAAATACATGCAATTATGAATACTTTAGTTTTAAAGCTATTCCATGGTGTTGGAAAGACACAATCAAGAAGTGATCGTATATATTTCTATGCTTTAAAGAAAGTGAAAGTGATTAGATAAGAAAATGGTGTATAAACTCCATGTTTTAGAAAGAAAATTAAAAATGGTTACATTATATGCCTACTAATATTCAAATCAGGCATAATTAAATGCTACTATTTTTATAAATTATAAAATTTAAATACATATACAAATACCGATTTAGACTATAAAATGAGCATTGATGGATGATTACCTAATAATTTCTTCATTATTAAACACTTAAAAAAACAGAAAATAGAATAATATCGATTTAACAAAATGATGTGAATTTTTTTAAAATATATTCAAAACACATAGAAATTTTTTCTTGTCCAAATACATTCAATTCAACACATCTCTGTTTAACTTAATTTTCAGAACTATTTTATAGATATATGCCTCTTCACCTGCTGAATGGAAAGATACATTATGTAAAACAAATTCAAAATATTGAAAAGAAAAATTAGATTATTTATATTGACCATTTTTTTACATGTAATAAAAATCATCACATGTAATAATTTTCTTAATTTTTACAATAACTATTTTAAAAATCATATCAATGTAATTGATAATTAAATAAAATGGCAAAATACATAATCATTAAATTCTATAAACAAAAAATTGAAAGTTAATAAAGAGAAAAATGAGAAATAGAATTGCCTAGTAATTTGGTGATAGAATAATTGTAGCTATATTTCCACGTGAGTCTAGTATGTCGCATTCATATATATATATATATATATATATATATGCATTATTGAAGGCATAGAGTCAAGTCTTCTTGAACATATCTGCATAATCACTTTGGCAGTTTTAGTAATGTTACCTATCAATAAATTTATGCATATATAAAGAGTTTAAGTAGATTTCTTCTTCTTCTTTATTTCAATTAAACTCCTAGATTTACCTTATTTTAGTAACTAAATATAATCTAATTATTGAGTTTGATTAGATTAGTTTATTGGGTGGAATAGTTAAAAAAATATTATATTTTTTAACCCTTTCGATTAATAGATCTCAAAGTATTTATTTTTAAGTTGGTAATAGTTATTATAATACACGTAAACAGTAATTTTTAAAATATTTAAAATTTAAAATAATAATCATAAAAATAGTATTTGTAAATTTTCTTTATAATTCAATGAATAAAATAAAAAAAATTGAAACACAAATTTCTACGAATTTACTCGTAATAACATATAAAGATATAAACTATTTATTAATAGTAATAAAACTTAAAACTATTTACTTACAATAAAATTTCTAAATAATTAATATTTTTACTATATATTTATTCTACAATTAGGTTTCATCACGAGTTTTGAAATTGACACCCTCTTCAACTTCCATCATATGTTATTCCAACTTCTGCTATAATGATTACGGGTATGAACTTTAGTTATTTTCTTTGATTAATGTTCAAATGGAAATCTTTCATTTATATACTATTATTAACTTTTTATATTTCTAACCTTCCGTTTTTTCCTTAATTTCTAATTTTTTTTAAAACACACAATTAAAATAAATTCATTCTTAAAAACTCAGAAAAATACATATTCTTATTACATATATAAATATTATAAATATAAAAATAAAAATATACACTAATATTATACAAATTATTTTTTATTTTTATATATTTAGAATAATTTCCATTACCATTCACCCTTATTTGTGTGATTTCTTATGGAAAAATATGTGAATAACATTTTTTATTGTATTTGTTAATGTACTTTTTCATTGTAAATTTTATAATAACAAGTGATAATATATATATATGTATATATATATATATAAAGTGATATTAGAAAACATAAATCAAGTGGTTCAGAGACTAAATTCTGATAATCACTGTAACGTTGTAATTTTGATATGTATATTCTAGTCGGTCTATAATAACATAAATATACACACTATCAATATTATATAACCACGTTAACAACATTTATATATATTGTGGTAGTAGTCTTTCACGGACGTGTCCTTCACGGATGCATGGTCAAGAGTCACTTTAATAAATAGAAAATTAATATAACTTTATGGGCATTAAGTGCTAATCGGAATTTAGAAAGATAGAAAAAGCAGACAAAAATTATAAATAGAAGAAAATAATATAAAAAAGACAAAACAAAATACAAATTTTATATATGTAAATAAAATAAATGAATCCCTCAACAACATCTTCAGTTAATAATATTAATTAAAACTAAAAATATGTAGAAATATTTTTCATATAATTTTGAAGAAAACATAGTTAATAATATTAATTAAAACTAACAAGATGTTGAAATATTATTCATATAGTTTTGAGGAAAAAATATTTGTATGTTTTACTTTCTAAATTAATTGTTAAAATTATATTTTGTGTATAGAAATTTTTTTATATTTTGTAAATTAGTGTAAATTATTTTTAAGATGGCGAGATTGTACCATTCGAATTTTTTTTTCATGTTTTTTCTGGAAGTATGAAAAAAATTGCAATCAATATAGCAGATTTTTTTTTTATGTTTATTTTTCTTTTTCATGACTTTTCATTATGAGATTACTTAAATTTGTTTTATTTTTTTTTCTCTTTTTTTTATTTATTTTTTTTAAAAATAATTTTATTTGTCATTAAAATTCATTTACATCAATTTACAAAAGTATAAAAAAATAAATTTAAATTTTTTTCAAAAATTAAAACACTATTTTGATATATAATTAAAAAACTAAAAATATATTTAGTATTTTGTTAAACATATTCCATCAAATATATTAACATCTCTTTTAAGTTAAGATAGTTAATGTACTTATTTATTATCTTATGTCTTAATTTATGTGATTAAATTATTTGTGAATTAAATATATTTACTTTATTCAATAAACTAATATTCTTAATATTTTGTCACATTGATCGATATCATCGAGGTATCCCAGATCTCATATATATTAAACACTTCTATGTTATAGAAGAATAGTGTTTTGTAAATCTTTGATCAGGTATATGACTCTTTTATTACGTTAAAATTTTATGTTACAGTTTATATAATAGCGTAAGAGTACATCTTTTGCCTATATATATATATTTTGTTAATATTAATGTGAAGAAAATATATGTATATATATTATCTAAATAAAAAATTTAATATTTATATAGAAATTTGAAGTGATAATAGTTGTCGAGGAAATATATCTTATCATAATAATGATGCTCATTGTTTAAAAAAAAATAACCGAGCAACTTTGGTTGATGAGATGAAATAGACTTAACAGTTAAGAAACGTAAAAGACAAGACAATGTTTTCATTAGTTTTACTGTAAGACAATTTAAATGTTTATTCAATAATTTATTCTGTACTGTTATTGTTGACTCAGGGTAGAGGTCTTTAATTTCTATATTTTACTTCCATTTTACATTTGTGTTGTGATGGGAAATTAGGGTTGAGGTCTTTAATTTGAACTAAGATGGACATGTGAAGAAAATTCTTAGTAGTTTAATGGAATTTCTTTTATTATAAAACTTTGGGTACAAGACAACCACGTTTTAGGTTCATTTCAGATTTTCTTAACATTGGAACAAATAAATTGTACATAATTTTTAAGTTAAATCTTTCTAATCATAAAGGTATCTAAATGGCAGTTATGACAAATTTAAGGAAATAATTCATCTACAATAGACATAGTCATTTAATGTGTATGTCTTCTATTGACTCTAATGGGCCTTGTTCTTTGGGCCATAATAGCATCTGTTATAAAGAGTTGGCCTCTTTGCCTCACCAATATCAGATAAGTTTCTTCTCAATAACATCATAAAATAAGTGTAATTCATTGAAATCATTTATATCACTTTTAAGGTAATTATTGTGAAAATCAATCAAATTTTCATATTTTGTGAATGCAAGATTTTAGTGATTATGTAGTATTAGAATACAAACTTGTACATTATTAAGTAATCATAAATTAATAATAATAATAATAATAGATATTTAATAGTTATAGTAATAATAATGATAATTGGATTTGAAATTGTGATTGATAATGAAAACAGAAAAAGAGAATGCAGGAATGACAGAAAGGAAAAACCCTAAATAAGAAAGGGTATAAACGAAATGATGAGCATGGATACAGTGATAGATATTGTATGGATTCTCTAAGCTGGAAGTTTGGGAGAGCACTCTCGTTGAACAGCCTTCATGAGAAGACTATCGTGTTCCAGAGCCATCTGAACTGGGAGAGACCCAAGCCCATTGGCCATTGCAAGCATTATCTCCTTCGTCTCCACCTTGAACTCTTCCATGTCAACCCTCCCATTAAGATCATGGTCGAATTGCACGAACAGGGACTCGTACACACGTGCCACCTCCTCCGGCTCACGCTTCACGTCCACGCCAAAGTGCATCTCCAACACCCTCAGCCTCTGCAACTCCTTCAGCATCTCCGCGTACGACAGAACACCGTCCTTGTCCGTGTCCAGCTGCCAGAACAGATCCCTCACACACTCCCCGAACGCTGCCTCGTCCTCCACGAAACCCACTATGGTCGCGCCGTCTAAAATCTCCACACTCATTTTCTTCCTACTACTGAATTTCAACCACCTTTATGTGTCTATGGTTTGGAATAACAACCTTTGTTGTTTGTTTAGGGTTTATATAGTATTACATAGTTGGTTAATATTATTATTATTATTATAAGTGAAAATTGTTTGTATTAGTTTCACTTTTGTGACCGTTGTTTGCTTTTCAGACGTAGATTTTGAATGGGAATGCTTGGTCTTTGTACAGTTGAATAATGGGTTCTTTTTCTTTGACACAGTTACCAATAGGAAAGATTTAGCTGTATTAGTAACATAGGTGCATGTATATTTAAACAACGGAGGGTTATTGCATGCGTGAGTTTACCTAATTGTAATAGATCAACTAACAATTGATCATGTACCAAAATATATAAATATTTATGTCAAACAAAATGAGATTAATTTGGAACAAAGTGATTCTAACTTTAGAAAGGACTTTTGATTTTAAGTTTTGATATTTAAATATGTCGAATATTTTTTTAAAAGAATGTTTTTCTTATGAAGATTATTTGGTTGGGGAGAAGAACTATTGATTTGAGTCAGTGGGCTTCATAGAAAACGGTTGGCCAAGGCATTGACTTTGATGGAAGTGTTCCAAGTGTGTAGAAAGTTCCCTTGGGCTTCGGAGAAAAGCATGATGGGGGCAACATCTAACGAAAGGGTTTAATTTGTGGAAGTAGGGGCACACTGTAAACGAGTCCAAAACAGGGGAACCCACTGATTGTTCCACTCATTTATGTCTCACTGTAAATAATAACACTGCAGTGTGTGCTTTCAACCGCTTTCGGTGCTTCAACTAGAACCCTCATGGTTTAAGAAAAGAATATGCTTTCGTTGATTCGGAATTTGTTGTTAAGGGACACAAATTCATGTTTCATCATGCTAGCTACACTTTTCTGTTCTTAATTTATATGTCTTTTCTTCTTACTTCAATCAAATATGAAAGTAATGATTTTACTTTTACTGTTATTTTTATGTGTCCCGATTTTCTAATTATTTGGACTATTTTATTTGAGTAATTTTATAAGATTAACATAAAACTCAAAAATATATATTTTTTATTTTGGTTTGAGCCAAACTCTATAAATATATACTTTTTTTTCTCATTTCTATATCTTTTTCCTATCTCTCTTTACATTTTTTTATTACATAATTTATTATCATATCTATTACTTTTTTTCCCTTTCATTTTAATTTTTTCACCTTAATCCCAATCCATATTGAGACGACCGTTAACAAATTTCCTTGATTACAATTAATCCCAACCTGTTAGTCTTTTTGTAAGCTCAGTTGGATTATTGTTCAGCCCAGTCTTATTTCACGCTTTCCCTTGATTTTGGGCTTTTGTCTCTTTGCTAGTGAACCTAGCGAGAGCCCAATTAATCTAATCCAGGTCTGATTGTTTATTTTTGCGGTTATGCAAGTTTGAAATCCCTATGCTAACTCAAAACCATAAATTGTTAATATGACTTTCTTTCTCAAGACCTAATTGCTAAATAATTAAGTATGACCAAACTAATAATATGATTTTTCTCAATCTATATTTCGCTTTAATTACTTTCCACTCTTTATTTTAAATATTTAACCGTTCTCATTAGCACACTCTTAAGAGATAGAATTAATTATAAATTGCAAAATCTTTTATCAGAGTCAATAAATATAAAACTCATAATATTTATTATTTTTAATTAATCCCAATAGGTAATAAAGGAATATTCAGAAGAATATATTAGGAAGGGATGAAATGAAAAGAAAATAATGAGTTATAGAACGAAAATAGGAGACAGAAACTAAAGTGTGTTTGGTGAGAGAAATAAAAAGGTACTACTTGTTTTCATTGTTTTTATTTTAAAATAAATGGAAATTGACATTGACATTGCAAGTGAAAAAACTAAAAGAAATTGAAATTTATATTCTTTTATGTTTATTAAAAAATATTTTTCAGTTAAAAATAAATGAATTAAGAGAAATATATAGGAGTACTCGAACTATTAAAAAAAATGAGACTAGAAGAAAAAGCTAAAACTATTAAAACCTGTGTACAGGACAAAACCGTGTGATGTTGACCAAACAAAAACAAAGAAGCCCAATACATAGGTTACCAAACTAACCAGAAAACTAATCAAGTTGACAAACTGAGTAGTGTTTTTTCGCTGTTTTTTACTTCTTCTTTTTCTTTATCTTGAGTTAAATACTCTTATTTTTCATTCATTTTTATTTCAGTTATTTATCTCTTTCCTATTTTTTAGAGAATATATATACTAGTATTTCTCATGATGAAATCAACCGATAATATTAACATTAAGATGAAAACAGTTTATTTACCCAAACCATATAATCAACATTATTTAAGCTATTAATTGTACTTTTTTAGAATCACATTCTTGATTCTTAATTTGAATTTTCAAAAGGTAAACAGAGACAAGAAGAAGATTTAATGAAAGTATTAGAAGATATAACATTTATTGAAATTCAAAATTAGATTCATAATATAAATAGATAATAAAATAAGAAATAATCATTCATTAAATTAATTAAAGGAATACTATATTAATAATTAATTAAATTTTTATATTCATCTGATGTAATTAAATTTCAATTAAGTTGCTTTGATTTACATTTCTTCATTAAATTATTATACTTTGAATTTTTTATAACCAAGTCTTTAAAAGTTAATACTTAAACTTCAGTTGAATATTATTAAGATGATATTTTTGACCTAATTAACATTATACCTTTTCCCCACCATCTCTATGTCTCTCTCTCAACCATATTTAACCCGTTTAAGGTTGCTTCGTCGATTCTTCTTCCCATTTAAGAGAACTTATTAGAAGATAAATAAATGCATACGTAATATAGTTTAGACAATTTCTTGATTCTAATTAATTTCCATCATATGGTCAATGGGAACTCCCATCTGTAAAAACTAGTAGTTTTTCATTCCTGTGATTATTAATTGTCATTTATTTGCTGTGAAACACTGCAGCTAGGAAAATGTTGGGTGATTACCATGATGTTGATGGTGCTGTGTCGGTGGTTAGGGATGTTAAGAATGACTAAATATTTGGTTAGAAATGGGTGATGCATGCATGAGAAGAATTTTGATTCTTAACTACTAGTAGCAGTTAATTTCATTACTAAGTTATTTATAGTTTGTTTCAATGGTTGCTCCACAACTTTATAGCCTGAGATGATCAATACTCTAACAGTTGGAAAAATTGAATTAGGTCATGTAAGAACCTAATATTCCATCTCAATTCATAAATGACACCTTAGTTTTTTCTACTTTGTCACCTTGCTACGTAACTCAGATACATTTCATGGAACTCTCACCTTAATTGTTCTTGTTCACTCGTACTAAAAGGATGCCCAACATCACACATTCATACTGAATTTTATGTTGCAAATTATGAAATAAAAAAAACATGTAAATTAGGTTGGATGATAAAAAAATTACCAAAATTAAGTTTTTTTTAACCTATAGGAACTCATTGTAGGCTAATGGATCTATCCATTTTTTAAATAATAATTATATATTTTTAAAAAATAAAATTATATCGTTTTATTGAAATAAATGCACGTGTTTTAATTTTAAAAGTATATTTTTTATTTTAAAATTTATTTTTTTAAAGCAGATCGAAATTATCTGTTGGAATAATATTTTAAAATTAGGAAAGATTTAAAAATCATAGCAAGCTTTAAATTGGAGTCGAACGAGGCTGAATAGTAGGTTTTGAGACTTTCATCCAACTCACACATTTGTTAAAGTGGAGTTTATGTTGTAAGATGAAATTACTTCTTAATTCTTTTTACTATGACACAGACTATTGAATAATGATTAATTTCGTCCAAAACCTTAGCATACATAAATAAGTATTCTTAACATAATTTATTTCATATTTAAGATCACATTAGTAGGATTCAAACCCTTAATCACTTCTTAATATATAAATAGGAGCAACTTTCTTTCTCTTTTTAATGATAATAATTAGGTTTTTAATTTTCGAAAGGATTTTAAGACATTGTTTAAACTTCAAGTTTTTGGATCAATTATGAGATTAATACTCGATATATATGAGGTTTAATTACACTTAAAAAAATCTATTAAAAAATGGATTTCGCAAGATTTATAATAAATAATTTATGTCTTTTCAAAAAATAGCTTAGAAGTATCATTAACAAAACATTTATGGTAACCCTGTTTTAACACACTGTAACATAATTAAAACGTTAAAAAATTGAAAAGAAAAAATAGAGGTATTTCTATATAATCTCTATTAACATTACCAGCATGCTCTGTTCTTAACGTAATCATAGTTAGTCCATATAAAATCGATAAAAATAAGATGGAGTGTTTCTGGAAACAAGGTTTAACGAAAAAGAATAAGAGAGCTTGGAATGAAGGAAAAAAAATAGATGTAACATTAATTAAAAATATGGCAATACTAATTAATAATGCTAATTTAAGTACTTTGTTAATTATAAACTTCAATTTTTTTTTAAAAATTATATCATAAAAATCTCTCATGAAATGAAGTGCAAATGAATGCTAATTTATTGTTGTTTAAATAAATTTTGGCATAAGTATTACATAGAAGAAAAAATCTTCTTAAACTAAACATGGATGTTTGAATTAAAATCAAAGTTTTGGAAATTTAAAATAAGGAATCTTTTTTTTTAAAATTAGTTTATACATTAGGGATAAGTTAATTTTATTTTACCTTCTTATTTTTTTCTTATAAATTCTTATGATATGTTTATCCGAATAAAACTTGTATTTTTTATTATTTATTAAAAAATAACTTAATTATATTCTTAAGTCTCTTTAATTTACATTATATTTATTTTTCCTTTTCAGTTTTTTGAGTCAATAAAGTTTCTCTTTTTATAATAAAATAAACGTGGTCCTTTTATGATTTTTTTTCTATATCAATATTTTAATTCTCATTTTTATGCAAATGTTTGGGTAAAGATGTATAACAAGGATATAGAATTACCAAAAGATTTTGTAAAATGTGAGAATAAAATTTGGATAGGATTTTGTTTTTCATTTTATTTGGCAAAATTTGATGCTTAGACTAATGATTTTGAAAACAATACTTAAATAATTTAATTTTTTTTATCTAGAAAAGAAAAAAGATCTTAAAGATAAATAAATAAAAGTTGATGAACAAACCAAAATTATTTAATTAAAAACACAGGAATTTAATTAATTTAGAAAATAAAAAAAATATTTTGTGAATAATTTCCTTAAGAATTTTTTTGTCATCTATATTATAAGTAGAAACATCCACTAAATTCATTGATGATTAAACTTCATTGAAGAATTTCATCATATATTTTTAGTTGGATAAACTCTTTTAATCTGATAATATTGTTCGTATTCTTCCAAATTTTTAAAAAAATATTTAATTAATAACCAATATTTTTTGAAAAACTTTTCTATGAAAGTGAGGTGGTATAAAAAAAAAGAGTTTTACATGTAAATATTATTCTCACTCCACGAAAATCAATTTGTCCACCTCCTTTCTTATATATTAAAACTTAAATGTTGAATTGTTCCCCAATGTTAAAATAAAGTGTAAATATTATCTGTTTTATATTAGTATTTGTCCCAGAAATGTTTCTGTATACTAATTAAACCAAAGATAATTTTACTGTTAATCTAGGTGGTTGGGACCACTCGTTTTAGTCCACAATTACTTTTTAATTTCGTTGTTTAACCCATCACTAATTTAATATGGAATTAATGTTCTTAAACACCGACCTGTTGGATGAAAAATAAATAAATATCTGTCCTATTTTGAAAAAATACATTAACTCGATTCGGTCTCCTTTTCTAAAGTTATATCATTTATATAAAGTTGCATTTAATTTAATTTTATGCATTGCTAGTGTAATAAACATGTATACAATCAATGACAAAATGTAATAGAAAGTACTTTATTAATACAAACAAACATAGATATAACATGTTTTGTAATTGGATAATAATCCTTTTACCACTCTTAACAGTGTTTATATGGTGCACCTATTTAAGTATTATTTTTTTTCTAATTTTTAATACAACAAAACTTTATCTCATAATTTTTTTTATCTCTTTTTCTTTTATTTTTCATTGTACAGATTAAAATTTTGTTTTCTATTTGGTCACTGTAAAGTGTCGGTTCTGACAGGTAACTTTTATTATCAGAACAACTTATTATTTTAGTTGAATTCTTAGAATGTGTATCCCAATTCCCCTAAAATGAAAAAAAAGACATTTTAAAAAACTTGACTAATCTAAATATTTCAATCACAATTATTTTTTATAAATATAACATTTCACGTTAAAAGAACTCTTCGTTTACATTTAGAATCACTAACATACACGTACTTATTAGAAGAAATACACCAGTAAACTATAATATAAATATATTTGAAGATAATTATAATTATAATTTATTAAAGTATCCGTTCTAAACGATGAAAAATTCACAATTTTTTTAAAAATAAGCTAAAATTAAAAATACATATATAATTTTTATTATTTATTCAAAATCTAAATGATCTCGAAGTAGAGAATACAAATATGTTTGTTCTTTTTAAGTCAGACAAATCTTGTATTTACATGATAAATCTACGCAGACAAAAAATAATTGTTATTAGTAAAATTTGTAACAATATTTTTAAATATCCCTAAAATTAAATTTTACTATAATAAAAATAATTCTCATTAATTATTCCATTTGAAATAAACATAATAAAAATGATTTTTTTTATTTACCATCATTTCTTTTTCATTTAAAATTCATCCAGTTCTATCATATCTCATTCGTGAACCTTCTATACTTCTATGGTAGGTCATTCAACACTTTTTAATTTTTCTTTCTATTAGAAATAAATAAAATAAGATGAGACAAAGTTACATTAATTAAAGAACAAAATAAGTTGATTAGATAAAATAAAAAATATTATTATTATCATTTCAAATGTCTTTTTGAATGATTAATTTTGTGTCAATAACTGATTTAGTTTCTTGTTACTCTTACTAGTTTTATTTTTCAAGTTTCTTTCTTATATAAATAAAAAAATAATTTAGTATTATGATATAGAAACGAATAGAAAATTAAATTCAAATTTAAGATATATGATAAAATAACTTTATCTTAAATTTGGAATCATTTTATTTATTATTTATCAACCAATTTCAATATTTAAAATGTACATCACCTGGTTTACCTTTATTTGAAAAGTATATTTGATACAAATGATTACTGCACTTGTTCTAATGCATATTTTCTATTTTCTTCCAGCAAGCATAATCCATCCTAAAAATCATAAATTTATAAAATAATAATTTTCAAATAATTTTAGGATAGATGATAAATATTTAAATATATAAATTAAAATTAAGTACATGTGAAACTAGAAGACCATTTCAAAATTTGCAATATTTGGGTTGTGTCGGAGAGAATGTTTGGAAGTCAAAAGATCCTGATTATCGGAGAAAGAAGAAAAATAAAAATAAAAAGTGGAAACATTAAAAAAAATAAAAAATTTTAAATAAAATTATAATAGGTAAATATTTTTTTAGTTAGATTTTATACAGTGAATTTTATTTAATAACATAAATAAATTTCGATATAAATTAAAAAAAAGTTATCTTTGTTTTTTCATAATATCAATTTTTTTATTGATCCAATTAATGATAAAATAATAATATTTTTTTATCTATTATATAATTTACATATATTGATTGTCTATTTCTGAATTGTTGTTAATAACAAAATATATTTTTCATTAATAACTACTTAATCAGTATAACTATTGTTATTTCATCATCTAATAAGTAAAATACTTATTATATAACTAATATAACCAACTTTACCTTATATATTTTAAAACTAATTAATTAACAATATATAATATATTAAAAATAAAGACAAGCTTTATTTTTAAATAAATTAAAGATAAAATTTGTTAAATAATATAAATGTGTATAAATTATGAACAGAAAAAGAAAATAGGTTAGAAAAAAAAAGTTTGAAACTCAATAGAGAAAGTCAAAAGTTAAGTAAACTAAAGAGGAAGATTTCTAGTAGTGATTGCAACAGGCACGCTCGTGATGAATTTTACTTTTTCATATTTTTACAGTAAAACTTTATTTCCTTTTTATATATTCTTATGGGATAATTATTATTTTAAATATTAATTAAATAATTATTAATTAATATTAGATTTTTTTAAATAATTATTTTAAATTTAAGCTCCACGATGAGACAATAAATCGAGTTAATGTAGCCAGCATAATGCGTCATGGTTGGTAATTAATTTCATGTGTTAAGCCCTAGGTTAAAGGTTCAAATAAAAAATGATAATTTTATTTATCGTCTAACTTTTTAAAAATTATTTATAATATATAAATTATCGTGACATTTTTTAATTTCATCACTATTATAAATAGTATTTGTGAGAAATTAATAATTAGTTACAAATAATATATAAATAATTATACATTAAATTCTTCTCACAAAAGTCTATATTTGTTAAGGTGATATTTTAAAATTAAAATTAAAATTAAAATTATTTTATGATGTAGTTTTAGTGTTTTAATAAATGTGAATAATATGTGTAATATTATTATGTAAATTACAATTGCATTGTTTTTTTTACATGACTTGACCCACAATTTACTATACCAGTATTATTACTTTTAAATACTCTTTTATTTTTTTAAAAATATATTATTTTTTTAATCAACAAAGAATAAATATATCAAGTAGAGGTAGTAAGACGTTCCAACCTTATTTCATACTATATTATATGTACAAGCAGGGCTAAAGAAAGCCCAAAGAAACCCTAAAAATTTTATTATAAATGCGATTTAATCTCTTCGTTGACATTTGCTAGCAAGTCTGACAAGTCATAGGCATGATTGAAGTTGTGTGGTTGAGTTGTATTTGACCATAAATCAATAATTATTACATTTAATGAACACAATAAATTGATACCAAATCACTGTGGCTCCACCATCATATAATTTTATACTATTACTTTATCAATCAATCAATTAAAATCTTTTAGTATTGTTTTGCTCTTCCACGTTAACAAAATGAAGTTTCTTCACATATAAGATAATTTACCATTACCATCAACCGACACTATTTTTTAAGATTAAAGGGCATGCTGTGCAATAACATATCACGAATCAATATAAACTAAAAGAGAATTAGAAAAAATATAAACTAAAAGAGAAATACAAAATTATTCTAATTTTTTTCTCTTCAATAGGATATGTTATTTTTTAATACTTAGGTTTTTTATTCCTAAAACTTTGGATGAATTTTTCTATAAATACAATAAATTTTTAACCTAAAAAAAACTTGAGAACAATTAGAGTTTAAATCAGAACAGTAGAAATGAAAAAAAAAACTAAAAAGACATAAAATTCAACTGTTCCAATAGTATTCTTAATGTGTTCAAAAAAGATCTTGGAAAAGACACCTCTATAGACAATGAAAATAACTTAAATACAAAGTGAAAGGTACGTAATATTAAATGCATTAATTTTAAATTAGGATTTGACAGAAAATGGTAACCATATGTTCAAAAAAACAAAACAAAAATCATATGTCAGGAAAAAGAAAACAACGATAAAATCAAATACAAAGTGGTGTTTTGACGCGAGAAAAAAAATAAAAAATACTTACTTGACCGTCTATTTCAAGAAGTTCTCACTTTAATAATATAATAATATATATATATATATATAAATATTTTACATTAAAATTTTAATAATTTATGATTGTGATAAAAATATCAAATTTTTGAATTTTGGAGTGAATATAATTTTGGAAGACACTGTCAAAATATCATTTTTTTAAATATAAAAATAATTAAAATATTAATATAAAGAGTTGTGAACTGAAGGTATATTTTTTCATAAGATGTCAAAATAAGTGAAGATGAGTGGGAGTCAAGTGGAGGCTCAAAGCCTTTGTTTTGAAGAATTAAAAAAGAACCAAACAACATACATGAAGTGAAGTGAGTGACAGAGGAACATAATTAGCATGTGATGAACCAATGAAACAAGAGACAAAAACTGGCATTACATTACAGCTTCCCAATATCATAAAATATGTCTCACACTAATTAACTTTTCTGAAAACTACAACAGATTATTAAGTTATTGATCTGCAAACAAAAGCTGAGGTGGTGGGATGATGGATCATTCATGATAATTAGCCAAGTGTTAGCATATGAAGTCACATATTTTGAGATAGTTGCTATCTAGATTGGGTTCACTGGTTTGTTTTCTCATTGGATACTACACATAGAGTAGGACCCCAAGGCCAAAAATAGTTGTACACTTGTAGGGTACGCGTGGATTGAACAATCACCTTGCAGGAGCGTTTGGGAATTTAATGCATTAAAGCAGTTACAATTTGAAACTTTCCAGGAAGCACCTTTGCCTGCGGACTCAGCACTCTCCACAGTTTCACTTTTTTGTAATGTTTAGAAGAAAAAAAATGGTGTATCTGCTTATTCATCATTCACCGTCTGAACTGATAACCAAATTTGCCTTTCACAGTAAATAACACATAACCTGCTTTGCTGCATGGGCGACATGGCAACATGAATGCACTTTTCTGTCCTGCATCCGTTGCTTTTAAGCTAATGATATATACTCACCTTGATTGAAGGTATATTTATTTTATATCTATTTTTTTGTTGAATTCACGTTGAGTGATTAAAATCAAATATGTTAAATAGAATGAATTGAACTTATATTAGGTTAAATAAAGTTAAACCTATATAAGATCAAATCGAGTCAAAGTGATATTACATTAAATTATATATATAAATTTATTAAATATTATTTTATTATTTAATTTTGATTAATATTTTTTATCAAATTTAATTTTGTATATAAAAATATTTTAAAATTAAATTTTATTTAAAAAAGAATTTTAGTTATTTTATCTAAATAAAAAATTAAAATATAAAATATTTTAGTTTACTAATCAAGTAAAATATTTATAAAATGATGAGAATTCTATTAGAAGTAGTATAAATATCTTCTATTTAAATTTTTTATTAAAATTCCTTATTTAAAGGGGAAAAATGATTTTAGTGTCTCATGTTTTTTAAGAAACGTTTTCAATATCTAAATAATAAAACGATCATAGATAGTTGAATTGAATGACATCTTAATTTAAGGAGTCTTACAAGATAAATATTTTTTAATTTTTTATTATATAATATATAACTTTTTATTATTGTAATCAAACTAGTTGAATATAAATTATAACTATATGTGCGAAAACAAAAATAGAGAAGCAATATAATAAAAAAAATTATGTTTTGACAACTCTCATTTTAAAATACAAGGACCTTACAACTGTATAACTAAAAAAATATTTATATAAAATTAAAATAATAATTAAAAGAGTTATTAGATGAATGTAGAATAATAAACAGTGGAGTTAACATATTACTATCCTTTTCCAAATAAGAGAATGGAGAGAATATTAAAAAAAATGTAGAGTTAACTAAGAGAGTGAGGAAATGAATCAGTGATGTTCTGTAATGTATAATGTAAGTGAGATTGTAACTAGTGGTGTTCTAATTTACTTTATAGTAGTGAAATTTATTCCTTTCAAGCACTACTATTTTTAAACTTTTGCTAAATTTTAAATTTTGACACATTTCATCAAATTAAAAAAAATTGTTTTAAGAAATTAAATGCTGACATCACACGATTTTTAAAAACTGCATTGGTTGGGTCAAAAGTTTTTCCGTATACATCTTCTTGCATGATTTTGTACATCAGTATGTTAAAACTGCAGTTAATTTTGAGAGGAAAAGATAATGAAATTATGATAGCAAGCTAGCTGCAGCAGAAGCAGCCATCTTTACTTCATCACTTCTTAGGAGCAAGTTGATAACGTACAATAATTGCTGTGTTTCAACTTCAGAGCCTACCCTTTTTTACTATTGAAAATGGAGAAGGAAATTGAGCTGGAGATGAAGGAAACTCTTCGGTTCTTAACTCTAGATGATTAAGATTGAATTAATATTACACGCTATTGCCACAACTACCAGTAAAGAGAAAGGTCCTACTTCTCTCTTCTCCCCTCCTATAAATACATCAGTTTTCTCATGCTTCATTACCAGACATATCTCATATCAATACATCGGTTGCACTTTACTGCAAGATGGGTTTGAAAATGGCAATAATGTTCTTAGGCCTGTTGGCCATGTTCCTTTTGGTCTCCTCAGACGTTTCATCCACCAATGCCAAAGAGGGTAACCTATTGTACTTTCTCTCAATTATTTTATAAAATATTATTACTTATTTCTTATTTTCTTACTGAATATAAAGCAAGGGTTTCAAATCCTACTCATCGATCAAAATGAACTCCCCTTTCACTAGTTTCTACTATCATTTTTCAATGGAGTGTATGTATATTATTTAACATTTTCACACTTTAATTTTTACTTTCACCTTGTATCTTTTTATTTTTCTTTCCTTTTCTTCTAGCCATCATTTTCATCTATTAATTTCTTTTTTTCCTTTCTATCATTTCTCTTCCATCACACACACAAAATTTGCGTAACTATATATGTTTATAAACAAATATTCATTCCTTATTTTGTATAAATTTAAAAAGTCGATTATATATAGATTGTTCGGAAGTATCAACACATACTGATTCTGGATTATGTTCTAATTTCTTCATCTAATGGGTGTGCAATTTTTTTAATGGTTTCATTAACTCTTTTTTTGTGGTTGTTAAAGTGAAAAATGTAGTGGGTGATGCTAAATATCCTGGTGGAGGCTATGGAGGGGGGAACACTGGTTATGGCGGTGGCTATCCTGGCCGTGGTGGTGGATATCCTGGTGGTGGCTATCCTGGCCGTGGTGGCGGCTATCCTGGCCGTGGTGGTGGCTATCCTGGTCATGGTGGTGGTTACCCTGGTCGTGGCGGCGGCGGCGGCGGAGGGAGGTATTGTCGCTATGGCTGTTGTGGTGGACGGACATACAATGGAGGTTGCAGAAGGTGCTGCTAGTGAAGCTGTTACTGCATGCAGAAACTCAGGATAAGAGTCATTGTTGAGACAATGCACTTATGTAGTACTTAAGATATTTCATGAATAAACTCTCAGTGTGAGAGGCATGGATTCGCATGACCTTTCCCACCACTAGAGATGTTTCGCAATACAGTGTTGAATGTATACTAGTATGTCTTTGTGGCTCTGTCATGATTTAAGAGCAAAATAATCTGGTGACAATATATATAAATATATATAATCTGTTCCACAAATTTCACTTTTGTTTATTTTGATGCTTACATAACTATTAAAATGTGTCATGTGTCCGGTGTTACTCTATGATTTAGATTAAATATCTAAACAATAATAATTTTTTTTAGTTTATTTTATTTGATTGGATATTTATATAAGTTGATCTTAAGTTTGATCTATACACTAATAAATTATCTATATTTTTTTATTAAATTTTTATTTCAGTTCTTAATTTTTATGTTATCTTATGAAAATTTTCTTTTTTAGTATTTTAAAGTTTTTTTTTCTTCATTTCTTCTATTCTTTTTTTAAACTCTCTTTTTTTCGTTTAGTGCACTTCATGTCTTTTATCAACTTTATCATTACCATTTCATATCTCTTATAACTTATCTGTTTCACATTACTTTAAGTTATTATTTATCTTTTGTTAATTTATATTTTTATTTATTACGTTTTTTAATCAAAAGACACTTGACAACCAAAAATAATAATAAAATTTATCTAAAAATTATTTTAAAGGAGACTACTGTTTATCTTTGTGTTTAATTTATCTTGATCCTTAAGACCTACTAGACTGTTTTGAAAGCTCTACATCTACCATTATTAAATTTGTTCGTTATAATTATACTTCCTGTACATCTCTAAAAGTAATAATGTATTTATCTAAAAATTCAGTTATATTTAATTTCCTATATAATTAAAATATGACTAATAAACTTTTGAATGATATTAAAGATAATATAATTTTGGAGGAGTCAGAATAATATATTTAAAATTTATATATAATTATTGTCACTAATATAAGAAAATAATTACATAATTTAATATAATTATAACTTGAAAAAATTATAGTTGTTTAAAAATTAATCTTTCATTTTTTCAAATTCTTAAAAATTCATCATTGAATTTGAACTATAATTGTCACACTACAACAAATATAACATTTAGTGACATATAAAAAATGTCACTATAGATATAATATATGTGGGTATATGATTTTTATACATATACCCACACATAATATTAATGTAAATTTTGAATAAGATTTAACAACATATGTGGTGTGTCAGTATAGTTTATACCTACACTTTTTTCAATTGTAGGAATAAATTTTTTAACATATACCTACACTTTTATCAATTGTGAGAATAAATTTGTCAATATATACCTACACTTTTCTCAATTGTGAGAATAAATTTGTCATTATATTGCAAATGGGTGATCCAATCAATCAAGACCAACAATTTTGACTTTAAATCAACACCAAATTGATAAATAACAAATACAAAAACATCTATAAAAATAGTGATATATCAAACACAAATATATGCTAAACTAACCCTTCTACATGCTTTATTAATTCATTTATTCACCTAATTTTGTTGAACAATACAAGTTCTTAAACAATAGTGAAGAACCATGCTACTGTCAGCACAAATAAAAAACATAGAGATGTTGAACATATAAGCTCAGTTAACATCTTAAAGATTGATGCAGTAACTAATTACGGACTACTTCCTTCACTTATCTCACTTAGCATACATATCTGCAATCTGGTAAGACAAGCTGCTGAAAATGTACTACATATCAGACAGATTTTATATGTTCATTTGCATATCAATCAAAAACTCAGATATGTTTCACCTCCCGACTGGCACGAGTACCAACATATATGATAATATTCATATCAGGAAGCCACTTCCTGAATTCTTTGGCCCAATTTGATAAAGTGGAGAGTGGAACAACTACAAGAAAAGGACCATGGATTTGCTGGGCATTCTGTGTAAGGAACAAAAATTCATGTATTATTAAATTGCAAAGGCAATTGTAATCAAACAGAGAACTGATAATACACCTGTAGAAAACCAACCAAACAACGATACTGAGTGTGAACAGTTTTTCCAAGGCCCATTTCATCAGCTAAAATGACATTTGTATCATTTCTCCAACTGCAAAATGCAAGACAAAGATTTAGAACATCAAAAAATTAAAAACAACACTTGGCCAACAAATACAAGCATGCATACCTGTTAACAAGAAAGGTGTATAATTCATGTTATTTTTCTGTTATTTCAGATGGTGACAATCCACCATGAAGACAAAATATTTCAGATTCAACCTACGAAAGTTAGAATAAAGCATCAGGCAACGGGAAGGACTACACTTTTGTGAAAATTTAATCGAGAAGAGTGTTTTACTATGGCATAAGAAACAAACCAAACCTAATTTTACAATACAACATTAAAGCCACAAAGAATTTCCTGATTTACAAGTACTATTTATCTCAAACACATAAATGAAATCTATGTAATCAAGTAATCACAAATTTAATAATATAAAACCAACTATCATAAAAAAAATACCTTCCCTCCAATGCGAAAAAGCTCTGCAAGATCATGGAATTGCCCGTGAATATCACCACAAATTGTTACAGGACTTTTCACAGGCTGCAATTATATATAAATGAAAAATCCTTTTAGTTTTTTCATTTATTCAAAATCATCAGGAGTTAAAGTCAAACAAAGTAAAACTATCATAAAGGGTGGTTAATAAGAACTTAACAATGTTGTGCAATAAACTAAATCAAAAGAAAAATCCCTAAACTGAAAAGCAGAAATATATAAACTGAACATGCTGACATAAATCATAAAAAATAGACAGACCTGGACATTGCTTTCTTCCATCAAAATCTCTTTTGCCTTATCACACAAGACCCTTACCAGCATACACGTGCAACATGAAATCATCAATTTAAATATGAGTTCAATCTTGGCGGTGTTGTCATAAAAGCAAGCACCTTTCCACTTGATGGAGGCATTGGAGGGAGTGAGGGAGCCAACGAAATAAGGGAGCAAGTCAATGGCACTGTGGAGGTTGTTGAGAACGGGCCACGAGATCTGGCGTGGCAGCACGGGAAGCACGTCGTTTACTCTAAACGGCACCTTCAAACCTTTTGCCGCGTCGCACCCCAACAGCGCTACCACCACCACCCATGCCACCACCATGAAGCACCGCGCGACGATCAGGGTCAGGCATCGAACAAACAGATGATTGATTTTTGGGAATTATTCCTCGGATTTCATGTTAGGGCTTTTCATTCAACACTACAAATCAAGGTTCTTGAAATCAAAATTTGGTGGGATTTTGATGCCAATTGAGTACAACTAGGAAGGAAATACATCGGTGTTAAAGGGGTTTTTGATGGAGAGTCTGGTTAAGGTTTAGTGGAAAATTAATGAGAAAGAATTGAAGGATACAGATGAAGTTTTGTTTTCCTTTTCTATCGTTACTTTATCATCTTCTATTTATAATTATTGTTCTTTATCATCTTTTATTTATAATTATTGTTTTTTATCATTTTCTATTTATAATTATTGTTCTTTATAACACTATATCCATATTAAAAGAGAATATTCAATAAATTGGTTAAATCATCAATTAGTGTTATTTAATTTAATTTTAAAAAAAATATTTTAATAATAAGTAAATTTTATAAAATTAGATAAAGTTTCATTATTTTCTATCTCTTCATTTTATTATTTTTATATCACTATAACCTATTTAAATTATTAATAAAATGTTATATATTTTGTTTATCAAAGTAATAAATTTTACCCACATTTAATATATGTAGATATAAAACTTTGAATTTCACTTATATAAAATATATGTAGGTAAAAGTATTTTTTTAGTTTTAGCTACATTTATTTAATATGTGTAGGTAAAAGTGTGTGTAGGTATAGATAACATTTTTTATAGTGTCAACTATTTCTTTTTTAATATAAATAACTATAATCAACAAGAAATTCATCTAATTTTCTTTACAGAAAATAAATCTATTTTTTTATTTTCCATCAATACATCTATTTAAATAAAATAAAAATTATAAATTAAAAAATAAACTATAACAATATGATATATTATATTGTAAGAACATAGAAAAGATAACAAAATTTTTAAACACATGGATGCAAAAAAAAATATTTTTTTTTAAAATGAGAAACATTCAAAACTCTCATAGAGTTATTTATCTTTTTTCAAAAATGAGACAAAATAAATAGATTAAAGAGAACATTGAATAGATGAGCTAGTGATGAGGAAAGAAAATATAAAAAAATATATTATTTTTTTTTCTTAATTACATGTTTTATCTATTTTTATTCTTTTTATAATTAATTTTATATACACAAACCAAAAAAATCATCAAAATTTATAATTTATAATATAAATTTATTAATTTTTTTAATAATACCATTTTCTTTCTATATTCTCTCATCCACATGAGTGATTTATTATAATTTATTATTGCTTTCCTTAATTATATTATTTTGTTCTTTCTTGAAATATTTTTTTAAAATAATGTAATTTGTAGTCTTAAAAGATTTAAAAAAAATATAATTTGAAAAATATATATAGACAAAGATAAAACTGAAATATTTTTAAAAAAAATTCTATCTATCACAATTTAAATAATTTATAAAATTTAAATAATATATTAGAAATTTAGAATAATTCAATTCATTCAAATTATAATACAATTTAAATCATTTAAAACAATTATATAATTCAATGTAGTTTTATTAAATTATTATACAGTTTTTTTTAACAATATTTAAGTTTGATTCCCATATTTTAATAAAATAATATATTAATTAATTAATGACTTATTTTAAATCTTTTTTAGATGTAATTTAAATTATTTTATATTTGGTATTAAAATATAATATAATTATAATAATAAACTATCATGCTGCAGCAGCAACAGCAGCCGCCTGCATCTTTACTTCACCACTTATAATTGATGAGCACGTTGATGGCTGGCAGGCTGATGCACCTAACTGCTCTGCTTCAATTTAGAGCCCACAATTTTTCACCATTCAAAATGGAGAAGGGAAGATCAAAACTCTTGCCTTCTTAACTATCTGGATAAGATTGCATTAATAAACGCCAACTACCCAGTTAAGAGAACAGTTCCTACTTCTGTTCCTCCACTCTTATATATATACAGCATGTTTTCCACTACTTTCCTCATCCTTCTTTATCAAACATATCTCCCTTTAATAGATCTATTGTTGTTTGCTACTAAAAGATGGGTTTGAAGATGGCAATACTGATCCTAGGCCTCTTGGCCATGCTCCTTTTGGCCTCCTCAGAGGTCGCATCCACCAATGCAGAGCAGGGTAAGCTATAACAGCCCTAATATTTTTTCTAAGTGTTTTTTAAATGAAAGATACTAACCAAATATTTACTATCACACGTCATGTATAATCATTATTTGGTAAGTAAAAAAAGTTACATGTCAGAGTTAAATGAAATAGAAATGAAACACGTAATGATCTTAATACTATGTGATAATTCTCTACTTAATCATGTAAAAAAATATTTTTTACGTGGTTCACTGACTAATTTGTGGTTGTTAAAGTGACAAATGGAGTTGGTGAAGCCAAATATCCTGGTGGTGGTGGTTACCCAGGCTATGGCGGTGGCTATCCTGGATATGGAGGCCACCCTGGTCATGGTGGTGGATATCCTGGTCATGGTGGTGGATATCCTGGTCATGGTGGTGGCCACCCTGGGCATGGCGGTGGCTACCCTGGACGTGGTGGAGGCCGCTGTCACTACGGCTGTTGCGGTGGTCGGACATACAACGGAGGTTGCAGAAGGTGCTGCAATCACGCTGGTGAAGCTGTTGCTGCTCAAACTCAGGATAACACTCACAATTGAGACAACTCAAATCCGCGCAGTACTTGAGATATTTCATAAATAAAATCTCGTGTCTGTAGGCATGAAATATTCCCGTGACCTTCTTATGCGTTTAAGAGGAAATTAAAGAGATTATTGTGCAAATTCTAATTTGGTCCAGATAATGTGAATTCTACTTCTTTCGTTATCGTATTATCGTTTTTTCGAAAAATATATAGAACACAACAACGTATACCTAAAGCTTAAGCTTAGTTGAACAAAAGGTTAATCTGCATTTACTTCCCCTAATTAAATCTGGCTAATAAACTTGATAAACATCTTTTATAAAAGAACTTTCAATATTATTATCATGATTAACTTGTCTCTACTCAAGAGAAAAATCATGCAGAGAAAAATTAAATGTTTTATTTAAGTATGTCTACATTCTACTTTTATTTATAATTTTATTTATTTGTATTTAAGGAGATATATTTATAATTTTTATTTATCTTACTAATATATTATTGACAGATAATTAAAATATTTAAGAAATACATATTTTTACTTTAAATAATTTTAACTCTTTAAATTTAAATATTTTTATTTATTAATATTATTTTAATTAAAATTTAAAATGATTAATTTATAATTAGAAATTTAATTATAAAAATTAAAACTTAATTACTTATAATTAAAAAAATTAAATATTAAATAGATAAATATAAGTGGATAAAATAATAAAAATTATATAAAATTAAAATAATGGTATATATATATATATATTTTAATCATGTATATTAAAAAGAAAAAAGAAACAAGAAAATGAGACACCCAGATACATGGTGGAATTTTTCACTGGTTCATTTAACATGGAGAATCTTCTTGCTTTTATGAATATAAAACCGGTTGTTTTAGGGCATTAAAGTTATGATATTGATAGCACTTTAATAAAAGAATTAAATTAAAATTACATTACGTAATGCAACTTTACTTAAAAAAATGAAAAAATAAAACAAAATCCGTGCTATCTACCACTTCTCATAACACATATATAATTTTAAAAAAAATTGAACCCAATAAACATAATTTGGATTCTCCGAAACATGTGTATCTCTCTCCATTTTGATAATAGTTTTTTCTTAAGCCTGGGACATGCCCTTTCTGCTGGTAAGAGTGAGTAGGGAAGGAATCTGACATGGTGTTGATGATGGTGATGTAGCAGTGCGTTTCCCCCAATTGGCTATGGAGTTTCTTGGCTCTTTCCCTGTGTGGCATGGGCACGTTTATGCAGCAGATCTCAAATCTTTGGAATTTCTCTAACCATAATGATGCTCCATGTCCTCATAAGCTCTGAATTCATAATTTGGGAACCTGTAAGGTGAAATATATATATATATATATATATATATATATATATATATATATATTATATAGTTAAATACATTTATTTAAAATTATTTAAGTAAATATATTTTAAGAAAACTTTTCATGAAATACTAAAAAGAATTTAAGTAGATAATATAAAATATAAAAATCTTGTTTTTCATTCCCTATGTATAATCGTATAAATACAAATTTTTAGTTAATGGTAAAAAAAAACTAAAGAGAAATCAATTAAATTTATGGATGATTTTCCTATATTAAAAATATCTTCACATTTTACACGTACTGTATTAATTGTACGTTTGCAGTCAATAATGATAAAATATTCTATTTAAAATTCATGCAATACTATGACACTGAGATGCAGTTATTTGAAAGAGAAGGGGATGTAATTTAACTTTTATCTTAATTTTTTTATTATTTCATTTTTTTATTTAAAAATGTATTTAATTGAGTTCAGACCATCAAATGGGAAGGAGTAAAGAGGAGAAAATCGAAGTTACTGGTTTTAGAGTAAAATGATTTTTTAAATTTTTTACAATAGAAGGAAACCAATTTATAATCTTTTTAACAAGTATAAACTTTTTACAATTCATCATATGAATGTATCTGCTTTTTGGCACAAGACTACCTTAATTCAAATTTGATTCATACATTTCAAATTTAAAAGAACTACCAAAGTAATTCTTTTAAAGCTTTACCACTTTCCTAATTCAATAAATTTGTACTTTGAACTTAGCTAACAACGTCAAATATCCATATCATCACTAATCTAAATTCAAACTGAATATCTCAAATTCAATATCACATACCCACAAGATTCTCGTCTTGTCTACTTTTACTCACAACTATAGTAATTAAATTAATTGCCCTTACTTGAAATGTGTTTAATATCTAAGAAAAAACCAAGCAACTGGAACTTTAAAATCGAAAACAACAATTAAAAGAAAATCTAAAAACTAGTTAAAATAATTAAAGTTCTCAATTACTTAAACTAAAAAATATTATGAAAAAAAAAAATTAGATAACAAAAAGAAATCATTCTATTTAGAAAATTGGAGTTAAAAAAAAAAAAAAAAAGATAGAAAGAGAAGGAAGAGCAAGTGAAGGAGTGAAAGAGAAACATGCAACATTTTTATGAAAAGAGGAAAAGGAACAGCAAAGAAAAATGGAAATGGAAGGAAGAATTGGCTTGAACAGGTTGTCACATTAAAGACTAGCTAATGAATATGTACAACTAAAGTACATTTATAATTGAATTATAAAATAAAATAAAATATTTGAAAAATAGTCAAACTTGTGGATTAAAGTTTTTATTATTTACTGTAGATAAAAGTAATATTATGATATCAAAATAGGAGTAGGTGTCTAATTGTCTACTTTTCATCGTAACATTGCATATAGTCACATACAATAATGGGTGTTTCAATTTCAGAGCCTACATTTTTTACCATTGAAAATGGAGAAAGAAATTGAACTGGAGAAGAAGAAGAAGAAGAATGAATTAGTACGTTATACGGCGCCAATTAAGAGAAAGGTCCCAACCTTTGCCTTCTTCAGTCCTATATATAGACTTCACATTTCCACTAATCTTCCCATTCTTCAATACTTAATCAAATAATCTCATTTGAGTTAATCTGTTACGTACTGAAAGATGAGTTCCAAGATAGGAAGAACACTTGTTCTGGCCATCTTGGCAATGTTCCTTTTCATGTCCTCACAAGTGGCTGCCAAGGATGTGAAAGAGGGTGAGCTTATATATATATATATATATATTATAAATATGCTATAATTTGTATTAACTTAAATATATTTTTATTACCTATATCTCTTTAATTAAGGTATAATTAGATTGGGAGAAGAGTTTTCATATGACTAATGTAATATTTTTCAAAGATTAATCACCAAACAAATTATTGAATGATTAATAACATTTTAAATACAAGAAATGTTTTTGTCATTGTAATTTTGTCTTCATTTACATTTTTTCTCTCGTCGTGTTTACTTTTTAGTAGTCCTTGTAATTTTTTTAATATTTTACTTTAATCCTTCTAATTCTCTAGTGTTTAGATTGCTTGTATATTTTATAATTTTATTAATTTATATTTTTTTCTGTTAAAAAATAATTGTGGTCTTATAATATGTAAATTAGTTGTTGAAATTATCATGTTTAAAAGAATATCAGCTAAAAACAAAATAAAACATATAAGATAAGAAAAGAAAACATAGTTTATGTCATTCTGAACTAATTATAACAATAAAAGGTATAATTAAAAAAAACATTAAAACCTTCAAACATTTTTCTCTTAAATTTTAAACTTCACAAAATCATAAAATCAATCTATAAGGTTCTTATAAATTATAATTTCTTTTATAACACTATCTCACGTGGAATTTCCAACACTTTCTATCCATCACCTTCGTCACAAATTATATACACTTAATTGGTGTGCAAAATTCACTTTTATGCAGTAAATTGTTTGTGTTAAGGGTTAATGTGTTTGCAGATGAGGTTGTTGGAGAGACAAATGGTGTGGATGGTGCCAACTTGGTTGCTGGTGGTGGCTATGGCTTTGGTGGTGGTTTCCCTGGTGGCAGTGGCTTTGGTGGTGGTTTCCCTGGTGGCAGTGGCTTTGGTGGTGGTTTCCCTGGTGGCAGTGGCTTTGGTGGAGGTTTCCCTGGTGGTAGCGGCTTTGGCGGCGGTTTCCCACGTGGTGGCTTTCCCCCATGGTTTTGTCGTTTCCGTTGTTGTTTGGGGAATCCATTAACAAGACTATGCTTAAGGTGTTGCACATAATAAACGAGAGTGTAATTCAACTTAATCAGTGACATATTTCATCAATAAAATCTCATGTTATGAGAGGCATGGGTGAAAAGAGGTATATCACTAGTAGATTAGTGTTGAATAATAAAACAAATATGTAATGTAGAAATCGTGAGTTTTCACTTGTAATATGATTATATATGATCATCTTTATATTGTGAAGTTTTTTCTACGTATTATAAATTTATCTTTAATTATAATTATATTTATTTATTCAAAAAAAATATTATATTTAACATAACTTTTAAATAAGTACTACAATAATTTTAAAGAAATTTGTTAGAATAAATTTATATGGTTATGAGAATTTATGTCTAATTCAAGTTAACAAAAATTGATTAAACTTTGAATTTTTCATATTATTAGTTAATATAAAAATTTTAATTGGATTGACAACTATTAAAACAACTTTAAGATTATTATACAAAATAAAAAGAGTCATACTAGGTAGATGTTGTTTGTGTAGATGATATTTAACATAAATAATCTCAACAATATATTATAATATTTTCTCAGTGTGAGACTATCTTTTATTTATTGGACCACCTTGTAATTAGATTGTTGTCAAGATATATTCCATTGCCAAATGTAAATTTCCTATTAGGATCAAACAACCAATCAACTTTGTAGAAGTCAGTAATGGTAGGATGGATGATGCTTTTGAGTTGTAAGCCATAATGTAGGGTGCCTTTGAGGTAGTAGACCACATGTTTCATTGCCTTAGTGATGAAGTTGAAGATGGTGGACAAATTGACAAACTTTTTTAATTACATATGAGATATTCGATCATGTAATAGTGACATATTTGTTGAAATTGGTCAACTTGTGAGGAGTGTATTCTTTTTGTAGAGAAAAGATAAAAACAATAAAAGAATTGCTTAAATATAGCAAGCAAGAGATAATGATTATTTATTTTGCATGTATCTATAAATACAAATCATGAAATCATTGTTAATAATTCCAACAACGAGAAAAAGAAAAGAGAAAAAAGAAAGAATCTGCCTTCATATCGCTACCCACACCCGTTGCATAAGAGATATAAAGGCCAAAAGCACATCAAGTTTCAAGCCTTTCCTCTCTCAAAAGGACAATATTATTGCCTGAGCGATATTAAGGTTGAGATCAGCTTATTATTGTAGCTCATATTTTACTTGAGTGACCACCTTACTCCCAGAGCGACATACCTTCAAGGGAGAGAGAATAAATGTGGTCTCTCCTTCACTTGAGTGACCTAAGGCACTGGAGGTAATAATTACTCACTGCCGCTTGGCCATCAATTGAACGACACATGTTTCTTAACTAATATCAGGTCGTTCGAGAGTTGTCCTCAACTGTTAAACAAATTTGTTTTTTCCCAAACTCCAACCTCCCACCACTGGTGCATTTATTAACTTACAACAACCTATGCTAGTATACACATATAATGTTCAACTCATACACCCCAATATTCACCAATTTCATACATGTCTTTCCCAGTTCATAACTACAATACATAAATAAATCAACTTGGAAAATACAATTAGCTTCCCTTACCTAGATTGAAGCAAAACACTGACAATTGCTTAAAGTCCACTCTCTACAATCCAAGTAAATTCCCAATTACAGATTGTATGGACAAAACCTCCTCTTAAAATCCAGCTAAAAGAAGAAAGAAAGAAAACTTAAAACATCAATCCAGAGTAAAAACACTCACCTTATCGAAATTTTTATCAGCCCAATTTGTCATACTCATCATGAGCTTCACATGGCCTTATTTTGGAAACATATTGAAGGTTAGAAACCCAATTGTCATACAAAGAATGTAAAGCAGAAAAAAGAGAGAAAGAGAGTTTAGACTAATAGATTTTAGTGTGGTTATGAAAACTTGATCGAACCGTCTAATTCAACCGGGAATCAAACTGAAAAGTAGTTTGAAAAAGTGAAAAAGTTAGATATGGTATAATATAAATTAAACAAAAAAAAAAATAGTTGAAAAAAATCGACATTTCAATAATCGATCTAGTTTTTTGTTTTCAAAAAAATGTTAAGATAACATCGTTTTGAAGTGTATTTACTCTACTTTTACACATCATTGTGTATCACAAACTCAAAACTCATCTATGCCAAAATCGTTGTCTTTGACCCATACATCACCATTGTCTGTATCTACTGTTCCTTACTGATGTCAGAAACACTTATGAAAGCATAACAACTATATATAATTTTAACTTTATTTGATTTTATCTTATTTTCATTTGCCATACTTTTCTTTTTTAGTATTTTTATCTAAACTAAATAACTAGAGGAGATGAGTTTGAGATAAAGGACAAACAATATTCCTTTTTTATATATACATATTTAGTTATGTGGTTAGATGGTTCATTTACTCCTTATACCACTAGTAAACACTCTGCATATCTTTTCTAAAATGAAAAAAATTTAAAATTTGTTAATATACAAGAGTTATTCTCTTATTTTATATTTAAATATTATTATTGTTAAAAAATGTAAAAGATATATTATTTTGTTAATCTTGATCTAATTTTCATTCAACTCCTAAACTCATATTTTCAATTTAATGATTGACTCAATTTTAGAAACTTTAATTTTTAAAATGAATTTAAAAATAAACATCTATCTATTTTTAAATATCATATTAATTCATTTAAAAATATATTATTAAAAAAATTGAGTCTTATTACTATTATTAATTTTATCAATATAATATTGTCCGCTTCCTCCAACCAAATCAACCAAATTGAGTCTTATATTTTTGTTTTATTTTTTAGATACGTATGGTTGATTTTTATTTGGTCCGTTCTTGTTCTAATTGTTATAATGGTCCATGTTAGTTCTATTGTTTTCTTGATTTTTTTTTCCTTTTCAAAAGAACTTCAAAATGGTGGAGGTTTGCCTTCAATTGAGAGAGTTTACAAATATAAAATTAATTGGTGGATGAAAGACCCGACTTAAGTATTAATTATCCGTGCTGGACTTTGTGTAAAATAATAGTAGAAGTTTGCTGATTAGTCTTGATTCTGAGTAATGTAAAAAACAGTTTACCTATAATATTCATGATTCATAACCACGTTTTACGTTAAGATGTCAGTTTATGTATGTCATATAAAATCTCGAAATGATTGAAGTTGTTACTTTAAAAAGATAATTTTAAGGTTACTATAAACAAAAAAATCGAGAGGAAGAGTGAACAAAAAACAAACTTTTGTTTGTATGAAAAACGATTGAACAATTTGTTTCTTCAACAATATTTACATTTGACCTATTTCTTTTTTTTATCAACAATAAAAAATATATAAAATAGAGTACTAAATGCGAATGCTCAACCCATATACAAGAACTAAAACAAAGAAAAAAATAATATGTATCATCATCTCAGCTTTTCTCCGACACTAAAAAATAATATGTATAAACTAACGGAGATTGACTCACGTGATCTCCAATAGACTTGACATACACATTTTTATTCAGTAACAGTAATCAAAACACTACCGTAAAGCCCTATCTCATAACAAATCGTACAGTGCGATGTCACTCTTTCCATTTAGCTCAAATGTTGCTTTCATACCCTGCATGAAAACATTTAGACCGTGCAAAGCCTGAACCACATTCAAAACAGAAAATGTATAATATAAACTCTCTGTCTGTAAAATGCTCAATATAATACAAATCTATTCTTCCCAATTTAAAACTTATAAGAAAGATGCCCATAACTCTAAAATTTTCTTTCAACCAGTCATATTCCACCTACACAAAGTAGCAGCTATAATGATAATTCTCTCCCCATATTCAATCCCCTCAAAGAGAATATAAAACCAAAAACCAAAAACTAGATCTGTAACGATTTGGTACACGATACATGATTATTATACCATTCTGCAAAGGAAAAAATAGCTTTAGGAAATTTGTTTCTTAACCATGCCTATACTCTCGTTTGAACGCCTTCAAAAATGTCCTCATCCTCTTAATTGAAATTTTTGAAAATGATTGTATTTCTAAAATTTCATACTCCCCAAATAATGACCACCCACACAATTTTCCAGATCCCGTTACCTTTAACATTTAGATGTGGTAGCATAAATTGGTTGAAATGCAAGGGAGCCTAATTTGGTAAGGTAATGCCAATGCCAACCCATTTATAACATCTAATCCAGACTCTGTAAGCTATTTGGCAAGTGAAGAGAACATGCTTAGCAGTTTCAACTTCTTTTTCACACAAAACACACAAGTTACTACCACTAAAATCTCATCTCCTCGTTAATTTGTCCTTAGTAGCTATGCGATTTTTCTTTTATTTTTTATTTTATTTTAATTATAGATATGAGAAAAATAAATAAAATTATTTCAAATAGTATTAAATCAAAATATTATTATATAATATATTACACTTTATATTTTTAAATAATAATATTTCATAATTTGTTTTGTGTTAAGATGTTGTAATCTTTTTAATTAGATCAATATGGACCTAACATAGGATTAGGTAAAAATTTGTAATATGTTCTAGAATAGTATAAGTTGGATTATCAAATTTTTTTGATTTAGTTACTAGGACGAAAATAAGCTAAATTAAAGCATTGGTTTTGATAGTTTTAAAAAAAAAAAAAATTTACAAATCAACACTGATATATGCATATTCTACAATTCATAACAACATGTTATCAACTTTTAGTTACAAATTCAAAATAATTAAAATTCAACTAATTAAATTAATTTCTCTTATTTAAAATTTATTTATTTATTATTAATAAAAAAGTATATTAATAAGAATAAAAAGGGTGTTGAAACCCAAACATACACAATTACTTAACCCCTCGTTATAAAGAGAGTCTGATTATCATACTAAGAGAAGATCCTCTACAAACTAAATATGCTGTCAAAACAACAGCTAACACTTAATTTAATATCTAAGAAAATATCACAGAAATGAAAGCTAGTTGAAATAATCAAAGTTCTCACTTACTCAAACTAAAAAATATTATAAAAATCAATAAAATTACATAACAAAATGAAATTACTCTATTTAAAATCAATCAAATAAATATATTTTTTAACTTGTTAACGTCTACATAAGATGTGATCGTAAAAAAGATAAAAAATTGGAGTTAGAATAAAAAAAAGGAAGAACTAGAAAGAGAAGGAAAAGCTAATGAAGTGAGGGAGAAACAAGTTTATAAGTGTACACTAAGGTAAATAAATTTATCAAAAGAGGAAAAGGAAAGATGAAAGAAAGAATGGGCCTGGACAGGTTGTCACATTTAATAAGTATACACTATAGTAAATATATAATTAAATTATAAAATAAAATAAAAGAAAAGAAAACATTTAAAATTGAGAGTAACTTGTGCATTAAATTTTTTTATTGTTAATAGGAAATAAAAATAATATTATGATATGAAAATAGGTATAGGTGTCTAATTGTGTAGTTTTCATAAATAATGGGTGGGTTTCAATTTCACAGCCGACATGTTTTAGCATTGAAAATGGAGAAAGAAATTGAGGTGGAGATGAAGAAGAAGAACTTAAGTCGGTTAGAAAAGAATGAATTAGTACGTTATAAGGCGTTAATTAAGAGAAAGGTCCCAACCTTTGCCTTCTTCAGTCCTATATATAGACTTCACATTTCCACTAATCTTCCCATTCTTCAATACCTAATCAAATAATCTCTTTTGATTATTCTGTTACGTATTCAAAGATGAGTTCCAAGAAAGGAACAGCACTTGTTCTAGCCATCTTGGCAGTGTTCCTTTTCATGTCCTCACATGTAGCTGCCAAGGATTTGAAAGAGGGTGAGCTATGTGTCATTAATTTTCTCTAGTTATATACTTTCTCTCAAAAGTATTCTCTAACAAATATTTTTTAAATACATATAATAAATTATTACCTGCATCTCATTATTACGAAAAAAAATATTGGGAGTAGAGTTTTCATATGAGTAATGTAATAATATTTTTTAGAGATTAATCACCAAGAAAATTTGTGAATGATTAATAACATTCTAAATAAAAGAAATGTTTTTGCCATTGTAATTTTATCGTTATCTTTACTTTTTAGTGGCCCTTGTAATTTATTTATTTTTTACTTTTATTATTTTATTTTAACTCATTTAATATCTCTAGTTTTTAGATTTTGCTCTTGTAATGTATAAATGATTTGTCGAGATTATGTTCAAAAGAATATCATGGCTAAAATAAAAAAAAGGACAAAAAGTGAAGAAAAAAATACTTTGTATCTTTAATAAAAGGCTTAATTTCATAAACAGAAAAACATTTAAGCATTCTCTGTTTATTAATTTTTGTTTAGCACCCTTAAAACAATTTTCTCCAAAGCTTTAAATATAACATATATATATATATATATATATATATATATAATATACAAGCTTTTTATAAATCATATCCATATCATTGTGGACTCACCTTCTGCCATTTGTTCTTTTTCCAATTTGTTGTAATTTAACCCTTTTTTTGGGATGTTTTTGTTTTAAAAAATCATACTTCAATTTTTATGTTCACATTCTATTTTTTTTTTCTATCTTATGCCTTACCATTTTCTCAGTCTTCCCTTCCAATCCATCTCCTCCCTTACAAATTATATATACCTAAAGGGTGTGAATTGACTTTTCCATAGTAAATTGTTTATGTGTTAAGAGCTAATGCGTTTGCAGGTGAGGTTGTTGGAGAGACCAACGGAGTGGACGGTGCCAACTTAGTTGATGGTCGTGGTTATGGCTTTGGTGGTGGTTTCCCTGGTGGTGGCTATGGCTTTGGTGGTGGTTTCCCTGGTGGCTATGGCTTTGGTGGAGGTTTTCCTGGTGGCGGTTTCCCACGTGGTGGCTTTCCCCCGTGGTTTTGTCGTTTCCGTTGTTGTTTGGGGAATCCATTCACAAGACTGTGCTTAAGGTGCTGCGCATAATAAATGAGATTGTGATTCAACTAAATTAGTGACATATTTCATCAATAAAATATCGTGTTATGAGAGGCATGGGTGGAAAGAGATATATGACGAAAAATACCAAAAATATGTAATGTAGAAATCGTGGGTTTTCACTTCTAATATATATTATCATCTTTATATTGTCAAGTTTTTGCTCTGTCATTATAAAATTATCTTTAGTTACGACCATATCCATTTATTCAGCAAGCAGAGTTCTAGTTTTTTCATGTTGGAATTTCCTACTAATAAAAATAACATATTAACAACTAATATGTATTGGTAAAAAAAAGTATGCTACACTATATTTAACTTCTCCTCATTAACAATGCCAAATCAATGAACTATGAATCGACATGCAGCAGACACAGAAACTAAACGATGAAGCATTATAGAAACATGTTTGAGTAGCTCCAATGCAAGTTTTGGAGACCTGTTAGTGTGTGTACTTAAGCTTATACGGTTTGTATTTGAAGTATAAAATTCAGAATCCTGATATTTTTTTACAACCTTCCAGTAATTATTTTTTACCATTATTTTATTTAGGATTTAATTTATATTTTAGTTAAATAATATAATTTAATATTTTTTATTATTTAGAGTTGTTAAACTGTTATATAATAAGAAATTGATTCTCAAACTAATTTTTTTCCAAAATTCATTGGCACGTCACTGTTCAGACAAGGAAAAAGGATGATAAAGAAAACATATATATGTTAATAAATGCCTTAAAGACATTTACTTCACATCTATTTTTAATAATAAAATATTATATTAAATAATAATAATAATAATAATAAATATAAGCAAAATGTTACACTAAAATAATAATTTATATAGTTACGATGTAGTTGAAAAAAAAGATGCTAAATTATCGTAACCCGATAATTAATTCCTCTTTGCATTTTCCCGTACTGCATTTGTTCCTTTATGTATTAAGTAGGTTTGACTATCCCATTCTTGGGCTGTCCATGAAATTACTTTCACTCTTGTTTTCAAATTTTGGATTAATTAAATATTAATGGATTAATTTAATATGCTATATATATATATATATATTATTTTACAAAAATAATAAGTATTCGTTAATGTTATTAATAAAATAAATTGATAAAAAATTTAATAATAATTTTTTTAATTAAATAGTTACATCCTAATAAATAGTAGTAGAGTAAATCTTTTAAAAGAAATAAATAAATTATATTTTTCAGAACTAAATAAAAATAATATATTATAATTTCTTAAAACTTGTTATGACTATAAAGATTAAGTTTAAGTTTTTATATAAATACTAATAAATGAAAAACTAATTATTTAGATTTAATATTTTTTAGATATTTAAAACTGTGACAACTGTTATTTAAATTTTTTTATATATTAAAAGTAAATAATAATTATTAATAATGTCTTTCTTCTTTATTATTTTTCCCTCATTCACATTTTCACGTGACAAAAAAAAAAAGTTTACATTCTTTTGAACTATTTTACTCATTCCCTCATATTCATTTCTAGACATCATAATTCAGCGTTTTGCAATTTTGTCTTCTTATGTGTTTTTATCTATTTTTTCATCTCAAAATTACTTTTGTCCTCTCTGTGTGCTTTGTGAGCGGATTCATTAAAATAAGAAGAATGGGAATTACTGATTTTGTTTTATCGTCATAATGTAAGAATTAGTATAAAAATATGTATAATTATGTCAGGATAGAGGAAAAACTAAAAAGAAAGAAGATACGTAATTTAATTTTAAATGAATTTTGATATCAACTCTATATTATTTTCAATCCGAATTTAACAATTACAATTGCTGGTTTTCATTTTAAATTATTTTCATTTGAAATGTTTCCTTCATATATATATATATATATATAGACGTATATGTATATGTATGTATATTTAACAACTTTGTCACGTACATTAAGTTATATATTTAATTAAAATATTAAAAATAAAGCAATGATATCAAACACTTTTAAAGGAAAATATTTGAATAATAGTTATAAGATTGAAATACTATTACCTCATTAAGTTTTAATTTGGGTTTTAGTGATTATTTTGTTTTTATTTTTTTAAAATTTTAAGTCATGAATAGGGGTGAATTTCCATTTTTTAAAAATCCTAAGTTTTCATTTATTCAAAGTCTAAAAAATATTTCAGCATTTAATGTTCATTCTCAGATAAATAAATAAATACATAATATTTATTTTAATATTTTAAAAAAACATGTTATGTGCTTATATAACATCTAAGTATTAATGAGTGCAACCTCATATTGTCACAATCGTAGACTTAATTGGAAGTATCAAAACATTTCTGATTTTGAGAAAATTATGGGTATATAACTGGAAATTTATACTTTTTTTAATTTTAATATATTTAGAACCACTATATCTAATTTCTTGGCTGTAGTTCATTTTTACTTTTCAAACTTGATTGAGAATTAAAATTTCTAACAAATACTAATAATTGAAATAAGACACGTAGAACATATATTTTAAAAGGGACCATGCTAACATATGCGTACAACATTTTTTTTTGTAAATAAAAAAATTTGACAACTAATTGGAAATCTGAAAAATTGAATTTCCCTTGATGAAAAATTGAAATTTCTTTAAGAAGATTTATCCCTTGTGATTTAATGAATTTGACAACTAATTGGAATATAAGTCGACAATGAGTTTAATGACAAGTGGTTGAATGAAAATTAAATAACAATAACAATGAGTTGGCCATTCATCCGTTTTTTAGAGAATAGTCATAAGATATGTGTTTTATTTTATTAGATATATTAAATTTTTATTTAAACAATGTATTTATCTTCATATATGTGATAATAATCATTATTTTTTATCATTTTAAAAAAATATTCCCATTAAATCCTAGTTTTAGATTCACCACTAGATTAACTCTATCAAATACATAAGCACTTTTGTACATGCCGATTGCGAAAGAAAATAGATTTTATGTTCATTAAGAATAGAAATTATTATTTTTTAAATCAAAACTAATGTTAAGTCATTTTACAAGACAAAAAAATGTGAAACTCTTATTTTATGAAAAGACTTAAAGCGTTTTTCTAATTGCGTTTTACCATCAATAAGTTGTTGATGAAACTTAAATTTGATTTTTTAAAAAAAGATTTTTAAGTTGAAATCTTATGAATGAAAAAGAGAGACTTAATTAAAAGTAGTAAACAAAGATTTTTTTGGACTACTAATAGTGTAATTTTAAAAGTAAAATTTTACCTTTTTTCATATAGAATTAGAATTAAACATCCACTTTCTAAAAACTAGTGTTAAAGGATAGCATGCACAAATGATTAAAATGAATTTTTAATTTAATTAGAAAAAATATGAAAATTGTAAAAAGAAATCTGAAAATGCTTAAATGTGTCTAATTTTTTATTTGTTATTGATAATACTTAAGGTATGTAAGACAGTGTAGTAGCAAAATAGAGTAGGTGTCTAATTGTGTAGTTTGATTAGATTTAGGAAGTTGGAACACGTAATGACATACAATAATTAATTAATGTGCTTGAATTTCATAGCCTACAAGTTTTTAGCATTGAAAATGAGAAGGAAGATGAGCTGGTGCAGATGAAGAAGAAATGGGTTCTTAAGTTGAGAATGAATAATGTCCGAGTGAGTACGCTACGGCGCCATTTAAGAGGAAGGTCCCAACTTCTTCCCTCTTCACTCCTATATATAGACTATACATTCTCACTATTTTTCTCATCCTTTTTCACACTCAACATATTTCGTTTCAGTTCATCTGTTATTCGAAATGAGCTCCAAGAGGAAGATAGCGTTACTTATCCCAACCCTGTTCGCCATTCTCCTTCTCATCTCCTCAAAGGTGGCAGCAAGGGAATTGAAAGAGGGTCAGCTATTTATATCCTTTTATCTTGTTTTTTATCCATACTCTATACTAAATTTGTTTAAATCTATTACTGCTATAAATTTATATAAACCTTTATATATATATATATATAGGATGTAATAGACTATTTTAAGTGGATGGTCAAAGTATAAAATATTATCAAATGAGATTCTTTTATTGTTTTTTATAAATTTATAAGTTTTATAATAATTCAATAAAAAAATTTATATATATGTGTGTAAAATATTGATTAAAAAAATAAAACAAACTTTATTATAAACCACTACACATTGTTAGTTAATTTGTAAAAGTAATTTTACTCTATTACTATAAAATTTGCAAGAGAACTACAATAATTATATATATATATATATATATATATATATATCATAAATAATAAATAAATCAAGAGAGTTGAACTACAAATTAATTTACCAGTCAAAACTTTTGTGTAAATATAATTTTTTAATATAAAAATCTAAAAAATATATATGGGGTCTATGGCCCTTATAGTACAAGTAGCTCCCTCCGTTATCTCTCTCTATATATATAAGAGAATGATATTAGTGTATTTAAAAATTTAATCTATATTTTAATTTAATAACTAAATATAATATTTTATTATTATTTGTGGTTGTGAAGTGAAAGTAAGAATTTTTTTTTTCCAGAAGTATATTTTACAGGAACCAACACAAAATGGATGTTTACCTTTTAAAGGGTTCCTTAATCTTTTTCATTGCGCCATGATGAATTGTCCTTCTAGAAATTTTAATGTTTTCCTAATAATTATATGGTGGTGGTTTCCCAGTCGCTGGTCGTGATCGTGGTTTCTCTGGCAATGGTCGGTTCTTCTACGGAGATCCCTACGGTCGAAACTTTGGTGGTGGCGGCTTTGGTGGCTATGATTTTGGGCCCTACCGTGGCTTTGGCCCCGGTGGTTCATTCGGTGGATTCCGTAATAATCCTTATGGCCCCGGTGGGTTTCCTAACTTTGGTGGCCCCGGTGGGTTTCCTAACTTTGGTGGCCCCGGTGGGTTTCCTAACTTTGGTGGTCCCGGCGGTGGGAACGGTGGCTTTGGTGGTGGCTTTGGGGGTTTACCTAACATTAATCCTGGTGTGATCGGTGGGAGAGTGCCGTGATAGGTTTTCTTAAGATGGGGATGTAATGAGAGGATAAGAGGCGTTGAGACATTGAAATTCTACGTACTTAATAATATATTTCATCAATAAAATCCTTTGTTATGAGAGGCATGGATGGATAGATAGCAAGGATGCATGCATGCATGCATGGTTGCTTCTCTTTTCTCCTCACCTTTCTTACCACTAGAGATAGGGTTCAACAATAGGTTTTTACCTTATGTGATGTGTGATAAGAGCATACTCAAATATCTGCTGTACAAATAAATTGTTATAAATCGTGATTTTTCTCTTCTGCTGTTACCATGTATCATCCTCTTTCCTGTTAAGTTTATCATGTCATTTCGCAACCACGTAGTATTTATGCAGAAAAAATCAGAAAGCCGAACCTTAATTTAACAAGCTGAATGCTGCAATATTTAATTTCCCTCAATTCAATATATGCCTAACTTACAAAATGTAAAAAAAATAATAATTAAAAGTATCCCCAATGAAAAAAATAAAAAAAATTACCTATAAATCTTAATCCTCACTTCTAGTCTATTCAAGATATGCTATCCAAAAATAATAATAATTAATATATAGATAAAAATCAGTTCTCTCATTTTTCTTTCTCTTATTATTTTAATAATAAAATTTTCACATATAATTAAAATAGACATGTTTATATTTTATTTAATTATTTTTTGGTTTTACTTTTTTATATATAATGTTATATTTTTAATTTTTAATTTTCTTGTCTTATTATATTTTACTTTTTTATTATTAATACTTTTTTAATATATTTTTGAGTGATCTCATTTTTAATCAGAAACTTTAATTTAATAAAATCATTGATTATGTAGCTTTTAAAATAATAAGAATAATTTAGAAATTTTTTAAAAAAAATAAATAATTCTTATAATTTTTATTTAATTAAATTTTTATTCTATAATAATATATATTAATAATAAAATACATATAACACATAAATTTTAATTATGAGTAATTAATTTTAAATTTTAAAAATAATTTTTTATATTAATAAGTGATATATAAATTTTAATTATGAGTTACTAATTTTTCATTTTCATAACTAACAGTCAATTTTAATTGGGAATAGATTTTTTAATTTTAATTAAATTAATATTAATAAGATAAAATATTTAAATTTAAAAAAGTTAAAAATATATGAAATATAAATAAATTAAGAAAAATTTTAAGTATTATTTATTTTTTTAAGAAAATCATTTTTAATTTATTGTTATTCACTCAAATGATTTTATTAAATTTAATTTTTTTATTAAAAGAAAGAAAATAAGTAAGAAAAAAATATTTGAAAACGTATAAAGAATATAAATTTTTTATATTTAAAATGTTGTAAGATAAAAAATTAAAGTCACAAATAACTAAAATAAAAAATCAAGTAAATAAGTAAAATACTAACATCTCTATTTTAATTATGTATTAAAATTTTATTACCAGAAAGAGAAAGAAAAATATGATACATATGATTTCTATTGACATGTGTGTTTTGAGAAGAAGAAAAGGAAAGGTAATCACTTATAAACACTGTTGTAATAAAAGTAGAAGAAATGAAAAAAAAGGTTAAGAAACAAATATCACATAAAGATTTAAATTATGTCTCGTATGACATGTTTTTGGTATTTTATTTATTTTAGTTCTAAAGCCTTTTTTAATTAAAAACTGTTTGAAGATTTATTTTAATTTGCGTAAAACTGATTCCCTCAGTGAATGAAAATATTTTGAAACTAGTGAAAAAAATATGTAAATTAATTTAATCATATTTATTTTAAAGATAAAAAATTGTATGAAAGTACTCAAATATGTACAAAATATAACTCTCATTAGAAAAAAAAATTTGGTACGATGCTGATCAATTTTTTTTCTGATTTCTTTACAATTAAATCTCATGCTTTTCGTTTTGTTATTAGAAACCCTTTCGAATTAACCAAACCACAATATATGATAAATATGGTTGACGCAGCTGAAACAATTGACTATTCTTCCATGATTAAGGCTACTTTGAGCCTTTCCCATAAACTTTGTTGTAACTTCAAATTAACTCAAATCCCGAAACCACAAGCTAATTCAATGTATACGTGTCCCTGGAAAGATCATCGCTTCACATACCTCTCAGTTGGATGAATCATCTGCAGTTTATGCTTGAATAGCAGACATGTTTTTTTTTTTATCAGCTGAATAGCAGAAATGTAATTCAAATCTAAGGGTGATTAAATTTTAAAAGAAACATTCATGCTTGAATTTAAAAAAAAAAGTATTTTGAGAAGTTATGATTAATGCAGACACAGTTTGGAATCAGAGTCCCAGACCTCGATCTAGTCAAATGAAAAACTTTAAAGTTTCCAAGAAGAATTATCAGCTTCTACACGGGGAATAAAAGGTCATAAGCTATTCTAAATTAAGTTCGACATGCAAATCCAGGTCTCCAAAAGAAAAGCTCAATGTAATAAAGCTACCAGAATGAGGAATGGTTCCAATTCAGCTAGGGCTTCTTTGGCTTCTTGTTCTGCTTGGGAGATGAACCGCAGCGTTTTTCCCCACCAACCTTCTTTCGCACTTCATCTTTTTTCTCACACATGTAGGGATTCCCTGGTTCTATTGGAGAGAAATCAGCTGGGTTTCTGTTCATCCCACAAAACCTTGCAGGGATATTGTTGCTCAGGGACACTGCAGTTGAACGAGTACCACCACAATGTTGTTCTGGAGTTTCTTCTTCTTCTTTTTGATCAAGCCAGACGCTTGCAGAAGGGCCATTGAAGTTCCCACCGAACATTGCAGGGGCATGTGAATTTTCTGACGACTTATCTTTCAGGGAACTATAGGTCTGAGATGAACCAATTATGTCCGTCTTAGTCTTTGAACATTCACCTGGATTAAGCTTCTGGAGGATTGGATCACTGCCTCCAGCGGCAACATTCAAGTCAAAAGATAATCCAGGACCAATCTGTTCATTTAGCATCTGGGGATCAGTAGAATGATCGTGATATGGGAGGTTCAAATCAAAATCAATTTCCTTCCACTGCTTAATCTGTGGCTCAGGCTCTACATTTAGCATTTTATTTTGAGATATTTGCAACAACGCGTCTAAAGCCTCCAGTTCATTTTGCTCCCTCGTGGCCTCATCAATTTCCTGCAAGAAGATGGTAACAACTTTCATTTCATTGGCACTGGTGTGATTCGTAATCGAAAATTTCATAGGCAACAATAGCAGCTTCATTTTCATATATAGCCATGGTTCATTTCCGACTGATTAGTTATTGGCAAACGCCTAAACTTGCTATAGGGATTCATCTGAGATTCTCGTCAAGAGTAATAGTTAATTGAATAAGATTTGAAAAAAATTTATTGATGAGCAAAATGTCCAAACAATTATAATTTCTATTTTTCATTACAATCATGATTACAGGTAAACAAACTAAGAACTTGTTGTCCTCGTTAAATTAATGAGTTCTCTGCAAGCATATAACCAAAGATTTAAAAGATGTAAGGAAAATTCTATTCAAATGCACATTTCAATCAAATATCATATTACAGGCTCATAATAAAGAAAATGGAGAGTTTCTAAATATATATAAAATTTTATATGTTTCTCTAACACTACCAAGACGAATATCTTTCAAGTAGTCGTTTGGAAATTGTTGGCATTGAGTGAAAACAAGTACGTGAGTATTTCAATAAATTTGGACATATGAAGGCCTATAATAATTAGGTGGGTCACTAATTTATTGGATTCATGACGACTTAATTAAAAGAAAAATAATATATTTTTCTTTGTGGACTGTCAATCCATTATGTTACTAAGAGACTATATTTTTTTTTAAATAAAATTTAAGAGAGTAATTCTTTCTGCTCCTCCAACTTTTCTTCTTGCACCTCTAAAAGTATTAAAATTCCAACACTGTCCTTAATATTGACTTTCGAAATTCAGAAGTCACTTTTTGGCTTCTAGTTTATAGAATCCGGAAGTCATTTTTTGACTTCCGATTTGTAAAACCCCGAAGTCATTCTTTGACTTTTGATTTCTATAACCCGGAAGTCATTTTTTGACTTCCGGTTTCTACAACTCAGAAGTCATTTTTTGACTTCCAGTTTCTACAATCCAGAAGTCAACTAATTTTTTGGCTTCCGGCTTGTACAGACCAAAAGTCACTTCTGGATGCGGGAATGGCTTCCGGTCTGTACAAGCTCGAAGCATAAAATTAATTTTTTTTTGCTTTCGGCTTGTACAGAATGAAAGCCAATTTCTACTCCACATCCGGAAATGACTTTCGGTCTGTACAAGCCGGAAGTCATTCTCTAAAACTGAAAAAATGCGAAAATCACGAAATGAACTCCCTCACCTGTGCCGGCGCCAGTTTGCACTTCCAAAAGCTTGCTTCTCACCACCAAATGCAACAACAAGACCGATGAGAGGGACTCAATGCAAGAAGAAGGAGATGGAGTGGGACCACCGAAAGAGAATGCGGTGCCGGAAGACAGTGCAATGCGGTGCAAGAAGGAAGAATGAAAGTAGAAGAGAATGCAATGTGGAAGGAAGAATGAGAGCGGAAGGAAAAAGAGAAGGAAGAGGGGTGCATGTCATTTAGGGTTAGAGGGTATTTTCGTCATTCCAGTGTGCGTTTGGGGGTGCAGGGAGAAATATATGGAGGTGCAGAAAGAAGTTGTCAGTTTAAGAGGAAGATAGACTGTCATTCTATCAGTGGAAAGTAGAAAGATTAAGTGAGACTACCTCTGGTGAGAGAAGTTGAGAAGTCACCAAGAGAGAAAGTGTATCCTATACAAATATGTGTGCAAAGGAGTAATTAGATACTCGGGGGTTCTTGTGTTGTTATCCACCTTATTGGTGAAGAAAACTTTTCTGTTGATCCTTGGAGGTAACTTCAAGAGAACTTGTTGTATACCCATTAATCTCTATTAGTAGAAGTTTTATTGGACTAGGTCCTGTGGATTTTTCCTTCATATGGAGAGTTTCCCACGTTAAAAGTTTTAGTGTCTGCTGGTTTCTTTCTTTCATACTTCTGTTTGGCGCATTCTATTGTTTTGTTTTCTATTATTTGCAAAGGGAAGATTTGATCTGGGTTTTGCTTCCACGTCTTTTTTTTTTTTTGTGTTTTCTTCCCAACAACTGGTATCAGAGCTCCGGTTAAGAGCTTTGGGGTTTGTGCTCTGAAGATGGGAGATGGTGATGGTGCTGGAATCATAATTAAATTGGATTCTGCCAACTATTCAATCTGAAAATTCCAGATGGAAGATTTGTTATTTTGCAAAGACCTATATGATCCTATTGAGGAACAGGGTGTTAAACCAGCAGATAAATTAGAGGGAGACTGGAAGAAGTTAAATAGGAAGACTATTTTCATGATCAGGAAGTGGATAGATCAATCCGTTTATCATCATGTATCTAGCGAGATTCTAGCTTACAACTTATGGAAGAGATTAGGTGAGTTGTTTGAGTCTAAAAATTCCTTAAACAAGGCATTCCTGATTAGGAAGTTGATAAACTTGAAGTACAAGGATGGTTCCTCTGTGATAGAGCACTTGAGTAGTTTTCAGAATATGGTGAATCAGTTCACCACTATGGAGATTGTCTTAGATGATGAGTTACTTGCATTGTTGTTGTTGAACTCATTACCAAATAGCTGGAAGACATTAGTGGTATCTCTGAGCAACTCTGTCCCTAATGAAAACTCACCTTTGACATGGTCAAGGATAGTCTTTTAAATGAAGAAACTATGAGGAAGGGAAGTACGAAGGTTAACTCCTCAACTCAGGATGAAGCTCTAGTTATGGAGTCAAGAGGCAGAAGTAGGTATAGAAATTCTCAAAGATTTTATGATTGTGGCAAGCCAAGAGATAAGTCAATGCCAAAGAAAGACATCACATTCACATGTTTCCATTGCAATAAACCGGGATACTTGATACGAGATTGTAGGATCTCAGGCGAGAGAGATCAATAGGTAGAGGTACTAATAATAATAATACCAGTAGAAGAGAGGATAAAGATAAAGTCACTACTACAGTTGTATCTGATGGTGAAGTTGTCATTATGAAAATGACTGTGTTAATCTCACCTCCCAGGAGTATGAATGGTTATTGATTCTGCTGCCTCATTTCATGTTACACCACATCATAATTATTTCACATCCTACACTGTTGGAGATTTTTGGACATGTAAAGATGGAAAATCAAGGGGTAAGCAAGGTTGTTGGCATTGGAGAAATCTGGTTAGAGACTAATACTGGTTGCAAGTTGCATCTAAAGAATGTTAGGCATATCCCTGACATGCGCCTGAGCCTGATCTCAATACAAGTACTTGATGAAGATGGCTATCATAATTCTTTTGGTGATGGGAAATGGAAGTGCTCTAAAGGAACACTGATGGTAGCAAAAGGAGTGAAGCGAAATACTCTTTATTGGACATCCATAAAGTTGTCTATACCTCAAGTGAATGCAATTGAAGATTGTTCTATAGAATTATTGCATAAATGACTTGGTCACTTGAGTGAGAAAGGCCTTCCTACTCTGGCAAGACAAGGGTTGCTTTCTGTTAGAGATACATCTCTTGAAAATTGTTCTGATTGTCTTGTTGGTAAACAACATAGAATTTCTTTTCGCACATATCCTCCACGTAGAAGGCCAAATGTTTTGGATTTAATTCACACTGATGTTTGCACTATGGATGCTAAATCAATTGGTGGTTGCTCTTATTTTGTCACTTTTATTGATGAACATTCTAGAAAGGTTTGGGCTTTTGTTTTGGAATCCAAAAGACCAAGTACTTGATGTGTTTAAGCATTTACATGCAAGTGTTGAAAGAGAAATAGACAAATTATTAAAATGTGTTGGAGCAGATAACGATGGTGAATACAGGGGTCCTTTTGAGAATTATTGCAAAGAACATGGCATCAAGCTTCAGAAGACAGTTCCAAAAGCATCTAAGCAAAATAGAGTTCCTGAGAGAATGAATCGCACAATCAATGACAAAATTAGATGTATGCTCTCTCATGCAAAATTGCCTAAAACTTTCTGGGGTAAGGCATTGAGAACTGCAGTGGCCTTGATTAACCTTTCTCCTTCTATTCCTCTTGATGGTGATGTCCCTAAGAGAGTGTGAAAAGGGAAAGATGTTTCCTATAGTCATTTGAGAGTGTTTGGCTGCAAAGCATTTGTTCACATCCCTAGAGATGAAAGATCCAAGCTTGATGGAAAGTCTAAACAATGTATCTTCCTAGGTTATGGTCATGATGATTTTGGTTACAGATTTTGGGATCCAGTCGATAAGAAGATTGTTAGACGTTGAGATGTTGTTTTTCTTGAGGATCAAACCATTGAAGACATTAATAAGAAAGAGAAGGAAAAACAGGTTACTCCTAAGTACATTGATGTGGAACCAGAACCTCCTACCGTAATTGTTGATCATGGGGGACATGTGAATGCATATTTGGAGAATGCAATTGACATGCCTGAGACACAAGTATATCAACCAAATGTAGCACCAGTGGAGCCTCAATTGTGAAGATTTACTAGAGAGAGTCACCCTTCAAAGAAATATTCCCCCCATGAATTTGTTTGGTTGACTGATGGGGAAGAGTCTAAAATGTTATGAAGAAGTTATGTCACATGAAAAGAAAGACAAGTGGTTCAACGCCATGCAAGAGGAGATGAAATCCTTGTATGAGAACCATACCTTTGAGTTGATGAACTTGCCACAAGGCAAGAGAGCACTAAGAAATAAATGGGTGTTTTAATTGAAATAAGAGGAGAATAGCTCATAACCAAGGTATAAGGCAAGGTTGGTTGTGAAGGAATTCAGTCAGAAGAAAGGAATTGATTTTGAGGAGATATTTTCACCTGTGGTCAAAATGTCTTCAATCAAAGTTGTACTTGACTTGGCAACAAGTTTAGACTTAGAAGTTGAACAAGTTGATGTGAAAACAACCTTCCTTCTCAGTGACTTGGAGGAAGAAATCTTTATGGAACAACCTGAAGGTTTCACAGTGAAAGGTAAAGAGAAACTTGTTTATAGATTGAAGAAGAAATTGTATGGACTTAAACAAGCTCAAAGGCAATCGTATAGAAAATTTGATTCCTTCATGATAGATCATGGGTATGATAAAACCTCTTCTGATCACTGTGTTTTTGTGAAGTAATTTTCTATTGGAAAGTTTATTATTCTCTTGTTCTGTGTTGATGACATGTTGATTGTTGATCATGACATGGGTGAAATTCAAAGTCTCAAAAGAGACTTGAGCAAATCTTTTGTAATGAAGGATTTGGGTGCCGCAAAACAAATCCTTAGCATGAAAATTACTTGTGACAGGAAGAATGGAAAATTGTCTCCACTTGCAGGTTACTAAGTTGAGTTTAAAGGAGTGTCCTTCAAGTGAGAAAGAGAAAGAAGAAATGCAAAAGATTCCATATTCATCTGCAGTTGGTAGCTTAATGTATGTTATGGTGTGTACAAGGCCGGACATTGCTCATGTTGTTGGTGTTGTTAGTCGTTTCCTTGCTAATCCTAGAAAAGAGCATTGACAAGCTGTAAAAGGGATACTCAGGTATCTCAAAGGTACTTCCAAAGTTTGTTTATGCTTTGGAAATGGTAAGCCTGTGTTGAATGGTTACACAGCTACAAATATGGCTGGTGATGTGGACTCTAAAAAGTCTACTTCTAGTTATATGTCTAGTTATATGATGACTTTTGTAGGAGGAGCAGTGTCATGACAATCCGAACTACAAAAATGTGTTGCTCTGTCTTCTACAGAGGCAGAATATATTGCTGCCACAGAAGCTGCTAAGGAGCCCTTATGGATGCAAAATTTTTTATAAGAGTTTGGACTATCACAAGAAAAATATGTTTTGTATTGTAATAGTTAGAGTGCAATCCATCTCAGCAAGAACTCAATTTTTCATTCAGGATCAAAGCATATTGAGGTCCGATATCATTGGATACGTGATGCATTGGAGATGAAAAAATTATCATTAGAGAAAATCCATACTGACGAGAATGGATCAGATATGATGACAAAGATCTTACCTAGAGGAAAATTTGCTATCTGTTGGAAGAAAAACAATTTGATTGAATATGGCCCCAATTAATTGGTGAGGGGGAGATTTGTTAGGTGGATCACCAATTTATTGGGTCCATGCTGACTTAATTAAAAGAAGAATAATGTGTTTTCCTTTGTGGTCTTGCAGCTCATTATGTTGCTAAGAGACTGCATCTTTCTTTAAATAAAGTTTAAGAGGAAGATAGACTATCAATGAAAAGTAGAGAGACTAAGTGAGAATATCTCTGGTAAGAGAAGTAGAAAAGTCACCAAGAGAGAAAGTGTATCCTGTACAAATCTGTGTGCAGAGGAGTAGCTAGATACTCAGGGGTTCTTGTGTTGTTATCCACTTTATTGATGAAGAGAACCTTTTTGTTGATCCTTTGAAGTAGTTCCAAGAGATTATATACCCATTAATCTTTATTAGTGGAAGTTTTACTGGACTAGGTCCCGTGGGTTTTTCCTTTATATCGAGGTTTTTCCCACATTAAAAGTTTTTGTTCTTGCTGGTTTCTCTTTTTCATTCTCCTGTTGGACACATTCTATTGTTTTTTTTCTATTATTTGTATAGAAAATATTTGATCTGGATTTTGCTTCCAAATTTGTTATTTTTGTGTTTTCTTTCCAACAATGACTGAAATCTTTTTTTGTGCTATTAAGGATTCCAGTGACATATTATTTGTGCTAAGTCTGTTAGCACTCCACTTGCAGGTTACTTCAAGTTGAGTTTAAAGGAGTGTCCTACAAGTAAGAAAGAGAAAGAAGAAATGCAAAAGATTTTATATTCATCTGCAGTTGGTAGCTTAATTTATGTTATGGTGTGTACAAGGCCGGACATTGCTCATGTTGTTGGTGTTATTAGTCGTTTCCTTGCTAATCCTAGAAAAAAGCATTGGCAATCTGTAAAAGGGATACTCAGGTATCTCAAAGGTACTTCCAAAGTTTTTTTATGCTTTGGAAATGGCAAGTCTGTGTTCACTGGTTGCACAAATGCAGATATGGCTGGTGATATGGACTCTAAAAAGTCTACTTCTAGTTATATGTCTAGTTATATGATGACTTTTGTAGGAGGAGCAGTGTCATGACAATCCAGACTACAAAAATATGTTGCTCTGTCTTCTACAGAGGCAGAATATATTGCTGCCACAGAAGCTGCTAAGGAGCCCTTGTGGATGCAAAATTTTCTATGAGTTTGGACTATCACAAGAAAAATATGTTTTGTATTGTAATAGATAGAGTGCAATCCATCTCAGCAAGAACTCAATTTTTCATTCGGGATCAAAGCATATTGAAGTTCGATATCATTGGATACATGATGCATTGGAGATGAAGCAATTTTCACTAGAGAAAATCCATACTGACGAGAATGGATCAGATATGATGACAAAGATCTTACCTAGAGAAAAATTTGTTATCTGTTAGGAGAAAACCAGTTTGGTTGAATATGGCCTCAATTAATTGGTGAGGGGGAGATTTGTCAGGTGGGTCACCAAATTATTGGATCCATGCTAACTTAATTAAAAGAAGAATAATGTGTTTTCCTTTGTGGTCTTCCAGCCCATTATGTTGCTAAGAGACTGCATATTTCTTTAAATAAAGTTTAAGAGGAAGATAGACTATCAATGAAAAGTAGAGAGACTAAGTGAGAATACCTCTGGTAAGAGAATTAGAAAAGTCACCAAAAGAGAAAGTGTATCCTGTACAAATCTGTGTGCAGAGGAGTAGCTAGATACTAGGGGGTTTTTGTGTTGTTATCCACCTTATTGATGAAGATAACTTTTTTGTTGATCCTTGGAGGTAGTTCCAAGAGATTGTATACCCATTAATCTTTATTAGTGGAAGTTTTACTGGACTAGGTGGCATGGGTTTTTCCTTTATAGCGAGGTTTTTTCCACATTAAAAGTTTTTGTTCTTGCTGGTTTCTGTTTTTCATTCTTCTGATGGGCACATTCTATTGTTTTTTTTTCTATTATTTGTATAGAAAATATTTGATCTTGGTTTTGCTTCCACATTTGTTAGTTTTGTGTTTTCTTTCCAATAATGACTGAAATCTTTTTTTGTGCTATTAAGGTTTTCAGTGACATATTATTTGTGCTAAGTCTGTTACCACTCCACTTGCAGGTTACTCCAAGTTGAGTTTAAAGGAGTGTCCTACAAGTGAGAAAGAGAAAGAAGAAACGCAAAAGATTCCATATTCATTTGAAGTTGGTAGCTTAATGTATGTTATGGTGTGTACAAGGCCGGACATTGCTCATGTTGTTGGTGTTGTTAGTCGTTTACTTGCTAATCCTAGAAAAGAGCATTGACAAGCTGTAAAAGGGATACTCAGGTATCTCAAAGGTACTTCCAAATTTTGTTTATGTAAGCCTGTGTTGATTGGTTACACAGATGCAGATATGGCTGGTGATGTGGACTCTAAAAAGTCTACTTCTAGTTATATGTCTAGTTATATGATGACTTTTGTAGGAGGAGCAGTGTCATGAGGAGGCAGAATATATTGCTGCCACAGAAGCTGCTAAGGAGCCCTTGTGGATGCAAAATTTTCTATGAGTTTGGACTATCACAAGAAAAATATGTTTTGTATTGTAATAGATAGAGTGCAATCCATCTCAGCAAGAACTCAATTTTTCATTCGGGATCAAAGCATATTGAGGTTCCATATCATTGGATACATGATGCATTGGAGATGAAGCAATTTTCACTAGAGAAAATCCATACTGACGAGAATGGATCAGATATGATGACAAAGATCTTACCTAGAGAAAAATTTGTTATCTGTTAGGAGAAAACCAGTTTGGTTGAATATGGCCCCAATTAATTGGTGAGGGGGAGATTTTTCAGGTGGGTCACCAAATTATTGGGTCCATGCTAACCTAATTAAAAGAAGAATAATGTGTTTTCCTTTGTGGTCTTCCAGCCCATTATGTTGCTAAGAGACTGCATATTTCTTTAAATAAAGTTTAAGAGGAAGATAGACTATCAATGAAAAGTAGAGAGACTAAGTGAGAATACCTCTGGTAAGAGAATTAGAAAAGTCACCAAAAGAGAAAGTGTATCCTGTACAAATCTGTGTGCAGAGGAGTAGCTAGATACTCGGAGGTTTTTGTGTTGTTATCCACCTTATTGATGAAGATAACTTTTTTGTTGATCCTTGGAGGTAGTTTCAAGAGATTGTATACCCATTAATCTTTATTAGTGGAAGTTTTACTGGACTAGGTGGCATGGGTTTTTCCTTTATAGCGAGGTTTTTTCCACATTAAAAGTTTTTGTTCTTCCTGGTTTCTGTTTTTCTTTCTTCTGATGGGCACATTCTATTGTTTTTTTTTCTATTATTTGTATAGAGAATATTTGATCTTGGTTTTGCTTCCACATTTGTTAGTTTTGTGTTTTCTTTCCAATAATGACTGAAATCTTTTTTTGTGCTCTTAAGGTTTTCAGTGACATATTATTTGTGCTAAGTCTGTTACCACTCCACTTGCAGGTTACTTCAAGTTGAGTTTAAAGGAGTGTCCTACAAGTGAGAAAGAGAAAGAAGAAACGCAAAAGATTCCCATATTCATTTGAAGTTGGTAGCTTAATGTATGTTATGGTGTGTACAAGGCCTGACATTGCTCATGTTGTTGGTGTTGTTAGTCGTTTACTTGCTAATCCTAGAAAAGAGCATTGACAAGCTGTAAAAGGGATACTCAGGTATCTCAAAGGTATTTCCAAATTTGGTTTATGTAAGCCTGTGTTGATTGGTTACACAGATGCAGATATGGCTGGTGATGTGGACTCTAAAAAGTCTATTTCTAGTTATATGTCTAGTTATATGATGACTTTTGTAGGAGGAGCAGTGTCATGACAATCCAGACTACAAAAATATATTGCTCTGTCTTCTATAAAGGCGGAATATATTGCTGCCATAGAAGCTGCTAAGGAGCCCTTATGGATGCAAATTTTTTTGTAAGAGTTTGGACTACCACAAGAACAATATGTTTTTTATTGTAATAGTTAGAGTGCAATCCATCTCAGCAAGAACTCAATTTTTCATTTGGGATCAAAGCATATTGAGGTCTGATATCATTGGATACGTGATGCATTGGAGATGAAGCAATTATTATTAGAGAAAATCCATACTGACGAGAATGGATCAGATATGATGACAAAGATCTTACCTAGAGGAAAATTTGCTATCTGTTGGGAGAAAACCAGTTTGGTTGAATATGGCCCCAATTAATTGGTGAGGGGGAGATTTGTCAGGTGGATCAACAATTTATTGGGTCCATGCTGAATTAATTAAAAGAAGAATAATGTGTTTTTCTTTGTGGTCTTGCAGCCCATTATGTTGCTAAGAGACTGCATCTTTCTTTAAATAAAGTTTAAGAGGAAGATAGACTTTTAATGAAAAGTAGAGAGACGAAGTGAGAATACCTCTGGTAAGAGAAGTAGAAAAGTCACCAAGAGGGAAAGTGTATCGTGTACAAATATGTGTGGAGAGGAGTAACTAGATATTCGGGAGTTCTTGTGTTGTTATCCACCTTAATGATGAAGAGAACTTTTCTGTTGATCCTTTGAGGTAGTTCCAAGAGATTGTATACCCATTAATCTTTATTAGTCGAAGTTTTACTAGACTAAGTCCCGTGGGTTTTTCCTTTATAACGAGGTTTTTCCACATTAAAAGTTTTTAATCTTGCTGGTTTCTCTTTTTCATTCTTCTAATGGGCACATTCTATTGTTTTTTTTCTATTATTTGTATAGAAAATATTTGATCTGGGTTTTGCTTCCACATTTGTTATTTTTGTGTTTTCTTTCCAACAATGACTGAAATCTTTTTTTGTGCTATTAAGGTTTCCAGTGACATTATTTGTGTTAAGTCTGTTAGCACTCCACTTGCAGGTTACTTCAAGTTGAGTTTAAAGGAGTGTCCTACAAGTGAGAAAGAGAAAGAAGAAATGCAAAATATTCCATATTCCTCTGCAATTGGTAGCTTAATGTATGTTATGGTGTGTACAAGGTTGGACATTGCTCATGTTGTTGGTGTTATTAGTCTTTTCCTTGCTAATCCTAGAAAAGAGCATTGGCAAACTGTAAAAGGGATACTCAGGTATCTCAAAGGTACTTCCAAAGTTTGTTTATGCTTTGGAAATGGTAAGCCTGTGTTGAATGGTTACACAGATGTAGATATGACAGGTGATGTTGACTCTAAAAAGTCTACTTCTAGTTATATGTCTAGTTATATGATGAATTTTGTAGGAGAAGCAGTGTCATGACAATCCAGACTACAAAAATGTGTTCCTCTGTCTTCTACCGAGGCCGAATATATTGCTGCTACAGAAGCTGCTAAGGAGCCCTTGTGGATGCGGAAATTCTTATAAGAGTTTGGACTATCACAAGAAAAATATGTTTTGTATTGTAATAGTTAGAGTGCAATCCATCTCAGCAAGAACTCAATTTTTCATTCGGGATCAAAGCATATTGAGGTCCGATATCATTGGATACGTGATGCATTGGAGATGAAGCAATTATAAATAGAGAAAATCCATACTGACGAGAATGGATCAGATATGATGACAAAGATCTTACCTAGAGGAAAATTTGCTATCTGTTAGGAGTAAACCAATTTGGTTGAATATGGCCGCAATTAATTGGTGAGGGGGAGATTTTTCAGGTGGGTCACCAATATATTGGGTCCATGCTGACTTAATTAAAAGAAGAATAATGTGTTTTTCTTTGTGGTCTTCTAGCCCATTATGTTGCTAAGAGACTGCATCTTTCTTTCAATAAAGTTTAAGAGGAACATAGACTATCAATGAAAAGTAGAGAGAGTAAGTGAGAATACCTCTGGTAAGAGAAGTAGAAAAGTCACCAAGAGAGAAAGTGTATCCTGTACAAATCTGTGTGCAGAGGAGTAGCTAGATACTCGGAGGTTCTTGTGTTGTTATCCACCTTATTAATGAAGAGAACTTTTCTGTTGATCCTTGGAGGTAGTTCCAAGAGATTGTATACCCGTTAATCTTTATTAGTGGAAGTTTTACTGGACTAGGTCCCGTGGATTTTTCTTTTATATCGAGGTTTTTTCCACATTAAAAGTTTTTGTTCTTACTGGTTTCTCTTTTTCATTCTTCTGTTGGGCACATTCTATTGTTTTTTTTTATTATTTGTATAGAAAATATTTGATCTAGGTTTTTCTTCCACATTTGTTATTTTTGTGTTTTCTTTCCAGCAATGACTGAAATCTTTTTTGTGCTATTAAGGTTTCCAGTGACATATTATTTGTGCTATGTCTGTTAGCGCTCCACTTGCAGGTTACATCAAGTTGGGTTTAAAGGAGTGTCCTACAAGTGAGAAAGAGAAAGAAGAAATGTAAAAGATTCCATATTCATCTGCAGTTGGTAGCTTAATGTATGTTATGGTGTGTACAAGGCCGGACATTGCTCATGTTGTTGGTGTTGTTAGTCTTTTCCTTGTTAATCCTAGAAAAGAGCATTGGCAAGCTGTAAAAGGGATACTCAGGTATCTCAGAGGTACTTCCAAAGTTTGTTTATGCTTTGGAAATGGTAAGCGTGTGTTGAATGGTTACACAGATGCAGATATGGCTGGTGATGTGGACTCTAAAAAGTCTACTTCTAGTTATATGTCTAGTTATATGATGACTTTTATAGGAGGAGCAGTGTCATGACAATCTAGACTACAAAAATGTGTTGCTCTGTCTTCTACAGAGGCATAATATACTGCTGCTACAAAAGCTGCTAAGGAGCCCTTGTGGATGCAGAAATTCTTATAGGAGTTTGGACTATCACAAGAAAAACATGTTTTTTATTGTAATAGTTAAAGTGTAATCCATCTCAGCAAGAACTCAATTTTTCATTCGGGATCAAAGCATATTGAGGTCCGATATCATTGGATACATGATGCATTGGAGATGAAGCAATTTTCACTAGAGAAAATCCATACTGACGAGAATGGATCATATATGATGACAAAGATCTTACCTAGAGGAAAATTTGCTATCTGTTAGGAGAAAACCAGTTTGGTTGAATATGGCCCCAATTAATTGGTGAGGGGGAGATTTGTTAGGTGGGTCACCAATTTATTGGGTCCATGCTAACTTAATTAAAAGAAGAATAATGTGTTTTCCTTTGTGGTCTTCCAGCCCATTATGTTGCTAAGAGACTGCATCTTTCTTTAAATAAAATTTAAGAGGAAGATAGACTATCAATGAAATATAGAGAGACTAAGTGAGAATACCTCTAGTAAGAGAAGTAGAAAAGTCACCAAGAGAGAAAGTGTATCCTGTACAAATCTGTGTGCAGAGGAGTAGCTAGATACTCGGAGGTTCTTGTGTTGTTAACCTCCTTATTGATGAAGAGAACTTTTCTGTTGATCCTTGAAGGTAGTTCCAAGAGATTGTATACCCATTAATCTTTATTAGTGGAAGTTTTACTGGATTAGGTCCCGTGAGTTTTTCCTTTATATCGAGAGTTTTTTCACATTAAAAGTTTTGGTTCTTGCTGATTTCTCTTTTTCATCTTTCTATTGGGTATATTCTATTGTTTTTTTTCCATTATTTGTATAGGAAATATTTGATCTGGGTTTTACTTCCACAATTGTTATTTTTGTATTTTCTTTCCAGTGATGACTGAAATTTTTTTTGTGTTATTAAAGATTTCAGTAACAAAACAAGAAAAAACTTATAAAAATTTAATTAAAAAATGACGTAATAGTATTAAAAGTAAAATACCTAGTGATAAAAAAAACTTCAGGACTTAACAATTCTTAATTTTAATAAAATCTCTTGAATGTTAACTAAAAGTCTCTTAAACATCAACTAAATGTGGGAGAAAAACTATGATTCACGGAAACACACGTATACCATATATCACAAGGTTATTGTTCAAGTTAGAATGAAAAGAGGAAATAAAAGTTTACAGGAAAAGGATACCAAACCCTTATACATCGAGCATAACATCGAGGAGAAAAACGAAACTAAAATACAAATCAAAGAAATAGAGAAAGATTGTAATTTATACTATATCCCTGCAGCACAAATCATTCACAATTATAAATTCAACTGAAAATGGTCAACACTTAACAAATGTCTATCTAAAGTAAAAAAAATTAGATACCTGTCGAAGTTTAGGATGAATAAAAGTCATAATTAAGCTAAATAGTGGATAAGAATATACACAAGCTAGAAGATAAGATTAAAATAAATCTTCTTGACATACAATACTCAATCATAAGACTATCAAGTCTACCACTAACTAAAGAAGAACCTCAGCATCAATGTTGATATTGATGAAAATATTGCTTGAAAATTTGTGAAGAAGAAACAAATGGGAGTAGCAACATTTTCATTTCATTGTAGCAAAAGAAAAGAAGTTCAAAAGTGGTAGAAGATTCAGCTAGCATGTTTCAATCACTTACAAAACAAGATTTTTAGGTTGAGTTTACTCTAAGATGTGTAAGATATTTGATAAATATATTTACTAAAAAAAATGTCAGTTAAAAAAAATCTTGTTGAGGTACTACCAATACCAAAGTCGAGATATGTCTAGAACTAAGGTGAAATGATTCCACCTGCATTAACAGCATGTAAACAGGTCATATGCAACATTTTGTAACACGTATCTAAAAAGATTATCTTACAATTATTACATTCTAAAAACACTAAAACGTATATAAAAAAAATCAACTATCTTAAAATTTCTGGTCACGGAAGACTCCATTAGAAGAGATTCGAGAAAAAAGGACTTATTGTTACTTACTTCAGTACAAACTCCTTTTCCTTCTCTAGAAAAAGCACTTGTTGAAGGAAATATTCGTTCTTCAGCAGAATCAGTTTCACCTCGTTGGGCTTCTTGGTTAGGCCTTGGCAAAGTTTGAGGGGAACTATTTGAAGAAAAATGCAGTCCCTCTCCCAATCCTTCTTCATTTGGTGGAATTTGTGCTAAAGGAGTTACAATGTATGTAGGCATATTTGAAACTTCATTAACCCTTTCAATGACCTGACTTAAGATTATATTTTCTTCATCTTCGTCTTCTTCTAGAACTAGCTTCCTCTTTCTTCCTCGTGGACCCTTTTTCTCCAAGTTCTTTGTGTCTCCTTCACCCACCACCTTATCCATGATAGTTTTTTGTCTCTGTGAGTCTACGGACTTACTGGCAAGTCGTCCACCTCTGATTTTCGTAGGTCTTGGTTCCTCATCTAGTATTTCTCTAAGTAAGCGCATTCTTTTATATTTCTTGGAAGACTTACCAGCATGCTTCTTTTGATGAAGATCCTGAACATCATTTTCATTTTCACCATTTTTGTCACTATTTCCTGCATGAGCATTATCTTCAGCGACTGGCTCTTGAGGAAATTGTTCAGCTGTGTGTTCAGGCACAATATCTTTTTCAGTAATCACCACAGCTTTCCTTGTAAGTTTACATGATTTTCTTAATTCTCGCAGGCATTGGTTATCTTCATAAATCAGCTTCCCTTTATCAGCAACCTTTGAACAACTCTTATTGAGATTGCTAATATCAAGCTCCGCGTCAGACTCTACATTACCTTCAAAACCTGTCTCAATATAAAGAGGAAACTTTTATTCGAAGTCGGTAGATTAAAATTACTAAAATAAAAAATGTTATTATTATCGGATGCTCAAAATTGTTGTTATAATATATAAGATACCACCTTATGACTATGGTACATTTCTATTTAGTTGAATAAATTAAATTTACCTCTTTCATTTGCGTGCAGTTCTTGGATGGGGCTTGGACACATATCTGGAGATCCAGCATTTGATACTGGATGATTGAGATCATTCTCCAAGCCAGGATCAAGGTCTGGAGAAAATATAGAAGATCAAGCCAAAGATTTTAAAATATAGAACAAAATACTCTTGTACAAGTGATGATTTTGAAGTTACCCGTTATTCCATTAACTGCAACCTCGGCATCATTCTTTTCCTCTTCATTTATTGGCAAATCATGACTTTCACTGTCATCACTATCGCCAGTCAAGTCAATAAGTTTGTTAATATCAATTTCTTTTCTTGCAGGAACTCTTCTATGCGTCAGACTTTCTTGAATTCCATTACAGCATGCCCTTTGGTCACTTCTATCACCGACATGAAAGTCATTTTCTCCTCGACATACATTACAACTCCACGATCGGAATCTTTGGACAACTAGTGGAGGAAGAGGTTGTTGTGTCCCAATTCCTCTCAAGTCTTTTTGGCGCATTGCAGCCACGTAACCCCTGCATTATTGGTAAAGAACTGTTAATTCTGAACCTTGCATGAGAATATTAAGTCATATTTGTTTTTTGCAAAAAAATCATGACCCCTGCCCAACACATTTTTAATCTAATAGCTAAAAATGTATTGGTAGAATTTTTGTCTTTAAATTCTCCAATATATATATATAGATAGATAGATCAATTACGCCTAAAATAATTTAAAAGAACATTCTCATCCTATTTTTTTATTTTTTAAATATAATGATTGTAAACAGTTATTCATTTAAACTATTAAATTTTAAGAAAACAAGTGATAAAGATAGAGTATAGTTCTTGTAAAATTGTTTTAAAAGCAATTTGATTTCTGACATTAACAAAATATAATAAATTAAAAAAAGTATCTATAACTCATTGATGTTGTGCATTGCCTTCACCACCAAAAGCTTATTAAGAAAATAAAAACAAGAAAACAATCACATCTATATAGTGAAAGAAATTGTATTTTTGGTCTTACACGAATTAAACTATATTGAGAGAAAAGAAAAGGGCTTACCGTAAGGTGAAATGTTTGCATGGTGGACTGTCATTGTTATTCATTTTAGAGGTATAGGAAAAATCAGTATAGAGTTTCTTAGGTTCCATAACTCGCACGAGCTTGATGACAATTATGTGTTCCTGCTGAAGAGTACAAGCAACTAGACCTATAACCAAATTGAATTTTCAAAAAAGTTAACTAGAAATATTAAAAAGGAATAAAGGGTTTTAAGAAGCTAGTTATACTACACTAACAAAACAATCGTGACAAGTTTATGTAGATATATATGAACCAATCTAATCGGATTCAAAAGGATATTTCAGTGAAAATCGAGTTAAATTCAAACTAATACCAATAGTTTATATTTAACTATTATATCTACCACCTATATTGATTGTTAAAGATAATAGATATTCAATTGATAAAAAAAATTCTAGATTGTGAAGAGGAACCACTTAATTGTGTAGAAAATCAATTTACTATTTTCAGAAAATCTAGCCAAAATGTACCAAAACAAATCTTTTCAACAATATATAGAGATAATTAACGTAGTCATTGATAGGTAGATAAATGTCAGTCTTTGAAATACCACTTTAAAGAGGCAAAAACTTATGATATATAAAAATTGAATGAATTTTCTTTAGGTTCATATATAATCAAATCGGACAGAAATTTTGAAAAAATAAAAATAAACGGAGTATGATTCCTTAGAATATGATTTGCTTAAACTCAATTTATGTCTAGGTTTTCAGTTTGTTTAATAGAAAGATGCAGTTTAGATACTAGAAACCATGGAATCCAAATACTAGTTAAGATTTTGAATACAGAGTTGATGAGAAATGTTTATATAATCCTATTCTTACAGATCTATAAATAACTTGTATAATTGAAATAAATACTCCTAATTGTAGTTCACAAGAATTAAATTACCGAAATTACTTCTTGGTACTTCCTATTTCAAAGAGGCATTTAAGGTTTTAGAGAGCTCCTTGAGTAGTCCTAGAAGTGACTGATGAGGAGAATTTGTCGAAAAAGGCGATGACGATTCTCTTTGAACTTTTAGGGTTTCGTTGGAGTGGCTAGTTTAGTGAGAAAGAATGAAAAGAAGAAGCTGTGATGGTATACTTGTGGATGCGGAACACTACATCAACTCTCCTTAAGTATCATATTTTCTCTTTTATTATTAAAATTTCTTTTACTTTATTGGATGTAATTGAAATAAATACTTCATGACAATTAAATTATTGAAATTAATACTATTTAATTAATCTTAATGATTTAATTTTGGTAATTTAATAATAATAATAACATCAAAATAAATATGAAATAATAAATTATATATTATGTGTATATCTTAGACTTGTCAAATTGCATCAAAATCTATGAACCTGACCCACCATGGATTTGAGGGCAGGTTAGTCCAAAAATTACAAATTTTAAGACAGAATAAAATCAAACCAACTCGTGTTAAAAAAAAAAATTAAAAAGTATTGTGACGCAGCTCAGCAACAATTAAAAAATGGACATAGATTCCTCTTCTCCTCTTTAGCTTTCCCCTCTCTCACTTTTTTTCTCTCTTAATACCATTATCTTTAGACATAAAAGAAATTATCATGGTAATTATAGTAATTTAGAATTTAGTTCCAGATTTCATAGTAAAAAAAGTAGAATGAAGAAAAAAAACAAAAATATCTGCATTTTTACAAAAATAAGTGAGGCAATCTATTTAACTCACTAATCTGTATTGTTGAGACGGGATTCATGTTTTAAAGTTTATTATTAAATAAATTAAATTAAAATGTATACCTAAAAGATTATCATCAAATAAACTCTTACTTATCCTAAGTTGTACTTAAATTCAGATATAAAACTTCATTCAAAAGTTGGTCAAAAACATGCAAGTAAAGTATATAATAAAAACAATTCGTAAATTATCAAATTGCAAAGCAAAGAAAATACATAATATGATATGAAAGATTTCTAACCAAACATTCAATAATAAAATAAATATATCTACACATAATTTGTAAAAAAAGTAATAATATAAAAAATAAAAGAGATGAAATAAAGAAAATAAAATAATAATTATTTTGTTAAATTAATCTTGTCATACTTGACTCCTATAAAAAATTCTTAATGAATTCATAATATGTTGTAACTAGGATTGTAGTTTAGATTATTAAAATAAAATAAAAAAACTAACCTTTTTTAGAGTCAAATATATGTAAAAAAAACGGTCAACGTTTAACATTCATAATAAAGATGATTATCTATAATTAAATAAATATGTTATTTATGTTTTTAATATATTTGTCTCATCTTAAAAAATTAAATAATAGTTAGTATGTATTTATTTAACTATTATTTTAAAATTCAGTTGATATTATTACTGTTAATATTATAATTATAATTATCATTACAAGAATATTGATATAAGTTAAATGTCAATGTTATCTATTTTGCATATTTAGTTAGACAGAAATGATCTCATATTAGGTATTTTCATATAAAATAAATAATTATGCAATTTTATGAGTATAAAATAATTATGTATTCATAAGTATTAATAAATCTCTCTACTTATGAATTTTCACAACTAATATATTCTGATAAATTTTAATAGATACGTATACCTAAATTAATTTATTAATGTGTTATTATTAGTGTTATTTTCTTTTAATGGAAACGTAATTAATTTACGAAAACACTTTAAACCGCATATAGGCCAACATCCATCCTTAAATCCAAAATTAAAAGATATCACATTCCTTTAACTAATTGTCTATCTTAAGATTCAATTTTGTTTAAGTTAATTATATATATATATATATATATATATTATAAGAATATTATTATTATTATTATCATTATTATTATTACTTAAAAAAATCTAAGATAACAATATATTACTTTGAATTTTAAAAATATATCCAAATAAATATTTTTGCATTAAAAATTTACTTTTATTAATATTTTATTAAGTTGGAACTACTCATTGTAAAATAATTAATTTTATCTAATTAAAATGTATTTATTATTTATCATTTTTTACAACAAAGTTAGAAAATTATAAGAAAAAATTTATATAATTTAATTTATTATATAAAAGCTTAAAAATGTTAATTTAAAACTTAAACTAAGCAACCTATTAATTAAATTCACTAATATGGGCACAATTAGAGAGATATAAAGTTGTTTGGCCCAAGTAAAAGGTCAAGAAACCGAACACACACACCTCTAACATAACATAAGCGAAAGGAACAACCTTGTTCATTATTGAAAATAAATAAATAAAAACTAACAAGAGAAAGAAACTTCCCACAGGTTCCTCACAATGTAATTAAGAAAACCCTAAAAGGTTTTATAATCTCAAAGCTGTATTAGGGAAGAAGATTGTACTTATTTTGAGTTGTTTGGTGACTTAACATTCATTTTGAAATTACTTATTTCTTTCTTCAAAATTACTTATTTATTCTCTTCAGTATTTTAAACTGACACAATATTAATAAATGCTTTTAGAACACTCGTTAAAAATTTATAACATAATAAATTTATAAAAATAACTTACTCATCACTTTTTTCGTTAAAAGCGTTTTATATTTTTTTATTGGCTTAAATGTTTTTGCTCATACAATTATCTGTATCTTTTTTACTTCCTATCCCGTCAATTTGTTTTAAACGATACTTGTAAAATTCTCCTTTTTACTTTTGATCCTTATTTTTTTTATTTATGATATGTTGATTTTTTCCCTTTTTTTAATAAGTGTATAATTTGTTTTGAGTTTCTATTTTTTTAAATTATTTAAAATAAACAAAATGTTGAATAGACTAACACTATATATATATAATCCACGACGGATTTTTATTAAAATATTTTAGATTTTTTAACAAGCCAAAATAAAAAAAATCCATCGTTGAAAAAACAAACAAGATTTTTACGACCTTTTGTATATTAATTACAATGACAAAGATGTATTATTAGTGTTTGTATATTCATAAATCGTGGTAATTATAGTTTGTATATTTTTATATTGATGAATTCAATTTTCAAATTTTTTTAAAGAATATATATATTTTATTTCGCTTAATTAAGTTATGTGAAATCACTTTTCACGTTGTCATTTTACGTCGATTTAACTATAAACGACATAAAACGTGTAAGTTGATCATTCTATGTCGGTTATTGAAAAGAATCGACGTAGATTCTACTTCGGTTATTAAAAAGAACCGATGTAGATTCTACTTCGGTTATTAAAAAGAACCGACGTAGAATGTAAGATGCTATATCGGACGTAGAATGTAAGATGCTACGTCGGTTCTCATACCAACCGACGTAGAACGTGAAACGCTCCAGAAATTATTTTGAATCAGCGAAGATGGCGGAAATTAGATTCATTTGTTGCTTCCCATTGTAATTGCCAGCACGTGTGTGGCCCAGCCCATAAGGGCCATGCGGACTTGACGTCATCTCCATCTTCCTCCAGTGTATCACTGGCAGTCCCTCGTGAGTGCGGCATGCACCTTTTCGTTTGTTTCAGTTTTGGCAGGGCGTACTAAACCCACTACGTACCACACCACTGGGAGGCTCACCTGAATGCCGAGTTATAACTTTCAAAAAATATGATAAATTTTTTTAAGGCAGTAAATTAAATCTGCATTTTTTAATATAAGAATCAAATTCATTTATAGAAGATATATAGTATTTGATCATGTTTAAAAAAAATCTAATAAACACTTTTTTTATTTCATTTTTACTTTATATCCTTAAAACATTAAGTAATTGTAAGAAAAATAATTGGTTGATAAGTACTTTTTTTGAATAACTATCTAACAACTTATTTTAATAATGTAATATTATATTTAGATGATAATAATAAATACAAATAAAGTTTTAAAATAAATAATAATATATTTATACAGTAATTATATGAAATGATAAGAGTCATATATGATGAATCTGAATGGAAAGGATGTTACAGTAAAAGTGGTTTGTGAATACTCTTGATTCCACAATTATTCGGGCATTTTGTATGTTTTGTACATTATTCAAACGATATTTTAATAATTTAAAGAAAAATAACAATTATTTTACAAGTTTTTATAATAATATTTTATTTAAAAGTTTAATTTACAATTAAATTAAATAATAAAATATAATATTTTATTATTTTTAGTGGTTATCAAATGTAACAAAGATAAAGGTGGATTGTTAAAGTAATATTTTCCCGACCTTTTTATACTTCAATGTTTATGATTCCTTTTTCTGCAGTAAATGGTTAATGAGTTAAGAGTGAATGAATTTGCAGGTAAGGAGTCGGACAACCAGGCGTCGGCCAAGCAGTTGGTGGCCAATTAGGTGGCGTTCTTGGCACCGTCTCAGGAATAACGAGAGGACTCCAATAGTTGGCCCACTTATTTAGTAATACATTTCATGAATAAAATGTCGTGTTGAGAAGCATGAATGAATCGATGCCAAGAGACTTGTCTAGCACCATTTGTATCTGGTGTTCGACAATGCGTTTCTTGGTCTATCTGTAAACTGAAACAGTGTTACCATGTGTATCGCTGACTTCTACTTCTACTGTTATCGTGTTATTATAGATTGTATCTATTTGAAGCTATTATATGTTTTGCCATTGAGTGCTGTAAAACTGCACCTCTGTGAATCTCAGTTACTGCTGTTTCCATCAAGTCTTGTTCCAGTAATTAGCATTCCCATAATCTGTATCCATCTCAGTTTGGGGAATTGAACAACTTATACCCATGCTTTGTTGACCAATCCGGTCACTTCATAAAAGCCTTCAGCCAAATATTTACATTGCCAGATCGTTCAGCCAACAACATCTTTTCGGTGTAGATGCATCATCGACCCATAGTTTGATAGAAGTGAGTTGTTGTTCCAGTATGTAACCTGCATGACAGTCTACTGCACCAGAAAAACAGCAGAAAATACCTAAACCCTTTGATTCTTTTTTTTATTATATCTTCTAAAATGAATGAAAGAGAGACAAGAGCACAACCCCTCGCATACTTGCTTAACAAGATAACAACATATATAGTAGGGAATTCCAAGGTGAAAAACAGGTATAGGTACCAGACTACAACAGTCTAGGTTGTCAATGTAATTGAACCACGGAGATTTTCCCATCTTCGCATCAGTAACAGTAGGAGAGCTATTACATCATAGCCATTCCACTATAAAACCTTTGCGCATATGCATGGCTCGGTGGTAAGATTATTCTGTAGGAACTTTTACACATGAAAAATTTTTGATGGGTTTTTTTATTAATCTCTAAGTAATATCTCTAATTTATTTTTTAATCTTTTTACTTTTAATTATTTTAAATTATTCAATAAAATATAAATTGTATGATGTAATGAAATGAATATTGGATAGAGATACAGAAAACTTCATTGGTATATGTATCATTATGTATATGTATATATATGACCATGCTTTTGCGTTTTCTACAACTAATGTTATCTATATAGTGTTGGACTGGCAAGATGAAGAGTAAAAGAGTTATAGGTGCAGTAAATCATGATGTCTAAAACTAACTAATCTTGCTGTATTATTGTGGTTGTGGAAAACGGTAGGAGCTTCTCACTTCTACTATGTGTATAAAATTTATTTTTTTTCTTAGAAAAAAATGGTATTAAAGTATTCATGGTCTAATCTGATAGAAAAAAAATTTACTTGCTACTAATCAACCACTCAATCATAAGTGACAACAATTTTTATTTATTTATTATTATGTTTTAAAAGTAATTTTGCTTACGATTGAGGTGTGGGAGCATGTTCCTCTCACACAAGATCTATTCTAATAAAGTTGATCTATTTTAATAAAGTGTTGGATTATGTATCGTTCACCATCTAATTTTTTATAACTTAAGACTTAATATAGGCTTAAGATGTTGAATTCTCAAAGTGAAAGCATTTGTTAAAGAATTCATAGATAAGATTAAAATTTTATAAGAGTAAGTTATACTTAAATCCTATTTTAAGAAAAAGGATCACATTTTAATATACTAAAAAAATATATTATTCAATCATTTCATTATTGCCATCAAATAGTTATTATAAAAAAATTTAACTAAATTATTGTTTTATCATTTATTATTTATTTATTAGTCTTTTTAATTAACAAATCACTTATCATTAAACAAACATAATTTACACTAAGACTAAAACATTTTTTTATATTGACTATATTATAATTTCATAATTAAAAATTAAAACTAATTCAGATCAATCTTGGTGGTTATACGTCAGTTAATTGACTTCCTTTCATGTATAATAAAGTAGATTTTTTCTTAATATAAACATAATTAGAAGGTTATTGTTTATATAAGATAATGTAAATTCAAGATATTTTCTTTTATCGACAAAATAAAGATGTATTATATATAAGAAGTATAAGAGATACTTCAATGTTTATACAAAAATAAAATAAATACAAAGTAGTTATGTAAATTTGTTAGGATACTCCAAAATAAGGAGCAAAAAAATCCAGAACCAAAACTTCAGCTAAGCATTTTTATGCACTGTAAATATAGTTGTTATACACAAGGGAACATCAATGTGAATGTTCTTTTCCACTTTTGCCTGTAGTGATCTTGACAGCCCTAAACTTATCAAATTCTGGATCTCCTAAGTTGACATACCTATCAATGCTTGTTCCCTGCTTGCATTTCCGATTAAAACTCCTCTGTAAGCACATTGATATCTTTTGATACATTATCCAAGTTGAACGACAAGTGAAATTACTTTTTTTTTACATATGTAAAGATTTGAATAGACAAGAAAAAGGCACTAGAGGTATACTCTATTACCTAGCAATTTGCACAAAACAGAATTAGTTTTAATATCCTTACATAATTCCTGAATCCGTTGGTTTTCAGCTACTTCTTTGTTGGTGTCAATCAACTAAGGTTCTAATTCTTCATTCCCCCTTACCTTCACAATATATAGTAGTACACCGTTCTGCAGAATTACCTTTATGAAAAAAGAACGGAACAACAACACCAAACACCAGAACAAACAAAATATGCATTTTCAAAGTTATTCTTGATACAAGAAACCCAAGAAGAAGTAGTGTAGCTCCTGTAACCCCTCACAATTCGAGTTCCAGATGCTTAAATTGGATCACAGATTAAGTCATCCTGGTGAGTTTTGTTTTTGAGGTATATGGAGAATAGCTAATTAGAAAGTGTAAAATGCAGCTTTTCTTGCAGATTGGGGTTATGTAAGAAGGTATTAACGCCTTCTTTTCAGTTTTTGATTATTCAGCTTTACCCATTCCTACTCCCCTAGCTTACCTACCTATTGTTTCTACTATTCCTCTTCATGCCACGTTAATATACAGAGGGAGTATAAGATCATACCTTTATTCAAGTTTACTTAAATACACCTATGCATACAATCACAACAAACATATAATAAAAAATGTTTTAATAATTACGAATATTGTCATTTTTCAATTGTTTTATTAATTACGTAAAATCAATTAAAAATGCTATTTGTAAGTTTATTGTTAATAATTCAACTATATGCAGTTAGAATTTTGAAATTCTGTGAAAAATAAAAAAAGTTATATATTACTTCCATGTGAATTCTAAAACTGCATATAATTTTACCCTTTAAATTATTTTATGCTTTATGACCAAAAGTATGGTATGAAACTATAGCATGAGGTGAGTCTACTTGTACTTTTCATAACGTAGCACAGACACGTAGTCACTTACAATAATTGCAGTGCTTCAATGTCACAGCCTAGAACTTCTAACCCTTGAAAATGGAGAAAGATGTGGAGCTGGAGATGAATAGCAAGTGGGTTAGAAAATAAATAACGTGTGCGGTAGACGGCGCCAATTAAGAGAAGGGTGCCTACTTTTTCCTACTCCTCTCTATATAACAGCATGCTTTTCCACTAATTTTCTCATCCTTCATTACATATATAACATATAATCTCCTTCGAGTATATCTGTCGTAGTTTACTCCACAAAGATGGGTTCGAAGATGAAGATAGCATTATTTACTATCCCAGGTCTGCTGGCCATGCTCATTTTGATTTCCCCCAAGGTGGCAATGGCAGCTAGGAATTTTAACGAGGGTGAGTTATATATCATTTTGCCTCGTATATACTCTTGGGTTTTTAAATTAAGAGATATATATTAAGCCTTTGTTTTGAAACAATAGTTAATAATTTTAATGTATAATTAAAAAAAAAAAATATATATATATATATATATCACTAATATATTTTTTTCCACTGTAAAGTTCTTATAATTTTTTTGGCTGTCCTTATAATTATGTATTTTTGTTCTTTTATCCTTGTACTTTTTAAACAGTGTCATTATAATTTTTTTATTTTGATCTTTAAATTTTGTTGTAATTATCCTTACAGTATATTCTGTTGTCCTTAATAATATGTTTCCTTCTTATCTCATCCTCAATCACATTTATCATTTCCCCCCTCATATGTTTGCAGGAGAGGTTGTTAAAGAGACAAATGAAGCGGGTGATGCCAGATTAGTAGATGATTTTCAAATCACAGACATTGTTAGTATAGTCCCAGACATAGTTTATAGAATCATTCGTGTCATCCCAGGCATTGGTAACTTGCCCAGAGGTGGTGGCATCCCAGGTATCAATGGTGGCATACCAGGTTTCAATGGTGGCGTACCAGGTTTCAATGGTGGCATCGGTGGTGGCTTCCCAGGTATCAGTGGTGGCATCCCAGCTGTCAACGGTGGCATACCAGGTATCAATGGTGGCATCCCTAGATATGGTGGTTTCTTTGGTGGTGGCTATCAAGGTCTAGGAGGATATAGAGGAGGTCCGTAATGCCCTTATGACTGTTATATTTGGGCACTTGAGGGAGGTAATTCCACAAGTGGCTGCTAAATCTGAGGATTTGAGTCACAAATGAAACAGTATAGTTCTACTTTTTATACAATATGTAATTCTACGTACTTCAAATATTTCATGATTAAAATTTGGTGTTGTATGTAAGAGACATGAGAGAGCTTTTCCCTTGACCTTTCTGATCATATGGATATTTCAGAAATGGTGTTCAATAATTTGCAGTGTATGTGATAATCTTAATTAACTGCAAACTGAAATAGCAAATAAATTTGTCATAACTTCTGCTAATCTTTTCTTCTCATCATCTTTCTTTTGTTAAATTTGTATTGTATACCGTGTCATTATAAACAACAGGACAGTATGGATGGGAGCAGTTTCACTTTCCATCTTCATTTTTAAAGTAAAATTTTATCTTTATTTTTTATATTTAATAATTATATGTTTTTATATTCCTCTTTTATTATTTTAATTATTTATTAAATAAATTTATAAAAGATAAAAATTATAATAAAAGAAATATTATATTATAAAATATTCAAATTAAAATAATATTTTTTTCTTCAACTTAAATATAATAAGAAATCATAATTGTCTAAATTTCAAATAAAAATAATAAAATGTGTATTCTAAAAATAAATTATCAAATTAATAATAAAAAATTAATATAATTTATTTATTTTAATAAATTAAAAGTATTTTAAAAATTTAAAAAAGAAACAAATATAAAAATTGAAATAGGTATTAAAACAGATGTAAAAAAATAAATACACATATTTTATCTTTATTCTTATATTTAATTTAAAAAATAAGATATTACCATCACAAATATTTTTATGAAAATGACACAAGTTTAGACAAAACCATCGAAGATGATTATTTTTAATAAGTAATTCATATAATTATATTATATTTTATTAAAAATCGGGAGAATGATTATTTTTAATAAGTAATTCATATAATTATATTATATTTTATTAAAAATCAGAGAGTTATGACAAGCCAAAGGTCAATTATTAATTAAAAAAGCCTAATAAATTTTGATTGAATAATTTCACTCCTACCCATATACATCAAACCAAGGGGATGGCAAGTAGGTTTTGGTCCGTGAGCCAATCCGTTAGTTCGCCAAAATTTAGTGGGTTGAGTTGAATTTTCAATCCGCTAATTTGCTTTGATGGGTTCCATCAATTCTGCTATTTTGGTAAGTTAAAGTTGGGATGGGTTGGTCCGTCAATCCATTTTTTTCTTAATTTTAAAATAAAATAAATATTAATTTAAAATATTAATTTTTGGTATTATAATATTTGTGAAATATAAATATATTATTTAAAAAAATAATTTATTTTCTAAAGATAATAATTATTTTAATTTATTCAAATAAAAATATCAATTCATTAATTAGAAGTTTTAGAAAATATTTATATAATTAAGTATGATTTTAAATTATATATTAAAATAATTAATTTAAAAAAATATAAAAATAAAAAAAAGCGGCAGATTGATCTGTTGATCCGCTTCATAACAGACTATGCCAAAAAATTCAACTCGCATTCTATTTTTAGCAGGTCATCGAAACCAAAATAAGTCAGACTAGTTCATTTTGTCATCTTTACTTAATATTAGTTAACCTTTTAGTCTATATACATATAAGAAGTTAACCTTTTAGTCTATATACATATAAGAGAGGGTCTTCTTAAATTGAGGGTACGTAGAAAAAGTAAATACCAAAATAATTATGACAAATAATATTTTATCAGTATATATATTTTTAAATTAAAATGTAAAATAAACTTCTTTAAGTAGCTTTAAAATTTAAATTATTATGAACTCATATAGAGGAGGAAGTATAATTATTTGATTATCATTATCAAGTTTAAATTTTTTTTAAGTTTTAATTTTATAAAATTGACGTTTGGAGGTTTCAGCTAAAGTGAGTGGCTTATATTCTCCTTTATCATGTTTAATAAATTTGCATTCGTTTTCAGTTCCAACCAACATGTTGACTAGACCTCTTCTTCAATTCCATAGATCCAACATATTTTCTATGCAAAATTTCTTTTAGAATAAAGAGTAATTTTGATGAATAAGGACTCCATCATATTTCTTTTAATAAATAGTAAATTTTTAACTAAAAAAATATGTAACAAGATAGATTGTTGATCTTGTATCCTTTCATATTTTTCTTTCGAAATACTCAATCAACTCAAATTATTTCTTGTAAATATCAAGTTATCCAATGGAAGAATTAAAATACTATCCATGTTATTTGATACATTCTATAAATAACTACTAAATTTGTTTTATTATACTTTTGAAGCTTTGCTTTAATTTATATAAATATTTTTTTAATTTATAAACCTTATCTTCTTCGATTTTAATCACAAAGACATTAAGTTTCTTAATGTAGATTTTTTTTCCAATTCACCAAAAAACACTAACTCCACATTTAAGGTCAAATATATATATATATATATATATATATATATATGTTGTTTGTAAAATTTAGTAACAGTTAAAGTTATCATTGAGTTAGTGGTTAAGAAATATTCAAGCTTAAAATAATATTGATGTAAAAAGTATCAATATTTAAATATAAATGAGAAAGTTGAATATATAAGAAAAATAAATCCATAAATATTAATCAGTTTAAGAGATAAATTACTAAAATATTGTTCGTTTCAGCACACTTAGTCCTCGTTTAGCTTATAATGTTTATTGTTTTGTAATGCGTTTATTTTTAAAATTTACATCATTCTAAATAAAATGTAGAAAGAAAGCGTTCTAATAATTTTTTATTATTAGAATAACTAAAGAAACGTGGCATTATGGGTACTAATTGTTGGAATGTTGTTTATCATTTCTCACTTTGGTTTGAATGAAAAGATCTATAACTCTTGTTCTACTCTGTAAGTTTCCAGAAGTGATGTCGGTATTCAACATTCAATAGCTTTCTACAAAATCATGCATAATTATACTGAAAACTTGAAACTGAAACCTAATCTCCAATTAAATTAATAGCATACGGTTTGGTTTAATTTTTTTATTAAAAGTATATTTAAAATAAATATAAAGAATATATTTACTTCAGTTTGGTTTATATGGTTTAATTTATATTGATTTATGAATTTTTTTATTTTCTATTTTTTATTTTTTATTTTTTAATTTTAAATATAATAATATAAAATATGTTATTTAAAATTTAATAAAATATATTAAATAATAATTACAAAAATATTTATAAATTCATTCATTAATCAACATCCATTTAAATTTATAAATCAATCAAAATTTATAAAATTATAAAGTTTGATTGTTTTCATTTTGTCTAATCATTTAGTTTCTTGCTTTAACTACTTAATATCTTTTTAATGTATATAATATTATTGTAATCAAGTCTTATTTTATTTTTTTGTTTTTCATTAAAATATTATCCTTTTTTTAATAAATTAATTCTAAGTATTCTTAATTTAAAAGTTTTATATCTTTAAATGAATAATAATAAAAAAGTAAAGCAATAGTGGATGAGTGACGAAATCAAGCCAACAAATAAAGTTAATAACACTTTCACAAAACGTAAAGAAATTTATAAATTAAATTTGTAAAAAAAATAAAACAACTCTATAAAAAATTTATGTTAAAATACATAAGTTATTATTATATTATATTAATAATATATATATATATATATATTGTAGTTCAATTTACTTTGCATCAATTTTTGAAAGTTCAAAATACCAACCAAATTGAACCATGCGAATTTTGAAAAAATTTAAATTAATTAAAAAAATCTCAATATTTTAGTTCGATTTGCTGTAGACAAATTTTCAATGTTTTCTTTAAATCAATTCGATTTTAAACATTTCAATAAATTACTTTTTATTTTGATTTTTTTTCTTATATTCTGAAACGTATTGATAGATATTTTTAAAACAATAAAAACTCTTATAATGTTAATGTACTTACATATAAATAGTTACATGAAGAGACTTTCAATAATGATATTCAATTTCCACTATTTATTATAATACATTATTAACAAAAGTCCTCTCATTAAAATTTTATGGAGATCTTCTGCCCTTCACTAAAAGTGGCAGCTTTAAGTTGGTATATATATACATAATCGTAATCAAATTGTATTGATTCTTTTGTGATATTGCTCGTAAATAACTTTTATCACTTTTTTTTTTATTGATGAAGAATGAATGAATTAAAGGAGTATACCTGTACAGAAAATTTGTATTACTTAGTTTCAGTTGATATCAACCTTTAAAAATTTCTTAAGATGTAGAAGTTGATATTAATGATAATTTATAGAAGATTTGTTTAAAATAAAATTACGATGAAGTCGCTTATTTTGAAAGCAAATAATAATTGAAATGGGTGAATTTTTCTTTGATCGACTAAAGAATGCATTAAAATAAGCATAAAAAGGTGTTGAAATCCATAAACAAATAAAAACCGTGTGTGATTTGAAGATGTGAACAAACCATGTTTGATTAAAAAGTTGATCAAAACTTTGTAGGCAGCTTTATGAATGTCGAATGGTTATTAATTAGCCTTTTGATTATTTAAGAAATCAACAATTATATATGTCACTATTGATACTATTTTATAAAAAATAAATTCTTAACTCCAAAGAATAGAACATAGAGAGAGTTAATTAATACGCTTTAGGCTCCAATTAAGCGAAAGGTCACTACTTATCCCTCCCCTCTTCTATATAATATAGATTTTTTCACTAATTTAATCACCTTCCATATAATAAACATTTCATTTAATAGAACTCACTTAATTTACTGCTGAAATTAAGATGGGTTCGAAGAAGAAGACGAAGATAGCATTGCTTATCTCATGCATGTTGGTCGTGCTCCTTTTCTCGTCAGAGGTGGCAGCCAGAGATCTGAGAGAGAGTGAGCTGTATTTCATTTTTTTCCCTCATATATTCTCTTCAGTATTTTAAACTAAGACATTATTAATAAATGCTTTTAGAACGCTGTTTCAAAATTTATAATATAATAAATTTATAAAAATAAATTACTCATAGTCTTTTTTGTTAAAAGCGTTTTATATTTTTTTTATTGGCTTAAATGTTTTTTTTCATGCAATTACGTGTTTTTTATCCCGTCAATTCGTTTTAAATAATACTTGTAAAATTCTCCTTTTTAGTTTTTATAATATATATATTACGAACCTACACAAATAAGACGGTTTTATTATTAAAATAATTTTAGATTTTTTTTTAGCAAGTCGAAATAAAAAAAATGCATGATTAAAAAAACAAACAACATGTTTAGGACCTTCGTGAATTAATTATAATGGCAAAGACGTATTAATAGTTTTTTGTATATTCATCCATCGTGGTAATAGTTTTTATATTTTTCTATTCATGAATTCAATTTTCAAATTTTAAAAAAATATATATATTTCAAATTTTTTGAAGGGACTGAACTAAATTTGTAAATTTTTAATATAAGAATCAAATTCATTGATAGAAAATATATGATCATATTTTAAAAAAAATCTAGAAAACACTTTTTTATTTCATTTTTACTTTATACCCTTAAAACGTTAATCGAGTCGAGATTTTAAATGCTAGAAAAATAATTGGTTGATAAGTTCTTTTTTTGAAATAACTATCTAACAACTTAATTTTAATAATATGATAATAATACATATAAATAAAATTTTAAAATAAAATAATAATATTATATTTAATTGTATACTAATTATATGAAATTATAAGAGTATTATATGATGAATCTGAATGGAAAAGGATGGTACAGTAGAAGTGGTTTTGTGAATACTATTGATGCCACCATTTTTTGGGCGTTTTGTATGTTTTATACATCATTCAACCTTTTCAGACTTCAACTTTTATGATCACTTCATATCTTCCACTTTCTCCATTTATCTTTCTCATCTCTTACAGTCAACCACGTATCTATCCTTTTCTTCGTCTTCCTACAAAGTAAAAACAATTTGAGAAGTTGATTTTTCTGCAGTAAATGGTTAATGGGTTAAGAGTTAACGAATTTGCAGGTGAGGTTGTTGAAGAGACAAATGATTTGGGTGATGTTAAATTTGTTGGTGATGGAAACGATGGTGCCTTCTCTTTAGATGGCCTTAGCACCATCCCAAGAATTGGTGGCATCCCAAGAGTTGGTGGCATCCCAATAATTGGCACACGCCCTGGAAGTGGTGGTGGCTACCCTTGAGTCTCTACGTACTTAGTAATACAATTCATGAATAAAATCTCGTGTTGAGAAGCCAAGAGACTTGTCTACCACAAGAGAGATTTCACATGTTGAAATAATGTTCAATAATGTGTTTCTTCGTCTCCCTGTAAACTGAAATAGTTTTACCATGTGTATCAGTGACTTTTACTTCTACTGTTTTCATGCACCATCGTCATCCTTTTTATCATATTTTCTACTGTTATTATGTACCATTGTCATCCTTCTTATCATATTTTCTGTTGTTAGTCCTTCTACAATATATATATATATATATATATATATGGTGTGATAAATGATTTTTAAATGAAAAATTTAAATATAAAAGTGAGTAAAGTCTGTAAAAAAATAAAAGTCCTTATAAAAGAAATACTCAAATAAATAATTTTTAAATTTTAAACTAAAATAGTTTTACCATTTTAACTCTTTAATCATCTGTTTTGAATCTTTCTTAAAAAAAATACTAATCACTTTGGGATACAAATCAGGAAACATACCTCCAGAAACAATTGTTTTACCGAAGAAAAGCTAATTCTGCAGAAATTGCTGCCCCTGTTGGAACCCTTGTTCCAATTAATATATATATTTCTTTGATTGCTGATAAAAAAAAAGAAATATCATTCCAGAACAACATATAGCAGCATGCACACCTGCTGCACAATTTGACACATATTTTTTTCAAGTCAAACCTTCACTGAGGATAAGAACGATATTAAAAGATCAAGATGTGCTTAGACAGCACAGAAAAGGCCAATTCATATATCATATATATTTTTTATAACTTTCTTTTCCTCTCGTGTTATTTCAGATTCTCCGTCAATTCATTTCTGACTATTTGTTCAGAAAGTGGGGAAAATAGTTAGTTGAAGCTTAATTGAAAAGGTAAATCCTGCATTCAATTTCCGCAAATTTAAAATGCATAATAAAGATTAAATAATATTGCAGGCTTACAAACAACTCAGTCTTAACCTTTAGTCTATAGACAGGAGCCTTAGCTGGACGATGCTAAGAGAAAACTAGTCACCAAGGGTTATTATATGCATTTCATAAAATATTTATAAAAAAAACAAGTGTGAAAGAATTGTTTAAGTTGTAAATTCGTGACGATTTTCTGATAACCTGCATAATATATAAAAAATAGAATGAAAATATTAAAATTTAATTGATATTTTGCATATATTAAAGATTATGTATATCACTTTTTTTACTCTTTATTATATTATTTCTCATAATTCAATAATAAAAAAATAGAAACATTGTTAGAAAGTTAAGTATAAAAGTATAAAGTAAAGCCTTACATTGATAAAAATATAAAATTAAGCTGTATTTAAAAAAATAAAATAATTATAAATATTAAACTATGATTTTATGTTTAAAATGATGTTATATTTTTATATATAGTTTCGTTTGTTTTTATATAGTCGCGTAATTCAATTATCATTTTATTAAGAATATTTTATTTATATTTGAAAACAATATATAAACTTTATTATTTTATTATATATTAAATAGTTATAGTCGCGTAATCCAATTATCATTTTATTATTTATTATTAATTTTTTAATTAACAAGCCAAATGCATTTTAAATAAATTTATGAACAAACAAATTAAACAAATATAATATACTTAAAAGACTAAAATATTTTTTATATTAAATACATCATAATTAAAAATAAAAACTAATTCAGGTAGGATATTTTCTTACTACTTCCTTTCATGTAAACTAAACTTTTTCTTAATATAAACATATTTACAAACTCTTTCACGTATTACTAACTAAGCTTTTTCTTGACATAAACATAATTAGAAATTTATAATTAATTTAATATGATATAAATTACTCAAATATAATTATATATGCAATGAGAGAAAATAAGTAAAGGAAAATATATCATAATTAAGTTCCAAATAGTTTGTTTGGCTTAGAAAAATATGGGAAAAAAATATGAAAACCAAACAATCTAAAAGATTGTGGTTGCCTAGATGAAAGGATTGCATGATAAAGAGGTTAGGAATTTGGGTGGATCAAGGATCAGAATCAGAAGCTTGCTGGAGGGATTCTGCATAAGTTGGGATCCTAAAAAAGGAAAAAGTTTTACGTACATTTGATGTTTTTCACATCTCACCTATACTAATTTTTTATCAATTTTAATTTAAAAAACTTAATTAAATTATTGAAAAGTTAACCTATGCCTATTCAACTTTATTTTTGGAGATTATCAAATTGATTCTAGGAGGTTAAAAATTTGAGTTAAATTCAAAATTTATTTTTCTAATATAGTTATCGGTATTTCTTGTACCATCACATATCTCATCCTTTGGCTGATAAAAAAAGTTTAACCAGAAATGATAATTGCACATTCAAAATTACGCGTCTTTACATGGTTTATTTTTTGGAATAATAAAGCAAGAGATATACATCGCATTAAGTACTCTCATCTACTTGTTTGCTAAGATGTGACTATAGTTAAAAATTATCAATACGTGTGAACCATCAAAGTTATAATATAACTTTAATTAAGAGTTAACTTAAATAATTCGATCTTGTTAATTATCTAAAAGCAAAAGTAATACCACTTTATTAATATTTTTAAGATCAGGCTCTTGAATTGGTGATGGGTGTTTCTTTTAAGAGAAATCTACATTGTATTTGAAAGAATGTCTGTCATTTACTACTTTGATTGGGAACTTTATGCAAAAATTCGAAGTAACTTTTGATGGTGGAAATTAAAAATATTAAGAAAATTACCATAAATTTTGTTCTGATTTTTATAGTACTTCATTTTTAAAATCGGGGGCGAAAACAATTTATTAGATATTTGTTTTAGAAGCATCCGAAAAATTTTAAATGAATTGTTTTTCTAAATTATATCCATTTTGCAATGCTATATCAACTTAAATATTTAAAAAAAATCACTCGAAATTATTATAGTGAGTATTTAACTTGATTTTATAAAGTTTATAATTGATTTCATGTGTTAATACTTAAAATATGTTCTTGATTTATCATTTTTACATGAAACAACCTTAATTGTTATGAAGAAGACATCAACATTGGTGTTGCGTTAAATTTCCCTGTTGACCTCTAATGCTTGTAATTCAAGCAAGATACAGCAGATAGGTGCTAGTTCCATATTTTACTATTTCATTACAGAATTAAGTTCATACAAGCATCAAACAATGAATGCTCTACTTCCGAAAATTAAGAAGAAAGAAAGTTGAGTGTGGTATGAGAAGAGCAAATTTTCAGGTTTTGGAGAAAACTGAATTTATTAGTTAGACTAAATTGGAAAGATGGAGTCCTCCTCAACACCAACTATCTCCCTCCTTCCTACTTCTATATATACAGCCACTTCCTCTCACTCATTTTCAATTCCACATCTCATCACCAAACATTTATTTCACAAAAATGGTTTCTCAGGAAACCTTACTCATCCTAGGCCTCTTGGCCATGGCTTCTCTCATACCTTCTCAGGCGACTGCTAGGAACCTTGCTGAGCCTCCCTCAGTGTCTTCTGTAAAGGGTTAGTTTTGCATGCATTCTGCTTTCATTAACTTTACTAAACTCATGCTGAAACTTGTGTTATGTTCCTCAATCATAGTTACCGCTTTCATAAGAAATACATACGTGATTATGACATTTGTTCATGTTCCATGTGTTTTGTAACTGAACTTGCTATAGAGAAAAATGACACCAGTGATATCAAATATGCAGAAAATCCAAGCCGAGGAAGCGGTGTTGGGGGCTGCTCAACACCAACTTGCTTCGTTAGGAATCTTCCTTTGGTTCACATCCCTGAATGGGGGAAGTGGACTATGCCAGGTGGTGCTGGTGACGGGGGTAGTGATTACGGAGTTGGGCCTGGTGGTGATGATTATGGAGGCGGGCCTGGTGGTGGACCCGGTGATTATGAAGGCGGGCATGGAGGTGATAAGCCCGGTCGTGGACCCGGTGATTATGAAGGCGGGCATGGAGGTGATAAGCCCGGTCGTGGACCCGGTGATTATGAAGGCGGACATGGAGGTGATAAGCCCGGTCGTGGACCCGGTGATTATGAAGGCGGACATGGAGGTGATAAGCCTGGTGGTGGACCCGGTGATTATGGAGGCGGGCAACGAGGTGGCAAGCCTGGCGGTGGACCCGGCGATTACGGAGGCGGGCAAGGAGGCGGTAAACCTGGCGGTGGCCGCGGAGATCATGGATTTGAGCCTGGTGGTGGACCCGGTGATTATGAAGGCGGGCATGGAGGTGGAAAGCCGGGTCGTGGACCCGGAGATTATGAAGGCGGGCATGGAGGTGGTAAGCCGGGTGGTGGACCCGGTGATTATGGAGGCGGGCATGTAGGTGATAAGCCTGGTGAAGGCGAACGAGGAGGAGGTGGACCCGGTGATTATGGAGGTGGGCATGTAGGTGGTCAGCCTGGTGAAGGCGGACGAGGAGGAGGCGGTGATTATGGAGGCGGGCATGTAGGTGATAAGCCTGGTGAAGGCGGACGAGAAGGTGGTGGACCCGGTGATTATGGAGGTGGGCATGTAGGTGATCAGCCTGGTGAAGGCGGACGAGGAGGTGGTGGACCGGGTGATTATGGAGGCGGGCATGTAGGTGATCAGCCTGGTGAAGGCGGACGAGGAGGTGGTGGACCCGGTAATTATGGAGGCGGGCATGTAGGTGATCAGCCTGGTGAAGGCGGACGAGGAGGTGGCGGACCCGGTGATTACGGAGGTGGTCATCATGGAGGTGATGAGCCTGGTGGAGGTGATGGTTATGGAGGAGGTGGTTACGGTGGTGTGCCTGGTGGGCTTGGACTTAAGAGCTATACGAGAGAGCATAATTAGATATTTTGTGGGCAAGAGTTATGTTAACTCAGATTGTGTGCTGCTATATATCCTTACTTGAACACAAAGTAGTCGAATGGTATCCACCTTACAACATCTTTAAACCTAAATAATACTGTTTCTTCAGCTTTCCTATTCCTGTTGCTCTGAACACATTCTTATATTCATTTTATAACGTAAGAATCTCACATATACTATTTCGAATACCTTTTACAACGTATTAAGACCTCACAATAAATCTCATGTCACTTTTGGTCTGTTCTTTCCTCACTCACACACCAAACAGAACAAGGAAAAATCACAGGCATACCAAAAAGAAAAAAGAGGGCAGAGAAATGAAAATACTAGGCAACCCAAAGCTTAGGTTGGGTTGGCAAATTCATTGGTTTAAGCTTTAAATTCATCAGACCATAAATTTTATTATTTGGATCAAAGGTTTATGATTGATGCAGTCCACGTAACACTATTCGGAATCACATTACATCTATTAAAATCAAATATTTCGAAAATAAACTTTCAAATTTTTTTCCATGGAAAAAATAAACTTTTAATTGATACATCAAACCAATTGAAAAAAGTTGAAGCTTTCTGTGAAATTTAATTTCCAGGCTTAGTGTAATTTTTGTCCTGATATTATACAAAATCTGTAATTTGAGTTTTTAAATTTCTTTTTACAATTTTATGTTTTTATACTTTAATTTACCTTAACATTTTATCGTTAAATCCAAAAATCCAAAAATAATCCACATATGTAATTGTAATTTTGTAATTAAATTTAATTTTTTATATTTAACCTTTTTAAATTAAAACCTACAAATGCATAAAGAAGAAAATATAAATTTATTCTTGTAAGACACATATTTTAAAGAGATAACCATCATTCCTTCTAAGAGGCTTCACAATAAAATTATTGATTTTATCATTTATCATATGAAGTGCAGTTCCTCAAACTTCAAGAGAAGGAGCACAAGCGTTCCATGTACTTCATCTTTAACTATTTTTCCGTAAAAAACGGCTAAGTCATGGTTGACATGGAAACCCTTGACGTTGTCAAAGTTGATTCAATTTGTGTACAAATGTTGCTCTCCTTCTACTTTAATGTTAATGTCGTGGTAAGAAGGTATTAACCATGATTTTTTATTTAATTTTAAATTATTATATATTTTAAGGTTCTAATTTAAGTAATTAAATTTTAAATTTATTAAACTAATTCATGAGATTTATTTGATGTTATTTATTATTTATAAATTTGTAATATTATAATTGTTTAAAATTGTGTGTTAAAACAATAATAAATTTTGTTGAATTTAGAAACGTAAATTTATTTCTAACCTAATCAGTTCTAATATAAATTTATATTTCCAGCATTGATATAAGAATTTTATTAAACATAAAAGTTCAAAATATTAAAGGCAAAAAGTTTGTTATGGACTAGTCTTTTATAGTGTAATTGTAATGTCGGGACAATCTTTATGCTTTTTATAAGTTATAAGTTGATATTAGGTTTTGGTAAAAAGAACCAAATGTTTTTTGTACTGCAAAATCTTTTATATATATATCTCATTTTTTATTCGAATATTTTTTCTAATAAAAAAAGTTGTACAATGTACGAAGTGTCTAGTCATTAATATTTTTCCAAATTTTGCTATAAACATTTTTAGTTTGACTTAAAGAGCAACTTAGATACATTTTACTTGAAGATTTCTTTTTCTGGAATTTATATTTTAAAACCTAAAACTAAAAGTTTGTGTTTCTACTTTTTATTATCAAATGTCAATTGAAAATGGATATTATTTTTATGTAATTATTGTACATATTCTAATGGAAGTTATTTAGTGGTCTTCTACAGGAATTGATGATTTAGAAACTTTATGATAAACATTTAATGAACCATTACAAGTTTTGTTCTTATTGTTATAATTTGTGTAAAACAAACTAATGAGAGTCAATTAAGTTTCGTTTATCTTTGTTAGTCAGTTAAAGAAACTCCAAGAAGATACAAGATGCATTTTCAAGTTGACTTTGGCGCTTTTTATTTATTTTAACAGTCCATGTTAGGGTCATTATATTTTAACATTTTTTTTTCTTTTCTTAGATTCAGATTATTCATCTTCATGAATTATTATTTTACAATAATATTTTATTTTTTATAATTCTAATATAATATTTTATTATGAAAAACAGTTGTAAAGTCAATATATTTGAAAAAAGTAGTGTCAAAGATATTTCTCCTAATAGTTAGGGTAGTTAAACGTTGAAATTTCACTTTTCAAAATGTAACCATTTAACAATTTTTTTATTATTATTATATTAATAGAAAGAGTTATTAAAATTTAACGATATTATTATATTACTATACTAATAAAGGGAGGGAGTTGTTAAGTGATTTATTTTTAGAAAGGATTGTGAAATAATATTTTTCTCATAGTTATGAACATGTTTACGATTTTACCAACCTTCACTAGATAAGACCTTAGCTGTATAATACAAGCATCAAGCATTGAAGTTACTTCAGTTTCTTTACTCATACAATTACTTTTTTAATGATCAAAATTTGATTAGGTAAGAGAGTGAGTAGTATAAAGGTGCTCCACTAAACTGCTCCATTCCATCTCTTTCTTAATCTTTTCCTTCACTCGTTGCTAATTATAAGAATTTTTCTTTTTACTCTCATATTTTGGTTTACTCATGAAAAATGATTTGTAAGGAAGCCCCATTGTTGTATGGCCTCTTGGCCATGATTGTTTTAATCCCCTTAGTTGTAGTAGCAAGGGATTTACCTGAGACTTCCCCAACTCCTGAAACAAGTAATGGTGGAGGCTGCACAACTGCAAATTGTTTGCCTGGAGGGACTGTCCCTGGGTTTGGTGGTGTCCCTGGGTTTGGTGGTGGTGGTGTGCCCGGGTTTGGCGGTATTCCTGGGTTTGGTGGTGGTGGTGTGCCCGGGTTTGGCGGTATCCCTGGGTTTGGTGGTATCCCTGGGTTTGGTGGTGGTGGCGTGCCTGGGTTTGGCGGTGGTGGTGTGCCAGGATTAGGTGGTGGAGGTGTGCCTGGGTTTGGTGGTAGTGTCGCAGGTGGTGGTATGTATGCCTAAGCCCTAATATTCTATGATATTGGAGATTTTCTATTTCCATTTGGTTCTTGTTAATTATTTAGGTTATAGCACAACTCATGCATGCATGGTCTTTGTGAATATGTTGTGTTATAATTAACCAAATTGATAAGAGTATCATTTGTTGTGGCCAGTGTGATGACATTTACTCATGGTTGATTTGCAGGTCAAACTGAGGAAATGAAAAATGGCGCGAGTCATGTCGAACATGGCAAACATCCAAGTCCTGAACAGTCTGGCGGTATTTGTAGAAATAAAAATTGCTTCTTTGGCGGGAGTGGATTTGGATGGGGAATGCCGGGTGGTGGTGGTGGTGGTGGATGGGGAACGCCGGGTAGTGGAGGTGGATTTGGATGGGGTATGCCTGGCGGTGGTGGCAATTATCCTGGTGGTAGCGGTGGTGTTATGCCAGGAGGTGGCGGCGGCGGAGGAGGTGGAGGTGGAGGTGGAGGTGGAGGTGGAGGCGGAGGCGGAGGTGGAGGTGGAGGCGGAAGCGGAGGTGGAGGTGGAGGTCGAGGCGGAAGCGGAGGTGGAGGTGGAGGAGGAGGCGGAGGCCGAGGTGGACCTGGAGCTGGTGGAATGCCAGGTGGTGGAGGTGGATCAGGTGGTGGTAGAGGAGGTTATCCTGGTAGCGGTGGTACGCCTGGTGGCGGCGGAGGGTCTAGTGGTGGTTATCCAGGCAGTGGTGGCTTGCCAGGTGGGGGTGGTGGTATGCCGGGTGGTAGTGGTGGACCTGGTGGTGGTGGAGGTGGGTCGAGTGGTGGCGGTGGCAAACCTGGTGGTGGAGGTAGGCCTGGCAGTGGTGGTAAGCCAGGTGGTGGAGGTGGATCGAGCAGCAGCGGAGGGTCTAGTGGTGTAGGTGGGCCTAGTGGTTGCAGTACGCCTGGTAGTGGTGGCAGTACACCTGGTAGTGGTGGCATGCCAGGTGGTGGAGGTGGATCCGGGAGCAGTGGTGGGTCTAGTGGTGGAGGTGGTTCTCCAGGCAGTAGTCATAAGCCTGGTGGTGGAAGTGGGTCTGGTGGTGGCTGTGGATCAGGTGGCGGCAATCAGCCTGGTGGTGGAGGCGGGTCTGGTGGGCCTGGCAGCAGTGGCACACCTTGTGGTGGAGGTGGATCAGGCAGTAGTGGAAGTGGTTCTAGCAGCGGTGACACACCCGGTGGTGGAAGTGGGGGGTCGGGTGGTGGTGGATATGGTGTTAACTATCATGTCTAAAAGTAACATTAATTATTTGAGCAGCATAAATTATGCTAATTAGGTCAATGGATACTTGTTATCTTAATACAAAATAGTAAGCAAGTGTCTACCCTGAATTTCTCCTCAGATAGTAATGACTTTTTTTATTTTGAACTTTGATATTTGGAAGCTACATGACCTAAAACACCCACCCCTATAACATAACTTAATCTTTGAAACATTAAAAAAAATAAAAATTATATTAAGGTATCTCATGGGTATATTGGTGGTGCTCATAACTTTTTCCTTAATATTTCTGTTCTCAATAAACATGGTATTATGTTTTGTTTGAAGAATTCTTTAACATATTTAATAACCTTTATTATCACATCTATTATTTAGAAGGAAAAATGATAGGCAAACAACCTTTATTACCTGGCAGTAGTACAGATCTCTTAATGACATTTTAAAGTTTTTATACAATATTAAGTTTCTTTTTTTATTTGTCTTATTAAATATTACAAAATATGTGTTTTTATTAATGAATATTAAAAAATTAAAAAATTTATTAATAATAAAAATAAATTTCATATATTGATAACATTTTTTAAAATAATCAATAAAATTAATTAGTTTTATTGATAAGTAATTTTGTTAAAAGGGTCTTATATTATAAAATAGAAGAAGTGTATATTATCAAAACAAATATCAGAACATTTTTTCTCAGACTTTTTGTTATATTTTTTATTATTTAGTAAAATTTATTTAAAATTAGAATTTATGATGGATGGTAATATAGTAATGCTCTAGACATCAAATAGCCTTTCAATCTAGCAGCAGAAAAAAAAAACATAATTAATGTTAATGAAATAGAAAGTCTGACAATTTCTAAGAAAATAAAATAAAAAATAAGTTTCAAATCACATAACTATAATCAGTTTCCCAAAAATTTACACTATGGCAATATTAGGTTCTACATCATATATATGTCTTTTGTGAAAAATGTCTAATTCACACTTGTAATGAAAAATAAAATTCAATTAACATCCCATTGAGATTTCTATCATCTTCTATTCTATCCTTATTTTCAAAAACAATAATCTTGGTTTACGGAAATTATTTTTTTGAAATAAATTAATTAATTTTTAACTAATCAAAAGTAAAAAAATAAATATTAGTCAAGATGATAAAAAAATTCAGATAAATTTTAACAAAAATAAATTCTATATATTCATGCATGGTAAAAAAACCATTTTGTCCCATTTTAATGTTTTTTCTTGCAAAAATTGTCCCTGCTTTTCAAAGGCCTAGTATTCCTTTTTTTTTTTCTCAGATATTTTCACACCGTGTCTTTCCTCCCCTTATATTTTAAAAAATATGGGTAATTTCTTATTTGAGAAATTTATTTAGTTTTTGGGTGAGAAATTTATTTCCTCCTCTTATAATATTATTATTATAATTTTTTATATTTTATAAAAAAATTATAAATTTACTATAAAAATTTGTAAAAAAAAAGAGTTTTTTACAATTTTTTTAATAAAATTTTTATGAATTTATAAGAAAATTTTTATAAAATATAAGAAATTCTAATAATGTATTTTTCAATTTCTTTTTAAATTTGTTTGATTATATCTATAACAGTGTATAAAAGAAGTTTTTTATATATATATTTCATGTTTTAATTTTATTTTTAATTATACTTTTAAATAATAAAATAAAAAAATATTTAAGTATTAAAAATCACACTTTAATAACAAAATATTTTACATTTTTCAACAGTCACAATTATTTTTTTCTAAATGTACACGGTCATCTTCCCCACTATTATGTATTCTTATCATATAGATAATTCAATGTGGTACACTATGAAAGCTTTTAAAACAACATAGACTACACTTCTTGATTTCTTTTTATAAAATACCTTTTTATTCTGAAGAAAATTAATAAATATTATGAAAAATGTGTATATCAACCAAATATATTTTAGTTAGTTATAAAAAAAACATAATTTTTAAGAAGTCACTGTTTTAGGACATGGAAACTTTTCTCTTACCAAATTCTCCCCGAATGAAAATTCAAATATGTAATTTTTTCAGTGACTTTTCTCAAAAATTTAATAAGGTAATAATATTTATTTTAAGAAAATCAATAATAAAATTATATTATTTATTTGCTATTTTAATTAAGGCTTGGGTAATTTATAATGGAAAATTTTTTCTTTTACATTCTTTTTTTTCAACTACATTCATATAAAAAAATTCTTAATAAAATGTTATATTATAATAATAAAAATAAAAATAAAATAAATATGAGTTGAATATGTTTTTAGTACCTGAATTATTTGTCAAAATTATATTTTGTTTCTGGGGCAAATTTTGGACCTATTTCATTCTTATAGTTTATAAACATGTGTAAATAACAAATAAAAACATTTTTAAGAAGACAAAAATGATAGGAAATAAAAGAAATAAGAGCGAAAGAAACTTAAGAGACAGTAAAGGAAGAAACTATGAAAAATAAAAATAAAGAGATAAAAATGAATTCTGACACATCATCAAGGATGTTTATACGAGCTTAACATAAGAACGAAATAAGTCAAAAGTTTGCCTTAAAAACGAAATCCAATTTTAACAAATAATTCAAGGACTAAAAACAAATTTAACTCATTAAATATTATAATAATCTAATAATTTGTAGAGTAGTAAATTGAATGTAAAAAAATAATAATAAAATATTATTATTCTTTAGAAAAACTACGATATAGGACACATAAACTTCAACAAAATGTTAAAAAAATTTAAAGATAAATATTTATAGTATTATGATTATCAAATATTTTGTAATTATACTCTATAGAAAGTTAAATAACATTTAGTATGAAATATATTCATTAGTATGTATAATATGTTCTGGTGGTATTAGTAATGTAATTGAAATTTTTTTATAACTCTAACATATATAGTCTAGATCTTATAAAGGACTGAAATACCTTTTTCATACTTTCATTAATTTAAAATTTTTTCTGGCAAAAAAAATAGATGCACACTAGTGCAGCACCTATATCTAATAAATAAAATTATTTAAAGATATTATAGGAGGGAACAACCACAGTTCGCTTAAATTTTTTTAATTTATAAGTTATATTTAAAAGAGTTACAAACAAGCATTTCCTTAATTTTGTTCAATTTAAAAATTATTTGTGCCTTGTAATAGAAGTATCATTTTAAATTTTTGTTTGTTTAACATGAGTATAATATGTTAAAGAAATTAAGAAAAATAGATATTACTTGTAAAACATTATAACTATAATTTATTTAAACTCTTCGGAGAAATTTTTTTTATTACATTTGAGAAACGTAAACACGTATTTAAGTATGTACTCAATTTCATGAAATTAAGGACATAGCCAATCTCATCCACTTTGTCCTAATGTCCTTCATAGTCAGTGACATGGAATACGTGAAACCCAGAAGCGGTTTGATCCCTCTTTCCTGCATCTTCTTCCCATCTTTTCCTCTTTCTTTGACTGAAGAAAGTTAGAAACGCTGATGTAGATGACATGCCGAGGTTGGGGATATCACCCTTCTCTTTCATGAACACGCGTATTCAAGGTGTCACAAAAATATCACATGAAGGAGAAAACTGCCTGTTCTTCATTAATGGTAAGGAAGAAAGTTTAAGACCTAATGTGTCAGATGACACGGAAATGAAACTGATTCTTAGTTAGAAGTCAACTTGAATTTCAATGTACTTAGACATTTGACCTAGTGTTGAACCTGTGTCTGCAATGTAACGCTTGGAATAGCAGGTTTTCATGGCAAAGTTAGAGAAGGCCTGAAAATACGCGAGAAAGAGAAAAAAGTATTAATTATGCGGTTCAGATGTGGTCCAGCTCACTCACTCGCATGCAATTTTTTCATATTTTCTTGCACTATATATAGGCTTTCCTTGATCCTTTCTTTCATCCTTCTCAAGTGTTGTTATGTTTAATAACAAAATGAATCGCAAGCCTTTTATTTTGCTGTGTTTTCTGTCTGCAGTGATTGCCATCGCTGCGGTTGTGGCTGACGAGCCACCTCAAGAAGAGAGAAAAGGTAAGGTTATTGAGAGTGCACTTTACTTTTCGTCAATTAATTGAATTTGTTAAAGATTTTAGTAAAAGTATATAAAAATGACATGCTAATATAGTACTCGATATTTGTGATACCATATAATTCATCAAAATTTAGAAGTGCGTTACTATTTCCAATTCTTAGGTGCATAAAATGCATGTAAAGTTGACGTGTAGTAATTTAAACCTTTGTTGATGAAGTTGCAGGAGGAACTGGAATTCACGAAGAATTTACTGGATGCGATGACGAGCAGGGAAACAGTAAGAATTCCCTTTTCTGTTCCTTTTCTTTTGTTATAGTTAGTTGAAGTATTTGCAAATCATCTTAATGTGTGGAAATAAGTATGATACATGAATCTTAAACGTGGCGGCTATGCAGTTTTGAGCAGTAGGAAATTGGTGTCAAATTATGTTAGCGAAAAATGCAAAGGAAAGGGAGGAAAAGGTGGTGGCGCAGGATCTGGCGGTGGCCAAGGTGGAGGAGGAGGAAGTTCCGGTGGTGGCAGTGGAAGCGGTGGAGATTATGGTGGTGGTGGAGGTAGTAGTGCTGGAGGTGGTGGAAGCCAAGGAGGAGCAGGCAGTCCTAGTGGAGATTACGGTGGTGGTGGGAGTGTGGGACAAGGTGGTGCAGGTGGTGGAAGCCAGGGAGGAGGAGGAGGCAGTGGAAGTGGTGGAGATTACGGTAGTGGTGGGAGTGGGGGACACGGCGGTGAAGGTGGTAGTGCTGGAGGTGGTGGAAGCCAGGGAGGAGGAGGCAGTCCCGGTGGTGGCAGTGGAGGCGGTGGAGATTACGGTGGTGGTGGGAGCGGAGGACAAAGTGGTGGAGGTGGTGGAAGCCAGGGAGGAGGAGGCAGTGGAAGCGGTGGAGACTACGGAGGTGGTGGGAGCGGAGGACAAGGTGGTGGTGGCGGTAGTGCTGGAGGTGGTGGGAGCGGAGGACAAGGAGGTGGTGGCGGTAGTGGTGGAGGTGGTGGAAGCCAGGGAGGAGGAGGCAGTCCCGGTGGTGGCAGTGGAAGCGGAGGACAAGGTGGTGGTGGTGGTAGTGGTGGAGGTGGTGGAAGCCAGGGAGGAGGAGGCAGTCCCGGTGGGGGCAGTGGAAGCGGTGGAGACTACGGAGGTGGTGGGAGCGGAGGACAAGGTGGTGGTGGTGGAGGTGGTGGAAGTCAGGGAGGAGGAGGCAGTCCCGGTGGTGGTGGTGGAAGCGGTGGAGACTACGGAGGTGGTGGGAGCGGAGGACAAGGTGGTGGTGGTGGTAGTGGTGGAGGTGGTGGAAGCCAGGGAGGAGGAGGCAGTCCCGGTGGTGGCAGTGGAAGCGGTGGAGACTACGGAGGTGGTGGGAGCGGAGGACAAGGTGGCGTTGGTGGAAGCCAAGCAGGAGGAGGCAGCCCGAGTGGTGGTAGTGGAAGCAGTGGAGATTACGGTGGTGGTGAGAGCGGAGGACAAGGTGGTGGGGGTGGTAGTGCTGGTGGAAGCCAAGGAGGAGGAAGTGGCGCTGGAGGTAGCCACGGAGGAGAAGGTAGCCAAGGAGGAGGAGGCAGTAGCGGTGGAGGCGGAGATAGTGGAAGCGGTTCAGGTGGTGGCAGTGAAGGAGGAGGTTCTGGTGGTGGTGGTGAAGGTGGTAAAGGAGGTGAGCATGGAAAGGGAGGACACTGTGGAAAAGGAGGAAAAGGTGGCGGAGAAGGAGGAGGAGGATATTAAAATAGTATTAAAGAAGGCTATGCCATGCAGAATAAAGGAAAATGACGTGTTGGTCAATGTGAAACCAAAGTCCAGGGTTAGACAACTACTTAGTTCTTTCTTGAACTTAAACGTAGCTTTCAATGTGATAATGGGTTTCAGTGTCCCTTTTTCTTCTAATATTTTAACTTGATATTCAATCAAAATTCACAATATATATCACTTACATAAACCACTATTATCTCCACCTTCCTACAACATTTCATTTATCTTTCCCAGTTATCCTTTTCCATAATTAAATACTCATTTACTGAGTTTATTTTCAATTAATGAATTTTTCTTTCAAAAATAAATTATATAAGAGATTTAGACGTGGCAATTTTTTACACTTTCAATAAAAAATTCATTCATTTGACAATTTAAACAATTCAAAATATTAATATGTTAATTATATTCTTTTAAAATTTTAATATAAATTATTAATATATATTATTATATTATTAAAATGGATTATAAAGTAAGAATTTTTTATCTTATATAAATGTGAAATAAATAATTTTACATATTATTAATATTAATAGTTAGAATTGTTAAATAAATATATTTTTAAATAAAAGTATCAAGATATTACCACCCAATTATTTATCATGGATGAGTTCTCACTATTATCATTGACCTCATTCCATTTCGAGAAAATGTAGAAGAAAATGAAATTTGAGACAAGTTATAATCAATACTTAAATATAAAAAAATCGTGAATATAAGCATAAATTAATAAAAATGATTCTAGTTTTATTTTTAAACATATAATTAAACAGTGATACACTGGGATTGTGTCAGTTTTTTTCTAATTGTAGCACGTGTTAATGAAATCTCTTCCTTTAAAAACTTTATCCAAATATATCTCTACTAAAACTTTATGATAAAGTCCATAGCTGCTACCTAACATAATTAACAAGCTCTTAAGTATAGTTTTATAATTATGCAGCAATAACACATACTGTGAATCCGGAAATTATGTTTCTAACTTCTAACCTTGGCACCGATAATGTGGAGTGGATGACCAAATGATCACGAATCTTCAACATTTGTTTATGAGTAACCATGTTATGTTTTGATAACATTTTCTGTTAACATAAATAGAAAATAAATATAAAGAGAGAAGAAAGAAAAACCGAAAACGAATTTGAGATAAAAAGGGTGAAAAATATAAATTGTAAAAAAACAGGTGACAACTTGTTAATATTGATTTTGTATAGATTCTTTTGTTTGGTTTTTTTAAACACATCACATCCACTCTTATATAATTGACTTAATATGTTAAGTGATTGTTCTTTAGATTATTTATTAAATAAATATTATCAAAAAAAGATAAATATTTTATATTTACATAAAGTATTTTTCATTTATTATTTATGAGGTATTGAAATATAAACATTTTTTCTTATATGTGTTGTAAGTGTCTATTATCGATAAATGTTTTTTTCTTGTCATTAAGTACATTTATAAGAGAGATTATTTTTTATTTAAAAACTTATACAATATTAGATCATTTGATGTTAATACATCTGGTTTCTTATAAATGTCATAAGATGATGTACATATTATGAAACTCTCTTTCATCATATCCAATCTCAATTTTGTGGTAAGGTCTTTATGACACTTTTATTAGAAAGAAAAGTCATTTGTATCTTTTAGTCATGTAGGAAAGGAGCTTTTTTTAAAAAATATTTTTAGTCAATAGATCGACTATTTTCTTTTACTAGTATTTTCTACCCTTAGTCATTTATCAAGACTTTCAATTTTTAGAACGAGTTCCTTTTTTACATTTTCAAAAATTACTTTGTCAACATTCTACTTCAAACTCTTGTTCTCTTCATGAAGTTTTTTATTCATGTGCCTGAGTTTAAGGATTTGGTTAATTAGAAGTACTAAAAAAAACTTAAAAAATGCTTGACTGATAAAATGAATGTTAGTTAAATTTATTTGATCATCGGAGTCATCAGAAGATGGATCAAATAGTGTATTTGTCGTTAGACAAATGTGAGCCTTTTCTTATTTCTTATCTTTTGACTTAAAGATATTAGGATTTTTCCATACAAACAAGAGACTTTTCTCTTTTGATTTCTTATCATTAATTCATCCAAGTGTTTAATCTTTGCTTAATCGATATAACTTATTGTTCAAATCATAAATTTCTAGAAACTATCTTAAATTAGTGACTTTTTTTCATCTCAACAACCATTCATTAGATGAAAACTTTAGAAGAGATAGAATTGTCTCAACATCTTTCTTACTCAAAATTTAAGTCAATGTCTAATAAAACATCAAATGCATCCTTATTTATACATAAATGTATTGAATGACTACTACATTCCAAATATGTTTGTTCAATACTTAAAAACAACACAAACAATTTAACATGATGACTTTAATTATTTATATTTCACAATAAAATCTATCATCCATATTCAATTGTGTATAATTTATTAAATAAAAAATAATAAAAAATTAATTTCTAAAAAGATTAAAAGATTGAACTAATTTCTCCTACTTAGGAGTTGTTTGCTCTCCAAATAATATTAATGTAAGATATATAATCTTTAATAACATTGAAAAAAATGTTTTTACAACCATAAAAATGTTACTAGCATTAGCATCTTCTCAAATATTAGTTATACCTATATTACTCATGACATTTAGTAACATATTTTTTATTAATATTAACATTTATAAAAAAAATATTAAATTTTTTTAGCAACTTCCTTTTCATAAAAAGGTAACGTTTTAAAAATGTTATTACATATATTTAATAACATTTTCTTATAAAAAAATATTACTAAAATTTTTTAGTGATTTTTTTTATATTTTAAAAAGGCTACTGAAATATTTTAATGACATTTTTTTATAAAAATAACATTATAAATTTTTTTACTAAAATTTAAAAAAATGTTACTAATATAAATGTTTTCAACATTTATTAAATGTTACTAAATATTTTAAAATAAATTAAAATATTCTTTTTTCCAAAATATTACAAAAAAAAACTTTTTATTTAATATACTAAACTTACGTGTATTAATACTTATTTGACTTAAATTAAAGACATAATTCAAAATCTCCATTCAGTCAAATCATGTATCATATTCACCCTAATACGCAACCAAAAATGACATCCCTAATTTAAAAGTTGAATTCTCTAACAATGGGTTATTTCAATCTTGCATTATATACTCTGTATCCGAAATTTAGTCCAATAGAAATAATGTGAATGGAATAGGTTTTCAAAAAGTCCCATACCACTATTTCTTACAACTCAGTTCAGTGGCTAAAGTCCCTAACTTAACTCACTTCAAATTAAGTTAGGGCAATTCATTCAACTCCACTCTCATAGATATAATATTTTAAAACTATAATCTTGATATCGTAACACGTTTTAAGTACATGCAGGGTTAAACAATACTGAAGAAAGAAAGAATTATGATAAACATATTATGAAAATGCTTCATGACTATGCATTCATTCTCACCAAAAACACTTTTTCTGCTATAAGTATGATAATAAAGTTTCGAAATCTCATCACTACATTCTCCACTCTCCAAAACAATTAACTTCCAATACATTCATTTTTAAAAGAATAATGACACACTTATTCATAAAGAATACAAACTATTCATAACTATTTTATTAATACTTTATAATTAATTTATTGTATATTTAATTAAGTAACACACATTTAATACGAGTAAAATATAAAAAAAAATTCAGAAAAATTATTTCTAGAAATGTATTAATTTTAATCTTTTTAAATAAAAATTATGATTAAATATTTTAAAACATATATTAAAATGTGATTAATAAAAAATTTAATAACATGTTTTTAATTTGTTTTTTAATATATTTTTGAAAGTTAATATTATATAATAAATTACTTTATATGTTTATATTATTTATAGTGATATTTATTTATTTATTGTCATAATATTATTTTATATTATTAATAGTAACATTTATTTTAAAACATGTTATTATAATGTAAAATTAATCTATGATAATATTTTTAATTAATGTTATTAAAAAGTGTAAAATGGGGTAATAAAAAAAGTAGAAAGTTTAGGAAAAATGTTTTATAAAATAAATTTTATAGTTAAATGATTAAATAGTTAAAGTTTTAATTTATATCTTTAAATTATAACTTTTTATTGAAAAATATTTATTCTAAAACTGATAAAACAGGATATAACTTATCTTCGTGACTGTAACTTAGCCTTTTTAATAGAGTAGAAGTTAGAAGAAGAGAAAAGAAGATAGAGTTGAATTTTCACCAAATCAAAATTTTCGGATAAAGTTGAATCACCACCAATCGAAATTTTCAGACAAAGTTCAGGACTCCCCAAAACTACAAGTAGAACATTTGAAATATTATTCAACCAAAAATGCAACATGAATATCCATCTCCTTTAATGTTTTGTAGCAATATTTTGTTCGATATTTCAAAGTTATGCAACCAGTTTGCATATTCCCTTAGTCACTTGCCACTTGCCATCTTCTGTAAGACTTGCTTACCTCAGTTACACACTTGTCCCAGTTTAACCCTTTAATGGCTCAGTCCGTGTTGATAAGGATCATTGACTCCATTATCCTCGGAATCAGCCAACCATGTCCAACCCAGAGATAGACCGTAATTTAAGAAATCGAATTTAATGACAACTATCATCTACTTCACCTCTCTTTTATCTTCTTCCATGATCACTATAAATAGCTATGGAGAAACACGGTCTTTGTATCTCACAACAACTCTTAACCTAGTAGCAAAGATGAATACCAAAACCCTTTTCTTCTTTTGCTTCCTCTGCGCATTGCTTCTCATCTCTGCTGTGGCAACTGAACCATCCAAAGATGGTACACAGGGTAAGTATATATATAACTAGTTGCATTTGTTCCTTGCTCATATCGCTAAGAACCACTGTCAATTAATCTGCATGTTGCTTTCTTGTTATTCCTATTCCCATTCAGTAAAGCAATTAAACGTTAATTTTTGAAATATAAGTTATACTCTTTTCTGAGGTAGTGTGGTGGTTACCATGCATGTACAATTGCCTTCTCTATATATATTTTTGGTGATGTATTGATATTTGTATATACTTAATTGCTGTATATAGTTATTTGAGATTTATTAATACATAATATTGAAGCTGTATGTACAAGTTTGACTTATAATAAATCATCCAAACACTGAAATTTCTCCTGAAATACTTAAAATATTATCACATGCATTAGGGTAGTGTAAGCCACCATGCCAGTAAGACATTTGTCTTAGCCAAATGATTTATGTGCAGCAAAAGAATCAGAGACACAAGCAGGATTAGATGACTGGGGAAGAGATGGAGGTGGAGGCTGGGGACACGGAGGAGGAGGACAAGGTGGAGGCTGGGGACACGGAGGAGGAGGATACGGCGGAGGAGGACACGATGGAGGCTGGGGACACGGCGGAGGATGCAGCTGCTGTGGTCGAATGGGCTGCCCATGTTGCTGAATTCGGAAACACAAATATACTGAAGTTAACACATAAAAATAACGTGTGTAGTCGACGTAATAAGTAGTACGTGAAGTAAGAAATAAGAAAATAAGAAATAAAAGCAGGGACTCTATCTCTGCTAGGGTTGTCCTTCAACCATGCATGTATACTCTCCTCGGAGTTAATGTAAATTACCCTCTGTTCCTCAGTTTCCTTTAATTAATAATTGAGAAATTTAGTTAACTCAATATTATAACTTATGAATACTGTATATAATTTTAGAAAATTACACCTTAATAACTTTGAATTTGTTTGTCTATATTAAATATTATAATTGTGTTTTATATAATAAATAATGAGAATTATGTTTTGTATTATTAGTTTCTTATAAGAAAATAATTTTAAAAGTCATTAATAATAAATATTAATTTCATAGTCATTTGTAAAATTTAATGAAGTTAAAAAAATATCAACTTGTGTGATGATATTAAAAATTTATTCCCTTTTATAGATTAACAGGGAGGGAGACAACATTTGAATATATAATAGAAAAAAGGTATATAAGTTCGCACAGCACTTACTAAATATTACTTTCTTCCTCTTCTTTAAAGCTCCCCCATAAGGCATAATTAAAAATAAATTGGTGTTCTTTTAATTTAGTTTTTTCTTAGTTTAAACCTTTCTTTTGCATCGTCTTGCATTATTTAATCATTTGATTATGACAATAATTTTTACAAATAATGAATCAAACACTTCAATAAAAATCATCAATTATTTAATATAAATGGGTAGTTTACATTATTTTTATATATTTTATATATTAAGTAATATGTTTAGATGAATGTATGATTAAAATGCATCCCCTTACTTTTAGTATTTAATTGTAAAACAAAAAAAAATCAAATATAAATCATACAACAATTAAAATATTTATGTATAATTTATTATATCTCCTCCATTCATGATATGATATAAGGTATTACATGTAGTTTCTCATGTTATCTTATATAATGTAAATTATAAAAAAAAAACTAAAATACACCACTTAAACATTAAAATTTTAATTTTTAAAAGTAAAAAATTCAGCACCTACAAAACCTTTCCTTCAAAGAAAAAGAAAACCATGTAACATTGTAGCATTCTAAACAGACTCTTTTTTAGCAAGCTCGCAACTCACCCCACATAGGCAGTTCGTCCCCATTTGACAAGAAATAGAATAAAATAAAAACTAAAAATATAATTTTAAAATGTAAATTTTCACATATATTAAAAATCTAGCTATAATTTGTGAAATAAAAAAATATCTATCTAAAATAGTAATATAATTTGTATCTTAAACAACTGAAAAAATATTTTTCTATGACTTGTTTACTTAATCTATACTTTTATTCTGAAAAGTATTTAAAATACTTAAATTTCATATATATATATATATATATATATATATATATATTAAAGTTTTATTTTTTCGTAAGCTACACATCTTGTTTGTTGTCATTACATATACTTTTTATATTAACTTGTAAAAAATTTCCGTGCAGGCCCACAGGACTCAAATATAAACCCAATCAGCCCGTGGGTTAAACGAATATGGCTACAAAGCTTGCAATTCACATAAGCTCAAAATTGCTGGCTTTGGGGGTAGCTCACTAGCCCAAATCCAAATACTCATATAGTGACAAATTTTCTAATTTTTTATTTAATTTTTGTGGTCGTAAGTTCGTAACTCTAATTTCAACAATATTTAATAATTTTCTCATAATATTTATACAGATATAGTATACATAATTTATTGAATAAATCTCCATCTTACCTTTATATATTTTCTGAAGTTTGTATTAATCGCTACAAAAGGTTAAAAATAGTGTTAAATAACTGGATGTTAATCAGGCAAATCCGACACTAAATATTGGATATAGAAGTTTTGTTAGGACTTTAATATTTTTTGTTATATTCAACTCACAAATCTATGAATTATTATTTTATTATAATATTTAATTTTTTTATCATTATAATATAATATTTTATTATAAAAAACAGTTATAAAGTAAATGTGTTTGAAAAAGAATGTGAAATAATATTTTTTTCGTTTATTTATTCTACTTAAATTATTAAAACTGAGTATTTACGTAATTTTCTTATTAAACACTTATTTCAAATATTTTAAACTTGAGTAACCTCCATTGATTCATACGGAGTCATGTCCAGAAATGAATCAAACCTGAGTCCCTGCAACTGATTTATCCATTATTTATTATGATGTTTAGATTAAACTACAGTGGTCCAACCCAGATAACCAAAATAGTTGATTCTCTTTGCTGCATTATCACTGTTAGAGAATATTTCTAAAGCAAAAGAAAGTAACCAATGAAGGAACAAATCAAAAAGAAAAAAGACAAAAGAACCACTGAAGAACTAAGCATGATCATGGATGACAGAGTACTAGAATCTTGTTATGAATGTATCTTTTTTCTGATAGAGATAATAGCTGACTATATAAGAGAAATTCTGCTCAAAGTTAAACAATAATAACTTCACATTAATAGAATCATGATTAAGATATCTTCATTTTATTTTTATCTAGGTATTTTTATAATGTCATACTCATGTACCCAAAAAAATTTCATTTATTTGCGTATTGGAATATGCAAATGGACTAATTTTATCTGATAAGAATAAGATACAGTGAAGAATATGGGTGGCTAAACCCTACCATTAATAAAGCTTGGAAATGGAAAGATGGGCCACACAAAGCAAGATGCAGATTTCCCAATGGAATGACCCCATTTGCCTCCTATTTATATTATCACAAACTACAGTGTTCATTTCTTCTAAATTTCTAATTTTAATTCCTTGATTTTCTCATGTTCACACGTTTTCTGGTTCATCGTCCATGATATCTGGCACTTACCTATTGGATAACACCATTTTCAATCTGTACTATCAATTATTATTCTGATAGACATAATCTCGATGCTTCTCTCACTACTCACCAGAATAAAATAAAAAGTAGAATCTCTACTTTCTCTATAAATTGACAGCTGCTATTATTTTCCTATTTTACTTTCTTATTAATATTAATTAATATGTTTTACTTTTCTTAAATGCAGTTAATTTTATTTTACCTCTTACTTTAACTTTCTTCTAATTGTTTTTTATTATTCACTGTTTATAATGTGACTACCACATGTCACTTCTAAATAATTACGATTTAAATGTGTAGCGTGTTATTGTTAAATTATAATAAAATGTTTTTGAAATTAAAAAATTTATAGGAATCAACGTAAAAATAATATATATAGTTATTTACATTCTCAGAATGTAAAAACATATTTAATCTTTCTTTTCTTTCTTCTTTTTTTTTTACTTTTATGCTTCCATTTGTTTTCCCTTAGGAGAAAAGTAATGGTTTGACTAGAAACATTAACCAGTGAGACTCTTTTAGTTAATTTTAGTAGAATGAATAATGAATATGGTGGTAAGTGTTTCGTTATTATATAAACTTTTCTTACCTAACTTTCTCTTCAAATGGAACCCCGAGAAGGCTCCACACAACATCTGAAAACATCTTCACTTGGTAACAAGATCTCATTCATTCTCATACCAAAAATTCTGAGCCACGAATTCTCCACAGACATAGCTAGTTAGTTTCCCTTAACATGGCAAGGTACCATGATCAGTACTACTACTTGTGGGAGTATTTCTCTTTCCCTCTCCACCTTGTGTTCTTCGTGTTCATCCTTTTCTTCGTGCTAGCATTCTCCTGGTACATAAACTACGAGTCCTTGTTCGAGGACTTGGTTGTGCAGGTCAAGATCTTCCTGGCCTTGGTTCCACTGTTGTTGCTGCTGGTCGTTCACTGCCTCTCAAGTGGAGCATCGTTCCCAATACCGTTGCCAGAAGAGAGAGAATCGCTTCACAGAGCTGGAGGGTCTCCATGGGGAGTGGCACTGTTGCTTCTCTTTGTGCTGTTCATGATGGCTTACCAATCTTCCTTCCACCAACGTTGGTTTCCCTTGGCTACTAGATGAGGTGATGCTGTGTGTGAGTGTGAGCGAGTGAACCTTTCTTCATTTCTGAAATGAGACAACTAAACTAGCTAGTTACAGTTAAGTAGCTTCACGTCTCAAATATCTTCTGATTTTTCATGTAACACAGAGAATAAGTGCAGTAGTGAACAATTACTTTTTCCTTTGGAGTGGTAGTATCCACTGTCCAGTGATTATTATAACTAATAGAGCAAATTTTGAACTTTGAGAGAAATGAAGCAACCTCATGTAATAGTCGTATATGTAGATTAAATGGGCTATTCCTATGATGATTTATTTTAGTATTAGATGTATTATTACTATTTATCTCCAACTTTAGTAGGTTTTTTCTTCTTTTTTCTTTTCTTGTTGTGGATTAATGGTCACGAAGGAGAGTACATGACTCTTTCACAAGAGTATGATGATCTCCAAGAAATGAAGATATGGAAAAATCTAGAAAGTGATGGATAAGTGGGTGACCTTGTGTAAAGAAGAAAAATAAAGAATTGACCCACTTTTGTAATTGATTTATAATATCTCATGTTTTACTTTAAATGGGTGTTTGTTCAGCCAACACATGATCCATGGGACAATGTTGTAACCATTCTGGAAACGCTTTCCATAAAAATTGGGATTTTTTTTCTCATATTTATTTTCATTCGAGTAGTTTTCATTAATTGAAAGAATGAACTTATCCACATTTTTGTATCCAATGAATATGTGGTATATATTCTTATGTTTTAGTAACATTTATTAAATGATTTATGAATATTTTTTGTGCATACTTCCCTTATAACAAGACTGCATTAAACAACTCATCCAAATTATTTTCTTCTTTTTCCATGTTTCAAACACTTTATAAAGGTTAGAATGCATGGCTTTAATAAAGGGCGAATAAGGTCGCTGTTTATAAACATCGATAAAGTTAGCATTCGTACAAGATGAATATGTACTTGATACTCGTGATAGAAGTGCTTTATCATCAAACAATTTTTTTACACCTAAACTAAGTTCTGACTTTAAAAATAAAAGTAGTGTTAATCAAATGTGAATATTATAAGTTCTATGCTTATATTATTGTTAATCCTCACATAAAAATGGTTAAATTTGTCTCTATTTCAATATATGAAAAAAAAAATCGTATAGCTTTAGAATAGAAATGAAAAATAATTTATATACATTTTTCTTTTCTTAATTTACTAACACATTTTTTTAAATAAACATCGCATTTCAATGCAAACAATACAAATGCGGATTAATTTAAAACAAATATCCAACTAAATAAATAGTTTGTTACAATTGACTACCAAAATTTCAGTACTTTGTAAAAATAGGTTAAATTTGATATTTTTCGATCATATATTTGAATCTAAAAATTTTCAACAGGACACGATGACGGTTTTATTTTATTTCATGCCTCTTTTTTCAATTTGAATAATCCAAAGTTTAAATACATTTAAAATGCTTGATTACAACAATTGATGATCAAAATAACCCAATAAATTTAAAATTTTCCAATATATCATGTTTGCATATATTTTGTCATATAATACCGGTTACTAATTTTCAGTAAGTAATTGTTTTTATACTATCTTAAAAAGTTAATGGATTGTATCTACACTTCGACGTGTTTAAAGAGTTTCATTGATAAATAATTTATGACTTTTTTTTAAGGATACATGAGCTTTGAGGTTTGTCACTATTTTAATGGATCTTAGAACTTAGCCGACCAAAAAATTTATGCGCCAAAAAAAAATATTTATTGTTTACAAACAATTCAATTTTTTAAGAGAATATTCATCTTTTTTTCCTAAAATGGTGACAACCGGCCTTCTCCTTTCCGGGTCTGAAAAAAACAAGGCAAATTTTTCCTGCACTTCCAAAGTTTCTTTATGCACCTCCAAAATTTAAAAAATACCAAAATTACTATTGTAATATTGAATTTTAGTTTTTGGATTAACTTCGAGATTATAGAATCTGAAAGGTAAAATTATATTCTTATTTTAGAATTTAGAAATAATTTTTTGACTTTTTGGATTGTAGAATTTGGAAGACAATTTTTTTTATCAGGTTTCCGGATTATATAATTCAATAATCATATTTAAACAACAAATTTTTTCTTCTGGATTACATAATTCGGAAGTTATTTCTGGATTTGAAAATGATTTTTGAAATGCACAATCTAAAAGTCATTTTTGAATCTAGAAATTACTTTTAGATTGTACAATCCAAAATTTTTTACCGGATTACACAATCTAAAAAGAAACCAACTTGAAAAAATGAGGATGTAGAGATAATTTTATAATTTTGGGGGTGCAGTAAGAAAAGATGAAGATGCAGTAAGAATCACCCAAGAACAAGATGGACTAAAGAAATCAGGCCCAATATGAAAATTGGGTTTGGGCCCGAAAAGTAGATAGCTTAGTATTTTATTTGAGGGCAAAAATGCAGAGGGGAAAGTTTTGCGAAGGTGGTGTGGTGAGAGACGTTGAGAGCGAACATGGGAAGCAGAATGGGAAGAAGGGTAGTGCAGTTCGCAAACCTACCCATAAAGCTTTTGATGCCGAAAACCTTCACCAACATCCAAGAAATTGCGCTGAAGACCATTCCTTCTGCCTCCAAGATCGAGATCAAGCGCGTCCTCGAATCCCTCTACGGTTTCGAGGTGGAGAAGGTTCAGACGCTGAACATGGAGGGTAAGAAGAAGAAACGGGGCGGGTTGTTAATCGCCAAACCCGATTACAAGAAGGCCTATGTCACTCTCAAGAACCCGCTCTCCATTTCGCCCGATATCTACCCGATCCGAATAATCGAGGAGGATAAGAAGCGGGTCAACAAGCAAACCAAGTCCAGCGTCGTCGAGGAAGAGACCCACGCCAGGACTCACTGGCTCGATGACCGGAAGGAGGCCCAACAGCCCTTCAGGGCCCAACAGCATCGACATTTGGACCGCCGCGAGAGTGCCGCTCATGCTAAGTTCCCCTGGTCCAGCATGAGCTCTGGTAGAAGTTCTACTAGATAGTTGTTGTTGTTGTTTTCTAGGTGTTGGTCGTGGCTGTGAACTTATGTGGTCTGTTTAAGTGTAACAGAAATTGTGTGAGGATTATGCGAATAAATTTTTTATTTAAACTCGGTTGATTTAGTTTAAGTAGAATGACATTTGTCTCATTCATCTATGTTCTTATTCCTTTGCCACTGTGTCAGCCATTTGCACTGGATTTTTGGTGAGTGTAATATGCCCTATCAATATCTGTCTATTCATTCTAACTCTTTCTAATTCCTCAGTTGCAGTTGCTGTGTTTTCTCCATTTTCAACTGATTATTAATTTTGATTAAGTTGATATATAGTTTATTTGTTTTAGGAATGTTGTTATCTCTGAAGGCTGAATGAAAGCTAGACAGATTTGATTTCGGTTGTCGACATTTTTTTGAATAATCTCGTTGTATTGTTTGTCCAGAGTTCCAAATCCACGCCTAAATACATATTAAATACGTATAGCATGTTTAATCTGTAGCTTCAGAACATGGGTTCTTGATACAAACCTTTGGTAAATATCGATTCTTTTCATCATTAAATGCATTGCGTGATACCCTCTTTTCTATCCTTCCAACATCACGCCTTATCTGTGCAATTTGTCTAAAGTTTCATAGAGTGATTGAAATGGAGTAAACAAGATTTACTTATTAAAAATTGTAAAATCATCCAGAATAACTTGTTAAACCCGTAAAATCAAGATAACCGTACGAAACAACTTTGAACATTTAAACTAAAGGATGAATTCATTAAACCGAGTGTGGCATAGATGACATATTACATGTATTGAAGTTTTCGGATTATGATTTTTATTGGCTTATTTCATATGTCTTCTAATTTATATTCCGCTTCCTTTCAGAGGAATGATATAACTGAAATTGAAACGATTGGTTGTAGTGAATCGGTAAGATACATCATCATAAAATTGTGCAAGGTGCTTCTTCATGTTCCTTGTTCTGACAATGTTAGTGCATACATGCATTAAGCGTATATATATAATCAACATATCTATTTTATTTGGCAGATACGCTGCAAATACTCTGGGGAAGGTCATATTAACTCAAGTGTCATAAATTTGTTTGATTTGATAGGGAAGTATGCCTGGGATGTAAAAGTAGTTCTAGTACTTGCTGCTTTTGCTGAAGAAAGCTCTCGGAAATGCACCTCCTGCTAGAGATTTTATTGGTGAGCTAAGGGCAACAAATGAATGAACTGGACTGTCGCGGTTGATTGCTGAAGTGTAGAACCAACAACCAAGTTGGGGTATCTTGAGGGAAAACATTGATCCAGTAAGTTTTCCATGCTTTCCTTTATCATTTTTTCAGATAGGATTGTTTTCTCTCATCAATTGTAATGTTTATGAAGTTGTTGCTGATGTAATGTGGGGAATGTTTTAGCTGGCTTGAACTGGCGGACACCCCATTGCATTTTTGTAGGTTAGAGTTAGTCTTTTAAAAAAAAAAAATTTGGCCTCCCATAATCTTCTTGTTACAGAGTACATGTTTGGCCTGAGTCATTTTTGCTGACACAGGTCTTAGTTTATGCTATATATCAATTTCTTCTCCTTTGCATCTAGAAAACCTAACAGTCTATGCTCATTATTCTCATCTCTAACAATATTAAAGTATTTCTCACCAAAGTAACTCCCTGTACATATTGGGATATACCTAATGAGAACAATTCTCATTTTATTAACATAAGAATATATATATAGCTATAGTTTTAGATTTGTTAAAATATTTCTAAAGGTGCGACTCGTGAATATATTCTTTCTAGCCTAAGCAATCTTCTAATATTAATCCTCTGTTATCTACAGTTAGGTGTGTCTGAGCCCAAAAATAAGATAGTTCTGTTGTTGATCTCAAAACCAAAACTAAACAACCCAGTGGATATATTCTTACTGGCCAGCAAACATGTGATCATCCTCTGAATGAGAGGCTGAGGAAGAGTTATAAGATTGTGTGGATTCCCCATCCATCTTTTGATTCATGGATTGAAGCTGATGAAAGTAGTTTTAATTTTGTCAGATTATTTGCCTTGGCATGCTGCTCGGAAACCAAGTTTACTTAGCTCGGGTGCTCAAGTACACAAGGGAACGATGGAACTACAAGGATGAGCTCATCATGGTGGCTCTAGATTCAAAAGGGAAGGTCTCAAATTACAATGCTCTTGATATGATCAACATTTGGGTAGCCAAAGCTTATCCTTTTTCAGCTTCAAAAGAGAAAGAGCTGTGGGCAGACCAGAATTTGACAGTGCAACTTTTGCTGGATTACATTAATTCTCTCCTTGCTTATTGGGTAAGAGTCCAATTCATAGCATATTTTCATGCAGATTCTGACAGTTTAATCTCACGTAACATTACTAGATTTTACATTGTACTATGCGTTCGGGTTGAGCAAGGCAAAAGTATTTACCTTTATGGGAGTGAAAACTTTATTTGAATCCAACAATTCAATAATAAGATAACTAAGCTCAAACGAGAAGGTCTGCAGCTGGAAACGATCGGTGTTGGTTAGTCAATTAGGTGAACATGTTAAGCAAATAATGGCAAGAAGTGGTGACACGAGTCTCAGTGATCCACTTTCCTTCACAAACGTGAAATGTTTTTGTCTTCGGTTGGGGAGTATGAGAAGGTCTAAACTCAGACTAGGGATGACACAAGTTATCATGCACTAACAGAGTTGTCAGATTTGCTCGAAAGGGATGATAGAGAGGAAGGTTGGGCCGTGATTGGAAGTGTGGGTTCGAAATTATTAGGCTTTAAGGGATGCAGGTAATGGAATTATTATGGAACTGTTCTGAGTGGAGAGAAAATATAACCAAGTTTTTTATTATGGGGTGCTCCAAGAAACTTCCTAGAAACTGATTTTGTTGCAGGGAGTTGCACTCACCCTTTGTTAAAGACTGAGTCGAGGAACTGGAATTTGTCTAGTTTGCAAGCGTCCCATTGAAGAATTTACACGTGCTCCGGACCCATATCTCCCCACATTTGAAAACGTAGTGCTCTGCTTGCGAAAGTCTCCTTCCTCCTACAAAGTTTTTTTACACTGCTTTCTTGAATAAGTTTTATTTTGGTTGGGCTTGGAGCCAACTGCTCTGATCCTTCCGCCATCTCCCTCACAGCACCTTCAATCGGTGTCTTGTAACGATGAGAGAACAGCCATGTGTGTGGCTTCTTCCTCTCTCTTTCAGAAACTGCTTAATTTCATTCAGCTGCTTGACTCTCTTCTCGCAGCTCTTGGACGCCGCGCTCCAACCCTTCAACTTGAGATTCCTGTGCGGTTCATGTTGAGACCATTCGAGTTTCCACAATCGAATGGTCTAATACCAAGTGGTCCAATAAAAAAAAATTATAGAGCGACCAACTCTAATTATATCAATATCAAATATTTTGGCCATAATCAATGAGATTTAGAACTGGTTACAATTAGCAATAGCTGAATAACAGAAAAGATAACAGGGCAACACCATTAATGCCACATAAGCTGTTCGTTAAGGTTAAGGCCCACAATTCTCTCTCCTTATTCTGATCAAGTGTGATACTTATCCTCTGTCTCCTAACGTATACCTTAAGCTTAGGGTCTTATCACATACCAAAAGTCGTTTTATCCTACATTTCTCCTGATTATATCATACACTGATACTGTTCCTGCAATCGTGCTGCTTCTTATTTTGCGTTGACAATAAATTTTGTACAGGGATCTAACAATACATTTGTTTTCACAAATATCTCTGGTCAGCCTGTTATATATCGTCCAACATGCATCTACATTCTATCTATCATTGGATTTTAAACATGTTAATCTGTATCTCTGTTTTATTTTGCTTAATACTCATACAGAATTTTCCTAGCTATCATAATCAGGGATTATTTGATCTTCATTGTTTTTTTAGCTGTAGGGAATGAGGAGATAAATTATTTGAAGTTGATAGTTTAATGATACAACCTTTCCTTATTATGGTTTTGTGGCTCATATTTTAGTAGAAATATAGAATGAAATTACGTTTTATTTCAAAACTAACTTGACATGTTAATTTTGTAGCACGATCTGACTGTTTACCAGAGTCAATTCTCTTTGAGGGATGCATGGTTTTCTTTTCTTTAGACATTCCATAGTTTTGTCTGCTACATTAACTGATTAACTTGGCAATGAGATTTTATTTTAATTCCATGATACTATCCTATTCATCTGATATCTGTCAATCATTAAAAATGATTAATTTTCTGGTTTAGACCGCTATTTCACACTTTTAAACACTGACTACTTAGCAATTGGTGGAGGAGGTCATTTTGCTCTTTATTTGGATGGTGATCTGTAAGAACTCTGTACTCGTTGTACAAGCTTTTTCAAATCTGTGTGAGCTAGCCTGCTTTCTTGTTTGTTTTTTTATTTTTAACCCCTTCCTTCTTGAAGATTAAATGGTTCAAGTTCTGTCTCAGAAACTTATGGGAATCCATGCTTGGCTAATTCTCAAGACTTTGAAGTAAAGGTGCACACAAAGTTTCTCCTCCTCCCTCTCATTGCACACACCCCTCCCCTACAACCTTTGTTTTATGCCTACATTTTTTTTTCTGGACAATCCATTATGAACCTTTCAGAGGGGTCCATTTTTGGGCTCGTCAATTTTGGTATCCACTACATTCCCAGATGTAGCTTCATAAACACCAAGCGCGGCACCACCATAAGGGTCAATATTTTTGGACCATGTTGCATTCCATTCCACAGCATTTGCAGTACTGCATGCCACACAAGTGAATCATATTGTTCTTTCCTTTGCAAAAACTAACCTTAAGTAACAATAGGAGTGGACAAAAAACTAAATTGAACTAAAACTATCAATAACCAAACCAAATTAAACTGAAAAGAAACAAATTGTTTGAAAATGAACAAAGCTTAAACAAAATTTTAAAATTGAATTGTTTTATTAATATTGGGATGTCAATGGATATTAATATTGCACTTTGTTGAAGTTAAAACATTTATCGGATATTAATATTTGTTAGATAAATGAGCAACAAATTGGGATGTCAATGGAAAACACGGATGAACAGTGATATGTTTTGATGCAATAGCAAGGAAGACAATATAGAGAAAGGATATTTTCTTTTCAAAAACAGTAAAAAGTGATTTAGTTTAACTCAAAGTACAAATATTTCAAAAAAATTCAGAGAACTAAATAATAGTTTGAAACTATTTCGTAGTTCTATTTAGTTTGAACGAACTAGTTTTCCATTTTTTAATAGGTTGGTTAAATACAGTATGTTTTGACCTCCAATAACAGTAATACACTAGTGCCCAAAAGTTCTTTGGTTCTTACTTTTAGCTGTGTGAGACATTATTGGTCGAATTACTTGGTGGACTCTAAGGTGAGGTATGAAGAGCTCTAGGGGTCTACTAAGAGAAGGGTGTGTCCAAATTAGGAGGAGGGATCACGAAGGATGGAGTTTGGTGTCCACCTCTCTTGTTTTTCGGTCTTGGAATATAGGTATCACGAACAACCCTTGTTGAGGTATGGGAAGGATATTTTTATGTTAAACACGTTTGCAAAATGTATTATCTTTTTAAGTATTAAGATAAACTTAAATAATTTCTTATTAGTTTTATATTGGCTAAAGGCTTCTTTTCGAGGTATGCTACTAGAAGATGCATAATGAAAATTTTAAGAAAATTAAGTATCTTGTTTCCCATCTTTATAAAAGATATGAATTTTCTCGAAGACTCATTTCTCATTCTATTTTAGTACATTGTCTATTTCCTTAGGATGATCTATAAAGAATAAGCATTTTGTTTTTCAAAATTAATGAATTGTTTTTGTTTTTATTATTTCAAAATTTGTATTCGAGCTTTTAAGATTTTGTTCGAGATTTTTGTTTATTTTAAATAATTCTTGATTTGGAGTTATTAGATCCTTTGTAAAATTGGACTTGATTTTCATAATGTTAGAGCTCTTTTGTCAACATTTTTAAATCATTTTTAGTAGTTAATAAATGTAGAAAAATATTATATAGAAGCTCGTATGATAAAATGAAGGTCAATAAAGTCTACTTTTTCATTTTGACTCATTAAAAAGTAGTTCAACCATGTTTACTATAAGACAGTTGTGATTTTTTTTTTCTCTTCATTTTCAGAATCACTTAAGTTCAGGTCTTCTTATATTAACAAGAAATTCTTCTTGGTATTCTTTTAGCTTTCATTGTTTTTGTTTTGTTTAAAACATTTTTATATGAAATGTTCAAATTTCTTATATCATAGTAGACTATCTGACTTACATTCTTTTTATCTTTAAGATCTTTATTTAGCTATATCCTCTTTTAAATTCTTTTCTTTTTATTTTCAGATCTTGTGAAGTTTTCTTAGTATAAAAGAGAATATGTACTAGTTCTTCACTAATAAAACTTTCCAAATATTTGAATGTACGTAGAGTTGTTATCTATCATCTTCGTTATCTTGGTAAGTTTTGGAGGATCTTATTAATATGTTTATAATTTTCATATAACCTTTTCATATTAAAACTCAGTTTATGGTTTGGAATATGTTAAACGCGCTTTATATATTTTCATTGACTTCCAAATTAGGATAACATGTTATTGTAAGAATGTCTCACATCTCTTTAATTCTTTTAACGTGTGTACCTTATTATATTTTAACTTTGAATTTAACATATATCTATGCTATTGATATTTTGTCTACTTCTTTCTTGAAAACAATATCTTCTCACTATATATCTACAAGAATATAACTCTCATTCTCTAAACATCAAGTATATATTGATATGATAAGATTTTAATAATGTAATTATCTTTTATTTTCAATATTCAAACTTTAACCTTTTGAACAAATGAAGTTTATTTAAAGTTTGTCATTCGTTATCCATAATTTGTTGGATCATTTCCTTAAGTTTTGTCAAAAATCAACTTCAATAAGTTAACTTTAATACCATAATTCTAAAAAGAAAGTTGAATAAAGTTTAGGATTTATGAAACAAAATAATAACAAAAACAAGGAAAAAAATATAAAATGTTTAATTTTAAGTATGAATAGCATGTTTCCTTCTATATGTTAATACACAAATAAAAATTTTCTAAATTAGACGTGGATAAGTTTTGAATATAATTTATTATTTTAGGATTGATTCATAAGATATTTTATCAATAAAAGCATGTTACAATTATGAGTGAAACTCTTTAACATATTATCAATGAAATTTTGATATTTTGATATCAAACTACCTTATAGACTATGATATCTTATGTATATATCTTTATTATGTTTGATAAACTAACTATATTATAAAACTTTGTCTAATTTATTATGATCAAACAACATGCAAGAACCTACTAAACATAGATTTCAGATTTCAGAGTGACCAATCTCTTTTAAATCTACAATTCTTTTTAACAAAAACAATTTCAATAAAAAATAGTCTCAACTTTACCCGAACATAAAAATAATAAGAAAAATTAAATATAAGATTTGTCACATAAAAATATCAAATTTTTTTACGATCTTAAGTTGTTATATTTTCTTTCAAATAGAATTTAATTCACTAGTATGGTTAAGAATCCATTATGTTTTAATTAATTTAATTTATATAATAAAAATAAGTACGAAATAATTTAAAAATCTTGTGACCAAGTTTCTAAGTAGTACTAAATATCTAACTATAAATAATAATAATAATAATAATTAATCATCCAATTATTACATGACAGTTAACGTGTTGACCCATATTAAAAAAATAAAATTAATATTGCGAATTTCATAAAAATATTAAATAATTTTTAATATTTTATTTATTTATTTACTTTTATTATATTCTTAATATATGGAGTATTTTTTATTTAAATTTTTTAATGAATCTTATAGATATTTGATAGTTATTATGATATATTAATTTAAATTTTAAGTATTTTAATTTTAACAGTCGATTACTTTTATTATTTATGATTGTTCTCGTATTATCGTATAAGTGTTAGAGTCACCCTCCATGTGTTATTAATTATATGTTATATATTATGTGCATTATATTTAATTTGTAATAAATTATAAATGATATTTTTCAACATGTAATAATATACTGTATATAATATATAAATAGATATAATATTGTTATGTATAATCTCATATATAATATAACTATTACATTCTTTTTACACAAAAAATGTGTATTACTTACATAACTACTCGCAGCTCATTAACCCTTTCTCATAAACTGTTATTTTCAACTTTGATGATCGTCTTCCTTTCCAAACAATACAATAAGTTTTACATTATTATTTTATTTTAATATAATAAAAATACAACAATATAATAAAATATTGACACGTGCATATGTTTGAGCTGGTTCTTATAAAGCAACTCATAAAAATGTAGAATTTGGAGTGGTAGATGTTTAATAAACTTAGTAATCTTGTTTGAGGACTACCAGATTCGATCTTATCGCATGTTGCTTGAAGCATGCAATATCAATAATTGAGAAAAATAATGTGTGACTGAAATTTCCACTGCATTAGATACCATTACATTTGAATGATGCCATTGCTATCAGTTTTGATGTGATTGTGCTATCGTTTTAATGCATTAGAACAGTTCTTACCAAACATGCTGTGAATCCATCTCTCAGACTTTCTTTTAACTTTTTAAAACAAAAACTGTTGTGTGATGATAGGTACAATATCTAAAGTTCAACACAAATAATTAATGTGTCTTGGTTCATGAAGTATACTCCAATAATAGTTTATTTGCCAAATACAAGAGATAACCTTCAAATCCGAGACTTTATTATAAATTAATTAGCAGTTCAGTACGTGCTAAGCACGGGTTGTGTAAGTTTAAATATATCTTAATTAATTTTATGTAAGTTAAAATATATATTTCAAGAAGGGCACGTTTGGTGTATTTTAAAATAATCAAAGTTATAACTTATTCATTTGATTATTAACTAATTTTTAATTTTCACTATTATCTATAGTATGATTCAAAGTTTGAATCTTCAAAAACAAAAGTTTCCACTTGATTAATATATATATAAAGAAAAAATTAACAATTGTTACCCAAAGTAGTTTAATATATCAATTTAACTTTAGCATGCAATTATTCAAAATATTTATAAGATGATAGTATACTATGCAAGTGAAAGAGTATTAAGGTATGTGCAGTGTGGATGGAAATTATGATAACCGTGATTTACGAGCCGGTTGGAGGTGACAATTTGAGAATAAATTGGTGATGTATGTTTGAGGTGATAAGGAGAATGATAAGAGATAATTAAAGAATTTTAACTTCTTCTCATTGTGGAAAGGGTGTATTCTTTTTAATTGGTTCAATAATATTTTTATGTATCTATTCCTTTTATTTTATTTTTTTCAGTTATTTAATTACGGTTATACAATTTATTTTTATTTCTTTGATTTTTCAACTTTTTCTTATAGTTTCAATTAAGTTTGATGATGACAATTCTTTAATTTAAAATTAGGATCATCAAAAATTTCAATTTACATGAATATATAAATTATCACTAAGATAGTGATATATGTCTAAAATACTATAGTTCTAATTATAAATTGAATTTTAGTATCTATATCATCAAATTTGAATTCAAGAATGGTAGGTTATAATCATGCATTTTAGATTTAGGAATCTTTATATTTCTACGTTAAAATATAAACAAGAGTTTGTGTTTGTCTATTAAAATCACAACTTAAAATAAATAAAAAAATAAGATTCTTTGAATTCAAATATTCTTGCTATTAAAAGGATCATTATTGACATAAGTTGGTTCACCTATTAATCTCGATCCACTATTCACTTTGAAACATCACCAAAACTATGATTTGAACATTTTTTTAGGAGTGATTTGTATCTTGCATAATTAGCTAATATATATATGGCTCAACCTTTCGATTTTATTCAACTTGACATAAGTCTTATATGTAAGCTACAAAAGCCTCTTTATGGACTCAAACAAACTCCAAGAGTTTGGTCTGAAAGTTTACACCTATCTTTATCTAAAATTGACTTCAATAATGCAAAAATGAACTCTTCTCTCTTTATCAAAATTCATAAGGATCATATCACCTTTATTCTTGTATATGTGGATGATATAATATTTTTGGTTCCTCTACATTGGCTATCTCTTCTGTAGTTCAACATTTACAAAGTGATTTTCTTGTTAGAGACCTTGGTTTTCCAAGTTACTTCCTTGACATTCAAATAAATTGATAAACTTCCTAATAGAACTCTAATGCTGACTCAAACAAAGTATCTCATTGATCTCTTAAAAAGTGTCAATATGCACCTGACTAAACCTATCAAAACACTAATGGTTAGTAGTTTGAAACTCCAACCTTTGGAAGGACTAACTTATAATGACTTAAATACAGATCCATTGTTGGGACACTATGTCACTGATATAATATGACCATTAATATATACATTTATTATATATGACTTTTTAATTATTCACTATTATATAAAAAATTGGTGATTTATTATTGATCATAACAATAAATTGGTTACTTATGAGTGAATTGCAAGTGACTTTATAATGCATTAATTTGTGTGAGAAATAAAGAAAATAATAATTGACATATCATTTTGAAGGATTATTTGAATTTATATTTTTCTTCAATATCTAAGAACTTGACAAGTGTATCTCAATTTTGTAGAGATAATAATGTGAAACTTGAATTTACTGGAAATAATTGTCATGTCAAATCTAGGAAACTAAGCACACTCTTTTGGAAGGACTTTTAACAAAAGGATTTTATGTTTTTTATAACATTTTTGTAGGAACCTTATGTTACTATAGAAAATTCTAATAGTATTTGTTATTTGTCTAGTGATAAGTGTGATTGGTAGAATATCAAATGCAAAACCAGGACATGCAAACTACAAAATTGTCTATGATGTTATGAATAGATATGGAGTTTATGTTCCTAAAAATTCTACCCTTTGTTAATGCAAATAATTTTGTCTAGGAAAGTTACATAAGAAACCATTTTATTATTCTAATACTATTTATAGCAATCCTTTGCAACTTATACACATATATATGTGGACCTATTTGAATCCCTTCTTCATCTGGAAATAAGTATTACATAGAATTTATTTATATCTTTTCAAAATTCACATAAGTTTATTTGATTTCTTATAAAAGTCAGTTGTAATGTTTCATTCATATTAAAAACATGAATGAATCAACTTAATTTCAGAAGTATACATACTGATGGAGTAAAAGAATACTTTGATTTTTCAAAATAAATATATGATTATGACATCTTGGATAGAATAATTTGTCCATATACACATGAACATAATGAAAGTGCAAAATGAAAAAATAGACATATAGTTGATATGAGATTTTCTCTTTTAGATCACACATCTATACCACTTAAATGTTGTTTATATAATAAATAAACTTGCAACACCTATTTTGCAATTGATTTCACCAAGTGAGAAAAATTTTCTATAAAACCTTAACACACAACAATCTTAAGATGTTTGGATGTGCTTGTTACTTTTACTTAAGACCATACAATAAACATAAATTTGATTTAGGTATGAAAAGTGCATTTACATTGGTTACAAACCTTTCTACAAACGTTATTTGTGTCTATTTTAAAAAAAATCTTTATTTGCAGGTATGTTTTGTTCAGTGAAGACGTATTCCCTTGTGCTACTAATTTCACTTTCTCCACTTCATGCAGAAACAAGTATACTAAAGATGTTCCTTTAGTCATTTCATCTATTCCTATTATTCAACATTTTCTACATCAAATTTTTTTATCACACGAAATATCTTTCCACAAAATTCTCCTACAATAACCATTACCCTACCTCCAACCAATTCTGAAACATAAACTTAGCCAGTGACAATCCTACCATCACAAGACGCTAAAGCTAAAATTCATAAACCAAAAGCATAAAACATTGTCAAACCCACCCCTAAGCCCAATCTTGATCATTTTCATGAACATAGGTCTATCAAAGAAACTATGGTTATTCTCCATTGAAAAAAGGCCATGGAGTAAGGATACAAGCCTTAATGAAGACCTCATTTGGACACTAACTACTGTTTCTGCTAGTAGAAACTTGATAGGATGCTAATGGATTTTTTAAGTGAAAACTAACTCTAATGGGTTCAAAAACATACACAAAACACGACTAAGTGTAAAAGGGTGGTTCCAGGAAAGAGATGATTTTGACTTCTCTGTAATATTCATCCCTATTGTTAAACCTACAACAATCAATATTATTGTATCAAATAAGTGAGACATGAGATAGATTGACATAACTAATGTTTTTCTAGATGGAGACCTTCAAGAATATATATATATATGTATATATATATGGCTCAACCTCAGGCTTTATTTAACCTGACATAAGTCTTGTGTGTAAGCTACAAAAGTCCCTTTATGGACTCAAACAAACTCCAAGAGCTTGGTTTGAAAGATTACACCTATCTTTATATAAAATTAACTTCAATTATGCAAAAATGGACTTTTCTCTCTTTATTAGAATTCATGAGGATCATATCACCTTTATTCTTGTATATATAATGATATAATCATTTGTGGCTCCTTTACATCCTCTCTCTCTTCTACAGTTTAACATTTACAAGGTGAATTTCCTGTTAAAGACATTGGTTTTCCAAGTTACTTCCTTGACATTTAAGTTGATAAACTTCCTAATAAAACTCCAATGATAAGTATCTCATTGATCTCTTAAAAAGTTTCATTATGCACATGACTAAATCTATCAAAACACTAATTATTAGTAGTTTGAAACTCCAACATTTGGAAGGACCCTCATGATGACATAAAATCCATTATTGGGACAATATGTCACTGATATAATATAACTATATTAATATATACATTTTATTATATGGGGTAAATACAGATCAGATCCAATGTTGGGAGAGTGTCACTTATATAATATGATTATATTAATATATACGTGTCTTATATTTGACTTTTTAGTTGTTCACTGTGATGTACAAAATTGGTGACTTATTAATGATCATAACAATAAATTGGTTATTTATGACTGAATTGCAGGTGACTTTATGATTTATTGATTTGTGTAGACAATAAAAAAAATAATAATTGATATATCATTTTGAAGAATTATTTGAATATATAAGTTGTGATGATTTTTGAATTTGTTATTGATTTGTGTAGACAATAAAAAAAATAATAATTGATATATCATTTTGAAGGATTATTTGAATATATAAGTTGTGATGATTTTTGAATTTGTTAGAGCATTGGAGTGGAAGTATTTGTTATAGTTAATAAGAATTGTTTAAAATAATTTATTAACATTAAAATCAAATTATATGACATATAAGTAATTTATAATGTTTTGAAAATTGATGTTTAGACCACTCTACACAAGATATATTTTATCTCCTGTTAATAAACTACTCTCTTGGCCTTATGTATTGTGATAAAAATATGAAATATTTAAAATTTGATCATCATTGAAAGTAAATTGATTATTTAAGATTAAACTTAATTTAATTTTAACAATATAAATTGGAAGCATGTTAGAGTAAAAAATGTAAAAAAGCTAAGAAAGATATATCAAGTAAAAAGATAAAACTATAATAACATAAATAAATAAAACATTATAAATTAAAATCTGAATTCTAAAAATAACTTAAAAATGATTGAAATTAAATTTATAAACAAGATTATTACGATAACACTTACTTGGTCAATTTATTTACTTTTCTCATAACCACTTTTTTCTTTCTTGTTTTTTTCATATTTCTCTTTATAATTCTTTAAAAATTATCAATAATTTAACTTTTTTAACATATATAAAAAATAAGAAAAATATATGAAGTAGAAAAATTTCTACAATAAAAAAAATAGTGATAATACAAAAAATAACTAAAAAATATAAATTAAAACCAAACCTGTGAAATAAGTTAAAAAATATAAAAGAAAACTTATAAACAAGATTATTTTAGTCACACTTACTTTGATATCAAAATAATTAAGAATCAAAAGTTATAATGAATAAACTAGTTAAAAAATTTGTTTGCAAAAATCTCCTTAGACATGTTTTCACCTTTCACAAAAGAGTATTGCTACAATAGCATTTTAACATTCAGTTTGAGAAAATAGTGTCATCAACTCACCAAAATCCCATCCTTGGATTACAAAAACCAAGCCATAACAAATTCAACACTGCCTTTGTTATAGCTTTAATACCTTTGCTCACTTCCATCAAAGTCATATCCTATCCAAACCACATTGATATAACAAAATTACAACATGATTACATAAATTACCCAAAAAATTCGAAAGACACTGCTACACTAACCACTTTCCACGTCGGTTCTGGGGATCATTTCACGTCGGCCCAAAAACCGACGTTGAAAGAGGCGACGTTAAAAGTAATATTTTCAACGTCGGTTCAAATTGAACCGACGTTGAAAATCAAATGACTTTCCACGTCGGTTAAGGAAATAACCGACGTTGTAAGTCTGGCACCATTTATATTGTGTGTTCCATCCTTATACCCCTTGTGTGGCTGCGCTTCACACTCAGCCGCAAATTTTTTCAGCCTCTGCAGTGCCTCGATCTCCCCTCCTACCATAGAAGCATTAGCACCAGACTTCCCATCCTGCAGAATATAGATCATTGATGATAACAGTCAAAACCAATAAGATCATTTATGCTAACACTTGAAACCCATATGCATGAACAACCAATAAACAAACCTGTGGCATTGTGGAAGATGGATTAAGGCCAAGATCCATTAAGGAAGGAATATCACCAATCTCAACGTCTCCGCGAGAAGGCATTCCCTTAAGCTGATCCAAAGCCTCAATTGTCTTCCTAACCTCCAATTTCTGAACCCTATCCCTAAACCCCTCTGTAATTGGAAGGCATATCCTCAAGCTTAAAAGGCAAATCCTCCACATGATACAACGTGCTTCCCCATAAGTACTTCACCTCCACATTCTCATCCTTCATCGCCGCCTCCACCCTCTCCTCCGTTTCGCCTCATCGTACGAAATCTCCGGTGCGCGTACACCGCGTCGGCCCGACAGATCTTCGCCGACTCCACGAGCACGGTCTCGAGCTTCCCACGCGGACCACCGGATCGGAGCCGCGAGCCTGGAGGTTACCGCCGCAGTCGACGACGGACTCGATGAGGAAGGTGGTGCGGTAGAGGCCTGGTCTTGTCGAGCCGGAGGCGGACTTGCCATAGTCGGCGGGGTCGAAGCGATGAGACGGGAGGACGGTGTTGGCGGAGGCGAGACACTCGTTATCGAGAACACGGAGGTCATTGCGGAACCAGACGACAGCTGCGCGACGAGCGTGGCAGCGTTGGAGAGGTCGCGGGGCGATGAGGCCGAGGAGAGAGGGCGTGGAGGGGTGGCGGAGAGGGAGGATTTGAAGGAGGTCTTGGAAGGAGTGGGGGAAGCGGTTGAGAGAGAAAGGTGGGTGAGGGATGAAGCCTGGGTTGGAACCTTGAGCTTGTTGGATTGAGGGGTTGGTGGGATCTTGGGTTGTAGAAAGGGGAAAACGGTGGGGAGAGAGAGGGAGAATGATGTCACTGCAAATGGTGGTTCTGTGGAGAGTGGTGTCTTCTGTCTCTATTCCTCTTTCTCTGTTTCCATTTGGTGAGTTGAATCCATTTTGGAAGAATGAAGATAACCTAAAGGTGCAGCGGCGACACTGTGCGAGCAGGAAGAAAAGGGGGGAACGCGTTTTAAAGGGGAATTCACGTCGGTTATTGAGATAACCGACGTAGAATGTGTTTGAGGCACACATTCCACGTCGGTTATCCCAATAACCGACGTTAATTCCCCTTTAAAATCCCTTCTACGTCGTTTGTAATTTAACCGACATAAATTGGCGACATTAATTTCTAATACTGTAATAGTGAGATATTTTAAATGAATAAAAAATATTAGTCGGTGTAATTTAAAAAATGATAATAAATAAATTCATTGTATATAATATAAGGTTCTGTAATTTGGCTATGGTATAAATGTGTAAGCAGTGGAAAAGTATGTAGTGTTAGTGTACATTAGCATATAGGTTTTTGGATTTACATTGTTCCCTAGTAGGTGAAGGTAGAGAGGTAGGAAGACATAGGGAGAGGGAAAAAGAAAGAAAAGAAGAGAAAGAGAAAGAGAAAGAGAAAGGGAGAGAGAAGGTGAGAATGAATAAATAAATAAATAAAAGTGGTTGGGTTGGGTGATTCATTGAGAGTTAAGCTAAAAGCATTGACTGTTGTTTGTGGGGAAGACAAAGAGAACCACCCCAACGTGTGAAACAAAAATGCCTTCTTTCATGGCCCACCCAAAGGAAATTAAAACACTCTTTGAAAACAACATCAACGGGAAATGCTCGTCATCTTCTTGGGAACAACCTTCTTCTCTCTTTCTCTCACTCTTGCTTATAAACTCACACCATTTTCTTCTTCATCATCATCATCATTATTCTTATTTTTAAGGAACTCATCACCACACAGTCATGAGCATATGAACATCCACATGAACATGAAGAAGAACGAGTTCTTGGATGCCACCAGCCGGAAGAAAAATGCCATTGCAGCTCATGTGGGGTTGCTGGAGATTCATTTTCGACCGTTTGATGATGTTTTTTGTCACCAACATGGCCGAAAGACATGGTTTTGTTGAGGACGAGGGATCTCGTTTCTGGTGGACAATTCACCACTACAAGGTTAGGCGTACATGGGAAAGCCAGGCATTTCTTCACCCTCATCATCAACTTTTTTTTTCCCTTCAATCTTTATCTCTGTTGCAATTAATTCATCATCACTTTTTTCACTCTTCTTTTTTACATTTATCGCTTCAGTAACCCTTAGAAAATAGCTACAAGACAAGACATTTGTAAACCGTTCTAGTAGAACATCAATGGTCATCAAATTGAAACAGTGAAATAAAACTTTGTGGCTGGTTTTCCGTGTCCCTCTTCATTTGCATGTTGTTCTCCCTCTCTCTCTCTCTCTCTCTCTCTCTCTCTTATCTTGGGTATGTCCAAATTATCAGTACTATATAGTATTGATTAAGCATAATGGGTAAGAATGAAGATTGATGAGTTTTTTTTCTTCTTCTATATACATAATCAATTTTTTTTGTTCTGGGTAATGTTCTGGGTGATTTGCAAGCCTATATTTGGGGGAAATCTACATAATTGGGAAGTTGTAAAACATAGATGTTTTTGCTAAAAGCCTAAACTTCGTTTTCATTATTTGTTACCAAATTTTTGCTGCATTAGTTTGTCGGTAACACGGCAAATCATTTGAAACTATTTTTCGTGTTTTGATAATTCAAAATCCCCACCTAACTAAACTTCGCATGTGTTTCAAAGAAAAGACGATTTAACCAATGGGATAGACCACTAGTTGGTGTATGTAGTAATTATAGATGTGCATGTGCTTTGATTATTGAGATTTTAGGCCAATGGTTCTATGAATTTACACCCCCAAAAGCACCAACTAAGAAACATTTAATTAATTAATCTTCCGCTAAAGCTTATCTAAATTTATTCTTATTTGTTTCATTCTAAATTTACATGACTTCTTCTCAATCTAACACCCTTCCTCAATTTGGTCTCTCCAATAACACTTTTTTTTGGTTATTTTAAGCCTTTAAGATTATATTTTAAAATTAGAGAGATCTCTTCCTCCTTACAACAATAGTACCTCGATACTCTTACGTATAGTGGTCAAATTATTACAATTTTATATATATAATCTAACTTTTTGTCTTCACATGTTTTTTTGGATAAAAGGATTGACGGAGATGTAGAAGCCCGAATATAGAAAGAGCTAAAAGTTAGTAATTAGGAGAGTGCAATGCTAATGTTTTGGAATTGTTTTGCTTATTATCTCAAATCATGGAATCACAAGAAAATCAATATTTTACCTTGTAATAAAACTGTATTTTTAATTTCACTAAATATAGTTTCTTTTTAAAAAATACTAGTACATATAATTAGCCTCTTATTTTTCTCAAAACTATTTTGTAGTTGTTGATAATATGAAATGTTAAAATATCTAATATAATCACAACCACTAAATAATATGGCATGCATCCAATCGTATCGTGTCACATAATTATTATCTTATAGTAGCTGACATGACATGCCACTACTAAGTGACTATTTTAGAAAATTTAATTTTATGATAAAAAAAAATTGAAAGACCAAACCCTAAATATAATCATAATTATAAAAACTAGAAAACTTAAATGATTAAGCTAATGCCTAAACTTAGCCAAGTAAATTGCCGTGTGAATTCTTCAATGTAAAATTTACTCCTGTAATTGTTTAGAGAAAAATACTAAATATAACTTTTGAAAAAGGAATTGCTAGTTAATAGGTATATACTCCAAAGCAAGCATTAAAAGATTAAGTTTTGAAATGTTGTTATAGATTTAAGGTCACATTAACAGTGTTTTAGTTAATTGTTTAACCATTTTGTTCGTCAAAAGATTATAATTTCACAAGTATAACTGAAGAAATGCTTAATCGTGCGAGGTGCAATGTAAAACCTGAGGATTTAACATCAGAAACAGAAACTAGAATACTCAATGATTATTACATATCAGTTAAATCTAAAGGATTAAAGTTCATGCTGCTTCATTATAAAAATGGTGGGGTCTGCCTCTTTCATATGTGTTGACATTGAAACTACAACGTTACTGTTACCAAACATGTTTTCTTTTAAATATTTGATCTTCACCTTTCACTTCTACGAAGATGCTTCTTACCATCTTAACAGCCATGGAAAAACAATTACTAACTGCAGAATATTGCTTAGGTGTGTAAAAAGGAATTTAAATATATATCGTAAAAGTTATTTTGAATATAAATTTTAGAATAATAATTATTAAAATTAGTGATTTTTATGCATAATGCTTTTTTTCTACTAAATGATAATGCAAAATATGCTTATATCATGAATAGGTTATAATTCTAATTAAACTGGGAAAGAAAATGACAAAGTAGGTTTGTCTTCATCTTCTCTGTTCATATATACCACCACCATGGTTCATCTCTCAATTTTCCTATCAGAATTTGTTGAATTTATTTTTTAAAGAGTAATAAATGCTGCACTGTACTTTAAATTTGGATGCATATATAAATTTTTGTTCTTGGTAGAAGGTATGGAAGAGGTAATTAATCCTTTTCAGAATTATACGGCATACATTGCGCTCGAGGAAGTTGTTGACTTTCATTTTCTCTATTGTTATTCTTACAATTGTCTCTAGCTACACTTTTTTTTTTCTTTTAAAATCTTTTTTTTTTCAAATTAAATTAGACGATTTATCAACTCAATTTTTTTTTAAAGTGAGAAGCAAATATCAGGTCCATTACATGGATACTTATGAATATAAATAAATACATGTAAAAATATGATTAAGCAAATATCGATTTGATTGATATATAGTTTTTTTTGTTGATAGTGTAAAATATAATTTGAGATAAAAAAAACTATATGTATTTGGCATTTGATCAGTTTCGGAAATTTTTAAATGGTTTCATTTGATAAGATTATTTTAATGGCAATTTACAAATATCTTTTTTTATGACCGATGATAATTATTGAAGAAAATGAATATCAATTAAAAAATTTAAGAAAAAGATTCTTTTGATTATTTTAGAATAAGTGTATTAGTACAATCTAAAATAATAATAAAAACGTATATTTATGAGAAAGTAGAAAAGGTTTAACTTTAATATATTAATATCAGTGCAAAAGTAGTTAAAAAAATAATGTTTGCAGTAAATGGTTCTAAACATAACTATTATAAATCGAAATTTTAGCATACAATATACGATTAAGTAACAAGTAAATAGCAATTGTAGAAATGATTTGGCTTTGATGAATAGAGTAGTATTTTACAGGGTGAATTGAATAGAAGCATGAGAAGTTTAGATACATGGTTGTGATGTAGATGTGATATGGTAGAGTGGGTTTAGGAAAAGTTTTGAGTTTTTGAGGTTTTGGGGATTGGGAACAAGAGACATTGAACGACAGAAATGCCTGGAATTCTGTACGCGATTAAAGCTTGTCAAACTGGGTTTTGTTTAATTTTGACATTGTGTTCCATCCCTTTCACACAGGGATTTAATAATTTTGTCCCTATATGTCTCTCTGACTGTTTGCACGTGTCTGCTTGTTTCTTCATTGCAGAGGTAATTAATTTCACTTCACCCTTCTTTAATCCAAAACCAGGGTTTCTTGGATCCCTTTTTCTTCCAAAACTTTGACTCATTCAAACTCCACCATTCCACAACACTCACTCACCAATAGTCATCAAAATGCACCGGTTTGCCCCAGCTTGGTTCTGTTGTGGGGTCTCTCAAAATTTTCCCAATGCCACCCTCTTCAAATGCTTAACACCCTTCAAAATGAAGAAGCACCAATTCAAAATCCACATGCAACTCACAAGCTTCGCCATCGCTTGCTAATTTCATCAACCATTTGTTGCATAATGTCTTCGAGTGAGTCATAACCTTGCTTCCTTATTCTCATATAGAGCTACATTTACGACTCTGTTGGTCAAGTATCTTAGATGTGAATTGTATTGTGAAGAAGAAACAAGTTTTCTATTGTTGGGTCTATATCACAAGCATTTAATATGAATTCACTTTATCTACTAGTATATTAATTATTAGGATGAAATAAAATGATTAAATTTTGTTGCAAGGTATTAGTGTTGATGAAAAGTCAATATTATGTTATTATAGTTTAGGTGATCGTTTACATTAGTGTTGACTGAGTTTTGGTGTCATTAACGACACTAATTTTCTCCAAGTTACATTACAGTGCCAATGCTGATGTTATTGATATTGCAATGAAAGTAAACAAAATGTTAAGCCCTAATTTAACAATTGACAGTGACCATAGGAGCATGACTTTGTGATACAAAACTAGGATGCATTTCACCTTAAAACAAACATGTTTTGAAAAAAGTAGAATGGATTGGGCTTTTGTCAGGTTGGCTCCCGTTAAGATCATTGCTTCCTACACCTCCATAATTTTTTCATGCAATAATGTAAAATTATAAAAGTACTTCCTAATTTAATAAATTATGTTACGGATTATTTTTTTCCAAACTTTTTTGGATTGGGATGTTTAGAAATATTATTTTTTACTAAGTTGTAGTGTTCTGAAAAAGTCTTTTCATAATAAAATTGAAAAACTTTTATTTTAGAATTTTTTTTTGAAATATATATTTTGAAATAATATTTCAGAATATTTTTTTTGAAATTTTTTCATAACATTCTTTCCAAAATACTAAAAGAGTAAAATAATCATTTTGAGAATTATGGTGCAGCGCGATTGTATGAAAAAGTGTGAAGGTGCAGGAAACAATGACCTTATTGTTGTAATGATGATGCCATTCACTGCAAATCATAAAAAACAGAAGAAAATAACTAAGTAAAATAAGAAGAAATAACGGTTCTGAAAACAGTGCAGTGCCTGCCTGTGTTCTTTAATTATACGGATGTGATTATAATTTTATTCACCATTCATCCCATATTATCTATTATCAGAATAAAAATAGTACATTTTATATAATTTGCAATAATTTTATAATTAAAAAAGAATTATAATATTAATATACATAGAATAAATTATTTACATTTAATAATAATATTATATAATACAAAATATAAATAAAATCTTAATTAAAAGTAAATAAGTACAAGCAGAAATTACTTTCAATGCAAAAAAAAAAAAAAAATAGTCTCCCACAAAAATAAATAATTTATCATTTTAAAATATGATAAACAAATTAATTTAATCTTAAAAAGAATTATTCATAAACTCAATTAATCATATTCAAACATCATAAACAAAATAATTTAATTTCAACAAAACCATATCAATATTACAATCATATTTTATATAATGTATGTTACATTCATAGACACATTAGAATAAAGAATATATGTAGATCAATCCTATTAACTTACTATATTTTTAAATAAATAAAATATTATTAAAAGATATTATATTTTAAATTTAAATTTTAAAAATTTATACTTTTTTAGATAAATACATTCGTTAATATTAATTGTACAACAAATAGAAACAGAAATATGAAACTAAAATTTTTAAAGAAACATGAATTTTGATTTGTTTTCTTATTATATTTTCTGTCTTATGAATGTTTTTTATTGTTATTTTTGTAAATATAAACATTGACGCACATATGTATTATTTTTTTAATTTAAATATATAATAATTACAATTTTAGTCTATTATTATAACAGCTTAAAGTAAAAAAAGTTTACTTGATATTAATATATATAATTATATATAAATTATTCTTATTATATATTTGTAGTAGAAAAAAAACAGACACAACTGTGGTGCCTGTCTTTGCGCTATAGTTATTCATAAATATGTGATTACATAAAATTGTTATTGTTATTTTTGAATAATTTATTTTAATCTTAATTTTAAAATATATTAAAATAAAATATAAATATGTGTATAAAAAATTAATTTTTCATATCGATTATAGATAATAATTATTTATTATTTATTTATTATAGATAATATTATTTAAAACAATAAAATAAATTATATTAATAAAAGTAAAATTTATAACTAATAATTAGTAACTAATAATTATAACTAATTAAATACAATGAAAAACGCTTAGCAGAACCACCAGGAAGAAAAATATTTAAAATTATAAATGTCGATTAATAATTATAGATTATAGATATAATTTTGGAAATAATTATTTGTAAAAAATTAACTTATTGTTTTTGCTTGTATAAACAAGTTGTCTCCATATAAAATAAAACTGTTATCAGAAGAAAAAGATCACACCTATTTCCGTTCTCGTATCAAACTTGGGAGGCCGAGAAAGAGTACGTGTGAGAGAGAATGGATGCCATTGATTCCGTCTTCGATCCACTCAGAGAATTCGCAAAGGACAGCGTGAGGCTCGTCAAGCGTTGCCACAAACCCGATCGCAAAGGTGAAACCCTAATCCCAATTCTGCTTCTTCAATATCTTATAGATTCGAATCTCTGTGCTGTGGATCGTGATTTTCCCGATGCATTCTGTATTTTAGAATTCTCCAAGGTTGCCGTGCGTACCGCAATTGGTTTCGTGGTGATGGGGTTCGTGGGTTTCTTCGTGAAGCTCATTTTCATTCCGATTAACAACATTATCGTCGGATCTGGTTAGGTAAATTATACTACTTCACACAAAAATTGTTTTTTATATGCCTCTTTTCGGCTACTTGGATCTCTCTGTTTACTATCTGCTCAAGTTAGAGATCGCCATTGTATTTTTTGTGTGTGTAGATTTAAAAAAAAAATATTTGAAGGCTTGTTTTTTGATTGGTTGATAAGAAATATCGTTTCTGTTGTTTGCATTATTTTTTTTGTGATTGCGTGTAACTATTTCATATGATGGATTGAAGTGAATATGACTTCTATTCTATTGGATATCTAATGATGTGTGAGCAGTGTGGAATTTTTGTGTGTAAATTCCTGTTGTTGGAAATTTTATAGTAGCTCAGACAGTTTTTGTTCTATTGATTGATTGAGTGGTTTAAATGACGAAGTAAATTATGTTTCTTTTTAATTAAAATTGAAGCTAAATAAATAAATTAGGTGCTCTATTTTGTACATTTTATTGTGTCAAGCAAGCGTAATGAATGGGAATGGGTGAGATCTTGTTTGCCTGAGGTTCTTTATATGCATACGATGACATGAATGGGTGTACGATTATGGCAACAAAGTTAGAATGTTGAACCTTGTTCATATTACTCAAACTCTCTACGTAACCCATCGCTACTCCATCCACTAACCCGACCTTACTGAGTTTTGTTTATATTCACGTTGTACAAATTAAGATAAACTTCTCTTTGTCTTCTGTTTTTGCACTGATCATATAATTGATTAGATTAGGTGGCATGGTAATATAGGACGGTAGATTCCCTGCTCAAGTTTCTTCTTTCTAGAAATCAAAATTCAGAACACAGTATATGTGGCCTATGGTATGAGTATGTTTGTTTTCTTTTATTTGTGCTTCCTGATGGAAGTTCAACGCGAATTCATGGTTTATGGAGTGTTGACGTTGAGCGGGATTGAATGCAACGCACCATATTTCAATGAAATTTATGATCTCGCTATTGGTTTTTAGGGTGCATAACTTTACTTGTTTTCCCCTTATCATAACATAATGCATGCCATTTGTTAATTGGCAGGTGGCTTTCTCACCTTTGAGTCTGTTATGTTCTATGTTGCTCTTGGTTATTTTGAATGGTATTGCTTTTGATGTAAATTGTAGAATTTGTTTGAAGCGCCAGTAAGTAGATGAATTAATTGGCTGCATTGCAATATGGTTTTCCTAAGATAAATTTTACTGTCGTTATTTCAAATGAACATGCATGACAACAAGGGAAATTTTTATCTGAAATATACCACTTTTTTAAAAAAATACAAAAAAATCTCTCCATTTTATTTACCAAACTATAACTTTTTACTGTGGACGAGGAGTGGTAACATGTGAACAATGTAGAATTCTAACCTCTGACCTCCTTCCCAACTTTCCTCAAGTACTTTCCGCAACCTTCACCTCCAACCGTTCGAGCACTACACCAATGCATAAACCTCCTCAACGTCTCCAATAGTAAAACTACCACCTTTTGCCACAACCATCTTGGTCATACTCTCAACCACTTCTCTTGTTCTTTCTTTTAAGCTTCAACCTCTCCTCATCAACAGCCATTCCATGTTGTGAGTTATAATTCACCTTGTCCCTCAAAGTGTTAGTGGCCTCTCCGTAGAAGATGTAGTTGTCATAACACAAGAAACAACCATTAAGTTAGATGCATGCGGAGACAAAAGGGAGGTCGCGTTTGCCGCATAGGAGAAGAACCAAATTTTGACATTGGATAGGAAAGGGTCTACTTTGATAAACAAAATGTATTTAATTGGGTAATTAAAAAAGTAATAATATTGTTTTAGAAAAGATTTGAACAACAAGGTGCTACTATTTCATATTCAAATATCTGAGCGAGGTCAATTACATGTTAATGTGAGCTTCTTAATGCGAGTATTTATCAAATAAACTTTTGTAAAGGGCATTATATGGAATTTCTACTTTCTTTGAAAAGACATTTTTTAGATAGTCTGGTCTTTTTAATAATCTTTATTTGTTTTGTCTTCGAGATGTTGGCTTTGTTATTGTTGAAATTGTCTTGAACAAAGTGTGCAAAATGAATTATATAAACCTTGGTTTTCTCCACAGGGTAAGGGGAACTGCAATCGCCTCAGCACTGAAAAGTTGTCAAGAAAAAGGAGGCAGAGAGAATTCTCCCATGAATAGATAATTAATCTTAGTTCCGTGATATTTCGTTTTTGGTTTTTCCTTATCACTGGATGGAAGCGATGAAAGTTTGTACTTATACTTTGTTAAATATACTTCGACACATTGTTTTGATTTAGGATAAGGAGGAAAAAGGAATGGTGAAACTGTAGTGTTTGTTGAGTAGATGTTTTCTTTCTTTATTGATCAAATCATGAACGGTGTAGTTGGCTATTTATTGGTCGGTCATCTGAATCTGAATCCGTGTTTCCAGTTTTAAAAGAGGAAAATGCTTTCCGGTATCAAAATAATTCTTTAATTTTTTTGACAATATCTCTGTAAGTAATTAAGCGTAATTCACGAATAACTATTTATATTGAAAAAATCCACAAAATTTATTAAATTTAGTATCACGGCGTTCGTAGAACCGAACTAAAAAATTATTGATCTCATTGGTAAAACAAATTTCGTTCTTCGTTTACATCTAAAGTTCTTAATTCAACCTGTTCGAACATGTTCCACACTTTGAAGTTTAGAGTATTTTAGCGGGAGATGCTTAAAGGTTGTTTTAGATTCTTTGAAACCATTCTTTTAATTTTGCACTTCAAATTTGTTAAAGGATTCTCATTTGTTTTACTTAACAATTTTAAATTTAATTTTAAGAATGAAAAAACATTATTTTGTTCGTTGAAACAATAAATTTTATAATGTACAATAATTAAATTAAAATTAAAAATATAAAATTATTAGTTATTCAAAACTTTTTGTAGGGTTTTGTTTATTTATAATTTGCATAATAATGTTGTGATATAATAAATATCACAAATTACATTTTTCATCTTATGTTCAATTGGAGATTGTTAAAATTGAATTCGAAGTTAAAATAAACAGTCTTCAATGCTGAATCTCCACCATTTTTTTTCTTGTTTCTTTAATTTTAAAAAATTCTTGTGGAATTTGTGTTAAAATGATATTTTTATTCATAAGAACTTTCATAATCAATTATATTGAAGTTTCTCTTAGGCTCAACAATATGAATTTTTTTTATCGTAGTATTTTGTAGGTTTTTTCTTCCATTAATATCTTGCTCTGTGCCCTTTTAACATGGTGAAATAACTAAATTGCTTTTAAATTTTTTTAAACTTTATTGTACTCTCACAGAAATTTGGTCTCTTTGAGACATAATCTTGAAAAAAAATTTAATACTCCCTTAAAATACAATTTCATAAACAAATTTAACAGTCTTCTAGAATCTTCTCAAATGAGATTTGTCATTACAGAGTGATTTTTTCAAAACAGTTTAGAAATCATTCTGGAACTGTGTCTGTCTGAAGCAAAAACATTTTAATAACAACATTAAATTAGGAACTCGTTAATATAAGAATTAACTGAGAATTAGACAATCATGGGATCTTAAGGTAGACACTAAATTTCACTAAAAAAAATTTTAGTGACGAGATTTTAACAATAATATTAAATTAAACATATATACAAAAGGAACTGAGTAAGAATTGAAATCTCATACTTTTTTTTGTATGGTGGAGAACAGTTGAGAGTTGAGATTTGAAGTACTGATAAGATCGAACTAGGTATAAAGAGAAAATAGAAAAAAAGTGTGAGAAGTTATTAGAAGATAAAGGAAAGAAGAAAATAAAAAAAAATGAAAAAAGATTTGATTCATTATTCTTAAATAAATTTAAAACTGTTACAGAAAAGCTCATTTTGCAATTATAATTCTCATTATAGTGTATTTCAAAATGATATTTTTCTTATGAGTGTTAAGTTGTTTCTAAAATATTTTAGAAAGTGATATTAAATTTGGCAAAATAATATGGATAATAATCCATTCAAACTTACACACTAATTCTAACAAAACAAATTTATATAAAATTGCATGGCTATCTAACATTTTCTTTTTCATTATTATGCTAAAATTAAAATTTATAAATATGTACATGGTAAGATGATTAATATTTTTAAATATTTTTAATTCCATAAAATAAAAAACATTACTTATTAATTATATTAAAATGAAACCAATAAATGTTTAATTTAATGTATTCATTGTATTCATGAATATTTAAACTAAAAAGTCTAAAATACTTCCTCACTTTAATCATATACATGGAATATTTTTCGACATATACTTAAGAATGTTGAATGAGAAAAGCCAACAATAAATAAATAATCTTTAACAATAAATCATTTTTGTTACTTAATGGATCTTCTCATTCATCAATTACTTTAAAAATTAATCATCTTTTAAAAAGTATGAATATTAAAGAATTTGTAATATTAAAGTCTTAAATAAACTTCTAATAAATTATGTTTTCACTTTAAAAATATTTTATTTTGTCATATTTTCTCTAAATTTTTGTGGAATTTTTTAAAAATTTATGGCTGAGATATAAAATTTAAATTTCTATTGATGATAAATCAGTATGATATAGTAATATTTTTTTATAAGACAAGGATATTATGTTTAATAATTTGTTAGAATTTTTGCATTGCATTGTAATTGGGTAACTTTGATGGCCTTCAGTTTAATTTTATGCCGTTTTTAGGTGTCAATTTGGCAATCCAATCCCAACTGGTGCGTGCTCTGTTTGGCTCGGAAAAACCATAAACAGGCTGTGGCATCGGAACTGAATTTGCGCGCACGTGTTGAACGCGACAATAGTTTTCTCCTTCAAATCAATATATAACATAGATAGACGGTGTGTTACCTTAAACCACAGTTCATTTTTATTTTCATCCTCCTTTTTATCACTCCCTCATCTCTTCCTAGCTTTACCTGATTCCATGGAAGGTTTGGCTTCTCTCAAGACTCCCTTTCAGGCCACCCCATTCCTCTCTTCAAGACCCAAAACCTGGGATCTTCCGACCCAACTCAATTTTTATAAACGAAACTCATTTTCAACATTTTCTGTTCGGGCCCAGGTCAGTTTTTTTTTTTTTTTGCAATTTTTTTTATCTTTTTGCAACATATTGAGGTGTCTCCTTATGGATTAGTCTGGGTCTCGGTCTATTTTTGTTTTGGGAGTTGGGTTCACTAAGAATGCCGAATGTTGTTTATGGGGAACTCTTGTTGATTTGTCATGTGGGTTTTGGCTTATGTGGTGTTTTGGTTAGGTGGAGCCTAATGATGCTATGTGGGTTAGGGAAGTATAGTTTTGGTTCATTTGGGGTGTATGAATGAATGCAGAATCTTATGTTCTGAGGAATTCTTGTTGATGTTCCATGTGAGTTTTTGATATTAGGTGCGTATGTGGGTCAGGGAAGTAGAACTTGGGTTCAATTGGGGTGTATGAATGCTGACTTTTATGTTATAAGTAATTCTTGTTGAATTGTGGTGTTTTGATCAGGTGGAGTCTACTGATGGTTCAGCTGCAGTATCTACATCAGGTGAATCTGTGACAGAGGCTCTCAAAATTAAGGAGTGGGAGGTAGGAATGCTGCAAAATGAGGTTGCGTCTGGCCAGGGCATAAGAATAAGGAGAAGGCCACCGTCTGGTCCCCCTTTGCATTATGTAGGACCCTTTCAATTCAGGTTGCAGAATGAGGGCAATACACCCCGTAACATTTTGGAAGAGATTGTGTGGAACAAGGACACAGAAGTCTCACATGTATTATGATTGATTTGCTTTGTGCTCTATTGTTCTTAATATATGTTATTTTCCAACAAATAGATTGAATGTATTACTGGTGACTACGTGATTTTCAGCTTAAAGAAAGAAAGCCCCTCAGTGTGCTGAAGAAAGCTCTTGAAAATGCACCTCCTGCTAGGGATTTTATTGGTGCTCTAAGGGCAGCAAATGAACGAACTGGACTGCCGGGATTGATTGCTGAAGTGAAGAAGGCATCACCAAGTAGGGGTATCTTGAGAGAAAACTTTGATCCAGTAAGTTTTCCTTACTTTCTTTTATCATTTTTACAGATAGAATTGCTATCTCTCTACAACTGTAATCTTTATGAAGTTGTTACTGATTTCTTCCGGGGAAAGGTTTTAGCTGGATTGAACTTGCTGACACCCCATTGCTTCTTCTTCGTTAGAGTTATTCTGTTCAATTTTTTTTATTTGGCCTCCCTAAAATCTTTTTGTTACAAAATACGTGTTTCATCCGAGTCATGAGTGCAGAGACAGGTCTTGGTTTATGCAACATATCAATTTGTTGTTTGAATCTTAAGCTTTTTGCTTCCCGAATTAATTTTCTATCTACCCCTTTGAGATGCACGCTCATCAAAAGAAATTTCTTGTCAAATCTATCTTAGTCTCTCCGTTTTTGCTTTTACTATTATTGTATTTATGAGGTCAGTGCTATTATAGTTGTTAAATTTCGTCTTCACAAAATAAGGACCTGTTCTGATTTTATTATATCAAGAAGATGTTATGTTTTCTCATTAAGTTGAGTATTTTGATCTTGGTATTTTTGTATCTCTGAATGTATCATGACCCTTCAAGCAACTTATCCAACAGAGTTGTTAGTTTGTATTTTATTCTCTTAATGGTATATACGATTATTTGAGATGTTTCTGTTATAGGTTGAAATTGCTCAGTCTTATGAGAAGGGTGGAGCAGCATGCCTAAGTGTTTTGACTGATGAAAAGTATTTTAAGGTAAACCAACCAACCTGGAATTTGTTATAATGTGTGTACTGCTAGATAATATTTGGTTGCTTGAGTACTAGGTGATGCTGCAACACAATGATAACTCACTAACTTAATAATATTGGTCCAGGGAAGCTTTGAGAATCTTGAATTAATAAGAAAGGCTGGAGTAAAGGTTTGTTTTGTGATTTGTAAAGTCCCTGGTATTGGATATATTCTACCATCTAATGCCTTTTATAGACCATGTTGATGACTCTGGACAAAACATGCAGTGCCCTTTGTTGTGCAAAGAATTCATCGTAGATGCATGGCAACTTTACTATGCTCGAACTAAAGGTGCAGATGCTGTCCTTTTAATTGCTGCTGTTTTGCCTGATCTTGACATCAAATACATGATTAAGATATGCAAGTTACTTGGACTGACTGCACTTGTTGAGGTAAAATTGACACTTCTTTATTTGTTTCCAAAATCTGAATGATATTCTATTTGAACATTAAAAACTTTTTAAGCTTTCTGATATCTTATGTTTAATATGAATGTAGTGCCAAATCTATGCTGAGTTTATCCCATTCTGCGTAAGCTTGGTTCTAAAGTGGCTCGCTTAGAATTTTGGATAGCCTAATGTATAAACAGAGAACTTCTGTACTTGAAAGCACAAAATAAATTATATTAGATTTACGAGTATAGAATCTATAGATTGACTGGGTCCGTGTTGTAACCAGAAATAGACCAACTTAGCTTAAGCCAAAACTTTGGATTGTCATGACTGCTTTGATGATTGCAATACCTGATGAACAAAAGGATTTCTTTCACATTTTATGTTGTTTTGTCAGGTCCATGATGAGAGGGAATTTGATCGTGTTCTTGCAATAGAGGGGATTGAGCTTATTGGCATTAACAACCGTAATCTTGGTATGTATTATCACTTCTTTCTCTCTCCTCCACTTGCTTTTTTTCTTTTTGATGAAATATTATCTGGCTTTTCTCTTGCCTGTACTCAAAATGGAATTTAATTGTAAGTATATTATGCAATTTATCTTTTAATTAGTATTTCATTAAAATCCTTTTGGTGTTTGATCAGCTTGTTTTCCAGTAACTCTCCAATTGGATGAGCGTTGTGTTTCTACTTTTGCATTCATTTTCTGGATAATTTTTCCAGTTTTCTTCATTAATGTTCTTTGTCTTTCTCATCCTTCTACATGGATACATTATCACTTTCTTAAATCCTATCTATACCTTGTTACCACAATCTTTCTAGAACTCAAAAAACTTTACTTTTATCTGTATTTCTGCTATTGCTTCACTTCGCAACATTTTTTGACATAGTTGTACTTTTGGTCTCTTTAGCTTGAACTATGAACATTTTTCGTCCCGCAAGTTTTTTAAGCCAATTAAGTTCCTCTATTCTTTTAAGCAAGTAAATTTGGACCCTCCTTTTTTTCTTATATCTAAAACCTTCAAATTCTTTCTTTTCCTTCTAAATATTTGAGGTTTATGATGGATTCAGGATATAAAATCATTTTACAAATTAGAATTAAAAAATTTAGTGGAAATTTAATAAACTTTAAAGGATTTTGTAGGGTGTGAAATTAGGATTTGAAGAGAGAAACATTTAAGATTATTATTTTGGTGAAATTTAGTGTTTGTGTTCGGTTAGTCTCAGGAGAAGGTTTTAAATAATTTAATTAATTCATATTGCGAAGGTTTCAAGTAGAAATTGAGAAATTAAGGGTTTTAGGTAGAAAACATAAATGGAAGAACTGAACTGGACTGGGAAAAAATTCAAGGAACCAAAATCCAAAGTAAATAAAAATGCTATTAAGTTTTTTTTTTCTTTCTCACGCACACATACATGTTTGAGAATACTAATAATTTTCTACTTTGATTTTATCTTTCTGCGTCAATCTCTGAATATTTATAAACTTGAGGATCTGAGTCATCACCCGTGGCTTTCTTTTGGGGATTGCAGAAACATTTGAGCTGGATATTAGCATCACAAAGAAGCTTCTTGAAGGAGAGCGAGGCAAAATAGTCCGTGAGAGAGACATAATTGTAAGTGGTCTTTCCTTCCCTCTCCTTTGTTTAGAGCTACGCTTTCTGCTCCGGTATAATAGTTACGTTTTGAAGGAGAAAATGTAGCTTTTTATCTCTCATTTTTTGAATTTCAAGATAAAAACTTTTTTTCAATTATACCCTTATGTCTATTTCTATTATGTATTTGAAAATGGTTTAAAGGGAGAAAACTGAAAAGGATATAATAGATGACTTCTTTAAAATTACATTGAAAATAGAAAAATTAAATATTTTCCAGGTGAAAGAACCTTAAAGGACTATTATATATAAACAGAGTATTTAAATAAATATTTTTTTGGTATATCAACATCATACTGATGATCATATGGTTTGCTTAGATGGTTGGAGAATCTGGTCTGTTCAACCCTGAGGACATTGCCTATGTTCAAGAAGCAGGTGTCAGAGCTGTAAGTATTGGCAATTAATTTGTAATCATTAAAAACTTCTAGGAAATTGTAATTCAAATTGAATTTCGTTAACGCATCATTTGTTACTTGTTGATTATATTTAGCAAAATTCTCTACACTTCATTGTAAACCAACATAAACAGATGTTTTACAACTCACCCCAGGTACAGTAATACCCTTATGGTATCAAACTCATTGTTTCACCATTTTTTCACAGATATTGGTTGGAGAATCTATTGTGAAACAAAGTGATCCTGGGAAGGGAATCAGCAATCTCTTTGGCAAAGATATCTCTATTTGAGTTGAAGTGAACACTATTTTGAGATATATGCATTTGAGATGACTGATTATGATAAAGTTCTTGATTTGATGCCTTTATGTATACCAAATCATCAAAATCTATCAACGCCAAGAATGTACCATAAGAAACTTTGAATGTTTAATTATACCTTCCAACTAAATAATATATCATTAAGGCAATAGTTTGGCGACAGTTTTTCTGTGTTCTTAACGTTGCATCGAATCTCAATTCTTCATTTTCTTAACGAATTCCCGTAGTCTTGTACTAAAAGTTGTATTATATAAACGGCAAGAAGTATGTGTGATAACGTCGTTATCTAATGTAGCGTTGAGTTGAGAGCCTATGGATGAATAGATAAGTTTGTTAAGGAAGTAAATCACAGTTCAAAAGAAGACAGTTTACAAAAAAAAACATCGTTTCCTAGATTTAATGGGCCAGTAAGAGCACAACGAAAGATAACCATTTAACACTGAGATATGCAAATCAACTCATTATCTTAAAGAGAAATACTAACACACTCTATTACACAAATTTTCTAACACACTCGATAATAAGTTAAAATTTAGGAGACTCACCAAATAATAAATGGAAGTCGTTAACTTTGAAAGAGATGAGTCCCACACCTTTAGAGAGACCGCATTGACATTTCCTCCTGATAGTAGAAATTGGAAAGTGTGAGTGCTGCTAGCATTTTTCTTATCTTAATAGCATACAGGTAGGATAGTTTGGTAGAAGATCATTGCCAGAGAGTATGAACACTTTTCTTATGAAATTTTAATGAATGCATGGGTTAATGTTTTACTGGATGAACAATTAAGGAGAATTATATCATAAATTTGACGGGAGATTCATGTCAAACCCATTTGATGGTCACACGCTCAATAAGCCTGAAAAAAGAACAAACAGTTTCTCATTGTACTCATCAGAATGATCAAAGATACATAAAATATTGACAGTACTCTTATTTATATTAGTACTAACCACTATTAACAAGTAGCTGATTCATAACCATTAATTTTGTGTAAAAAAATTGGCCAAAAAAATACTTTTGTCCACAGAAAAAGTAGTCTCGGAGGTTTTTCATGATTATATATTCACTTAGTATAATCAAGTTTGAATGAAATGTTCCATAAACATCATAGGAGAAAAAAAACAAAGGTAAAATAAAATTTAGTTAAATCAACTTATCCACCTATGCCACTTTACCAATGGCCATTCTATAAATAAATGGAGTTTCTTTTTAAATTAAATAAGCAAATAATTTCCAGTTGCATGACAGTTGGTCATACTCAAAGGAAATGCAATGTGAAATGAACAAAAGCAGGAATTTAAAGGTGAAAACTTAAAAAGGGCATAGAATCATTCAGACCTCTTTCCTCACAATTGCCAATGCTTCTGCAACATATGTAACTGAATCTTCAGGAATAAACTCAATTCATCTACCCGGGCAGGTGTGCGAATAGGATCAAACATGATAGGATACCTTCTCAATGTTCATTCACATCAGTTCATACAGTATAGTACCTTCTCATTTACTAGATGTATGTCCTGTGTTCAGTCTTGGGCCTAGTTCTATTGTTTGGACCGCTTTTCCGTGTAGTCCCTGTAGTTGCTACTGTGTGAACAGAAAAAAAAATCATAACTGATGTAGTTAATTAATATAGTTTTTAATTACAATTTGGTATAATTTCAATCTTGGAACATTTTGATGTCAATTTGTTTCTGGTCTCGGATACAGAAGTTTACATTTTTTTAAAATGGGGTCCCATTGACAACAAATTGTAATCCAATGGAATAAAACATTCTTTAGTAACAAGTGTATTATTGGCCAAATCAAAAGACAGGATAAATGTAAGAAAATGGAGATATACCAAATATATAAGGTATTTCATTAATTTTTTAATTTACAATACTACTTGAAGTCTTTCGAAATTGGTGTTATTAGATGAACCGTTTGAAATATTTACCCTGTATCTGAAGAACAATATTTCACATTTGATGCCTATCTTCCCACTACTAATTAACTGCGTATTGACCAATCGACTTCTTAGTCTATCATCATCAACGATTCAAATACTTTGGAAAAATAATAAGATCAGAAACATATGAATGTATGTGTGAATGTCACGTGAGAGCTTTTTACATTTTCTCCTGCAGTAGAATAATACAGCGAATTTAATGACAAAGAATCCATATAAAAATGAAATTGTGAAGAACATTGAAAAAGAATGCAGCTCCCATGTTTCAAACTAACATTCCCAACAGGAGGTAGAGGGGGTTAGAGGGGATCAATCCTAACAATCAACAGAAGTAAAATCCGCTGGCCCTGTTAAAATTGAGCTAGTTGCATAAAGTAAGGCAATCACACCAGAAAATCTTAGTTTACAAAATCAAACAACAATAAATATAGCCTTATCCCACTAAGTGAGGGCTTTACAAGTTTATACAAAAGAGTTACAAATTCTGTATGACTTACAAAAAAGCAGACATAACAAAGAATCCAGAAAGAATGGCAAAACACTGATGCGAGCTGTGGATATTGATCCATGCATAGGCCCCAGGATTCATGTCTTCTTCTTACTTCGCTTTCCCAAGGAGAATGATAATTGGATGAAACTAAACTTTTTCCTAGATGCTATGAACTGCTTTTGGTTTTGATTACTCTTCCCATCTTTCTCCGGTATTGTAGGTAGAGTTTGATCCTCCCTCAATGCTCGAAGCATTTGACTCAATGCCACCGTCTTTTCAGAGTGCTCTTGCATATCCTTTGTTGTGGTGTAATCTTCAGGAACTTGCTTTTCGCTAAGCACATCTCTCATCGAAACTGAAGACCTTAAGGCCTGCTTCGGATCATTGCTAGTTGTAATTGATTGCATTACATCTGGTAGAGGAGAATCTTGACAAATTCCAGCTTGAGTGAACATGTTGCTCTTAATAAATGGCTGTCCTTTAAGATCATTCTCAGGAATCCATCTCCGAAGAGCCTCTTCAGCAGCAAGCTGCTTTATATTTGCACTTTCAACACTATTTAATGCCTCAGTCAAGATTTGTTTGCTGCGTAGAACTTCTTCTGTTGCTTCCTCAAACTTTTTCAAAATACCCAGTTTGGAAATACCTATTTTGTCAATTTGGAACTTGAAATCTGTAACCTTCTTCAAGGTTGACTCTTGAGGAATTTGAACTACGGGATTTAGAGGAGAGCACTCCCCTAAGTCAAAGGCCACTTTCTGATGTTCTGGATGAGAAATTTCAGATGATATCTCAGGGCAACATAGAGCCTCGAGTTCAGCAAGAGCAACGGCTTCTGCCGCCATTGCAGCTTCTTCCATCTTTTTAGCTGCAAACCACCTCATCTCAGCAGTCTTAATAGTGAACCCATTCTCTCCAAACTCAGGCAAGGGCCTTAAAACTTCAGAGCTTCTTGTTTCACTCATTCCATTGCACTGTCCAGTATCAAATTCGAAACTCCTCCCAACATTTAGGGGATGATGACAAGTGCAACATGTTCCTACAGTAACTTCAGGTGGATTACACCCTGCTTCTGTTTCTGTAACAACTTGAGTAGAGACAGCCGCAAACTTCGATGCTAGCTTCTCCCGTGTCCTCTCAACAAAAAGCCTTTCCTTCTTCATCTTCTTATTCAGAGCTTCAACAGAAGATTGTATCACTCCAAGATCATTAATAGTTTTACCAAGGCTCATTTTAGCTTGTCTTAACTCCACTGAGAACAGATCAGGTGATGAAGTTGCACATGGACTCGAACTTTGCAATGTATGTTCTTCATTGTTGATACCATTCACACAATTTCTAACAGCAGCTCCAACCTGTTCACACGAATTTTCTCCTCGATTGGCTAAACAATTCAATGCTTCTGATTGTAGCTGAAGCTTTAATTCCTCCAAAATTGCTTTGGTAGCTCCCAGTTCTTCAAGCACATCAAGTGTTTCGAGTTCTTTCACTATCAAATCCTTTTCTAACTTTGCTGCTTCTTCCTCCACTCTCTTTATGTCAAAGTCTTCAGCACTGTTCTGTGAACAACAATCTTCAACGTCAGAGAGTAAATCACCACGAGAATAATTCTAAATCAAGAACTATCCTATGCTAGAACCGAATGCATAACAATTATTTTAGTAAACGACCAATAAAAAATAACACCATAAAACAAAACATAGACCAGCATCAGCAACATTTTCAACATGCACCGGCAAAAACATAAAAACAGATAGCGAAACACATTCCATACTCAAAATTAAAAACTAAACTAGAAACAAAAATATTACACGGGCTTCTCCAAATTTGTAAGGTGTCCAAGGTCCGGTTCCTTCAAAACGGGTCACCGCTTCCTTAACAGACCCGAACGGCGGCGAAGTATCAATTTCAGCTCTCAAACTAAACCTTTTAATTCCCGGATTCTGACCCGACCCGGATCCAACATCAGGCTCCGGTTTCACCCTCGGCGTCGCCGGGAAACCGACAGCGGCGATTTTCGGGGTCTCGGTCATTGGCACAAAGTGCAAAGAAAACGCGGGTTTCAGAGCAGCATCGAAAACTAAAGCCACATAAAGGTTCGAGCTTTGACCTTTTTTGGTTACTCATTTGTGTGATTTATTGTAATACCGAGGATGAAGGAGGAAGGGTGTGTGATGATGGTGTCGCGGGGCCGAGTTACGAACCGGGTCGAAAAGGGGTGGCGGGTCCACACTACTGCGAGAGAAACGGGGAAAGCGAAAGAGAAAAGGGGAGCGGCAGCGGAAAGCGCTTCTAGGGTGCTTTTCGCGGTGGGAGATAGTGTGGGGAGGGGATGCTGACGTGGAACTACGGAGTGGACAATGGTGCGGTTGGTTGGTAGAGGGAAACGTGAACGGCTGTGATTAATTGTGGTGACGTGTGGCCAATGAAGAGGAGCCACGTCATGGGATTTAGGTGAGTGTGAGAGTGTTGTGTCGGTGAGCTTTGCCATGATTTGGAGCGTGATTAGCGGTCAGGGAAAAAAGGGAATTAAATGCTGCTAATCTAATCCCTAAAGTGTAAAACGCGGTTATTTAGGTTTAATTTTCTTTTTATCTATTTTTTATTTGTTATCTTCAATTTCGTTTCAACGAATAGGTATGATATTTAATGTTTCAAAATTAATGCCATTTAATATCTTCATCTAAATTGATCTACTACTTTATCCGTGTCAATATCACTAAAGTTGTTGCCTCTAATTATCAATGGCTTTTTAGTAACAGTTTAAAACTCGCGACACTAATAAAAATCATCATTTTAAATTAATTTGGGCACAAGGGAACAAATTGGATCAACGAGATAAAATTGATTAAAAAATTAAACAAAAACAAATAATAAGACACAAAAGGTAATTAAATTTATTATCCATTTTTATTAAGTTTATAATTAAAGTTTAAATACGAACAAGATAAAATATCAACTTTATTATATGTTTTTAAATATTATAAGACCTTATAAATAGGTTATAAGAACTAACATATAAATTAATAAATTTATTTAAATAGAAGATTTGGTGTAAAATCTTATATAATTTTATTAATGATATCTTGATTTTCGTAAGTAACTACTATTATACATAATTATTTATAAATAAGTGCAATAGTTATATAATCAGATATATATTATGTAAAATTTTAATTACACACAACATACAATTTTGACATTTAGTATAATTCTTTTTTAATTTTATCCTTGGCTTAACAAAATATAGTAATTTCATGAATGTTACGATGGATTTAATATAAAGATGAATGAGATAAAAATATATAAAAGGAAAATAAAAATAAAAATAGGAAAAAACGATTATATATTTGCTATTAGTTTATATATAACGTTCGACTTACTTAAAAATGATTTCAAGTATCAAAATAACATTGAGTAAATCAGATTATTAAATTAAAAATAACATGGCACCTTAGCAAGTTTTGAAAATATACAAAGAAAATTAATTTTCACTTTAGTCTAAACTAAACTGTTAGGTGTCATCTTGTAAACAAACAATATAACATATAGAAATTAATGATGAAATTGAGACATATTTCTAATATAAAATATTATTATTATTATTATTATTATTATTATTATTATTATTATTATTATTATTATTATTATTATATATTAAGGATTTAATTCACGATAGAAGGGAAATAGCACAATATTTATTAAAGCTGTAAAATGGAGTAGAAACCATTATCATAGTATTCCTATTAGTATCTATGAATATAAATTAAAAAAATAAACAAATGAACAAATAAAATTTAACTTGAACAGATAGGCCAATAAAAGCCCAAGTTACTTCTCATCTTTAACCCATTGGATAAACTAAAACTGATAGTCCATTAATTTCTTTATAATTTTGTTTTAATTTATGAATTTTAGTTTATTAAAAAATATTTTTATGAAAAAAAATTATCTAAACATGCCCCCATTTCAAATCACTCACTAATATTAAGGAATCAACACTTTTTTTATAACTTAATATAAAAATATAACTCAAATAGATAAGTGTAACTCAAGTAATTTTTAAATATATATGCTTTTTCTATAAATGATTGCTAAATAATGATATAATATTTTGATTTAGTATAAAATTACAGATTAAGTAAATGTTACGGAGGGAAATATTTTTTAAGTTTCTTAATATGCAAATTATGTTAACATTTAAAAAAATAATTTTTTTATTTGACAATTTATAATTGGGTGTTTATAATAAACTGAATTTTACACTTTAAACATTTTTCTAGTTTTTTTTTGTCACAAGTGAATTGGTCTAAACCCACGAACATATTAAAAATAAGTTTTTTGAAATTTAAACTTTTCTAAATCAATTTTACATATTGTGAATTTTGTGACGGACTTATCCACATTTTGAAAGTTCATATTCAATTATAACTAAAAAATTCTTAGTGTCATATTTTTATTTTAGGTAACCCTAAATAACTTGTTACTTTCTTTTACGCATTACTCTGCATGCAATCAATTCAATAATTAAACTAAAATTGTAGTTATATTAAACTTACACAGTGCTAAATTTAAAATAGAAGAATCTTGTGTTGAATTTTTATTATATTCCAAGTATGAATGAAACCAATATTTTATTAGCGATGAAAGACCATAAAATAAATTTCTTTAATATGATTTGAATTTCAACCTTAGGCCTCTTAAAATACAAGGTAGCCCAAACATTGATGAAAGAGACAAAAACATTTTCATTAGCATGTCCAACTATATGTTTGGAAAAACTTGTTTAGAACAATTCCAGTATTGAAAAATAAGAAGAGAAAATAAAATAATTTTTTATATAACTTGTGTATAGGATATTTTGTACAAAAAATCTTATAATTTTTCAATTTATATATAAGTTGATTTTGAAGAAGTTTGTTCAAACAAATTTTTAATTCAACTTATGACGAAATCATACTGAAAAAAAACTCACATAATATAATTTCGAAAAAAATATTATTATACGGTAGATAATATTTTTAAAGGGACTTGATATTTTTTAAAATATTTAATATTTATTATATTTAATATAATCTTTTAATGAATAATATTTATTCAACTTTTTAATTTTGTTTGTTATTAGAATTAGGGTTATTATTAGTGTTTTTGTGATTACCACTTCTTCATGGTCCCAATTTTCTCTGTAGCTTTTATGAATGTTAACAAAAATTTTAAAAACGCCACATGAAGAGCAAACTAACTTTTTAACTATTCAAAATGAGTAATGTTACATTGATAACTTTTTAACAATCATTTATATTAATATTTTAATTATATTTTATTATTATGTTATTAAATATAATAAGTTGTAATAATTTGATATAAGTTGTATATTTGTATAGCACAACAATCATAAAGAAACAAAAATAAGAATAAAACAAAAATAAAAGAAAACAATCGTATTATAAAAGATTTTACATATATAAAAATATTTTTTTGTACAAAGAGCTTAACAAATTCCCTATCTACACAACTAGCAAAGAAAAAACGTTAAGACAAAGAATTGTTTATAAAATTACAAAGATACAGTAAATGGTTTATTATTAGATATTATCTATAATAGTTATCTTTTGTGTTCTTCAGATAATAATGAATTTAGACTCAGAACATCATATGAACACTTAAATTCTATAAAAGAATTTTAAGATGAAGAGAGGAGAAAGATGAAATAAGATTATGTAGAAAGTGTGGGGCTATAGGCTTTAATGGCTATGGCAATGCCTAATCCCACCATGTTCTGTTACCATGTCTAATTCAGACCATTCTTCCTGATAAATGAGCAAATCAAAGCAACTTTTCGTATCACAATTAATTTGTTTTTTTTTTTCTGCCCCACAAAACACAGAAATGGCAATAACAAAACGAGTGATGTTCAGATATTTAAAGAGGAAAATAAAGAGAAAAGAAAAGAAAAACATGATTAAGAAGTAAATATTCCGCATCTCAACATGACAGCAAGCCCTTCAGTGGACTACTGTCAATTAAGCTTTCAGATTTAGTGATGAACACATCAAATCCTAATACATACATAATTAATGCATCTTGTCGTTTAATATGTTAATACTACTATTTAGCCATTCAATGTATCTGACCCACGGTAGAAGAGGAAATTCCTGCATCAAAATCTTTTTTCCAGCGTAGGACCAGTGCATGGTCCTGCATGCTGTTAATTAATTCACCTAAAGTGATACTGGTAATTTCTGTTTGTAGTAATGGGAAACCTCATAGAATGTATAGCTAGTGAGGTGGTTGATGATGAACACATTTTCATTTGGTGTAGAACAACATTATCTTGAATAGAACAGTCCATTTAAAAGAAGGTGGTATAGTAAAGGAGTTAAAATAATATCAAAACGTGTAGGAAAGAAGCAGTTAACGGTATCAACGTAAAGCTGGAATTCTCCAATGAAGAAGCAAATCAAAGGACCTTTTTTATGACACAGCTCATCCCTTATGTGACATTTCATGGCTAATAAATAATAGTAATATCCTTCACACTGTTATGTACTGTGTGATATGTCTCTATCCAAGATGCCCGAGTAGGTCAACATATTCATGAATTTCTTCCTGCTATTTAATGAGGGTGAATTGTTCAGCATCCAATATCCAACCTTGGGTACAAAACAAAGTTTGGTATGGTGCAAAATGCAGGCCTCTCTCAACTACCCAACACATAGTAGAAACACCTTTAGTTAGATGGATTTTTTTATTCAGAAGATAAACACTAGCAATTAGATAATAGTTCACGTGGCATGCATTGATTAATACTGGTGCCTTCATGTCATTAGATTTTCTTTTTCTCAAAACTAATTGTAACCCTGTGGAGAAATTGTTGTGCAATAATGAATGAGTATTAGATTACTATCATAGATAGCATATATGAGATATGAGAATTAGGTAGACATGAAGTTTGTTTAGGGAAGCAATTACACACACACAGTATGTAGATTATCTACCAATTCCTCCTTTCTGATCCATGGATATCTACATGTTTTCATTCATTTATTACAGTGTTCCTCTCAACCATTTCTGATCAGCAATGATTTATAAAGGAACTACCACTAAATTGCTTCCTCACTCTTTAGTCAATGGTCCAGATTCCCCCATAAATAATTTGGCAGCTACCTCTAATAACCAATTCAATTACCCAGTTTGATTACCAACAATCCATATCAGACATTAAATTTCGCCACAACCAAATTGGTGCGCTCCAAAAAATAACTATCATTAAATTCATTGAACACTCCGGGCCCTCCATGATTAACTCCATGCTTAAATTAATTCCCAATCAAGAAACTCAATTCTTCAGTGATTTGCAAGAACATGCACTCTTTATTGGTATCTATATGTTTTAATGATAAAGTACGGGAAGCCATAAAACAATGCTAAGATGTAGATGGCAAATATAAGAGAGTAGTAGTAGTATACACCCTGCTTGAGGCATTTTATGCATCATAGTTGTTGAGGTAAGAAAACTCATAGACTTGAATCCAAAATGGTGAATGAAGGTGGAGGTGCAAATCATGTCTCAATTGAGAAGTCCTTCAGAATAAAGGAGGATGATAGGTTCTTCTCAAGGCTAATGTCCAAGGAAACCTCCAAGGCTAACTCTTCTTCAAGGGTGTTCTATTATGGAGAAACATCAATTGCAGTTCCTTTCACATGGGAGGCACAGCCTGGCACCCCAAAACACCCTTCTTCTGAGACTTCTTTACCTCCCCTTACACCTCCTCCTTCATATTTCTCCAATTCCAACTCCATTAACAAGAGAAGAAACTCCAAAGCCAACATATTTTCATGCATTTTCCCAAGGTTTATGACAGGCTCAAGAAAGGACCACGGGTCACCAGCATCATCTCGTTCATCCTCCTCCTCCTCCTCATCTTCATGGTCGTTGGTATACCCTTCATACTCATACTCCACCAGGGATACAGCAGATCAAGGAACCCTCTCTTTCTCACGCTCAACTAGTAGTACTGTTCGCACTTTTCTCAAACATAAAGCTTCAAACAGATTCAGAGGCTGCTATTCCTTTCGGAACATAAAGAATGCAGTTGTGAGCCATGGAGCAGCCTAGTTTGTGGAGGTAAACATCGTCACAGATTCATTTTCCACTTTTTTTAGTAGAAAATCTTTGAAAGATGTAGTTGTTTGGTTGTTGATTGTGTGGGTTTCAAATGTGTCGGACATAATAATTATTCCTATCTCATCATTTTGGTTGAGATTGTATATGCTTTAAATTAGAATCCTCTTTTTATATATAATATATACACACACTTGAGTGTAGTTAAATATTCTAATTACTTAATTATACCAAATCTAGATATTCATGTCACCAATTTAATGAGACTTATGACCGAATCAAAATTATTCTTAAATTTTTTCATGTATTTTCAATATTAATTTTGAAAAATTGTAGAGAATTTTATTCTTCCTAAGGAGTGTCTGATATGAGATAAGGTTTTTTCTACTGTTAGGAAATTCTGTTCCTGGAGATTCAAGATTTTTAAAGTTGTTTAAAATGTATTTTTAAGCCATAAAATTTGTATAAGATTTCTAAGAGTGTAAAATAGTAACTTGTATTTTTTTTATTGCTGCACAATATTTTTTAATTCACAAAAATTATATTTCTACCTCTTTATACGAATAGTTTTGTGGAAAAAATAACTATTTTTGAGAAAACATGATTTTTCCAACTAAGCCTTTGTTTTTTATCAGTAGCAACTTATAAAATAATGGAAAATAGTGCGTAAAACCAAAAAGAGCTTAACAAACATCACAGCATTGTGAGGAAAAGTAATCTCTGCTCAAATCTACTTAAATAATACGTGCCAAGAAAATTAATTTTCGCATTAAATTTATTTGTATCTAATTTGCATAAAATATTTTTATAATTTATTTGTGTTGTTTGTTTTTGGTCAAATAAGAACTGGATCTAAACACAAAAGCCCTGAGGCCCAAAGCCCATATATGAACAATCTAAAAATACTCCATTCGTTCGGTAAATAAAAATAATTTTAAGTCTCTCGATCTTCGGTCAAAACTAATTCTAAATTTTTATATTTTAAATTAATAATTTTGTTACTAATAATTTGTATAGTAGACAAATTTCATTTCTCGTCCTAATATTCAAGTTGCATAGAGAGAGAGAGAGAGACAAAGTTCACTAATTATAAAAAAAATATACGAGAATAAAAATTACTCCATATATTTATATTTACGAAAGCTTTTAACTAATTCACGTGCTTTAAAATATAATTGATTTAATGTTTAACATTTACTTTTCAACAATTCATATTTTGGGCTTTTCTTCCTGTACCTACATGATTATTAAGTGCACCTCTATACTAACAACGAAAAGACTAAAGTATCTGTACTAGGTTGTCGCTGTTACAGCCATTGCGTATATTTTTCTTCTATGCACCCACGGTTTTCATTTAGGTTTTTCATGTAAATTTTAGTTTATTCTCTCCTGTGTATACGAGAAGAATATCTAAATTGATGCTGCTAATGCATAATTGACATAATTAATTTGAAACGGGTAAATTAATCAATAATATTAATTATAATTTGGCATTCTTTAATTTAAGGTTTTGTCTACAGATTAAGAATGATATTAATAAATATATTATCTTTTTTCAAACAATTTTATTAAAATGAATTTATATTTTCTTAATAAATATATTATTTCTATTGAAATGTACAGATTTTTAATGAGAGAATGAAGTAAGAATAAAATAATTAATGCCTAATTGAAAAGTGAAGTAAATATACTACTATACATTTTCCCGCACCTCACTTTTCATTTTCTTGCTACGGAAATTTCTGGTCATTTTTCTTTCACTCTATATTTTCCTTTTAATGAATTTAGTAGGGAAAAACACTAGTTTTCTTTAGATAGGTAAATGTTAAGCATTGTTAATAGGAAATTCCAACTTACGATCTGTTTGACTTTCCCATTTCTTAATATCTCTTTTAATCACCAAATCCTTTCCCTTGCTAGAGTCAGATTAATTTGAAATTAATGTCATTTAAGACGATTACTGGTTTCATTTAAAAATAAAATAAAATAATATGTGTTGAAACCATGACTTACCTATGGACTTATGCACATTAAAATGCTTGTTTCTTGTAGTAAATTGGGCAAATTTTGTTTCTTTGCTGTGAAAGTTAAAGTTCAATGTCTTAAATGAGGCACCCAATTATGATAACATACATGGATTAGCTCAAATGGGAAAAAGTTACGGCATAACAAAAATCAAGACAACAGTGTTTTAGAACACAGGGTGCTTCAATGATTCTTAGTGATATGGTCTCTGTCTGAAGTAGGTATAGAGAGACCTCTATGGTCATTCCTATGTAGTATTTATTTCCAGAGCAATGCATTCAATTCAACGCCCTTAATTTTACACCATGTATCAAGAGCAGTTTTCTTCTTCACATAATAACCCATCGATTGATTGATCTAGATACGTATGCTCATGTTTCTTCTACCAAGTCAATTCTTATCCTCTGCAAACAGAATCCATTGGTTTGCAATTTGACCCTAGAAAAGTTCTGAGATATCCTGATCTCAATTCATATTTCATAATTTATAATTGCAGACGAAAAGAGTCATAATAAAAGCTACTAAAAAAGTTTGGTAAAAAACAGACTAAAGGAACATAAATATGAAAATTAAGTTGGCTGGAAAGTTGACATAAAAAAGGATAACGCAGAATCGGAATGGAATAATAATTATAACAAAAATTGTAATAGGAAAATCACGGAGGAACTTGTACATCAAAGGCCTTCAACTTTAACATCAGCACATTGAATCAAAATTAACGAAATAAAACAATGCAGGTACACTTGGTAGCACACGACATAAAAATGACAGCAGAACATATCAAACAACTTATTACGCCTGCATTGATCTCAAATCATAAAAGCCAAAAGACATGGTTCATGAGTATATCCATATATTTATGTGTACTGTAGGTTTCTTCAACAATTCAATTAGTTCACCCTCCTGCAGTTCTTCCTTATTTCTCCACTGGAGCCAGTGAGGGGACTGATGTCTCCCATCTTGATCATAGCAGCTGAGAAATCAGCGAAAAAGTAGGCTACGTTGGTGCTGTAGCTACGCACGATGGAGTCAGTGGAACCACCATTAAAGAGTTGTTGATCAGAATGGATGAGGCCCTTCTTCTGAATGAGGTTCTTGAAGTAGTGATTGTCAAAGAAAGTGGGAGTGGCAAGGTCAATGGGTGCCAAGTTGTTGTCCCCTGATCCTGAGTTTCTTGGGCAAGTAGATTGTCTGATGCGGGCAAAGGAGCTATCTATGTTGGTTTCATTGTAGATACGAGCTCTAAAGGTTGTGCACCTTGCTTGTCCAATTGTATGGCCCCCTAGAATATGAAATGAAATTCAGTACAGGTTATGAAGTACTCAGGGTTACACATTTTAATTTTGAGTTATGTTACAAACAGTTTCTAAAACACTATTTTGAATCCACATCTATTGTCTAGTCTCGTTTTATAGTGTTTAATAAAGTTTAGCATGTGTTAGAATGAGTGTGTGAGAAACAAAGTGTATTAGTAAAATCTTAGTACCAGATAGTGCGACCAAGTCTTTGGTGGAGAGTCCAAGAGAGTTGAATCTGGATATGAGTTGGTTGAGGTTTGAAGTGGGTCGTGGGATGCCATTGTTGGCATCAGATTGGCTTGCTGTCCTGGAGTCTCTTCTTCCAAGTTTCACGTTCCAAGTTGGGCCACCAAGCTGAGATCAAATTCGACAAAATATTCAATTCACTTGTTCTTGCATGTGTTTGTGATGTCCATTCAGAAAATTGAATTATCAATACCTTAAAAATTAATGAAATAGGAGGGAGAGAAAGAGAACAAGAATTTTGAAACATTTTTCGTTGTTTAGATTAGGGTGAACGTGGAAGAAAAAGAAAAGGCAAAGAATGAAAATGACAATTTCTTTTCTCCAAATCAAATAAATGAAACTTCAAGAACACATTTGTCAAGGGGTTAGTGAATAGGTCTTTTTCAAGGATACTTAATTTTATATGTTACATAAAAAATAAGGGATATTTCAAACATTTTTATACCTACTTTTTCTTTTCTGTTCACTTATTTTCCAAAAAGTAATTGCCAAAAGACTCTTTCTATAAGATTATATACATATATGATTGAAGATCAAACTATCATTTTCCATGATTAAACTATGATATGGCATGCATTAAAAGCAATTTCTTACGATGTGAACAGAATCTCTGGCAGAAATGGCAAGGATATCAGCACAGGAGACGACACCCGGGCACAGTTCCTCCACAGCTGACTTGATTTTGTCGATTACTTCAAATCCACGAGCAGAGTTCCTGTTAGGACCTGCGTTCTTCTCTCCGGTGAAGCTTGATGTATCATCAAGTAGAATTGACCCATCACAACCCTGCAGTATTTTTTATTTATTCAATTCAGCAAACATTGCTAGTTTATTTTTTTTACATATATGATTTTTAAAGTAGTAATCAAATAAATCAGTAAATTTATTCTATGCAGTGATTTATAATAGAACAACAATCTAAAACTACTTATAATATGCATACATATATAGGTTACTTTTGTAAATTTCATATGCATCAACAAAGTCAAACAAAGTGAAAATATGATTGGACATAAATTACATTGATCATAACCATTGATATCTGGACTAAGACAGAAAATATACGGGGTTACTTTAGTAGTTAGCTATACGAGTGTTGCATAAAATGTAACTGTAAAAACTAGTATTTAAAAGTTGCTTTTTAGTAAAATCAACCAAACCTACTAACTTAAAAACGAATGTAAAAACAAAATTTTTCAGGAAACAAACTAGAAGGAAATTTTTAGCACGTTAACTTCTAGCAGTAAATAGAATTGCATATAGATTATTTAACTAAGAGATGTTAAAAGATTACATTAACAAAGCAATCGTGGAAGAACAAACGTAGGAGAGAAGCACCCATGCGGGTCTCCTTTGATATGGCTGACTCAACTTCACATTTCACAGTTTCAAAAAGTTTTGGGCAAGAACTGGAGTAGAAGTTTGTATAAAGTGTTGCATTGGCACTTCCAAACACAAGGACCAAAAGGGACAAACCGATCATAAAGCTAGAACAAGACGAAGCCATTTCTGAAACCCTAGAAGAGTAAGTGATATTTAGCTCTATGAGTGTGTTTTGTAAGTGCATATGTCACATCTTTTTATAGCCACTGGCAAGGTTAGTTTGTCAATGTGAGATTAAATCTCAAGGTGCTTTGTCTCTTTGCCGTTACCTAACCTAACACGCAGAAGTTGTCAAAGCACAGAGTGTTTACTTGGCTTGTATTTTGATTAATCAATTCACAAAAACGATGTGAACCTGCTTCGTTTTTCTTTTGATCCAATGACTTGTGCTGCCGGATTTGCCATGATTTGTCAAAGTGTTGGCAAAGTAGTTAGTAAACTTTTTTTAGGGTCCCCAATTGTATCATATGATATAACTCAGGATTTGACGAGTCATATATTATCATGCAATTGATACAACTCCACAGAACTGAACAAGAATACGAATCTCCGACTGCTTTAATCAAAATATTCCAAAATACACCGTTTTATTAATATAAGAAAAACTTGTTTCAAGCTAGAAAAACTTAATGCAATATAATTTATCAGAAGTGTCTGTGTTCTGCAGTTTTTCCACAAAGGTGTGGTCCCTAACTTATCCTTGGAGTGACTATAAATATTATTCTGTGAATCACATTATAGATATATATTATTGCCGAATTTATTATTTTTTTTATCAGCAAAGATGATATATATAAACGAGATACTTAAAATATTTTAACCCTTTTATATATAAAGTTAAATAATTGTATTTATAATTACATAAAGTTCTTCTAGTTATTTTCTCATTACACATTACATTATCCAACGGATACAAATGCAAAACTATATTGTATCGATCGAATTGAGTGTTAAAAGAAAGAAGTTGGGAAAGGCTTGGAGATAAATTGGTGGTATTGGATAACAAGTGTTATATTCTGGTGATCATGTGTTTTGTAAAATTGAGTTTGATTAAAATTAACTTTAAAATTAAGTGATTTATGTTTGATTTCTTTTGTTATGAAAGGAAGTTTTGGATAAGGAAGATTGAAATTTTTTTAAAAAAGTTTTTTTTGTAACTTTTTAATCTTAAATTTTAATATTTTATAAAAAAAATTTATTACAAATGTAACAATTAAAAAGATCAAAGGCTACTAATTTATTAGTTTCTACAAATAAATAATAGAATATACTTTAAAAATATAATAAATTAAATTATTAAATAAAATTTAAATTTTATAATTATAAATAAATAATACTAATAAAATATAAAATAAAAATATTTAGTTTTATTCAACTTATAAATAATACTATATAACAATAAAATACAAACCAATAAAAAATTAAAAAAATTAATACATATACATTTTATAGAATGAGACGAATCAACATCCACTTTGGTCCCATTCTACATTACATTTTTTGGAATATATAAAATGTGAATTTCAGATAAAGAAATAATTAAAAAAGTAAGAATTAAAAGCTTATAAGATTATAAATTTCTTCCTGTTACATGTTCTAATGTAAAATATAATCCAGTTTTTTCTAATAATATACAATCCATATTGAAAAGTAAAAACAACTTTACAGTGGACAATGGGAGCCAAATCCCAGTTATTTTTTAGTGAAATAATATATATAGTAATTATAAAAATAAATTAATTCATATGGACAACAATGAAAAAAATAGTAATTATTTGTTGCTAAACTTGTCTTCCTCAATATAATTCTTGTTTAATGTGAAATTAAACTTGTAAAAAATACTGTTGATATATATATATATATATATATATATAGTAATAATATGTACTATGCATTATATTAATAGATAATCATGCTGTAAGTTTAATAACATCAACACATTACATTAATTGCTTTAACGACGGATTGTTTATAATGTTAACATAATAATATACTCCTAGGTTAATTTTAATTAATTTGATGAAACAATTACTCTATGATTTTTTATATTGGCACCTTATCATAGATTTTGGTTTTAATCCTTAAAATTAATTTATTGTTTAATATATTTAGTTATACTGTTATACAATTTAAAAATTTATCCACATACTCTTTATACAACATTGATATAACGAAATTTGAACTTAAAACTTTATAACTTTTAACCAAAAACTATACATATATTATTTAAGAGTGCTAACCAGAAAACAATTGAACAACATTGTTTAAGAACCGAATCATAGAATTGAACAATCTTTTTAAAAGTAAACTAAACCATTTTTATTAAAAAAACAAACTATAAATTTTAATTTTTTTTATCAACAAAAAGAAATATAATAAAATAGAATACATAAAATATTATTCTAAATATATATAGTGAAGTATGTTAGAATTTTGAATTTTTTTTTATAAAATACTATAGAATCTGCATACTAATCCTCTATAATTATGAATTTTGATTTTGTAACCTTTAGTTGCCCTAAAAAGAGAAAAATGGCTTGAAAGTTGAAAAAAATGCACACTTCAACAAAACTAAAAAGAGAAAACATTTATTTGAATGATTAAGGTATGACTTGGTCTTATTTTGTTCTTTTGTACCCTTTTCATACTACCGTTAGAAATAGTAGACTTCCATGGTCTATGTTCTCTCAAACTGTGCCTCTTCCACATTAAATAACCTTTTGTCCTTTGGAAAATTAGAAGGTTTAGGTTTAGAATCATATATATATATATATATATATATATATATATATATATATATATATATATATATATATTGATTTTGATCATTGTGTTAGGTTATTATTACTTGTGTATTAGAAAGTGAAAGCCGTGCTAAAAAATCTACTTATTTTTTATTATTTGAAGTTTGATGGAATAATTTTTATTTAATTTTAAATATTCATCTCTAAAAATTTGCTACTCATAAATTTGTGATGAGAAAGCAGAACTCTGTCTCTAAATGTGGTCACTAATTAAAATTTTAATTACCCACTAAATATGACAGTGGGTGAAGTCAAACACAGGATTGTTTGGTAAATTGAGACAAACATAAATTATATTAAGATGGAGTATGATTAACGTTATTAATTAATTGTATATTTATATATTGTTAAGATCTTCTCATACTGTTTAACAAATGAACTTGGATTCCCAGAAAGATCCTACGTGAATCAATTACGATCTGAAATGCAGACCCAATTTTTCTTAATTAATATTTTTTTTGGAAAATTATGTTTATTTTATTTTGACCTAATTGTGTGGTGAATATGAAGGATCTGGAGTTTATGATTGGGTTCACATTGTGTTTTGTTTGGATTGTCAAAGTTCAGACAATGATCCCTTGGATAAGGTGGTGGAGAAGAAAGTCGTAAATTAAAATATATGATTACTTATAGATCAATGTTTCTTTTTCTTTCTCTAAGTTGACCATTAATTAGAATAATCTTATAATCTTACTGATTAAGTAGTATATAGATTATGGATTAAAATGATCACTCACTTTATATTTCCTTAACAATAATAACAATTAATTAATCTCACTTACAGCTGGAGATTTACCTCAATATCAATCACTCTACTCAAATTATTCAAATCATTATAGAATATTTGAGTTTGATTTCAGTTTACCAACTCTTTTATTTATTTCTTTGTTTTTTTACTTTTCTTAATGTACCCTACTTTTGACTTTCCTAATTATAATTATTTTATTCCTAAGTATTATACCAATATACTTTACATAAATTCTTATATATATATATATTGTTTAGTAACCTTTAATTAAATAAATCTACTGTTGAATCATATTGATATGGAATTATTTTATATCTTGTTCATATGCATGATGTAATATATCATTTTTAAATAAATAAAATATTTTCTTTTATTTTACTTAATTTTGATTTTCTTACACAAATAATTAGGCAATATTAGAGTTGGTTACATTTGATAAATTTTAATGTAAATTTGTTTATATTCGACTCTAATCCGTAATTTATGTGAATATAAATTTATATTCGATAAATTTTAGCGAAAGTTTGTTTATATTCCATCTACATAATATTTTATCGATACCTAAAATTTAATACTTTTTATTTTTATATTATTAATAAATTTAACTTAATCCAAATTTTAATATTTTTTTATAAATGATTACAAAGTTGAATTTAACTGAAAATTTATTTCTATTATTTTTATTAGTTGAAAGAATTTAATATATTTAATAATTTTTTATTATATAAATAAATATTAAAAGATTTTAATATATTTTTATAAATACGAGTTAACTCATTTATCTTCCATGTCTTTTGGAACCCATATAATTTATAAAAAATTAAAAGACAGTTTATAAATTACATACATATATTTTCCTCTCTTACTTTCAATTACTTTTAATATTAAAAACTTGTTGTTTTTACTCACAGTTTTCATTAAAATTTGGTGACATTATTCCATTCTAAATCACTGATTTAATTTTTTTTTTTTAAATTATGGAAAAACTCACATTTCGCTCAAACTTTCTTAGTTTGTATTGGTAAAATAATTAGAATTGTTATTGTTATTTTGATTCCTTAAATTACATAAATGTATAAAGAAGAAGAACTACATATTGTTTCTTTTAGTTGCATAATGACTATATTTTGATAAACTATAAAGTTAAAATTAAAAAATTATTTCAGATAACTATCAAACTAATTTTTAAATAATTACATCTAATAATATAATTACTAACTAAATCCAAAACGTTATTCATAATATACGCAAGATTTAAAATCGAGTTATCCATTTATATATTATTCTTGTATATAAAAATTTTAGAACTTATTTTTAAGTTTTTATGACAGTTAAAAAGATGTCTTCAAATTTACATTAAATTTTTTAAATATTTAAATTTTAAATGACGAATTTGATATAAAAATCAATAATACAAAAGATAGACTATAAAATATATGAAATAGCGGTAAAAATTATGAGAAATAAAATGGTGATAATATCTTTACTAATGATTTATATAGAATATAAAATTGAATTGAAAATTTAAATTATTTTTATACATCAAAATGGTAATAATTGGCTAAGTTTAAAAACTAAATTATAAAAAAGTAATTGTGATAAAAAAAAATAAAAAAGAAAGCAATACTAATTTGAGAAAGTAAAAAAAAAAATTCATGCCACTTAGATAGACACATAAGCATATATTTTGACTTTTTAAGAAACCTCTTTTTATCAATAGTATTACAAAATTGGGTAACTCTTTTTAAGTTCAGTAACTTTTCAATAATTATGCTATTTCGAAAAACTAAAATGAAAGTGCTACATAGTTTCAAAGACAAATTTAGTCACCCTTATTCTTTTTCATAACACAAAAGAAAAAAAGTATCCTTAATATTACTTTTAAATTATTATAATTTTGAATTTATATTTTTTTTATTTATATTGTAAAATTTAGAAATTTCTTTAGTATAATTTAAAAATTATTTTGTTTTTTAAATAATTTCTAAATTATTGAATCTAAAAACTATTTTTAAAAATAGCTTTCAAATTGTTTAATCTAAAAATTATTTTTATATGTTTTAATATCTATGTTTCAGATTAAAAATACTTTCGAATTACATATATATGTGTTACGAATTAAAAAAAAGTTTTCTAGACTGTATAAACAGTGTATCTAATGAAATTGGTCCTTTTTTATTCATGGGTATTTTGGTATTTTTATATGTATGAAGGTGCACATAGATATCATGGAGGTAGAGAAAGAATGACCATTTAGCCATTTACCCAAAAATAAACTAAGGTGACAAAACATTCTTTTGGACTTATGGTAAACAAGCCCAACAAGAAATGTTGAGTTAGATGGACCAAGCCCTGAACGATCCATTCAGGACTTTCTTATTATTGGTTGAGCTAATGAAGTTAAATTGTAATTGTTTAATTTATTACAAAATCAATGATTAATACTATGATAAAAATATCTACACCAATGTAATAAATTATGAAGTAGCTAAATTTTATTCTTTAGTTTTCTAATCAATGGTTATCACTAACTTTACAAACAGGATTTTGAAAAAAAAATAAAAAATTAAATCATTTTTATACATGTAAATTAAAATAAAATTAAAAAATTGTGTTTTGAATTGTGATCATCTTATTTTAAATTTAAAAAAAAAATACAAAATCATATTTTGAAACACAATTTTTCTGTATAAAGTTGAAACACGACTTGCTCGTTTTTCAAGTATTTTAAAATCTATCCATTTGGTAATTTCTTTAAGAAATTATTCCAATTAATTAAAAAATTGATATAGTTTTAGTTATTAGTTAGTGAGAAGTTAACCATTAATGAAATAAAACATTGCATTACAACCATGTAAAGTGGTAACCTGTAATTAGGCACCAAATTCCAAATGGACCCTTTGTCATACAAAACTCCAAAAAAAGTCATTAACATGTTGTTGAGATATTTATTTATGTCAAACTCATCTACTCAAAAGTTGGTCATCTTTTTCTATAAGTCACAACCTATATAAGCTATGAGTCACTAGCAACTTCAAATAACATAATTGACTAATGAGAAAAAACAACAGTGACAGAAGTTCAACCAAAGTGAACAAAGTCTCAAATTATTGAATTTCGATTTTTGAAAAACATTTAGAGATTATTTGCATCATACCACTTTAAAAATATCAGTGGTAAGTCAATTTTACAACTTGCTAGACGTAGAATTATGAGATTTTAAGTTTTGAAGGATCACAAATATGTTGAGAAAAGTAAAAGTGAAAAAAAAATCTATTTTCTTTTGTTTATTTTCGAGTTGAATCATGAATTTAAATTAAATCTTTAGTATAATTTATGTCGAATCTAAGTTCAAAATAAATAAATAAAATAGAGAGTTGATTTCATAAACTCAATTTACAAAGAAAATTGACGTAAATCTTTTATATTTTTATTAATTAAATTTTCGTGAATTTATTATTATATATAAAAGTAAAAGGTGTATTATTTCTTTGGTGAATAATAATAACACTGATTGAAACACGAGCACTCCAATCCATGCACTGAAAAGTTGAAACAATTATTGTACACAATTTTGGACTATCGAAACTGCTAAATTTGTCACTGCAACCATAAAATAATTACTCCTAAATTATTAGTACTTTGGTTTAAAGCAGATTAGACATTTATATGCCAGATTAACTGTAATAAGAGAAATAAAACAAATAAAGTATAAAAGAAACAAGTAGAAAAGAAAACCAGAAAAAAAAATTATTTAGAAAAGCAAAAATACCTGTTTTTAATTATAAAGTAAAAATAAGTAAAAGTATGTAATAACTGCTTATTTAATTTTATTACTTTTGAAGCATTTTTTTTTCTTGAAGACTACATACTTTCCCACTAAACTTGAGTAATTGCTATGTGGAATATGTCTTCATCAATTGTTGTTGTTTAAGGTTAAGAGTTGTCTTATTTAGTAATATTGAATTAAATAATGGGACTATTTTTGCATAACATGCCCTTCAATTTGACTCTGCATAAAAAAACATGTATCTTTAAGTAGTAAAAACAAGAGAAAAATAGTAGAACATATGAACAGTAGAACATACAAAAAATAAATTAAAAATGTTGTCAAGTACTTCTATAAAAAAAAATTGAACTCATTGCAATGTTCCAATCAAACCACAAAATTTTCAAATAATTTTCTTGCAATGCTGACACCTATAGAGTACTTTTTCCTTTTACACACTGATGGAACTTATCAGTGTAATTCGACCTTTTAGATAGGTTTAAGATATCCTTAAATAAGCTAATCAGCTGAGAAAAACAAACTATTATAGAAGCTATGAAAATTATAGTAATGAATTGTTATTAACAACATTTGAATGAGTGGAATCATCTTTAATGAGTCTAGTTTAACTTGATTAAGTATTAAACAATATAACTTATTTTTAAGGTTTAATTTAATAATTATGATAACTGTTTAAAAGCCTAATTACAATAAGGTATCTTGATTAATTGGATGAAAACTCAATTTCCAAATATTTATCATAACATATTTAACCTAGACATACCACTCTCATCTCCCATCTAAGTACCTCCATCTGACATGTCTAGAGAAAAAAAAAACAAAAGTGTTAAAAGAGAATAATTTTTTTGACATGTCCAGAGAAAAAAACAAAAGAGTTAAAAGAGAATTAAAATTTATAGAAAGGTGTATTTTAGGTGTATCTTAGATGCAGAGAAAGGATACAAATATAATTTTTTCTATTTAATATTTAAAATGATAATATATATAAATCTCATTTAAAAAATGTATATTTATTTAATTTTTTTCCTTTTATCACGTTATAAATCCTATAATTATATGATTTTTTTAATGTTCTAATTCATTTTTCAAATAAATATATTAGCATATATTTTAAATTTTTAATATAACAAAAACGTTTCCAAAATATTTTTCTCCAAAGAACACATTGACAGATTTCTTCAGAATATTTTTTCTCCAAATATAGATGGCAGCATGCAATTGTACGTATATTAAACACTACCTGACAAGAGGGATAAACCTTTACATGTAAACAATTTACTGAATATGGTTCAACCCTGTATAAGAGAAAGCACAAATTATTTGGTATGTCTCATGTTTGAAAGCTCCAATGGCTTCTTTCTACTTCCTCTTGCTTGTTATTGTGAGTGCAACAACAGCTTCTGGTGCAGAGCTATGCACAGACTTTTACTCCTGCACTTGCCCAAACTTGTTATCCATAGTGAAGAATGGAGTGGCCGAAGCCATTCAAAGAGAAGCACGCATGGGGGCTTCCTTACTCCGATTGCATTTTCATGACTGCTTTGTAAACGTAAGTATACAACAAAATATAGTTGTGTGCACTCAGGATTCAGGATAGTGTGTTCAGCATTTTACAATGTTAGTAATTATTTTTAGCTATAAACAATATGTAGATATAGCATGTTATGTTACTCATCTGATATAACATTTTCAAATTGGCTGTACTAACATTGTGACATATTCAGGGTTGTGATGCATCAATACTGTTGGATGATAGCAACTTTGGAGAGAAAACAGCAGCAGCTAACAACCAATCAGTTAGAGGGTTCAATGTGATAAATGATATCAAGGGCAGTGTGGAGAAAGAGTGCCCCGAAGTGGTGTCCTGTGCTGATATTCTTGCTCTGGCAGCTCGAGATTCTGTGGTTTATGTAATGAATATATTTATATTTCTAAGAGTTATCAATTATTATGGCATTTGAACAAATAGTTTTGCAGTTAGGAGGACCTTCTTGGGAAGTGGGGTTGGGAAGAAGAGATTCTACAACAGCAAGCAGCCGCAAAGATGCTAATGATAACATTCCTGCACCTTTCTTCAATCTATCTAATCTCACTAAGAATTTTGCTAATCAAAACCTCTCTGTTACAGACTTGGTGGCTCTTTCAGGTGCTATAACAATTTATTAGATGCCTTGAATCAGTTCAAATAAATGCTTTTTTAACACCTTTAGGTTCCAAATTAATGTTGTTTGATGCTTGGAATAATTAGGTTTATATGTGGAGTTCCTTCCATTAGTAATTTATTTTACAAAACAATGTCTATGCAACTAGAATTTGAAGTTAAAATAAAAATTTGATAACTAGTTAATTTCTTTGAGCTTAAAGAAAGTAATTTTGTGATTCGGCCTTTTCAGATTTTTCGAAAAGTAATACTTTTAACTTTTAAGAGAAATACTACAATACTTTTCACATTCTCATTTTTTTTAAAGAAGCTTATACAATTATTCTAATATTTTTTAACATGTCTATAACTAAAAGCTCATTTTTTTCCTAACAAATCAAACAAAAGGATAAAAAATTTATTGTTTTCATGCAATCTTGTACAAACTCATTGTTTACTCGCCTACTTATTACAGTATCTCTTACTTTTCTTACTATTCAGTTAACTTCTTAAATAATGTAATAAAAAAATTCTTCTATTTCAACATAACATTTTTTTTATTTTATCTCATTTATTTTCACTCCATTCATTCACTATTAAATGTACCATCTTATTAATATTAAATAGCCCATCCTTATTTTGTCTCTACACGTCAAAACGGATTTTAGTACTCTTAGTATTGAATTAATAACATTGCAATCTTTTCCTGGTTATTGCCATAATTGGAATGCACTTTCCAGTGTTAATTAAGAGTATTGCCCCGCCTATTTAATACCTAAAATCATCATTAGTCTGTCTGGGTTTTGCTCCCCCTATTTATTACCAAAAGAATGACCACTCTGATGTTACTAAGTTATGCTAGGAATACGATTTTAGTAAATTTGGTCAATTCTCCTGTGTAATTCTTTCCATCTCCTGCACTGAATTATGTTTTCTCTGTAAGAACACTGTGATACTAGATAAATGTGAGGATCCTAGTTCAAGTTCTGCTTGCCATGTTCAACAAGTGTTACAGCTCAATAACAGCAACTTTCAATACCAGGAGCACATACTATTGGACTGGCTCAATGCAAAAATTTCCGAGGACACATCTACAATGACTCCAACGTTGATCCCTCTTACCGGAAGTTCCTGCAGAGCAAATGTCCAAGAAGTGGAGGTGACGATACATTGGAACCCCTTGACCACGAAACTCCAATCCGTTTCGATAATCTATACTTTCAGAATTTGATGAGTAAAAAAACCCTTCTTCATTCTGATCAGGAGCTGTTCAATGGCAGTTCTACTGACAATCTGGTTAGAAAATACGCTGCCAATACTGCTGCATTCTTTGAAGACTTTGCCAAGGGCATGGTCAAAATGAGCAACATCAAGCCTCTCACTGGAAGCCAGGGCCAGATCAGAATCAATTGCGGGAAAGTGAATTAAACATTAGCAAGTGATGCATGTGTTGAATATAAATCCAATTTCCCTGTTCCACTTTATCCTTGCACCGTCAAGCAACCTGGTTTATCATCAATAAACTACCTAGTTTTATTCTCGTATATATATCATTCATGCACATTACTCTCAGAATTATCTCGTCGTCACTGCTAACATAGGAAATCAACATAACCAGCAGACTTACGACATCTACATCAACGACAACCCGCAACACTAAGAATACCAGCATCTAGTCGTCTTGAAATCTATACAGAAAATTTGTCTCTCTTTGCATTTGCCCGGGGTAAGGTTGTAAACGAATCAACGGCGTAAAACAAACCATATTTATTAAAACCACAACACTGTTACAGAATATTATTAGGAAGTTACATTTATATATTTGGTCATAGAGATGTCAGCGAGTTGGTTACTTCATAGAGAAAACGACGATATCTCAACTATACAACCTACCAAAACAAAGAAATTCAAGCTGCTATTTATAGTTACATTACATCTCTACCACCTAATCCAACTCACCATCAGATTCAACCTCCAGTTCAAATTCATCAATCTCTTTAAAGTAAGCATTCTGCTTTTCCATATATTCTTGCATCTTGGGATCCTCGGTTGCATCTTTTTCAGTTGAAGTACGCTGTTTCTGAAAATTCAGCAAAGATGTATGAGACACTAACAAAATATTTATTTTGACATGATTGAACAAGTAACTAAAAAACAAGTATGCAGAATCTGTGGCCAGTAAGTAAGCAAGATTTTACCTACATTCCCCGCCAAAAAAAATGTCACGTGCAAGGGAAACAAACAACATACAGAAGTGTATTGTATGAAAGTACCGGAAATTTACACATACTACTTCCACCCAACAACTATTTCAAAGATTTTATTAGGACAGTGCTAACGTGCAGTGACAAAGAACAATAGTTGGGAATCACTAACTATCCGAGATAGAACAAGGCTCCCAACATTATTCTAATGCTACATAAATATGGTGGTCAGTGGACAAGGCTCCCCTATATCCCGATGGATAGGTTGGCTATATAAAACATGACGAGATCACCAGGGGGCAATCTTGCCAATGCATCAAGATTCACCCTTCACACAAATTCATGACCAAAAAATAGTGAAAATACCCATTATATTTGAGATGTGTGGACATTTCATAGAGCTTCCTTCTTCTATATTTTTTTCATCTAGTTTCATTAGACATCAAAGGGAGGCTGGCATAAAATTGTTTGAGGTATAGACAGCAGACTTAAGATCAATCAGGCCACAGAGATTGACACAGTAAAAAAACAATTATCAGAAATGCTCAGTACAACATTTTTAACAAGGACAGTTTCATGAAAGATCAAGTTCTTCTTGAATAACCAATTCAATATCCTTTTGTTTCCTAATAAAACCACAGAAACTTAGGACCACAATAGTAAATCAATATACCTTTGTACGAGGAAAAGTCAATGCCTTGGCCTTGGATAGGTTCAAACCTTCAAACTCATCATTTTTCTCGCTGTTTTTTCATCACAAAACCATATACAATAACAATTAAATGGGAGAACTTCCAGGAAGGAGACAATAAAAAGCAAAAAGCAAATTCAATTTCCTTAATCACGACAAGAGATATAATGTATGTATTCAACTATAACATTGAATCCAACAAAGAAACGAAGGAAACATGAAATGACATGGGCATAAGGCATAACTTAGCAGACTAAATAGGTCAAATGAAAAAGATAACTCTGAATCAGTAATCAGTTCAGGAAAGTTCACAAATCCAAGACTTTTCATGCATTCAAGAAAAACATAAAAGCTTAATATACCCAATCCAAACAGCAGACTCAAATATACTTCAGAGAATTCCTCTCAAGAACTGAAAATTTAAAAAAAACAAAAGAGTGCTAGCAAATAGCAACACACTCCTCTAACAAACTCTCTACTATTGGCTAAAATTTACTGTAAACCAGTCAGAATACAAATATCATAAGGAGACTCATTAACTAAGAAGTGAAATCCAAAATTTTATAATTTCCAATAGATTTCAGCCTATAGAACTAATAAAGAACGTGTTTAAAAGAGTGGGTACCAGCATTTCTATTCAATACAATCCATAACAATGGTTAGCATTTTATTCCCCAATCTCATTCTTTTCCCCGTGGCCCAAAACTTCGAACAACCCTCTCTTATTCTCCTTCGATCATTGTTTCTTAAAACTCAATACAAATTAGACAGAAACACAATCTGGCACTACGGAAAAAGTCAAGGGTAATTACTAACCGACTATCAGAGATCTTCAAATTAGGCGTGCTACTAACAGGAACAGCCACTGCCTTCCCTTTATCCTTCTTTCTTTTATTCGAAGAACGTCTTAGGCTGTATACTACTGAAATAGGCTGAACAGGCTCAGAAGCCTCAACATCGTCAGAAGCTTCAGCATCAACAATCTCTGAGGGAAATAAAAGATAAAAGAAAAATCAACAGTGATTAAACATAGTATGTATGAAAGCTTAAAATCAAATACCGCTAATTAAATACAGTGATTAAACATGATATATTCAAATTGAATTTGTCAAGTGACAGTAGTATTGCGAAGGTGAAACGTCTCTCAGGTTGCAAGAGAAACTAAAATTGCAAAATCAAAAAAACAGGGAAGAGTGCGTACGAATTGAAGGGGGAGTGATTGAATCGGTGTGTAGAGAAGGGGCTTTGAGCGATGGTGTGGATGGTGTGGATGGTGTGGAGGGGACGGGCGGTGAAGGAGAGGTAGGGTTTGGGGTATTATCGAGATTGGTGGCGGTGGCGGTGGCGGCGGCAGCGGCAGCGGCAGCAACAGTGCTTCCTTCAGTGGCACGGTTATCGAGTGCGGAAGAGGAAGTAGAAGAAGAAGAGGGGTTAGCTTTGCGAGGTCTGGGTGAAACGGAGGCAGAAGTGTTGGTGATATCGGAGAGAGGCTTTCTGCGATGCACCACTCGTCGTCTTCTGTTAGCTTCCATTCTTACTTGCGGATTTGGCTTTCCATTGCGGACGATAAACAAGTTAAACGTGTGAAGAAGAGAGTGAAAAAGAGAGTGCCAAAACTTCACTGCAAGTGCGAGAAGGATGAGGATTCAGCAAGAAGCTTCTTCTTCTTCTTTTTCTTTTTCTCCCCCAGACAACGGGAATTCGATTTTTGTTTTCAAATACGAGCTTGGGCTTGGGCTTACTAATATTTTTTATCATTTTACAAAAATATATTTATTTTATATATTTTTATTTAATTTATTCATTTAGTATTTTGAATGTTACAAAAATATATTAGTATAAATGTATTTGAATAACTGTATGAAAAACCATAACCATTAGCACCACGTTAGATATAAAATGATTCTATATTCCACAAGAACATACATTTCATAAACATTGTAAATTATATAAGATTTAAATAAATAATATTTGAATGTTCAATCACAGAAACAACTAACTACACTTTTTTTTTACAAATTTTATGAAATTGATAACTGTATTACATAAAATGGAATTTTTTTTACGCAAATTCATGTAAAACTTAATGAATTAGATTATTAACTTAATCAATTTAGTTATTATAAATATGTAGTTTTATGAATTAAAAAGATTAGAGACACTTGAAGGAGAAAAAAAAGTATAATATTGTGTTGTGATGTGACATCTACGCCTAACAAGATACTTTAGAGGATAGACTTTATTATTGTGGTGACAGGTAGGAACTTTATCTTATAATTAAGTAATGGGTTTGTCTGTTTAATTATTATTTGAAATTAGTTTAAAAATGATATAAACTCAATTAGTGTCTCCTAATATAAAATTATTAAATTTTGGTTGAGTGCAGTCCCTATTATTGGATTCCAGTGTCCTGCAAGAGAAAACCAGGGTAAGGCTCCTCCTGTTTAACCTTTTCCAGTGTTCCAATAAAACACACAGAAACCCCCTGCCAAACAAACCAAGGGGCACACAAAACACATGCCCTAATTACAACTTTACCCTTTTCCTTTCATCTATAAAAATACTCACTTCCTTCCATTTTCATCACCTTCTTCTAAAGATTCAACATGGAGGCTATTCAATCATGGGTTTCCAACCACAAGCTAGCCACCCTTGGTAACACATACACTCTCATCTTTCTTATATATTACATATTCTATTTTCAACAACAACAAAATATTATTATATTTTATTAAATATATTATATATTATAAGGATGAAACTCTAAATATAATTAAACAACACTTATATTTGTTATGGTTGTAGGGGGACTGTGGGCCTCCGGAATTGGGGCTTCACTTGTTGCTAATTCAAGAACAACCTCTCCAATGAAGCCTAGTCTTAGACTTATCCATGCCAGGTAATACATACATGCATGCACATTCATCATCACCTACATAACACTGTTCCTTTGTTTTTCACTTTTTCTTTTGTTGTTGTTTGGATTTCTAGATTGCATGCCCAAGCCTTAACACTCGCACTCTTGTCTGGTGCTGCGGCTTATCGCTACTACGAGATTCGTGCAAGTGGCCCAAAATCACAGGCCCACCTTCCTTCTTCCACTGTGGCCCAATCAGCTGAATGGGAGCTCCTCGGTCCTTTCTAAAATTCAATATCATAATTTATAAATAATAACAAAATTTCAGTTTTAGACATTATTATCAACTTCTTGTACTATTTCCTCCTGTTCAAATTATAAGGCATACTTTGGAGAGAAAAATTGTTTCAAAATATAAAACGTTTTAAAATTTCAATAACTTTTTTTTCTTTTTTTCCTTATATACCCTTATTAATTACATGATTATCTGTGTTAATATTAAATAGTAGAAAGAGAAATTAAAATCAGGAACTAAGAATTAATTATATTTTATTAGTCTGACATATTTCATTATCATTTACTAATATCATCTTCATCTTCAGGAGTAGTACTAATTTAATTTTTAACTTTTTCACGTTCATAATTCTCTTACAAAAATAATTAAAAATTAAAACAATTAAAAAAAGTAACATAATTTAAAAGTTTAAAGTTTTATACCTTCATATATGTAATGTTATCCAATTCAACATTTCTTTGCTCTATCAACTGACATTTTGAAGTTGTAATATAGATTGAAGTTCCAGCACTTATGTCATTTTAATTCAGTATTTCTATTTGCATTTTGGTGGGAATTGAAAATTTCGAATGAAATTTTAAAATAAATTTTAAGCATAGTTATTTACAATTTGGTGGGAACTAAAGATTTTGATTGAAATTTTAGTATAATCATTTGCAGATTGGTGTGAATTAAAAGTTTTAATTAAAAAAATTAGTAGTTCTGATTTTAAATTATTTAAAAATAATTCTGAGATAAATTCAAAACTTTTGAAATTCCAATCTCAATCAATCTCAATTAATGTACTGTTTTATTAAAAAATTAATTCATTTTATAAAACTTCTGATTTAATTTTAATTAATTTAATTAATAGTAATTAATAAGGGTAAAGATGGAAGATTTATAAAAAACTGAACAAATTAAATATTTTTCTTGATATGTGAGAATTTGTCAAGTACGCCTTGTAATATAATTTAAAACAAAAGGAGTATTTTTTTTAACTCCTAGGTTATTCTATAATACAAAGAAGAGGAAATCAGAAAGTTACCGCTTTAGAGATTGAATTATATAAAACGCATATAGAAGGGAAATGAGAAACGCTTTACTTGCTTTTAATTGATTTTGGGTCTATTAAGGGTTGTTTTCAATACGGATAAAACTGTATATATACATGGACATACGATATCTAATACGTATTTAACATCCATACGTTATATATGCCAGAGGTAATGCTGCTACTATGTATTTAATTAATTTTTTTATTAGTTTTAGTGTTTCACTTCACACTTTTATAGAATTCAGATATTAGATTAATAGTTTTTCATGATGGACATATAATAGTATTATTTTTAAAACTTTTTTTTAAAAAAGATATATGAACTGAGTATTCATATTACTATTTATAGAACTAAGAGCACTATACAAATATAACTAAAGAAAAATTTGAATATTTTTGTCCCACGGAAGTTGCATAACATCATTTACATGTATCACTTAAAAAACTACATTTAGGTAATCAATTACCATAAAAAAATTAAAAAATTGCATTTAGAAATATAATTTATTATCAATAGATATTTTTATAAAGAAAATTTTACTCCAGTGAGATTATTAGACTCTTTTGCATATTCAAAATTCAAATTTGAGAATATTGGTTAAGTTAAGGACAACCTCAAGCCCATTTATCAACATATTCAATGATAAGATATAAATTAAGAAAGTATATGAATGGAATTAAAAAAAACTATATATATAGTGTTAATCATTACATGCAAGTAGATAGTATTTTAAAAGGTGACAAATTGTAAAATTTTAAAAATAATCAAATTGACTTAACAAAAGCAGGGTATATCATATTAAAAAATTAATTCATTTTATTACAATGTTTTATTTTTATATACACATATATATATATATATATATATATATATAAAATAAATAATAATATATGTATAAAAAAATACTTAATTATAATGAGGAGATGGATAATTTTTGTATTTACCACTAAATATCTTATAAAATAATAATAAACATATTAATCTTTTATTTCATTTTATTTGTTAATTTATCTATCAATATTTAAAAATCAATTAATCAATAAATATATGACAATAACACATAAATTACTTATTTATTATAAAGTAATGGAATATATATTTTATTTTTTATGTAAAGTTGGTAATGATTTAAGCGTTGAAACCTTTTTAAGTGTGTACATATAGTTGGTCTTCAACAATTACACATGTTAAATTGACTTAATTAGGTTCATAAGTTAGTTTAATCGCACGTGAGTTGAAAATTTAACAACCTGATTTAATTTATCACGTGAGTTAAGTGTGTTCACTCTTACTAACTCTTTTTTATTTTTATTTTTTAAAATAAAAAATTTATATGAAATTATTTTTATTTTTTATAAACAACATTAGAGTTATAAATTAAATTTTTTTAAATATTTTCATAAAATAAAAATAAAAATAAAATATTTAAAATTATATAATTTATAATATAAGTAAATTGGTAAATCAATTCATACAACTTAGCTCAAATTAACTTAATTCTTGAGTTTAGTTAATCAAACTTGTTTTAATTTATCATCAATTTTTGTTGTCTAACCTAGTCCTACTTGAATAACTATCCAACAATCGTATTTGAAAATTCTTTTCACCTCATAAAAATATCACCCTTTTTTTAAGTAAGAACATCTAATCTTTAATAATGTTGAATACGAGAATGAAAGAAATGTTTAAAAGTAAACACTCTTTCTTTCTCTTAATCCTTTAAAAGTTTAATCCGTGGAACTTATGTTGTAATATGTTTAAAAGTTTGATATTGATTGATTTTTAGATACACTTTGCTCTCTAAACCTACTACAATGTTTTTTAAAAATAAAATCGTGACAAAGTTACCAAACTTTAAAATAAACAAGTTTTAAAAGTTATTTATTAAAAATATAATTTTTTCTTAGCTTTTTATTTATCATATATGCTATGTAAATTAAAGTGTAATTAAGTTACAAATAATTATCTTAAAAATATGTAGCATATTTTGTTGTGAGTTTTTCCCTCGGACCCATCTGTCCTTAAGAATAATAGGCGTGGGTCCTGCCAAATATTTAAAGTAATAATGCAACAACAAAAATCAACTTTATTTATGTGGTACCTATTAATTACACATTTAGTGTTATAATAGAATATATAATCACTTCCCTAACTTAAGAAGATGATGATAAAAGAAGTAATCCCACAGGTTTTCATATTTGGTTTTCGCTTTTTACACAGTTGATTTTGTATTATCTTCCTTTGCTTAAAGATAAATTAAAAAATAGTTCTTTTAAAATTATTCAGTTTTCTTTTTATTTTCAGGAAAGAATTAATTTGGTAAATATATTTAGATGAAAAATATTTTTGATCTCCTATATTTTAAATCTTATTTTTACATAAGAAAATCTAACTAAAGAAGTTGATAATACATACTACATTATATGATAGTATATATTACTAAGGTAGCAAGAAATAGAGATGATATTACACTTAACATGACAGACTTTTTTGTCAGGTCAGGACTTAATGCTTAATGTCACATGTTTATAGTTATTTTGGAACATAAAACTCATGCAGTATCCTTTTAAAAAAATTCCCTCTTTGGGGATTTGTCACCATAAATTTTATGTATATCTATTCCATTTTACTTTTAACCTTACTAATATATTGTTTATGAAAACTTGGCATGATTTTATGAAAAAGTGGAAATCAATTATGCAAATTTAATGTGGATACTACCCTGGCTCCATATACACAAACCTGATCAATCAACTACTCTTCTTCATTATCTTATAGCTGACATATACTTTCATTAAAAATTGGAAGTTATCTTACACTGAGCTTGATCAATGCCACAAGGAACAAATTGCCATTTAGCCACCATGAAAGAAAATGGGAAAAAAAATTGAAAAATGCAAATTACTGATTTACTCTTGATCGCGACTTTTGCTCCAGTTCTTTATTGCTTGTCCCACAGCTTGTTTGACTGCATGTGCATCAATGGTTTCTCCTTGTTCTTCATTCTATAAAGGTTACATTAATATTTTAACAACCTTCATTCTTATACACACGAATATACATATGAGAAAAAAATGCAAGAAAATTAATGCACATTAGTTACTGAAAGTGATAGACAATTATCGTAGGTTAAGATTTAACATCTTATATGCATGACCATCAATTAATGTCCAGTAAGTAGGTCCTTTTACTCAAGTGACCCAATGAGGATTGTTTTATAAAATGACAACACACGTGACAGCAAAAAGTATTGATATCACAAGGAGTAGAGAGAGATCAATGAGATGCATGTTGAAAACAAATAAGCAATGTAATAATAGTTCTTTGCTATGTATGTGTATATCTTACTTCTCCAACAGCTTGAAATCGAAAAGTGTCTGTACAAGAAACCCTAGCTTCCAGCACAGTGAGTCTCATCTCTTCAAAGACCTCCAATATGGAAACAAGCAGACCTGAACACCCTTTTGCTGAGTAAACATTGATAAGAAATCCCTTTTCTAAGGTTTCTACTGTAACCTGCAGAGAAATCCATTCACTAAATGTCACTCCAATCAATGTTTTTACTGCAAATTTTTTTATCAATATATATATTTATATGTGTGTGTGTATTTTGAAATTATTGAATACAAAGGGTGCTGTTAACTTTTCTTAATTAGGAAAATACCACAGGCAAGGAGTCGTGCACACTTGAAGTTTCTGCAGAGGCTATCTCTTGATTCAGTCTTTCTACCTTTTGCTTTAACTTTTCAATATACTTGGATGCATCGATAATGATCGAGCTTTTGTTTAGCTGCCATGCATATATAAGTATCATTAGATAATTTATTATCTCAAGAAGATGCATATGATTGATGGAAACAACTGTATATATGAATTGGTTTACAAGATAAATAGAATTAAATTAAGAAAGTTATCAATCACTGTTTTCAATATTATACTATAATAATTAATAATCATCTTAATTATTTTTTTCACCCAGATACGGAAATGAACACAGAAGAATAATTGAAGATACAGAAAGAATGAATATGAATTTTGTCAAAGGAAATTGTAGCTTTGCAAGATTTGATTAATAAGAAAAATAGCATCCAGAAGACATGTTTCCTTTGACAAAATGAAATCAAATTGGGAAGAGAAAGAGCAGATGGATGTTTAAGTATAGCAATACTACTGTCTAAAACTGAACATTCTTTTAGAGAATTGGCTTATTTCCTTGAGAATATTCACAGAGAAATCCAATGGAAAGGAGATAATGCAGGGAATTACAGCATGAGAGTTAGTAAGAGAACGAAGATGTTGCAGCTGCTCATGCAGTGCTGCTCTCTTTTGCTCTTTGGAAACCATTTTCCTCGTGCTCTCTTTTTCTCTCTCTGGGCTTATGATCCTTCTGGCTTTTGCTCTCTGGTTCTTTTCTTTTGCTATCAACTCTGCAGAGCTCTGTGGTCATTTAAAAGAAGGGATGAGCTCTCAAATCCATATGATCTCATGTGTTTTCTTCCCACATGACTGACTCAGTTTATTCATAAAGAAATACAATATATTTTGGTGGAACTTACAGAAGTACCCTTCTGTTATTTTGGACTCTTTCCTTTTGTTCAATTTTGAAATGCACTTCTTTCTCCTTGCCAAGTATTAAAGATGTGGCAGCTAGAAGATTATAAGTTTCATTAATATAATACATATCTAATAGTTGTACTAGATCATTCAATTAATTGATTATTTTGTTAATAAAGCATAACAAAATATGTTAATCTTGTTTTGAAAAAATAATAACTTTTCTGTCAACTTCAGGAAGAAATTTGAAAAAGATCATTATTTCTTAAATAAATAAACTTCCGACAATGTGTGTTCAAGTATTTGTGTTGCCTTATCAAAGATTAATTAGGGTGAAATCATAAATGAACCACTTATCAAACTCAACTCATATGTGAGCATCTAAGTTATTTTCGTTTGGAGTAATGGAGTACGTAGTTTGTAATTAATATCATTAGTATTTTTTAAAGTGATAAGGGTGTGAAGAGAAGAAGGGTACACAGGGAAAATGAAATATGTTTGATAAGTTTTGAGTTGGAAGAAAATGGGAGAAGGGGAATCATGAACTCGTGATAGTGAAAATAGGCCATCGAAAGAAGTGAAGGAGAAGCAACAAAAGGATGTTTAGTTGTGATTTTGGAATGGCTCCAAACACTCCTCACGGGGGCTTTTTAGCCTCTCCTCCACTCTCAATCCTTTCTCACACCTCCAATCAAACTTTTGTCTTCTTTCTCCTTCTCTCTCCACACGTGCCATCATACCCTTCTTATCATATATCACACACACCTAAGTTCATTTTTCATTTTCCCATTCCCGCTTCAAACTCAAATTAAAATGCCATGTGTATGCTTTTCTTTCGTACATGTTACGACTAACTTGTATACATATACTGCTAGCTGTTCTGTAGGTACCATGCAGATCCAATAAACAGATAATTAGCGTCATGATTACTTATTGCATCATTTTTCATGCATAATCATCTCTTGTCTGGCTTCCATATGTATCCAAACCTTGACATGGATGTTCACATGATGATATATGGATTTCTGTATGTAACTCAAACTGTGGTATTCATATCACGGATACTGAAATTACTGCATCCACTTTTTCCTAGTTGCAATTATTAGCTTGTCCAACAAAGAAACGCTCTGCAGATCATAATATTATATTATTGATTTCTTTACTTCATTGAAAAATGCATCTCATCTAAATTTCTTGATTTTCTAAATCTAACATATCACGTCCACCCTCTAAGTAGCCAACTTAAATACCCTGTGTAGAAGTAAATAGTCCAGTTAATTAAGTCAGATAATTTGACCGTTACCAATTCGAGTCTTGTAATTTTAATACGTACCAGTCAAGTTTTATTTCATAACTGAATGAAATTAAAGAGTATGAAGGGTATTTTAAATAACAAGTTGATTGCAATGGAATAGCTTTCATGCATGGTTTAATTTATCCGTGATGTTACCTTTTGGATTTAGTTCTCACTTGATTCAGTGTGGGGAGAGTCTCATTAGAAGGAAGAACTTGAAGAAAACTTGGATGGTGCCCTTGCAAGATCTCTGGTAAATTTGATTATACTGCGTATAAAAAATTTGAGTACATGTGTAATGAAATTACTTTTAACCTGGGAATTGTTGACATTAATGTATGGGATTGAGAATCTTTATTAATTGTCTTAAATTATTTCCAAAGGTGCATTTGTTGTGAGATTGGTCTTTTTATCCTTTGTCAATGGAAAGCTTATTTAAGAACAAGAATGTGGATACTTTTAGGTTCCTATACAAGTATATATTGAAACATTTTATTTTAAGTTTGCTTTTCTAATAAAAGAATTAGCACACTGGTTTGCAAAAGATGTATAAGTTAAATTTAACTTTTACATAAATTCATGAAAAGATTCACTCTGGTCTTGGTCCCAAGCTAATCTAGGCAGCACACTTTTATCAGGTGCATTCAATTGCTTGTGTTTTTAGCGGCAAAGCTTTTTTATTATATGGTTAAGGTAACAAATATTCTCTATTAATAAATTCATTTTACCAATAAAAAAATATAGATATAAACATAAACCCATGACCATGTTCTTAAATTAATTAATCAGATCTAGTAATCTAACAATTGTCAAATGGATCTTTCTGATAATTATATTATTTTTTTGTCAGTCACATGCTGCTTTGCTCTGCTTGTGTTAAGTCAAGCTGTTATTTGACAATAATTCAAGTAGACAGAAAGGCGTTGCTATAAGAAGAAACTTCAGAATTGATTCATATGGGATTAGTCTCACATAAGAAAGGTAAGAGACACCCAAACAAAAGAAGAAGAGACTCATAATTTTTCTTTACACAAAAACTTAGTACATATTTTCTTTTTTGAGTTAGAGCTAAACTTAAAACCAATTAGTAATATGTAAAATTATACTCAAATTTCAAAGTGGGTTTTTATTTTTTCTTAACACTCCTTTCACATCTAAAAATATTTATATGATAATTCATGTATACACATAAGGGTAGATGAACAAAATACATTCTTTTACAACTAAAATAGTGGAATAAGTGAATGGTTCTTACCATATTATATTTTAATTTAAAATCAATTTACAATAAGTGAAGTTATTTACTATTTGTACTCAAATATTTTTCTTACCTTAACAAAGTTCATAAGTGTTTACTATTTTTCCCATGCTTAATTAATTCCAAATTTTGTTCTGATCAAAACAAAACATATTTGCAATCCTAACTCTACAGTGTTGGTAGAAATAGAAATGCACATAGAGAATAGGGAAAGGTGGTGAGAAACTAAAATGCATGTATACCAAACATTACAATAGTATCTTATTGATCTTGATGAGACTTAACCTTAGAATCTCATATAAATTATTCTAACTGTGATCATCTCATCTAAACACGTTTAACTGCATAATTGTAATATAAGTCATTGCATTTGACATAATTAATGAGATATTGAACTGTAACGATGTTTAATACATATAGCAGCCGAGAGAAAAGCCGTGCAGTAGTCACAGGATATAGAGATATATAGATAGAGATACATAAAGAAATATAAAAAATGAATGACAGGGATGATAGGATATATATATATATATATATATAAGTGTGTATTTGGAGGTGTTATTGGTTTCGCATTGCAGTATTGTCACGATTCCACAAGGACAAATCACGTACCCACCTCTATTCACATGCGTGCCCATTAATCATCACAACAAAACAATATGCTCCATACACATATCCTGCTCCTACCTTGTCTCTTGCCTTCCATAAAAGCATTTCTTCCTCTGAACTCTCCTACACTCTTTTAGATTCCATTAGTGCTCAGCTACTCTTCCCCTCCACCACAATATTGCTTTCTTTCTTGGACCCTTATATGGACCATACTCCTTCCACATCCTATTATTGCATACACAATTCATATTTCTATTCCTTCTCTTCTATTCATCTATTTTAATCATATCCTCTATTCTGCTTTCTGCATTAATTCATTTAACACTCACCATCATTAATACACAGTTATATTATAATTAACATTCTCTTATATACTCTTTCTTTATAATACGTGCAAATTCAGCTGGTAATGTAGAGATCATGAGTTTAAATACATACTCTATACAATCAGACAGTTCTATATTGGTATAGAAACTTGATATCCTATTGATAAATCAAATATATATGTTGGTATTCTATAGTATGTCATTAATATAAATTCACGATTTATGTAGTTTGGTTATTATTAAACAAAAAATAACACCATCAAAAAGTAATTTTAACGCTTAAATAACATTTTTATCTTCAAATTAACCTCAACTTTAAGATATAAAATAGCAATATCTCAAGAGGGTAGTTTTGTATCATGGAAGTTTTTCAGTTTTTTAATGTCATGGACAGCCCTAATCTACATAGTTAGAAATTAATTCCTTTTCTAATATAGTATCTGTCATTAACATAAAGGATTTTTCCACACTTAAGAATCAAATAAAAAAAATTATCTAAAATAAATAAATTGTCCCCAAAACCTGAGTGCAGGATGTCCAATTACTTTCCTACCCATCGAGTTGTCTAAATTTCCGACAAGGGAAGAAACATGAATAATTAATTATAAAAATTTATGATGTTAAGGGGATTATAACGAGTAGAGGTAATAATTTTAAGAGATTTATTTTTCATCATTTATTTATTTTTAATCTAATCATTTTAATAAATAAATTATATTTAATGGTTTGATTAAAATAGAATAAACTGATGAAAACAAAAATAAATCTCTTATAACTACTTTTATATTTCCTCATTAATTATTATTAATTAACGGTATTGTATGTTTTTTTTTACATTATGATGTAACAATAAATCGTTGTATATGATAAACAAATCACTTTTATGACAATTATTTTAAAAGTCCTATATAAAAAAAATTCTAATTGTTCAGAAAAATATTATATTGTGAATGAAAGTTTTTGTGGTGAATGAATGAGTAATATTTATTATGCATAATAAAAATATTAAAATGCATTATGTTTATAGATTAAGTGAAGGAGTTCTAATAGCAAAATATGAGGCTCACAAAAATTCCAAACATAGTCAATTCCAAACATTGAAGTTGAAGAGTTATAAAAGCAAAGGTAAATATATGTACTGGAACATCATTGAAAAATTGACAATAAAGAAGAAGACTTGGTTGGGCATGGCATCAAGACTAGGTAGGTCATTATCATCTATTTGATTTAAATGTATCGTAAATGTGTGCCACAAAATACAAAATTATACAGCCAACTCTTTTGTCTTCATAAACAGTGCCATGTTATAATTAACTTTTTTCCACCAATCTTTTATGTATAGACAAAAAAAAATCCATCTAGCTGTTTTTAAACATGATATCTTTCTAAAATATCTTTTACTTTTACGCAGGTTTTCACAGATTCTTTATTTAAGCTCTAAGAAAGATGGTATGAAATGAAAACATTTTTAATTGACTTGAGTAAGTTTTTCTTTCTTTCTTTATATTGGAGATCGAAGAGAATATCAATTCAGATACGATGTGAGTAGAAAAAAAATAATGAATCTTTATCATATATAGTTTAAACAAGTGGTCTATGCAAATTAAAATAGAATAATGTTCAGCATTGACATAGATCATTTCATCCAGAATCATATGAATGGGCTTTCATTCAGAAACCAAAAGTTATGTTAGAATGATGGATGTTGTTGTGATTTATAAGTTTTGAATTTTAACCTATTAATGGCATCAAACATGGTTAGATTTCTTCAAATGGATATATTGAAAAAGATCAATATTTTAGTTGAATCTTAAGTTAACACAAAATTCATATAATTTTTTTTAATATACATTTAACTCAAAATCTTAAAATAAAAAGTTTAAAAATGATTTCTATTTAATGTAAAACTCTAAAATTTTACATTTAGTTTTCTCATAAATATCATTTTTGAATCTTAATTTGTAATTTTTTGGGAATGAAAGAAAAAAAAATGGCGATTATAGCTCATAGCTCTTAGTTCATAAATGAGTGATGTTGTTAATAGTGTAACCTAAGTCCTCTATGGGTGAAGTGTCCTTGGAGGGTTTGAAGAGTTGTTAGTTGCAATAAAGTTGGAGAGTGAGAAGATTCTGTTTTGGATTTGAATGTTTTTACTTACGCATGTTCCATGAACCATGAATATGATATGTACGGTACACACCTTTTTTTTTATGATTGGAGTCATGCATGTATCTGTATATAATTAATATGGTGGATGATTACTATAACATGATGCTTAATCACATAAATTAACGTGCGCTATTATTTGGCAAATGAGTTTAATTTAGTAAATGATACGATGAATGATGGATAATAATATTATTATTATTATATGTATTGCTGACCTGTACGCGTTTTTGTGTCCATTAGTATAATAATATCACGTGACCAAATGTGACCAGAATGAAACCAAAAACAGAAACATTTTTTAGGGTCCAATTATGCAGAGAATTCTTTTGCTCAATTCAGAAAAGTTTCTCGTGACATTCCAAATTATTTTTAAAATCAATCTCAAATGTTTGTCTCTATATATGAAAAATGAAACCCTTAGCAGATTCACACATTTCACAGAGCCCCCATTTTATCTAACAGCCCATTTGTTAGATCTGTCTATATAATCTCAAAGATAAAACTTTTATATTAAGTTCGATAATTTTGAGATTATTTTAAAAAAAGCCTCATGACTTATGTAATTCTAATATCAGACGTGTACTTTAAGTTTAATTCAATATTATAAAATTAACTTATAAAATAAAATTTACACTCGTTTATATATATATATTAAATTGATTTCGTTAAAATAAAATTTCCAACCATATCTAGACCTAATAATTTGTGAATGATTTAAAATTTTTGGACTTACCATAATAATATTTATGAGTTTAATGTTGTGTTGGTTTCGTAATATCGTACGTTAGTGTGGTATGATTCTTGTTACTTGCGAGATAGCAAAACTCACGTGAGTTGCACTTTGGAAAAGTACATTCACATGCCAATGTGTGACAATGGAAACAAAATTTATTAAAAGTATAAAGTTGAGTGACAAGTGGTTTTGTTGTTGATGAACAGGCAAGAGAATCATGTAGCATTGGCCACAATGCAAGAATCTATGAAGATAATATAAACAAAAAGGCCAAACATTTCATTGTAATGAGTCTTCGGGTAAAGGTATATACAGTGTTTACAGTTTTGGGTAATCACACTAGTTTAGGTTTTAGTGTACTTCCAATTCAACCCTATTCAACTTTTTCAAATTCACTGTTATATGATTTTTGTATATATATTATACTAATTTATCTTTAAATTTTATAAAATAATACATCAATCAAGAACAAGTATCCAAATTTTTATGTTTATGATCTATCTCAATATAAAAAAAATAAAAAATGATTTATTGCATTATTAAAAAACAATACATACATAATTTTTTAGTTATATGGATATTGATAAAACTTAGATATTAATATATAACCATCCTAAAAAGATATTATGTTAGACATAATGGTTGGTAATCACTTTCAACAGCTTTGATAAGCTTTTAATCAATACTTAAGTGTAGTTTTTCGTTGAAATATGAACCAATTCCATTAAAACTTTGAAAAAAAGGTATATACTTTTGGATTTTAAGGAACATTAGGACTCGTGATTTTATTCTCTAATAAATAATGGTGTCTTAAATATTTAAAAATGCATTTATTAAAATTAAAATATAAATATTGACATTTTAGTAAAATGTACCGTAATAAATAACATTGTCTTGAGATAGTTGTCTTTTTAATCTTCATGAAAAAAAACCCTAAATATCTTAAAATATAAGTGTACGAGATAGAACTGATGAATCTAATTGAACTTATTGGACTGTTTCGATCAAAATATGTTTTATGGGATTGAATTTTGAGATCCCTGACACTAGTATTGTTCTTTAACTTATTATAATTTACAAACAAATCTTACATATAATTTCCAATATTGAAGACATTCAAATTTTAAAACCTGTAATATTTGTATTTATTTATTCTTTTCAAAAAATATGTTTTTATTTTAAAAAATTAGAAACAGAAGATCCAATTTTTAAAACATCAACCTTATTATTATTATTATTATTATTATTATATTAAGAATTTATCTATTAAATAGTGTTGTCCTCAATCTAACATTTGTTTCTATTTAGCCTAGGTTATCCATTACATGGATTGGACCTTGACCTCAGTCTGAAGTACTTTCCATATTTCCACTCTTGTAAATAATGTGTACTGCGAAAGAAAACTAAGCACACCTACATTTTTAAAAAAACGAAATGAAATTTTAAATATTTTATGTTTGAGTTTGTAATTTAAAAAATCATTATTTAGATTTCTAAAATTATCAATGATTAGTTACAAATAATGTTAAAAGTTATGTGATAAAAAAGGTTCTCTCTAATGACAAAAATTTATTCCCATTAAACTAAAGTAAAATATAACATATTATCTATTCAAACTTAATAAATATAAATTTCTCCACAGGACGCTTTATTAAATATTCTTTCTGTTTCTAAATAAATGTAGTTCTAGGAGAAGAAATATGAATAAATGTGGTTATAGGAGAAGAAATTTGTTTCATATTATCTGTCGTTTATAAATTTTAATGATGTATTAATTGTTTTTTATCAACTATATCCTTATTTTAAAAAATATAAAAATAATTAAATGATTCTTTTTAAGAAACTTTAATGGACCAACTATTTGTATTAATCAATTATTTTTTATTTTTTCATCTATTTTTTGTTAATCAATAAATCACATTTAATTCTTTAAAGGTATTATCGAAAAAAAATTTAAAAATTTATTATAAGTTATAGGAGTTACTATTTTTATTAGTTTATGTAAAAAAAATTTAAAAGACTCTTATTTAAAAACAGAGGAAGTATGTCTTTATTTTTTATAAATTTAATAATTTTTATTTCCGAAAAAAATTTCTTTGGTTTTTATATATCAAGAAGTTAATTTTTTTTTATCATGTGACACTCATTAACTATTTATGTTTAATAAAGTGTTAAACTATTATTTCCAATAGCACCTATAGTATTTTTTTAAAAATAAATGTTATTTATATCTTATACACGAACTTTACAAAAAAAAATTATAATTTCAAAATTTTTAGAGGGACTAAAATAAAATAAAGAAAAGATATATATTATCTAATTGAATTTAGATAACAAGTTTTATACTGTGTTGAATTATTGGGAGTGGTGAATAGAAGATGATCTATTTTGAGATCTCTATTATTGTGTTTGCATTTTGGTTTTCTCCCCATTCCAAAGGCAAGAAGTGAAAACAGGGTTTTGATCTGAAAGAAGAATAAAAAGGGTCGCTGTTGGTGTTGCTGTTGTGAGTGTGTTCCATTGAGTGCAGGCCAATTTCTGCAACTAGGTCAAATCTTTCCACTATCCACAGCTACACCATTTTCTCCTTTTTCTCTCCCATTATTTTGTTGCCTACCAACTTTAATAACATTATACTAATAATATATACTATATAATATATCACAACCTTCCTTTCTTCTTTATCTCCAAATTCTACCTGCCTTTCAAAAGTTGATAGTATATATCAGTCTCACACTTTCACATTGCTGTTATGATGTCTGCAAAATCTTTTCTTTCTTCCAACTTTCTGCATTTTCTTTTGTATATATAATTAAATTGGTCGCTTCTCCAATAACACAGGAAAAACCACCTTTAAGTATTGTCCTTTGTTTAATCATATAAAGATGAACTTAAATTAGATAAATAGTTAAAGTTAAATATTAAAAATTTGACAGAAAAACTAATTGGAATAAGTTCACGGACTTCTGAAAACATTATTGATTTCAATTATATAGGAAACCTAGTCTGACTACTGAACCCCACTTCCCACTCACTCATGGATTATAACATTTACTATGGAAGTTTTGGTAAAACATTGCTTATTATAATATGCATGCATGTTCAATAAAATCAGTGCATGATGATTTTTCAATAAACTTGGTTTTGGCAATTAAAATAATATTACAAACAAACCAAAACTGAAACATGTTTTTTCTTCTTCAAAATAACTAGTTTTTAAAAGTTTAAGTTTTTATTTTTTATTTTTTATTTTTAATGATTTAATTCACTAATCTCTGGTGTGCTGCGGACTACTTTTGACAAAATTAACAATGATAAAAATTATCATTATTTTTAAACAAATTGAAAGAAATATAGACAAAATTGTATGCATTTTTATTACTTAGAAGCATAAAATCTATTAAATCTTAAACAAATTGACTAAACCGAATTCAAATACTACTATATATACCTTCAAATGCATTATTTTTTGGACTGAGATATTTTTCATTTGATCTACAAAATACTTCTTCAGTCAAAGTATTTTGACATTAGAGGAAACATTCTTTTTTTTGGCTTCCACTGAGACGTCCTCGTATAAAAACATATTGAATAAGTTATGTTTATAATATAAATTATTATTTATTTTCTAAAGATTACTATAAAAATAAGAAAATTTTAATATTAAAAACAAGAAAAATAATAAATAAAAGAAAAAGACTTCAATTAAAATTATAAATCACTCACATTCTCGTATTGAACCATCATGTTATATAATTACTTCCTTTTTCCAAATTCAACAATTTAATTTTGAAAAATACCTTAATAATTTAATAAAAAACATAACAACTAAATTAATTCAAATAAATTTACTTTGAGAATATTACTTATCATAATACTCTCGATTTTAATGTCAAATTTATTCAAATTAAATGGATATAAATTTAATCAAACTTAAACTAGATTTTGAAAATTCAAATTTATATAACTAAATTAAATGGATACCATTTGAAATCTAATTATTTTATTGAATGTAGATTTGATACAAATATAATTTTAAAATATGTAATTATACATACATGTAGATCTAAATAATAATTAAAAAAATCACTCTGATGTGGTTCTTTTTAATCATCAGCAAAGATTGGGCTGCATCAATATCAATTGAAAACAATGATAAAAAAATAATAATTAACTTCACATTGTTTTGGAGAGTGGGAAAGTATGAGATGTATACGAAATAAACATAGAGTGGACACTTTTGTTTTGTAATATGAGAAAGATTTATTATTTGAAGCTCAAGGGTAGGTCTGAAATCTGGGGATGTAGAAAGAATATGTGATCTGAATAGCAAAAGAAAATGGTGTGATAAAAGAAATTAAGAATAAAATAAAGGAAAAGACGTGAATGATGAAGCAAGGCATAGAGTGTTCACAGGTTGTTGTTGAGAAGGCTGCAAAATCCATCAGAGGAAACAGTGAAAAGGCTCAAAATGGCAGAGAGTGAGAAACAATTGTGCATGGTTATGTTATGATCAGGTCTTTTCTAAGAGAGACACGTGAGCATGTTTTTATTATTATTATTATTATTTATTTTCAAGAGTTTGTGTGTGTATTTGTTAATTTGGAAATTATGGCGTTTCACATTTATCTATCTGTGATTTGGCAGCTATGGATGCAGTCAGGAACAAGGTTCATTTCATGAATCATGGATACACAACAACATTTGATGAAAAGGGTAAAAAAAATATTGAAAACGACGTCACTCCAAATCTGAAAACCACCACTCTATGGAGTGTCAGGTCGCACTCTGAGCCTCAGCAGTGATTCACTACCTATACTACATGCTATACTATAGTAATAGTACACACCAGCATAATAATAATAAAAAAACAATAATATCTGGTGGGCCATGCAAGGATATTCCTCAAATTAATTTCTATATTTCACGTTTATCTGTAACTCATATATTACTTTTAAAATATAGTTTAATCTTTTTTTGCTGATCAGTAAAATTTATTTATTTTTTATATGCAAGAAGTAAATTCTATTTTGAAGATGATATAAATGTAAAATTAAAATTAGCTTTTTAAATTTTAATTAATTGAATGTATAAAGTGTCCATTAAACTCGATATCGGAGACAACATGTTCTGTGCAAGGCCCAATAATAATTTTATTCTGGGCTTGTTCCGAGGCCCATGTAAGTTTAGCACGACAACATGGTTTTCCTCCTGCACAACGCAGCCTCGTACTACCGTTGAATTTGAATTCGAGAGACATTAGCACTGCACTGGACAATGGTCATTGCAGGTGGGAGAGTGATGAAGAAAGCAAAAGGGTAACGTCATTTCTAATTTTCCTGCTTGGTTTTTTGGTTTACGAAAAATGCTCTGTAACCTTAAATTTTTCAACAACTTTAGCTTCTTTCTTGTTGATCCTTGCCTACATTGATGCTGTGATTGAACCTATCTAATTTGACATGGCTAGATGAAGATAACCATTGAAAAGCACAGCGAAAAAGTGTTCCACTGTGGACAAGGGCTCTATAAACTCTAGTCTGGTCTCTAATACAAAAGAGGCAAATCAAGATGGTCATGAGGACAGTAAGTTGTACATTATTGCAGAAAGGATGAAGCAGTAGGAGTAGGAGTTGCACATGTTTGAACATCCAAACCATTATTTATAGTTTGCTTTATTAACTTATCCTGTCTCTAACTATCTTTGTCGGGATGATTTGGCCATGCTTGATCCACGTGTTGATAAATGTACATACCTACATTGTATGTTTATTGATCCAAAATATTGGTTTACATTTTGTGTTAATCGGATGTTAAATGCAGTATTCTTGGATACTATCATGCAGATGGGAACACCAAGAAGTGGTAATTTGGTAAAGGGCACACTTTAGAAATTTTGCATTTAAATTTCGTTTTATCTTTTTTGCACTTCTAATGTTATTTGATGGTGATAACCAGCGCAAAATTATCATTGGAACTTGAACATTAGCAAAAGGCTAACTAGCAACAAGCTTCCATAAGGTGTGCAGGTTGCAGCATTACTATTCTCTTACCTGTTAAAAAATCTTGGCAACAATACATGAAGCAGAGAAGCTACACGACAACAGAATAATATCAGATTGTAAAGAAACTTACAAGCATAAATTTGGGAGGAGACTATTGTTTCTCATTAATGCATAACCATCAACTACATTTGTCACTGAGGATGATGACAATTTACAAAAAAAGAGTGATCAAGCAAAGAAGGATAAAATTTCTTAGCCCAACCATAACAATATATGTTCCTTCTTCTATCAAGGTTAACTGACATTCATAAAGGGTTAGTCCTATAAAAATGCTTGCTAATTACTGTCTGACTGTATCAGTTTCATCCTCCTCACTTCCATCAGCAAGAAAAGGCATGGCTTTTACTCATGGTTTGTATTCAAGAAGTCCTGCCCCAGAATCTAGAGTATCACATGCATCTCTGCTAATATCCTTTAACTTTGTCTTTGCTTTACTATATATTTTTTTCCTAGACAAAAATCGAAGGTTGGAATGAACATAAATCAATTTTCCTACTTATTTTGGATCCGTTTTTTTCTTTTCAAACAATAATCTTCTCACAACATGACGAAGAACAGGGTCTTAACAAGAGGTTTCAAAAAAAGTTTTTGGAGTGGTGGAGAAGATCGATGCACCACCCATTGAGATGAGAGGAATTGAAAATAATAATGTCAAATCAATGTCCTTTAACAGGTTTCTTTTTTATTGTGTTCTTCAACAAGTTTAGACTTAAAATTATTCCTCTAAAATGTTACAGCTTACAAGTTTTGGATGGAAGACGTTGAGGAATGTATCAAAATGAATTTGAGAAAGAAAGGTGTAATTCTAGATGGTGAATACTGTAGTTGTTCGTTCTGGAATTCTCAAGAAGATAGTACGGAGCCTTTATTCTTCTCTTGCAACTTTTCTTTCGGGCTTTGAATGCATAGTATGTTGTATCTGGCCATGCATTCAAGTGAGAATACTACGTGTTAATTATTTTGGCGTCTCAATCTGTAAATATGTAAGTAAATTTTCCTACACTTTTTGGTTGATTTATACTATTTAGGTTGTCGCACGCTCATTAAATGATCAATACAAAAGTCTAGGAAAAATTAGATTGGTTGTTCCTACAACCAAGAAGAGAAGTTAGTTCAAACTTCTCTGTTATTTTATCATACAGATTTGGTTTATGGCTTTATATTTTCTTTTCGGAGAAATGTGGATCGTGCACTAAAATAAGCACTGTCTTCTTCACAGACACAATTACTACATGTTGAATAATGTGCTCTTACAAGTGGTTAAATGAGATTGAATCGATTTCTCTATTGCTTGTATTACTTTTGATATACCACCAACACTACCATACTTTCATACTTCAGGGTTTGTACTTTCTTACATTTGGACTTCAGGGTTTTTTTTAACAGAATCAACTTACGATTTTCCTTCCATATGAATGCAATGCTATGTTCATATTTTGTGCATATATTGTACAGGAATTAGTGTTCCTTGTTGGCTCGGGGTCACTCGATTTTGCAGCTGAAGTGTGGTAAGAAGAAAGTGGTGGATGAAAGACCTAGAAGAAGACTTTGTCCCTTCCTTGGATTTTCACACATTTTATGTTGCTGTAAATGCATCGGTAGAATAGATCTTAGGTACAATTTTGTTCGAAAGCAAAACATTTATGCGTATTAGAACTCACTGTTTACATCATTATGGTATTGAAGAATTTGTTTAGTTTAGCGTAAAATGTTTACACTCTCTAATGGCTGATGGCTAGTTAATTGGGGCTAACTGGTTTGTTAGTTTAGCTTATTATTGTTGTTGTATTGAATCTTCATAAAAGGCTTTACATATATGTTCTGTTGAAGTGTTCAAGAGTATCAATGTCAAATATAAACATGTGAAGAAAATTAAAGTATAGAGCTTGGTGAAAAGGTTCAAAGATACGAGATATGTTGAAAAGTTCAAAGATCATCATTTTTACAATTTTTTTGGGTTTGAAGTATATTTTATCATTAACGAAGTTGCGTTGAAAATAACTTTACGTTGAAGGTGACAGTATACTTTTAGTTAAATACGTATATTGAAGACTCAGAACAAATCCTTGTCCATGACATTCATCATATTTTAGGTTAAATGTTTTTAATAAAAAATTTGGCATAGGATGAATTGTCTAATATATATTTTATATAGATTGTGTTTATTTATGAAATGGTTAAATTTACTGTACTAGAATTTTTCATATATATTAAATAGAATTTCAAACTCGGTACATTACGGTGGTCAAAGTGTTTTTTTTTCCTACATTTCAAATATTCGACTATCTGAACTTTGACACACAAATTCTACAAAAGTTTTCAGCCAAACCTTTTGAATTTCAAAATAGTCTTTTAGAAAATAAGAAAAAAAAAATGAAATAAGTTTTTCTATATAAGTTAAAACTATAATAACATTAAAAATTTAAATGTTTTAGAAAGTTAGATGTAAGAACCAGTATATGTTAATTTATGTCAACTTTTTTTAGATTACGAAACTAATGATTTATGTCAGATAAAGTTGAGTTAGATTAACTGGCAAATCTTGTACATAAAAGAGGGAATAACTAATTACAGAAGGGAACCGTCAAAAGATTAAGGCGATCAGAGTCGTGATCTCTCTTCAGGTCTCAGAGCTGACTATGAAATATAGGAAAAGTCATTTTGAACTTCTGGTTGGTCATAGACAACAAGCACGTCTTTAAAAAATTAATTAAGTAAAATAGTGATTTCTTATCTCACTTTTCTACCGTGTTTGTTCTGATAATTCAAGAACACCAAACACGACAGAAGGAAACCACTTCAGCTCTCTCTTATATATATATATATATATATATATATATATATATATATATATATATATATATATATATATATATATATATATATATATATATATATATATATATATATATAGCTTTTGTTTTCTGTCCGAACAAACCAACAAAATCTAAACAAAAGCTTGTTTCTTTAAGGTCTTAATGGAGGCCAGTGGTCCTGAATTGGCATTGGAAGCGGCAGAAGGGTTCTCCATGATGAGTGTTGTGGACGATAGCTTCTGTGCGACTGCCCCAACAGAAATAACTGTCAAAAAGAAATACTGCGGAGTGTTCTTAAACCAAAGATACAAAGTATCAGATGTTAACGGTAATCTCTTGTTTCAAGTTGATGGCTCAAGCCTTGACGTTCGCAAGAAGAGAATCATGCGTGATGCTGCTGGTTCCCCTATACTTACGATGCGTGAGAAGGTAAACCTTTCTCTTCTTCATGCATGAATTAATAACGGTTTAAACTTGGAAGTGATATATAAGAGACACGTACAGAAGAATAAGATATTGAGTGTGTGTGATGACATATTGAAGATTAATCTGATATCGCTGAGGCATCGGTGGATGGTTCATAAAGGAAGAAGCTCGGAGGAGAAGGATCTGATATTTGGGGTTCAGCGATCGCACCCTCTTGACATGAAGCCACGGCTTGATGTGTTGATGGCCGCCAAGATCAAAGAAGGAATGAGCAGCTTTCAACTTGTTGGAAGCCTCATCGACAACTCCTGCAAAGTTTACAAAGGAGACACCATCATTGCAGAGGTGCGTAAGTGGTTTCACAGTTATTCTGCAGATTTTTAGTATTCACCTTTGCATAACTTCTTCAACCAAGATCCATGCTTGTAGACTCCCTATAAGAATCTTAAATTAAGAATACAATTTTATAGAAAAAAAACATATTTAATTTTAGAAAAAATTTCATAAACACCTTTTTTTTCAATAACATTTGAGACAACTAATAAAATAATTATTTTTTTAGAATATTGGTGTATCATTACCCTTAATTCTATTAAGTTAGTAAATCATATTTACATAAATTTAAATATTTATTCGTAAAGATACCTTTAATCAATTTTTTACTATATAAATTTATCATTATTTTTGTCAATTTTTACATTTTTTTTAAAAAAGGCTAAACTATTAATTACTTTTAATTTTTTAATATTTTATTTTCAAATGTCAACTTTAAATAATTTTAAATTTTTTATTTTTACTTATATTTTTTGAATTTTATTTAAATTAAAAATACCCTATACGATGCATGGAATATTGATATTAAATATTAATCACTCAATAATCAAATATAAAAATATTACATACAAAATTCATTATTTTAATTATGCAAACATTTGAAAAAATAATCATTATATACGTGAGTCCAAAAAAATCTTATTGGTTGACATTTATCAAAAAATAACATTAATTAAAAAAATTCTAACGAATATCAACTCTAAAAAAATATAAATTCATAAATATTTTTGTCTATAAATACATAATTTCAAAAATATCAACTAAAATATAATTTATATTAAAATTAACTAATTTATTTTATTTATATTAAGTGAAAAAATGTTTCATTGATGAAAAAATTTTAACTAGCAAAATAATTTTGTTAGTGTGGGTAAAAAAAATTTAAATTTGCATTCTGATTAATGTTACTCAAATATAATCTTAATTGACATTAACTAAAATAATACTTGTTTATGTAACGCTGAAAAAAATTGTGTTTGATTATCGGTAATTTTTTTTTATTAATATTGACAAAAAATCATAACCAATAACATTAGACAATAATAATTAAAAATAACCATAATAAGATTTAACTTAAAAGAAACATTTGTTAAGTCAAAGGAATGGGTCTTCAACCTTAACTGAATCCACTATATTCGAAGTGAAATTTTTAAGTCAATAATATTTCAACTGAAGAAAAAACATAAAAAATATACGAATTTGAATGAGGAAAAAATGTAGAAATTTTCGAACTTTTATTTTTTTCAAGTAAAATTTAAAATTATTTAATTTTAAGTAGTTAAATTGTTTTTCTATATTTTAAAAAATAATAATTTCTTTTAAAATTATCTATCAAAATAACATATTTTCTCATAAAATACTTCAAACTTTTTACAAAATAATTATCTTCTAAAAAATTTCTTTATCCAATGTCCATCCACCTAAATTTTTGAATATTATTCAAGATATTTGATTTTTTTTAAAGCTAGTTAATGTCTAGTCTATATTGAATTTTAAAATAAGACACTCTATATCGAGTTGAATTCATTAAATTTTATATCATGAACATGTCAGTAGCGTATGCTGGGTTATTAGGAGTATCCTTTTGTTTTACAACTTTTAATCTAAAAAAAATTGTTCAAATTAAATAAACTTTCCAACAGTATTTATAGAATTAAATTGAAGAAATGAAGTAACTCAAACTTCTTTTATAAATTAAAATTTATTTATATATCTATTTTCACAAATCTCATTTAACTTTTTAAAAAGTTGAGATGAATAAAATGATATTTTTCCAATAAGTAAATTATGAAATAATTTTAAATAAATGACTGAACTTAGATTATTAAGCGCAAAGTTCCTTTTTTCTCTAAAAGGGGAAATTTCACTACAAACCAAAGATAAATTACAACATGTTTGCAGGTAATTGATGTCTATCCAAGGAACAACTTCAGCAATTGGACAGAAAGCTTTAAAGTCAAAATAAATGCAGGGGTAGACTGTGCTTTCATCGTTGCCTTACTTGTAATACTTACAGTAAATGATTACATATAATTGAAGAATAAAATGATTAATTCCATTGTCTGCATTTTTTTAAATATGTTATAATGAAATGCAATAAAATTCTCATTCCTTTATATTCTTTTAAATAAATTGATTAGAAGAAAAAAAATCGTTACAGTGAAATGCAATAAGGGATTTATCATTAAACAGTTGATTCAATTCTTATTTGAATGCATGATAGAATTATAAGAACACTTTTTTCATGTAATCTAAATAAGGCATTAAGGAAACTTTGTTCACCAACTTTGAAACTTTCATTGTGCATTTAGTTTTTTGGATAACATTTTTAAAACGTGCTTATATTAAAAAATAAGTAACCCATAGATAACTGGGGAGAGAGTGCTTGGCCTAACAAGATCCAATCACATACATATACAGTGAAATTGCTTATTTCAAGCAATTTGTCTTCTGACTATACGACCAGCTCTGCCTTCTCCACCATTATGACAGAAAACAAATTATTAAATAATTGATGGACCAAACTACAAGGCAAACAATGAATAATTTATCAGATACATGAACTGCTGACTGAGATCTGTTCACCTACCACAAACACGTTAACACGCAGTATATTTGCAATGGGGATTGTGGCCAAAATTTGTCACTTTTCAACATTAAATTTTATTTAGTTATAGCAATGAGACTAGTTTTGGATTTGGAGAATGGAGATTAGAAATAATGTAGTAGTCTAGTGTGCATTGGGCTTGTTGAGTCAGTTGTAGAAAACATAATTAAAAAACTCAGTTAAACAATTCAGATGATCTTATTTTGTTTGCATACTTAGAATTTTACATAGCTAGATATACCAATTTTACAACAAACAAGTAACAATGAGACCCAACACCATCCTAAAATTATAAACACACGGATGCCTCGACTGTCAAATGTTTCTACTATTGTCCCCCTCTGGCTCTCTCCACTAATCAAAATTTTTATAAATGGGAAGAAATAGAGAAAGAAGAAAACACAAATTCACGAGCTTCTACTGAAAAGCTTTGTATATGTTGGTGGAGATAGCAATCACACTTGTTATTGCAGCTAGTATGATCATGCCGAGTGCAATGATTTTGTCTCTTCTAGTTGCTATACCGTAAGAATCCCTGTCATATTTTGAAAGGAAAACAAATTAGAGTGGGTTTTGTTTATTTATTTGGAAATTGCAAGTCTTTAAATGGAAGATAAACGAACAAGATTATGAGAGAAAAGTGTAGATTACCTTAGAACAATAGCACCAGGGAAGACAAAGGAAAGGCACACAGTAGATGTTGATCCCACAAACTGAAAGATGTACCAAATATCTGGGACTGCTATAGCAGCAATGTAGCTCAAGACTAGTAGCACTAGAGTGAGGCTCACAAATCTCTTACTGTCGCTGGCTAATAGAGGCTTCTTGGGGAAGAAGAATTCATCTATGTTGGTTCTCAAGGAGAAGTTCAGAAGAGGAAAAGTGAGTATAACATGAAATCCATAGCTTAAACGAACTAATACATTGAGCAAGGAACCAATGGCAGATCCAGTCTTTTGGTCAAAATTGACTAAAATATCAGATTGTGTGGAATCCCCAAACAAGAGGTACCCAAATAGGCCTATAGAGAAGTAAATGGCGGCACAAAGCAGTAATGCTAATCGCACTGCTGTTGTCATATCTGATGCATTGGTAAGCTCAAACCCAATTGGATGTACTGCAACGCAAGTAAAATCAATTATCAGCAACCAAATATTTTAAGAAGGAAGGATGAAAAACCACTAGTGATGATAAGTACCATTAAAATGAAATGTGTAAGCTGTGACTATCACTGGAACTGCAGTAAACAGGTCAAAGAAAGAGGTTTGTTCGTCCAAACGAGGAATCAATTTAGGAGATTGTGTTCTCCCTTCTGCAATAGCAATTATGGCCAACACACTACATGTTGTAACGAAGGCCACAGCAAGAAAAGTTGATATTGCAGAACTGAACTTCAACGACTCTGCAACCAACAAACAAAAGAAACGAAACTTATACGATATTTTCTAATCAAAATTAAAGTGACAACTTCAATTCTAGTCATAGAACAACATATAAGTTTTGTTCTAATCTAAATATTGAGTATTTACTTTTGATTTACAGAAGAAGTTTTTGTGTCTATGCCATGTAGCTAGCAAAATAATAAAAAAAATTTGACTATCATAACTAAAGTGAAAACATTATAGCCTTGATCAAATACACATAAATTTAGTGAAAAAACTTACCAACGCGACGGTACAGGACCAATGGAAGCAAAATTAAGACCAAGATAACTAACAAAGCAAATCCCCTTGAATTCCACCAGTGAACTCCAAACCACTGTTGCAAAACACCAAGGTGAACATCCCCTTCGCGTTTATTCCCAGAAAACACATCAGCTGTTCATTGCATCAAATAACACTTTAAATAGTTAGTTCAAGTTCACAACAATCAATCCAAGTCAATTTCATCATAATTGATCTTTGAATAAACTTTTCCAGAAGGATTTTCATAAAGACTTCTAAAAAAGTAAAAATAAAAGTTAAATGATTTTCTTTATAAATTAAAGATTGTTTGTGTATAAATTAAAAAATTAAAATTTATAAAAATTGTACAAAAATAGCTTTTTAGAAGTATTTGGTTACCAGCAATAATAAGGTACATAATCAAACACCCCATATTAGTAAGTACAACAGCGATCTGAGCTGCTACAGCTCCCACGGGTCCAAAGGCCTCTCTCATCACACCAGCATACGTCGTCGTTTGCCCGGCACGTGTGAACCTCATCAGGAACTCCACCGACAGTTCCGCCAGAAACGCAATCACCAGAATCAGCACCAACGCCGGAATCACACCCAGAACCTTCAAGGTTGCCGGAAGAGACATTATTCCGGCGCCAATTATGCTGTTGGCAACATTGAATACCGCGCCGGAAACGGTCGCCGGAGGAACACCACCCTTGGAGTCTGGGAGGAGAGGGACGCGAGCTCCGGCCACCGGCGACATCCCAACAGTTGTGAGTAGGAAAAGCGATGATGATTTGGAGTGTAGTGAGTGGGTAATATACAAGATTGTTGGATTTATAATTACTTTCCAATTATTAAGGTTGAGAGATTACGATAATGCCATTGATGAATTGACAAGGGGGAGAAAGACAGAAGGGTAAGATTGTAAATGTGGGAGTGTGAGGATTCGACGTCGTTTTTTGCAGAATGGGAGCAACGTGTTGAATGTGGACACCACCACCAAAATGAACTTGGACAGGAAAGTGAACAATGGTGAGTGATGTGCTGTCTTTTTTCTCTTATGTTATGGGTCAATGGCTCATTCTTATAAAACCAATAAAATATTGGTGCTAACCTTAAAACTTAAAACTAAAGTCTTAACATCTTCATCAGAATTCACATTAAAAGTTGTCCATAAAATAATAACTTATCTTAATAAAACTTTTAGATATTTATTAGGTTAAATATTGTGTAACAAAAGTAAAATTAATATTTTATTTAGTGTATTGTAATGACAAATGTTGGTTTCATATGATTCAAAATTATAATAAATAAATGTTTTAAGTGTACCAATTATGTTTTATATTTATCAAAATTTTAATACCAAATCATTTAAATTTTTGTATGACTTTAAAAAAATAAATTAAATTACTAATATCCAAATTTTTATATTATTACATTTGGTAATTTTCTTTAGAATCATCTTTTAATTAGATAATTTTAGTTTTTAATAAATAAAAAATAATTTATTTATTCAATGACATAAATAATTAAATAATTTATTTTTATTTCAAAATGACTAAATAAATTATCTTTTCTAAATAATATAATTTTTTGAGTATTGTTCTTACAACATTGTATATTTTTAAATTATATTGTTTTTAATACGAAAGCCTTTACTTGTCTCAATAATTTCTTTTGTCGGCATCTAGACATGTCAAATAGAGCTATATAATTAAAATGAGTTCTCATAATTTTTTAACAACAAGTAATATATTTTAATAACTAAATTAGAGTAAATTTATATTGAACAGGAACTTAATATTGAGTTTAAAAGGCATTGTTAATTATACCGAGATATTAAAATTTAGAATAGATATATTTTTTCTTACGCACCCAAAAATATATATTCCAACGTAGAATCATTTATTTTTTTATAAGTGGATTTTCTGAGTGTCTAGTTATATAACTCACGTTTACATAGGCTCCAACATTGACTATCAGGAGTACTAGTGGTTTTTTTGTTAAAAAATCGGGTGACCATAGAAGATTTGGTTTGCTTTAATTCAGTTTTAGTTTAATGTAAAATTAAAACTAAATTAAATTTAGGGGTTTGATTTGAACTGAATTTGTGTGAGTTTTTTCACTATAAAATTGTTAAATGTCTTATACTGAAAGTTTTGTAAGAAATATCTATTATATATATATATATATATATATATATATATAATCATATTCACGATCATATTTTTGAACTCTCATATTTATAAATTAATCGCATAATTTTTTTATTAAAAATATAATATAAATTTGTTGTAATTTTGATCAATATGATCAAACTCTATAAGAGTTTCTCAAAACACCAGATTATTAATAGTTAATTAACTCAAAAGTTATATTTTCAATAAATTAACTATTTGGTTCAAGTTGGATTGACTGTAACCACCTACTTAAGAGGAAAATATAGTCATAAATTAAAAAGAAAATTGATTTATTATTAATTTTTTTAATTTTCTTCCACCTGTTAATTTAGAAACATGTAGAAGCAGATGGCCCGCAACATAGAAACATGTAGAAGTAGAAGGCCCACAATATAACTCAATGTTTTGGCAAATTAAAAACCATCAAAATCTATGGAAGAAACCTTTTCATGAACCTTTTTTTTGGAGAAAAAAATAAATTAGTTAATTTATTTATAAACTAAATTTAAAAAAAATATTTTAGATAAATAAAAAGAAAATAAATTTTACAAATACTAATATATAAATTAATTTTAATTTATGAAAAATATTTTTTTTCTCGGAATACTTACAGAAAATTTTCACTAAAAACCCTAAATTTATGATTAAGCTTCCCTAAAACTCGAAAAAACTGTGTACACAATAATTCGTGGTGAGTTTGAAAGGAACCAGATCGAATCAAATTGAAACCAATTAATTTGTACCGATCTAGATTGATTTGGATTGTTTACAATATGAATCAAAGCAACTAGACAAAAAAATAAAATGGTTTAAATAGGATTGAATGAATTTCCTATTATTCAAATATACAAATTATATTTTGTATATTTGAATACCACATAACCCCATAAAAAAACACAACACATGATTAACTCATTAAGAAAGTGTTTCAGACTAAATAAATAATACAAAATTACTAAAGTAATACATGATGGTAAAGGATATTCAATAAAAAAAATAGCTTATAAACAAATAATACAATCATTAACAATATTTAACATCGTTCAATCTGGATTTAATGAGTTTTTAAATTAGAAATACGATCATATCATCAATTGGATTTAGATTTAACCTAACTAGACTAAAAAATTTGAATTTTAATTGATTTAGTACAGTGGATTCATCAAATCGATGAAGACCTTAAAAACAAGATGGTTAATTTTAATCATTAACCATCCCTTGGATTCAAGTTGGTCCATATAGCAATTCCGCTTGTCCCTACAGCAAAAACAATGACCGAAATTGCTATGACTCGATCTTTTGTCTTTGATATGCCATGCATGTCCCTGCACTCAAAAGAGGAGAGGATGAGGTACACAAAGCTCTATTTTGCCATCTCCAGAAAAAAATCAATCTATGTATAAATTAAGCATAGTTATAGATATATGTAAAGAGAGAGAAAATTGATATTAGCATACCTTAGAACGATTGCAGCAGGAAAGATGAATGAGGTGCAAACAACGGTTGTGGATCCCAAGAACTGAAAGAAATACCAAATGTTTGGGATGGCCACAGCCACCAAGTATGTGAGGGCTAGCAAAGACAAAGTGAGTGACACAAATCTTGGGGTGTCTGAAGCCAAGGGAGCCTTATTTTTGTTTGAGAAAATGAGTTCATCTATGTTGACCCTCAAGGAATAGTTCATGATGGGGAACACAAGGGCAAGATGGAGTGCATAGCTTATTCTAACAATATCATTCAGCAATCGACCAACATGGGTTTTGGAGTTTTGGTCAAAGTTTACTAGCACATCGGGCATGATGGAGTCCCCAAACAATAGGTACGCAAAGAAGCCAATGGCAAAGTAAACCACCATGCATATTAGTAGGGAAATCCGCACAGCCATACCCATGTGTGTAACTTTTCCAAGCTCTGCTCTAATTGGATGAACTGCACCAAATCATGTGTAATTAAGTTAATCATAAGACAAACTTTGGCATTCTGCTCTTTACAATTCTATTTGCTAAAATCTAATGCCTACTCACTAACAGAGGGTTGGATTTCATAAGACAGAGATGTGGATGATTTCATAAGATTACTAAGGTATTTTCTGTATAAGAAAAGTATTGGTTGAACTGTGTTTACATGTCTTTGTTCTAAATTATTGGTTACTTTATTCTTGAAACTCTTACAGTTTCATATTTTCTTAGCTTATCTTATAACAAACTTTTTTTTGTCAATAAAATTCAGTAAAAAAATTGGGTTAACGTGAACGTATGTTAATAATACGAAATCTATAACGTAATTAAGTAAAATTAGCAATATCTATCACTTTTAATTTTAAGTCAACTTCATATAATTTAGTAATTAAAAATATATTACATATAGAGAAATTGAGAAAGTATAAAAATAAATGAATATATTATAATTTATCCACCATGTTTTTAAGAGAGTACAATGATAATTATTAAAAAGTTAATTGATTTTTAAATAATCCTTCATCTGTTTGCTTATCAGTATACTTGAAGATTATAATACATCGAATAAAAGAAAAGTAATCAATCCTCATTCACATTAAAATTTATTTATAATTTCTTCATATACTCTTAAAACTTTACAATAACACATAAATAAACAGAATTTTTCTTCAAAATTAAAAGAAAAAAAATGATATATAAACAATAGGAAATTATAAAATCATGAAACTAACCATTGACATGGAATCCGAAACCAGTGACAAAGACAGGGACAGTGGTGAAAAGATCAAGGACACTGACTTGAGAGAAATCAGGCACTATCCTTAGTGATTGAGTTTTGCCGGACAACAATGCACTAAACGCCATTGACGAGCATATTGCAATAAAGACTAATGCTAGTAGGATTGATATTGCAGAACTATACCTTAGTGAATCTGTTCACAATAAACATCGAAAATAAGACACAGGCTATGCTTAATTAGCCAATTGTTAAGATAAAGGGGTCGCAATTAATTGCTTGTGCATTTGGGTAGTAATAGTACTTACCAACACGACGAAACATAACGAGTGGAAGCATTATGAAAAGTGCAACGATAAGAAGAGCAAAAGCACGAGAGGTCCACCACTTGATGCCAAACCATTCTTGTAGAACACCCAAGTGTGTAGTTCCGTTGGACTCATTCCCACACAGCACGTCTCCTTCATAAACCAAGGCCATACACAGTCAAATTTATATGTATAGCAGACATATAATAGTTTGGAAATGTAATCAAGTCCTACATATACATAAAAAATTATTCCGAGGAGTGTGAACAATCATACTTGACTTTGTTTTTAGTCCAATGGTAAGAGGAACTTATAATAAAACACAACTTATAACTTCTAGGAACTTCCATTCCTATTCCTAGTTTCTTTTCATTTGTAATTTCAATAATGTTCTTGTAAATAATAAATTCTAAACAGTAAACAAGAGTGGATCTAATAATGGTGAATCATAGCTCAAATTTTTACTGTGAAAGACATTAGCCACTATCTAGTTAGTAAATAAGGACAAATATATTCTTTCTGATTAATCAATATGGAATTAAAATTGCAACCATAGCCAATTACTCAAGTACAATAGAGCACGCTGTGCAAACTAAAGAAGATGGACGAGGCTTTTCTGTCTTGTCTAAGATAACTTGCTCTATTTTAATTAAATTTTTAAACTCCCCAAATGTACTTTTGAAACAAGTTATTAGAGAAAAAAATAGGCCAATCTCCACATATAATACTTTTTAATGAAAATATATTAATAAACTCTGGATCGCATAGTTTAGCTTAATCTTCGCATAATATGTAATCCAACTACTTTTTCTCATATTAAAAAACTTAAATACATATACGAAACTATGAAGATAGTATGAACAGCTTAATTATAGTTGTCCTCAGCTAAACACGTTTTATTGTTGGCTAAAATATATTAGAAATAACTTTTTTAATAAATGTAACTTCTTATTTAATAATTCTCTCATAATTTTATAGTTTTAAATAAAGTTTAATCAATAGTAAAATGTATTAAATACTTAACACAAGATATAAATGAACATTAATCTTACTAAAAATTATTTCATCCGTCCCACGCTAACAATAGTTTTAGCTTATTAAGAAAAAAAACTTCAAACTAAGTATTATTTTTAATAATACATTAATTTTTATTTTTATTTATATCTAAAGTAATTATTCTCTATTTCAATAAAAAGGTATATATTTATTAAAAATATATTGTTTTAATAAAATTGTTTCAGAAAATAATATATCTATTACTGTTCTTAATTTGTGGGAGAAAAAAAACTTAAATGGTAATCATATTGGATATTTTAATGGTTATTTATTGAATATCTTGTAATTTTGTTATCCTACTCCTTAAATAATCAATTATTGGATTGCTTAATTCACAAGTGGCCACCGAACCATTGATTTTCATTTGTCAGGAACATAATCACCCAAAATACCAAAAGTGCAGGCAAAAAGAAAAGACTTAATGACAAGTTCTCTCTTCTTTAATCTTTTTCTACTGGTTTAGCAATATTTGAATCCAATAATTATAAAAATCTATTTTAATTAATTCTAACACATATTCATTCTAATTCTTATAGTCCAGTAAAACAGAATATGCATAGATAAGAACTCCAGAAGAAGGAAGAGGAAGTTACCTAAAATAATGAGATAGATGATAAGAATTCCGAAATTGGTAATGAGGACGCAAATCTTAACGGCGAGGGATCCAACGGACCCAAACGATTCGCCCATCATGCCTGCGTAAGTAGTGGATTTACCGGAACTTGTGTACCTCAGCATAAACTCCACGGTCACATCTGTTATCAGTGCCACCAACACGATCACCACAAACCCCGGAACTATCCCCAGCACCTTCATCGTCGCCGGAACCGACATGATTCCGGCGCCAATCATGGTCGTCGATATGTTGAACACCGCTCCGCTGATTGAGCCATTCGGTGCACTCCGATCCTCCGCCGAGTGCTCGCAGTCCGGCGACAGGAGAGGCTGGACTGCTTCAGTGATGTCGGAATGAGATGGAATCTTCATTCGGAAAGCATGAATGTTGTGTATTGGATGGAGAATGGAGATAGAAGCATGCGATTTTTATCTCTTTTCTTACCCATTTTATCATTGAGAAAAAAAAACTAAACTCATTATTTAAAAAAAACACTGCTAATTATTCATTAATTTTTATAATTACATAAATTTTACCTTTTACTTTTTATTATACTTAAAATTAATATGTTTTTGTCTTTACTTTTTTATTTTAACATTTTTTTATTTTTATACATACCAATTTTCTTCTCTTTTAGTTTTGTCGCCTAAATTCATACAAGTGATTAAAAATAATATATATTATTTTCAAATATAGAAATTAAGAAACAAAATTTGTTCAACTATAATATTAAATTATTAATTAAACATAATAATTATCTTTAATTGATTAATTCCTTAATTATATGCACATTATTTAATAATGAGTTTTATTTTTTAAATTGTATTTTATGTTAATTAATGGAAGACTTTGTTTATATGAACCTATCTTAAACCACCTTACTTGATTTTCTTTTATTTATATTTACATTCAGAAAAATGTTTAATCGTCCAAACCAGTTATTAGTCCTGGAAAGTTAAGCAAGTTTTCTAATTAGGAATTATGAATGAAATATAAATGTTTGTAAGTTTTTATTTCTAGCTAATTGAAGAAATTGCACAATTTAATATAATCATAATGTTTCTTTGTTATTTTTCTTTGATTATTTATGTTTTCTTTATCTGACTTCTATTATCCTAACTTAATTGCAATTCCGAAAAATATCACAAAAGTAAGGTCTGTGATGTATATTTTTTCTAATTGATATTTTATGCTTTTAATTAAAATACAAAAGGAGAATAAAATATAAAAATATTTATTTTGCGAAGAACATACAATGATTAAAATTTGAATAAATTATTTTCCATATGGCCACTGCTACATTATCTATTGTATTTTAAAAGTGGGTATGACGTGCAATTCTCATCTTCTGCATCTGGATTTTTTTATGGTTTGTCCGCATCATAGAAACGGGATCAACTTAATGATTCATATCTTATCTTAATCAACTAAATTCAACTTTTAATTTCTCTGCAAAATTAATGATAACAGTTTTATTTAATTTAGGATTAAATATACTTTTACTTTTTTAAACTATTTATCAGAATTATCTTATATATTGAACATTAATTTTATATATATATTTTTTATATTTTATAAATTATTGTAAAAAAAAATTAATAATAAGTTAAAAAAATTATTATTTTTTATTTTATTATTATTTCATTTTTAAGTTTTTTTTATTCTTTTTTCTTTTCATTCTTTTTGTTTTTAAATATGTTTTTATTTGTCATCGATAATTATTTATATCAATTTATAGTGTATCCAGATAAAATAGGTCAAAAGTTTTTCTCATAAATGAAACACAATTTTAATAAATAATTCAGGAACTAAAAATATATTTGGTGATGAAAGTGGACTTGAAAGGTTAGATATATGAATATCACTCTAATGATATGTTTTATTTCTCAAACTATATGATTTGTTACTTTCGAGTCATGCTTTATTTTTTTTTCTTTCTTTGTATTAAAATTTTAGTTATCGACTATTGATTAAATTATAATTATTTTATTGTGTATATTTTCTTATGTGAAGTGATTTTGAATTTTGTTAAGTTGTAATTGTTGATTATAATTATACTGAGATGATGATTCGATGACTCTAATCCTTTTAAAGATGGAAATTTGAAATTTTTTTAAACTGTGTATCTAATATACTTAGACTACGATGAAGTTAATGAGAGATACATTATCTTAATGCCTTAGGCATTACAAAATATTTTCAAAATTATTTCAATGTATTTTTAAATTTGTCAAGTTTTTTAAATTCATTAAAACAAGTTTTAAATAATTAAGATACTAAGAGCTAAATCTTTGAAAAAAATGCTTGGTCAGGATAATTAGACAACTCAATGTAGTTTTATTAAAAAGTGAGAATGAGTATAAATGTTATGTGCATTTCTTCTTCTTCCTTTAATTACTTACTTAATTAGCTATTTGAGTATAAAACAATTTAACTAAGTATTTTCAAATAATTGGGTCTACACGTTTATCTTAATCTTTTAATTCTTAATTTTTTAATTAAAAGAAAATCTAACTTTCTCAAAAAATTACAAAAAAAGTTATATTTGGATTGAAAGTGAAATTCATCTCTCTCTTTAAACTTAACTTATTTTCTTGACAATAATAAGTGTGATGACTGATATTATTGTAAAAAATTCTTATATTGTGTAAATAGTAAAATATTATGAATTACTAGGTAGTTGATGTTTTGTGTGAGTATTAAGTATGAAGATTTTATTACATTTTAATTTCTCCTAATATATTGACTTAAATTCAATAATAATAATAATCTAATTTTTTATTTTTTTAGTTAGATGAATCATATATACTAAACTTTCAATTCATATTCACACAATTTTCCTTGATCCAAACAATCATATTTTCTCTTAATTCAAGTAATATTGAATCTAAATGTACAATATTATTTAGATATTAAATTTTAAATTTTAAATTTTTAAACAATAGTATATTATAATTTTTTATATGAACATATAATTTTTTAATTTTAATTAAACAAAAAACAGTCTTTTTATAAACCTAACATAAATTAAATTATACAAAAAAATTATGATTTATTTTAAAATATAAAATTTAATTCTCTTATTTTTTTTTAACTTGACTCATCTCATATTAAAATTAGTATAATGTACGTATGAAAAAATATATTTTTAATTTATTTATTTAAATTGTTAAGAGCTTATTTTATGGATTTATAATATACTTCAACTTTGAGAACAATAAAATTTTAAAATAAATATTTTTATAAGTACTATTAATGTGTAAATAATGTTGAAATTATTAAAATAGATCAAGTATTTGTAAATTTATATTTGGTTTTAGTTTTTTTATTCTTTTATTTATATATATAATTGCAAACTATAAGACTTATTTTTTATTTTATTTTATTGGTTATTACATGTTGAAAGAAGCATGTAGACATGGTTCTTAATATACTAATTATTTAAAAGTTATTTTTTTTATTTTGTTCTTGTACACGTCCTTTTTCTTGAAAAGTAAAAAGAAAATGAGTAATGTTTTTAAATATTTTAATAAAATAGTATTATTTAAAACCAAATTCTAAAAATCTCAGCATAATATTACTAATCTTATAAGACATCTTAAAATATTTTGAACGAAGTGTATAATAAAACTATATTGACGGAAGTGCATTTTTAGGTTTTTTTTAATGGATGAAATGGCACAACGAGCGGAGCCCGGGGAAAGCATATTCCGAATGGAAAAAAACTAACGATCGTGGTAATTTCGTGTAAAATTTTCAGTTGTAATACAGTTAATTTGGTGATGAATAGTTTCTATCGAATAACAATTAACAAAGACTGCATGAAGGAGAGGGAATTGATCGATTGATTCCAATCTTTGAAAACATGGGTGATCATTTCGCCAGAGCCCAGGATTTCGAGAATAAGGCAGAGAAGAAGCTCAGCGGTTGGGGTTTGTTTGGCTCCAAATTCGAGGACGCCGCTGATCTCTTCGACAAATCCGCCAATTCCTTCAAGCTTTCCAAATCATGTAACGTTAATTTTCTCCAAATCCTTAGATTAATGATTGTTAATGTTGTGCATGTCATGTTGGTTAAGGTTTGGGAATTTGTTCACGTTTCAGGGGACAAAGCAGGATCCACCTACATCAAATTGGCGAATTGTCATTTGAAGGTGACTAACTAACTTGTTGATTTCGGTTTTTTGGGTGTATTTTGTTCTGATTTGATTTTCTCTAACTGCTGTGACGAATTGTGTTTCTGTAGTTGGAAAGCAAGCATGAAGCTGCTCAAGCTTATGTTGACGCTGCGCATTGCTATAAAAAAACTGACATAAATGGTATTTTTGAGGTTACAATTTACATACATTAGGGTTATGATCTCTGAACAATTGAACGTGTTTCTTTGTGTGTGTGGGGGAGGGGGGGGGGGCTCAAATTCGTATCTCCTTGACCGTGATCAAATTGTACCACTGCTTAATGGAATTTTTGATGCTCAGGTTCTTTTTGCATCTTTTTAATGCAGAGGCTGTATCTTGCTTAGACAATGCTGTAAATATTTTTTGTGAGATTGGAAGACTCTCTATGGCTGCTAGATATTTGAAGGTATACAGCTTATTATTATTATTTTTATTTTTATTTTAGTTTGACCATTGAAATGTTTTTGGTTTGGAATGCATATTTTGTTTTAAATGGTATTCTTCGGCAATGCTTTTTGAGTCTTTCTGGCAGGAATTGTCGTGAATGTATCATGATAGGATTGAAACTTTTTGTATGCGCAGGAAATTGCAGAGTTGTATGAGGCTGAACAAAATATCGAGCAGGCAGTACTTTACTTTGAAAAAGCGGCTGATTTTTATGAAAATGAAGAAGTGAACACTTCTGCAAACCAGTGCAAGCAAAAAGTTGCTCAATACTCTGCCCAGCTAGAACAGTAAGATTTTTCTAATTTTATGCTTATTTTGATCTTGTTTGTTGCAGTGAACTGTGAAGGCCTTGATTATAATGCTTGAACATGGTTTTCTTCTATTGTTCTGTGTTTGTTCGTCACTAAGTTTTTTGGTTTAGTAAGCTGGCCTTTCTCTTTATCACCCCTGGCCTCTACCGCTAGGTTAAGATCTGCTCAAGTTTTAGAATTTACTTTTCGTATATATTCATTACAGAATTCTTAACATTTTTCTTTCCAAAATCCAAGTGTTTTAGCTTGATAAGACTTTGTTTATGTGGTTTTGACAAATAGGTAGCCTATTGCTGCATTTAGTCTTATTATTAATATATTGATGTGTGAGGTGGTTTCTATTTTCAGCAGGAACTCCGTATGATGTAAAGAAAGCAATAATTTATAATGAAAGGAACTTTATAATAGCCTTCTCTATATGTTAAATAGAATGTGTGTGAACTGTTTCAATTTTTTATATACCTCCAGATATCAGAGGTCAATTGAGATTTATGAAGACATTGCTCGCCAGTCTCTCAACAATAATTTGCTGAAGTATGGAGTTAAAGGACATCTTCTTAATGCAGGCATTTGCCAACTTTGTAAAGGGGATGTTATTGCTATTACGAATGCATTGGAGCGATATCAGGTCCAATATTTTCTAAGAATTTACATCTTGAGACTCTGATAACATCACCAGTTACTAAATTCTTTGGAAATGTATTTGTGCAGGATTTAGATCCAACATTTTCAGGAACACGTGAATATAGACTTCTTGCAGTATGTTGCTAGTTGTGGACATATCAATAACTGCCTCCTCTGTTATAATGTTTTTATTAATGTTTGGTTTTATTATAAATTTTATCATTGCATGGGCTATTTCATTACTCACATTCCCAACAAAGTACTGACAATTTTCAAAATTTGACAGGATATTGCTGCTGCAATTGATGAAGAAGATGTTGGGAAGTTTACTGATGTTTTAAAAGAATTTGATAGCATGACCCCTCTGGTAAGCTCCAAATAGTTGTCAAAATGAACAAGAATTTTTTTCAGTATAGTTAAGATCTGTATTCTTGTTGCAGAATGAACATATCATAATTGAATTAACCCATTTTTCAGCAATTTAATAATCTTGTTCTCTCTAATTTTCATCTGCTTTGAATTTTCCCGTGAAATATTGATTCATTCATTTAAATATAGGTTGCAGGATAGTACTTTTCTGCACTAATTATATTGAGAAATTTGACTCATATCCTATGAAATTGAACCAAATTCTACAATTTCATTTGTGAGAAGAACGGTAGGAAAAATAATTCTCATTATTTTGTGTACTATGTTGAACGTGAGTTATGAACCGTTGTCATTGTTAACTTAAACTCCTTGTTCTGAACAATTTTCTTTTGCTTTCCATAGATAACTTTACTCTTACTTGATCAACATTGAGTATTTACGTGAATGTTGTGTAGGATTCTTGGAAGACAACACTTCTTTTGAGGGTGAAGGAGAACCTGAAAGCCAAAGAACTTGAGGAGGATGATCTTACTTGAATTGGACAATAGTCTTCTTTTGGTTGGATTTTTTGTTTGACATTTATCATCTTGTATTATGCTTGTTTGTCCAGTTGTTCATCTCACTACCAATATAAAGTGTACTTTGCTTTGAGTTTCAATTGAAGTGGTCTTCATGAATTGAGTATGTTGAGGCAGCTAGAGTCTGATCTGTTGATCCACTTTTATTGGATTTGCATATAGGGGCGAGTTGTCATCAGAAAGAGATATATTATAGCAATTTATTTGGAAGAATGAAAAAATTTAGTATCGATCTATCATAGAATCTCAGTACTATTTTCATTTAAGCCGTTCCGTTTTCATATTCTCATATTTTCATAATTATTCTTTTTATAAATGAACAATATGATTTATTTAGGGGAAACTGAATTTCAACTAGTCTAAAATTTTTACCTGCTAATTTTTCAACTCCTGCAAAAAGAAACACCTTGATTGTCAAATTTGCTAGTAGTTGCACTCCTACCTAAAGCCTAATAGGTGGAAGAAAGTTAACTGATAATGTTTAAATTGTTGTGATTGTCAACATGTTAATTGTATTTTACCTATAGCTAGATATTTTATAATAATAATTATTTAATATTCTTTGATGTTTTGAAGCAGGTAATCAGACATAGACACTGAAATAAACAACATCACACAGCTGTTCAAAGTGATATCATCTTAATCAATATTTATTTAATTTTAAATAGCTAAACTACATAGAACCGTTGAATCATTGCATGGTATACTATGCACAACTTATGTCAGCTCAGCTCAGCCGACATTAAAAGAAGATATTGACCTTCTAAACAAAACAAGAAAATTTATATTTTAATCGTCTGCTTAAACAATTATTACGTGTGTTTATATTACATGATTATACGTTAAAACAATATAATATTATTTCTTCGCAGAATTAATCATACATGTTATGAAAAGGGGCAGGAAAAAAAAACCATCACGTAATGAAGAATTATAAGTTTACGAAAAATAAAGATGGAATAAAATGAGTGACACGAAAAGAAAGAGAGACCGTATTAAATAGAGTATTTGTCATGATAGTGGCTGGTTGGACCTGTCTTTCTCTTCCACAATGATAAGCTTCTAGATAAATTCAATTTTCATTGGAAGGCTGTGTTTGAATTTTGAAAAGTGGAGTAAACTAAGAAAGAACAAAAGGGCAACATAAATAAAAAAATTAAGTAAAATTGTGTTGTTTTAATAAACAGAAGTAAATAATATAAATACAAAAAAGGGTGCGTCCCACCCCCAATTTTTTTTCTTGAGTATTTTCCTTCATGAAATTATTGTCTAAATAATACAAAAAAAACACATGATATATCGTTGTTTATTATCCTCTTTTTGACTCAACCACACAGTATGACTATTGTCATGGTTGTCGGACGAAGGAATAAATATAATTTTCAATTTCGACCCATAAAATAAATTTTCAATATTTTCAATGTGTACTTCCTTTTACTTTTCAGGGAAGTGGCATTCAGCAATCTGGTAATCTGGTTGACCAGACGCTGAGGAACAAACAACTCTTCTGTTCGTTTTACATGCGATTTCTTTGTTTTACGTTGTACAGTTTGTACTTTCCAGAGTTTAGATTCGTTATTTGCTTGTGAGTTTTATAGAGAATATAACTCTTCCTTGGATTCAAACGCTTTCTTCCTTTTTTGTCACCTTACAGGTACCTCTTTACTTGTTCTTAACGCCTCATACCTGCATCCTTTGATGTTATTGCTCTTTTTAGTTTCTTTGCTCTTTTCCTTGAGATGAATCTATTGGTATTATTTGAATTAGTTTTGTGTAACTGTTAGTTGATATTTTTGCTCGAGGTTGTGAATTTTAATTAATTAAAGTGTATAATGATATGTTTACTAGGTCATCGTCGCGTATATTAAATAAAGTCTGAATTTTTGTCTTTGTGCTAATGAATTCACATGAAATTTTATATGGGTTTGAAAATTTAGCACAAATGTTCTGTTCTTATTCTCGCTGATTTTGTTCCCCCCATTGATTATAGGGTTCTGATTTTGATTGAGAAGGCTCAGGCTTTCATATCAGAATGGTTTCGGTTGATGATGGTAAAGATGAAATTGAGGAATCTAATGGAAGTAAAGTAAATGACTTTGCTTCCATAGATATTTCAACTTCTGGAAGAACACTGGTGGATAATGAAAACCCTCAGAGGAAGTTCCAGGGCACCTTGAGTTTTATTCCCAGTAGGATCAACTTCTTGAAATTTGGGTCTGCATCTGCCAAATTCAAGCGGCTTGCAACAGAAAAGGACCAGATTTCACAAGCTGTGCCTTCGCCTGGTTCTCTTCGCTTGAGGGAGCGCTTCAGTGGCATGTTTGCTAAGAAACTTGACTGGGTTTCACTCAAGAAGATGTGTATTGAATGGATTAAGGACCCAATGAATATGGCCCTTTTTGTGTGGATATTGTGTGTTGCTGTTTCAGGTGCAATTCTGTTCCTTGTCATGACTGGGATGTTGAATGGCGTGCTGCCAAGGAAGTCTCAGAGAAATGTATGGTTTGAAGTGAACAATCAAATCCTCAATGCACTGTTTACACTGATGTGTTTGTACCAGCATCCAAAGAGGTGCTACCACCTTGTGCTTCTATGTAGGTGGAGTCCACAAGATATCTCAAAACTTAGAAAGGTGTATTGCAAGAATGGGACTTACAAGCCCCATGAGTGGGCACACATGATGGTAGTGGTCATTCTCCTTAATTTGAACTGTTTTGCTCAATATGCACTTTGTGGTCTAAACTGGGGGTATAAAAGATCTGACCGCCCAGCCATAGGAGTTGGAATATGCATATCTTTTGCTATTGGTGCACCTGCAGTCGCTGGTCTGTATTCCATTCTTAGCCCTCTAGGTAAAGATTATAATTCTGAGATGGATGAAGAAGCACAGGTTCAAGATTCTGTTGTTCAGAGGAAAGAGCAGCTGAGAGTGAAATCATTTCAGAAGAAATATTCATTTGCATCCAGACATAAACAAAGGGTTATTGAAAATAGACCACAGTGGAGTGGAGGAATACTTGACATTTGGAATGATATTTCGCAAGCATATCTATCACTTTTCTGTACATTTTGTGTCTTTGGTTGGAACATGGAGAGACTTGGCTTTGGAAACATGTATGTTCACATTGCTACTTTTATGCTGTTCTGCATGGCTCCCTTCTGGATTTTTACCTTGGCTGCTGTTAATATTGAGAATGACACTGTTAGACAGGCTCTAGTGGCTACTGGGATCATTCTTTGTTTTTTTGGTGCACTTTATGGTGGCTTTTGGAGGATCCAAATGAGAAAAAGGTTCAATTTGCCTTCTTATAACTTTTGTTTTGGCAAACCTTCAGCTTCTGATTGCACACTTTGGCTATGTTGTTGCTGGTGCTCTCTTGCTCAAGAAGTAAGGACGGCAAATAGCTATGACATTGTAGAAGACAAATTATGCAGGAAAGGTTATTACAGTGACCAACAGCCAATGTCACCTTTGCCTCGTGAAGATGTGGCATCAACCAAATCTGGCACAAGTTCTCCTTTGGGTAACAACTCTTCGCCTTCTATGATCAAGCCATCTAGTCCTCTGAGTTCAAGCAGTTTATTGAAGGAATATCGTAGTCCAGAGAGACCACTATCTACTGTAAAAGAAGAGCTTTCTGAAAGAGGTAAAGATGATACAATGTACCCACCTACTCCACCATTAATACAAAGGGAATCTCTTAGTCCCTGAAGGTGAAAGACAAGGATGCTTTCTGCTTCCTAGTAAACATGACATTGTATGGGATGGTCCATTAAATTTTTGTGCTTAGTATATCCTAATTCATGGTTTTATCCTCTCAGTTCTCACAAAGTCATGTATATGAACCTTGAATCTTATTTTAGGAAGTACATTCTAGATGTTGAATAACAGTCACATTGTGTAATTAATTGAGTAGATGTCTGCTTGAAACCCAGGTCCTTTTGTTTCTTTTGAGGTTTTCTTTACAATTTCCCCCCAAGATGAGATGATTTCAACGACGGAGGAAATAACATTGTACATTCTTAAATTTTAACGTGTTCCTACCTGCGAGAGTAAAAATAAATGATTGTGTATACACAACCAGGTTTTTTTTCCAAGTTGTATTTGGCAAATGACTTTTCGCTGCTGTAGAGTTTCCCTGTTCATTTGAAGGCATTGGCAGAGGCCTTGATGAAATGCTTTGTACAGCTTGTTCAATCCAAGCTATATTCATGAATTCATTACTGTGATTTTTCTGTGATGTTATCAATCGCAATAAGCAGGATCTTTGGTTAAACATAACTATACAATGGTGAAACTTGATCAGTAATTTTGAAAAATCAAAACAATATACTTAAATTAAGTGCAGTTTTAATGACTAATTTCCATGTTAAGCCACCAAAGTTTATTTTCCACATGTCATAAAGTAGCATGTGCGAACTTCTCTCCCTTCTACATGAATATTGTGCCACCTTTAACTTGCATGTGAACAAAGGCTACAGAGCTAACTGCACCCTTTTTAATGAACATCTCCATGTGGGGATACAAGATACAAAATGAAAGATAAACTACAACTGCATCAGAAGTGGTTATCCTTGCTCCTATTAAGATATGCTAATGCTTGTGTGTATTGGAGAGGGGGAGGGGCCACGTAGGAGACTGAACTATTTGATTTAATTTTATTATTTTTTAAATTATATTATCAAATTATTTTAGCATTAAAAAATTGAGCCTTAATTAAGTTTCAAATTCTTAATAAATTTAAGTGTTTTCAATTTAGTTTTGATTAAAATTTTGTTTTATTATGTTTCTAAAATATTTATATTGTTTAATTGGATTTTTTTTCATTTGATTTTATCATTAAGTAATAAGTTATTTTGCATTTCATTCACATGTTTCCAAAGTGGAAAATAAAATTTTACCTAACTAAATGGTAAGTCTTTTATAAATTAAAGATTTTTAATCGAATTTCCGTTAAAAGATTTCATTCTATTTAAGTAATCAAAATCTTTAAAAAAATTCAATTAAATCCTTACCGTATAATTTTATTGTTAACTAGAACGAAGTGTCTATGTTATTTAAGCTTTAAAACTTTTCAACATATACTAATTGAACTGTGTTCATAATTTTTATTGTCTCCTTAGCTAAAGTGTACTAATGGAAGAGAAGATGCTTCAAATAGTTGAACATCTTATATTAATATTTTAAAGCAATAATATTCTTATCTCACGTGTAATTTTAAAGTCTACATTATTTACATATGAAAGTGATACGCAAAATAGCCTCATTCTCTCAAAAAACTTTTGTGTGGAACACTTTATCAACATTATAATGATTTGTCTGTTGAAAAAAAAAAATAGTGCGTAGTGGTAAAAAATTGTTTGGGATGTCTCAAATCAGATGTGTCAATAGTTCAAACACTGAAAAATATATCTAGTGCAAACATTTTGTTTTGTATAAACATACACACAGCTTATAAAATCAAATGATAGATTAATATCACATGAATGCCCTTTTGTTTGACTTTTTTCCTACAATTTTTTGACAATGGCACTCTCATAATGCAGGTGTTGTTGTTACGCAGCTTCTCGTCTTTCCTTTCTCCACTCCCATGGCTTCTCAGGATTGTTGGAAGCCCATAAACCAACACGCTTTGCTCTAGCTTGTTTTTCCCACTAAAATAAGAACTTGAAAAAGTTAGAATACATATAACTTTAAAAGATAATGACTCTGACTTGTTTTTCCCACTAACATAAGAACTTATGAAAGTTAAAATACATGTAATGGAAGAACCATAAGATTGATTAGTAATTACTGTTTCTAGTTCCTGTCGTTTGTCATAGGCTGCGTAGTGCCATGCTAAACCCTTCTTTAACATCATTTCCTAATCACAAATGAAAATCAAATGACAAACTTAGAAAATAATAATAACTGTGTATAGATTCAGAGAAAAAAATTACCTGTACAAAAATGCCATTACAATAGATATCACCTACACAACGACCATAACGATCATCTCCATAAACAAGCACCCTCAAAGACTTTCCCTGAACAATCTTAATCAGTTCAACTTTAGCTTCCTGTCCATATGGCATTGCACTTTCTGGTGCATCAATTCCCCTGTTTTGTTCTAGAATTCGTTATTGACTTCAACAACAACTTAACATTCTATCACTAGTGCTTGTTCAGTCATTACCTTAATCGAATTCTATACTTCTTAGCTAGGATTTCCTCGTTTTGAATAAGAATCACCCTAAATAACCAAACAGTTAGAAGAAAAATATCAAGTGTTGGAAGCATAGATACAAAAAGTTGGGAAACTAAAAACCAACCGATATCCTGAATCAATTATCTGTTTGTGAAATGCATCAGCGTCTCCAAAGTTCCTTTGGGCACGTGCTTCTGATCTTCTTACTGCTGCTGCATGAACGTTGCCAGGGACAAATGCTGATTCTCGGGGGTCTTCTGTGCTAACATACACTGTTATTGTATCCCCATCTGCTACTGCTTTTGCATCAACCTAGTCCCATTGATAATAATGATTAACCATGTCATTTTGTTAAAAACCAAATTTTCAGCACAAGTACATATTCGATTTTATTTGATGGACTGCATGGAAATGTGGCATTCTTACAGGTAAGGTATGCATTTCAAATTGAACTCCATCAGGCAAGGTTGAAGGGGGTTGAACAGTTCCTTGAATGAGGGTGTGTGGTGGGGGAAGATCATAAAAAGCCAACAATCCCTATAAATTAAGCAACATAAATTTCATCCACAAGGTGCTTTGTCTGCAGGTGACATAGACTTTTAGGTAACAGTCCACTGCACTAATACTTAATTCAAGGTTAAGAAGTTCATCCAAACCTCAACATCTGCTTTTTGGTGTCTTTTCAATGTCTGTATCACAAGTCTAGCTGCTTCTTCAGGTGTCTTAGGAGGGGGTTTTGCCTCTTTCCAAGCATCTACTAACTTTCTATACCTTCAAAGAAATTATAAAGAACAGAAAGGGCACACATAAGTTTCTGAACATTGTACAGTATTCAATACAGGTTCTGCATAGGATAAGAAAATAAAACAAACTACTAATCAGAATATTAATAAAAAGAATGGTAAATATACCAATTAGCCTGAGCCTTCTTAGAAGACACAACATGCTGGCTGAGTCCTTCCGGGACCTAAAAATTTGGAAAGGAAAATCATAAAGACTTCACAAGATCAGTATACTAAATTATCTGAAAAGCACGAAGACCTCAAAAATTAATATACCAAATTAGCTGAAAAGTATAATTAGACAAAGTGTGAGTTACTAATTAAAGGATTAAGGAAACAGCAAGCAACATTTATGCACCTGGGAGGTGATGTCAAAGTGAAAGAGATCTTGGGCAAGTGCTGATACACCAACGGTGGCAGAGGACACACCGTGAGGTCCAAGTGAATCAGAGTCCCCAGCTGCTGTGGGCTTGCAGCAATGACTGTAGAGAAACCTCAAGGCGTTCCCCATGATCCAGTTTGATCAAAGGTTTAAACTTTGAGAGAGAATGGAAGAGAAAAAGGGGAACAAATCTAGGGGTGACAAGAAATCAGGAATTGGGATTGTGTAAAGAGAAAATGCACCCAAAAAAAAAAAAAAGGACATACAGGTGGCGTGCTATGATTGGTTTAGTTTCTTCTAATTGTATAATGTTGTTGGAGACAGGTCTCGTCAACGGTTTGTTTAACGTAAAATATGGGAAATGCTTTGGAGCTTAAAGAAATTGCATTTTGTGGCTTGGTTTAGGTGCCATTGATGATTGATGATGGCCTGGTTAAAACTAATGTGATGCTATATTTAAAGATTCATCTTGTGTAAAATTTAACATTTTCATTTATATTTTACTTTTATTTTTAAGAATCAGAATTATATGTAATAATTAATTAAAATAATTTATGTACATTTAAAACATTTATCAAAAAGAAAAACTATATAAAAACTATAAATTTATAAAATATATAATGTGATAAAAAATATTAAGTATAAAATACAAACATATATATATATCATTAATTTATTATTCTAGAAGATTTTCTATGTTACCTTATTATCTTAATTAAAGTTACTAGATATTAAGTGTTATATTTATTTTTTCAGGAAGTTTGAACTGTTAATGTGTTGAGTTTCAATTTTATGTAGTTATTTCTCTTTTCGTTAATTATCATATTATTAACTTGTTCAATCAAAAGTTTAAGTCATGAGCATATATAAAATGTTGATAACTAAAAAAATATACAATTATGAATAAAAAACCAAACACTCTTCTTAATAAAAAAACAAAAACAACTTACGACATGATATTATTTAAACACGAACCATGAAAACTCCTATCATTGTTGTACTCACCTTTTTTATTATTTTCGTCTTCGTTCGTCTTTGCATTGTGAATAAAGAGACTTTTTCTCCAAATGTACCAAAGAGCACAATAAAAAAACAAAGAAATAAAAAGTCCAAATAATAAAAAAAGTCAACATATTAGACAAGTGTCAACAAAGTATTCATGAACAAATTGCTAACTATAAATTTCTTAGTGAAAAGAAGTGAAAATGACAAAAAGAAAAACCAATGTAATTAACATGTGTCAATATAACAGATATGGGTAATTTAGTATTTTTCCTAACTATTTATTTTCTTTTCTTAGTTATATAGTAGATGAACATGTGTAATATACATTAATTTTTATAATATTAAGTTCTTGTTTAAATGTAATATGTTGCTAACTAAAGTTGTTGTTTGTGATAATGATACTCAGTTGGTAAGAATTAAGTTTATAAACTTGATTACCCATGTAAAATCTTGATGATAGTTGAATGGTATTTAAATATTTCAGGAAGCACTTTTTGAATTTTGAAATAAATCATTTCTATCGAGTGTGCGTGTGTTTGGATGTTCAATTGTAGACTTGATTTTGGATAATGTAATATAGGTAATTTCGAGTAAACATAAATTTAAAGTAACATGGTTTTCATTTCAATAAAAGATATTGGAAAGTAATTTTTTGACAGAATGTTGTTTGAAAACTTTCAATCAAAATTGATTTTGAGTTTGTAATTATATATCAATTACCAAAATAACATTGACAGAAAAAAAAGTAATACATAAGACATAACAATATTCTATTCCTTCATCTTTCCTCAACTCATTTAAAAACTTAAAACATACATTAAATTAAAAAGCAAAACATCTTTACACTCAAATTCATGCCTCTTGAGAAAAGAAATATTCCATCCATACAAAATTTTATTCCTTTCTCTTTTGTAAAATAATTCTAACAATTTATTTTTGATTGCTCCCAGACAGAAGAAAATTTCATTTTCATATAATATATGTTTTTCATGTGTAATTTTAGAAAAAAAGTTATATTGGGATATATAAAATATAATAAGACTTGTACATATATATAACCTATAAGATGATGAGGATAAAAACCTAAAGTTTTATTATTGAATAGATTATAAGATTTTTCTTTTGTCCAACTTTACAACAAACAAATTAAAAAAAGTGAAAAATATTGGTCAATTTCCTTCAATCTCATTAATATAATATTGAAAAACAACTAATAAGCTCAACAAACCCTCCATGCAGCAAATAATATCAATTACTTGTCTGTTTTCTCTGAAATTACCAAACGACTAAACACAAGACATAACAAAAAAAGTTAATTTGAACAGTGAATCCTTATTTATTTAGCATTTTGTTTGTTATCCTTATTAGTTGCTTGTTCCATTCTTCTTCATCTTTGTTCACTTGTTTATTTGGCCAAACCTAATAGGGAGATTGTGGTTGCCAACCTTACCGAATGAGTGGAAGCCAGTGATTCCCAAATCAACAATTTGGAATAAAGTTTCACGCACCTTTCATTCACAAAAAGTTAAGGATTCCATCTTTCAAGTGCAGAACCAGATTCTTCAACTTGCATTTTGATATAAATATAGATGCATGTGATCAGAGACGCTAATTTTTGTGTCAATTTTCCACTCATAGATCATTAGAATGGCGAATGTAAGAAACTTGCTACTTGGCTATATTTGATCCTTTTCGTTCTCAGCTATAGAAATGAAACTCATCAAACTTTCTTGTTTTGTGTCATCAGGTGGTGGAAGTGAAGGTTGGTTTACACTGTGACGAGTGTATCAAGAAAATTCTTAAGGCCATCAAGAAGATTGAAGGTAAGAAATCCAAATGTCACAATGATATATATAACTAGATGTACTATGTTTAGTTTTGTTATGATGATCTCTTCATTTCCATGAATAATTTTTTACGTGGTCTTGCAGATATTGAGACGTATAACGTGGACAAACAGTTGAACAAGGTCATCGTTGCAGGTAATGTCACGACGGAAGAAGTTATTAGGGTTCTTCAGAAGATTGGCAAGCATGCAACCCCATGGGAAAATGCTCAAACTCAACCCAATTGCTGAATTCAAGTTTTCTTTCCCTTAAGAACATATAAACTAAGGAGTTAAATTGTAGTGTACACGCACGAAGAGGTAAATTATAGTTCCGTCTGAATTATGTAATTTTTGACCTTTATTCAAAAGAAAAGCACCTGATAAGAGAGACTTCAAACGAAATAAGGGATCAATAAGAATAATTATTATTATATTCATTTGTATACAGAAAATGTTTGTTGTTGAATTTGTCTCGTATGATGCACCACACATCTCTATCATGTATACCAATGATGTTCGAGTATCAGTGAAAGCCAAGAAACGAAAGAGAGTGCAGATGAAAATCTGCAGTGTATTAAAGCATACACTAGATTGCATATGCATTCATGATAAAACTTACAAGCACAAGCAAAATCGTTATGCTTTTCTTAAACAGAAAGAGTTGTAAGAAACATATGTAACTTTTGATCTAATGATAAATATTTGATAAAGCATTTTGTATTAAAATTAAGATCATATCCAGTATAGAAAGTTATTGATTAGGAGCAAAGCACTTAGTCAATATTATGTATTCAATGAACTGCTACTAATTTCTATTTGCTTATGTTATACATTTTTTTAAATGTTTAGTTAAAAATGTGTTTTAAAAAATATTATCAATTATTATTTTGAACAATAAAGATGAAAAGGAAATTATGTTTATCCAAGCATGTGTTTGAAGCTCTATTCAGATGGTTGGAAGAAACAGAGTGTTTGTTACTTTTGGACTGAAAGAAATTGAAAACACTTTAAAGCCCAAAGACACATGCTATCATTCTCCCCTACTCGGCTTCTCATGTGCTGGGCGGTTCATGTATTTTTAAATAACATCATTTTTATTAAAATATTTAAAAATATTATTTAATAGAATGTTATGCCCTTTTATTTCTTCAGTTAGAAAAGAAGAAGGAAGTACACCAAATCAAAATTAATACATCAATTTAATTCATAAAATTATAAATATCAATTAATTTTAACCACAATATTATCAGGTTCTACTTCCAGAGATGAATTTAATTAATACTAATTATTTTGGTGTATTATTTGTTATAATTTCCGCATAAACTAAAGTTGGTAATTGAGTAATTCCTATGAATTGGTAGGAATTATTTTACAGTTTTAATATTTTATATTTTCACCTTTACTTCAAAATAATAAATGAATTGATACTAAATGGTGATAATATCTTTTGAAACTAGTTTTTCACAAAAAAAAAAAACTATATTAAAGTAACAAATATAAATCAGTAATAATTATTAAATATGTGACAAAAATATATAGACTAAATAAGAGCAAGAGTTGGTTTGACATGCTCTAGAAATTTGCTGATGTGAATGGGGTCTTTCTCATAGTTGGTATTACAATTTTGGACTTGTAATTTTGTCTTAGGCATCAAAATCACAACAATAAAAAATGCAGAAAGTCATTGTCCTTGTTAACACTTGCAAGGAAGCTTCCTCTGTTGCAATGCATTATTTATAACCAAACAGGTGCTGTGTCTTACTCTCACTTACCTCTTTTACCTACAAATCTACAATTAGTTCTTGACCCATGCATCATTATATGTAAGTCATAATGTTATAAAATATTATATAAATTTTATTTTAACTTATTATATGCTCTTTCTCTTTTTTTCACTTCTCAGTCTGTTGTTATCATGTCTATTATTTATTATTTATTCCAATTGCTACAAACTTATTAAAAATAACCGTAATTCACTTGATACTTTCATATATATACTTTTAAACTTAAAAAATAATTCAAATAAAGAATAAAAAGGAAATTTACAATGAAGTTGAAAAATATCTTCTAACATTCCATAAAACCGAACATGAAATATATTTGTCCTGAAATAAACATCTAAGATCTTTTTAATGTCTTTATCACAAAATTTATATTTTCACCTGCCAATCAAAATTTTATTACAAAAATTAATTCATTGTTGTGTAGATATTTTTCTCTTCGATAAATATCAATAAAGAAAAGTTAAAAACATCATAATCCATATTGAAGAAGCTAAAAGACATTCCGGTCCATCACACTCCCTATATTTTTGTTTGTGATTATCTTTCTTAATAAATCATAGTACTATTTTATTATTTTTGTAATTTCACTTGTATAGTTATTTTAAAATAACAAGAAAAAAAAATTAGAAGTTATAGTTGTGCAAAAATTAAAATGTGTAAATTGATACAGATTAGCAATTGTAATTGTAAAAAAGAAAAACTGGAGTTTATCTTAGGGAAATATTACAACACTGATAATTAAAATAGAAAATATAAACACAGCTCTGAAGTCATAACATAGCCTGAAACTTTTATATATGTACATAAGCAACTGTGTTAGAGTGGACTGATCTATCTGGGCTGGTGAATAGCCCGAGGACTCACTTTGGGCTTCACAAATTTTGGAACCTTTTCAACGTACCTTGGTGCTTCGACCCATCCTACTCCATAGCTTCGCCATTTCAGCACCCCCAAAGACACCACTTCTTTTCCTTCTTTACCTTCTTTCTCATCTTCTACATCCATCCAAGTTAATCATTGATTGAAAACACAAATAAATAAATAAAAATTAATGAAAAGGGTGAAAATAAATTAGTTACCCAGATCTAGGTCAAACTCAAAATCAAAATCATCATTTTGGTATTGGGGATCTTGGAAGCACTCACGGAGCCAGTAGTCACGAAACCACACGGAGGAACGAACCAAATCCCACCATTCATCTGAGAAATCCTCCACCGTCCGATAGGCAAGTGGAATGAACATTGGAGCGTTGGGATTCAATCTGGAGGAGGACACAGGACGGGGAATCACTTCCATTGCAAACAGGATAAGGATAAAAGAAACTGATGAAAAAAGGGTCAAATGTATGTTTGTGCTTATCCGTAGGGAGGTGGGTGAGTATTTATAGCGAAATGTGGGAGCCAAAACGACATGGACTTGGGTGTTGGGAGCATTGCACACGTGACACGCGTGAGCCCGAACTTCGGACACGGTTTTTGGATGGACCATTGTTTTCTTGAGATATTATTATTACCACATGTATGGTTTACTTCATGGGTCATGATGATGGATGGCATCATTATGGTTAACATACATACATACATTGCAGACAAGGTTACCCACTTACACGTCACTTTCCTCTCGTTCTCATCTTCTGCCATGCCTGACAGCTTGTTAAGTATACAATTAGGCATAGGATAGGAACCACTTTATTCACGGTTTGCCACTAAATCGACATTTAAAATCGTAATATCCTACGTTTCATTTTTAATTCAATTCTGTATTAAAATATATTTATAATAGTAATAAAGTCTAATCGGTGAAATAGTAAACTAAAATAAAAAAATCTATAATCATATATTTTAAAGTTTTTAAAATTGGATGTGTTTTAATTTTATTTTAATAGATTTTATTTTTTTTAATGGATTTTAATTTTTTTAATTTTGAGCACTGTTTCTATTCCTTTCAATGGTTTTTAACTCATCAACATTGAGTACTCTTTCCACCAATTTAAGAGGTGAAGAGTTTTTAATTTTTTAATGATTTTTAATATTTTTTTTAATGTTTAGTAATATTATTCTCACTAATTTAAGAATTAAACAGTTTTTTTTAAAGATTATTTTAATATTTAATTTAGAAGATTATTTTCACTTTTTTAAATGTTAAATAATTTTAAAACTTTTTAAGTCTAATAAAAATAATTAAAAATTAAAATCTTTCCTCTACTAAAAATAAAATTAATATTCGTTCTTTTTTTTCCATAACTTTACTTTACACCTCCAGTTCATTGATAAGTTGGATGTCATTTTAACAAAATTTGTAGAAATTAAAATCTACTATCCGTATTACAATTTCGCGATTCATGATTTTGTAAACCCTTCACGATTTTAAATATAATCTCGATTTTAACTACCTTACTGTTTTTATTTTAATTAATTATATAGTCATTATTGCAACCTTAATTGTTTTAAGTTATAAATATAATTATAATTTATATTATATTTAACAAGTCATATCTTGATTATTTAAGTGTTTTAATTTCTTAAAGTGTACTGTTATTTTGAAAAAAAAAATAAAGGTTTATATGTTGGGCAGAGGTTGTACAAAGCAATCTCTAAGAAAAAAGAAAAGATCCACAAGATATAATTCTAGGGTATAATTTAATTTTAAAATAAATTTGGTTACACTTATTTGTGTGCTAGTACATTTCCATGATAAAATGTGTTATGCTATTTAAAATCATTATTATTTTTCAACAAATCATAATCAATATATTAGTTTAAACTAAATAGGTAGTGAATATTAATACCGAACTATATATGTATAAGAACATATTTAATAAAAACTGTTTCTTAAAATTGGTTATAATTTGTGAATTATGAAATATGAATAATATCTACATTTTTTTAAATTACTTAAACAAATAACTATAAAAAATTGTAAATAATTTTAAAAAAATTATAAACATCTTTTACATTATATAACTAATTTTAATAATAAATTATTATAATTAACTATAAACAATTTTAACGAAATAAAATATTTTAAAATTATAAAAATTAAAAATCAAAAGTAAAAACATGTCATTTAGAAAAAAAATCTAAATTTTAAAGGTTAATTAATTAAATAAATAAAATAATTTTGTTGTGCCTTATTTTTTAGACTAAAATTAAATTAACCCTGTATGTAAGCTGTGTTTATATTTGAGTTGTGTTATACATTAATGTTACTGTGTTTATTATAGAAGTTTAATTTATCCCAAAAATGGTTTCAAAACTTGAAAAGTGCAGCAAATTTTGTGATTGAAAATTAAAAAAGAAATAAACCATCATGGCACACATCAAATTTAAATATATGACACATAACCATGAGTTAAAGGACTCATTTTTCTTCTTAAATAAAATAAATGACAACATAACTTTTTACAATCATAATCATTAAAATTAAATTTTGTGTGTGTGTGAGGAATAAAACAGGCCATTAATTTCACTCCATATTATTTTCTTTACAGTTATAATAAGTGGTTGAATAAAATGAAAAATATTATATATGCACATATATTTGTGATATATATTTATTTTTATCATGGGAATCAGAGTAGAATGATAGTCTTAACTATAAACTAGGCAATTTTGAGGTAGACTGTTTCTCTAAACTCGAATCTTTTGGTTTCATGGTAGAATGTCTTGTGCTTGTTAGGCCAATATGTTAACCATATCCAACCTCTTACCTCCCACTCCATTGTCTTCCCCACAACACCTTTATCCACTTTCCAACACACACTTTCTCCATATTCATCACCTGCAAAAATAACCCCTCCTTGCCTCGTGAAAGGACGATAAGCACTTGAGTACCTGTCTTTGAACCATGACTTTGGGTTAAACATCGCTACCTTTGAAGGCTTTGACGAGAACACTTCCTTGCCATCGGTGCTATCATGAAGAAACCAGTTCAAATTTGCACTGTACCCGTAAACAGATTCTTCGAATTTCCACGGCTTTAAGCTCACTGTTGTGGACTCTCCTGCTGATACGCTGAGTCCCAAGTAAGGGTTTGGTGGATCGAACGAGGCTTCTATTCCTTTTTCCACTCCAAATTCAATTCTCGGGTTCTCCGAGGATTTGCCAACTGATACGCTCAGCACTTGGTGTTGAAGTGTTGGGGTAAGTTGCAACGAGATTCTTGAAGGAAAATGTTTCTCAGCTCCACCTGCTCCTCGTTCTCTCATCAGACTCTCATCTACCAATTTGAAAACGTCGCATCTTTCCACACAAACGTAATTGTTTCAGTAATTCAACATCATAGAAAATGAGAATAAAAAGCACCTCCCATACGTACAAAATATAATCAAATGTTGTTGATAGGTCATATATATTGATTCAACTAGTAACACATGTATATGCAATGCAACATGTTATTGCAGATGTTCTTGGATTTTGTTATTTGTATTGCATGTTTTGAATTTGAAATGGATATCACCTTATCTTCTTTTCTATCTTTCCAATAGAAAAATATACAGAGACACTAATTTTATTAAATAGATTTTTTTATTTAATATTAAAAATGAATTTTAAGTGTAATTTAATCTTAAAAAACCAATTTATAAAATAAAATTTAGATTTAATTATATATACTAAATTTATTAAATTAACTTTATTGACATGAAATCTTTAACATCTAAAAGATTTGAAGGATGAAAAACATGAAAAAAAATAACAAATCATTTTGATTTCATTGATGATGAAAGAGTTTTTATTATATTAGAGAAAGATTATTATCTATGTATTATTTTCTAAAATTTAAAAATAAAATGCTATAATATAGGGATAGGTTAGGTGATTTATACTTTTGCAGAAAGGAATATTTTTTTAATCAAATTATGATAAAGAAAAAAAAAAGATAACAATTATCTTTGAATTGGATAAATATAGTGGGATTACCTTATGTTGTCAATGTTCACCACGATTTCGACCCATTTCTCTTTGATTATGACTTTGTAATTGAATTGAAGAACACCTTCAAGTTGTTGATATTTGAGAGAGAATTGAAGTCTCTCATCAGGTGGATGGTTGTTGGCACTCACAACATCCATGTTTATGACGGGGCAGTATAGTTGAACTTTCCATAACCCACCTGTTGAGAATGCATAAGAAAAGAGAGGTGAAGGTGTTCTGAGGGTGATGTGACCACTGTGCTGTGCTTCTTGGAGTTCCACAATCCAATTTGTGATTGCAAGGTTCACGGAACGCATCCACTTCTCTTCTAGGTTGGAGCCCAAGAGTTTCATTAGCAACTTCGATGCTTGCCTTGACTGACACCCTGCCAATTGTTCTTTCAAAGTGCTGAGACAACTACAACGAAGATCAGAAGGGGCTTCGTATATGCAAACTAGGAACAAGAGAGTGAGGAAAGCAAGGTTGAAAATGTCTTGGAAGTTAGAAATGGAATCAAGTTTTGGAAACTTGATATAGGAAACATTCCTCTTGTTGGAGCCATAGTGAAGGATATCTTGTATGAAATTAACAAGGAGATTGGAAATGGTTTCACCGTCTGATAACCTCATGGTTTTGGTGTCAGGTTTGAAAGGTTTAGAGGTCCAAAGAGATATAGGGATGCTGAAATCTGCCACAATGGCTAAAGAGAGACTTGAGGATTGGTGGTGATTTTTTGCTATGATAAGATTAAGTGATGGTTGAGATGAGTTTGTAGAACATATGCTCAGAAACATGGAACCTGTTTTCCATTCTGAGATTGGTGGACAGTTTTGAATCCACGAAAACACGTCAAGAAATCTGTAATAAGCCATGGCAGAAACCTCTAGCTAGGTGTTGGCTTGTTGGGCTTCATTTGTTTGTCAAGTTCTCTATTTAACAGACGAAAAGTAAATTAGCAAAGATTCTAGTTGGGCAAGAAAAGTCAAAAGTAGTAGTGCATGTGATTTGTGTAATGATATTAGAATTTGGGAAAAGCAAAGATAGAATATTTGTACGTAGAAGATAAAGACTTTTTTTTTGTGTTCCATCGTTTCCATCACATATGCTAGTTGGCTAAAAATGCATGGTTTAGCACAACTACACGACGCAATAATAAAACCAGAAGAGTGGTAATCATTTATTCAGATAAGCATAAGCATGTTCCATTTCACCAACTCTACTACTACAGTTAATTTTAGAAAATAAAACTTAGCAAACATATATTTGATTGTCCACGTTAGTAGCATATCTGTGGTTCTTAGGTGGCTTCGCAAGGTCTAGCCTTTGAATCTGGTTGGCAGATAACACGAAGTTAACTATGTCTCTGTATTGGAAATATTCGTTCTTGACTTAACTGATGAAATTTCAGTTTCAGCAAATTAAGACAGAAAAAATAATATAAAACAAAAGGGAGACCAATCATAGATTTACATTTATTACTTGACGTGTGGCACTTCAAGGGCAAGGGCATCTTTTGTTTGTAAAATGGGAATTGGATTCTCTACGCACATGCGTGAAAATTTTAACCAATATAGCTAGATATATAGTGCTTATTTAACCAATATACATAGTGTTTAGCTAGGAAATTTTTTTAGTTGGAACTCGGATTCGTGTCCAATGGAATGTTTGTCAAAAAAATAGTTCAAACTAAGTTCCTCACTTTGTTAACGTTTTCCATTTGTGTATGTTAAATTGTTAATAATGTTCATATCTAATGGAGGGATCAAAGACCCTAACAATGAGAAAGATTGATTATTGGCGATAATCTTTATATATAATCCAATCATTTCTATCATCTGATTTGAAAATCAATTTTGCAGTATGATTTGTAATATACTTTTATAAAGAAAATAAAAATTATTTAAAAATTATTGGTTTATCATTCTTTAGCGAAAAAAATTAAACTAATAATTTGCATATTTTCATATTAAACATACGAGAGTTGTTTGAAAATAATGGATATCATTAAGCAATTATAAAATAGGTATAACTTATTATATTATACATATGATAAGATTATTATTATTTCTTAAAGTAGTTTTAAATATAATAAATAGTTTAATTATTGATAATAAAATTATTAAAAATAGATAATAAATAACTTTTGGAATAAAAATTTAATAAATAAATATAAATTTTTATTTAAATATTTCTTTTAATTCCTTAAAATGTTAATAAATATCACGTGTATAACGGTTTTTGGATGGAGGAAAAGCTGAAAGTTATATTCTGTTTGATGATGGAATATACGAATGATAAGTCTGAGACACAGTTTGGAATATTTAGGTTCAGATGTTATCACTCTCATGCACGCAATTCTGTTAAAAGAGAAGGAAGATGGATAAGGTTGAACCTTGGTCAATTATTTTCTTACTCTTTTGCTAATCAACTTTATTCTTTATATATATTTTTTCACATTGTAATTGAATTTCTACTGACATCTTATTATGATTATTGGGAGCTATGATTGAGATTTAAGAGAGTATATATATAAATTTATGAAATTTATTGTGCTATGATTAGTTATGTAAAATGGTAATGCACAAAATAAATCACATATTAATGTTAAACTCTTGATTCTTCTAGACATGCAGAGTTTGAAGAAAAAATGGGGAAAGCTAAGTAAGTGAGAAAGTTCAGATGCTAAGCATATTGTTGACTTCTGTTTCTCTTAAGCAAAAAGGAAATATACATATAATAAAGCTTCCATTTCTGCTTTGTGCCTAATCTTTGAAGGTATTCATATATGGATATATAGTAGTAAACCTAACATGTGAATATATTCCTACTTTAGGATTACAAATATTTAAAACTTTTTATATGAAAGGAAAGTGTAATTGTTGTATACACAAGGAACTACTTTTGTTGGCTATCATCTAGCTGTTCACATGCTGGCTTTAATTAATGTAAGCATTATTTTTATTTTAAATTTCGTATCAATTTGTAACTATTTTTCGTTAAATCGTTTCTTAAAATTAGCTTATATATAAATATTTTATAAAAAAATATTTTAATTTATCCATAAATTAATTTTAACTTTTATAAATAAATTTAGTTTTTTATTATTATTTTTATCTCGTACTCGTATTAGTAACACCATCTTTTGATTTTTCTTAAAAATCAATTATGATAGAATAATATCATATTGATCTAATAGAAGAAACTTAATTTTTCACTTTATGTGAGATCTACCGATGTTGCACATAAGTAGTTTGTGTTTATTTCTATCATAACAAAACACGATATGGGTGTATCTGTTTTAAGGTTTTCTAAATTCAATAAATAAGGAAAAATTTATTTTGAGACTATTATTCACTTTTAACCTTCATTTAACAATTTTAAATAATAATAAATATTAAAATATGTCTTTTTAAATAAAATATAAATTAATTTATTGAATAAAATAGTAATAAATGGGATTGAAAAACTTAGTGGCAAAGGTATTGCTGCTCTATAATGCAATGCATTCCCAATTTCAAAGTGATTTGTGTGAGAAGGATTTTGTGATTTTTGTCCAATTCCATGAAATGTATATTAATAATATCATTCACACGAAATGTTGCTTTGGTGGTGATAACCCAACTTTGATAGAGTCCTCATATAGTTGGAAAGATTGATTTTTAAAAATTTGTTTTAGATTATTTGATTAATTTTTGCTAGAGACTTGTGAGTAAACAATATAGATTATAAGGATGTTAACTTCCCCTACAACAGATATGTTAGGAATTGCAATGAATAAATATTTTTTTTAGCAATAATGTAAGTTTGTTAAAATGTTATCATTTTAGTAAAAGTTTAAAAATTATTGAAATTAGTGAAGATTTATACTAAAGGTAATAAAATTGACATGATAAGTAAAATATTACTACGAAGAAAGTTTGATTTTTTTATAATTATTAATTTAATTTCTATTTTCATCTACTTGTGAAAGAAATATTTATTAAATTTTTAAATACTTTTTATATAGAAATAAATAAAACTACAGTTGTTTAAATGATGTCATTGTAAGACATTTATTATTAAAAGTATGATAAATAAATAAAAAGTGAAAAAATATATTTTTCTCCCTTAGATTTTATTTTTTTATTACTATACAAAATTAGGGATATTTTAAATTTCGTAATATCGGGTAATATTAAAAAAAATTAATTGATTTGGACTCACTTGAAAAATAAAATTATAAAAAAAAATATATTCTCACAATTTTTATGTTACTATTGCATGAAAGTGTTTTCTAATATTTAAATATGAATTATTTTTATTTGAATTTTTAATATAAATAAATTAATTCAAAATCCTTAAATTTCAATCTCTTATTTGACTAAAAAGTTTAATTTATATTCTTAAAAGTTATTTATTTAAAAATTGTTTTATTATTATTAAATTTTATAAAAAGTATAAAACAGGATTTAATTTTAAATATATAATTTACAAATAGAAATAATATTTAATAAGTAAAAAATATAAATGTTTAATAAAATTCAGTTCTTGATACTAAATAAAGAAAGGAAACTACCTATACATCTTCTAAAATAACACTCTAGTTTGAAAATAAATATTTATTGTCTTATACTTTTAATAAAATACAATAATATATCCTATAGTTTAATTAAATGATTCCCATAATGTTTTTAATAAATGTTAATCTTATATTTTTAATAAAGTAACACTCAATTCTTTTATCGTAATTAAATTTAAATAAAAATATAATTTCAAAGTTAAAATTTTAAAATTAAATTTTTTATTGAAAATAAATTTTATAAATAAACAAGGTGTTATTTAACTAAAATGTAAATGATAAATATTTTTTTAATAAAAAAAATGTCATGGACATCTGATTGCAATCTCTTCAAAGAAAAATAAACACTTCCACTAGAAGTGTCTCATTATAATTTTTTTATCATATTATAAAATAAAATAAAATAAAATGATATTATAGTATAATTAATTAAATTAAAAGAATATAGTTGTTTCTTTTGAATTATTTATTGTTGTCATTATTAAAATATATTTCCACATATTTTGACTTATTTATTGGGTAATGCAAATAGATAGGGCCCATGGCCATCCCACATTAGGAAGGTTATGTTTGGACAATGTACATTATTACATACAAACACGTCTCTTTTGCCACTATTTGTTCCCAAACCCCAAAAGGCTCCCAACTAATCAGAGTCTCCATTGCCCCTGCTCGCTCTATAGGTTCTTCCATAGTCACGCGCGGCAACTGGAGATTCACGCGCCACCATGGCCTCTCCACCGACACTTCCAATTTCCTCCCAATCCAACGCCTCCGCTGGTGCCGCATTGCAGTCTCAGCCTCCAATTGCCACGCCGGCGTTCCGCGCCTTCATCTCGCGCATGTCCTCTTCCCTCCGCCATGCCTTCGCGCAGCGCCGCCCATGGATGGAGATGGTCGACCGTAGCTCAATGTCCCGACCTGACACCCTCGCCGAAGCCTACTCTCGGATCCGCAAGAACTTCTCCTACTTCCGCGTCAATTACCTAACCCTAATTGCGTTTGCGCTAGCGGTGTCGCTCGTCACGCATCCGTTCTCGCTCCTCGTCCTGTTCGGCCTCCTTGCATCATGGTCATTCCTCTACCTCTTCCGCCCTTCCGATCAGCCTCTCGTTCTCTTCGGACGCACCTTTGCCGATCGCGAAACCCTAGGGATGTTGGTAGTGCTCACCGTGTTCGTAATTTTCCTCACCAGCGTTGGATCCTTGTTGATCTCCGCTCTGATGGTTGGATTGGCATTTGTGTGCGCACACGGCGCGTTTCGCGTTCCCGAGGATCTGTTTCTCGACGATCAGGAGCCTAACAGTACCGGATTCCTCTCGTTCCTCGGTGGCGCTGCCGCTTCGGCTGCCGCTCCGGCCGTTGCGCGCGTGTAAACGGCTGGATCTGGAAGGCCGGTGTGTCCGGTGTATTCTTCTCAGGTTGGTTCGGCCTTTTTTTGTTGTATTATGCTGAATTGAAATTGTTACGAGATATTCTTTAGCTTTTAAGATTCAAAGCGAATTGCTTAGGGGTTAGTTCTTCTGTGACTTTTATTGTTGTACGCCGAGAGATTATGGAGCTATCGAATCTCAATTAATGCAGCTTAGTCACTGATTTTGCTTCTGAAACTGTTTGTCATATATGATAGATTTGTATGTCAGCTGTTCTTCTATGGTCGTAATGATACGTTTCTATTGTTGGAATTGGACTAGAGATTTAGAGAATGAGATTACTGTGAAACGTGTTCTGTTTTGTTGAGAACTGTAGTTATACATGGAGTTCTTGTACTTATTGAAAAAGTTCAGCATACTCAAGTTTCTAGATAACTTCTATGACTCTCTGTTTAATATTTTGAGAATTTGGTCAGAAAGATGAGATTGTCGGTTGTAGGAAGAAATTGTGATATTTTTTGTTGGAGTTTTTTATGTTTTGTGTGCTTTTGTTGTCTAATTCTTTTATCTATCCTTTTAAAAAAACAATTATTTTCATTCATATGGTATCTTAAAATTTGAAGGCATCTAAATTATTATTTTTTAAATTACATTCATATAAGAAACAAGCAACATTTGCAATACTGAAAATTATAAATGATAGAAATGATATGTCAAAAGTATCTTATTTTTTTTAAATATGAGTGTGAAAGCTTTAAATAACAAGAAGGAAAAAACATTTTCTTTATGTTGACTAATTCAGTGTATTCTGTGTTTGGTCAGCTCGGGTTAATTTTCTTTAGATGTTCAACGGGACAAAATTTAAGTTTTATTTTTAAGTTGCGACCAGTAGAGCGACCCGTGTCTTGTTATATATAATTTTTTTCATTAAGTGTTGTAGCACACTATAAGAAATCTAAGTTGACTGGTCACTGGTGAAGATCTGCAAATGTCATTTGGATTTTAGAGTACCTTCAGTGTAAAAGGTCTTCTAAAAAACTCCCAAGAGTTCTTGGATCTCATTTTTAAACCATTCATTATATTTTTATAACTTGTATTTCAATGATAAGGTTTGTAATTTTTTAGTTGTACTAAAAAATTAATTTATTTGTGTTTCTGAAGAAAGTGTTGATATTGAAATATTGCATTTTATTGGTGAGATCCAATATTTAATTTGAAGAACATTATCATGTTATATTGATCCGATAAAAGTTATTTTTGTAAGACCTTAGTTTTAAATTTAATATCTACTCTTGTTGTCAACTTAGATAAGATGGTTAGAACATATGATAAGGTGGTTAAAAAATATGATGTAGACGATAACAAGATGCACGTACTCTCATAGGATCACGAGAATCTTTTCTAGTCTATGATCTAGTTTTCTAGTCTTCGTAGACGCCCTTATGATGTAGACGATAACGAGATGCAGGTACTCTCATAGGATCACGAGAATCTTTTCTAGTCTATGATCTAGTCTTCATAGACGCCCTTCTTTAATTTCCGGAGCCCTCTGGTGTATAGAGGAGAGTAATGTGAAAAAAATAGAAAAAGAAAAAAAGATGAAACCTTGTGTTGATTTACACCGTGCCCAATACTGTGCGTAAAACATGTTTTCATTGTTTTAGGGGATTGTGATTTTGTTCTGAGTGCGATTGTACCCAGTTGCTTACCAGCTCTCACCCACACCAATTCATGGTAGAATGGCAACCCAGTTGCGGGCCATTTTCAGATTATATTTTTGGTTCCCAATTTATATTTCTTCATTACTTTGTAATAATCAGCCCCCCAATTATTATGAAGCCTTTCAAGATATAAACAAGAATACTTGTTGTGGAGCTGCTCTTGCTAGTCTTTCATATCATTTGGTTTCCCGAACCATACTATTACTTATAAAAACACAATTAGTCCTTTTCGGTGACATCTTTGAAATGACATATCTAGAATGTATTCATCTCTGATTTATACAATAGATTAAGTTTACCAGCTAGTACAGTTCAAATCAAGCATTTATATATTCTTAATAATCTACTCTATACATGTCACTTCAAAACTTCAATATAATTCTCTAGTATTTTGTTGTCGGGAACAATAGATTCAGTTTTATCATTTGCAAATGAATTTTATCCAAATAGTGGTTTGAGATAAAAAAAAATTGTGTCAAAGTATGGATTCAGCAGACATAGGAAGTGAGCTTCAAACAGTAGCAGGTAAGATGAAATATGCAAGTTGTGGCTAATGGTTGAAACAAGAAACTGATGCTAATAATTGCTTGTGTTTTTTTTATTTTGGTAGTAAGAATCAATCATAATATTTGCATCAGGGGTGTGTGGAAGGAATTAAATTGGTTAAATGTAAGAATCAATCATAATACAAGGTCGTAATCTACTAATGTGGTTTATTTTATTTATCGGTATGCATCTTTTAAGAAGTGAAAAATCCTTTTCTGGACATTTTACGGTAGTAATAATTTAAAAGGCAATATTCTAAAAGTGACACAAAATGAGAGTAAGAATATTTCTTAAATTCTCATGGGTAAGTATAATCTTAACTCTATCCATGGTTAAAATTTCTTTAAAAAGCTGTAGTAAGATCAATATTAAAGTTGTTCTAAGGGCTACAAGGATCTTGAATGATGTAGCAATTTTCTTTAGTATTTTTACGGTGGCTTCTGTGAACAAAAAAGTCTAAGAATAAAAAAAATATAAAGACACATGTAGAATTCCTTTTTAGACGAATAGCTCATTTTTTTTAATATTGTCCCTTAACATGCAACTTTCAATTTTGCTACACCAATCTAATTTTACATCCATTTAAAACAGGAAATTCACCATCTCATCCAACATTTTAAATCAAGTTATAATAAAATTAATAAAATCACAAGATTCGTGATTTCTCTGTCATCCTATCAACAGTTTTTCTAATGAACTATTCTACTTGAAAATTTAAATCCAAACATGTCAACACCTGCAAAAGAAACAGTGGAATCCATTCAAAATAACATTTTTTAAATGGAACCCTAATTAGAGAGAAGGAAAATGTCCCTTGCGAAAACAAATTCAGATACCCCAAATAAACAAAACATCATAAAACAGTCAACTACACTCGAACAAAGATGGTTCAGACAATCAAACACTCAACAAGTAATGAAAGACTTTCTAAACAGCTTTTGGTTTATTTTTTAATAAGCAAGCTACATAAGAGGAAAGGAGAATTAAAAAAAAAATGAAGTGTTGATGAATTTATAAAATACATGTTGATGCGACTAGATCTATATTAAAATTTAAAATTGTAATATAATATAATATTTGATTTAAAAAAAATTATTTCTCCAAGACATAATTCCCAAACCTCTCTGTCCTTAAGTTCTAAGGAGAAAAGAACCAATGTCTGGTTGGATGAACAAGGACCATTCCATCATACCCTTCCACAGAGAGACAACCTAACATCCAACCATCATGAAGTTAGGTCCCTTATGCCCAATAAATAAACTTAGTCCACTTAACTATTGGGTTTGATCCAAAAAATAAATGTATGGGATTCCCTAAGCCCAATCACATATATAAATTGGACGAGGTTATACATTCAATCTATTTCAAGAAAAAAAATACACCAAATAATCGAAAACGCAAAAAAATTTATAATGTTTAAACTTGAACTACGCAGGAAAAAACACACCACATAATAGAACACAGAGATATTTCTAATGTTTAAACTTGAACTATGTAGGAGACAGAAAATATTTTTTACTTATAACAATTAAAATTACATTCATTGTTTCTCTATTTGTAATAATTACATTTTTTAAAATAAAAAATAAATAAAGTATGCATGAATAAATAAAAGAATTCTAAAAGCAGGGAAACAAAAAATAATTTTATCAATATTTATAGCAATCAATCTTTCTAAAATAAAAAATATAAATAAATAAAAATATTAAATACATATATTTTGTTCTGATATTAATAAAACCTAAAAGTATTTTTATCTTAATAAACCCCTGTTTACAACCCTTGACATACTTATAAATTGTGGCTAGTAGGATCATGAGGAGCAGTTAACATACCCATAAAAACAAACATTATTGACACAATGTGAAAAAAAAGTGTATATGTGTTGATTTTAAGTAGATGTATATGCTCTTAATTTATTTTATAGAGTATTGATACCTTAAAAATCTATAATAAAAGACAATAACTTGTAAACTAATTATATCAATATTTTAACTACAGTTTTTCTACTTTTAAGTTAAATTATTAATATATATTATCATCATTAAAATAAAATGTGTGAAAATAAATCTTTATTTGGTAAAAAATGTCAAAATATAATTTTTTATTTGCTTTTATGTATGTCTTTTTCACTTCGAAAAGCTTAATGTTAGTGCAAATTAAATGATTTTTGTTTATAGCATGAAATTAGTATAAAACCTACTAAACTATTATAAGACTACACTTATACATTGAGACTCAATTATTATATTTATTACATCTAAATTAATTTTATCCCATAATAAAAAGTATAGCGAAAATTGTATTATAAAGCAAATGAACAAACAAAATATTGGGATGTGTCTTTAAATAATATACCACTCTAACAGGTAAGTTGCCTCAGATAATGGTTAAATTTAGAAACTGAAATTAGTTTTCTATTTGCCATTAAATTATCTAATGCAAACTGTGTCCCTCTGGAGTTTTAACACTAAATTATCAAAGTCTTCATAATTGATTACAGGCTTACAGTGACAACTCAATTAAAAATGTTTGATTGAAGTTGAACATCAAAAGATTATAAACCATAAAAAGGTTTATGTTTGATGGACTTCAAAAATATTTATTTACATATACATATATATACATGAGAAATTATAAATTTATAATATAAAATATTTAATGTGATAGAAGAAGAGAAATAGAAAAAAAAATATTGAATAAGTGTATATGAAACAGAGATGGAGATAAATGTGTATAGTTATCATTTAAAAAACATGTGTTCTCACCTTCTTTGTCAGAACTCTCAAAATCAAAAGGGAAAAAAAACTATTTATTTATCTGAGTAAGTTATGTTTACATATAAAGTGACTGTCAAACAACAACAAATGCATTATCTTTTAGAAAACATGCAAGGGGTGAGGGGAAAGTAGTTATTCTTGCAGTTGACACGTAGCATGGGGTGGTGGAAAGACTTCTATAATGTTTGATACGGATATAGGATCAAATCGTATAATATAATTTAAATCCTGCAAACTATAATTTTCATGTGTTATCATGAAATTGCAATTTTTGTTATCAGACCAATTTACCTATATTAAGCAACCAATAGCTGATAGTAATAGCAGTCATAGGTTCCCTCATTAGCATTTTGTAACAACATCATTGGTGAGGGACCACTACTATTTTCTGTACAAAAAAGGAAACACTAATGAACACTTTAATTTTCTCATTTAATTGGTGAACATTCTTTTACATGTATAAATTAAAAGAAAAAACAGTATAAATAAAATGAGCAGATAGAATGCACTCATGCAGTTACTCACTAAGATGCTTATATATGGAAGTATTAAGTAGTCCTCAGGCTAGGTTTACTGATTTATTAAATGTTTTCTTGTCCAAATTATTTGTTTTGAATATCAGTGTCAAATTCTCAGGAGTAGCAACAGTTTTTGAGAACTCAATGACTACTACAGCCAAGAAGTACTTCTTCAAAGTCTTCTTTCCAGATAAACACTATGAAAGAATGGTATATTTTCTTAATTATACTTTCTGCAACCTACGCTAATTACATGAAGATATAACATTGATGTTCTTATATATATTACTAATTAGAATATAGTTGTACATTGCATATTAGCTAAATTGTCTACATTGTTTTATACCTATATATGCAGTAGATGGTTTCAAAACGCTTACCAAAGTATTATCTATAGTATCTTAAGTAAGGTTGATCATCTTATTGTGTTTTTCCTCAAATTTCAGGTTATCCCAAGTGCTTTTGTGAAGTCTACACTACGAAGGAGAATCCCTGAAGATGTCATCCTCAGAAATGTTAGTGGGAGGGTTTGGTGTGTCAAAACTCGTCTCGTTGGACGCAAAATCTACTTTCAAGAGGGCTGGAAGGTTTTTCAAGCAGAAAACTGTATAAGAAAATCAGATTTTCTACTTTTTAAGTATGATGGGACCAATGTATTCAAGGTGGTAATTCTTGAACAATCATCACGGTGTGAAAGGAGAGAAGTTGAAGAAGATGAGGTGATAAATATTACAGAAGAGGAAGAGAATGAAAAGGCTGAGGACTCTATGATGGAGGACGAGGAAGACAATGATGATGAGGATGACTATTATGAAGATGACGATGGCAATTATACAGAAATAGAAGAGAGTGAAGAAGAACACATGAGTAGTCAAAATCATCATAGTAGAGCCATAAGTTTACCTTTATACTTTCAGAGAAACAGTGTTTAACTTTTATTGAAAACATTTTTTTTTCTGCATTTTTTGAGTGCATATGAATCAGCTTTTACTAATGATTGATTTATCTGGTTCAGGGGATAGTGCACCAAGTTCCATGCAAGGTCCTCATCTTGAAGACTATGAATTTGATCCACAAATGTATATTCAACCGGAAAATCCATACTTTGAAGCAAAACTGTATAAAAATAGACCCAACGAATTGGTTAGAATTCTTATATAGTCTCTTGTAGTCTTGTCCCTTTTTACTTGTTTGTAAATATTGGCTTTTTGACAATAGAGAACTGTTGTTAGATGAGTAATATAAGTCCATTTACTTAGTCTTTTTTCCCACCTTCTACTTCTCTCATTGCTAATTGAGTTACTCATAATCCCTATATTAACAAGTCCATGTTGAAATAAAAATGTTAATTCCATGATTCTTTATGTTTTGTCACTCTTTAAGCCTTCTTGTTGCAATTTCACTTTCCATAACTTGCAACTATTACATGTTCTTGCTTTCACTTCACTCCTCATTATTGCAGCATGTTCCAGCAAATATTATCAGAGACTCGTCCCTTACTTTTCCAGAAGAGATCACCCTTTCACGTTGCCAATGCTTCCAACGTGAGGTATACATTTTGTAGTAACTTTCCATTTTGACAACACTATGTGTTAGTGACATTTTTATGTATTAATTGTTTGTCTTGAGAATTTGAAATTGCAGTACTTTTTTTGTTGGTGCAGGATATTCAAAGAAATGAATTTCGAGACAGTCATTTCGGCTTGTCACGACATACACCAATCTATTCAGAAGTAAAAAAAGTGTCTGAGTGGCAAGATGGTCGAGTATGCATTAAAGGGTGGACAAGCTTTTGTACAAAGAATAAGATCAAAGAAAATGATGTATGCATATGTGAAATTGTACCAGGGAAAGACAGAGTAGTAAGAGCACTTCAGGTGCATGTGCTTGGTGCTAGGAACGGATGAACACACTAAGCAATCTTATCTTGTTTACCAGTAAATTGGACTTTGAACTTGCTTATTGCAAATATTTTTATGAACTAATGTTTATAATTTTCTCTTATGGAATGCTTTCTGCTATTTTTCATGGAATAATAACTATACTTACCTCTATTTCATTCCACAATCATTTAGCATACTCTATTTCACTTCTTAACCATTTCTCTTATTCTACTTTGGACAATTTCTATTGGAATTGATTTGGAATTCAGTTTGTGGACTTAATTTCCTTTTGTTTTCTTTGCTACTAATGGACAAATATTTAACTTTTATGTGCATCTGAGATTGGTGAACAAATTTGATGTAGAAGTCACTTTCAAATGTTTTAGGAAGTGGAGCTAATATTAAAAATAGTATTTGAACATAACAATTAGGTCACTCAGATACTTCAAAGCCTTTATTTTTCTTGGCCAGCTTCTAAATTTCCTAAAAAAACAGAGTTTCATATTTTCTTTTCAACCAGTATTAATTTGTCTGCAATCATGAATGTTTGGTAATAGAACACAAAGTAAGAGTAAGATTGTTTGACTTGTTTATGGATGTTAGTATCTTCTTGTTTTTACATGCATTCTCGCCTCAGAAGCTTAAAATCAGAGTTTAAGAACAAATGGATTTTTCTTCATAACATGAAATTCTCATAAAACCTATTAAATTATTAGATACTCTAATACACTAATCAAATTAATGGATCTGAGGTTTTAAGGGCTGGCCTAACAGTAAAATGATTTTCAATATTCTCAAGTCCACATCATTTCCTTCACTATGACTGTGGTCTAATTGATCATGTAAACAACAATGACAATGCAAACATCTTTTAGTGATAATAAACATCAAATATTTAGTTTTCTGACTCAAATTTGGCCCTCACAGAATTCTTGAAAATTGCCTGACACCCAAAAAGTCTTCTTCCTTGTCCAGGTTATGAATTCTACTGGGCAATGCATCTTTATTTTAATTGCACATCCTGAATGTTGCAGTTTTAGTTTTTGAATTTTAAATATATTAGATATAAAGTTGTATTAATTGTAGCAGTTCTATCTGCATGTTTGAATGTTGCAGTTTTGAATTTCAAATATATTAGATATAAAGTTGTATTAGTTGTAGCAGTTCTATCAGAATATTTGAATGTTAGTTTCAAATTTCAAATCTCTTTTTATTTTAATCTGTTGTAACAACATCAGATTAATAGGATATGTTTTTTTAAGTTACATTTATTTTTAATCAGTATAATCTCTTTATCCATATTTGAAACAGGTCAGTTACATTTATTTATCTATTGAATTAACGAATTATTTTCACTCACTTTAAAAAATAAAATTATTTTAAATATAAAAGATATAATTTAAGTCACATTAATTAAATGAATTTAAATTTTTAAATACAATTATTTAATACATAAATGATAACATAAGTATATATTTTAATGAAAAATCTTATTTTGAATTTTTAAAAATATAATTATTATTTTAAAAAATGAACATAAGTTCACCTTGTTAACCTATAACCATTTGGAGTGCATGCTAAACAGGTAAAAAGATTATTTAATTTAATTGAAGTTACAAATCTTATTGTGATTAGACTTCTTTTATAGATTTTTGGATTCAAACCATTTTAACACCTCTCCATTAAACATACCAAAAATACTAATAAAATTCTTAAGTTGTTACCACAAATTAACGTCAATATGGATGAGTTTGTTTAAGCTAAAAAATAAAGTACTTCAAAAAAATTATATTAATAAATTGTTTCTACAAAAAAAATAAAGTGATCCTTTGTATTTCTTAAAAACAATTTACAGAAAAGCTTATTTTGATAAGTTACCAAAATAAAAAACATCTAAAGAAATATAAGAAGTATTTTATGTTAAAAAAAAGTAATTTTTAATCAAAAAACTCAAACAAACTCACCCTAATATTTCTTTGTATGCGACTCTCATACACAAATATGTATTAATTATTAATTCTCATTTATACCCTTAATTCATTGATAAATCTATTGATGAGATGAGTGAGTATATTTATGGTCTACTAATAATATAAGTCACTCATGAAAGAGAAAAATAAATCCTTTAAATTATATGTAGTGTAATGCCATTAAATTTAAATATTATTATAAGTTGAATCATTTAATTCTACATATATTTCTAAAATAAACTTAAATTTTAACATTTATTAATAAAAAAGGAGCTAACTTACCTACTTTTGTTGGTATGAATTAGTTCCTTTTTTTTCTTTCTAAGAAAATGCTTCTCTAGTTATCTTACTATTATTATTATTATTATATATAAACCTCTTTTGTTTTATCTATATTTCTTGGTGTAACATTTAATTCTCTTATGACTTTTTCTTCCACCATCTCATAATTACTAATTCAATTCCCATAATTTTAAAAATAACTATTTTATTTTGTATGTTCTATTTCAATTGTGACTTTTGATTCATTAATTTTGAGAATTTTTTAGTACAAATTTTCTAAAATAATTTTTTTGGAATAAATTTTTCATGACAAGCTTTTCTGAAACATCTAATATGTTTTCAGAATTTATAATCTAGAACACATGTTGCAGATTGAATTGAACAATCTAAAAAGATATTTCAGAATAATTAATTTACAAAAAATTTTAAAATGATAAGTTTAGAACACTACATAGACATTATCTTTTTTTTATTGTGTAATTAAGAAACACTACTGATTAAGCAATAGAAGCTCTAGATTAAATAATCAAGAAGATAAAATATGAACAAGATGAGTGAGTTAAACATATATGCTTCTTTTCCATGTTGTTATATGCTTCTTTTTCATTTTGCAGTTGAGAGATGTGGGCGCAAAGGAGGTAGAATATTTTATTGGTTTTGATATCAGTAGCAAAATCTTTTTCTTCTGGGCTAATTGTAGCCCAAGATGTGATTGCGCTTTTAAGGAGTTCCTTGTATTTTTTTTCTCTCTTCTCTCTTGCATTCTGTGTATATTTTTATAATACTTTGGTTTCATCCAAAATCACTTCAGAATCTTTGTTTTTTTTTAAGAATATTATGGCATTTCATGAGTTTAGGACATGTATTAGATAATTTTTTTATTAAAATACACTGATATGGTGTAAAATTTTAAATTTTGAATTAAAAAATATAAAAAAATAGTTTTCTATCTTTAAAACATTGTTTTTATCAACAAATAAATAAAAAGTCAATCTTATAAAACTCTTATATTGAAACAAAATTTTAAAAAAATAATCTTAAAAATAATATAGCACAATGAGACTATAAAAGGAAAATTAAGACTTCCTCTTATATTCTTGCATGGATTACCTCAATCCATCTTTTTATTTTGGAAAGTGTATTCAGAAATGTAATTTTATAGAAGGTGGGGAATTGGAGGGGTGATTGAAATTCATTTTTTTTTTGCCCTAGCGAATTGCGAAGGGCAGTGTCTGAGTAAAGTAGCATGAAGAAATGAAATAGAAAGGTTGGTGAGGTGAGGTGTGAGGGGTAAAATGGTGATTTGGCATGAATTTGTAATTTAGCGGTCCGGAAGTGAATAATGGAGGAAAGGGATGGGCCTACAGTATAAGAGAAGAAGAAGAAATAGCCGTTGGTACTTGGGGGCGCGGACAGACAACAAAATAAACATTGAACAAAAGAACAAATAAATGTGCATTGTTGTAAGCAAAAACTAGCCGTTTGTCTTTGCAAGAAAACTACTAAGAAGGAAGGAAAGGGTACACTACAGCTACTGTACCCACCACACCCACCTGACAATTGTCTTCAGTTTTTCCTCTCTCTTCCCAACACAAGATTCCTCACCCCGCGCGCCCCACTCACACACAATCTATCTTATGGCCATCATCCTCACGTGCCCCCTCCTTCTCTTCCTCTCTCTCTCTCTCTCTCTCTCTCTCTTCCCATTCCTACAAAACCCTCTTCCAACTCAATTCCCCACTCTCTTTTCTCTCACACACCCTACCATCACACTCTGTCTCTCTCTTATGGACACTGCTACTAAGGCTCACTCCCTCTCTCACCCACTAATCAATCCAAGTCTCCTACTTTTTCTTCTTTAGTTCACTACTTTCTTCCTTCGTTCATTTTCCTACTATTTTTGGTTTTGTTGTAATGGAGAACAAGAACCTCACCTCAAAATGTTTTTACCGTAGCCATTCTCAAAATGGGGTGAGGAATGCCGCAGATAGTCATTTTTTCCGCTTGTTTTTCTGCTTGTGGTTTATTGTTTTGCCAGTGTTTGGTGAAGAGCGTTGGGATGGAGTTGTTGTGACACAGTCAAACTTCCTAGCACTTCAGGCATTCAAGCAAGAGTTGGTTGATCCCGAAGGCTTCTTGAGAAGCTGGAATGACAGTGGCTATGGAGCTTGTTCTGGAGGTTGGGTTGGTATCAAGTGTGCCCAGGGACAGGTTATTGTGATCCAGCTTCCGTGGAAGGGGTTGAAGGGGCACATCACCGAGAGGATTGGCCAACTTCAGGGGCTTAGAAAGCTTAGTCTCCACGATAACCAAATTGGTGGTTCCATCCCTTCAGCACTGGGACTTCTTCTCGATCTAAGAGGGGTTCAACTCTTCAACAATAGGTTCACCGGGTCCATCCCGTCTTCATTAGGTTCCTGTTCTTTGCTTCAGTCTTTAGACCTCAGTAACAATCTGCTCAGTGGAATAATCCCGATGAGCCTTGGGAATGCCACTAAGCTTTATTGGCTTAACTTGAGCTTTAATTCCTTCTCTGGCCCAATACCAACTAGCTTAACTCGCTTAACTTCTCTCACCTACTTATCTCTTCAACACAATAATCTCTCGGGCTCTATTCCAAACTCATGGGGTGGTACCTTGAGGAACCACTTCTTTCGGCTACAAAATCTGATCCTAGATCATAACTTCTTGAGTGGAAGCATTCCTGCTTCCTTGGGCAACTTGAGTGAACTCACAGAGATTTCTCTTAGTCATAACCAGCTTAGAGGAGCTATCCCAAATGAAGTAGGAAGCCTTCATAGACTTAAGACATTAGATTTTTCTAGTAATGCATTGAATGGAAGCTTGCCTTCCACTCTCGCTAATGTATCCTCACTCACTCTCTTGAATGTAGAGAACAACCACCTTGGCAATCAAATCCCAGAAGCTTTAGGCAGACTGCACAATCTCTCTGTTCTAGTTTTGAGCAGAAACCAATTTACTGGGCACATTCCTCAAAGTTTTGGAAACATTTCAAAGCTTACACAGCTTGATTTGTCACTGAATAATCTCAGTGGAGAAATTCCAGCATCCTTTGGAGATCTGCGAGGTCTTCATTTCTTAAACGTTTCTCATAACAACCTCTCCGGTCCAGTTCCAACCCTACTTGCGCATAAATTTAATTCAAGCTCATTTGTGGGGAATATTCAACTATGTGGATATAGCCCTTCTACTCCGTGTCCTTCGGCAGCTCCTTTTGGTTCACCAACAGATATATCAGAACACCATCAACACAAGAAACTAGGCACCAAAGACATAATTCTCATAGTAGCAGGAGTGCTCCTCGTAGTCCTGGTAACACTTTGCTGCATTCTGCTATTCTGCCTAATCAGAAAAAGAACAGCATCAAATGCAGAGGGTGGCCAGGCCACAGGGAGAGCATCTGCATCTGCTGCAAGGACAGAAAAAGGAGCCCCTCCTGTTGCAGGTGAAACTGAAGCGGGTGGTGGTGAGGCTGGTGGTAAACTAGTCCATTTTGATGGACCATTGGCTTTTACAGCTGATGATCTCTTGTGTGCAACAGCGGAGATAATGGGAAAGAGTACGTATGGAACTGTTTACAAGGCTACATTAGAGGATGGAAGTCAAGCTGCAGTTAAACGATTAAGGGAAAAGATTACGAAAGGTCAGAGAGAATTCGAATCTGAAGTTAGTGTTATAGGAAGAATTCGACACCCAAATCTTCTGGCATTGAGAGCCTATTACTTGGGACCCAAAGGAGAAAAGCTTCTAGTATTTGATTACATGCCTAAGGGAAGTCTTGCTTCCTTTCTACACGGTAAGTTTGCTATGATAATTTTTTCTTGTCATGGTAATTTCTTCACAATATTGCTTTTTGACAGTTTTCCATCTGTATGCAGCTCGTGGGCCCGAAACAGCCATTGATTGGCCAACAAGGATGAAAATAGCACAGGGAATGGCTCGTGGCTTGTTATACCTTCATTCCAGTGAGAACATTATACATGGGAACCTTACGTCCAGCAATGTGCTGCTGGATGAAAGTACGAATGCTAAAATAGCGGATTTTGGTCTTTCTCGGTTGATGACAACTGCTGCTAATTCTAACGTGATTGCCACTGCTGGAGCATTGGGATACCGAGCACCTGAACTCTCTAAGCTTAAAAAAGCCAACACAAAAACTGATGTATACAGTCTTGGTGTCATCTTGTTAGAACTCCTAACAGGAAAGCCACCTGGTGAGGCTTTGAATGGCGTGGATTTACCTCAGTGGGTTGCTTCCATTGTCAAAGAGGAGTGGACAAATGAAGTTTTCGATGTGGAGTTGATGAGAGATGCTTCAACATATGGCGACGAAATGCTGAACACGTTGAAGCTTGCTTTGCACTGTGTTGATCCTTCTCCATCAGCACGACCAGAAGTCCAGCAAGTCCTTCAGCAGCTCGAAGAGATTAGACCGGAGATATCAGCCAGCTCGGGTGACGATGGAGCCATCCCTTCGACCAGTGAATGAGTGTTGCATGTTTTTTGGACAATTTTTTGCATTTATATTGCTCTTTAGGACTAACGTAGTAGAGGTAGTCTATTATTCTTTCATTCTTACATTAATTTGTTTTTTCCTGTCTGGAGTGCTAGTGGCTGTATTTATACAGTGGTGTGCTTAATTCTCTTTAACACTTCATTGGTTCTCTTCCACCTGGCCCCTCCTCACTTTCCTAAATCCTTTGGCGTTAAATCCTTCTATTTCGTCACATGTGTAGATAATTGCAGCGGTGAAAATCAAAAGCACAAATATCTTGCGAAAAAGGGAGAAATTAAATTGAGTTTTAATTTAACAGTCAATAACACACCACCAATCCCTAAATGGATTTTAACAATACAACACATTTAAAATACATTTAAAATTTAAGATTAGATAGTTAGTTAATATGTTCACAACAACAAAAAATAAATAAACATGTATAACATGAAAATAATATAGGATTAAATTAATGAAACCAAAAGCAAGAATTACTACATAAAAAAGGAAACCATTATACATAAAAAAGGAAATGTACAACGAAATTAGGGGTTAGATACAACAAAATTAAACATTAATAACAAGAAATGTACAACTGAGTAGTTAAAACATATTGATATCTTAAAATGTCGGTAAAAAAAAGGATGTATGCATATACAAACAACTCTAGGGTTAAAACTAAAAGTTCGTCTAAATTACATAAGATTAAATTAATGAAACCAAAATCTAATATTACGGCATAAAAAAGGCGAAAACAGAATTTACATCCGAACATTTTAGCTGCTGTCTCTTGAGTAAGCAGCTGTTTCTTCCGCAAGCTTCTCCCACACAACTGCCATCTTCTCCGCATAGCCTGCCTGTAAAATGGATGAAGTGGATTAGCTACTTTTCTGAATCACAAAAGATAAACGCCATCTAGACGTAACAGCTTACAGAACCTAGAACATAAATGAACTTTACTTGATTGACAACAAACCCTCGCAGCATGCTTTGGAAGTCGCTATTCCTCTCTTGGTCAATTCTTTCAAGCTCGCTCTTATTATTCTCCTGCAAACATTCCGCACTCTTAAGAGATATTTTGACACAATGTTCCATGATAAAGACTTCCCAGGGATATTTCATAAACTTTTTAATTGATGTTTTGTTTTGTTTTTTTCTTAATAGAAATACAAATTTGAACTAATTGTGAAGAACACTTAAGGAAATCACATCTTAATCTGGAGAATAGACATAACAAAAAATACAATGGAACATATTGCCAAGAGCTGAACAACTAGTATTTTGACAAAAGATGAGAAGACCATCCCAGATATATGCAACAAAAATGAAAATTGGAAGGTGAAAATTTTACTCCCCATGGATTCCATACTCCTCTCTCATTTGATGTGACTCATAAATTTTCCCTTTGTTCCACTGAAGCAACCCAACTTTTTTTGGTGATTGCAGAAAACAAGGAAGCAGATTACAATAACTACCATAAGACAGAATAACAGATGAACTACAAGCCACTCGGAATGAACTGTTCTATAGAGCCAAAATTAGCAAAATTGATCAGCTGAATCTTCATTTTCATGGGATGCTTCTGCTAATAGTTTGTCCAAAACAAAATATCAGATGAAGCAAACATTATAACAAATTATACTATCAAAGCAAATTTTCATATATACAAACGTTACTCATAAATCAATACAATTTTACTCCTAATGAACCCAAATTCATAGATTTTACTTTTGATAATTAACTGGACCAGTTCAATCTGAAAACCCTGTCAATTGTTTATCCAGATTTCAGTTTGTTTAACCAATATAGAAGAAGGCAGAGGAAGAGGAACAAAGAACTAGAGGGAAAAAACAGATGAAAAGGTCAAAGTTGTAAATCATATGTTATTAGTCTGAACTGGTTTTTATTTTTAGAGTTGTTTATCTCAATCAAACAATGGTTTGATACAAGCTATTAACTAAAGACCCTTCATGTAACTTTAAAGCTATAGTATACAATACATGTTTGAATGATCTACTTAGTGTCCAAGGTCAGATTTTGATGCACTAAAAAACATAACAATGGTTATCCTTTCTTTCTTTGCTTCACTACTTCAATGATACAACTCTGATCTAAAAATAAATCATTAGATTCCATACTAAAATGGCAATAGATCTAGAAATCAAATTTGAATCCGTTACCAAATCTGGCTATTGATTGAAATTCTTAATTGAAGCAGCCCTCAATGAAACATGTACAAGTGCTTCAAAATATGGTTACTGAAATTATTAGTCTATTTTCTTTCATATTACACTCGGCTACAAATTCACTAGCATTAGAGGTATCAAGAATCAAGTGAAAATATATCTGTAGCAGGTCAAATTTATCATCAAAGTAAAGTGAGTGACACTAATCTCAATTAAGATCATTTATGATAATTTAATTGCATCTCGTTAATTTTCCCACAATGTATTACCGGTTACTATAACTTCACACATGAGATGAAAGCAAATAAAGACAACATTCTTCAATGCATGACAAATATGGACTAGGTATGCAATGTAGTAGTATGCCAAAGAAAATATGGAAAAGTCAGTTCTGAAAATGAAAATGAGTTGATATGCAGAGGGATAATAGCTCATAGTTTCAAGAGTACAGCTGAATCAGAGTTACACATTCTAAAGAAGGGAGAGGACAACCCATAAAAGGTTGTAAAATGTTACCTTGATTCGTTCATACTCTCTATCTGCACAAATTTTAGCATTCTCAGTAACTCTAATGGCTTCTTTTAACTCTTCAATCTTCCGCATCCTAGACTTGTCTCCACCAAATATTTTGGATGAAGCAACCTCAAGCTTTTCCACCCGTGAATGTAAAGCAGCTAGTTCTGATGAGAGTGTTTGAACAGTCAACAATGCACTTGATCTGTCAGAAAATGCATTGTTGACAGCTAGCATTGTCCCAAGGTATTCATGTAGTTTATCCTGCAACATGAAGATATTACTCATCAACAACAGAAATGAGTTAGGGATTATATCAGGAGCTTAAAGCATCTATCAGCATGATAGTTTCCAGTTTTCCACCATAGATTTTAAAAAGCTAAAAGGTTCTATCACGAGTCACAAGAATATTTGTACTTGCCAAATGTTTGATTGTCTGTGTATTCAGCTCTCTATATAACCTGCTTGCTTTAACAGCCGCGGTTGCCACATTTTTCATGTCAGCAGCTCGTACTCTCTGAGACTCAAATATGGCTTCTTCTGTCTCAAATTTAGTTAGCTTTACAAAAGCCAGCCCCAATTCACCCACTGTTTCACCCATGTCTTGCTGAAACTTGACGAGGGATTCAGCCTGTAGGTGTCAATCCAGATAAACAAAATCAAGGTCAGAGATCAAAGAAGAAGAGACTACACTTATTATTCAGTTCCGCAAAATAAAAAATGGACATTGGTAAGTCAATTTCATAAAGGAGCATGTTTTAAACAAAAATCCCATAATAATCACAGACACTTTAAGAGAAATGTTTTCAATTCGACCAACTACCGATAAGTGTTTTAAAGCTATTTCAAGAAGTAATTAAGAGAGCTACTATTTCCCCCAGAGTAAGCTAATCCAAAACAGGTATTGCAAGTGTATTTGGAAGTGCATTTATGGAACATGTTTAAACATATCTTATAGTTAAGTGCTTAAGAAGGTATTTGCCTATTTGGTCATGCTGATAATCTAAAAAGAAACTTAAACCTTCTTATAAACTCTTTAACTTCCTTCAATAATTTCAATACTCACTAAAGCTTATTGATGTAAGCTTGTTGAATGAAATTATTGAACAAACACTTAGTCAAGCTCAATGCCCAGATACAACATAGTAAACTAACTAACAAACATGGAAGCCAAAAACTTATAAAATACCTTAGGAAGTACTTAGTTAAGGTCATTACCCAAATGCAGCTGTCTACTTTTATATATAATGAACTTATTGAAGAAGCACTCAGTTAAGCTGATTACCAAAAATGCACCACAGTCAAATAATAAACATGAAAGCTAAAGCTTAAAATGAACTTACTCACAAAAGTTAAGTCCATTGCCCTAATGCACCTAGTTAATCCTATGTATAATAAGCACTTAGTTATGCTGATTACCTAAATACTCCATACCAACAAACAAGGAAGCTTATAATGAACCAATGCCTATTAAGTAAGCACAAAGTTAAGCTCATTATTCAAAAGCACCATAATGTGAACAAAAACCAGAGAAACACAAAAACCTGCTGAGAGACATTGCTAAGATGGTGCTCAAAGTTCACTAACTTATCCTTCCTCTCCATAAATTCCTTATCCTCCTCCACAACCAAGGGCTTGCTCCCACCCCAATCATTGGTAACAGACTGTTTCAACTCCCTGAAAATCCTGAGCAAGTCCCTCCCACCTTTGGCGGGCTGAGCCACCTCACCCACCTCCGCCTCTCCCCCAAACAGCTGCCTTGGTAGCCTCACGGCACCGTCGAGCATTCGCGATGCGACATCGGTGGTCCTCGCCAGCGGCAGCCGCCCCTTTGCCTCGAGAAACACCCTCAGCTCCTCGCTTCGCCCAATCACCGGGTGGGCTGCCAGCTTCCTGAGGTACTTCTCCAGTGCCACGCGACGCTGCTCCACGAACTCCTGCTTCTGCATCACCTGGCTCTCCACAGTGCTCTTGTCGGGCCTCACCGGGATGAAGAGCCCTCGATAGGCCTCTGAAAGTCGGTCGGCGAGCGTCACGACGTCGCGGAATCTCCGCCGGACGGCGAATTCGGTGCTATCGCCGCCGAATTCAGGGAGGTTGGTGCGGGTGGTGATGAGGTAGGTGTAGAAGGTAGCCGCGCCGGGGACGAGGGAGGTCGCGAGGTCCTGCTCCTTCTGAGGATCAGTGACGGCAATGTGAAGATAGTCATCGGAGCCAGATCGGACAGGAGTTTTGTCAATGGTTTGGTCGTGGCCGTTGGAATCGAAGGAGGTGAAGATCGCATCCGCATAGGAGGGAGGGTCGAGGAACGAGTTGAAAGGGGAATTAGGGCTTTGTGGTGGCGTAGGGCGGTGGCTCTGGCGGTGGACATAGTGGTCCCCGTCGTCATCATCGAGGATCAGCGACTCCATTACTTCGTCTTCTTGCGAGGCGTGCAGGTGCAGAATCTGATGCTGTTCGTCGTTGGAATCGTGACTCATCATTTTGGAGAATCTGGTTACGAGGTTTTGTAGCGATTGAAAATCATAGTGTGTTAAGGTTGAAGAAGACGAAGAAGAAGTGCCAGAGTGTGAGGGAGGAGTGAACGAGTTATGACTCAGGGTTGTTGGTGAGTCAACTAGCGTAAGAAAAATATGATAGTAATGAGATTTAGGATAGGAATGGGGCCAAGGAATGGGTTCCAGTGCCACCAAACCTAACAAGCATGAGAAACGCGTTTATCTTGTTTGTCACGCATGTCTTGGTTTGATGCAGAAGAAGCCAAACGAAAATCCTTGAAATAAGTGCTTTCTTCAAAGCTCAAAAACTGAGGGCAGTGTTTGTTTCCAGGCTCACAGAATGTTATGCATGTAAATGGCTTTATCTCTAAAATCTTTCTTCTTTTCTTCTCTGAATGAACTTTTCTTTTTGTTCTATTTTCTGTTTCCTATTATTTCTGGAATGTGTTGTTAATGCTTTTTGCAATTTGGATCATTGATCATTTTCATTCTCTTCTAAACATAATCACAAGGTCCTTTCATAAAAGATCAATATTGTGTGGGAAAGAGTGATCTGTATATCCTTAGTCATCTGATGACTGTCATATATGCAAATTATTGATAATACAGATCTGTTATGAGAAAAATACTCACCCATCCATATTATAAAATAGTTTTGTATTAACATTTAATTTTAAACTTTATTATATATAACTACTATAAAAATTCATTATTTCCACTTTTAAATTTGTTTTACATTTTCATCTATTCATAAATATAACATAAATGTAAAAATATTAAAGAAAATGTTTTATGAATAATATTCAAAATTGACTCCAATTTTCTTTTATTTTCTATTCTTTTCCATAAAATTTGAGGTCATTCTTTTATGCACGTGGAATTTAGGTGGACAATCATACATCATCACCTGATGGACTGTATCACTGCTGTTTCAGATTTTCAGAATGTGCATGGTATATAATAAATTTATGTTAAATATATATTTTTTATATATAAATTGAACTTTAGATCTTTAATAAATATATTAAAATGTTATATATATATATAACATTGTTTTAACTGGTGATAAATTTTAAAATTGTTAAAAATTAATTTAGAAAAATTAAAATAATAGATAAAAATAAGTGGAAGATGGTTGAGAGATAATTTTTTTTTTGCTAATAGTACTTGAAGTATGAAATTTTCTTGGTTTAGATGAGCTGAAAGAAAGTGAAAGAAATAAAAAAAATTAAAGTATAAATGAAATCATTTATACAAATTAAGTAAGAAAATTTTATTATTTTTATTAATTTATTTATTGTGTTTTAATTGTAAAAGTGTTTATAATTAATTATGAATGATATAGAAAAGTATTGATTTTCTTGTTTATTTATCCAATACTTAATTAAAACAGAAACAAGAAATTAAATTTTGTTTAGTAGTCTGTCTCTTGAACGAAGAATATACTTAAATTTATTAATTAAATAAGTGAGTTACTCCAATCAATTTCATAAAATATTTATTCATGTATTTATAATGTATTTCATCTCTTAGGTTTAAATGCCAACATTTAATTATATTCAAATCAGAAACTGAAAACAGAATATTAATAGCAAGTCTTATTCTTTGTTAATAAAACTAATTGATTATCTTTAATAAAAATAATATTATTATACAAATAAAATTTTAAAAATTAATATTTTAGTAATTTATTAAATACAAAACATAATAAATAATAAATTATGTTACATTTTCAAATGCAAAACATAATTCAAAACTAACATTATTGTACTCATTTAAAGGACATCAAATCAAATAGTTATTTAATATCTTATTTTAAAAATACAAACTTTATTTTCTTAATTTTAAAATGTTTCATTTTGAATCTTTGTTATTATTTTTTGTACTATTATGCACAAATATAAAATCAATAAAGAGGATTTAGATCTTTTGATAGATAATTAATTATAAAGATGAGTAATCAAAATATTTATATCAATATTAAAACTTCCTGTTATAAATATATCATTAATATAGATGAAGACCATAAGTTTGGAGATATAAAAAATCTTATAAAAAGTTATTATTCTTAACATAATTAAATCCTAATTGAATCAGAGTTGGAGTTAATTTATGATACTAAGATATAGGTATTTGTTTTAAGTTATAAAATTATTTTTGAAACTTATAAACTTTGTGTTTATCCCTTGTGTAAAAATCAAGAGATTGTGACATATAGATTGTTTCATGAAACTCTCCATGTAGAAAAATATTATTGATATCAATTTGATGGATTGATCATTAATTAATGATAGCAAGAAACAAGATAATCCCTTACTATAATATGTTTCACAATTCGATTGAATATTTTTGAAAAAATCAATCTAACTTTTCTATGAAAACCTTTGGTAACTAAATGGGTTTTGTGTCTTTGAAAAGTACCATTTGTATTTGGATTTGAAAATCCATTTACATCCAATTGGTTTATAACTAGGAGACAAATCAAGAAGGGACCAAATATTATTGGATTCCAAAGTCAGATATTCTTCTTTCATAGCTTCTAACCACTAAGATTGAATATGACTTTCTTTATTGAAATTGTTTAATCTTGTTATCATAATATTAAGATATAATAGATGTTCAATATGTTTTTAGCTTAAAATACAAGTTTTAGCTTTGGTAATCATAGGATGAACATTGTTCTAATAAAATACAGAAGAACAATGAGGAACATGATATATAACGAACACGATATAGAACTACATCATTATTATTAAGAGACATTACAACAGAAGAATTTTTAATAGTAATAATATGAATAACAATAGGTATTGTATCATAAGGATGATTACTCAATCTTTTTATGTTTCTCAAGTCTTTTTTTTTTAGTTAAAAGAATGGTCTCAAATCATGATGTGATAGAAGTGATAAAATAATTAAATTATTTGAGAGCCTTTTAAGAATAATTGATTATTTATAATTGAATCTTCAATTTTCTAATCTTAACTCTAATTTTGAATAATAATGTAGGTTTAAGCGGTTCTAACTTTGGAATAAGTCTTCCAATTCTACCATTTTGATCTGATTTAAATATTAATATTAAGTGTCATCTAACTAATAGTTTATCTTATTACTTATAATTTAATATTGATTATGTCATAAGTCTCTTTCTTTTTATAACTAAATTTTACCTATACTGAATTTGTTGCTTGAACATCTTGTTGTCGTATCAAAAAATTTTGATTATTTAAATATAAAAAAGAATATACTATATTAATTATTATAAAAAGAGATAAAACATTTTTATCATTTATTTTTTATATTTATCTGTTTGTAAAACTTGATATTGACTTATAATTGTGATTATTTATAACACTGAAAAATGTACCTTTTATTTTATATTTTCTGGGAATAAATGTTCTTAATCTTTCCCAAACTTCATTCTTTCTTTTACTAGTGTTTCTTAAGTGGATGCAAAAATTTTAGGTTAAAATGTTTGGATAATGAAATAGTAGTTATTTTAATTTCTCATTTTGTTGAATAATATGCAGAAATGCAAACAAACTCAATGACATGCCATAAGAGGTCTTCAGTGGTGATGATGACAACTCCTTGATTACTCTCTCTCCACTTTTCATAAGAATTTCAGAGTTATGTCCCTTTTTCTTCTATGATGCATTCCCTTTTGTTTTTTCTTCTCCAATCCCATTGCCTTTGCTAACTCTGTTTCAGTTTTGTTTATTGGGTCTGAATGTTTGGTTGAGGGAAATTAATATATCAAAATGTTAGAAAATCTGTTGGCTAACCCAATCCATTTGAGTGTGTTAAAAATGTTTGGTTTATATCAAAATGTTTTAATACAACATGCTTACAACAATATCAATAATAGGTTAAAAAGGTGAAGAATAACTTTATAATAAAGTTTGTCACAGTTATAACTTTATAATAATAATAAAATTTGTTATAATATTTATCCTTTGTTTTCAACCTTTTTTTATCTCTTTCCATTATTCTTTAACTGATTGCTTTTAATTTTTATTTTATTTTTTACTTATTTTTACACATTTTTTTTATTTCTACTTCCTTTCTTTTCTCCTCTTTTCATAATATATATAGAGAGAGATGTATTTTTTTATAAACTTATTCTTAAATATTTTATAGAAAAAATGAATTAAGTTTTTTTAAAATTAACAATTTATGTCTTTTCACTTTTAAAAAATTCAAATAAAAGAGTTTCTATAAATATTAAATAAATAAATTATTTCTAATTTATAAAAATATATTTATTTTAGTTTCTTATTTGTTTCATGTGTTTATGAGAAATAAGTAGAATTACCTAATTTCAAATTGTGAAGTTATGGGCCTATGACCCATTTTCTTTCCTTCATTCTTTTCTTTTTTTTTCGTTCTTTTTTCAGTATGCTTCTTTTTCTTTACCTCCCAAAAGGGGACTTCAATTTTCATATTATTTCTCATCTTTTTCTATAATAAATAGTAATCAGTTACAAGATACCTGTTAAACATAAAATAATTTTATTAATTATAAATAAATATAGAATAATTTATTTTTATTTTAAAATCTTTTTACTTCCAATTATTTGATGCTATATGTGAATATCTAAATAATAATAAAATATATTAGAAACTATGTAAAATGTATAAATTTGTTTTTTTTAAATAACTTGAATTATATTTTTATATGGCGAATTCTTGACCTCTTTTTGTGTTGAATAGTGACAAATTAATTGAGAAAGTAAAATAAAATTGGATATAATTTCATTTAATGAAATCTCTTTCACTTGGTAAATTATCTTAATCTTTTACCAATGTGAAGTGTTCAGTCACCAAATATATTGATTTCGATCAACGAATAAAATCCTGTTTAGCTAATCTCAATTTAAGATTAATTGGATATTTTTACTATTTTCATTCATTATATTTAAATATAACAATTTATATATATATATATATATTATAGTTGAAATTACTTATAAATGAGTTTGATATGTGTATTGTAATTCGATATGTTATATATTATTAAATTGATATAAGTTATATTGGATTAAATTATTTGAAGTTATATATATGAGATGGTATATTGAGTTAACCTATGATTTTTAGTATTAAATATAAAAATTTATTATTGAAAGGGAATGTATAACATTGTTTTATTGATGATTTAATTCATATACTAAGATGTTATATGGTAAAAAATTAAACAAAAGTTTTTTTATGTTACATATGTTTGATTATATGATTGTTTGTAAGATGAACTTACCATAATTTGTGGAATTGAGAAGTATTTAAAATAAGTCTATTACTTTTTAATATGACATATTCACTACAAATAATCTTAGTTAAATATTATTTTATATTCATTGAGTTACTATTTCTAAACCACTAAAACATTAAAATAAATTAAATAAAGTCTCTTGAATTGATTTAAATATTCTTTTATACATGTTCCACACGTAGTTATCTTTTTGAGATATTTTAATAAATTCTGTAAATTTATTGATTGTGTAAATTCTTTCATTAAGTATACGTAAGTTAACTGCTTTTATTATTATTATTATTATTATTATTATTATTATTATTATTATTATTATTATTATTATTATTATTATATATATATAGCATAATATGATATGACAGGAGATCTTTAATGTATATATAGTTAAACGATTGTGAAATTTTACACAAATTAATGTGTAAATAAGTTAGTTAAAAATATTTAAATTGAAGCTGATTTTTCTACGCAATGAATTGGCCTATTCTCACTTCTAGAAGAGCTTCAATGTGAAAAGGAAAATGTGATTTACTTTGCATTCAATTCAATATCTTTTCAAAGGAGAAAAAGGACAGAAATGCTAATAAATCATATCTTTTGTTAGGGATTGAATCAGCTTAGTTAATTAAATTATGAGACACATGTACACATTCAATTTCTGTGATGCATTTTGCTACATTCTCATTCTCATTTTTTTTTTCTTCTACTAATTTTTTTACTCTTCATTCTGCTATATTTATTGAGGGTGTCATTATTGATAGGACTAAATATAACATTATCATTGTGTTGGTGTGTTTTTCTTAATGATTGTAATAATTAGGGTATGGCATTTTCATTAGAGAATCTTAGAAAGAAAATTGGTACTACATTTATCATGGGCAATTAACATGTGAAGATGTTTTGCTTTAATTAATGCCCATTTGAAATGAAACACTTGTCTTCTTGCTACCACTGTAAAAGATCTCCCTGATTAGTTTCTTCTCTGGTAAGTGATTATATTTGGTAAGAAAAACAAGTTAGGGATATGCAGCATTCTACTTAAAAGGTATCAAACAGTTTTGTGAACCTTTTGTTGCATTCTTTTTTACTGGAACAAACACATTCCATTTCAAAATTGATAATATCCTGAATAAAAACAGTGGATAAACTCCTTTTTTATCTTTCCCTTTTTCACAATTACCATAAAAGTTAATTAATTTGTGCTTAATTGCTTATTAGCGATCTGCTGATGTAACCAATGAGCTCATCATCCCCTTCTGTTTTCCATGCAAAGCACTACTTTATAAGGATTTCACTTTTCTGCTTTTACACTTTCATTCATAATATTCATGCATAAAGTATTTCAACAATTTACTTTAAATCAAACAGTATACACGGGATGGTGGTGAATACAAATAAACAGTTAACACAAAGTCTCATGACATTTCAGACAAAGTTTACACTGATTCAAAAGTAAAGTTATTATTTACGAACAATTAATGTGGTTATTTATAATTTTTCAGTTTAAGTATGTGCATAATTTTCCATTATTTGCAGCCTCGTGTGATACAGAATAGGTGTATAATTTGTCCTTTTGTAAACCTATCATCATACAGAATTTATCAATTGAGCAGAGCTAGGAAATTGGATGCGTCATACATGGAAAATGCACATAAAAGTTCATACAGCATTATAGTGAGTTCGATGAACTTGTAAGGATTGCAGTAACATGTGCATTTTACAACAAAGGAAACATATAATTTTCTGCAGCGTGGTCTTTAAGAAGGTCCCACTTCTGGTAAAGACACGTTTCTCTGATATGATGGATTAATCTGCTGTTTAGTTTAATTTCCTTATTCTCTCTAATTATTTTGGATTAGAGAAAACGTTGACGGTGGAGTTAATCAAAATTTGCTAAAGTTCGCAACCACTTATAACTAACCATGAAAACGAAAACCCAAGAAATCAAAACCAAAGAAGAATTATAATAGAAAGTGGCTAGCTAGGAAATAACTATTTTACCAGACAAATAAAAAGCTCTTGCGAGAGAGACCAAGCACCAGAAAATTTTGACAAGGAATTGGTTTCTGCTCTTGTGTCAATTCTCAGCTTTCTTTCACACTGTGTGTAACGACTTTTCTAGTACTTCCTCTTTTTTTTTCCAACACAAGAATATGAGAAAGTCAGTAACAAACTCTACCAACTTTCATGTATGATGTTCTTTCTTTATTTCTTGTTCACCTGTTCGATTGGTCATTGCTTTCCCTATCTCGTCTCAGGCTTTGTCACACGTTGACATGCTTTCATTCTCAGCATCTAACGGTTTTGTTTTGTGTTGGCACAAACCAAAACAATCTTTAGGTTCTCCTTGGCTAGATGCATGTTCTTATCATCAACTCAAATGAGACCATCATATCAACTCAAATACAGTGAGAATACTACAGAGGAAAATTATATCTTCCTTCAGATCTAAGATTCTATATATTCTACGAATTTGCATCACGACAGATTCTAAAATAGACTTCTCCAACCTTTAACATGTTGTTTGACATGTCATTTAATGCATAGAGGCTTCTCATCCTTGTGAGGGTCCACAGTAGTTAATTCATAGATGCCACTGTAAGATGTCAATAATGAAATATAATTACCATATCTTATATGTAACTTTTGCAAGAGAAACAGTATATGTTCTGATATACATGCACTTGCCAAGATCTAATGAATCTTTTCACCATTATGTGAAAGAAATAGTTTTCTGAGTTAATATTTTGTTTTTTGAATAGTTGAATTGCTTGCTAATTATCCTAACACGTTATATAACAAACAGATCATTAGGGAACCAAATCCTCCATCATATGGTCAAACATCTGAGAAAGTGTCACCTATTTTGTTTAACATGTGGCACCATGGTGATCAAGACCTGAAAATGTTCGTCAAATTGATGGTTATTGATAATTATACATCCAATTCAAGTACGTATTCTTGAGTATGACAGGCTTGTGCTGTGTGTTATAATTCCCCGTTGATCGTCCATCCACGTTTGAAATATCGTGAGATAGGCCACCTAATTTAATACTGGGTCTCAACTTGCATTTTTCATGAGTATCTCTAACTAAATTGTTGTTGGACTCAATCAAATCGTGTTAATAATCCACCCTATATTTTATTTGCTACTTACCTAATGGCAATACCATTCTCTGCATTTTAAATAACTGCTAGTTTCTTTCCTATCACTAGCCACTTGAATCAAACTAAACTATTGGCCTAAATATCCCAACACAAGCTTTTCTTGAACAACTAGCCACTTTACAGGTTATGGAAGAAAAGAGGTTTAGGGTATACCCTAAAGGAAGCCTCTTTAACATTTGATCATTTGTTGGTTAATTATAGATCAAGGCAATATTCAAGTAGCAATAACATTGCAAAACAGAGTGTTTAGTCTAAACAAAGGGCCAACTATGTTTTCAAAAGTCATAGTTGTTTTTAATGTGCATTACTTTTTCATCAAAAGGATTACCAATCTTTTTAACAAGTGATTTATTTTCTCCAACCACCGAAACAAGAAAAAAGTCAAATTGGACTAACGCAAAATTAATTTGCACTTTTCTTCACTTTCCAAACTTAGCTTACAATTAAATAATACTCAATCAATCCCAAATAACAAGAATCAAAACAAAGTGCAATAGTTTGACGAGGCAAGGTTACTTGCACTGAATTACACGGTAGTTTGCTACAGGCAAACCATTTCAGAACATGTGGTAACTGCTTAGCAAAAAAGATGAACAGGACAAGCTTGACTTGGACAGCAAAGATAAAAAAAGTAAAAACCTTTTTGCTGTGCTTTTTAGTTGTGGTCCCTTTGAAATGAGGCATACTTTTACGATAATAAAAGGAGTGATTGCAATTGCACCGCGTTAAATGCCAATTAAAAGGAAAAGTAGTAAATTATTAACCCATCTTAAGTATAAATTATTCCTGAACTGTGCTGGAGTAATTATGCTTGGAGAAAATTCAACCTCCTAATGAAGACTTGAGAAGCAAGCATTCAGGAACGTAATTAACTAGTGGGTGCAACAACTTTTATAGGGTTGAACTAAGTTTCTTAAGTGCCTCTGACCAATTTGCCGTAACAAAATTACCTAATCTGCCAACCTAAATGACCCTAGCTCTGTCCTTTGATCTCCCCTATAAAAGCACCCTCTCCCACTATCACTTCCATTGCAATTTCCAACCTTAAAACCATCATTGGCACGTAGGTGTTTGTTGCTACACTACAACAATGGAAGCTTTCAAGACCATTTTCTTAGCTCTTTTTCTTGTCTTAGCTTCAGCATTGTATTCAGCCAATGCCAAAATCCAGGAGCATGAGTTTGTTGTACGTTCTCTTTCCCTCACTTCTTTTTTTCTCTTTGTGTCCCTTTCTTGCTAAGATAATTATTAACCGGTTGCCATTTGTGATGAGACAGATTCAAGCAACACCAGTGAAGAGGCTGTGCAGCACTCACAGCACCATCACTGTGAATGGGCAATTCCCTGGCCCAACATTGGAAGTCAACAATGGAGACACTTTAGTCGTCAAAGTCACTAACAAAGCTCGTTACAATGTGACCATTCACTGGTATCATATCAAAACAGTCTACCATTTTTGGCTTCACTCACCCTTAAATAAGCTTCATTAAGTACTTTAAAAAAAATCACAATTTTTTTTAATCTTTTCCTGTTAGATTAATCATCTTATTGTACACTTTCTTTTCCCCTTTTATCTGTCTCCTTTTTCTATAATCACTTGCACAAAATTTTTGAACCAATATAAATTTTCTACTAAAAATAAGCATTAAATAACTTTATATAATAATGTTTTAACAAAAACTTCTCTCTCTTTGGATTCTTAACATGTATGTGCTTGTGGTCCATGGGCAGACATTAAAAACTGTCTTTTTTCACTTTTGAGAATTAAATGCTAGAGTTTTTGCCTTAATAAATCATGTTTCCAAACCACGAGTTCTAGAAGGCAGTTATACCCGTATTTATATTGCATGCTACGTTCATCAGTTCATGCATGGAACTTTTAGAAGAAAATATTTGAGTGGCTTATTAGTTTTTGTTGCTTCCCTTGTTAACTAACTGATTTGTTGTATTTGTTAGGCATGGTATTAGGCAAATGAGAACAGGATGGGCTGATGGACCAGAATTTGTGACTCAGTGTCCCATTCGTCCTGGAGAGAGTTACACCTATCGTTTCACCATTCAAGGACAAGAAGGCACACTTTGGTGGCATGCTCATAGCTCATGGCTAAGAGCCACTGTTTATGGTGCTTTAATCATTCACCCCAGAGAGGGAGAGGCATATCCTTTCCCTAAGCCAAAGCGCGAGACACCAATTCTTCTAGGTAATCATTATAATTATAATTATACTAACTCACATTCACATATATGAATATAATAATTATCTGTAATGATGGCACTAACGAAAACGTGGAGGGGATTATTAAGAAAATCATAGTGCTGGATTTGTTATTTTCTTTTTCTTTGGACAAATGTCATGCACTTGATGAAGATGGTTTAACGGTGAAAGCAATGATGATCATTTATTAGGGGAATGGTGGGACGCAAATCCGATGGATGTTCTGAGACAAGCCACACAAACAGGAGCAGCTCCGAATATTTCTGATGCATACACCATCAACGGTCAACCTGGCGATCTTTACAAGTGTTCTAGCCAAGGTTTGATATATTATTGTTATTGCTTAATTTTCATTCTGGTCCTAGGAAACTAAGAAAAAAAGAACATGGTCCAATGATTTTATAAATCTGACGTATATTTTGTTGATGATTGGCAATGCAGGCACCACTATTGTTCCAATAGATTCTGGCGAGACCAACCTCCTTCGAGTCATCAATGCTGCACTCAACCAACCCCTTTTCTTCACTGTGGCCAACCACAAACTCACAGTGGTTGGTGCCGATGCCTCCTACCTTAAACCCTTCACCACCTCAGTCATCATGCTGGGTCCAGGACAAACCACCGACGTTCTCATCCAAGGTGACCAACCACCCTCACGCTACTACATGGCCGCACGTGCCTATCAATCTGCACAAAACGCCCCTTTTGACAACACCACTACTACAGCCATTCTCAAATACAAATCTGCACCATGTCCTGCAAAGGGTGTCTCCGTCAAACCCCTCATGCCCTCTCTCCCCGCTTACAACGACACCAACACAGTCACTGCCTTCAGTAAAAGCTTCAGAAGCCCCAGAAAAGTTGAAGTCCCTGCAGAAATCGATGACAATCTTTTCTTCACCATTGGCCTTGGACTCAACTCTTGCCCTCCAAATTTCAGCCCAAACCAATGCCAAGGTCCAAATGGAACACGATTCACTGCCAGCATGAACAACGTCTCTTTTGTTCTCCCCAACAACGTCTCCATCTTGCAGGCTCATCACCAAGGAGTGCAAGGAGTGTTCACCACCGACTTTCCTACACAGCCTCCTTTGAAATTTGATTATACTGGTAATGTGAGTCGTTCACTGTGGCAACCTATTCCCGGGACTAAGGTGACCAAGTTGAAGTTTGGGTCGAGGGTGCAGATTGTGTTGCAGGACACCAGCATTGTGACCCCTGAGAACCACCCGATTCACCTTCACGGGTATGATTTCTACATAGTGGCAGAAGGGTTTGGAAATTTTGACCCCAAGAAAGACACTTCTAAGTTCAACCTTGTTGATCCACCTATGAGGAACACCGTTGCAGTACCTGTGAATGGATGGTCAGTTATCCGATTTGTTGCTGACAACCCAGGTAAAATTAACAAGTCCAAATGAAAATAGTATATACACTAAGGATAATCATGTCATATAGATATTTGTTAAGATTATATGAACACTTCATGATCAGAGATTATTTAATAAGTTTTCAAATATTGAAAGTACAAATTTTTTCATACTATATCACTGATCATGATATGTAAGATAAATTTATGTTTAATGAAATTTAATTGGGTGATGTGATGTTTGTAGGAGCTTGGATTATGCATTGTCACTTGGATGTTCACATTGGGTGGGGTTTGGCCACTGTGCTCTTGGTGGATAATGGAGTAGGGCTGTTGGAATCCATAGAGCCCCCTCCAGAGGATCTGCCTCTGTGTTAGAATAATTAAAGCAGAATTATTGAATTTGTGACCATAGTTCGTAATTTTTCCTAGTTCATTGTTGTTTCCCTGTATTGGGGGTATTTCTTCTTTTGCTCTGTTTTGTTGTTCTTTTCAAATAGAGATAAGCCGGGATTAAAAGAGATGGTGATGTGATTTCAACACAACATGCCATCTTATACGCTCACAAGTCCGATTCATTATTAAATTGATGTTAGCTGTTTTCTTCCCCTTGTTGTTAATGTTATATATCAACAAAGATGAGTTTTTGATCCCTCTCTTTTCTTGTTCTATAGTTTACTGTGTTTATGTTCCATAGCAGAACTTGATGGTTTTGGCAAATTAAAACATTATCCAAATAATCACAGTTGATGAAGTGGATCATTGTGGTATATGTGGTAGACCACCAAATATAATGCCAAAGTGTTACTATGTGTTACATTGTAGGAAAGGTCAATGTGGGTGCAACAGCATTGGACAAGTTATAATAAGTAATATAAGAGTCCATTATGCACAAGTAATGTAATGATTAAGACCAAAACGTTCTGGTCCCCAACTCTTTACTTTTTTGCCAACAAAGTCTGGAGTCATAAATTTGAAATAGATGGTATTCTCCATTCTTAGTTTATTCTCTTTGAATATCCTAAAGCTGCATGATTTGTAAAATGTTATTTTCTTGCAAAAAAAACATAAGTTTCTTTGAATCAATTAAATAAAGAAATTGTGGACTTTTAAATTACTCTAACTAATATTCATTATATTTCAAAACAATAAAGATAATTTGCAAACATGAAAAATCTTAAAGGATAAAAAAATAAGAAGAAATACATTTAAATTTATAGTGGTTCCTTAATTTAGTTGTTTAATCGTTAAACTAAGTCAATACATGAATTTTAAGCTTTCGTGATACAAGAATAATTAAAAATAAATAAATATTTTTTCCTTTTTTCCAAAACCAAATTCATAATTAATGTTTTAACTCTATTTTTTGAATAAAATTTATGTATTTGTAGTGTTGTTTCTTCTTCTTCCAATGAAATAGTATCCTAAAATACATGAAAAAAATTGATAAAAAATTTTAAAAACCTATTGCAAAATTTATTATATTATATAAGATTAGGTTTACACTCTATTATATCTTATATTTTGTGGAATCTATAATAGGTCTTCCTTTTGTTTCTATTCATTTAAACATTTTTATGGTTTTCCTTTTTCAATATTATTAAAAAACTGCTTTAGAATATAAGTACTAATGATTATAGTATCACAAATACTTTTATCAATCAAATCTTCATTCTAATTTTTTTTAAATATAATTCACCTAAAAAAGGTATGATATTAATTGAAACACATTCAACAAAATGCAATTTAACCTTGGCTATTTTTACATAATTTCACAAAACTTCAATAACTTTCAAGAACTTGCTTGTGATACATAAAAAAATAGACAAAAATTAAAAGGGGTGAATTGAATTTTCATAAAATCTTTGTCACTTTCTTGAAAAAAAATTACAAGTCTCTTTGAATAAATTCAGCAAAGAAATTATCTAAACTTTTAGTTTTTGAAATGTTCTAATTAATATTCATTATATTTAAAAATAATAAAAACAATTTACAAACATGAAAGAATATAAAAGATACAAAATAAAAAAAATAAAAATATATACTAGTTCACCTATCTCTTTACTTAATCTTTCAAATTTTTACAAGAACATTGAAAAAAGAAATCATTTGAGATATGTAAAATATTAAACCTTACAACATTTTCCCACCACAATTTATAAAACTCTATCACAAATATACTTTATCATCTTAACAAAAAAAAAACAACAACAAACAATAAAGAAAAAAATTGGAAGATGATGATCTACAAAATTTTAACAAAAGTTAAAATTGAAGTAAAACGGTTATTCAAAATCTAAGAGAATTTAAAAAAAAAACTTTAAAAAATAGCAATAAAGAAAGCTTTTATCAAAATATAATGACTTTCTTCTCTTTCTTTTAAGATTTGTTTTGCTTATGAAACTTACAAGAGTAGGCAGATTATTACAAAGAACTAAGTTATGCGTAGTATGAATTTATATTAACAATAATATGTATGTATAATTCTTTAGCATAAAAAATTATTTTATATATAATTTAACTGAATTTATACACACTTTGTCCTATCTTTATATTTTATATGAATTTCGTTGATTCATTATAACTTATGCATAATTATTTAAATTTGATTCAATTAACCGTTGTATATCTCCTATAAATAAAATATAATAATGATATAAACTGTTATTTGAAAGGGTTTCGTTAGCTTTATATTTCTTCATTAAATAAATAATAATAATAATAATAATAATAATAATAATAACTTGTGACATGTATAAGCAAAAATGATATTTACGACGAAAAGTATTTTAATGTATTTTGACAAAACTATTATTTTTTATATCAATTCATACTATCCATAATTTAATTTATAATAGGGTATGTTAATTCGTATAATGTATAATTTTTTATATCGAATAATCATGTAACATATCTGTATGGTTTGATTTATAATTTTAGCAATCTTTTATATATATATATATATATTTGTGTCTTACTTATTATTTTTCATTAGATTTTTTCACTTATAACAATTTATAAATAATTAAAAATATTTTTATTGAATTATTGAGAACTTCAAATGTAATGTTAGACCCTTTAAAATTAACAAGATTTTTCTTTAGTTTTTAAGATAAATAGTCCACTACAACAAGTATTGTTGTATTTAATTTTTAATACAGTTAAAAAAATACAGCTTTAGTAAAAACAAAAATAATTCTATTAATTTTATTTTAATTTCAGTTATCAAATTTTCTCACTTCCTCTTTTCTCTTACTTATCTTTTCACTCTCTACAACACTTTTTGAAACTTTTAAATTTACTGTTTCTTTACAAGTTATCTCTTATAGGAACAAAACTTAAAACAAAATTAAAAAAATAAGGGTTAAGATTTTTTTTATACAAAAATTCTAAAACAATCAAAATTGAAGCACTAAAATTCAAGTGGTGTATGGAAAGAAGACTGAGAAAAGTGTTTTTGAAGATGTAAGGAGGTGTTTGTGATTTTTCTTAGTTCAAAAAATCCAAAGAAATTGAAGATAAATTTAAACTTTTGAAATTAACCTTAATACTTTTTGTTCTTACATAAAATCCTCTTTTTATTCTATTTTATTTTATTTTATATTGTATATTGGAGGTTTGATTTTAACTTTTGGTTGTTCATATAAAACTTTCTTCTCTTCTTTATCTCCAACACAAATTTATAGTAATTATTTTCAATATAGATAATAAAAAACACTACACATTTTAAATTTTATAAGACAAATGATAAAAGTCTCTCTTTAAAATTATTTGCACCTTTAACTGTCATGTGACTATTACTAAAGAACAAACCACTCTTAAATTACCTCAAGAGTTAACAAAATTAAAACAAAACTATTTTTGTATATATTTTTTATTATACTAAAAATGAATGCAAATATTTATTGTATCCACTATTTACCCTGGTTTTTATAAAAGAAAAAATCATGTTTCCATACCTCAAAAAATTGAAATTTTGTTTATATTTATACTGTGACATTGTTAATGACTTGTGTGCTTAATAAAATCTCAGGCGACTATCCTAACTAATATATATTCATTAGTGCTCATAACATACTACCAACAACAAATGATACTTTTAAAAACAATTTTATACATAAAATAAATGTTATTTAACTTATAAAATAATTTTTAAAGACAAAAAATATAAATTTTATTTTTTAAGAAAATAAAAATTACAATGACTGCAATTAAAATTTATGATAACTAAAAATAATAATTATAAACTGGTACAATTACGTTATTAGTTAAACATGATTATAGTCTCTAAACACCACATTCAAGAAACTAAAAGAAATTTAAAAAATTCAGTTTAATAAATTTAGATTTTAAGCTAAAATAATTTTTTCCAATTTTAAAGAACTGAAATATACTTTTTTTCAAATTTTTGGAGAGCAGAATCGAAATAATCATAAATTTTAAGTAATAATAACGTAATTAAATATTCCAAATTTAGAAAAATAAAAAATCATAAACACTAAAACTGAAATATATTAATTTTATAATAACTAAAATCATATTTAAGTAAAATAATTCTTGCATATGGCATAAAACTAAAATATAATAATGATCATAGATATTGAAAATTTAAGACGTATATATACTATACTTTCTAATGTGCAATATAAGATAAGGGAAAACGTAAGAAAGAAAAGGTTGAATTTTGTCATTTAAGTATAGTGTATTGAGAAAAACGGTATATTTATTTATGGGTGAAATATAGTTTTAGTTTTATTAAAATTGTATTTCTTTTAGATGAATTTTAAATTTATTTTATTTTTATATTTTATAAATAAATATAAATTATTTTTAATGATAAATAAAAATATTTGTAAAAAAATGGAAGAAAATAAAAAAAAATAAAAAAAAATAAAAAATAGATGATCGTAAAATAATAATTATAAAAAAAATAAAAAAATAAATTTTTTTTACACATATCATTCAAACAAAAAAATTATAAAATATAAAAATAAAATAAGTCTAAAATTTATTTAAAAAATAAAATATAATTTTAATAAATAATTAAAAAATTATAAACATATTTAATTTTTTAAATATTTATTTTTGTTAAGGTAGATTATAATGATCTAGAACAAGTGTTTGATATGGTTTTAGCATAAGAATAAATAAGAATGAGAAGAAAAAGTTAAAGATTGCAACATGCCAATTTGGGCTAAATTCATCATTTGATGTAAGTTGCCAAAGCTTCTTCAAACCATTTAATAATATGAATCATCAAATCAAATAATGTCTAATTAAGGAGAATACAAGTGAAGTTTCTGTTTGAGTCTTGCAGTGTTGTGGAGAGTCGTGGATATCATCCAACCGCAATTCATACTACACGTGTACCATTCTGTCGCATACAAGTGGCACACATCTCACTTGCCACGTGTCCCACGTGCATTGCTCATCCTCACTACTTGGATTCCACATTGGGAACACTCAATTTAACTGCTTTCTTTTAATCTTCTCCTTCTTTCCATAATTCAATATAATCTATTAATACTAATTTCTTAATTAATAAACAATTCTTTTTCTTTTCATTCTGAAAATGGATTCTCCATATCACATCTGACCACTTTACTTGCATATCACATATTCCTTTTTTCAAACATAACTTTTCAAAGCCAAATTATAATATTATTTTCAGGATTTCTTATTTTTAATATGTAAATTTTTTTTTTAATTATTTTTATTTCATTTTAATATTTTTAACTTAATACCATATATAAATATATATGTCTATATGTATAAATGAAAATTCCTGATTTGGTATCTATCGCTTTGGACCATTCTACAGATTCTTTTATGTTTATTATTCTTTCTAAAATCAATGAAACGGTGTTTAAGCATTTAAAGAAAATCTTTTAGCAGAAAAAGTTGAATATAAAGAACAGAATTTTTTATTCTTACTATTATTTATCATTATCATTTTATTGCATAAACACCACCCAGTATCTTCTAGTTTTTTTTTTGCTGCGTAGTTTAATTTTTATTAAGAAAAAATTCGTAGTATTTTACTAATTATAAAATTAATGTATGTAAAGTAAAAAAATAATAATCCGTTAAGTTGACTTTTTTAGTTAAATTAATAAACAAAGGAGGAGTACTTAAGTCCTTTTGGTTGATTTTATTTATTTTTTTGTTATATTTTAATGCATGAAAATAGTAACTAGAAATAACAATAGGATTCATGAATGTAGAAGCTAGAAAGCTACCAGTGTAAACAAGCAGATCTCGTACAATCGGGCCGTGGGCCCAGTTTCGTTACAACAAGGCCCGCTTTCCATGCGTCAGCCACAGGGATGAAACAACAATATAATATAAATATATAATAATCACAATAAAGATTAACATCACAAGATATTTTATTCAGTAAAAAAACACAAGATATTTAGTTGAGATATATATAACAATGGCATAATTGAGAATATTTCCAAAAGACAGGGACATAACGGAAAAGACGAAGGAGATTAAAAAGAGCAGGTACGTACTTGGGAAGAAAGAAAGCGACGCGCGCGTTTTAGTGGCTCGGGAAGGTTCGAGCGCCACGTGCCAGCTGGTTCGGGAGTCCGAAGCATGATAACGCGACTAAGAAAACGCCACGTCACCACTTGAGGGAGCAATTAAAAAATATCAGAAAAATCTAGAGAAGGCTATAAAAAAAGATTACAAGGTGCAGCCCAGAGATTTTCTGAATCCGCCATAACCGTATCAAACCAACACAAACCTTATTACATACCAAAAAAAACACTCTCTTCACTCCAAACCAAAACACAAACACACTACCCAGGAAAACAGGGATAAGGCTAAAATTAAACACACCGCGTTTTCTCTACTAGGTTAGTAGCATTGGATTCTTTCTCATGTCTTAATAGCTTTCTGTTTTCAGTGCATGCTTTTTAATTTCTTTACTGCGAATTCTTGTATGCGATTTTGTTTTTTCATTATTGTTTTTAGGTTTCTTTTTTTGGTTATTTACCTGTCTTTGTCATAATTTCGATTTTTTTTTTAAAAAAAAGGAAAAAACTTTCTGGGCAAGTTTTATATTTTTATATTCTGGGTTTAGCTTTATCTATTACTTGGGGGTTACGAAAATTCGTTTCTTGGTTGAATTTATTATAATTATTGTAGTTAATAAGAGCGTGTTGCGAAATCCTGTTTGTGTTTTTCGACCCTTGTGTTTTGTTTTGTTCTTTGGAATTGCTGGTCACTGAACTTTTTTTTTTTCTATGAATTCAGTTATTGAGCTTTGCTGAGGACTTAGTGGTGAAGTCTTGGACTGTGGACATGGGTGTTTATGATCAAGTTTCTCTGCGGCCTTTGGATTCTTCTAGAAAGAGGAAAAGTAGGAGCAGAGGGGATGGTTCTAGATCTGTGGCTGAGACTATTGCAAAGTGGAAGGAATACAATGAGCATCTTTACTCTGGAAAAGCTGATGGTAGATCAACTCGTAAGGCACCAGCTAAAGGTTCAAAGAAAGGATGCATGAAAGGGAAAGGAGGACCACAGAACTACCAGTGTAACTACAGAGGAGTTAGGCAGAGAACTTGGGGGAAATGGGTGGGTGAGATTAGGGAGCCAAATAGAGGGAGTAGGCTTTGGTTAGGAACCTTTTCTACTGCCCAAGAAGCTGCTCTTGCCTATGATGAAGCTGCTAGAGCCATGTATGGTCCATGTGCACGCCTCAACTTCCCCAACATCTCAGATTATGCTTCTGTCAAGGAATCGTTTAGGGACTCTTCTTTGGCTGCATCATCTTCATGTTCTTCGGCAGCATCGAACACTACTACCACATCCAATCGATCCGAGGTTTGTGCAGCTGAGGATGCTAAGGGGAATACTCTACCTGTCCTTGATAAGTTCCATGATAATGATTGTCACAAAGCTTACGAATATGCCTCACCAACTAGCAGAATGAAGCTAGAGCCTAAGGATGAGGCTATGGATCACTCAGACCCGGGGGCTGCAGAAGGAATACATCATACTGGGCAGGTTGCGGAGGATGTAAATAAAGATCAGATGGACTTTTCATGGATTGATGCTTTCGATTTTAATGATGATTACACGAAGAGCTTTTCCAATGATGAGTTATTTCAGGTGGATGAACTTTTGGGGCTTATAGAGAATAACCCAGTTGATGACTCTGGGTTGATGCAAGGTTTGGATTTTGGACAAATGGGATTTCCTGGAGAAAATAATCCTCAGGTCGATAATACGTCTTCAAGCTTTTTCTATCAGTTGCAAAATCCAGATGCGAAGTTGTTGGGAAGTTTGCCCCATATGGAGCAGACACCATCAGGTGTTGATTATGGATTAGATTTCTTGAAAACAGTTGTGCCAGAGGACTATAATGGTGGAGGGGAAGAACCAGAATTTCTTAATTTGGATGATGTTCTGAACCATGACTCAAAGGGAATACAAGAAAGCAAGGAATGATGACTAGAGAAGGGTGTTTGCAGAAGTCTATAATGAGGATGTTGATTTTGTCCGAGGCTACCTCATTTTCAACTGGTTCAAGCATCTCAAGTAATCTGTCTCCAGGGTTGTTGTCTCCTTTTAGCAATATATAGGTGCATTAGACGAATACAATTATACAACTAATATACAAGAAATTTGATCTTTTTATGTTCTTTAAAATGTGCTGATTCTCTGTAGGATTTTTTAAAATGGAGAATTTAGCTGACAACATTTGTTAATTCTTTCCATTTACATGTTTTTTTTTGGATTCAAATTGGACTGCCTTTAACTTCATAGGTGAAGCTGAGGAGTAGGCTGTTTAAAGTCGTTTTGGGTCAACTACAGTATCTTGAGCACTGACTTGACAGAAGATTTCTTGTTCTGTACGAGGGAGAACTAGTATATGTGCATTGTATTGCATACTTTTGTATATAAAATCTGAACAAGTAGCCGAATGTATATATTGAAAACTTTCTGAATTTTGTTGCTGTCTTTATTGTGTTCTTTATTTGTTGGTCTTGGTCCTTGGGTATTTGATTGGTTGTGATAAGGTTTAAATCGTAAGAATTGGTTAAACTAATGTAGTCTCATTATTAATTTCTTAATCTAATATTAAAAAGATTTGTTGGCAGGGCTGTGTCTCTTTATCACTGTGTAGTTAAAGAGAAATAGTATGAAAATTGAGAGAAAGGAAATAGAGATCTATTAAATACTAGTTGTATTTCTTGATAAGAAAAATGTAATTATAATTTAAAATATGATTTATGATCTATTGTTACTTCTAGTGTCTTAGATTTCTCATAAATGGTATAAGAGTTAATGGTTTTACTTGATAGTGCTTAGTTAGCATACTACACATATGTGAACAATTAAAAATGAAGATATTTTGTATTAAAAATCCTTTTTGACTATTAAAATAAAGTTGATGGTATATCAAAGTAAGGAGGCATAGGGATCTCTATCAAATTTCTGCACTTACAATGTGGAAGTTACGCGATCTGTCTAGAGTTGACATGGGCTAATAAAAACAAAGATCCAAGGGTCATTATTAATACATGTGGATGAAAAAACTTGGTTCGTGGGAGAATGTGAAATGTGAAGGAGATGTTAATGTTAAAATAAGTGTCAAAAGTGAAATTTTATATTAAATAAAGATTTTACTCTTTTAATTATTTATTAAAATTGTCTTTTATTTTTAAAAAGAATTTTGGACTTATTTCGTTTTTATGTTTTATAAATTTTTGATGGGTGATGTGTCAAATTTTTTTTTATTTTTTATTTCTTTTTATAATTTTCTATTTTATAATTATTTGTTTTTTTAATTTTTTTATTCTTTTTTTTTCATTTTTTTAAAATATATTTTTATTCGTCATCCAAATCATTTATAAATATTTATAAAATATAGACTAAAAAATTCCAAAATTTATCCAAAAATTAAAATATAATTTTAACAACATAATCATTTACAAGTATTTATAAAATATAAATTAAAAAATTCCAAAATTTATTCGAAAACTAAAATATAATTTTAACAAATATTTTAGAAACTAAAAGTATATTTAGTTTTTGAAAAAATAAGAAATAAAATGATAAAATTTACAAACTCTATATAACTTTAGATTATATAATAGAAAATTTATTTTATAGTCGATTCATATTATATTAATAAAGATGTTCTTAATATAATTTTTTCACACAAACTTTTAAACAATAAGAACATAATCAAAAGAGCAACATAGTCACTTTGTTTCTTGATCATATATACACTATGTTGAAGCTAATACATTAGAGATTAAGGGATTTTTTATGACCCTTTGCTTCTTCACCTTTGTCCATAAAATTGATTTTGATATATAACCGAACAAATTTACCATTATAAATTCTTTTAGAATTTTGGGGTTGGTGTTAAAGTTTGAGATAGAAAACTTTGATATAGCTATTAGATTATATGCATGATTTTACCTTTTAGTCATGTATATAGAAAATGATGACTATGCCTAAATCAAAGAAGGTGTTTCATTACCGTACCTCTATTCTATCTGTACTCTCAATATGCACTTATAATAGCGTGAATTTATAAATTTACCTTATATATTAAACTTTTTTGGTTGATTGTTTTGGAATGCTTTTCAGACTGGATAAATCTAAAAAATTATAAAAAAAAATTTAAATAAATTATTTTATAATAGAATTATAAAATTTTTGTTTTAAAATTCCTTTTCTTAAGTTAAGAATACATATTATAAAATAATATTCCAAATATTTTTAAAAAATTAAAAATATTTTTTCCACAGTATTAAAAAATAGAAATTATGGGATGCACAAAAAATTATAGAATTGTAGAAAAATAACGTCACAAAAGAATAATCGATAAAAATATTAAAGTAATCAAATTGACAACATAATTGTTTTACGTCTAAATTATTAAATTTATTGTTAATAAAAAAATATTTGAAATTAATGAAATTAACACTAAATTAAATTATATAAAAAATTATTGTTTAAAAATAACTACAATTAATTGTTATATTAAGCTAATGTTTAGAGATTGAATTATTCTTAAGTACAATCTCTTAAATTACATTAATCTAGAACTTATAAGATTGAAAAATTTAATTTTAAATATGATGTTAGAGGCTAGTAACTTAAACAAATTAGATAATTCAACTAATTCAAATGAGAGTATTTTAATTTGATTCAGTTAATCCAAATTTAATTCAACTTATATTTTGACTTTTTGTACTTTTGTTTAGTTATTAGATTTTGTGATTTTATTATTAAATTCCAGTCAAACAATTTATTTTATTCTCATACGGTGCTATTAATGCAATATAAATAGTGAACCAAAGAAGCAATTTTATGACTTTTCATAAGATCAATTGTCTTCCTCCATCTCTAAGCTGGAGTGTGTGCAGTCAACAAATCTCTCTCCATTTAGGGATGTTCTAATATTTAAATCCAATTTTGTGATAAAATTATACAAATTTAAATGAATTATATGCCAATGTTGCATTTAAATAATTGGATCAAAGTTAACAAAACAAATTATCAAAATAAAATCAAAACATAATTATGTATTTTCTTTTTTATAATCTTTAATAATGTTTTCTTATCCATTCCATTATCTATTATCTATTCCATTTACAGAAAGTGAAAGCAATAATATTATTAAAGATAAACTAATTTAGAACAAAAATAATTAATTATTATATTAACTAATATAAACTATATTATAAATTAAAAATTATGAATATTTAAAATAGTTCTATTATTATGAAATAAATAAAAATTATATTTTTTATTGCTAATTTTAAAAAATATAAATTATTTTTTATATAATAATAACTAAATTAATTTTTAATAAGAATTTAAATTATTTTTTGTTACTAATTATCACAGTTTTAATTATTTTTTAGATTAAATTATAAATCAGTCTTTAATTAAATTGGTGATAAGTTTTATTATTTTAAAGATTAACACTATAACTTTTAAAAATAATTTTTCTTAAGTTCGTCCCTAAAATTAAAATATGATAAAGTTTAATATATTTACTTGCATGTAATCCATACTTAATCATGCATAATATTTCTTTCTGTTTGTCTTTAGTATGAAAATAAATAATCTTTTACTATAATTGTCATGTACTTCTAACATTTCTTCTAATCTTTCAAACTTTTTCTAATTTATTATGAGTGTCTGGCGTCTTAATTTTTAACCTTCTTCTTTTAATATTAATATATTAGTTTAAATATAAAAATAACATATAAAGTATACACGTTTAAGAGTTTAGGAAGTGAATACATATTCTATTGAATATCTTAGATATATACGACTTTACTAATTTTACACACTGTTAGATTTACTTGTTTTATTAACTTACAATTTAAGAAGGTATTTTATTTTGATTTATTTTACATTCATTAAAAAATATAAGGAAATATATTGTCTTCTCAATTTCTTATGTAGTTTTTTGGTTACTAAATTTGTTTGAATGCTAAATGACAATAACTTTTATAATTTTAAAATTGTAAATAAAAATTACCTTCTCCTAAATTATATTTTGGTTGATTTTGTATTCAAATCTTATCTAAGGAAATACTTAACTTTCTTTACATTTGAGCATAATCATTTAAAAATAAATAAATAAAAAAATATATATGTAATACCTACCAAATCAACTCAGATTTAAATCCTAATATTTTTATTTGAAAAGTAATTGATAAACATATAAGATTTTTATCTCCATCCAATAAATATATAAAAAAAAGAAAAATAATACATCTAAAATTAAGAAAAATAATAAATTATAGAATATATAATATGATAAAAAAAATAGATATATATAAAATAAATAAATATATATATATTTTTTTACATCATATCCCTTGTGCAGAACACCAATAGAATAATGAGTTCTAAATTGTACTATCCAGTCATCATAGTCTTTGGTTTAACTCACCATGATATGTCCCTATCGTCTTACCCCAATATTTACTATACTCAGCTTACACAAATTTGCCTCATTATTTCTTAGGCCTTGTTCCCTTTTGAAGATGGATTTGAGGGAGAGGAAATGAGTGGATTTGAAGGGAAAGAGAGGGGAAAGTGAAGTTGTTTGTTTTAAGGGAAAGATAGTGGGAAGTGAAGGGAAAGTTTGTGAGTGATATGATTGATGTGATAATTTAAAATTAATTTTGTAATTGATAAAATGAAAAAGTGAGTGAATAATTTTTCTAAAATATAAATTAAACATAAAAATTTAAATTAAATAAAAAATTATTATAAATCTTTAATATATAAAAATTACTTTTTAAATGTTAAATTATATAAAAAATATTTTATTTAATATTATTTTTATTATTGATTATTATTTAAATTTATTTACATAATTATTATTCATTTAATATTTATTATTATACAAATTTATTTTTACAATTAAATTTTTAATTTAAAATAATCTTTTAATATATTTTATACATATTTTTTATTATATATTATAATATAAAATTAATAATGGTATAATTAATTGTTATAATATTTTGATTATTATTATTATTCATAATTTTAATATTTTTATTTTTATTAAAAATTTATTATTTTTTAAAATTTTATTATTATTAATAAATTTATTATTCATAATTATATATTTATTTAATTATATTAAATAATAAAAATAATAAATAAATAATATAATATAAATATAATAAAATATTATACGTATAATCGATTATGTATTACATAATCGATTATGCGAAATTGGATAATCGATTATGTAATACATAATCGATTAGCGTATAATATTTTATTATATTTTTATAACTTTCTTCGTAAATCTTCGCTCCTTTGCGAAGAAAGAGCGCCGTTCAAATTTTACGTTGTTTTTCGTGTTTTTTTCTTGATTTCTTAACTTTATTATTATTTTATTTTTCGATTTTCACACTTTCTTTCCTCTCTTTCTTTCCACACAAATCCGTCGTTGGATAGGAACATAGCCTTAGTGTTTCTACTTTTTAAAAATTATAATATTAATACATGCAGATTAAATATAACATATTAATATATTAATTTAAAAATAAATTTACTAAAAATGTAAATATTTATAAAATAATTTTATATTACCACTCAAACGGAATGTATACTTTGGATAACTTTTATATTTAATATAAAAGTTCACAAATAATAGTTTGTAACTGAATGATAGTAAATATGATTTATCTTCTTTTAAAACATTTTTAAATTATAAATTTTGATATTCCTCTCAATTATTTAAATAAGATTTAAAATTTTAAAATGTTAACAGTTTTAAAATTAATAAAATAAATAAATATTATAAATATTTTTATACATAAATGATCAAATTAATTGCTTTAATTTTTATTCAATGTAATGGATAATATTATGGATAACTGTATTAATATGAATATGAATAGAAACTGATATTTTCAAATAACCTATTTTATATATATATATATATATATCACTTAATAATGAATATTTCATATTATTGATTGTAATATATTATTACGAAATCCAAATCATGAATTTACAAAGTTTATTTTTTTAATCTACATTGCTTAATAATCTACATTCTACATTGCTTTACAAGATAATTGATATAAAACTCTGCAGTCTTCTCTTGTTTTTTTTTAATATAATTGCTTCAACGAAATTTTAAAATTATAGATATCACTTGTTTTAAAATTTTGTAAAAATAATGTATCAGAATAATTATTACATTTATTATTATTTTTAAAATATTTAAAAAATTTAAATTTTTTTAAAATTTTAAACTATTTTAAACAAATTTTTCATTTGTTTAGTTATTAGTAATAATTAAAAAAAAATATACACATATATTAAAAAAGAAATATATAAATTTATATTATGTGCGTAAATGTACACAAATATAATTATATAAAAAAAAATTAGATGTTCATAATTGTATTAAATAGTATTATATATGAAAAATTAATAAATTAAAATTATAAATAATATATTATTATAAGTTAGATGATATAATAAAATTTTAAAAAATATAAATTAAGATACGTATTATAAATCCAATTATTAGTTTATATAATATAAATTTTTTGTGATAAATTTATTTAATTAATTATAAGAATTTTGCTTAATTTTAATAAGAAAAAATATAAATTAAAATTAAAAAAATTATTAATTAAGAAATAATTAATTTATAAAATTAAAAAATGTTTAAATTTATTTTGTTAACAAAATTTTACAAAACTACATGAGTTTAAAAAATAATTAAATTTAAATATAATTTTAAACTTCTATACATATTTAATTTATTTTTAATATTATTCTACAAGAAAAAAATAAAATCACTAATACAAAATTAATATTTTATATTAATTTGTTTTAATTTTAAATAAAAGAAAATTAAAAAAATTTATAATATTAATTAATTTAATATATATATATATATTTTATAATGATTTATATTAATATATTTTATATATCATATATTTTAAACATTTTTTTTATGTTTTTGTTTAAATTCAAAGTAAATATATACTGTATTATTTAAACAAAATTTGATAAGGTATTTTATTTATTTTGTTGTTTCTAAAAGATATTACTATTACATAATTATAAATACTTTTTATTTTTTTAAAATAAACATGAAACATCTGACATGTGTGACTGTATTGAGTTGATGAAAGTATTTCTCCAATGTCAGATTGGTTTGAGTGTAATTTGTTTGGTTGCGAAGACTATGAAAACAAATGTAAGTACTTAAATTCCTGTTCTGTCCTCGCAGCGAATAATAAATCTTCTCTCTCATGCAATTCTGCGAAATTTAAGGCTTTTTGTTTTCCTCTTTTCAGAGGTTTTCTCTTTTCATAGGTTTCTCCGCTGCTCTCCTGACTCTGTTCTGTTCCTTTTAACTTCACAGATCACACCTTTCCACGTCCTATTTTGCTATCCACTGCACCTATTTCATGCTCAACTACTCCATTCCAACACTACCATTACCTCCCATTCAGAGTAAAAAAAACACCCATTTGCACTCTTTTTTTCACTTCCTCAATTGTCATTTTTACTATTACATATGTTAATTATATTTATTTTCTAAAGTTTTTATTTGCTTAATAAAGAATGCTCATTTATTATCAGTAACTGTCCTTTTTCTTTCATTCAAGCTGGTTTTTTAGTTTGACCCTTTTCTTTCATTTACAAATTTCCTTCTTATTCCACCATTTAAAAATAAATTAATTTATTAAATAGTTTAATGCTTATTTTTTTATAATAGAGGTCATTCAACAAATTTACACTTTATTTCCTATCAGGGGTAACATTATAACAAATGTTTATGTCAGGGTATTTAATAAAGATTTAAAACACTAAAAGAGTTAATATTGACTTAAAAATTATTTATTTAATACGAATAAATGATGTTTTTTTCTAAAATAGAGATTTTTTATATGTTAATAGTAACGGGTTTTAGAAAAATTAAAGAGTTAATATCTGTTTAATAAAAAATATTTATTTATTGTGAGTAATTTATTTGTCTTAAAGAAACTGCTACCTTGAATTTTTTTATTTAAAAGTTGATACTCTTTTATCAAATTCTTGATTATTAAAATACAATTTCAATTCTCCATCTTTAAAATATTCATCCATTTTAAAGTTGTGATTTATTTTAAAATAAATTTCTCAAAAAATTAAATATTAAATAAAAATCATTAAATTTAGAAATATGAACAATTTTTCACAAATAAAATTATATACAATCTCCATAACCAATATATTAAATATTTTTTAAAATAATAAAAATATTAATGAAATTAGGAGACACCAAAAATATTGTTAACCAAAATCCACCACAAAATAAAATAATAAAAAATTTAAATGGTTTATTAATTACAAATCTTCCACATGTAACTTATAATTAAATGCAACATGAATTATTAATTACATTTAAATAATTTTGTTTGTTACAATTTAACATACAAATACTCAATTCATAATTCCAGTAAACTCTTTCAAAAATAATTTTAATCCAGAAAAATTGTGTATCATAATCATTAATGCAATAAATTATTTTTTAGACAAATGTATAACTTTTACAATATACAAATTAAAATAGAAAAATATCTTAGTAGTGTTCAAAAATTTTAAACAAACTACTCTAATTATCAATTAAAAATAATTATTTATAAATAATATATTTAATGGATATTTAATTTTTCTTGCATTATTAAATAATATTTATTATTTACAATAAATTTATTCAGTATTATCATTATTAAAAGTGTTGTCATAAGTTAAATTGAAATAAAATATATTAAAAAAATTACGAAGGATATTTGTTAACTAAATATTTCACATCAGAATTTGTTGGTTTATACCTAGATATTGCCGGCCTCACTTTACTTCAGTCTTTTCTCTCTTCTCTGTTTTTATTTTTTTTTCTCTCTCATCAGTGATGCTTGAAACAGTGTCTAGATTCTCTCAGAAACAGCTTTTCTCCTTTGGTAAGGATAGATTTCCTCACTGTGCTTTCTCTGCCTTTCCCAGAAAATCTAAATGCCCGTGACGGCATAGTTACATTTGTTTTCTCAAGTCAATCTGAAGTCTGTGTTATGTTGATAATGATCTTAATCTGCTGCATATTGGATTTTTTTAGACTTGATGATCAAAACTAATCATTTTCCGGTAAACAAGATAACACCTTTCACTTTATTTTTTTGCTTTTGGGGAACAGAACACCACGCCATTTCTGTGTATACACAAGTGGGTATCACATATAATGATGGTTTTATTTGTCATTTCAGTCCATAATTCTCTGCTGAAGCTAAGAACTCTTCACATGTGTGAATGTCTCTACTTCTTCTAACCAACACAGCATCATTTTGACACATAAGTGTGGTTTCCTTGTTGGAGAGTTGGTTTTCGGGAGAGAAAAAACATGACACAGTTTAACTGAGTTTTAGTTTATCTTCTTGCACTTCTTTTGGTAACCATGTTTGTGCATATTTGTGCATATTTATAGGCACTGCATCTTCTTCTCCTTCCTCAATTTCTTTCTTATTTAGTGGAGGCCGAAAATAAAATACTTATAAATAAAACTTTTTTCTGTGTAGCTATGAAAGATATGTACAATGGCATGATGCATACGAATCCTTTTTATTTGATAGTCAATGATTAACTTGTTAATTCTGTGAACAGATATGAAATGAAAGTTTAAATGTGAAAGTTTGTGTTCCTATACTGGTGCAGAAGCTAACTGTTGTTGGCTGTCACAATCATGGCGCACAGAAAAAGGCGATTAGATCAAATCAAGCATCCATTCAATTCTCACCGTAAGCCTTTCTTCTTCTTTTTTTCTCCGTTGATCGCTACTATGCAGGACAACAAAAGAAAATATAGTGAACAGAATAAATACCAAACAGTTATAATTCCTTGATAGAAGAGAAAATAGACTTTATTACCTGACAAACTTGAAACTTAATTTACCAAGTTTTGTGTGACCTGGGTATTGTCTACTATTTTCCTCAACCATACATTCTCATTTTTTACATTCCTTGACAAAAACTTCAACCAATTAACTTCATCATGTTTTTTGTAAGCAGCTTTTGAAGCAGTTGTCTCAGGCTCATGGCAAGCTGTGGAGTTCATAAAGATTGAGACAGGAACTTTGTCCATGCATTTTGTAGATAATCATTATAAGACTATGGAGAAAGGACCCCTGTCAGACATTCGGATAAGGTCAAAGAAAGCTACTTTATCTGATTGTTCCCGTTTTCTGCGTCCTGGAATTGACATATGTGTGTTATCTGCCCCTCAACAATCTAATGACTCAGATGCAATTGTTATTGACCCTGTAAGTGTTCTTTGTCCTCTAAATTTTATACATTTTACCTTTTTAATCTGAGGTGATAGAATTCCATAATAAGTCGTGAAAGTTTTGACTGAATCTTCTAGACATCTTTTTTTTTTAAGAGTTTACAAAACCTCACATTGCCAATGCAATATAACTGTTTCTCTGTGTGTATTTGGGGTGACTGAATAAAGAGAAATCAATTAAATTTCATGGTGTCACTGAAGCAACAGTTAGATCCCTTCAAATTTTTTGCATGTTTTTTATGCTGAGTCTTGAAATTTATTCATGATATGGATTGAGACTGATTCTTGCATAAACTATGCAATCTATTTCTTTATTTTGACACTTTATGAATTTAGTAGGCAGTCACTATGGCTTATCTCTTTCTTGATTATTTTCTTTTCTTGCACATCACCTTGCATGTGTTTATTACCAGTGTTTATTATTATTGTTGTTACTGTTATTGCATTGTTTAGTTTCCAAAATCGCAGTAGGAGTTACACTTTCTTTCGTTTTTGAACTATAGGTTTGGACTGATGCTAAAATAAGCTCTGTACAGAGAAGACCTCATGACTCTGAATGCTCGTGTCAGTTTTATGTCAACTTCTATGTTCATCAAGGTTCACTTGGTGCAGAGCTAAGAACTCTTAGCAAGGAGATTAAAGTAGTTGGAATCAAACAAATATCCATCCTTCAGAAACTTGAAAATATTCCTTGTGAAGATCAGCACTACCGATGGGCATCATCCGAGGACTGTTCCATTATATCACACACTAAATTGCTTCTGGGAAAAGTGTTATGTGATCTTTCATGGTTAGTTGTTGCCTCAGCTTTAAAGAAGATTTCATTTTGTGTAAGATCTCTAGAAGAGAAGCTAGTGTATCAAATTTTGGGAAGGGATACTCTTAACACTTCATTGAACAAAGAGTCTCACATTGATGTTGTGAATTTCAAAACAGAAAGTGGCATGTTAGTACCCTTTGTTTCTCAAGTAGCTACACCTATAACTAAGAGGATTGATCATGTACAGGAACCCGACGAAGATAAAGTATCACAATCTTACAATGTTGAGGGCTTGCGGCGATCCAAGCGTCGGAATGTACAACCAGAGCGTTACCTTGGTTGCGATAATGTTGCTTCAGAGATTGATGTTGGTTCTTTCAGAAACAGACCACCAGTGAAGATAGACATATGGAAAGATGACGATGACGATGAACTGCATATACCATTAGCATGTCTGTTTGGTTTGCAGAAGAACTCTCTGGAAGGGGTTACTGAGAATCATCAACAGGTCAAGAAGGCAAGTACCTGCCGGGAGCTTGTGATGTATAAGAGGAGGATGGCTAAAACTCAGGAGGTAAAGTCAGGAGAAAATGATGATCAGAATAAAGATAAAAATCGACTTGCTATTATTCCTCTTCCTGATCAAGATGATCCTCTACTTGTAGAGCATTGTGATGATTTAGATGACAAGGTTACTAGAAGTTATGGTCATGAATCCCCTGAACATTATTCCAAATATTATCATCTAAGTAGTACCCCTAATAAATCAAAGAAGAAAGATGATAAATTGTTAGCTTTTGAGCCTTATAACCATCCTGCAAACTCAGAAGATGTAGAAAAGAGTGATGATTTGTCATTGAGATATCATTATAGTTATGGTGCCCCTAAGTCACAGAGGAAGGGTTTATGTGATTTGGATGATATGGTGGATCTTGGAAATAAATGGGAAGGGATTAGATCCAATAAAGGAGTTCAAAACAAAAAATATCATGCAGCATATTCAGGAAGTAGAGATCATGGAGAAGAAAAAAGATACAACTATAAAGACAGAACCTTAAATGCAGCTGCCTTCAAGGATATGATAAATTCGTACTTAAAGAATATTAATACAAGACCTACTCAAGAAGAACCATCTATCACTGACCAGTGGAAGCAAAACGACACAACTAGTAGCATTGGGCAAAAGAGGGAAACGGAAATGCTTGATGAAGAGGATGCAGAAGAAGTATCTGAAATGGATATGTTGTGGAGAGAACTGGAAGTGTCATTGGCGTCATGCTATCTAGAAGAGGTGTGTGATCATTTGACCTTGACCTTTGTTTTCCCCTATTTGTTTTATTTTTTCCAAGACTAATTCACTTCAACTATTTAATCAGGACTCAAATGCCGCTATTATCACTGAGACTGTGGAAAAGCCGAATGAAGGCTGTCCACATGATTTCAGAATGAATGAAGAAATTGGAATTTACTGCTATAGATGTGGCTTTGTGAGCACCGAAATCAAATATATTACGCCACCCTTTGTAAGTGAAGTTTAACTTAGATGTAAATTTGTATGCAATTTTCATCTATTGCTGTATTTTGCTTTCTTTACCAAGCATCTTGAATGGATTCAATATTCATTAATATGTATGTCTATTGCATGAGCTCCTATCAATGTGGGGCCAGCGTAGCCTTACTCCCAAAAGGGTTGAGGCTGTCACAAGGCTATCACCTCAGCATTTTTATGTAAAAGCAGGAATATATTTTTCCTGTTTGCATTCATGGAATTTGTACAAAGAAGTGTGATGTTAGAAAGAGTATACGTAATATTCGAAAACCTATCCGAGAGTAAATTTGTTCCTGATGTTAACCTCATTCACCTGTTTTGGTTGGATGATCTGTGTATTTTCCTATTATGTAGCTGATAACCTTTTTGTTGTTGGTAGATTCAACATTCAGTGTGGCACCAAGAGGAGAAGCACAGTGCTGAAGATTCACGAACCAAGGTTGACGAGGATGATGACTTGGATCTTTTCCCCGCCCTGGATTCTCCTGAGAGACCTGTGTCTCTAGAAAATGATAATGTTTGGGCATTGATTCCCAAACTTAGAACAAAGTTGCATGCTCATCAGAAGAAAGCCTTTGAGTTTCTTTGGCAAAACATTGCAGGTTCCATGGAACCCAGACTTATGGAAGCAACATCCAAAGGAATAGGTGGCTGTGTGGTATCTCATACTCCAGGTGCTGGAAAAACTTTTCTCATCATTGCTTTTCTTGTGAGCTACTTGAAGTTATTCCCAGGGAAGAAACCTCTGGTCCTTGCTCCAAAAACAACACTCTATACTTGGTACAAAGAATTTATTAAGTGGGATATTCCTATACCAGTGTATCTAATTCATGGTCGTAGAACATACCGGGTATTCAAGCAGAAATCAACTATTGTTATTCCTGGAGTTCCCAAGCCCACTGATGATGTCAAACATGTCTTAGATTGCCTTGAGAAGATACAAAAATGGCATTCACACCCCAGTGTTCTAATCATGGGTTATACTTCATTCTTAACATTGATGCGTGAGGATTCAAAGTTTGCACACAGAAAATACATGGCTAAAGTATTGAGGGAAAGCCCTGGGATCATGGTACTAGATGAAGGACACAATCCCAGAAGCACTAAATCAAGGTTGAGAAAGGTTTTGATGAAAGTACAGACAAAATTGAGAATATTGCTTTCTGGTACATTGTTTCAGAACAACTTCTGTGAATACTTCAATACATTGTGTTTGGCAAGACCAAAGTTTATTCACGAAGTACTGAAAGCATTAGACCCTAAATACAGGAGAAAAGGGAAAGTGGCAAAAAAGGCAATTCATTTATTAGAGTCACGGGCTAGAAAATTCTTCTTAGACAAAATTGCTAAGAAGATTGACTCTGATAAAGGTAGGGAGAGACAGCAGGGTCTAAAGATGTTGAGAAATGTGACAAATGGTTTCATAGATGTTTATGAAGGTGGGAGTTCTGACGGTCTACCTGGTTTACAAATTTATACATTGTTAATGAATTCAACCGATACACAACATGAGATTTTGCTTAAACTGCACAAGAGAATGGCCCAGTGCAATGGTTACCCTCTGGAATTAGAGCTTTTGATAACTCTTGGTTCAATACATCCCTGGCTGGTCAAATCAGCAGTATGTGCTGAGAAGTTTTTCACTTCTGAGCAACTGATGGAGCTAGAGAAATGCAAATTTGATCTAAAAATGGGATCCAAAGTAAGATTTGTTTTGAGCCTTATCTACCGTGTTGTAAAAAAGGAGAAGGTTCTTATCTTTTGCCACAATATTGCACCTGTTAAGTTATTTCTGGAATATTTTGAGAAGTACTTTGGGTGGATAAGAGGTAAGGAAGTGTTGGTACTAACTGGGGAATTAGAGCTCTTTGAAAGGGGGAGAGTGATGGATAAGTTTGAGGAACCTGGTGGAGTATCAAAGATACTCCTTGCTTCTATTACAGCTTGTGCTGAAGGCATTAGTTTGACAGCGGCTTCTCGAGTTATTATGTTGGACTCAGAGTGGAACCCTTCAAAAACAAAGCAGGCCATTGCTCGGGCCTTTCGCCCTGGTCAGCAGAAAGTTGTTTATGTGTATCAGCTCTTGGTGACAGGTTCATTGGAAGAAGATAAGTACAGAAGAACCACTTGGAAAGAATGGGTGTCAAGCATGATCTTCAGTGAGGACTTTGTGGAGGACCCTTCTCAGTGGCAAGCTGAGAAGATTGAAGATGATATACTCAGGGAAATGGTTGCCGAGGACAGGTCTAAATCATTCCATATGATCATGAAGAATGAAAAAGCTTCTTCTATCAACAAATAAAAGGTAAAATTCTCTTTTTCCTATAACTATGAAACATTATCTATTCTATATGACCTATAATTTTTTTCTTATCTATCCTATATTGTTACTCAGTGCACTATGTGCTTTAAATTTCTTGCATATGCAAATGTCTGCATGCTGTTTATATTATGTATCATGTTTGACCAACTTTTGTAATTTTACATCGTATGGGAACATTAGTAAGATGTTCATCCTTGACTATCAGAGATAGCTAATCATAATCCACACATAGATGATTAACCATAATCTGATAGATCAATTTTTAACCAATTTTTTAAATATGCATTGCTCATTATTTTGAAGCTTCAAAATAGGAACTTCAAATATACACTTCAATGTCTTTTTAATATGTTTGTTTCTAACTATAGACTCTCCTACTGCCGGCAAACACCTGCAGGCACATGCTGTGGAATGTGAAACCACAGTCAATGCCATGCATACACTATATGCAGTTTTCTTCATTTGATTCTTACTTTTTTTAATCAACTAAACAAAAATTTTATTAAAAGATGCAACACATCTCAACATACTAAAAAATGTAAGAATTTGCACCTGCATACATTAGTCAACTATAAATTTCTGCACATATCCTCATTTGATAGTCCCGTAAGAATTTCTGCAAATCAATCTGATTGCAACATGTATTGTCTCAAACCCCATGGTGGTTTGTAAGAGGATGCATCTGTATCTATTAATATAGATTGTTTCTACATGCTCAAGCTTAGAAAGTTTTTGCTAAATAATATCAATGCAAACATATTCTTGGATTTATATATTTTAAAATGAGAAAGTGTACAAAGTGAGAAGGTAAAAAAATGTATAATTGGAAATGAGTTAAAGAAGTATTTTAATTCAAATAGTTAGTGAATGTGCCTTAAGTTTCTCATTTTCATGTAGATTTTTTCTTAAAAAAACAGAAGCAACAAATTCTAAGTATTATGTTCATTGGTTTACACTCTTCTTTCATGCTTTCCTTGATCAACACAGGAGAATTGGAAGCAGCAAGAACATCAATAAGAGCCCAAGCCCACATCTCAACAAGTTTCTTAATGGAAAGCCCAATATTTTTTTTCTTTTAAAATTTCCTTCATTAAAGCAGACTCTAGTTTTTCTTACTTAACTTAGTAAATTGGAGGTTTGATTGGGATAGGTAGTCTGGTGGAGGATCAAATTCCAACGTCAGTCCTAAAAATTGGACTGGGGCCAATTGATAGGTGTTGTTAGATTTTAAAAATTTAATCTCTTCCATCTTTCGTGAAGGTGAATTTATATCCATGATTCTTAATGTAACAAGCATAATTTGGAAATGTTCATTCCTTGTCCAATTGTGAAATGATAGTTAAGCATATATATATATATATATATATATATGTATGTATGTATATATATAAAATAATACATAGTTAAAAAGACTTTTCTTAAACCAAATGTTTGTTCGGGAAGTAAATTGAAGGGAAAGTTCAACATTAATCTTATGGGATAACAAATTTTACCATTTATAAAAAAGATCCAATGTATTAAATTTGAATTTATATTATTATTTGATTTTATAAATATTTTTTTGTAAGACAATTTAAATTTATTTAATTTTATTTTTTATTTAAATAGATTATATTAATTATCACTGAATATAAAAATCATTTAAATATTAAATAATTATTAATAATTTTAAAATATTAATATTTTTTAGTTGATTTTAGTTAATATTATTTATTCGTCAAAAATTATTTATTATTAACAAAAAAATTTCATTAATCTCAATCGAAATCTCAATTGATGTTGACTATAATTACTTAGGTGCACATTGCTGTAGTTAGGAATGGGAAACAAATTTGTATCCACAAATATCCGTGGATAAAATTTTTAATAAATATTAAATGGATATTTTAAAAGAATATTCGCGGATAACAAATATGAGTATTTTAATTATCCGCTTATTAAGGGAGCGAGTACTTGTTTCGTGGATAAATGTTATCCCCTACTCGTGAGTATCTGCTACCTACTAATTATTATTAGTAAATTTAATTTAAATATTGAAAAAAAATTAAGTGATCAAATTAAAGTTATTAGTAAAAAAAATATTAATATTTTAAGAATTATTTAGAGTTTAATTTTATCTATGCCTATTTTTTTATTTATTCTCATAAAATTAAAATTATTTTTAAAAAGATTAATTTTTTAAAACTTATATTTTATAGTCCAACTTATTTATATTTAAAAACAATTATTTTTTTATGAAAATTTGTTTAAATTATATTTTAAAATTAATTTTTTTATCTAACTTTATATTTTAAATAATTATTTTTAAATAATTTTATTTAAAAATTAAAAAGTTTAAATTAAAAAAGTTTTAAAAAAATATCTGCATGTATTCACGGGTGTTCCAGAATATAAAAAAATCCGTAGATATTTTTTTTGTGAATACTCCACGAATAACAAACAGGTAATGGATATGATTTTTTGGACGATAATAGGTAGGCATTATCCATACCTGACTCGACCTGTTGTCATCTCTAATTCTAGTTATTTATATTGAAATTAGAAAAAAAATCTTAAAACTTTTGATGGAAAGATTTCCTAGTCGACAATTAAAAAAAATCTTAATAAATTATTAATAAAAATAATATTAGTGTTGTAATAATAAAAATTAGTCATTATAGATAAAATAATGTTTTTGAAGACATCTTCAAAAAATACAATAACAGTGAAAATCCTCACTAATATATAGCGAGAAATAATTATAATTAATAACAAAAATAATCCTAATTTAAATAAAAAATCAATCTTATCAATATTAATAAAAGATTCTATTATTTTTTTTTTCACATCTTAATAATTAGTTTATAACACGAAGTATTTTTAGAACTTACAATACAAGTATTCGCGTATAGAAAATTGAGCTACTCCTCAAAAAGTCCATTAGTTGGATGAGGACACTTCACTTCTTTCATACCTTTTACTAAGAATATTTAACATTTACTATAGGGATTGGTCAAATGTTTCAAAAACTACTCATTTTATGGATTTTACTTAAAGATAGAATATCATCTCTTCTTCATGGAACGATGATATGAATCCTTCCGTCACAGTAAACAACCTGAAAATACAATTAAAGAGTATTTTTAAAAAATGTGGTGAAATATTGCAAAACAAGATTACAAACCATATAACAATAGAGTGAATAAAATATTTTATTTCAGCTTGCCAAAACCCCAACCTTAGGCCCAATCTAAGTCTAAAAAGTTTTTTGTTTTTTGGAGTGAGTTATTGCACTCAACCTACACATATCATAAATCTAAAATTAACAAGCTCTTATGCAATACTATTAATTGGGAAATATTTTACTTATTCTACTAATCTTTTTTACTTGTCTGTGTAATGTTAGAAAAATATTTAACTTATTTAATAATATTAATTATAAAATCTTGTAATTAAATAAAGTTTCAACAATTAAATATTTAGATTGTATAATTATAGAAAAATTCAATGTAATAAGGAAATAAAATAAAAATTAAATACATAATTTCATATTTTTATAATTTAACTAAAACGTATTAAATAATAGAAATATATGATAATACAGTAAATAAATAAATAAATAAAATATTTAAGGTAGGAGAGATTTTTTAATGATAAAAAAAATTATTAGAATTAATTAGTGACAGAAAAATTATAGTATCCTAATTTAAGGATCATCATATCTTTTGATTAAAACAATTTTTAATTCTATTTTTTTTTTTGCAAGGTTTCAACAAGATAAAATTATAACTTGTATTTTTTCAGATTAATTAAACAAAACATTATCGTTTTTCTAGGTTATAATTTCTTAACAGTTATGTGAGACACCATTAATCTCCTACTATTAATTATATAGTGGTTGACATACATCACTAACTTATATGAAATAATAACCATTAAAATAACGTTTGGTATGTTTGAATATAATTCAATTCTAAAATTTAACCATGTACATGCCTTGCAAGACTACAATTACCATCAATAAATGGTCATTATAATACTTATATAAAATATTTAATATTAATTTTAAGGTATAACATTTGTGATTCACCCATTGTGTTTTTGTAATTAATTAAATATCTTTATTTTTAAAATTTGATAAATTTGATCCTCTCACTAATTTTCTTTTATACCTAAAATATCACAAAGCTTATTTTCCATACTCAAAATGTTCATTATGAATGGAGAAAGTTATTTGAATTCTTTTCTTCCCAAACTCATCAATTGAAAAAATAAAATTATCTGAAAAATTTTACTTTCATTTTTTCTTAATTTCACATACTTTAAAATATTCCAAGTTTTATCAATGTTTTTACTAAATTTATATCTAATTTTCAAAATCATTTAACGATGTACTTCATATATATCCTTAAATATTTGGATTGGTAAAACTGTCAAAGGTTTTAAGTAGAAAAAATCACAATAAAATCAATTACTTAATTTCAAAAGTAGAAAAATAATTGTTTGAGAAAGGTTAAGAATTAGAAGTGTATATTAAATCCAGAAGTATAATCATGTGATTATACTTTCAAATATAATTTAGTTAAAGAAACTAAAAGTATAATTTAATCCATCATGTAAAACAACTTTTAAATTTTCGAAATTATTATATGATATTTAATTAAATTAATAAATTAAATTAGAATAACTCAAAATATGACCTGAACTCACTTCAATAAATGACAAATTTAACATTTAGAATCCAAATCCTGTGAGTTAACTCGAGTTTACCTTGGACACATGTACTGTTATAGAGATTTTTTATTTTAGTAGAAAAGGAATTAGTTGTTTTGAAAATAATGAAATATTTTAAAAGACAATTATGAAAAATATATAAACACATTTACAACATGATATATTTTATGTATTTTCCGATCACGCCAACTAGCTTCGTCTTTACGTCAAAACTAAACACCAGAAAAATATCATCTGATTTTAAACATATATATATATATATATATATATATATATATATATATATACCACTTGAACAATATCGCTATCAACTTGTTCATACGCCGGAGCTTCTAGACTCTTCTTTCAAACATTACCCATTTCCAAATATACCCTAAGAATTCGTGCACGGCTTTCGATTTATAAACAAAGGGAAAATGAACCAAAAGAAAAAAAAAACAAGAAAAAGGACAGAGGGTGAATAAAACTTGGAGAAGGAGAATGAAAATGGCGATAAAAATGCAAACACTATTTAGTATTTAAATAAGAATGTTATAACTTTCAAGAAGACGATGAGGCAAAGCAAAGTTTGGTGGTTTGGTTTAAGAAACAATATTTTTGAGCAAGTTAAGAAAAAATAATAATAGATGGAGTGGGAAAGTTGGAGTTTGGGATAAAGAAATGAGAAAATTGACAAAACCTAGTCTAAATAAAGGGCAGTTGCAAGTTGAGGATCCACTTGCACAATTCAATACTACCAATTTATCTATTCTCTTTCTTTCTTTGTCAAATTCCCTCTCCCAAACCAAAAACTACAAAATAAAGAGAAAGGTAACCCTCTTTCTCTTTGTTAAACCACTCCAACTTGTGCTTCTTGTTAACTAGATAATCATTTATCTTCTAAATATCAAACACCTTTTTTTATTATTAATTAAAAATTATTAAGAATTTACTTTTGCTTTCAATATAGAGGAATTACATATTTTATATATTTAGGAAGATTAATCATTTAAGAAAAGAAACAAAATATAGTCCAACTTGAACAAGAAAAATAATACTAGTTAACTCAAAACCTCACAAAGCAAGTCTAGTCTCTCATCTTCCTACATCTCCAAATATATATATGCTTGTTCATACAACAACAACAACCATTTATGCAAAAACCCTTTCAACATAACATCACAAAACCAAAATCTTTGTTGGGTGGAGAGAGGGGAAGAGAAATTTAGGGAAACATATCTTCATTTGCTATTATCATTATTACATGAACTACAAATGACTTGCCCTCTTCAACTCCACCGATTCAACCCAACAACCGACGCATCCACGGCCATCGCAAACGGCGTTAACTGTCCCAAGCCGCCGCAGACAGCGCCGTCAACGCGCCGCCTCTTGCCCAAAGGAAGTGTGCCGGAGGCCGCGGCGCGGTACCACACACACGCGGTGGGGCCCGGCCAGTGCTGCTCCGTCGTGATCCAGGCGATCGAGGCGCCGGTCTCCGTCGTGTGGCCCGTGGTGCGGCGCTTCGACAAACCGCAGGGGTACAAGCACTTCGTGAAGAGCTGTCACGTGGTCGACGGCGACGGCATTCGCGTCGGCGCGCTCCGCGAGGTGCGGGTGGTCTCCGGCCTCCCCGCCGTGTCGAGCACCGAGCGCCTGGAGATCCTTGACGACGAGCGGCACGTGATGAGCTTCAGCGTGATCGGCGGCGACCACCGCCTGAGGAACTACCGGTCGGTGACAACGCTCCACGGTGACGGTAACGGAGGGACCGTTGTGATCGAGTCGTACGTGGTTGACGTACCGGCCGGTAACACTAAGGAAGAGACTTGCGTCTTCGTTGACACAATCGTTCGGTGCAATTTGCAGTCCCTGGCTCAGATCGCTGAAAACATGGCAAGTCAACACTGAACAAACTTTCTTCTTCTTCTTCTTCTTCTTCTTCTTTTCCCTCACCGTTATTTTTGTTTCGAATACGGTTCCGTTCCGTGTTTGAAATTGGTGGAAACCGACACCGTTAAGATTTGTTTTTGGAGAACTCAAGATCAGACTGCAATGGCTGATATGAATGTGACATATAATATATGATATATATATATACGATTCATGTATATATATACATATAATATATGCAGTTCTTTCGTTTTATCTTTCTCTTCTTTTATTTATTTTTCATTCTACTAGCTGTTGTGTCTGATCGAGGACTACCAGTGTTTCTTTTGCACCCAATCTATGGCGTGTGGTCAATTTCTATTCAATTTTCATCTTCTTTATGTAATGTAAATCCTTTTTTCAATGTAGTAGAAGAGAATGATTCTATTTGAATTTATGGTTATTTACCTTCTCCACCAAATTAGATTACTATACTTTGATTTCAAACACTAGAGAATATAGCTAGCATGAAAACCTTATGTTAAGTCTATATTGTAAAATGCAATTTACTATATTATAAATTTAATATATAGTACCTTGTGATTGAAAATAAGTATAAAACTGCTTAACATATTCATGTATAACTTACTTTGTACTTAAATATAATAAAAATAAATATATTTTGAATATTTTTTTAATCCAGAACTGAAATTTGATCATTTAAGTGTGAGAAAGTTATACTTATTTAAGAATTTATTAAAATCTGAATACACTTATGAAGATTCACCAAACAAAATTAAATCTCTAAATAATCACTAAACAAAATTCAAATATTTCATTTAAGATTTAACTTACTGATTTTTTTTATTGAAAAAAAAGATAGTTTAATATTATTTTTTTCTTATTATATATTTTATATTATGATTACTGAACTGAAATTTAGTTCAGGCACGTAATTTCGAGATATATATTTGATAAAGTATTACTTGTAAGAATTAATATATTTTTAATTAAGAAAAATTGCTTGGCGACTAAAGAAAACTAATTGATCGTTAGCGAATATTTAATATATTTTACTAAATGTCTTCAATTATTTTTAGGTTAAATAAATTATTTGATTTTCCTCGAAAATAATTATGCTTAAAAATGTAGTCAAATACCAAATGTTGACATTTGTTTCAATAAAGATTCAAATTTTATTTCATCACTTTGTCCTTTACTCACTAAATCTTTTGAACTAGAGCTAAGCTAAATATTTCAACACTCCTTAAATTTAGGTTAAACTAGACTTGATTTTCTCTTCTCTTTTTATCTTATACGGACTGCTAATTGATTATATAATTTAGTCTTTTGTATCCCTCAATTTGGAATACAATTTTTTTTCCGGATTTATTAATTAAGAGATGTATTTTAGGGTTTAAAGACAAAGAAACCAAAACCTTTGATTAACATTACAAATTTAGAGGGCATCAAAACAAAATTTCCATAACTTTTTATTTTTTTAAAAATATATATTCTTGAGAAAAATGTTAATTATATTTTTAATCAATGTTTTGAGATAAAAAATTTACAGTTACTTTTTATTTCAATTTTAAGTTATTTTTCCAACAATGTCCCTACGCATAATTAATAGTACAATATATACTACATATTGAAAAGAAAGAAACAAGAATAATTTAAAAAAAATAAAAAACTAAATGTATATCAATTAATTATTCCTTAATCATTGTGTCATAATTTTAAAAGATTATTGTTTTGAAATGAAGAAAGTTGTTTATTAATTTTAATTAACATTTTCTGTTAAAAGAAAAAAGTTTTAGTCTCCTCTGCACAAAGATTTTTTTTTTCCCATAGGGAGATGGGACGTGACACACTGGAGATTACAAAATTGAACAAATAAATAGCCCTTCCAATTATATTAATTGTCTTTTGACTATTCTATTGGCCGATCGACACTCATTATTCTTCATTTATATATCAATGCCCGCCGAATAAACCGTTGTCAAGTTTGAGCAGCAACTGCTGAGTGAAAACTGCCACAAAAAACATTCAAAGATTAAAGAGAGAAAACACACTGAGATTGTTTTGAAGTCACTGAATAAATATATTTAACAGTAAAAATATAAAAATCAGTATATTGTTTGATGTACAGAAAAATATTAAAATCACTTACTTTTTTTCTTTCTAGTCTTCAAAACATTAATACTCTCATTTTGATCTCAAACGTAACGTAGTTCATCACAATGTTCAATCTGCATAATTTCTGAATAACACTGTGCAGAGCTTATTGACTATATATACCAATGGCATTAACTTGATTTTATCGAATAAGATTTCCTGTGTTGTGTGAATCTTAAAAATGAAGGAAAAAGAGACACATGTAGTTAACCACAGCAAAAGCACATTACTTCCTGCAGAGTAAAATAAGTAAAAACTGAAACCTGATTATTCTTAACTTTCACGTTTAAGTCTTAATAATATGGAATTTTTTGAGTTTATCCATTTCTGAGTCGGTGAGTGACGGTGAGCATGGTTGGTTAGAAGTTTCGTTGAAGCTTCTCTTAATCATTTTGTGCTATCTCTTAATTATAGTACTTAAAAAAGCCGTATTAGTGAAGAAAGAACATCAGAATTGAAACCCTGATGCGTACATTAATTAAATCGAAATAAGGGAACGTGAGTTGGAGTTTTTCCGTATAATAAGGATTGTTGTGTACTATGTGTTTAGATTACGACGTTTCATTAGTATTAATTTTGTATGGTGGATAGGAACCAACCTCTATAGAGCAACTTGGCTTGGTTGAACTCAACTTGGTGCGTAAAAAACGTCAACTTGACATTCTTTGCCTCCTTTGTAATAATATTCTCTCTCTTTTTTCTGTGTTTATTGTTACTATTATTATTATAGAAATGTGAGCTGTTATGTGGAAACTATCGTTGCAATGCAAGTTGTGTTGCAAGTGGGGGCAGAAGGGGTTTCGCAATTTGTTTATTCGTAGCTTTAGTTTGTCTGTACTTAGAATTATAAGAGAAAGGTGGCATGGGGTGGTTTCATATAATTTCACAGCACAAGACTTTCGGAATCAACCAACATTTTTCTTCCATCTCTTAATCCGATTAACCCTCGTTAATCCCAAAACAAATATTCCTATCTCTCTGTGTGGCTGGAGAGTCACTCTTCACCCTAAAGGATTCTTCTTCTTCCTGTCTCATATGTATCACTATTCTTTATATATATCAAATATAAACTCTACAATAATACTAACGAAACTAGAACTGGCTATTTTCACCCCTCGTTATTCATATAACTCTTAATTAGTGTATTTTGATAAATTTTTAATAGAAAATATTTCATATATACTTGAAATAGAAACAAACATCTAAATAACATTTTAGATGTAATTATTTTATTTAAATAAAAAATTTAAATGTATTTTTATTATGTAATGCATTGAGAAAACATATGTTGTATATATATAGGAGTATATAATATCTAGAATGTAAGTCTATTATATTTTTTTAATCTGATATTTTTATATTTGGTCTACACGGTTTATATTATATATATATATATATAAATAATATGGACTCTCTAAATTATTTATAATTTATATTATTAAATTTAATTTAATTTAAAATTTAATATTTTATATTTGTGAAAGTTATATAATTATAAATTTAATTTAATTCAAAATCTAATATTATTATTTTTATTGATTGTTTTTATTAATTATTCTTCATTTAATAAATTGAATAAATTTTTTTGTTGATGCGAGTTAATGTATTTAACTCAGATTTCGTAGAACTGATACTTTATAAAAATTAAATATTGTTATTAAAAAAATTTACAGTAAGTAAATACGAATTTAGATAACTGATTCGTATACCAAACTTTATAAGAAACACACATATATATATATGAAGAAAATGTCTTTGAAAAATTATTCATCTAATACGTAACTTTTTTTAATTAATTTACAAAACTCTCGTAATGAAAGAAAGAAAAAATGTGAATAAATAATCTAGATATTTTTAATATCGCCATTTTATAGTAATAATGAGTAATTCTAAAATAATGTAAAACTATGTTAATGATAAAATGAGAATAAGGCAACGAATCTAAATTAAACCAATAATATATTTTGAATTAATTGTATATTTTGTTAAATGTGTAATAAAGTATTTACATACCCCATTTAAAGGAAGCTAAATATTATCTGTTCGTTATTAACATGATGGTAAAATGTATAATTGAAAATCATATAATAAAATGTATAAAGAAAACTTTCTTTAGCAAATATATATAATCCATATTAGAAATAAAATTTCTAACAAGATATACATTAAAATATTAACTTTTTTGCAAGATGTAGTATACAATTCACCTAACATTGTTATATAAGTGAGATGTATAAGTTTTGCTAATTTTGACCATTCTTTGAGTTAGAATGCATGAAGGTTTCGATAAATTATTATTTATTATTTATTATAAATTAAGAATCTTAAAAATGTATTACACTGAGGGGAGTGAGATGAGGAACACGTGACTAATAATTTCTGCCAAGATTTTCCATGATTAGACTTTGTTTTGAACCACAATAAAAAGAATGCACGACAAAGAATTGTCGTGTGTGATTGAGTGCCATGAAGAGCCTGTTCGTTGTGTTCATTATCAACCACATGCTATATATATATATATCACCCTTTATCTGCAGGTACATTTCTGCGTCTAATTTCTTAGTAATTACCACATATGCAGGTGCTGTGAACAAAGATTAAAAAAACATTCTAGTTTTAAACTTTATAATTTTGCTTTTAATGTTTAATGTATAAATCACTCATGATGTTTTTTTAAAATACTTTTTTGTATTTTATAGCATGTGGCTGATGTCACTTAAAACTATGCATCATTGTATTTATACTATTAGGAGTGTTGTGTTACGTTTCCTCAAATCAGCCAAAAAGTTAGATTTGTGTAGATTGCAAAATAATAAAAAACAAAGTAAATTCAAATTGAGTTTCGGTTTCAAACTATTTTTGTATACTTACGGAAAATTGTGAATCATTAAATCATCATGACTTAACATTTTCCTTTAATTTCCACAAATTCATAGGAATAATCTTGTGCAGAACAAACGAGCAAAAAAAAAAACTTTTCGAGCAACAATAAAATTTCTCACATACTAAACATAGTAACTAATATTAATACTTTTGGAGAATTAATCTCTAGCAAATTTTTCATTATAAAAAGAAGTTTACATTTTGGCTTGACTAGGTTTCATAATTTATTATTAAGAAAATATTTTGTAACAAAAAAAGCTCACACAAAGTACAAAAATAATTTATTAAAAATTTAATTGGTTACTTGAACAAGTATATATTGTTTTACAAAACTTTTATTTTGGTGAAAATATATTATTTGAAGTGGGATAAAAGACCATGTATCTTAAAGAAATAAAATCTTGCTTAAAACAATAAAATACACTTAAATGAGACATAAGTGTTTAATAATTTAGAACCAAAACCTAGGGCTTAATAAAATCATATAAATATATATGATTAAAGCAATTATATAGCATAAAGTAAAAAAAGAAAAAGAAGAAGAGAGAAATCAGGCCCATCCTTGCTCCCTTTATGTTAGTTTGTGTTTGTTCCCTCTAAACAGTGAAGTTCCAAAAAGAGTGAAGAGGCCCATCCTTGTCCCCTCTTTTTGGTATTTGTTTCTCTCTGTTTCCCACTAAACACTATCTTCACTTCAAATTGCACTTTCAACAATTTAGCCCAAAACTAAGAGAAGTTTATTTTTTCAATTAACGATTAACGATTCTGATTCTTTTTTATTTTATAGTTTTAGTTTCTAAATTTTAAAAATCTATAAAAATTTCGTCTAATCCTCAATTTTGAATATTTTTATATTTCAATTAATCAAAATAATTTTATGGTGCCTTAAAATAAATATGTTGAGTCTAGAACTCAATTAGACTAAGATTAAAAAAATAAAATATAGCTAAAATTGAATATTAAATTAAAATTACATATTTTAAAAATTCAAACATTAAAATCATATCATATCATGCTAGGAGAGAAGAATGAACTAAAATGCAAAGAAGAGATAGAATATTAATTTCAAAAAGAAAAAAAAATGTGGGTAAGAAGATAAAAGGGGGAGACCGTGAATATTGGGCTTAAAACAAAATAATATGCACCTGGATTTTTTTCACTTAACGGAATATCAGAAAACAAGCCCATATCATGAAAAGGCCGAAAATTAGGCCTAAATTATTGGGCTTAATTCAGAGTTTGTTAACACTAAATTACCTAGGGACACGTCTTATAAGGGAGTTTCTTCCTGCACCCCTCGAAAAGTGAAAATACCAACATTGCCCTTGTCATTTATATATGACAGCATGAGCAGATGCACTGGAGATAGTGTTGTGTTGTGTTGAAAATATGTTTGTGGTGTTAGTTGTGCATAGTGAATGTTGGTGGAGGTTTGAAAAGCTGCATTGGTGGTCCTGGGTGAGGTTGATAGGAAGTTGGTGGTGGTGGTTCGTGAAGAAGAAGAAGCCAGGTTTTTTTTTTTTTCAAATTTTTCAGTAGTTCTGGCCTGTAGAACCCGGAAATTCTCGCATTGTACAAGCCGGAAGTCATTTCCGGATGCGGGAGTGATTTCCGGTTTGTACAAGCCTAAAGCCAAAAATTAAATTTTTTTGACTTCCGGCTTGTACAAACCGGAAGTCATTTCTAGATGCGGGAATGACTTCCGGTTTGTACAAGCCGGAAGTAAAAAAAATTTAATTTTTGGCTTCCGGCTTGTACAAACCGGAAGCCAATTTTAACTCCCATCCGGAAATGACTTCCGGTCTGTACAAGCCGGAAGTCATTTTCTAAAATCGGAAAACGGAACCACCATGAAATAAAGTCTCTCACCTGTGCCGGCGCCGCTTCTCACCACCACAACAATAATGCTCACGACAGAGACTCTGCAAGAAGAAAGAGATGACTTCTCACCACCGGAACACAAATCGAAAATGGAACGAAGAAGAGAATGAACGACAATTGTTGTGCGGAAATGGAACGAACAGAATTGCTATGCCGGAAGACTGTGTAATGCGGAAGCAAACGTGCAGAAGAAAAATGGGAAGGAAAAGGGGTCTCATTTAGGGTTCAGGGCATTTTTGTCATTTGACTGGGCGCTTGGGAGTGCAGGAAGAAATGCATGGGGTGCAGGAAGAAACTCTCGTCTTATAAAATTCCTGATCCACCTTCTTTCATTATAAGCCGAAAGAAATTATTGAGTGTAAAAAGAAATATACAGTTACACATAATAGAACATCCCATTTAAAAGTGAATCTTTTGAAAGAAAAAATCAGGCTTAATATTTGAAGAATGGAATTTTACATACTGACCCACACATATATTTAAAATATTCTTTAAAAAATTGTATCTTTATAATTTTATTATTTTAATTAGTTATCTAGTACCATAATTCCATAAATTATTCACAAATTCAAAAATTAAAATGCAAAACAATAATAATTATATATTGTTACGAACCATGATAGAAATTACAAAGGAATTGGAAGAAGTTATGTTAAAAAAACACATGTTATTTAAGAAAATTATATATGTTTGCTCTAAATTACTTATATATCTATATATATGTGTGTAAAAAATTTAAAAGGAAGTTTTTTTATTGGTGAATGTAGAAGCCAAAACGTGTATGCTTTGAAAAACTAGGAAAAAAAGTGTGTTTCTTCCGTTGAAAAGATAGAAGAGTTAAATTCAATTTTTCTAATATTTTTTAAACGAACGATAACTATTATTGTACACAAAACTAGTTTTCATTTCTTTGATTATTACTCATGACATTGTAAATATGAGTTAGAATGAAATAATGAATAATTGTATTATGTAGAGAAAGAGATGGGAGAATGAAAAAATGTCTTATATTTGAAAGACTTTCAAGGATAAAATAACTTGGCAAACAAAAGCTCATTCCAAGTATCTTGAAGGCCAGGTAAACACCAATGCACACAATCAGCATAACTAACTGGGTTAGCTAATTGTTCTTGAGTCAATGGACTCCATTGCTTCTTATAGATTGAAGTGTGTGCATCTCTACGATAATTGGATAGTTGTGTGATGTTCAAAAATGTAATTGGCACTTTAGATTTGCTAAATACTTCTCCAATTACTTCCATTATACTCTTCCTACAATCAGAGCCCCAATAGCTTGGATCATCAATTAGAGTTGTTTGGTTGTAACAATTTCCCCCTTCTTCATCTCCCCAATCTATGCTCCTGGTACAAAACATTAGGTTATTCAAACATCATATGCAAGTAACAATGATACTCAAAATGCATAATACTCACTTTCCATGGGAAGGTGACATGCTTGTGAAAAACACTCTGGTTTTCTTTGGATCCATGTTCAACCTAACCCATCTAAGCATACTTTTCATGGCCATGCGGTATGCATCCTCTGTTGAGAGCTCAACAATCTCTTTTACTTCATCGTCAAAAGATCCAAGTCTAAACATTTCATACCCAATTCAGATATTACTCCCAATCTTCATAAAAAATGAATAATAGATGTTGTTTGAATAGAATACCAGAACTCACAATATTTTCATCTTCAATCCAGTCATCCACCAAAGATAGGTGTTGAATACCAAAATGTCAACACCTTTCCAATTCCTACCATGCTTATTGATTGAACCTTTTCTGACAATCCTATCAGATATCCTATGAATGACAGCATTGTCTGAGTTTGATTCAAGAAGAAAAGGTGCCCAATAGAACTCAATTGTGGCATTGTATTCCTAATTGAACACATAAAACCAATGAGAAGAAGAAAAAAAGGCTGAAAGTAGAAACATTCCCTAGTGTTTGAGTCCAAGTGTCATTTACCTTTGCTGTGAATACTGTGAGTGAATCAAAGGTTTCCATTGATTTTTCCTCTTCAGGAATTAGTTTATGGAGAAGGCATACGAAAGAGACATATTGACCGCGATTAAGAGAATCACCAACGAACATCATCCTTTTTCCTCGAAGTGTTTCAAGCACCAAACTAGCATTGAATCTACAATAAAGTTGGGTTCAACCATTATATTTGTCTTCTGAACAAAAAATGTTGTTCAACATGGAATCATTCATTTAAACAAGTCAGATTTAATACTCAATTTGTCTTGAATAAAACATATTAATAACTGATTTGTTTGTTTACTACTTTCTTAACGTTAATATCAACCTAACAAAAAAATCATATCAATCATTTTAAACTAAAGTAAGACTTAATTAATAGAAAAAACTATTAGCTCTCTCTCTCTCTCTCTATATATATATATATATATATATATATATATATTAAAAATTAATTTTACTAAATTTTAGAATAAATGTGGCTTGTAACAGAAAGAAAAAGAGACATACTTAGGAAGATCACAACGGTGTGGCTGCCATCTCCAGTGTTGGTAATCCTTGTCGGGTCGTCCATGTTCTTGGCAAGTCAATTGTGGTTGAATGTACGGACATTCTGATTCCTCGTATAATGGCCGAGTCAACTCGTCATAAACCCAACTTCCGCTGAACACGTCACATCCTTCCTCCGCTTTCCCCACCGCAAACGGTACCTTCTGTCGCTTTACCCTCTCTGTTTTTTCGTAATTCAACAAAACGATCACATAAAGAAAAAAAAACTCAGACTAGTTTAAAGATACATAAATACTTCTATAAATTAAAAAATATACTTTTAATATATAAATTGAAAAGAAAAAAATGCTTGTTTTTACATAAATACCTTGTTTAATATTGTTATTTTAAAAATATCCTTACGTATAAATAGAATGTTACAATGAAAAATCACCAATATACTTAATCCTTTTTTTTATAAAGCAAACTAAGTTTATTTATAATCAATTTTCTATATATTGATTCTATCAAAGTTGTTAAGTTTGTTTAAAAAAAATTCTTGTTATACAATAATTTATTTATAAATGTATATAATTATTGCTTTATTGCTTTTTCACTAAACAATCATAGGGATTCAAACACAATTTTAAGTCAACACAATTATATAATTTTGCTACATTTATTACTTGTCCCGACATATTCAAAAATCCTATTATAACTAATTTAACAGAGACTTTTACAAAAAAAATATTATAAATGAAAAACTAAAAAAAATAATAGAATTGAGACATATAAATCAAAATCCCAAATCATAATGAAGATCCGTTTACTTAAGATTAAAATAAGTGTTTTTAAAATACATGTTTTTTTTCAAAATAATGACTTTTCTAAAAGTTTTATATAGAATTTATTTATTAAAAGAAATAAAAAAACTGTTACTTTTTAAATAAACAAATAAAACAAACACATCAAAAAGCAAAAAATCTGTTGAAAATTGTAATGAAGGTTGAAGAAAGTGGAAAACGAGAGAGAAGACGCACCAGTTGTGGAAGAGAGTTTATCAGAATAAGAGTAGTTTTGAAGCTGTTGACCGAAGATGCACATGAAGTCTTGGCCATAGAGAATGGCAACGAAGAGGATGAAAGCTATGAGGGTGAAGAGGTAAGGAGAGAGTCTTCCCTTACCTCTGAGAAGGGAAGAAGAAGGTGAGAATGGTGGCTTCATTTGCATCAACACCTTCACCAAAACTCAACCTATATCTCTTTCTTTCTATTATTATTCTCCTCTCCCTTACACACTATCACATCTCTCTGTTAATTATTTACGTTAATATACTCAACAATTTTGCTTTCAATCAAATAACATCACGCAACAGAAAAATTAACACGATATAAAAGAGGAAATGTGCGAACTAAGGAAGCTGAATTTGTGTCTTATATATATATATATATATATATATATCGGTACAAAGGTTCTATAATTGTATAGTTAATGATTAAGTATCAGTATCATCATGCAGAATAGAAAAGGTTATTATTTGTTTGTACAATATTTTGTACAGATAAGAGAGAGATTAAACTCAAATTCTAATTACAAAATTATACTAAACTCAAATCATATAAGCACTTAGATTCTTTTAATATTATGTCAACATAAAATGCAAATAAAAGGAAAGAATTTTAGTCAATATATATATAATTAAAAATTGACTGATATGAACCTTTTTCAAACAAAAGACTTGGATTAATATAATACTTGCTAGGGTTTATTATTATAGCTACATGCTTGATTGCTTCAGAACTAATTATGGTTTTTATTTCTAAACACATCTCAACACAAAATTCAATTTAATTGAAACAGTCATGTCAATATATACCTTGAACTTCATACTTTTATCAAATTCTCGAAAATATAAGGAATACTCATAAAAAGTTGATAGAGAAGACTATTTATAAAAATTGAAAGAGGAAAAACCAAAAAATAAATTCAACAAAACAGGTATGATTTCGAATTGGTTAGCAATTTTTTGAATTAAGCACAAAAAACCCATATTCTTAAATTGAACTATATGTGGAAATTAAACCCTTATTTTTGTGTCATAATGTTCCTATTAATTAACCACAAAAATTGTCAAAAGAAAATATGACTATTAAGAGGATTTCGCATTTTAAAGTAACAATTTTTATGAGAAGGGTGATCAAAAGTTATATATATATATATATATTATTTTTCTTATTTTCTCTTAAAATATATACATAAAAGCTGTATAGTTATCATGATTATTATAAGATAATAAATTATACTTTAATAGTGTCCCAGTAGTTGGTGAAAGCTATACCACACCACATGGCAATACTGTAATAGTGTGATTGCGACAACTTGTTCTTTTTCTTTAGCAGATAGTGGGAAAATGTTTTGTGAATATTATATGGGACAATTAAAGTTACTTTTTCTTTAAAATTTTAAACTATATATTTCATGATGTATGTATGTTTATGAAAAAACAAAAAAAAAAAGAGATAATTCGATATTACTCATAATATGACATTTTTAGGCTAATTAAGTAGAGGCTTTGTTAATATTAACATCGTAATTATTATTTTACTTCTTTATTTAGAAGCATTATTAAGATTCTATCTGTTAAAATTAAATAAATCCGTGATCACTAGTTTACTTTATCTGATTTTGCTTTGCTTTGAAGGAGGTTAAGTACTATATATTTATTATGATAAAAAAAAGGGTGATTGCCATATTTTGACGCTAATTTTTTTATTAATCAATACACTGACATTCCAAATTTTATGAGATTAATGAATAAGAAATCTTTATAAGTGTATATAGTTAATGTAATTAAGAAAACAGGGATTGGCTAATGGGCAATCAAAAGTAGAGTTCGATTTATTTTTATTTTCAATTAAGTTTATTAATATAGTTATTAACCTAACAATTGTGTTATTCAATTTTATATTTGAAGTTTTTATTTACAAAACTTTTGAAAATTAAAATAATATAAACATTTTTGTAATTATTAATAGAACAATAGAAAATAAAACAAAAATAGAATAAAAATCCTTTCAAATGTTATTTAGGATTTTTCTAATTTCATGAAACATGAGGTGATACACGTATTAAAGAGTAATGGATTTTCTACACTCCAAATTTAGGGTTGATAGTTTAGCATCATCACCCTTTCAGTAATCAAAGTTTCGAAAATAAAAAAAATCAAATGTCACGTAAATAATTATCTTAATAAAAATATTATCTCCAATTAAATTTTATACAAATAACTTATAAGACATTTCTTTATGTGAATGAATGAATATTTCGGATATAAAATTAGATATTCAATCTAAGAGGAACTTTATAATATATGACATAATGATGTTAACTAATCTTATTAAAATAAATTTAGATGTATATGATATTATTTTAATAAATAAAATTATATCACATTTAATTCTACAAAATCGACTTATAATATGTATTTATTATATAATATTATTGATGGAGGTGTGAACTCTAACATAATATATATAAGATCTAACATATTATATATAAGTTAGCCATAGATACGAAATAATGTTTCAAAATTTTGAGGGTATTTGAATATAATATTTAATATTGTGCATCTTTTGAGAGAGGTTGTGATTAGAAGCAGAAGAAGAAGGGTGGAATGAAAGGATGTGGTTGGTTGTGTGGGATCCATATGGTGCAATACTGAAGACTAGGTTTGGAGATTGTAAACATTGCTTGCCTTCAAAGCTAAGGACGCATGGAAGATTGCTAATTATAATCACTTCACTTCACTTCTCTCTTTTGTTTTGTTTTTTTTACATAAAATGATTCTACCCAATCACACAAACACGTACAAAGAAGCTTCTTTTTTCTTTTTCTTTTTCTTTACGAATTTGGTTTTGGACATTATAGGTGGAGTGTATGTGATTAGGTATATATTAGGTCACATTTTGCTATCATTTGGAACTTACTTGCGTCGTTACTCTCATTCTCACCAAAACAAAGAAATTTCGGAAGTTGCAGGTATATATATTATGAATCTGTACCTTAATTTGTTGGACATTCAGAAAAGCCTTAGAACGATGGATCACCTAAACACACAAAAAAGAAAAAGCTAATTAGATTCTCATCACATTATGACCAAATAAAGTAACTCAAATGAAAAACACCAAATTTTAGATTTTCAAAAACTCGAAACACAAAATTGTAAAGAGTTTTGATTTTAGTTTCTGTAAAAAGAGAATTAATTTAGCAAGTTATTCATACATTTTGTTTTAGTTTATGTGCTAATATTTCACCTATGATGTTTGAACATGGATCCATTCTCTAAGAAGGATATTGAAGACATTTGACATTGTTGGACAACATTTTTCTTTCAAAATACCATTTACTAAACTTTTTTATATTTCTTTAGAATATTGGTAGGTTAGATGACATTACACATTTGTTTTTATTTTAGTATACATGTTTAGAAAATATATTTGGTTGTGAACGGGGTGTTTTATGTCTTTGCTTTCGAATTATGAAAAGAAAAATCAACAAAATGAACCATATTTTTTCAAAATCACGTTTTATATAATTAATGTAAAACATAACTTTTCACATCGGTTAGTGTTCGATGTAAGAAAATTTCACATTTTATATCATCTGTATCTATAATCAACGGTGAAAAAATAATTTTAATATATGAAGAAGTGTTTCTTTTTTTTTTACAATAGTAGTGTTATTGTATATAAATTCATTTAATCAAAATCCTTTAACCTATAAAACATTTTCATCACTTTATATTATTATCATTATTATTACCGTGCATTATATTGTTACATGTTAGAATTTTTTTTTTTGCAGAATTGATTTTGGTAAATTTACCATATTTTTGGTAAAAAAATTCTTCCTAGATTAGGTTCTTATATGAAATTTAAAGCCCATAATATAAATAGCCCATTAGCGAAACTTTATTTTTTAATAGTATTGTGGTCTTGAATAAGGCCCAGCCAAATCACAACCCAACACTTGCCTTTCTCTCTCTCCTGAGAAATCACGATACAACAGTGAATTGGGCTAGGATAGAGGGAAAATCAACAATTGAAAGTATATGTAAGCTGACCATGCTGTTGGGCTAAAGGATTTTTCTTTCAGCACCCCTATAGTCTCGAGCTGCACCCCCATAACATTTTGAATTTCCACAGTACCCTTCTTCTTCTCTGTTATGTTATAATGCAGCGGTTGTCATGATTGGTGTGTAATTCTCCATGCTTGTCTTTGATTGTGGAGAGCTGCCGCTTGTGAGGATTTTGTAGTTACAGTTAAAATGAAAATTAATGTTTGAGGTGAGTGATATTTAATTTCTCGTTTTTTGGTTTGTATACCTATGTTTTCAGTTTGAAGAATTTATCTTGGATTATGCAATTTGCTGATATTCTAAATTGCATGAGCTAAAATGAAATTAGAAATAATTTATGGTTGAATGGTACAATTTGAAGTGATTTTTAAACTATACAGTTCAAAAGTTATTTGTATTTAATTTGTTTACTGAATTATATATTCTAAAAGATATTTAAAGAAAACAACTTATAAGAATAATTTACAGGTAATCCAAAAATTATTTTTTCATACAGATAATATATTTTCACATTTAATCAACTTATTAAACTATAGTTATTTTATTTATAGAATAAATAGAATACTTTATTCGTAGTTATTTTGTTTATTTATAGAATAAATAAAATATAAGACATTAAAAAATTTATTTATAATTATTTTATGAAATATTTGTTAACTAAAGAAAAAGTAAAAGTAAAGTATTTAACTAAATTTCTGTATAACATTATTTGATATTATAAACATAAATATTACAGCATTTTGAAAAATATTATATAACATTTATTTTATATTATAAATAAATGTATTTTTAATTTAAAAAAAATTCCGCTTTATAGAAAATGATAAATGTATTATCATATACCACGTTTCTATACTGATATTTACTAAATTTATATTATTTTATCAAATACATAATAAAATGATTATAAAATAACAAATTTATATGTTTATAATTACTCTTTTACTAAAAGTCAATATCCAACAAAAAGGGGGTGTTGTTGGGATGCAATGGAATAAATGAACCTAATTTTTTCTTCGTTTGTTATTATTATGACATGATATTAACTTTATTGATAACTAATTTCTTTAAGTTCAGTGAGATATTTATAAAAATTCAAGTGAACTCTATAGGACTCAGTGGTGATTACTATGAATATTGCTATATGGAAAATACTAGGCAATAACTTGAAGTTTGAAGATTGATTATAAATGCTATCCACATGACAAGTGGAGTCAGCGCGAGTAAACGGTGACTTGACTTGGTGTTGCCGTGTTGATAACTTAGTTCTTTGGAATCCATACATAAACTGCCAACTTCCTTAGTCCAAAACACAAACTGGTGTTGCTTCTACAGACAACATTATTATCTCACAATGTCTCACTCCAATGTTTCTGTGTCCGAGTTTGATCCTAAGCAACCCTCCGTGCCCATATCCTTTCCAATCGATAACCTCAAGGACCTGGAATCAGGCTCCTACTTTGAATCCTTTCACTACCCTTTTAACAAAGCTTCAGTTCCCATTGAAAGTGTCTATTCTGCACCATTGCCTGATCGCAGAAGAATACTAGTGTGCCATGATATGAAAGGAGGGTATCTGGATGATAAGTGGGTCCAGGGAGGCACTAATGCTGATGCCTATGCTGTATGGCATTGGCATTTGATAGATGTGTTTGTCTACTTCTCTCACCATCTTGTCACTCTCCCTCCTCCTTCTTGGACTAATACAGCTCATCGTCATGGCATTAAGGTACTACATTAATCACTGCTATTGCTTGTGTAAGATTTTCACTTTGGCTTTGACTCCTCTAACTTTTGTTGTTATGGTTTTATTTTATGTTAGTTCTTGAATTTTGTAACTTCGAGGATTTTAAAGTGCTTTAGTAGACTAATAATAAGGCCATTGGAGTTTTTATCTGGTGTCTGCTGCTGACATATATTTGAATATTGGCTGGAGACGATCATAACTTTGTTTGTTGTAATTGTACCCTTAATCTCTTAGGTGTTGGGAACTTTTATCATTGAGTCGGATCATATCTGTGATGAACTGCTTTCAACAAAGGAGTCTGCCCAAATGTATGCAGAACGCTTGGCAGAGCTGGCTGATAAGTTAGGCTTTGATGGATGGCTGGTAAACAAGTTTTCATCTCTGTTGGGTACTATTTAGGTTTATATAAACATCTTTTGACTCTTTTTTCTTGCCTAAGTTGATAATTGATCTTCGTTCGCATCATGATATTACTCTGCACTAGGGACGTGGCACCACATGCACATATAGATCCACATTCGGGCTCTTAAAGTGATGTTGCATGAAGTGAAGAGTTTGCGTTCCTTAAATACGGCCAAAAACAGAAATAAATTTGGAAGACGATACATGAAATTATAACATTCCGAAAAATTACAGCGAGGAAATATAATGTTTATGCTGTAAATAAAGATTGTAATAACTTACTTTTTATTGGCAGTTTTGTGAGTGGACACTGGTACATACGTAATTTATAAATTTGACATCACGAAGATAGTCATATTAGAAGAATCATATATATACACTAAAAATAGAGACATTATTAATCGTCTGGTACCTTGCAGCAATGCTTTTTTTTTATATTATTCTTTTCAATGATTCAAATACTAACACTACACTCAATTGCAGTTGAATATGGAGGTAAACTTGCAACTGAAACAGATTTCTAATTTGAAAGAGTTTGTCAACCATTTATCATTAACAACACATTCTTCAGTGCCTGGATCACTAGTGATATGGTGAGCATTTGAAGACACATAATAATTCTTGCGGAATTTTTTACTGAAATGGAAGGTTCCAGCAATTGACTTTTATGTCCTTGCTTGATCTTGCAGGTATGACAGTGTCACTATTGAAGGTTATCTAGATTACCAAAATGAACTAAATGAACATAACAAACCTTTCTTTGATATATGTGATGGGCTATTTACAAATTATGCATGGGAGGTATTGCTCATATTCCCCTGGCATGTTCTTGCAATACTGTTGTTTACTTAGTCAATTCTTACTTTCTGGTGTTAATTTTATTATTATCAATACCATGTAGGAAAACTATCCAAGTCGATCTGCTCTTGTTGCTGGTGATAGAAAGTTTGATGTGTACACGGGGATTGATGTATTTGGAAGGGGGACATATGGTGATGGAGGGTGGAATGTATGTGATCTGTGTGACATACATTTTTATTTCATTTCTGCGAGTTATGTTTTATTGTCCTAGTTCGAAAAACTTATTTGAAATTCACTTTTTAATTGTCGGGATTGGAACTTAAAGTAGAACTGAATTTTGCCCATCACACCTGAATATGAATTGCATTATGTTTCAATGTTTGTGACATTGATTAATAGAGACATCATATCACACATTAACTGCATATTTTACAGAAGTTATGAAATCTGTTTTTCAAAATATTAATTTCTGACATTTTTAGTAGACTATACTACAGCTCCACAACCAAAAATATGAGAAACAGAAAAGCAAAAGTTCCAATTGCTGTAACAGAACCCAAAATTATCAGTATAAGAAAATTAAACACTTTTCTGATTTAACAGGCTAAGAAATTGATATTCTGTTATTTGCATTCAAGTTCATTAATAGGGAAATACTTATTACCCATGATTTTGCTGAATAAACTAGAAATAATAGTACTCCCAAGTCCTAACACATTGATTTCAGATATTAAAGTTTATCGATATTATCATCATGGATGTTCTTTTTAATATTTTTTATTGCATTCCTATAAGTTTCTTATGACAACCTTCATACAGTGAAGAGCCAAACTTTTCTCCTTTCCAGAATTCTTTTCATTCTTGAGTTCGAAGACATCGGCCTAATTTAATATATATAGACCTTATCTTCTGTTATTGTCAAGGCTAATTACGTTGCACTCTTCTGAAATTACTTGTAGTATGACTTTTGATACGTGTAGTAGCATTTTTCTTTTACCAAAATGCTAATTAATCTGTATATGATATTCATTTATGTTGAAACTTCGTGTGCGAGATAAACTTGTTAAAAGTATTTCAAAGCAGTTAATAGTATATGATTGGCAATATCTAGTGTTTTCCTGACTTTATATTATGGATATGCCAGACCAACCAGGCTCTTGATGTAATAAGAAAAGGTGATGTATCTGCTGCAATATTTGCTCCTGGATGGGTCTACGAGACTTTAGATGAAAAAGAAAAATCTAAGTTTGCGAGTGAACAGAATCGGTAATATGTATTTGCCAATGTTTTTCCTTTCTTCAAGTTGATAAAAGTGTCTCACAAGGTTCACCAAAACTCAGGCATTACAATTTACTTTAAAACAAATCAAAAGTAGTTTTCTTTCTGTTTCATATGGGTGTTGATTGTGGATAGATACCAAAATTATATGGTCTAATTTTCCTTTATGTTAATGATGGAGTATTGACACCTTGAATGTGCTTAAATTAGAGCCATAATCATGGCCATGCATTTGACATTGCAGTTGGTGGAGTCTCGTGGAAAAATCTTGGGGCATAGTGCGAAATTATCTTAAAACACTGCCATTCTACACAAATTTTGATCAGGTTAAGAACTGTAATTGTTGTCCCCTTTCTACAGAGTTTCTTGTCTCCTTTTCCTTTACTTGAGTTTGTGTGTAGTGAATTTGGAAGCCTGCCTTTGCTGGTATGAAGTAAAAATTGTCAAAGATACTTTGTCCATGTTGAATTTGATGGGATTTTCTTTTTATTTGATTTCATTAAAAATTATTCTGAGAATAAAATGTGAATTCTGAGAGGCAAATAATGAATGAATAAGGTAATTTTAACATCACAAAAAGGGAGCTATCCTTGTTTCACCTTTTGGCTTTATCTTAACTGATTACACACTAAACTTTTGTAAAATTTAATGGCTTTAGCTTATTTCTTTACTTTCAGGGACGCGGTTATCATATTTCAGTTGATGGAGACCAAATATCAGATGCTACTTGGTGCAATATTTCTTCCCAAGGCATTCAGGTATACATCTCATAAAGACATTTTGTTGTTGGCTCCATCATTTACACTGATAAATGGAAGTATTTACTGTTTAACTTAATATCTCTCAAACTTGCAAGTCTAATAAAAAAATTAGACATGACAAAATAGTTTACCTTGCTTAACAATCTAAGAACTACTGCTAAGCATCAAGTATTTGGAGAATCCACACTCAAAAACTAACTATTAAGAGAGGGGAACCAAACACTTAAATATCCTATCCCCATACTATTGAATGTGGTACTAGACACCCCATAATATCTAAGTCATAACAGAAACTTATTCAATGTGCAAATTATACTTAGAAACTCTGCCTATATAACATGTAACAATAAGTAAAATATTGTAATCATTTGAGAATAGTCCAATATTTATTTCAAATCTTGAAGTTCACCATAGAATATTACTTGTGAAATGCGTGATTAAATGACAAAGTTGTTTTCCTGTAATCACGTACTATATCATAGCCAATTTTGTTAATCATGATGCTTCATCGGGTTCATTCCCTATACTATAGTACTACTTACATTAATTACACCCTAACTCACAAATTTGCGTGCAGCCACTCCTTGAGTTTACTGATCCTACTGCAAATTCTAATCAACCTCTTGTAGAGTAAGTGATAAAAATCAAATGTTTTATAATTTTCTTTATCTGGAAATTCCTATAGCATGTGTATATTGCATATTTCATATCATTCGAAGTGTAGCTGCCAAAATTAGCTCTGGTTATATTCACTGCAGAAAATTCAGAGTAGGCTCTAGATTTTTTCCTTACGTTATTGAATTTTGAGGGCCTATTTTGGTAACATGAGAATAGAAATATGACTAATTATCACATATTGCTATTTTTATGTGTCCAATAACTTGTTTATAGAGTTTGATGTTTGACCTGATAGTGTGCAAACACTTTTCGCATTATTAATATTATGTACTTCTATTCTTTTTTCAGTATTACAAGTTACAACCTTTCATGATTTTGTATGCCTCCTTTCTTTTCTGTTGTATTTTAAACCAAGGTATTGAATTACTACATTCCAAAACGTTCTCTGTTGGGAAATCTCAAATAGTGTATCTCTATTTCTGGAATATGACTTATATATATCTATTGGACAGCTATATTTATATATATATATTAGATAACTATATTTAATGTTAATTCATTTTAACTTGAAATATGACCATCTCCAGTATTTGTTGTCATGCTTATAATGTAGCTTGAAGGAAGCATCATATAGTGGAGGTGGAAGTATTACATTCAAAGGATCTCTTGAAAAGGATACTAAGTTCAAGATCTTTCAAGGAGAGTTCATTTTAAGCGAGTCGCCTATCCACTTCATTTATTCTGTAAGCTATCTATCACCTATGTTAAAATTGTTGAACAAACTGCTCCTCAATCTATCTTTTATTTGATAAAAAACTTGCTTACTTTGAATTTAAGTTCAAATTTTCATTAGATATTAGAATGACAAGGTTCAACTTTAGACCTTTAGCTCATTCATATAGTCTCTAATTCTATGTCATGAACCAACTCCTGAAGGCAAACGCACCAATGATTTTATACTTTTATATCTCTGACCATCAGACAACTAACCTGAAATAGTTCAGTATAAATACAAATTCACTAAAAATTTAGTTTTATCTTTCTTAGGGAGCTGAATCTGGTAACTTATTCCAGGGAAGGTAAGTGGGTTATCTTTCCTTGAACAATGATATGCAGACTAGTACACCAAAATCATTATACTTGATATTCCAAACTGTGTCATCTTTTCTTATTCTAGTTGACAAATGAAGTCTGTGGCAAATGCAGGTGAAATCTGATAGCAATTCTTCTTTGGGAATCGTGCTTGAGTTCACTTCTACCTTGAATAAATCAATGTCTGTACTACTCACTTCGCATGGAATGGATCACCTGTCAAGTGCATTTAGCAAAGTAGTCAGAATAAGTGAACACAAGGGAAATGCTCCTGGATGGGTTATAAATGAAGGTACAATTGAAATGGAAGGATACGTTCTGACAAAAATCCATGCTTATTGCTACAGGTCAAATCCTCCATCCAAAGAACTTGGACTGAAGTCCAGACCATTAGGTCCTGATCATAGTGTGGCTTCCTCAACCGATTTTTTTGCAGTTCTTGGTCATGTCACAGTCAAGACTTCCAACTATAAGCCAAATTTTCCAGTTTCTAGATCCTGGCTAGTTGATGGTGAATTCATCAATTGGAATTCTGATCCTCAGGATTCAAGGATTCTGAGTGTTAAAATTTCTTGGAAGCTGAAAGAAAGAAAGAAAATTGTATTTCAACATTACAATGTGTATGTGGAGAAACTACCAAAGCTAGCAGATGGTAATCAAAGAACAACATTAGAACATGTGCAGGAGTATCTTGGAGTGGCACATGTAAACTGTTTCTATGTTTCTGAGCTCAAAGTTCCTCCCAGCATTTCTAGTCTCAAATTTATCATACAAGTCTGCGGTTTTGATGGCACAAATCAGAATTTAGAAGAGTCTCCATTTTATCAATTGGAGATAAAAGGTCCATAAATTGTCATTAAGTATACATCTTGTATTTTGGGTATGGCAGAATAAGAGATAAAAGGTCAATACAATAAATTGTGATTAAGGAAGCGCACATCTTGTATTTTGGATTTGGCATTGCATGCCATACTTAGGCTGCAATGTGGAATAAAATTTTAGCATAATTTTCTACTTTCAAGTTCATAATTTCTATAAAAGTAACAGGGTATATTAAGTGTCTTTATAGACCTTTCAAGTCCAATGGAACTATGATGCAAAGTGCTTGTTTATTTATTTAATTTTGTGGATTTAGCCATATAGTGTGTGCATATTCCAGTTATAAAACACAAGATAATCATGAATTAGTGTTCTAAGGATACTTGTTACAGGATAAAGAGTGTTTTCATTTATTAAAACAGTCCAACTCATTTTCTGATAAAAGCTTTCCATCATTAATTAATTAACCAATCTAGACCAATGTTAGAAAGACTCAAAACACTATTATCCTACAACTTTCAACTTTGTGTAACACAGCATGCCACAAATCCAGAATTAGGGTAACCATGGTTTCCCAAAGACTATAAAACAGTAACTATGAGGTTCAATGCTCCAAGCTGCACAATTTTAAACATTTGAATTTACACCAAAACGGTTTTGTTTGTAGTGTATACATATTATAAGAAGGATAGCTTCAAGTTCAATATAGTGTAGCCTTTTTTTTGCATAATGCTAATTTGTTTGGTAATGAAAAATCTTACTTTGACTTAAACTAAGTGAAAGAATAAAAAACAAAGTCAAAGATAAGGTAACTGGGGAGGGTGGTAGGTTAGTGGCATCTGAAATCTAAAAACAAAACCTGTTTTGGAAGTATTGTCCTCGAGCCCTAAAAATATAAATGTGGTGCCCACTATTATTTTTTTTTATCAGTTCAGTATTACTTTCTTTGACTCAACAAAGATGAAGAATTTCATATTTACACATATTTATCATTTACTCTGCATTTTGAATTCCTTTGATGGTGTTGTATTCAACTGCTATCATATATAATTCAGCATCTTTTAACTCTACTACAATTTTGTCCATCTAATACTGTGAATAATGAAAATTTCACAAAACAAGGTTTTCTCTAATGTACTTTTTATTGTGAGGTTTCATATAATTGTTTTAAAATTTTCATAAACTTATATTCTGAACTATATATAAAAATTATTTTAAAACCAAGCAATTAAGTGACTGTATAATTTTTATGTTTACATTATCTATGTATTTAAAATAAATCCTTTTTTCAAATCCCAAAACAAATCAAATTCATTATTTTAGTGTTGGAACTAAACTATTTCAAGCAAGAATTAGGTTTTATTTATACTAAAAAAAGCTTTTTTCACATGGGTCCCCAAAACCAACCGATTTTAATTTAAAATTATTGTTACTTAGTAACGTATTTTATGTTTTAACCAAAATCATGTGTTTACCTTTAATCAGTAGCTCAATCATTGAATCAAGCATGGGCCTTCTTATATTCAAGTAACACTTAAACTAGTGTACACTAGATTTCACATCATTTTTTCCAAACTCACGCTGAAATATTAGTTAATGTAATTTTAAATGAAATTTTCTATGCTTAATTAATTTTATTTTAAGAACTTGATCCTAGGTTACGAATTGATTTAAAACTAATTTTAAGTTTTTATATTTGATAAAAAAAAGTGTACTAATTTTACTATAAAATTATTTTTTTATAAATATATAAATATACAATACGTCACATTAAAATTATTTTTAGTAAAAAATCAATTTAATTTAAAAAAAATTCTTTCCCTCATTTTTGGAATCTAAATTTCGCATCAGCTTCCAGTGTGACTGTGATTGCTGGTGTTGGTTGTGGTCACAAGTTTTACCTAAATGGTACATTAAAGTCTAATAGAAAAGTGGGAAGTAAATAAATGGTGTAAAGTTGTAATGTCATTTTGTGTTCTAATTTTTTTATTTAGCTCGCATCTTTATTCATGTATTTTATCATGAGTTCTGAGTTAATATATTTACACCTTAGGAGAAAAATACAATACATTAAATAATGTGATAATGATTTGTCTGATTAGATAGAGATGAATAATGTTTTTCATTATGTCAAAATCTAGATATAATATCCATAAGTTTGAGTCAACTAATTTGATAAGAGATTGTGATATTATTTTCAACTCAAAATTTTAAATTTTATTTTTTTATATGTTGTTTAATATATTTATTTTTATTTAATACTAGATTCCAAATCCACATTTGAATTTTCAATATTATTAAAGTAATATTTGAGAAATGTTTTCTCCTTAAGAGGAGTGTACTAATGTGAAAGGAATATTGTGGTAAATCCAAAACTAGTTAGAAGAACTATTAAGAATAAGTGTAAATAGAAACAAAAAAGTTAAGTCCTTTATAAGATAAATAAGACTAGTACATAAGATTTTGGATGAGCGAAGTTGGCATAATATTTTATATGGATTGATCCTGTCTCATCAATGTCAAATATTCTTCCAAATCTTTTTACAAATTTTCCAACATCATTAATTACTAAAATTAAATATTTTATTTCATAAAAAGTAGTATATATGAAGCTAAAGAGAGAGACATTATTCAAACATAATCTACACACTAATATTTTCAATAGATTCATAAAAATAATTTACACATTTAAATAAATATATATTCATAAATATGTTTAAGAAATTTGATATTAATAAATTATAAACAAACTTATATAATAAGACAATTGATTCCGATATATAATGAATTGCTTTTAAGTATAGTAATATTAGATATGGTTATATATAATCTATATAGGAGTTCTTGTGAGTTTTTATTATAAGTTACAAATTCTTTTTTAATATCCAAATGTTTCAATCTATAAGTCATGAGTCAACTTATGAGAGACCTAACATTATATTTAACTTAAAACTTTAAAAAATAAAATTTATTGTTCTTTCTCCTTATACATTGTTTATCTTACTTATTTTCATCCAATCTAAAACACATAATTCTATATTTAAATTCATGACAATTTTCTATTCAAATATGAGTCTTTACCACATATTACAAACTTTCTTGTGAAACTCTAAGTGTTTAATTCATGATTTCCTTATTCTTATAACACTTATTGTATAGTCAATTGTTGACTTCTTTAAATGAACATATCATAAATTCAATAAATTATAAAAAATTTGATATCATTTTTAATCCAAAATTTTAAAACAATTACTTTGATATATTTGTTAAGTTAAGATTGTATTTCAATCTAATTTTATTTTAATATTTTCTTAAAATTATAACTATTTGACCTCTTTTATATTAATTATAAAAAATTCTTTTAAAAATATTTTATGTAATATGATATTATATTTATAATAAATTTGTTGATTTAAAATATTTATTTATAAAATATAGTTTAATTTAAATTTATATTTTTTTAATATATCACAATAAAGTTAGTATATTTGATTAGAGTGAAATTAGTTTGATTTCAATTATTTTGAATTATAATTATATTAGATTTAAATTTAATTATTATATTGAAATTACATCTACTTCTATTTGTTTTGTTTTAATCATCTTTCGGTTCTAAAATTAAAAGTAACTCAACTACCATCTTACTTTAAAAGGTCGTGTTTTCCGTTTCATCTTTTAACCATTAGAAAATTTAAGTTAATTATATTCCATTACTTTCTAATTAATCTATTTATTTGTATGCTTTTTTTAATAACTTATTATATGTTATGTGTTTCACTCACAAGTATATCTCCCTAAGCCCAAACATAGAAGACATCTAAACATTCATATATAAATTCACTCAAAAAGCAGGAATTCCATTGAATTGGTGAATTCCAATAGTCTACAAAAATTTATAAAATGCTAATTTGTTCTTTAAAAATATGTTTTAGTCATATGTGCATTACATAAATTTTTGAAAAAAATATATTATTTAGAGAAAAAGAAACAATAAAAAAAAGAAAATTTCTAATACATTATTATTGTTATTATTTATGTTCAGTATTTTAAAAGTTAATTACATTTTTAAATCTTAAATATTTATAATTTAGTCATTTCTAATCAAATTGAACTTATTTATATTACAAGTTGAAACATACACACTTATGAGTCTGTGTATAATCATTTTTATGATAATAATAATAAATAAAAAAATATAATTAAAAAAATAAATATTATAATAATTATGATACAGTATGTCTATTTTGCATACAATTTTAAAGATCCATAAAAATGATATTAAAATATATTATATACATACTTCTCGATTTATTTTTTTAACTTTTGAAACTAAATTTGTCATAAAAAAATATTACTTCCTAAAATAATAAATAAATAAAATATTTAAAAATATTAGAAAGTAAAACTTATGTAACATTTTATACAAATAATTAACATATTTACAATTTAAATACATAATAATGGGTATTTTTTTAAATAACAATTTTATACAAATTTTTATATTGTTCTAAAACAAGTCAAGTTTAGAATATTTTCTTGATTAATTAATTATAAGATATTAATTCATTTATATACATTGCTTTTTATTTCTTAAAAATATGATTTTTATTTATTATTCACAATTTTATAACATAAATAGAAAAAAATTAAATCTATAATTTTTATCTGATAAAAATCTGATTTTATTTATTTATTATGCACAATTTTATAGTATAAATATAAATAAATCAAATCTATAATTTTTATCTATTAAAAATATGCTTTTTTAATGCACAATTTTATAATACAAATAAAAATAAATCAAATCTATGATTTTTATTTAATAAATTAGATTTGAAATGGTGTGTAGATTCTTTCTCCATGATTACAACAAAATCTATTTCTATATTTCAAAATTAAAATATCAACATAAATTCTTTATATTTTTATATATATAGTATAAAAATAATGAAATTAGAATTTATATCAGTATATAAAAGAAATTTATCATTTGGTATTGTTTTATATTGATATTTTATTTTTAATTATATTTTATAATTAAAAAAACTATAACAATATATAAAAACATTCAATACACACTTCATATTTTTTTATTAAATTTTTAAGTTAAAAATAAAAATATATATATATACATCATAATAACATAACATATTATAATATGACATAATATCATTGTTAAACTTATTTTCTTAAAAAATACAAGAACACGATATTTATTTTCCACTAATAGTAATTAATAAAAATTAAAAGTAATTTAAATAAATACTGAAAATGTAAATAATTTAAACTTTTAAAAAATTTATCTTCATAGTAAAAAAGATTTAGGAGTTTTGTACGATATCATTAAATAAAATAAAAATAGATAAATTTTATTTATATTTAATTTTAAATAATTTTTGTATTCTTGTGTACAAAAACATTTTTGTATTGTATTTGTAACAATTTTTTTAAAATTATTTTTATTTTTTATTTATAGATTTCTTTAGATTTCAAATTAAAAGAAGGGAGATCATATATATTAAAATAAATATTGAGAAATATAAAAAATATTAGTAAGAATTAAAATTAAAATTAATAATGTATGTAATGATACATTAATGAATTAAATAAATCATTTTTAAGTTTTATTCTTTCAAAAAAAATTAAGTTTTAAATTAACTTTATGTTAATAAATGAAATTAGTTGAATTTAATTTATAAGTGAAATCTAAATGATCAATATGGACTCATCTAAATTTATTATATCCATAAAATATATTAAATAAAAAATTTAAAATATTAATGTGAATAGCTCACTAATAACCCATAGATTTAATTAATTGTTTATTCGATTTATTTATTTTATAATTTGTAAATAGTCTGTGTAATGCATTATGTTTACAAAATTATATAAATTAATTTCTTAAATATTATAAAAATTAATTTAATTTACAAATAATTATTTCAGTGATTATAAAACTAAATTATCTTTATATATATCATATTGAATTTAAAAATATTTATTATATGTAATGTTAATTAAAAAAAATTAAATGTTAATGAACCTAAAGTAAAAAAAAATCTCGTGTTTAAACAACTAATAAAAAAATATATTAATATTAATTTAACATAAATAAATTATGGTAAATATCATTACATACAATCATCCAATTTAATATAATCATATAAATTACACATATTTTTAATTTTGTTAAGCCCATATATATTATTTAATTTTTTTATCATTGTTGTTTCTGCTCATCCTACATATAAATGAGATTAATTCTGATTAAATAAAATAAAAATATTTTTTAAAATTAAAATAAACAAATTATTGTTTGTTATAATAAAAATAGAACTTAAAAAACTCAAATATTTCATAAACCATTATTTAATTATGTATGCGTGTATCAAACAATTTATTAGTTTTGTAAATAAAAATCTATCTCTCTCTCTATATATATATATATATCAATTATTTTTTTCATAACATATTTCCTGTCTTTTCATTCTATTTTGTAGAGAGAAAAACTTGGTATTACACTTTTCTTCACTCTTTTTCTTCTATTAAATCAATCAATATCTTTCCTTCTATTTCTCCCTTATTCTTCCACTTCTTAAACTCAGTGTGAGAAGATATAAATTACTATATACATTTAAAATTAAAAAATGATTATTTTTAAATATTAAAAAGAAATCAAATAATGAAAGATTCTTTATAGTTAAATAATTTATATGGAACACTTGTTCCAGCTAGAAAAACCAAAATGCTTGTAGTTAGAAAAACAAAAAAGGTTTTGATTTACATTAAACATACAAGTTTTTCTTTCCGGATAATAAGGTAGGTTCTGTATATAAAATGATGAGAATGTCTGCCAATTTTATAAGTTACCACCCATTTTGTCTTTTTGTTGCATTAACAACTTAAATAAAAACCCCTTAATTAACTACTGGGGTCAACCTTATTACTTAATAATTTGTCTCCAAAATATAAAGAATAGATAAACAAACATTTAAGCAACAATTTTCATTCCAGAAACAATGTCATGATCTAAAATGATTAGCGGAATGGTAAATTACATTGTTAGAAGTATCAGAATCAAGAATCTGAGGGAGATTATTCTGAAGAAAATAAGACTTGTCATTTGGATCAGTTTCTGAGGGTGGCACCAGTGGCTCATTTTCCATCTGAATGCAGAGTATCTCTGCTTGAGCAACTGCAAGCTGCATTTGAAGCTCAGCAACTTGATTTTGCAAATAGGATATGGCTCCAACACAACCATACACAGGGTCCCTAAGTCTTGCACTTGCCTCATACACTAAACTACTCACTGCATCTGCTCTCTGCTGAACTGGAAGTTCCTGAAACATTGCATAAGAAACAGTCATTTAGAACTCTCTTAATCCATTGAAAAATGACAGCTCCAAAAAAACATAAACCCTTAAACACTCAAGGTTTTGTTTTTTTCAGTTATATCCAAAAATAATACTTGAATCTCCCACATTCAAACTTCTTTGATTATGAAATTAATTGATCAAGCAACTACCTAGCAACAAAAGGGTATTTCTTTCATCAGGAAAAGAACACAAATAGAAAAGTAAAAAGGAAATACCTGCAACATTTTGCTGACATTGCTAGCACCAAAAACCTTGTGAACTATGGCAAACCTTTGAGGTTCATCAGGAGGAAAATAAGGAGCGAAGATGCAATCTTTTGTGCACCTGCGTCTCAACAATTTGCAAGAGGCACAAGGGGAATTTCCACCCATTTCTTAAAATCTTTTGACCACAAAGAAAACTGTGATTAATAGAAATTGATTGTGTTTGAAGTTGAAGAAGAAAAAAGGATGAACTGAAGAGGAAGAAGACAATGGTCCTAAGATAACAAAAACTTGTACATAATGAGAATGAGATTGAAAACTTTTGTGTATTTATAGTGGATACAGAGGGTTGAGAATAGCAAGCAGCAACCTGCTAACTAAATCTGCTACAGTATCATATAAATCTAAAATTGTTTTATTTTATAATTAAATAAAGAGTAAGTGATTCACCAAATTTTTTAATATAAAAAATTTGTCAATTTAGACATTAGAATGAATATTTGACACACTTAATATTCAAACAAAAGTATAATCACAAAAAACAAAAACAACCAAACACGGGCCAACCCATAATAGAAAACTATATATTTAGTAAGTGATAAATAAATATTGGCACCATAAATTAAAATAATATAGTATTGAGAAAATAAATCAGGACATAACACAATCTTTTGTGTTTTTATCTTTATTTTTTATTTCATTTGATACCTAGACAAATGAGTCAATATTGTGAGAAGAATTCATATTTTGGAATTTAGGAAATTTGTAATACGGATATTTCAATTTGGTTAAATTTTTCCGAAAGTGATTATGTAGTTTTTTTCATAATCTATTAATTAAATTAATTTATAAAAAAATATCTTATTTATTTTTGTTTTTGAAAGTGTTGGTGGATAAATTTATCTAAATAGATTTTCCAGTGAGGTGAATAATCTTGTTTGATTTATTTACTATTGAAACATATCATCTATAGCTTTTATATGATTTAAAATCTATTTTCCTATTGAATATTGATGGTAATTAAAGGAACAAAAACACATACAGGAGTTTTATTTATCCCACCTTTAAGCTTATAGATTTTCAAAATTTTAAATTTGAAAAATATGTTTTTATGTTTAATTTATTTAAAAAATTCTTAGAAAATAATATTTTCTAAAAATGTCTTTTATCAGATTATTCATAAAAATATTTTTTTAGAGAGGGTGTGAATCTAATATTTTTCAAGTTAAAATAAAATTTTGTTGAAGAAAATAGTATATTACTTTTACCAAATTATTTAATTCAACAGATGAAATAATATGTTACTCACTAATTTTTAGAAATCTTTTATATGTATAAATATTTTTAATCAAGTAAACAGAATTTTATAATTGTAAGAATCATAATTATCAGAATTCTTAATTTCTAAAAATATGATTATTGACGTAAATTTTTATATTTAGTTTGATATAGTATATTTCACTACTCAATTTTGAATAGTAAATATATTTGAAAAAATAGTGTAAGTCTGAATTGGTTAGTTCATCAACCAGGTATTACGTACTGACTTTCAAATGTAATGCATGGCCAAGAGCATCGACACTAAAAGAAATTAAATTTTCAAATTTAATTCATAATTATTCATATTTATATTCAGTTCATTTTAATAATTTTATTTTAAATATAAGATAATATTTTTAGATTTTAAAATCAATCAAGATTTAGATTTAATACAAATTAGATATAAAATTGAATATAGATTAAATTTTATGTTCAATCCAAAAAATCATATAACCTAATTTAATTTAAATAAAATAATTTTAGATTCTAAATAATTCAAAAGATTTATTTTTCCTATACAATATGATACAAAATTTAACACAAACATTAAAATTAGTCTCTTTTTTTTATTGTTTCTATTTGATAATTTGTTTTAATATTTTTTCTCCTACAAAGTTAATAGTTTAACATTCATATTATTAAGATAATTCTTCTTTTACCTAATTCATAATATATATTATGTTACTTTTGTTGTGTAATAAATTATAGATATGAATTAAGTTAGGATCATTAAAGTTTCTTTTTTCATACATATATCTTATATATAAATGAAATAATTAGTATAATAATATTTAAATAATTAACTTTGATTTGGTTTAGATTGATTTCAAAATTTCAAATCATAGATACGAATAGTTTAATTCTAAAAAAAATATTCAAATTAATTCAAAAAATATTCAAAAATACTAAATATAGTAAAATTCTTAAATTCATACATTTTTATCATATAAGCTAGTGAAATTGTACATTATTTATCATTCATCATAAATAACTTAATTCCAAGATCTAACCAACATTATACAACCTTCAATCATATTCAAGTATTTAATTTCAAGTCCATACCAATTAAAATAAAATAAGTGTATCAACTCCCTTACCAAACGAATATTCATCTTTCAAGCAACAAAAATCTCAAGATTGATTAGGATTAGAAATATATTTCTAAGAGCATCAAACACTTAGACAACATTCAAAACATCAAAATCAAAAGATGATTTTGATTTTTGATTTTGATGAAAAAATATCTCTTCATCTCACAAAACTTGTGAGAATCCAAATTTCAACCTAAACTTTCAAAAAAACTAGAAAAGAAATTATAGAGCATAAATAAACTTACTCTATCAAAAATTTTAATTAATTAGAAATTGTCCTTACTATATTACCTATTCAATGATTTTAATAATGCCATTTTAATAAAAAATATAAAAATGAACTCCATAATCTTATATAAAAAAGTTAGAGGAAATTTATATAGAAAAGTTTAAAGAGATGGTATAAGTTTTAAAAATAATAATGAAATAGTTAAAATTATAATTTATATACTCAATATAAAATCGACATTTAACTCTTATTTCCTTTATAAAATAAATATCTTTACTAGATTAAAACTAAGTTTCACAAAATTTGTAAATAAAAAAGCACTTTTGCATCAGATACTTAAAAAATCTATGCAGAAAGTACATACATATAACCAATTTGGTATGTATTTTTGCATGGGTTCCTTAAGCACTCCATGTCCAAAGTAAATACTACATAAGTAATTAACATACATTTCACATATCTTACATTTCTCTCAACTTTCCTTCTTTGCATTGTTGTTGAACTCCTCTCTTCCTTTTATGTTAACATATCTTACATTTCTCTGAATCCTGCTTGTCCTCATCATCTCCTTCATTCTTGTTGTTGTGGTGATGCTCTTTCCTCTATCATAGTCTCCTTACATTGTGTGCATCTCCTGCGTCATGATTCTTCTATTGTAATTATGAAAACCATATCTCATCTTATCTCTCTCATATATTAAGGCATTTTTTTATATGATATTTTGGCTTATATTTTTATGGAAAGGGTGATTGTTGGAGTTGTCTGGTATTATGGATGCGTGAAAAAGTGACACTATAGATATTATATTGCTTGTATCTATATAATGTCCTTTTTTAGCTCATATATATTATAGTATTGTGAGCAATCTTTTGATAATTATTTTTTTCTTAAATTTAAATATTTTCAAAAATGTGTATGTATATTTATTTATTTTGGAAAAAAAATTAATTATTTTTCAAAAATATAGTTTTAGTTTTTTAAATGCTATTTTATATTAATAAATTGGATGTCCACCCAGGACAAAAATTGTTAATGAAGGAATTATATTGAATTTTCATTAAATGAATTTGATTCAATAGAAATTTTAAAATAGATACCTCCATTATAACACAACTAAACACAATAAAAAAATTTAAAAGAAAGTTGAAAAAGAAATTAAGGTGTCACTGAAGGTACTTGAGAATTCCCGAATCATTTTCCTTTTAAATAAATTAAAATAGATTGATATTTTTTTATTCATTATAATTTAAAATTAAATTTATCCAGTTCATTCAGTTTTTTTTTTCTAATCTATACACATTCTTTTAAGAAATATCTTGAAAAAAATAAGTTTATTCTAAAATAATAAATATATTCTTATTCATTCACCTTAAAAGTAATTTCACTTCTTTGAGGAAGTAATGCCCTATTCTTTGACTGGTTAACAATGCAGGTCTCAGCGTAGCGTGATGAAATTTTACATTGACATTTTTGTAATCCATTTAGCATATCAAGTTTTCAACACTCGTGCACTAGAAGGGATATACCATGGTTATGTGTAATTTATAGATGATTGGGTTGATGATTAAAATTTTGATTGGAGAAATTTCTCTATAAGTTATGTTGAGAAAAAAAGTAACTAGACAAATTGAAATAATTTTTTTATAAAATTAAATTTATGTATATAGTCTAATGTAAAAAAGTTATTTTGTTACCTTTTTCAAAAACTGAGTTAAACTATGTAGAAATTGATTTTAATTTATGGAGAAAAAAAACTTAATTTGTTTTATTTTTCTACTGATAATACTTATGAGAGTTTAATTAAATGAAGACCTTTTTTTATTCTTTTATTAGGAGTTTTAGATATAACAAGAAGAAGGAAACATTGATTAGTATTTTCCACTAAGTTAATTATATATACATGACATAATAATTGTCCTTCACCTAAATTACAACACTTTTAGTCAGTTTTAGGATAGTGTTTACATGTCAAATGTTATTACAGCTACATTCATTGTATTTATCTATAATCTTCCACAATCATGGATATAATTTAAAACCTTGATTATAAGTTATGTGTGACACATTAAGTAAAGCTTTGCTCCAATCTATAACATTTAATTAACCATCCAAATTTTTCTTAATCCATAATCATCCATCTAAACTACTTTGGGGTAATATATGTTTGGCACAATATTTATATAAAAAAATTGAAGTTAAAATGAAGTTATCTACAGATTAAAAATATTTTTTTAGAAAAATGTATTTAATTTTTTTTGTTCTAAAAGTATTTATATCGTGATAATCATGTAGGGGATATTGTGGGAGCCAAGCTGGCAGCTAGAAACAAAAATGGTGACCATATATGGGTAAGGTGATTTAGGTCCCAACGGAGGAAGATGGAACAAAAACAACACTATCATTCACACGCTGCCAAATAAAAGTTCTGGATTGTGACCACCAAGTTGGCAATATGGCCCTCACACGTATTTGAAATTGAATAATGGTTGAGTCAAGAACACAGATATATATGTGAAGGTTCAACACATGAATGTTTGTTGAACACATAAAACAACATCAATTCACGTGAATCACACGTACTCATCATCAATTCACTAACATGATCTATCAACACCACTGGTATTCACTACAAACACCATGCAGTGACTAGTGAATGGCACGATAATACACAAATAGCAACACAGATCAATATATCATTTTTTTAAAATAAAACATTATGACTAAAATTTTCAAAAAGAAAAATGTAAAAGAAAATTTGACAGATAGCACCAATTCTTGCAAAGTTACAAACCTAAAGAAAAACGTCTCATAACTTTTCTGCATATTTTTCTTGAAGAAAAAGGTCTCATATAAGGTTATTACCTCAAAACTATAGTGTCTATGCATGTATTTTTATTTACATAAAGGCATATATGGTGATGTTTTTATTTTCTCCTCTACATATATATGGACCAAAATCATATACATATATAAAGTGATGATCGTTGAACGTTTACTGCATTTTCTCAGGTCACACAAACAAACTTTGAAAATAAGCTGATATTAGATCCTCTGTACCAAGAAGATTCTAACAAAGAAATATATATATCAGCAACATGATATAACACACTTTTTCTCAGATCACAAATTGAACGGAAGAGATTCTTCTCGTGAACCGTTTCTATAGTTGCAACCAAAAATATAATTGAATATCTATCTGTCACAGATAGATGTATAGTATTTATAGTCAATTAATTTCAATTTTTCAAATGAATTAATAAGCTATATCATCTCTATTATTTTGAACTGCTGACATGTCATATTTTTTTTCTTCTTCCAAATAAAGTTTTTTTTTTTCCTGTAAATGATCCAATGCAAATCGTAACCACTATTTTTTTATTGTTTTTATTCTTTATTAAAAGGTTTTCAGTGCTAAATCAAAGACTAATCTGATAATTTTATAAATCATCCTTATAGATATTATATCCATAGAGAGAGAGGTTAGCTATTGAATTCATTTACTATACTTTAGATAGACCTTTTCTGCAAGGGCAATAAAACATATAATTTTGCTACATGTAATTTTATCAGGAAGATGTGCACAGCTAATTTCTTGCTGAGTCTCATATATTGTATATATAAATCAGTGTTAGAATAATAATCAATTTGAATAAAAAACTGAATAAAAGATGACAGAAATGTGAATGCCACTGTATACACTGTAGCAATGATGCTTGTTGAAAAGCAAAGAAAACACAGAAATCCCACAAAGCTATTAATGAGATTCCTGACATGCAATTAAGTTGTAGAGATTATTATAAACGAAGCTCATTCCGATGGAGATTACTATTGAAACTCGGAGTTGTAACTATTGCATGGTAGAAACCCTAAGCTTTCCTTGCATTAATTGCCTCACATGATTCAAAGTTTTCATATGCAGATAGCTCTTCTTCCATGGCATGACTGTCTCCTACATCTCTTTGTTTTCAAGATGTGTAAGACTTTGGTTTTAAAATTAAGTGAGGTGGGGGAGACCACAGACAATAAAGATAAAAGATATCTCAAACTTTTACTAAATTATATCAATCCAATTCAATATCTCTAGTCATAATTTTATCTTAAAACGTGAGTTCAGAGATAGAAACATGAATAAGTAACTAGTAGTGACAGATAGGGTCTAATTATATAGAATTTCAACCCTCGGAATGTGAGACCTTAGAAGCTGAAGCTGAGAAACCTGTGATTTTGGTTTGTTCAAATTACAGTCTTTGAATACAATAAAATACTACCGTTGTTGAAGGAACAGACATCTCATCTCACCACGTTAGAAGGAAAAACATGAGACCTTCAAGACAACATTAAATGAGCATCGTTATGATGAAGATTCATTTTCGAGATGCATGTTTTTTTTTTTTAATTTTCAAGAATATTCTAGACTAGAATACTGGTAACAAGAAAAGAGATTGTTAAGCAAGATGAGTTCAAAAGCAACATAAAAATTAAAAAATTACTTGGATAGCTGTAACTCATTTTATTATAACTAATATATTTAGGAAAATTACTTGATAAACTAGCTGAAAAATGTATTGGACCATTCGTCCAGAAAAAACAGGGTGAAAAAAAATTAAGATGAAATAAAAAAATAAATATTAATTATACTATAAATATCAATAAAAATTTTAACATGTTAATTATTATTGGTTAAAATTTGTCAAAGGTGTTACAATTTTGAATAATACTTTTTTAATAAATTATGAACTACTCCATGTGGATTCAAATATAAGGGAAAAAACTCACATATTTAATATACTTAAATATAAATACATTTTAATTCTTTAAATCTTATTTAACTTTGTATATTATTTCAAAAATATATTTATCTATAAACCAAAAATTTATTCTCAATAAGTATAATTTGAGAATAATTTAAATGAAATACATTATTATATGAAAATAAAATATTAAATGAACTTAATTATTATTCTCATAAACATATTATTTATTGTTTAAATTTATTAAAAAATTAATTTCACTCCTTATTTCATGAATTTTTATACAAACTTTTACATTTTCTATTTAATTAACAATAATATATTTATTAAAGAGTATAGTGTGTTACTATTACTTTTCTAACAAAGTGAAAAATTTATTAAAAAACATCAATTTAGAATAAAAATGCTACCTTTCTCAAAAAAAATTTATTTTTTCAAATAAATTATCTAATAATTTCACATTTCTTTAATGACCTCCATATTTGATCATCTCGCCATGATCTTTCTCTAAAATGAGATTCATTCTAATAATACTTAGAACAAACTAAATACAAAAAACATATATGCACCCGGATGCACAAAAAATTAGATGGAAAGAAAATCAGACTGAGAATAAAAATGAAAGTTTTCTTATTCATAATTTAATCCAAAATATTCAGCAAACTTTAATTTTAATAAAAAAAAATATTTTTTAAATTTCTTTTTACCAAAGTATTAAATATATTACATTAAATCATACAAAACAAATATAATTATAATATTTAATATTAATGAATCACGAGCTAATATATATAAGATATTATTTTTAATTTAAAATTTAAAAAAAAAATAAGTTTCTTAATATATTTTTTATAAGAAAATATTTTTAATATAAAATTTTAAGAGAATAAATTTGCAAATAATTTTCTTTATATATTGTTTAACCCATTATTTTATAATATGAGAATTAAATTTAAACTAATTTTTAACAAAAATAATATTCACTTCCTTGATCATTCTCATCAATACGAACATGATTTAATATATCATTTATAGATAGTTTTAGATACTAATTTATTGGAAAATTTCTACAAATTAAGAATACTTATAATAATGCTTCAACTCACACACTCTCTTTCATTTACAACCAAACTTTTGATACTAATAAGTTTGGGAACAAATTAAACACAGTAAAAATTCACATACTCGTGCAAACAAAAAATAGATAATCAAAATAGAAATTTTATCATCCATCATTAAAGGATACATGAAGAACACTATTTCTATGAAATATTGTAATTATATTAATTTTATTTATTTAGATTATTATACTCCAAATAGTCCTGTGTGTTTCTAAAAATCTCTTAAAATTTGCCTCTGGTTATCATTTCAACTAACAAATCATTCCTAAATTATTTTTTTAACTTTTCAATAAAAGTTGACACATTTGTATATGTTCACTGGCATGAAAAGGTTTATAGATATACACATTACTACATGACCTAGCACATTTAAACCTGTCTATTATAATGTACACATTTTTATTAACTTGGATAGGAACTATTGAAGCAGGTGGAGAAAGAAGTGTGGAGGGAATTGAGAAATTTCAGAGATGGGTGATGAAATAGAAAATACCTAAAGATTTTAATTGAGTGCTTTAGTCTCAAACTATCATTAACTTCTTTTTCTTAAAAATATAATAACGGTATTCATGTTAAATGGGAGAAAATTAACTATATATATAATATTATAAACACACAATTAACTAATTAATATATATATATATATATATATATATATAATTAACTATAGTTTAGATATACATTCTATTATTTTTGGGTTCACTTGAACTAAAGTTAAAGTTTGGGTCATAAATGATATTAGGATTATAATATAGAACAAATTTCTTTTTACAACTCATACTTTTCTTATGCACCCCAGTAAATATGGAAACCCTACTCTGTTTCTAGAAACTTTTCAAATTTATTTAATTTATGAATCACATAATTTAAAAATTAATTTAATTTTTTTAAAAATATTTATAGATTATATTTAAAAATAATTTCTAAATTATATAATTTAAAAGTTATTTTTATATAAAAAATTGAATTAAATAATTAAAAAGACATTTTTATATTAAATAATTTAAAAAATATTTTTTTATGAAAGAGACTTCTTAATTCCTAATCTGAAACATATTTTTCATACTTTTACAATATTGTCTTCTTTTCCTTTCAATCATTTCGTAGGAAATTTTGTGAGGTGCAGATTCAAAAATAAATGGATAATTTATCTTTTCATTTTTTTCTATTATTACTATTTTAATAAATAAATGGAACGTGTAAATGAATTGAAAAAAAAAAAAGTAACTCCTGCTTTGATTTGATTTGATTTCTCATAAGGATAAATCTCATTGTGGGGGCTAGTAAAAATAGTAATAAATAATAAATAGTGATTTGATTTGATCTGATTTAGCTTTTATCTTTTATGGTGACACTGATCAGGATAAGCATAGGTCCTAATCAATAATTTAACTTTAGTGTTTATTTTTGCTTTTTCCAACCACCTAAAGCTACTTTCACATTGCAATCGAAGAAGAAAAAAACTGTTTTAGGTCTTTGTCCACAGTTAAGAAAATAAAGAATAAATTAAAGTAAGCCAATGTTCATTTGTGGAATCACAGGACATTTTTTAAGAGAAAAAATAAACCGAAAAAAGTGAAGAAAATATATTAAATAGGACTTTATACATTAATTAAAATTTTAATTCTACATATTGACTTAGTAGTATTTTTTTATCATGTTAGAAATATCATGCTTCCACTTTAGATCTATTTAAAAAATAATTCAATTACTCATTAATTTTGTTTATTATTATATAAGTTTCTAAATTTTAATTTTAATCATTTTAAAGTTAACTAATAATATAATCTTTGTTATATAATTCCCACAAGTAAATATTAGTTTTGATTATTCTTATTACATATTATAGTTACTTATAGGTATCGCGCTGGCCAAGTGCCCAAATGGTTTTTTTAGTTTCAGTTTTTTTTTTGTATTTACTAGTATTTTATTTAGGTTTCATATTGTTTTATTTCTATTACATCTGTATATAAATTGAAAAATGAGGTTATTCTAAATTAATTTTAATGCAAATCTAACGATTTTAGTGAATAACTTATTTTTATATACAGATAAAGTGAATGATAAAGATAAAAAAAATTATATCTCACCTTTATACGTATTTGGAATGAAAATTACAAGTTAGATAAAAAAATTATAAATTGAAATAAAAAATAGAAATGATTGAATTTAAAATGTTTAATAAGATTAACTAAAAAAATTAATAAATATAACATAGTATAAATAAATATATTTGGTTATTTCATTACAATTACAATTATATACATACATGTGTTTATTCATGTCTTTCATGCATTAATTAATTTTGTATTAACCTTTTTATATATTTACTGAAGAAATGAAAAAATAATAACTATCAAAAACCAGAATGTAATTTTATATTAGATTAAAGATAGTGAACAATAATAACTTTACTGTGTTTTTATATTATATTATACATTTAAATTAAAGATACCAAGTTCAATTTTTCTCTTGGTCACCACAGTGATGATATCATAATAAGAATGAGTAAGAAGAATTTTGGTTTTATAGTCTACACCCCTTTCATGTACTAAGTTCATTCCCTTCTTTTTAAATCTATATCATTAACACGTTACAAGTCCAGACCCAAACAATTCACTACCTACACTACCAAGAAATTATTATTCTCACCCTCAACCTAAACATAATTATCCTTCTCTAATAAAATCTAAACTAAGTCAAACACCATCTTAAATACATGATTAATTTATTTAAATTTAACCATCACTTTTTAATTTATTTAACATGCTTATATTAAAGCATACAAGCAAGATATTATTCTGTAATTTTTTAAAGACTAATATAATTTTAAAGATTAAATTGTTCAACGTAAAAGATTAAACTGTTTGACAATTTACTATTTTACGGGTTATTTGATCATTTTTATTGTTTAAAAAACAATTTAAATAGTTTTTTAATTTGAAATATCTTAATACTAATTGATTGTAAGATGATTGTTTATAAGCGAGATAAAAAATATTGTAATATTTATTGGTACTAAAATTTAATTAATCTAAACCTTTTTCATCTACAAATTCACAGTGAAAAGAAAACTCAAATTTAATCAATGTCTTGTTTGGATGAGAATTAAGAAATTAATTTATTTTTCTAGAAAATTTGAAATGTTATATGATACAGTATATTTTCTCCAAAAGAAATTAAAAAAATTAAATTTGTATATTTGGATTTTTAAATTTATAAAATTTTGAATTTCATAAGAATTTAAAATGATCTATATTTTTAATTTCTTAAATTTATTTATTGTATATTTTCTTTTATTTCGATTAGGACAACATTGACTTAAATAAAATTGAGACATTTTAATATAAAATAGTTATTTTTATTGATATTGATAAAGTTATTTTATTCAAATTATTAATATCATTTTTATTGTTGTTGTTATGTTGTAGATTTTCCTTCAAAATTAGTACTACTTTTATCAATCAATATTGAGAAAACTTTCTATTTGGAATATGAACTACAATTTTTATATTTTTATATTTATGTCTTATGGTTATCTTTTATCAATATTATTTTTATTATTAACATATAAATAACCTTAATTGATATATTGATAGTAATTAAAAATAATCTTACGAGTAACAAGAAAAGAAAACTTATTAATATTAATTTTTTTTCTTTTACAAATTTCAAAAAATATCAATTAAAATTGACTTAAAAAGTTATTAACTTTTTATTAAAAAATATTTAATATTTAAATAACTTTTATATTTAGTGATAATTATAATATTTTATTTAAATAAAAAATAATTTAATAAATTTAAATTACCTTATCAAATAAAATATTTTAAAAGTAAAACAATGCAACAATAAAATGAAATGAAATTCATGTATTTGAATATTTAAAGAAAACGTATTTCACCTGGAAGCGCTTATATTTATAGATAAATTTGTTGTTGCTAATTAAACCACACCCGTCTACTAAAAAAATATTTACATTCAAGTTGGCATGAAGAAAATGTTTCCTAGACATGTGAAATAGGGAATCATAGTTGCTGGTGGCTTTATTTGTGTTTTTAAAAAGAACTTCCTTACAAAGTTATTGCTTTGAAAATATTTTTTAACCAAATTTTGTCAGGAAATTATCATGTAAGGTAATAATTTAACTTTTCTGATTTTAGGAAAAAGTTTTACTATGATAAAAAAGTATTGTTATTTTATTATATCAGTGATATATCGTTAAAGTTCCTGATAAAATTATTATGTTTAATTATAAAATGTTATTATACTTTAGTTATTCTCAAGAACTATAATTATCAAATTTAATTATTTTCAATAATGATTTTTATATGAAAACAATCTTTTACTTAACACTTCCTTCCCGAAAGTGTTAAACTGTTTCAATAATTTCAAGAGTATAATATTCTTCTTGGCACATGCTTTGATTACGATTTTGATATGCATAACTCTTCGCACAAAAAGGCAACTGAAAAAAAAGGTTCCAAATATAAAAAAAAACTGTAACTGGGCCCAAAAAGGATAAGAGCTAAACTATTGATTCTAGATATTTCCAGGGGACAACACAATAATGATACCCAGCTAGACCACGAGCACGCCACGCGCCCAATCCCACCTTTACATCTCAGCCCTCCACGTTTTGTCGCATCCAACGGTTCTCAGTATACCAACTTCTCCATTTACTCTCACACACCCATCTCTATCCGCACGCTCACACTATCAAGACATTGTCACCATTCCAAAGAAACAAACTCTTTCCGCTTAGTCATCCTCTGCTTTTCAAACCCCCCTTTTCGTGGAATTCCTGAACCAAAACCATGCTTCTCCGAACCGCTGCTCCCTCGTCACTCTCCCTCTTCAACCCCAACGCCGAATCTTCGCGTTCGGTTCCCGTTCAGGGAAACAACGTGAGCCGGTTGGTGGTTCGCGCCGCTAAAGGATCCACGAACCACCGCGCCCTAACCGGCGTGATTTTTGAACCGTTTGAGGAGGTGAAGAAGGAGCTCGATCTTGTTCCCACCGTTCCACAAGCTTCTCTCGCACGCCAAAAATACGTCGACGAATCTGAAGCCGTCGTTAACGAACAAATCAAGTTGCTCCTCTCTCTCTCTCTCTCTCTTTTTCATCTGTTTCATCTCACTTTGTTATTTTATCGTTCTGATTGTCGTTTGTTGGATGTAGTGTGGAGTATAATGTTTCGTATGTGTATCATGCTATGTTTGCGTACTTCGATAGGGATAACGTTGCGCTGAGAGGTCTTGCTAAGTAAGTAACGGTTTCGTTAGTTTTTAATCTTCGTTTTATTTGATACTGATGCTAATTGGGAATGATTATTTGTAATTAATTATTGTTGTTTTTGGAAAGGTTTTTCAAGGAATCCAGTGAAGAAGAACGAGAGCATGCTGAGAAATTGATGGAGTATCAGGTTTTTTACTTTAACTTATTTTACATACTTTGCCTATAGAGTGACGTTGATGTGCAATTCTGAATTCCGATTGTGTTGTTGCGATGTATTTGTTTTATTTATTTTCAGAACAAGCGTGGTGGAAAAGTGAAGTTGCAGTCAATTGTGATGCCGCTTTCTGAGTTTGATCATGCAGATAAAGGAGATGCTCTGCACGGTTAGTTTTTCAGGCCTTATAATTCCCTTTTTAGTGTTTTCTGTTCAGATCGTATGTTCTAAACAGGTTTCTTTCTTTGTACGTGTTGTTCTCTATTTATCTGTATCTGAAGTGTGACATGTGTGTGCTTTGTGGTTTTTATTGTTGAAATCTTACGAGTTTTACATCGACTCTAGAATTGAAATTCTTAGTTGATATCTTTCTTAGTGAAAGACTCTACATATTTGATACTATTCTTTGCATCTTATGACGAATCACAAATGATTTGGAATCATGCAATACATCAATGAATGTCGTGAGATCTTTTATTTATGAAAACGAATTTAAGGAGCACTACTAAACAAAAACTGCTCTGTTTTCATTTGAATGACAGATTTATCCTTTACTCAGTGTATTGCCATATTTTATCCTTTTCACGTAGCTATGATAGTTGTGGGCGAGTTCTTCTGTCAATTATAATTTAAAATTATTACATTTGAGATCTACACGTCATTTATAATATTTAATTATTTATTTAAAAGATATTCTTCTTACAACGATTTCTTGTTGTGTTTGTGATAGCAGTTGTTATCCTAACCGAGTTCGAATAATATGTATTTATTTATACTTCATAAACCCATAAAAATAAGGAAGAATGAAATGAAAATAAGAAGAAAAAACCAAATGTGTTTTTCTACAAATTAAAATGTTTAATTAATTTATAGAAGTTATCTTGTATAATTTATTTTTTATTTTCTCAAAAGTATTTACGGATAAACTTAATCGCTAGCAAATGTTATTTAAATTAAATCAAAGGCCGATTGGATCTTACATTTATATATTATTGTTTAGAGATACAATATTTATTATGAAAATGGTAAATACGAATAAACACGTCAACTTGTTCGATAATTTTCAACTTCTTGAGGCTTTTCCTGTTGAAGTTTTCGTCTAGATTTATAATTTGTCAGAATTAAGAATTTGTTTTTCTCTTGTTTCAGCAATGGAACTCGCTCTGTCATTAGAGAAGCTAACGAACGAAAAGCTTCTTCACTTGCACAGTGTAAGCCATTTTTTATTGGATCTTAGTTCTGATTTTGCTCTTTGGTTTCATTGTTCTCGTCTATGTTGATAATGATTTGTTAAAATGGAAGTTCCTTACTTTGAAGTTGATGCATGTTTTGGCAGGTTGCCACGAAGAACGGTGACGTGCAATTAGCAGACTTCGTCGAAAGCGAGTTTCTGGGTGAACAGGTATAAATGCAATAAATGCAAATTTGGTGTTGCAACTATCAATTTCTTAAGAGTGAGATTGTATACATATTTGTGTTTTATGCATTGCATTTGACAAAATATGTCTAATCTTAAATGGTTTCTTTTTTAGGTGGAAGCCATCAAACGAATATCTGAGTATGTTGCTCAGCTCCGAAGAGTTGGCAAGGGTCACGGTAAGAATTTCAAACTCTGGTATTGGCATTTTATTTTCTCTAGTTTTTTTTTTCTTTGATGAAAGAAAGGTATTGTTGTATCCTATGTGTTTTCCTTGATGAACTTTCAGGTGTGTGGCACTTTGATCAGATGCTGCTCCACGAGGGAGGAGATGCAGCTTGATGATTACTGTGTTTACCCCCCCCCCTCTCTCCCCTTTCTAGTCTTTTTAATGTGTATCTAGAAGTTGGAACTGAAACTACGGATGAATAAAATAAACAAGGACTTTTCTATCATCTATGTTATGTAGTTTATTCACTATTTGATCTGTTAGTGTTGATTTTTTCCTTTAAAAAAAAGGACTTTTTCTTTCAACTAAACTAGCTGCAATGAATTTAAGGGAAAAAACATTCTTTCAACTAAACTAACTGCGATGAATCTACTAATGTGTGATTGGATTGATTTATTTACCAATATATGTTATAAGGAAATCATTTATTAATTTATTGCTTCTAACATTTAAAAAAAAGTGTTGTAACAATGAAGTAATTATATAATAAATCAAAACATATAATGATGAAGATTAAATGTAGCATTTTCAACATAAATTATATTTTATAGTTAGTTCAGTATATCAATATTGTTTTTACTTATTAACTTTGCACACATCACAGACTCTATCCACTGATACGATGCCATTCTTTTTTAATAAATTCTATTCACTGAATATATTTTATTGATTGTTTGGTTTACATTTGTAAAATCTTGAGCTTGCAACCTTTTCCTTCTTTTTAGTGTTGTATTATTATTTTGGTTTATATTAGAAGATTAATAATAGAGGGTGATAAAAGTGTAAAAAAATCATGCAAATTCATGATAAAAAAAGTTGACTACATGAATTGATAAAAGAATGGTTAAAAATAAATCGTGTGATGAAGGAATGGTAGGAAATATTGTCCGAATTGAATTCTGATAGTAGTATGTTTTCTTTCTTTTCTGCTTCGTTCCCTTGATTATATTTTTCTGATGTTAGTTTCTTCTTTATCGAGAAAGACAATTATATGAACACTGAGCACCCTCCCTCTCATCCCCACTGAGCCTTCATCCACCTCCCCCAGTGGGTCCTACATCAAAGTTGTGAACAAAAACCTAAATGAAAGGAAATGGTCACACTCAGTCTTAAAGTGACTGTTGCAGACACAAGTCTAAGATGCACATTCACTTAAACTTTCTCACTTTCTTTTGAGACTCCGAAGTCTGTCATAGAGTCACCCAAGACACGCAAACAAAAATTGGACTTAACGGGGTCGAGCCTGGAATCCAACAAAAATATTTAGTATACATTTTGAGATTTTTTATGTAATTAATTATTTTAAAAAATATACAAAACTAGACTCCTCTCAACATTATTTATCAAGCTGGACCTTTTTATTATGCAAAGTCAAAATTCGATTCATGAGAAATTGAATTTTAACTTGTGTTTTTAGTTAAGAAAAAAATTGCAGATTAGAATTCAAATTCCTGAATATCGAATTTTGACCTGTATAGAATAAAAGAGTTCAGTTTATTAAATAATATTGGGACATAGTTGAGTTTGGCATCTTTTTAAAAAGTATTTGTAAAAAGAATTACATTTTAATGAAAATATAAATATATAATTATTAAGAATTATTTAATAACAAATTATAGATAATATAATATACTGTTAACTTTAATGTCAATAATTACATTAATATGATAAAAATATTATTTTATTTATTTTTATAAATATTTCATTAGTAACATAACCAAATAATTACTTGATACTTACTTTTAATTTGATTATAGATTTAATAGGTTTTTTATTTCAATTTTTTGTAGGATTTTATAATTATTATTATTTTAATTTTGTTGTAATTTTGATTAAAATTAATCTTGTGTTAAATTAGTGTAGACGGTATTAAAAAAAATGATAACATAACATACTACATTACACGTGTCAAATGTACAAAATATATGTATATGTCAAAATAGTTTCTTATTTTTTTTTTCTTCTTTTCTCTCTTTGACAGACATGTCTTGTTATGTTTTACGTTATCATTTTTATAATGTCAGTCCAAACTAATTTAATACAAGGGATCATATTAATTGATTTTAATTAAAATTTAAATTATAATAAAAAATAATAAACTTAATCATTCTTATAATGTCATCCAAACTAATTTAATACAAAAAATCATATAAATTGATTTTAATTAAAATTTAGACTATATTAAAAAATAATAATAGTGGAAATATTTTGTAAGAATGAAAAAAAAGCCTATTAAACCTTTATTATGTTAAAATGTGTTTTATGAAAATAAAAATTTTGAGATGATTAAATTTACCATTAGACAAATTTTAATTGAAAAAATACTTAAAAGTGTAAGTTAAGTGAATAAATTTTAATATATTTATCGTCTACAAAACATATATAAGAATAATATATATTTAAATATAATATATATATATATATATATATATATATTATTTAAAACAATTAAAATGTATACAATAGGAATATCAATTATATTTATTTTAAAATGTTTTATATGATCTAAGACTTTTTTAAATATGTTAAACTACTTGTTTGGTTGGTGGAACAAATTTAATATTTTAGTAATAATTTCTTTTAGATTATATATATATATATATATATATATATATATTATTTTTAATATTGTTTTAGTCTGTACATTTTTTATAATAAAAAACTAAAAGAGATTAAGATGGTATGCCAATGAATGATTTTCATATACAGGAATGGGAAGATAAAGTTTGTACCATTATACAGACTAAATTTTTGGTCCATTAAAACAAGATAATATTTGTACTATTATGGAAAATATTGTAACACTTTACACTGAATAATACTGTAAAAAAATTGTAGTAATATTTTCTTTAAAAAGTTGATATATCTCTTTGTGATATTAATTTTTATATAATATAAAATTAACAAAAAACCAGAAAGATAAAGAAGTAATACCCACTAATAACGGTGAAAATAAAAACGTAATGTTAAATATATCTTCGAGGAAGGAGAATAATTTATTTAACATCGATATTACACATTCTGTATTACACTACAGAAAATGAGAACCCGATATTTGCGTGCTTAAAAGTTAAAATTTTACTCTATACAATTGATTAGTTAAGGTTTTATAAACATGAACATTTGTTTACATCGTGAAGACGCTAAATAGTATTAGTAATGTGTAACAAGTTCTATCAGAAAGGTTTACGGACTTAACATTTGAAACACGTAAAAGTTCAAAATTGAAAATGACTAGCCAAAAAACAGAAACTACAATATTTTTTAATTTAGAGGTTTTAATCACTAATTATTTTAATTGAATGTCACACGTATATACGGGACAAATCACTAGTTACAACTATAACGCATTGATTCATGTGATAAAGCACACAAATAATCACATTTCAGTACCAAACGTTACCAAGTTCAGCTCACCACAACTACGCCATTGGGTTTAGGTGAAAATTTGATTCTGCGAATCTCTACTACCAGAAACCAAGTATAATACTAGGGAATGAAAATATTACTTCATGAATAAAACAGCCACAATAAAGTTGTATAGTGCAAGAGTCAAAATTCAACGATTAAACTCTCTTGGACAAGAAATTAAAAACCAAAAACATTGAATTAAACTACGAAACACTCAAAAGTCTATTAATTCAGAATGGGGATTTACGCAGCAGTCGCTTGCTGAGCGGCAATCCTTTTTCTAGCTTCCTCAATGATGGATAGCTTAATACCCTTACCCTTGGGAAGTGATACCCATGGCTTTGTACCCTTGCCAATAGTGAACACGTTTCCCAAACGAGTAGCAAATTCATGTCCGGTGGCGTCCTGAACGTGAATTGTCTCAAAGCTACCCTTATGCTTCTCCCTGTTCTTGATCACTCCAACACGCCCCCTGTTCCTTCCTCCAGTAACCATAACAACATTCCCAACATCAAATTTGATATAATCAACGATCTTGTTTTCCTCAAGATCCAGCTTAATGGTGTCATTGGCTCTGATGACAGGGTCTGGGTAACGGATGGTACGACCATCATAGGTGTTCAGGTATGGAATGCCTTTCTGTCCAAACTGCACTGACCTAACCTTGCAGAGCTTGAACTGTTTTATACAAACACGCGCAAGGAGGAATACACATTAAACCATAAACATTATTATGTAGGAAATTTTGAAACAACAAAATGCAAGTTCTGATTGGCATTTAGCATCAACATATTTATTAGCCTGCATATGCAAGATCGTAATGCTACACTATTTATTATGTATTAACAGTACAATGGCAAATGCTATACAAAAAATATATTCAAATAATCGTATGAAAAAGTACCTTTGCCTCATCATCCCTGACAGAATGGAGACGGAATCGGCCTTTGGTGTCATAGAGCAGGCGGAAGTTCTCGTTAGTTTTAGGGATGGATACAACATCTGCAAAGATAAATAAAATTTAAAAAGAAATCATGGCTCCGGACAAAAGAAAAGAATTATAATAACTGAGAATGACATACACTTTGTTCAGTGGGTGGAGGGGATAGAGAGAGCTAAGTTGAAGCATTTGGGAGTAATATGATCATCAAATTCAAGCTCACAATTTACCATAATAAATTCTAAAAACAAAGGACGATTTAAGAAAAAACGGGTAAAAATTGACAATGTAAATGTCACACACAGAATAAGATTGTATTCAGTATTCATCTTTAGAGCAAGAAACTCTTAAATCAGCAAATACTTAACTACCTATTCAACACCCTAAATATGTTTTATAAGTTGCAACATCCTACACAGATTTCAAGAGAGTTCACTAAACAAATCATATTCATTAAACATCAAATCCAAACATAAAAAAGACTTGCATAAACGATAGCACATTATTAACCCCAACACCCTCACAACCCAGAACAAAATACTGAGTAAATTTTGCTAGAAAAAAAATAAAGATAACAGTTATTCAAACAATTAGCATGCCACAAACATACCCATGAAACCAGAAGGGTATGTCTTGTCTGTCCTGACTTTGCCATCGACAAGAACATGTCGCTGCATTAGAATAGCAATGACTTCACGGTAGGTAAGAGCATACTTCAACCGGTTTCGCAGGATGAGTATGAGGGGGAGACACTCCCTCGATTTGTGGGGCCCTGATGAGGGTTTGGGTGCCTATACCAGAAAAAGCACACATCAGTCTCTAAAATATTTCCCGTAAAACTGGTCAAATGATGAAGAAAACTTCCACTTACAAATGCACCACCCAGTTTGTCAAGCATCCAATGCTTAGGAGCATTGAGCCTCTTCAAATGCTTCTTCAATCCCCTAGCCTGTAACAGCCACAAACACCAAAGTTAAAAACTCAAAAACATTAACTAAAACAGAGAGTCAAACAGCAAACCTAAAATTAAATGAACAAAACTTAGTTTTATCAAAATATCTCCATAGAACAGATCATATTTAAAACCCTAGCTTCCTCTTCCTCCAGTTTGATTCGGAAAAATACAGTGCAGCACATAGCAAAAAACTAAAAAAAAACAATGTATAGAATTCAAACGCAAAAGCCGATTATTAAACGAATAGCCCTTATATATTGGTATATTGGTATATCGATTAGAAACATGTTATCTGCAGCGTAAACAGATTATAAGCCTAATTATTGCAGCAACAAACAGTGAGTTAAAATAGGACATACGGTGGATCAATACTCACCATTTCGAAAACAAAAAGAATTAATACGAACAAAAAACATAGAAGACTATGAAAGAGATTGAAACCTAATATGAAGATGAGAATGAGAATGCATCAAAATCAGAAAGAAGAGTACAAGGAAGATACGAACCATTTTGGAATTGCAAAGGAAACTAGTGCTCCACTGCTTCGGCACTAAACTGAAGAAACAGAAGGAGTAGCTGCGGCACTTATGGAGAGGGTTGCTCATAAAACCCTAATTTGTGGTTGAGTTCTGGATCATGGGCTCGATGGCCCATATTACTTTTTTCAGAATGGGCCATTTTGCTTACTTACAATCGTTTAGCTTATTGCAAACAAGTTGGGTCTTGAAGTGAAATTTTCAGCCCATACCAATAACAACTTTTTCCTTCATAGGCAGTTTTTCTTCGATGTAATAATTTAGAGAATTTTTTTTAAAGAGAACATAATTTATAGGATAAGTAATAAATTTGAAATCAATAATCAAAATCATAATAAAATATGCGTATTATATATTATATTTCAAATAAAAAATAATAAAAAGACTAAAAATAAAAAATTGAATTCTTTTACACTAATATATATTATATTTCAAATAAAAAATAATAAAAAGACTAAAAATAAAAAATTGAATTCTTTTACACTAAAATTAGCTTATATGAACGATTTTATATATTTGTTTATACATTTACGAGAACAAAATTCTTATTCTACGTATGTTCATTTAAAATTTTATCTAGACCCATAATAAATAATTAAATAAATTTTTAATTTCTGGAATTTTCATTGATAATTGTGAAATTGTTTCTATATTGTCAAAGTGTACTGTTATTTTAGAGAAAATAAAATAAGTAATTAAATCAAGTTTGGGTGTTTTACCTTTTTTTATTTTATATAAGCCAAAATGTTTTAGTTTATGTGTATTCACATTTTTATTATATTAAAATAATATAATTTTAATAATATATTTTTTTAAATAATATTAAATAATATACTTTAAAATATATATATAATTTTGTAATAATAGTGTTAAAGAGTTATGTGATAATTATTTCTAAAAGTAAAAATTATTTTAGTTATTTTGAAATAAAGAGATGTTATTCAATTATTTATTTTATTAAATAAATTATTATTTATTTATTAAAAATACTATTTTTAATAAAAAAAATACACGAGTTAACAAATGATGGATCTTCTCGTACATATATAATGTTTTGTTAAATTAAAGTATGATATTTATATTAATTATTTATAATCAAAAGCCTTTATTAATATGGTGATTGTGAATATACAAAATAGTACTTTAGTTTCAATGACTTATTTTGTATCTAAAGGGATCCACCAATTTATACATTAATATTAGAATTTCATAAAATATTATCTAACTTTTTAATATTATAAATTAAATGTAACACTTTGTTAGTTATCCTCTATGTTATTAAAATTATTAAAAAATTAATCAATACATACAAATGATTCTCCAAAAAATAATCACCGTTTTATTCACTGTGTACTCAACTAAGCACAAAAAAATTAATCAATATTGTCACTTTATAACAGTAAAATTCGTTTAAATTATGCATAATAAAAATATATATAATACCAGATATTAAACAACTTAATTGATTAATTTCTTATTCTAGAAAACATGATCAATTGTTATTTGTTAGTGAGTATCAAACATTAAATATTTACAATTATATCACTTAATAACTTTTACAAACCATTCAAAATTTATGCATGAAAACATTCTTCAGTAACTAAAATCATTTCAGTATAACAAAACTTTTTTTTATTGTCAGTCAACTATTCCTACCAGATCAATCAACCCACAAGATAAAATAATATTTTCAATTGTGATTTCATTATTGTTGAGGTTGTTCTATTTTAATTTGATTTTAAATATTTTTAAGAAATAAACACATTTAAATAAGTTATAATTTGAATATAATTTTTTAAGAAATAGACTGCTCACAACATAAAAAACATTTAAAAGAAAATATATTCTATTATAATTTAATCATTGTTTATTATTTAAATATATTTTTAATCTTTTATCACACTAGACATGTTAATGTTAATATAGATTGAAATTTGAGAATTTATTAATTTACTTATATTATAAATTTTATATTTTTTAATATTTTATTTTTTATTTTCTTGTTTTTAAACATAAAGATATTGAATATGTATTCTAGATTTATAATATAATATTTTTTAAAAATAAAAAATAAAAAATATTTTTTTATTTTAAAAATAAAAATAAATGAGTGAAGCAACCCATCTAACATGTCTAAATTACACTATTTTTTATTTATATTAAATTTGTATTTACAAATATAATATTATTTTTACTTTTTTAAATTTTAACCATTTAAGAATTTTATTCAATTTTTATTATGTTAAATTAAATATTTATTTTAAAATATTAAGATGTATGTAAGTTATATCATCTATATAAATAATCATCACGATTATAATTTTCATTTTAATAGAATAATTTTTTGCTTATTCAAAATTAATTCACCTATATAATTGTGAATAGAGTAGCGGCAGGTCTAATGGGTCGGTTTCTTTCAAAATTGATGTTTTTTTTACATATTTAATTTGAATGAAATAAAAATTAAATTCAATCCTTAAATTCTAAAAATTTAAATCCAGAGTAAAAACACCAAAATTGTGTTTATAACTACAATTTTATACAAATAAGATAACCTAAAGTTGTGATTAGAAGCTGGATTTCATTTTAATCAATTTTAAAAAAATAAACAACGGCATAATTTTTAAAATAATATCCTTTTTTGATAATTTTTAAAAAGTCACTAATTTTTTTGTCAACATTTACTTATATAGTTACATTCTCTATTATTTTCATTTTTCCCTTTTTGTATTACCTACATATTTATTTACCTTTTTTTTTTCTCTTTCTTGCATCTCAAACAGGATGAGTATTCAAAAAAGGTTCCTGGACAAATTCGGTAGTTAGGATCACAAAAAGAGTAATAAACTGTTTACAAGTTAAGATATTAAGAATATTATCAGTAAAGATTCTAAATACTCTAAAGTGATAAATAAATTGAGACAAGAATAATTATAAAAATATAAATAAAATAAGATAAATAAGTATTTTAGCTTGATTTGCTATGAAGAAAACTGATTCTTCGAATTTTCATGTAATGACTTCAACTGACCGAGTAAAACGTTTGATTTCCTGACTGCACTAATTGACTATATGTAAGGGGAAAACTCACGACTCCATGTGCTGGTTGGGAGGAGGAAACATCCTTCTTTCTTTGCAATCTGCAGAAGTGGTTGATTATCAGTCATTAGGGCAGGCATCTTAATCAGTTTCATTAATCGTTAGTCAGGAAAACTTTTTAAGTTTTTTAACCTAATATGATTTTCACCTATTTAGAATAAGTAAAATTATTTAAGATTAAATTGTGAGTTTTGTTGAACCTACCTCCAAAACCCCTGAGCTGAAGCTCACGCCACTCTTGAACCATTGCACAACAGCAACACATTAGATGTGTCAAGTAGTCATCACACAAACCTCCCTACAAAAAACAAAATGGTTAATAATGAAATGAGATGTTTGTTTTGTGGAGAGGGTGGAACAGAAACCAACCTCAATGTTAAATTGGCTACGCAATTTCCTTCTTATGCAACAAGAATAACAGCAGCAAACACAAAACACGGAGTAAGCCACAAGATTAGTCATTGCACGTTTTCGAGCTGTAACAATTTCAAGTTAGATAGTTTGAACTATTGTGTGCCAGTTACTTTATTTCAGAACTTCATGATGCATGTTATTGCCAATTGTTTAAGTAAAAATCGCTTTACTCACAATTTACTTACAAGTTTCTCCTCTTGTAACCACATTAGCTATGGAAGAAAATGTTCCACATGGGAAGAGGCAGGCCTTCAAGCCTGTAATGAACAATATTATTTGCTTTTTTTAAGGAAATCGTAAGTTAGAAACATCCTTGCATCTTACATCAAATAAGTATGAAGAAAAACTAGTACCATTAATTGCCTGTGAAGAGTACTTGGTAGCGTGACTCACTTGTCACTATTTACAGTAATAAATAAGTCACGAAACAGCACACCTAAAACCCTTCGCAAGAATGTGGGGGAAAATCATGGGAAAATATCTAAAATACAATCTACTTATAAAGATAATTCCCAATCCTCTTTTTACACTGTTTTACAAAAGACATAATATAATGTTACCCAATGAGGATCTCTCCTAGTGCTCTTTCAATTTAGAGATAACTAAAGAGTACTCCAAATCCCAAGTGTATCTCACTCACACTACGTTCTTAGGATTTCCTCAGACTGTAAAAAATTCATACACTTTGAAGCTTTGCTTCTCGCTCCACACGTTTTTGGATGAAGCAAGCACCTCTCTATTTGCTTGAAAAGGTTTTACTAGACAAGACAGTAAAAGAAAAACAGAGGTCATGATTGTTGAATTGCAAGACACCACTGAACAGGATTACAATTTGCCTTCTTTGAAAAATCTATGAAGAATCTATACGAGATCGAGTTCAGATATTTACATAAGTAAGGCTCACTACAGCAACCAAAGAGATCAGTCTCCCATTCTGATTGACTTTTATCTCCAGATTCCAACTCGAGGTCCTCAAATGATATTGCATTGTCAGTTATATGCCTAGACAGAGATATATGTATAAATAAATAAGAATTTAGCAATGACATGTTAGCTGATAAAATAATTTAATCGTATCATAAAACTACCTCGAAATCAAAACAGTTGGTGTTGGTTCATTGAAAATAACTTTTGCAACCTTTTCTTTAGGTGACACGTTGACAACATTTTTTGTGACTTCAATAAGATGTTCAATTACCCTGCATTGCTCTGGGTCATTATTGGTTCTTGATCTATGTAGTTCAATATGCAGTTTTTCTTTCTCCTCTTTGAGGGCCTCGTGGAACCCCAAATCTGGGTACCTACGAGATAAGGACTTCTCTAATATACCCGCATCCTTCTTAGATCGATTAGCCTTTAGTATCACATTTTGGGTCTCCATTTCTTCTTCATCCAGAGTGTATTCCCTTTGATCCTCTTCGCCAAAATGCTGCATTCCAAATATCTCGAATCTTGTCAGAGGTAGATGCATGTCAATGGAAGGGGAAAGATAGATGAGAAAATCTATTCATGAATTTTAAAGTTTAACCTCCAATATCTTATAGTTTCTAAGGGTTCTAAGGGTTGTGCTATACATGTAAGTCAAGAAATCAAATAAAGTTATTTCATAGAAAAGATTGAGTGTTTTCCTTTTTTTCTATGTCCAAAACTATTGTTACGAAAAGTGTAACAAATATGAAATATGAAATTTCCCTCACTAATTGCTCTGTGACTTTGAAAACTACATACGCATTTAAACATTACCATTTAGCTTAAAGATTGATAATTGACACAATGAAAAAGTATTATGAACAAAACAATATATATGGAGTTCTGCAGGTTATGTTTCGAATTTTGAAAAGATGGTAACTCCCAAGAGTCAAACGTGAGTTGTTTATTTGACAAGTATTTCTCTTGTTTTTTAAGAAAGGAAAATTTCCTCCAAGAAAGGAAAGATTTTATATTAAAAAATGGTCTTATACATATCCTGTTATCTCCATCCATGTCTCAAAGGCACTAACTATTAATAACGCTGACAAATACACGAGACGTCGTTAAAGTTAAGGACACCGTTACAGCAAAATTCATTTTAAAGTTATAAAAATATTAAGAATGATTTTTTATTTTTAAATTAATAAATGATCAATTTATAACTTTTAAAATCATCATAAAATAATATTTATATTATAACTTTAAAAATTAATTAATCGATACAGTCTGATAACAGCTCCAACATCCCACCGTTGTTGTTGGGAGGAGATCCATGATGCTATTCCCAGTGGTAGCACAGAATACTCTTTACTCTATACTCTAGAGTCTTCGTTTTGTTGTCTATCTTTTCAAAAAAGTAAAGAGTGAAGTCTGACATTCTACAACTTTTGAAATTTTGACCAAATTAAATCAGGGGATAATAATAATAAATGTATATATAGACCCCAGGACGTCAAAGAAAAAAAACAAAATAATAATAATAATAAGTGATATAACAAAAAAACAACAGAATACAGTGGATGGAAATTCATGTTTATTCATTAATAAAAAAATGGAAAAACATTAATACTGATATTATACTTTATCTGCACCGACAATCTTCTCACCAAATTTAAGAACACACAGTAACATTGTTCAAGTTGATTTTATTTTTAAAGAAGACGAATAATTGAAGCTAAGATTAAAACAAAAGTGAATGAATTAAGAGAATCGAAAAATGATTTTTCTAATAAAATTGAATGCCATTATTAAAAACCGCCAAACTTTTTCCTGTCTTAAAAAACTAAATTAGGTGATGAAAATGTAAATGAAATACCATGATATGATGAACTTTTCCTATATGTTCAGGAGAAATGATAGTGTTTGCACACCATTTTTAAGGAAGGAAGTGTAAGAGGAACATGATTAATTATAATAAAGCTAAAAAATATAGAAACAATAATATATAAAGAACTGTTAACAAGTGAAGAACCTGCATACGAAAATCGTGAACAACGGAAATGAGGGGCACGAGTTGAAGGTAGCGATCGATCTGCGTCTGAACGTGGCGGAACTGATTCACTACGTTCCAACCCATGGCAAGCATGTAAAGGTAACTCTTGTCTTTGCAACTTTCGACCAATTCCAACGCTTTCCGCAGAGCCTCTTGGAGACCGTCCAAAGGTTCCTTCGTCGCCGGCAGCCGCGCCACCTCCGTCGACTTCAGCGTTGCTAGAAGGTTACCTATCATCCTCACCTGCGCCGCCATGCGCTCGCAGTTCCGGCGGTGCGCACTGGCGTTATGTGCGGCCGATATCACGGCGCTGGCCACGGCCGCTGCGCTCAACCCAAGAACCTGGGCTAGATCCTCCATATTTAATTCTGTGTTTGTTGTTCTTGTTTCTGTTTTTTATACAGTGGAGAACTATAGAGAGAGGGAAACAATGTGTGAGATCCAAAGTTTTATTTTCTTGGGTTCTGCTTTAGCATATGGAGTTTTGAAGCCTGTGAAAGCGACGCGTTGATTCAAGATTGGAGTGTTAGACAGAAATGGTGCGGACACTAAGCCTTGGAGGGGATGGGTTATACAAGAGTTCCAAGTACATAAATTTACCAAGTTATGGTCATATTTATAATATTATATTTTAATATCTCAGGATAATATTTAAATAATCAAATTTATTTATTTTTTAAATTTTAATTTATTGGGTGTGTTGGATTATATAGTTTGGTGTTTCAAGTTCTTTTTTGTTTTTTCAGTTTTTTATTTAGTTTTCTCTTCGTAGCTATTCCACCATGACGGTACCACAGTTGTGGCTGCACCTGAAAGAGTGTTCGTCATTATAAATTTAAAGTGGAAAACGTAATTAATTTTTTTTATTTCAACCAGAAACTAGAACACACTATTTAAAATATAATAATAATATATGTATACAAAAAATTTGATGGTATGAAAAATGGGCACCAAACAAGTTATTTAGAGGGAGATTTATATAATATTTTCACCGCACTTTTATATAGAAACTTTTACCTTATAAAATTTGTTTAGAAAATAGGTAAGTTTTATGATAAAAATGTAACTGTTGATTTGATTTGAAGGTACCGTCTTAAATAGTCATATTTCAATTATAATGAATAATTATTTATTCTAGTATGTTTAATATTTGTGTTGATGTAAAATAGATCTTAAACGAAGTGTATTTTAATAAAAATTCTTAATTAATTTTTTAACATAAAATTTTGAAGATTGAAGTAAAATATTAAACGAGTAACTAAAATTTCAAAATAAGATGATATTTTTTTAAAGTCTTATAAGATGAAAAAAAGTTTGATGCACTCCTAGATCATTAAAAGACACCTTGATATGATTTTTATTTATTTTTTAAATATTTTTAGAAAAATGTAGTTACGGAGAAGATGTGAAAAAAGAGTATGATAAAGTGAGTGATATATGTATAATAATCTAAATCTAAATATTCAAATTTTATCATAAGTTCATAAAAATAACAACAGAAATAAATTATTCAAACTCTAAACATACTTTATGTTGGTATCTCTGAAAGAAACACTAAAATGAAAACAAGTTAAAACATAAAAATTTCTATTATTGAATCTATGACGTTATAAAAGTAGCTTTTAGTTCATCGATAAGATTAAGAGGAAATACAAATCTTACTTAAAACTTACATATAAAAATAACTTTAAATATCCAAGTGTTTAATATTCTTATTGTTCCTATATCCCTCAATTAAATTAAGACTCTAGAAATAAGAGATGTGATTTTATATTATTCTCTCAAACAAAAGATTTTCTCGTAAAAATAGTTTTAATAACTTAAAGAGTCTTGTGTATGGGTATTCAATTTCAAGAAAACATAAGTTGATTATATGAAAAATACCATATATTTTTATAAAGAGTTTATTTTTTATCTCAATCCTTTATTTTATTCTAATAAATAAATGATTTTGATTAATTAAGTAATAGGTATATTTATTTTTTAATAAATTATTAATATATTTTCTATAAATTATCTTTTGTGTATAAAACAGATAGTAAGAAATAATACATGTAATGAATTATTAATAAAATGTTTTAAAGTTGAAAAAGGAGAATTTGTAAGCTATTTTGAAATGAAATATAAAGTAAGTATTTATTATTTTTTAAGAATTTATTTTGTCAAAAACTTGTGAACTGATTTGAAATCTTTTAGAGGATCCCTTGAACATCTAATTAAGCTTGCGAAAGTTTTCTAAAACAATAAAAAATCTATTAGACGTAACAATTTTTTTCAATTAAATTTTCTTTTCATTTGTTAGTATTTTTTTCTTTCAAAAGTATTCTTTTAAATGGTCACCAAACAAGGTACTATTATATCATAAAAAAAATGGTTTACAGTCTAAAATTAAAAATTCGATTTTTTGACTATATAAAAGGGAAGGTTGCGAATGATAGAAAAAGGTCTCTAATGATAGAAAGATGTCATACTCTATGACAAAATGACAGTGAAGAGTTTGAAATAGAGGATAAAAAGAACTCTCTTTAATCCTTTATCGATTAGTCTAATTAAAGGAAAAACAAAACAAGACGATAAAATAAATAGATTATAAATATCTCAAAATAAATAAACTATGATTCAAGGACATTTTTTCCCATACTTCAATATACAAAATACTCAAATTTGATTTTTAAGCACACATTTTCTCACATAAGTAGATTAGTTTCAACATAGAGATATATGGATTATTATTATTATTATTATTATTATTATTATTATTATTATTATTATTATTATTATTATTATTATTTGTAAAATGTTTTGTCCGACCCACTAAACGAGAAATATATGTATTTTGATTATTTAATTTGGATGGCTAAAAAAAATAAAAAACAAATATTTTAAAAGAAAGAGTACGTGTTTATTTATTATTTATTTTTAACTAATAAAATTTGAAATACTATTTTTATTATACTTTTCATAACGTAAACAACACATGATGTTAATAAATTAATTTTTTTCAAAAAATAACTTTTATGACACTAGTCAAGTAGAGCTTTTCAATGATAATATTTAAAGAAGAATCATAATTGTAAGATAATTTAATTGTAACCAATTAGTCCTAAATAGTAAAAAGTATTAAAAAATTATTGTATTTTTATTTAGGGTCTCAATATAAAACTATATTAAAGTTAATACATAAATTAATTTAATATATAAGCCCGTCTAGCTCAGTTGGTAGAACGCAAGGCTCTTAACCTTGTGGTCGTGGGTTCGAGCCCCACGGTGGGCGTAATTTATTTTGTTTTTTGGTCGCCTCGGTAGTGTTATGGTTACTTCTCTTCAAGAAAACGAGAAAGTATTTTAGACATTGAATGTGAAACTATTGTTTTAGCTTTTGCCAGTTTTCAAAATTGAGCAAAGAAAAAAAATCCAGAAGTAATCATACTGTTGTTTGTGTTTTTTGAATGTCACTTAAAAGATATGTGTTTATCCTACCAAGTATCACGCATTCCCTTGGCCTGCAACTATATCTCGCTCTTGATTACCAACATGCAGTATGTGGTTCATTTAGTAACTATTGGTATCTAGCTAGCGAAGATTTATCTGTACTAGATAAAAAAATTCCCAATCTCGTACTTGGTTGATAATTTTAAAGTTGTGGTTACTTAAGAAAATCATACCTTTGCAAAGAGTTTAATTGCACTATACTACGGAAGATGCGTTTCTTTTAACAATTTCAAACTATAGATAGCTGATACTAGATAATATAGATAGGAAAGAAAAGTTAGTGACTCAACTATTTTCAATGTGGATTTACTCAAGTAATGGTACCTAATGTTGCTCAAATACCTAAAATAAAAGTATGATGATATATTCTAGATTGATAGAAAATGAACTTCTGAGTTCTTTGATCTCCTTGCTCCCTTTGTTATGTTCTTCTCCTTCCCCCTTTCCCACCTAAATCTTGTATCATATTCAATGTCGTTCATCTTCTCTTTCATCCTTTTTCTTCCATTTTCCACTTAAATCTCGTATCATATTCACTGTAATACGCAATTGTAATCTTTCATAATGTTGATCGTGGCTCAAATAGCCTATTTCCAATTATTCCACTACGTTGTCTCATTGACATGCATGGTGATGAAGCAATAGGAGAAAAAGGTAAGGAAAAGTACGAAACATTTTATTCAAGGTAAAATGTAACCCTTAGTATAAAAAACACAAACAAGCATCACTCTTAAAATTTACTAATTTTTCATAAACAGTGTATTAATTAAAGATAGTCCCTCATTTTTCACTTACTGTTACTAACAAAAGAAAAAGTAAATAGGGTCAATACAATAAAAAAAGTTCATGATTGAAGTTTAGTTATTTTGGACATGGCAACAGTTGCAATGGAATGGAAAAAAGAAGTACTGAAAGAATGAACGCGGAGTTTAGTGTTGTGTAGGATGGTGATAAGAAAAATAGGAGGAAGAAATTTCCTGAGACAGCAGTACCCAAAGCTATAATATATATAATGCCATTCTAACGGATTGTAAATGAAGCAAAGGCAATTCACAGTATCCAAAGTTCTCCAGGTTTTTAATTTTTAACCAGAATCACCTTCACTTCACGTATGATTCCTACTTCCTAGCCATGAAAACTGAGAGTGAGAGGTTTGTTAATCCAAATGTTAGGTTCCTCTGTTTCTTTTTCCTTCTATTCGTGACAACGTTGTCACAGTCCCAACCAGACCGTTTCATGAGACCCCCTCGTGGGAGTAACCGAGAATACTTCGAGGTGGGTTACCCTCCGCCATCACACGAACCCCCTCCCTCGTGCAGTCACCGTGTCCTCCACCACTCCTTCGCCCACACCATCGACTCTCCTCCCTACACCACCTCCTACAGCCCTCCCCCCAGGTGCCCCGCCCCGTGGTCCCGCGTCGTGCTCCACTTCCACGCCCGCTGCAAGGGCGAGCAGTACGACCGCATCGCCGCCATCTGGATCGCCGGCGCCGAGCTCCTCCGCACCAGCACCGCGGAACCCACCGCCGACGGCGTCTTCTGGAACGTCCGCAAGGATGTCACCCGATACTCCTCCCTTCTCGCCAAACCCAACCTTGACCTCACCATGATGCTCGAAAACATCGTCAACAACGAGTTCACAGGCGTCTACCACGTCACCGTCACCCTCCTCTACTACAACGAGTACGCCGTTAAAAACCCCGTCAGTGTTCCGTTTGTCCCCTGCCCCGAGGAGCTCACTTTCAATCCAATTTCTCTGCCGAAATCTCGATCTCTTATCCAGGAACCTGGCTCCAGAGGTGTGAATGAGTCGCCGGCGGATTTGATTATTCCGATTGCAGACGACGGACGGCGAGGGTTTTGGTTCAAGGTGGAGGAGGAGAAAAGTTCTTGCTCCCGGAAAATTCGAATTCCGAGAAACACCTACCGCGCGGTGCTTGAATTATACGTTTCTTATCACGGAAATGACGAGTTTTGGTACTCGAACCCGCCGAATTCGTACATCACGGCGAACGGTTTGGCGACGGAGCGTGGGAACGGCGCGTACAGGGAAGTTTATGTGACGATTGACGGTCAGGTTGTCGGGTCGGAGATTCCGTTTCCGGTGATATTCACCGGCGGGATCAACCCTTTGTTCTGGGAGCCCATGGTGGCGATTGGGGCTTTTGACCTTCCCTCATACGACATCGATTTGACGCCGTTTTTGGGGAAGGTTCTGGATGGGAAGGAGCACGTGTTCGGAATAGGGGTGGCGAAGGGGATATCTTATTGGCTGGTGAACGCAAACTTACACCTTTGGTTGGACCATGAATCGAAGGTGGTTCATGCTAATCCTGTGGTTCATCACAGTCCTGAAACTTCGATCGAACGGCAAGAGGGGTTTCGAGGGCTTGATGGGGCGTTTGATGTGGACGCGGAGAAGGAAACGCATATCACAGGGTGGGTCATGACAAGTGCTGGCAACATCACCACCACGGTTTCTCAGGGATTCTCGTTCAAGAACTTCATAAAGTTCCAACACAATGGGACTATCAAGACCGTTAAGCAGAAGTTCAAGGCAAAGAAAAAAGTGAAGGTGATCGACGGAAAAGGTGAATCTATTACCAGGTTGAAGGTTAGGCGAAGGTACCCTTTAAGGGTTGTCACCACCACTCAAGAGTTTCCCGATGGTACGTACCGGCTAGTCACCGATCTTTCTCATATTCTCAATGAAAAGCACGTAAGTGGGTGCTTCGCGAAATCCATAACCAATACCCAGAATTCCAAGGGTTGGATCGAGGTGAAGGATCACTCTGTGGTGTCGGGTCAAGCAAGCACCACGCAGAATTATAGTTATGTTGATTGGTTCAGGTGCTACTCCCGGAATGTTGCTGCGGCTAATGGAATGATTGTCTTGGACAATTCAACTTTTGTTTGTGAATTGTGAAGATTCTTTGTAGTTACTTTTCTCGTACATGTATTATGTAGTTTCCTGCATAGGGTTTTAGTTTTATTTTTTCTCGGGGGAAGAACGTGTAGTTGTGTAGTATCTTTTGAATCTGCATGCATGTATCTATTGCTTCCATTCGTGCCACTGCCTGGATCTAGACACAAAAGGAAATCACAGGCTAATGAATCTAAAAAGCTTCTCCATAGGCAAGGATCCTGTACTTGTTGTGAAAACAAGGATCATAGCATAAACATATGGTTTCTGGAAGAGTAGAGCTTGCACATGAGCAATTTCAGCTTAAGGAATCATGCTGTTCGTGGTCTTGAGGCCATTCATGCAAGTCTCTAACATATTCGATTTTTACTTTGTTTCTTATTTTCAAAAGCCAGTATAAAAAATGATGAAAATAGACAATAAAATAGTTGTTTTTAACCATTTTATACTATACTTTCGAAACTAATGAATAAAGTATAAAAAGATGATTCAGTTTTGTATTATGTTCTGTATGATAGTTTGGTTTTTGTGCTGCCCAACAAGTGCATGAACACGAACGAAATTGCTTATAACTACTGCATGCCAAAGTTATGGTACAGGTAAACGCATATCACAGCATGAGTTTCCGGAAAAGAAATATATCAGAAAAACAAAATCCTCCGTATTACTTTTACTATAAATAAATGTATGGTTAACAAATTTCACACTCGGACAAGATTACTTGTCGGATAAAATATTCCTTTCTTAAAATTCGTTCTTTTTGCAGAATATACCGATACATCATACATGTTCATAACCTATGTACATTCAGTCTGAAGAGCTCGTAGGACGCCAGAAACTCTTCCTACCTACAAGAAACTGATCTTGATGCAACGTTACAGACCAGTGAAGTGAACGCAAGATTGGAGTGAGCTTGTTAAGTATCTCCATAGAATCGTGAACCACGAGATATCCATTTGGTCTCAATATGCGATCAATCTCCACAGCCACATCTAAAATGCCACATCTGACAAAATGTTTCATTATTAATTAGAATCATATACGTATCTTTTAACACATACATGTGCTGTGTAGAAGTAAGTGACAGAGTCCTAGAATAATTGCAATAAAAGGAGACATAACATGATGTTGCAGATATTAGTTTCTTCATTAAGCGTACCTTTGCTCAAGATATTTGAAAAGAAAGCTAGAGTGAAGAAGATCGTATGTTCGAGGATAGGTACTAAAGGACTCGCACCAATCATGATACATTCCTATCAACCCTCTGTCCATTATAATATTAAGAGTGTCAGGCACATTAATAGGAAACTACATTCATCACCCAGACTGGCAGATCAACGAGAGCAGCAGCAAATCTGCAAAATAACAGACATGGTATCAGTTTCAAAGAAACTTGGAGGAAACTGGCCAATAAAGGTTGATGCCATATCAGATAATGCAAATGTAAATGCACGTGTCAGAGAAGATAACATGTCATTGTTACATCATGTGTAGGTCTGAAAGAAAATCAAGTATATGGGTTAATACTACCAATGCCCTCAAGATGGTCTATATTTTACAATAAAGAATGTAAAGGGGAAAGGAGCTAGAATTTTTCTTAAAAAAATTACTTTACCCTGCATAACCAGCATTCATGTCCATTACGTTTCGAACACTTGACCAATTTATAGGAAGACTATTCACATAAACATCGGAAACTAATTCAGACCAGCGTTTGTTGTCCTTGAAGAACTTGTCCTTGGAAACTGAATCAGTAGGTAAGCTAGGTGGCTTGCTGGTAAGCCTCTGGGGCCAAGGCTTGGGCCAGCTCTGCAGGTTACCCATATCATCAACCGGAAGAGGAGTAAGGCAACTATTGAGCCTGGCATACCTAAACATAATCATAAGCATGAGGAGGAAATGAGCAAAGATAGACAACTAAACTAAGCATATTATACCTTCATTCTCATTTATAAGCAAAATGAAAACTAATTTGACACAGATTAAGAAAATCAGTTAACTACATTAAATTTGATTAATCTCTAACATTCTTCCTAAAATGTTTTTCATAAAACAAAAAGTACGTATTATGATAGTGTACACAAAGGTTACACATTAGTTAAAGTTAGGTATTTTAGGAAAAATATCATTAAATAAAATAAAAGTAGGCAAATTTGCTTATATTAAAGAATAAAAAGAGTGATTTTTTCACTTATAAACGAGAATGGTAGGTAATAATGTCTAGCATTGTCCGCAACGGTCTCTCGTAGAGACAATATTCATTTATTTTGTGTCGGTATAATGGAGAAAGTATAAACTGATAGAAACACGAGCATTATAGAAATAAGATCCCTAGAAGAGAGAAATACCATGAGCTATTCTTCCCATCTTCATTTTCACATAAAGGTGGATTGTTCTCTTTACGTTTCTCATAGCAAGAAGATGAGGTGGGCTTCTGGTATATAACAAGTCCAATTCCAGATGAATCATGAGCCTTGGCCACAACCTTCCAGCACATAGCTTTTGTTATATCCACCATGGCTGCAGTTTGAAAAAAAAAATATTTTTCTTAAACATAAAAGCTAAGAAGAAAGAACAAATTTGTGTAGGGCGTCAAGGTTAGGTCATACAAAAATTCAACATCTCCGTGTAATAAATAAGATACATTCTATACACAGATGAAAAAAGTTATAACTACAGAGGAAGGAAAGACAATGACACAAATAGACAGAGTGAAGGTGAGAGAAAAAGAGAAAGACAAACCATTCCATACTTTCTGATCTCTTTCATCATCTCGGTATACTGGTGTCGCAGACCATGCAAACAAACCACCAGGTCTAAGAATCCTATTGAGCTCATATAAGGGTTTCCCACCTAAAGTTGTGACAATATTTGTGAATAAACATCTTTATCAGAGATTGCTATGAATGGAACGAGGAAAGAAGTCCTGATATGGAAAGTGGAAGCAAGAAAAAAATATAAGTACCATCTGCATCCCAGTGAACCCTACATCGTGCACAATGGATCAAATCAAATCCATTATCAGGAAAAGTCAACTTTTGTGTTCCAATGACAGAAAGAGTAGCAGGAATTCCTCGTTCCAAAGCAAACTGTATTTGAGCTTCATGTTCATCCTTTGGGGCAAATGACATAGTAATAACATTTTTGTCCAGCAAATAGCCACCGAAGCTAGCAACACCGCAGCCAACATCTAGAACAACCCTGGTATGCTTTCCCCATTTAATTGCTGGTAATGTCTAGTGTATAACAAAAAATTCAGCAAATCACATATTCAAAAACTAGTCCTACCAGCATAAATGTGCTGCTAAGTCATGCATAAATCAAAACGAAACAATGTTAAGCTCTCCTTATAAGAAAATGTCATCGATTTTGTTGGATAAATAAAGCAATGAATGAATGCCAACTACTGTAAGTTAAAAGATGCCTACTCTTTATGTGAGATCTTAGACACTTCCATCAATCCTACTAGTGAGAAGAAACAAAGCATTGTATCTAACAGCATTAAGCAAAACAATTTCAACGGATGCTCCTGACTAACATTCGTAATCATAAGCTCTGAGCTTTATGATGTGTACATTTGCTATCAATATGTAGGCCAAGCAAGACCCAAAAAGTAGTATGTTTCTTCTCAGTCACTCTCCATCTCCTCCCAATTTTTCGGTTTTTTTAATAATTGATTAAAGTTTCTCAGTATCTATAACAGTCACACAAGGAGAATAAATGATTAAAGCGCATATCATAATCATGGTAAATCATGTGAATCCAGATGGAAAAATACCTTCTGTATGAACTCAATATAATGATCAACTCCATCTTTGAATTGAGTACCACCACCTGGAAAAACTAGATATTCTCCAGACTTCACTACCCAGTGTTGGTCTTTCTTGTACTCTACCAGCTTTGGATAAGGGACGTTATCATACCAAATCTGAAAAAAATAAAGAAAATATAAAATTCCTACTCCATCGATTTCTAGACTAGTTGAATCGAAAGACTAAATAGTACTTAACAAATAACACCTCAACACTACTTTCATTACTTTATTAGAATAAATTGGTATGTGACAAATCATAAAGCAAAACCATTCAAAATACAAGTAAAGTTAAGATCACAACAATTTCTTCAATAATATGTAACTCATTACAGAGTACCACAATAACAATTTATACTATTTTTATGAATCTCACCTTATCTCTGCTCTTAGGCCAAGGAACTGGGACTTTATACCCTTTGGGAAGAGGCAACAAGCAACGAAGACTAGTCTCAGGGCAATGTCTTTCCCTGTGCTCCATGTGCCTCCTCGACTTAAGAGCCTTAATGGCCACAAAATTATCTAAACACGGAATAAAATCAACATTCTGCGGGTCCTCACACAGCTTCCAATCGATGGTCACAGCATCCTCCTCCCGGGGCAAACCTAGGTCTTCTTCAGCGTTGACATTGGTCACTTTTGTAGGTAGCTCTTGCTCTTTCGGTTTTGAAGCACGATGAGGAGGTGCTTGGTGTTGGATAACAGGATAGAAAGCAACAGGGTTTGAGGTAGTGTTGGAGAAGCTGAAGAGGAAGAGCGTAACACAAATGAACAAGATTAAGAGAGTGAAAATGAAAGGGTATTTCCTCTCCTTGAAGAAGTCTTCAACTACAATTGCCATTTTGGTTTCTCACTCTGCCAAGAGACACAGAATAGAGATAAAGATGATACATTAGCTTACGAACAAGAAGGGAACATGTCGCTGTCGGAACAAGATCAAAGGATAGAACTGTGTGGATCGTGTGGTTGTCCTTCGGATCCTAAAGACTGTGTACTTTGTTGGTCAGATTCAGAATCCAGAACTCAAAAACCACAGCTTCAACTCAATCCAGTTGCTGGCACTCTCCAAACAACGCGTTGACACTGACAGTGGTAGCGTTGTGCTTTCTTTTACCAAGGTACACCTACCCACTTCATCTTCGTGTTATATAATTAACCATAATCGGTAAAAGGACAATTTTTATCATTGAAAATATATCATGTTTAATGCCTACTTTTTTCATTTTTTTTATCTAGGGTTAAATTTACTGTTAATCCATTTAGTTGTGCGATTATGAAATTTTAATTACAAATTTGATGTTTCAATTTTCTAATTAAACAATGAAGTTCACTATTATCAAGGTATATGTAAGACTAACATGTATAAAAGTTTTTGATAATATTTATAATTCATATCATGGATGAATGAATAATTTGACATTGTTATGCTATCTTGAAACCCTAAATACTCCTAGGTGGATAGTGAAGAAGTAACATGAAGAACTCGTCGTGAAGTGAAATAGAACATAAACATGTAGCATTTTATGTTCGAAATTAGATAATATATTAACAATGGACCAAAATTATTTTAATTTAAAAAAATGCAAGACCAAATTTTTAATTAAAATTTTATAGAAAGCAAAATTGCATATGACCGAAACTATTAAATAAGAAGTAGATGTAAGTGTTTTATCTATTACTTTATTCTTATTTATAAAATAAAGTAATTTTACACATATTAAAAAATTAATTTCTATTAATGTTTTCTAATTTTTTAATATTTTCTCTCTCACACACACATATCTTTACAATAATTTTAAGTATTCAATAATTGTTTAAAATTAAGAATTAAATTGCTGACAATAAGAGTTTAACACAATTATCATTATATTATATGTAACGCTGAATTTGGAAACAAATACTTGAGGGGAAATAGAATTCTAAGTGGAAGTTAGAGAATACAAGGCTCCCCTGTTGAGAAGCAATTCACAGATATCACGATGTCCCCAAATTCTAGCCATGTACAAAGGGGTAGCACCCCTCTTATTCACAACATTAAGGTTCACACCCTTCTCAACCAACACTTGTACTGTCCCCACATCGCCACTCTCCACCGCCATATGCAAGGGCACGTGACCTTCCTCGTCTTGACATTCCAAGTCCAGACCCGCCGATTCAACAAGCACCCTCATCACCTCCTTGTGCCCTTTAAAAGCCGCACCATGAAGCGCCGTCAAACCATATTGATCACGATACTTCACATTCCCACCACCTCTTCGCAACAGTGCCTTCACTTCATTCGCGTCTCCTTTCCTCGAAGCCTCAAATATTGCTTCTCCCAACTCCACCACTTCTTTCTGAACACAAAAATAAAATAAAAAAAGAGCGTTATAGTTGATGGGCAATTAATTTGGGCTGGGCTTGGGCTTGGGCTTCACTTACACTTGTGTTCCTATCTTCTGCCACGTGTACTTCATCAGAGGCATTGTGGCTGGGGACTATTCTCAAGCCGGCTTCCAGGAGGAGGTGAACCATGTCATCCGGCTTCAGCAGCTTTGTGGCGGCTCCGAGGAGCGATTCCGCTTCGGCGGGTGACAAATCCGCCAGCATGGAACGCTGTCGTTTGATCAAGTTTCTAACCGCGTCTAAGTCTCCGCGCGTAACGGCGTCGTTAAGGAGGAGGGGCCCCACGAAGGCCACCTTGAGTTTGATGTCCCGAGTTTTGAACCCGTAGGGGCGAGAGGCGAACCACGAGTTGATGGATTCGGGGTGTGTGGACCCGGACGAGTTAGCGGTGAACTCGGCGGTTTTCACGAGGAAGCGGTCGGAGGGGGAGCGAGGGAAGGAGCGAGGGAGATGGGACTGTGGCTTAAGGATGACTTTGAAGGTGGCGAAGGATAAAGGGGCAATGAGTCCAATCGGTGGGTTGACCAGGAACTTTTTTGGCGATGAGGTTTGGATCTTGAAGGCCACTGGTGCGTTTGGGTTTAGAGAGCGAAGCCGCACCGTGGTTCGGCATTTGCAGTTGAGTGCGAACTCTATGCGCACCTCTGCGGGCTCGCACACTTCCACCAATGCCTCTTCCATATACCAAAGCTTGATCCTCTCTGCGAGATTGGGATTGGGCTTAGTGGTTTGTGTGATTGGTGAAGTATGGATGAAGAATGAAGATGAGAGTCACGTGACACTGTGATGTAAACGCAAGTCCCTCAGGGCGCGTGTCCAATTTTTCTTTTACATGGTTTTACACCCTTTTCTACCGAATTCACGTTCACTGACTACAAAATATGCACACCTCATTTTTATTTTTATTTATTTTTCAATGTTTAAAAAATATTATTACCTAGAATTTGAGAGGTTGAAAAGCGGTGCTTATGTTGCATGTGTTTCTCAATCAAACATACTTTTTTATATTTTTTTTTTATATTTTTTTCAGATGCAGTTAAAGTAAAATTCATCTTAAAAGTTATATGAATTAATTTTTCAACCTAAATTTCAATTGAATTAAGAGTTAAAAACAAAATTCACCACAATTGAATTAAAAATTATATAAACTATTTTTTAATTCAAATTTCAATTGATTTAAAAATTAAAAGTGAAATTCACCCCAATTTTCAATAATTATATGATTTTTTTAAAACTTAGATTTTAATTATCTTAAAAGTTAAAAAAGAAAGTAAAATTTACCTCAAATTTTAATATAAATTTATATAAATTATTATAATTTAAATTGAATTTTATATACCCGTTACATCATGAAACACAAAACTTTATCATAATATAAAAATAATGATAGCTTTTACTTTACAAATGAGATGAGAAAATAAAAGTCGAATTTACTCACCCATTACTATCTCTAGTTATTCATATTAAGCACGATATTCAAATAAACTTATATTAAGTTAAATTATACTTATAAAATTATTGAAAAGTAATTTAAATAAAATAGAAAAAAAAACTTGAATTGTAAAACTAAATATTTTTTTATCAGCTGTAAAGATGACTTCATAAAAAATGCTTTACAATAAATTTTCACGATCTTTTTTCATAAGTTCAAAAATAACAAACATGCATTTTATGAAACATATTATTTCATTAAATAATTCTTTAATCTCCTAAAATTTCAAGGAGAAATAAAAAGTTACACATAGAGACTATTATTTTGATGCATTACCTCCCTCTTACAGGTACATCATTCCACTCGAAACATTCACGGGAATTTGGATTAATCTTACACGGTCCACTTTTAAATATCTGCCAAGTACATCGATTATTATCATGACATTCATTATCTCGTTTTTGAACATATATGTCAAAATAATGACTTTCTTCTAACCATACAAAGTAACAAAAATATAATGTTACATTAAAATACAAATTGGGTTGAAAACTAAAACTGTATGTTTCGCCAACGTTCAGTGTATGAGTACCGAGATCATGGTGTTTGTCCTTACAATGAAGACCCAGGTACCTCTCAGTTATGTGGTTGCTTATGTCAACGTGAACTCTGATAGGACCAAGTCTTTCTTCTACTGTGGGTGGTAAAACTTCACTCCCAGTATCTTTCACCTGCAAAGCAAGAAGTATCATCATTAACAACATGCAAAACACTAACCTAATTTTGGAGATGGAAGCCATCTTGCTAAATGGTAGATACTGTAACTTGGAAACTTTCAACTTTCTTTTATACTACATTAATTGAGATATGTCTTCAATCTACCACTATTTAAATAATCTTGAATCATTTATTGCTAATTAATATTTTGTATTTATTTTCTTAATGAGGTATTAAATGTTTTCTACACAAAAGTAGTGACCTCATTCAAGTTGGTGTAATTAAGGGTGTGAGTTTATCTCTTAAAAGTGATAGGATATTGTATATATTTAGAGCATTTATTTTGTAAGGTCATATTCATAATTTTTTTAGTTAAAATTACTTAGAAACAACTTTTATCAATTTTAAATATGTAATAGAGTCTTATATCAATTATAAATAATTTATATTATACAATTTTTGTTATAATAAGAATTATTTATAATTATTTCTATTTTTTATAACTTATACTATAATTTTTAATAAATCAAAAAAATAATTATTATAGATAATATATAAATATAAATAAAAAATAAAAAATTACATAATAAAAAAAATTATATTAAAATTATATTTAATTATTTTAAATAATATCAATTTATAAAAATACATCTAAACATATCTGATTGTATTTTTATTATAATTATAATTATATCTAATTATAATTAAAATGTATTATAAAATGAAATAAAAAAATTTATAAAGATTAAAATTTGTCTGCAATTTAATTTCTCTTCTAAACCCTAAATCTTGAATTAGAATAATAATTGTATCATATTTTCTAATTCACAGATCTTCATTAGAGAATTGAAAGATCTAATAAATAAATGAATAAAAAATTAACAGATGAGACATAAAGAGTAAATTAATTGATGCCCCTCAACAGGATAAACTATCAGCTCATTCATGGATATATTTTTCTGCCTCTCTGTTGGAGGGGCCTGGTAGTTTAATCTAGTGTCAAATGTCAAAATCTTCATAGGGCTTCACCTTGGACATGCATTTTATTAGAAATAAACTACTTATCTTACTCTTAAAATAAAATAAAAAAACAAACTAAAAAATGTATATAAAACTAACAAATTGTTTGAAATCTCCATTGGATATTGTTAGAGACAACGAAAATGATGGTTTTGTTCCTAATGCAGCTTCTAGCATCTTCTCCTTTGAAGTTTTGTTACTAATGCAGCTTCTCTTCTTTATCAGCAATTGCTGTTTAATTTAGTGTGTAATCATTAGTTACCACATAGCTATTATCCAAATACCTAACAAATTCTTCATTCCTATTCTCACTTTCCTTTTCTTATCATCACTTTCAAGAAGTTATTTGAAAATTATTTATCAGTTAGAATATTGTTTAAAACAAAATAAGTTTATATTTAAAGAATATGTATTATGCAATGTTTAGTGAACAATAGAAATCAAAATAACTAGTCAGAACCTTGTAAAAGGTACCTTTTACTACAAGAAAACTTATTCAATTTTGTATGTTTTAGCTAGAAGTCCTAAGAATTATCATGAGATACTTTTTATTAGAGCATTTTGGTATTAACTGTAAGACTGGGTAGAACAAACCCTAAACTATTCTCACTACTCTTAAAATTTCGCATTTTTTTTTCATTACTTTAATAGTATTTTATTTTAATTAGTTATTAAATTGTTATTGGTTATGTGTAAGAGCAATGTGTATAAGATATTTTCATTAGAATGTCTTATATGAGATAAAATTTAAGAATCTAGAATTCAAAAAATATTATTCAAATAAAATCCTATAAAATTCTTGCATTAAAAAAATAACTATATCGAAACATTAAAAATACTGTTACACTAAGATGAACAAAAATAAATTAAAATCTTTTATCTTAAATATTACAATAAATATAACCTTAAATAGTAAAGTAAAATAATATATTATTTAAGATCATTTTTAATGGATCATTATTCTTGTGTAGGATAATATTTAATATGTATTAAATAGTAAATTAATATTTTTTAATTTTTTTTTATACTTATTATATTTGTTCTAAATCCTTATTTTTATAAGTTACTTAAATTTAGAATTAAAAAAATTATAAATAATTTTTTAGATACTTGTCAATAGAAATAATGTAACATATATCGAATATGTAACGTATATAATATAGTGGATATGCAACATTAGACAGCACACAACTTAGAGCACATATTTCTGTGAATGTGATTGTTTATCAGGTGTGATGTAATTAACTTGTGTACAACCTAACATAATCATCATCATCGTAATCACAATACTTTTCATGTTATTGTTTGTTATCATTTATCTTTCTATCTATAAAACCTATCCTATAATTTTTTATAGACGTTATCTTGTCATGTGTTTGAAGAAAAAAAAAACTAATTTAAAGAAGAGAAATACAATCAACTAAATTTAAATATTCTCTAGTCAATGATATCAGGCATTCTTAAAAAAAATTGGTGAAAACATTTTACAATTTTAATAAATTTAATTATTTATTTTCCTTATGTGTTTTTATTATACAGTCATATGTGCTATTTTCGAATAATAAAATGTATAATAAACACTGCTACAATATTAGTAATTAACGTCGCCAATTTACGTCGGTTAAACTGCAAACGACGTAAAAAGGATTTTAAGGGGGAATTCACGTCGGTTATTGGAATAACCGACGTAGAATGTGTTTGAGGCACACATTCCACGTCGGTTCTGTAGTACCCGACGTGGAACGTGAATCCTTTAAAATGCGTTCTCCCCTTTTCTTCCTCACTTTTCGTTCTTCGGAAAGACTCTCTCTAGCGGTAAAGAATCAGCTGAAGCCAGCTCTCATAAACCAGCTGTTTAAAATAATCCAGAGCGCTATCTTTTTTTTAAGCCAGCCAGCAGGAGCTTAAGCGAAGTATCATCATCATCAACCATTGGAGAGCGCCGAACCTCGTGAAAATAGGATAGGGTAATCCATTCCAATTACGAGGATTAGGGTAAGCCGAACCTGTTGCACTTTTTAAAGAAAGCAAGTTCGCTTTCAGCCAATGGAATAACAGTGCTAATAGAATCCGAGGAGTTGCGAGTTGCAGGAGGGTCTTCGACCTCTACTCCCGCTCGCACAGTGCCACCGTGAACGCTGTTCCGTTCCTTCCCCAGACGTCCCTGCAGCAGCCGCCGTGAATCAGCTCCGGTGCCGCCGCGAATCCACGAAGCTCCGTGTCGCTGCCGCCGCGAATCCGCGAAGCTCCGTGCCGCTGTCGCCGCCTGCCCGTGCCGCTGCCGCTGAGTGCCCTTGCTCCTTTGCCGCCGAGCCACGAACCTCCTCTCGCCGCCGCAAATCTGCTAGGTCTCGCCCCTGCCGCCGTGCCGATCTTGCCGCTGCCGTGCCGCTATCTGCCGCGTCGTGCCGCTGCTGCCGCGCCGACCGATTGGCGCGTGCCCAAAAAGGTAGACCGGAGACCGCGTCTCGAACCCTCTCGGTGGCAAGAGTGAGTAGATAGCGAAGTTATTTCATTCCTCATTCCTGGGATATTCGTTAAGTTTGCCCATTAGGGGTCTTTCTTGATTCCCAATCTCTCCTTCCACTTGTGTTTTTCTCTTCTCCGAATTTTTTTATTTGGTTAATTTAGTAAATAATTTTATGTCCAGTTTCGTTTTATGTTGTTCCTTTTGCCCTTGTTGAATGGGAAGTTTGAAATTTGTGAATGTTGGGTGCTAACGATGAAGTGAAATTCATTGCTTATCTTTTTTTAATCTAATTTAATTATAATTTTGATCTCATTCTTGCTCTGTTCTAATTTTGAACCATAATTTCTTGTGAAGTAATATGGTTTTGCAAAAAAGGTTAGTTGTGAGGCACTTTCAATCGAAAAATTATTTTTCAATGCACTTTCAACGTCGGTTCTTCCCTTAACCGACGTTGAAAGTCGTGTGATTTTCAACGTCGGTTCAATTTGAACCGACGTTGAAAATATTACTTTTAACGTCGCCTCTTTCAACGTCGGTTTTGGGACCGTCGTGAAATGATCCCCAGAACCGACGTAAAAAGTGGTTATTGTAGCAGTGAAAAAAACTAAGAATTAATAGTTAATAATTAATAAATTAAACCACAAGACTCCTCACTTTTTAATATATTAGTTCAAATTTATACCTTTTTTTAATTATGTCATATATTAACAATAATGTGGTATATTATAATTGAATATTTTAAAAATATATATCAATGAAAGTAAAAATACAATATTGGCAAAAAAAATCTGATAAATTAATTTTTATTGGTGTATATAATCTTAAAAGTGTCTTATGGAGAGAATGAAACTTTTAGTCAACATTAAACATATCAATGTAAATTAATTAAGATTTATTTGCTATCTTTATTTTTATGTTATTTGTATAGTAAGGTATTAAATGTTTTATTGCATAAGAATAATGGGTCAATTAAAAATCCAAGGAACTAGAAACAATAGTATGAAGACATTTCAACAGTAGTGGGTCATATAGGTAAAATTAAAAATTTAATGTTGACATTAGATAAAATTAAATATTATTTTTAATTATAAGAATAAAAAATTATTTATCATTTTAAATGCAACTTTTCTCTCTATAAATTAAAAGTAAAATATTTTTAAAATGAAGTCTTAAACAAAAGTTACAATATAATAAAAATGATTTTGTATACTGTTATTCACATAAAACATAAATTTACGAACTCATGTATAGGAAAGATAACCGTTTTTTTTATCTAAAGCATGATAATTTCAAATTAAAAAACAAATAAACTATAAAAACTTAAGTTATTGATTACAAAGTCGACTGGTTTAAGATAATGATAATATTTCTGTCACAATCTATGTTTAATTTTTTTGCATATTTAATGAAGTATCAAATCCTCTCTAATATAGTTTTGTCAAAAATATCCCTGGTATGCTAAAGAAATAAGTACTCAAAAGATGACTCAAATAAAATTCAAATTAAAAAACTAATAACGTATAAAAACTTAAGTTATTGTTAAGAAGCAATTCACAGATATCATGATGTCTCCAAAGCCACCAAGGCCACCTTGAGTTTGATGTCCCGAGTTTTGAACCCGTAGAGGCGAGAGGCGAACCACAAGTTGATGGACGCGGGGTGAGTGGACCCGGACGAGTTCGCGGCGAACTCGGCGGTTTTCACGAGGAAGCGGTCGGAGGGGGAGCGAGGGAGATGGGATTGCAGCTTAAGGATGACTTTGAAGGTGGCGAAGGATAAAGGGGCCATGAGTCCAATCGGTGGGTTGACCAGGAACTTTTTTGCCGATGAGGTTTGGATATCGAAGACCACTGGTGCGTTTGGGTTTAGAGGCCGAAGCCGCACCGTGGCTCGGCATTTGCAGTTGAGTGCGAACTCTATGCGCACCTCTGCGGGCTCATACACTTCCACCAGTGCCTATTCCATCTACCAAATTCGATTCTCTCTACAAGAGTCACGTGACCCTGTGATGTAAACGTACGTCCCTCAAGGCTCGTGTCCAATTTTCATTTTGGAAAAATCTTGATGAACCGAAGGTATACCCTGCTGCACACCTTATTTTTATTTTTATTTATTTTTTAACGTTTAAAAAATATTATTACCTTGAATTAGAAGTGATGGTAAGCAGTATATATTTTGTGTTTGTTAATCAGGACCCTTTACTTTTATATGGTTTTTCAACTTTTTCTAACGAATCCACCCTCAATAAAAAATGAGAAAAATCGTTGATCATGTGGAGCCCACTCTAACAGTATGAGTGCGCTCACTGCTACTCCATTGACACGTGTTATAGTCATGCTTTGTAGCACGGGTAAATTGGGTGCACCCTCGAGTAGCTCTTTGTTTGCTACATTAGCATAGGCGTGTTTTGTTACTTGCTCGCTGCATTGCATTGGGTGGGCAGAAAGTTTTGCAAGGAGACTCGAGTACATAGTAGTGAGTTTTTTTTGCAAGGTTTACTTTCAAATTCTTCTATATTTGCTACATTGGTGAATACTGTTACATATATATTGATAGTTGAATTTCTCTTGTATTCAAGATGTTTTACTCTCACCAGCTCCTTGCTCGGAAGGCTCCTCTTGGCCAAATATGGTAACTCATTCTTCGTCTTCTATTTCCCTCTCTTCCGAAACGATGAGTTTTTTGGTTCTTAGTAAGAGGAGGAGTCTTCTTTTATGTAACTTTTGGTTCGAATTGCTTGAGCGGTAGAGTTTTGCTTTTCTGCGTGATGATCATGGTACTGCTCAGGAGAAATATTATGATGCTGCGTGCTGCTTTTAGTGGTAGCATTTTGTCAAGGCTTCTTAAAGAAGTCTTCGGTACAGTTGAAGATTTTCAGGTCACTTTTAGATGGAACGATGCATATTAAGTTAGTAACGGGATTTGGGATAGTGTTTTGCTAACAACCTTGTAGATCACTAGAACCTGGAGGGAAAATTTGGCTGGTGAATTTGATTTGATAGTGAAGTGTTTTGTATGCATGTTAGAGTCTTGTATTACAGTTTTTTTTTTATAAAAAAAATCCTTGTTAAGTTCTTGAATGATTCTTCCATTGTTTGCATAATTTAAGCATAATTGTTTCTTATGATTTTTTTATCAGCATTGTTTCTTATGTGTACTTCTCTCTCTTGAGAAGTTAATCCTAATCAAATATCAGGATTTGCTAAACAACTGGTGTATTAACTAAGCCACTGGACTTACAGAAGACTGCCTTACATTCCAAATACTCTTATAACTTGCTTGCCTTAGGATTTTCACCAGTGAAACCAACTGATTTAGTTTTTCTGACCAACCAATGAAACAATCAGATTTATTTCAAATTTCATTAGCTTACTGAAAGAAAAAATATGGAATAATAAAAAAATCTGCCTGAATTTATTCAAAATTTAAATGAGGCAAAATCCCACAAGTGTGACACTCTCTTTGAGATTTGTCGTGGAAATATCAGGCTTTATCCTCAAATTTAAATGTTTTAGTCATTTTGTAAGTTGCATGCCATACATACCAATTTATTCCATTTATTTTTACTTTGATCCCAACCGTACTCTGTTTTCTGTTATCATCACTGATTCTAATTTGGTCATCATGCTCTTCCATCTTTGTGTTTATGCAAAACATCTACGAGTACGACGTCTATACATCTATTCTCTGTAGAAGATTTGATCATGAAAACCTGTTACATTGTTGTTGATTTACGAATGCTTTTGTTGATTCTTTTTTTTATTCATGTAACCTTGTCGGCGATTTTGGATTTCAATTTTGTTTAACATCCACGTTTGTTTCTAAAATGAAAAATAAAAATATTAGTCACCTTCTCACTGGTTCTTTATGAAGGATGGCTGCGACTATGCACGCAAAGATAAACCGAAGAAAGCTGGACAAGCTTAACATCATTAAGATCTGGTACTGGTGACTTGCACGCTTATTTTGTTGTTGCCTAGAGTTATATACATTGCTAAAAAAAGGGGCGGATATATTATTATTTTTTTTGTTTCTTGCGCTTGTTTTACAGCGAGGAGATTCTGAACCCATCGGTTCCTATGGCTCTTCGACTTTCTGGAATTCTCATGGGTGCTCTCTCTCTCTCTCTCTGATCCAATGCTATGTTCAGTTTCAATTTCCATTTCAGTTAATAGGTACAATGTAGCATATATCTGCAGCTCTGTTTAATGGTTGTTGCTTTTTTATCAGGAGGAGTGGTGATTGTCTACGAGAGAAAAGTGAAACTCCTTTACGGTAAACTTTGAACCCCCTGTTTTCAGTATTACTGTAACAATTAAAATGTTAAAAGTGTCGTTTCAGTGCACCACGATTTTATTTGAATTCTCTATTTTTACTTTTTAATTTTATCTTTTTTTCACTTGCAGATGACGTGACCCGGTTTATGGTACAAAGGTCAACTTCAACATTTCTTAAGAATTCAGTTTTATTTCTCTTTTTTCTCTTTTACATTTCTTTCGTATTGGTACAAGGTTGAGATAAACGAAGCATGGAAGGAAAAGACTGTCCCTGATCCTACATTGCTCCCCAAGGCAAAATCCAAGGCCAAGTTAGTTAGATTTGTCTATTCTCGTTATTCAAGTTATCCATAGTATACTTCCTTTTAGATAAATATGTGATTCAGTGAGTAATTGAATTATTTTTTAAAAAGATTCAAGGAAAAATATTCTTTGGTTGTCTATATATCCCTAATCAATATTTAATTCTCTATGCTCTGTAGTAACTATTTTTCCTTTGACAGGAAAGAGGCTGTTACTTTGCCAGGGATCAGTGAGGCAAACATGACAGATATTGAACAGTCCCTTCAGTTTTCCAACACAGGCACCACAATGGGATTCCAGCATAACGCTTATTTTACTATGGTACCTGGTCTCAGTGCATGGAATTAGAAATGATGGAAAATAAGTAATCCATAAACTTTATCACCAATTAGTTTGAGCTAATCTGAACCCTTGTTTATTGCAGCGACTTGATAATGTTGATGAACCCTTCATTAGTAATGGAGCAAGAGAGGACCAAGATCCATCTGAATTTCTCCATCAAGGTTGTCTTCTTGCTAAACATATATATGTACAGTTCATTTAAGTGTCAATTTGCTCACACTTATCATTCTCAGCTGACGTGGAGAATATTACCTTATTTGAACGCTTTGAAACATTTCAAGTTAATGCGGATCCATACAATCACTTTGAAAGGTTTAGTTTCAGTCATCATTATTTTGTATAGCAGTCTTTATTTTATAGCAATAATCCATTATGTTTTGAACGCTTGTGGTAGGTTTGATATTGAAGGAGATGAGGAAACACAAATAAATGTAACTTTGGGAGATCAAATTCCAACCATGCTTATACCCTCCCCACCTCATGAAGATGAGCCCACCAGAGGTGATTAGGATAACGGATAACAATTATTTGTCTGCATGTAAACACGAAGATTTTAAATGTTATTTTCATTTTTAACAATCTTGTCATTTTAATTATTGGTACATTATCAAACACGTTTTATTTGTCAACATTTCACTAGTTTGTACCCTACTTACGCTACTGGGTTTTTGATGGAAGAGAAATGTACGATCTAGACCAAATTTTGCCATGATCTGATCTTAGAAGTTTTACAACTTGAGTTGTCTGGATTGAGCTTTTTGCCACAACTTAAAGTGTACGTATAGCTTAAGGATTAGAAGGGAGTAACGGAAAGCCATATTCCTAGTGTTCTACATATAGTTTAAGGATTGTAGGGAAATAATGGACTTTCCATAATGAATTGTATATAACCTGTGTATCTCTCCACGTCGTGCTCTACTGTTCCTTCCATAGAGGAGGTTTAGTATTGACAAATGACCATGGAAGATAAGCAATTGTAACTTACTAACTTTTAGTTGGTAGCGCGTAAGGAAAATTATATTTTGGTATCGAAAGTTGAATCGTAAAAGGCTATCTTTCACATAGATATTGAAGAATTATTAAGAATTTAGTGATTATAGGATTACATTTTAGCTGTATTACCATTTATTGTGAAAATAATGTGATGTAATTTTTCTCTCATGAGTCGAGCAAATACTACTAAAATAGATGTGTTGCGGAAATAACCGAACATTGTCATGTAAACAGAAAAAATGGAATTTGTTTGCTGATACATAACTTTGCAGCTGATATGTTTCAAGACTTTCATTCTAACCACCAGGACATTCAGCAACCTAATAAAGGCATGACACCTAGACAGGTACCATAATTATTTAATACTACAATGACGACGATTATGAATGATGAGAAAAGAAATGGATAACCTTAGAAGTGCAATGCAACAGGAACCTAGAAGGCGAGGACCAAATAAAAGGAAAAGAGGACAACGATTGGCTGTAGAAATGGATTATGAGCAAACCATTATTCCTGCTCACATATATCAACACTGGCTCCAGAATGCTTCTGATATTGTCTCACGAAGAGGAAGAAAGAAAAAGGTTTTTCATTTGTTTTCCAAATTTAATATTTTAGTAACAAGACAATCTTTTTAAAGAAAGATGAGTGGAGAGTCCAATATTATAAAAAGAAGAAAAGAAAAGAGATGTAGATAAAATTTGTAATCCAATAAAATTCTTCAACGAAATGTTTCGACAATAAACTACCTTCTCTCTCTTGCAGCAAACTAATATTCTGTCTTCAACAAAGATAGCCAACCTCATGAAACTGCCACCTGTTGCACTAATTGGTAATTTATTTACAGCTGATAATAACGATATATATTATCCAGCACCTATTCTTGACTTATGGATTAAGAGCATTCAACCACCCCACGATTCACCATCAGGTCAGCATAGAGTCTCTTTATGTTATGTCCAGGGAGGGGGGCGGTTTAAAATGATATTAGTTGATTTTGAATAACTAATCAACCTTTATATGGATTTTGCAGAAAGAATTTCAGGCCATCATTATCCCGAACCATCATTTTCGTCGCCTCCAGGAATACACAATGAAGATTTCATGCAATTTGTTAGTCTTATACGCCATCTTTAAGTTTGTTTTTCTTTATTTTAAGAGGGTATGTAGCTTCTTTCTAATAAAATGTCCAAATGTAAAGCCTTCTGAAGATTTTGACGGTAGGCTAGACCACCAGGCCCCTCCAATAGAGAAGCAGCGAAAAAATATCTTCATGGATGAACTGGCGACTAACCTTTTTAGGGAACATGAATCTACTCTGCATGTCTCATCAGTGAAAGCTAGTAATATTTATTGATTTGTTTATTGAATCTTTCAATTATTTAATGGATATCTATGACATAGTTGTTCTTGATATGTTTGTTTTAGGAGACAGTGCACATTCCTTTCCAAGACCAGCTTCTGAACATGGTCCTTCCTCACATTCAGACTTTGATTCAGGAGGAAGGTAGTTAGTTCAATTTATAAACTATCGAATATTGTTCAATAACTCATTATAGTTACAAACGTCCATTCCATCTTGATATGTAAATGACAAAAAGACATTATAGTTTTGAATAAGATTTGTTGTAGTCTGATGCTTTAGAACTATTAACAGATTCAAAAATAAAAGGTATTCTTCATCTGCAAACAGCAGTGGAGGCCTTGATCCACTGGTGGAAGATGTTAATTTCAAGTTAGCTAGGTTGCACGAAGATGGTCCCACACCTGATCAAGGTATATTACTTGTTAAACCTTTTTCTGTAATGGTATATTCTTTATTCACTTCTCACGGTATCACAAGTTCCCTTTTAGAACTCCTCGTGGAAACAGGACCTACGCAAACGCAAGTAAACATCAATCATCCAAGTGACAAGATAACTGATTCCATCCAAGCGTATGAATCTTAATTATTAAGTATCATTAGAGTTATAGATGTAATTTTGGGTACTAACAATACATATTCCTTCTATTTGAACAGACAGATGAAGGCACATTTTGACACGCCTGGTGCTGCTCGTGTTGAATCCCTCCATAATCTAGCTGCAGGAATGACACGGACATCAGCAGCACAACTTTTCTACCAAATTTGTGGTATATTATTCTTTAGTTCCTTTATCTATCCTATATTTAAAATAGGTTAAATTACATTTAAATTCTTCAACTTTTATTTTAAGTATTTAATAACTTTTTTTAATTAGTTATCTAATAAATAAAAGAAATTATTTATATATTCGATATATTATCCGTTATTTCTATTGCCCACATGTTTATGTTTATTAAATAAAAATATCTTCATATGATTTTAAGTGTTACGTGTTGAGGCATGATATTCATTAGGACTCTTGTGTTATGTTTATTAATAGGATATAAGGAAAATATTTGAAGATGGATTAAAGGAGAAATTTTAAAATATTTTAATAATTAATTAGAAAAGTTAATATAATAGATGTGTCAAAATACAAAATAAATATTTAAAAAAAAATAAAACAAAATGTTATAAAATTTTAATTTAAAGAAAAAAATTATTGAATACTTAGCAAAATAGGCTGTACGTTAATTTAAGTCTTTAAATTAATAGTTTAGGGACTACATACACTGCATTGCACCATCATTCAACCATAAACTATGACATCTAAAATAATTATCGTAAACTTTCAAAAACTTATAATAATGATTTATGATTGATAATAGTATAGAATTCTTTTACAATATTAATAAACTTTCTCTGTTCCTCTTAAAACGATGGGAAAACTCATTTAAACCCCTAAACTTTACTCTCTCTTTCCAAATAAATAGTTTAAACTTTAATTTTGTTTTAATTCATTCTCAGACTTTTGGCTTCGACAAATAGGCTTAACAAATTATTGACTTTTAATATAAATGATTTAACTTGAATATTTAAAAAAAAAAAATTTTTAAGAAATAAATAAGGTTTAAAGATTGACTAAGATAGTATTAAAATTTTAGGTGTCTATTTAAAGATAGCAAAGTTTAAGAATAAATTATAATAAAATTAAATTTAATGTATTTATTTGTAAATAATATAAAGTTCAAGGATTTGATAAAATTAAAGTTTAAGTTGGTTATTTATAAGAAAATAAAATTAAAAATTGTTCTTTTTCCTAAAATAAATGAGTTCTGAGAGATAAACAAGTAAAATGCTTATATAAAGTAAATTTAAAAAATTTAATGTATTTCTTTGTAAATAATATAAAGTTCAAGGATTTGATAAAATTAAAGTTTAAGGTGGTTATTTATTAAAAATAATAATTTTTTTTTTAAAATAAATGAGTTCTAGAGACATACACAAGTAAAATGCTTATATATCAACTTAACATTATTTAATGAAAAATGATAGATAAACTTTCCAACGACTCATCTAACACCTATATTTTATTTTTTAATTTATTTTTTATGTTTTAATTGTATTTGACCTATATTTTATTTTTTTAATTATTTTTTATGTTTTAATTGTATTTGACCTATATTTTATTTTTTTAATTATTTTTTATGTTTTAATTGTATTTGAATGTGTTGAAAGGAAGTGTTGATGAAGTATACCTCTACTTAAGGCAGGGCTCATCAGTGTCCTTAGTTAATTAATATTTTATAATTATTTTTTTATACATTAATATCATATAAATTTATTTAATATTAGTTAGATATAGAAATATGGTATGCTATATTAACATATAAGTTTATCATTTTCTAATAAACATCGAAAGTTCTATTAGTGCTTAATTTAATTCTTTCATGCATAGTACTAGCTTTCCATTAGTGTTTAATTTTTAATTCTTTCATGCATAGTACTTGCTTCCCGCGATGCGTTGAAAGTTGAGCAAAAGGTGCCTTATGGAGAGATTCTCTTCTCCAGAGGATTAAAAATGTGATGAAGTTTTGGTTCCCCCGCACTTATCTATGTTCCTGTGGTTAGCTTCTTCTCCTTTAAGTCTTATTACTAATGCAGCTTTTGTTCTTTATCAGCAAGTTCTATTGCTGTTTGATTTAGTGTGAAATCATTAGTTACTACGTACTCCTTCAAATATACCCAACGTCTCTCCATTATCCAAATACCCATTCCGTTTGCTAGGATTATAGACAAGTTCTTCATTCCTATTCTCACTTTTTTTTCTTCTAAATTTTCTCATCATCGCTTTCAAATTATTTTATCAGTTAGAATATTGTTTAAACAAAATAAAATTGTTTAATAAATTTTCAATGGTTATTATATATTTTAGAGATAGATACTCTATAGAAAACTGATCACTCAACTCAATCAAAAATAATTTAGACGAAATTAGGTCGAGTTTCTTTATTTTCTAACCTAAAAAATGTATTACAAAATTAGTAAAAAGAATTAAGTTGGATTAAATTCGATTTAATTATAAAAATATCATAGCAATTTAATTTGTTTAGATTGAATTTAATCTAATTAAGTAGTCTAATAAAATTTCCTATTTAACGTTTATGTCAACACTAGTTCAGAGTCTCTTTTCTATCCATTATTTCATACTCATAATTCAAATTGCTCTAATTCTCTCGTCACAAGATTTCCCCCCTTCCTTTTATATAAAACAAGCGGCTTTTATTAGAAATAAAATTATCAAAATGTACTATAACTTTAACTTCAAAATAAATCAATGTAGGTAATCATATTTAAAAAAGAGTGAATTGACTAAAGTCTAGTTTATTCGGGATAAATCTTTATAACAGGTTAGTAGGATTTCATAATAGAAAGATTTATTTACAAAATATATAAAATACTTAAAAGTGTATAGATTCTAAATATATTACATACCATACATCTCATCCTTAATGATTCTGTAAATCACTATTTTACTGTACAAATGTCACATTATTAGTTTAAAACTTCAAATTAAAGGTTTAATTATTTTAATGTTTGTCTAAACGTAAAAAACAATTATTTGAGTAGGTTGCGTATTTTTTAGAAGTTGTCAAAAAGTGATTTCGTGAACAATGGTGAACCTACTCAAATAAGTCACATTCTGACTATATTATTTGAGTTATATAAAATCACTATAAATTTACTCATAAATTAATTAGAATCATTTATTGTTATTTAATATTTTTTCTTTTTTTATTAAGAAAGATATTGAACGTTTTCCATAAAAAAATAATGACAAGAAACCAGCTGGTGAATTTTGTCATATATGAATTATGAGTTTTTTTATTGTTTTCCACTGTACTTTTGTTTTGCTATTAAAATTGTGTTTTATTAATATAAACCACTCTTATATATTAGAAGAGTTTCATTTTAGTTGTTATTATTTAGAAAACATTAAACTTATTTTTAATTTTTATTTGTCATGTTATTATTATAATAAGAATTGAAGCGTAAATAAAATTTAAAATTAAGTATAAATAATAAAGTTAAATTATATATAAAAAAAATTCATACTAATATAAATTTAAATATAAGTAAAGTCTAATACTAAATATAAATAATAAAGTTGAGTTATAAATAAAAAAAAATTAAAACATTAAATTCTAGGTTCTTCTATGGTATGATTTCTTTTTATCAGTATTAAATTTTCTTATAAAAATTTTCTAACATATGAAATACTGAATTCTTGATGTTAGTAATATGACTTTTTAATTGATCAAATAAAAATAAATAAATAATAATTATTTATGATGGTTTGGCAATAAGCTACTTCTCTAATGATAAGTAATTTTCTCACTAAATATATAAAGAATTTGCAATTGATACAACAAAAAGTGCACGAGTGAAAAACAATGCATGCATTTATATTATTGTATTAAAATGTTCTTTAATCCCCACAAAATTTTAAGGAGAAGTACAGAAGTTTGATAGAGAAACTATTATGTTTCAAAATTGATCTCTAATTCCACAAAAAGCATTCACGAGAATCTGGATTAATCTTACATGGTCCAGTCTCAAATATTTGCCATGAACATAGATTATGATGACACACTCCATCTCGTTTTTGCACATAAATGTCAAAATATTGTGCCTCTGGTGGCCATGCAAAGTGACAAAAGTATAACGTTCTATCAATTAAGAAGCTAGGAAAGAGACTAAACATATATATTTCACCAAATTTCAGTGTATGAGGGCCAAGATCATGATTCTTGTCTTTGCAATGAAGAGTTAAATCCTTCGTTCTCAAGTGATTGGATATTTCAACGTATACTTTGGTTGGAATTAGTGTTTCTGTTCCATTCGGAGCTAAAACTCTGCTCTCACTATTCTTCACTTGCAAAACTAGAAGAATCATTAAGAACTTAATTTTGGAGATTGAAATCGTCATTTGCTCAATAACTTGATATTCTAGCTTCAAAGTTTTCAGTTTCTTGTATATATATATAGTCGTGTAGATGCATACATACATACAAAAAGCATGGTAATTAGTGCATGTCTTTAATGCACAAATACTAAAAATAATTAAAAACCATTTATTACTAATTAATATACCATCTTCGTTTATTAATGATACATTAAATGCTTTTCTATAAAATAATAACGGCCTCTTTTTTTAAACCAGAAATAATTACTTGTTTTTTACACATCATCTAGTAACATTTCTTTTAATTAAATAAGCATTTATATTTTTACCTTTGTATATTATTTTATTTAAAAAACATTTTCTGTTTTTTTAAGAAACAAATATCGTTATTTCTTAACAAATAAGTGATTAAAAATTTGTTTAAAAGAATTATTTTGAATTTAAACAAACTGGTCAATATGTGAGTGAGTTTGTCACCTCTTAAATGCGAGTATTATATTTTAAAAAAATAAAGTTTAATAGCATTAGTTTATTATAAATTTAAAAGTCTACTAATAAGGTTTGGAAAAAAAAAAATCTAGATGCATGTATTTTATCTCAATTCGACTTAATTTTCTAATATAATCTGAATTACATATATATCTTTTGTTTGACTTTAGTTGAGCTATATTTCAATTTAAATAAAAATATTCAATCTATTTTAATTGCATTTAGTTATATTTTTATTTTTACATTTTAAGGATATCTTATATTTTGTAAATTATATTTTATGAATATATTTAAATTGAAATAATTAATGTATATATTATTAAATGAAATTTTATAAAATTCTATATAAAAAGAAAAATAAATATAAAATCTATTAAATAAAATTTTATAAAACTTTATATCTTAAAACATTTATAATTCACAAAAATAAATTAAAATCTTTTCAATATAAATGTCTAAATAGAATTTAATTTTAATTACACATTAAGTTTTTTATTAATTATGTAAAGTCTTTTGATTAAAATTTATTAAAATAACACAAAAATTTTCACACTCAGGATTTAAAATAAATTTTAAGTTATTAAAAAAAATACATAAAAAATATTATTAAACTTTTTCATTAAAATGAAAACCACATTAAAATCTTAAAAACTGGCATAGCACCGTGGAAAAAAATAAATTAAAATCCTTTTGATAAATATTATTTATTCTCTTTTTTTAAATTGTCGATTTTTTTTTAAATTTTTATTTATTTATATGTTATTTGACAACATTAATAGCTCACACTTTATCTATTTTTTTAATAAATACAATTTATTTTATTAAAAAATATTTAACTGAAACTGGAGAAAAAATAAATAAAAAATAAAAAAAACTATGTAAACGTTAATACTTTAATAATGATGAAGTTAAAGATTCTATAATTGTTTGATTTAAGATTAAAAATATATAAAATAAAATTAGGTGGGTGTTAATTTTTGTATGAGAAGTTAAATTTTTTTAATAATTTTTTAAATTAATTTTTGTTGATAAAATTTTTAGGATTAAAAATTATAAAGAAAAATTATTTTAAATAAAAATTGTTTCAAATTTTTAGAAATGTCTATTTGATAAAGAAAAGATAAACTTATATTTTTATCTAGAATTATTCAATACAATATTAATAATATAACAGTTTCAAAATAAAACAATATATTATTAAAAATAATTTTAAAATAAAAGAATATATTACTATAATTTAAATCTTGGATAAAAATATATATTTAATATTTTGGATAAGTCAAGAATATATTCAAGTCAATAAAATTGTTGTTATTCTATATATTATCAAAATCTACTTATCACTATTTATAGTGCAAAAGAAGATAAATAAATAGAAAAAATAATAAACAAAAACATATAGAAATACAAGGAAATAGTATAAGAGTTTATAACATATTTCTAATTGGAGTGCTTAACATAATTGTTAAAAGTTAATTAAAATAATATGATATAATATAAAAGTTGTTTATAATTTTTAAAAATTGTTTTTTTAAACAATTTTTAATATAAGATATGTAACTATATGACCCACATTTCATATTTTCTAATGTGTTATCTTAATTTATTTTTTGTGGATTCTATCATATTACATTACTTTTAAGACTTAATATATATTTTTTTTTTAATACAAAAATTTTATGAAATCTTATTTAATAATATATTATTTACAAAATATATTAATTCTTTCATATTATAATCACATTTAATATAAATAAATAATATTTTATATTATGACCTATAATCTTATTTAAAACCTTGGTGTTACTTTTATTTATGACCTGAATATAACTTCTTGCAATATATTCTAAGCTAATAAACAATTCTTTTATAGAAGATGTTTTAATTAGAAGAAAAAGTAATTAAATTAATTCTTATTTTATATATTGGTAGATAATTAATACATCTTAATACAAATTATGTTAACCACAAATTTAGTTTTCTAATGGATCATTATTTTTATGTAGAAAAACATTTAATATCTCATTAAATGAACAAAGAAGATATATTAAATGCTAATAAATAATTCTTAATTAATTTATATTGACAAATTGAACGAGAAAAAAAATTAAAGTATACACATTACATATATTAATGTAATTTTAATTGAATATAATTTTTATTATGGTAAAATTGTGTCGAGCTACAAAGGATTTTTCTTAATAAATTAAAATGAAAAGAGACAAATTCTACTTGCAAGTACCATTTCACATTTTATAAGAATATAAAAAAAATAACAGGACAGGTTTCTCGAAAAAATCAGAACTAATATTTATTTGTGTATTACAATCATGATGCAATATTATTCCAAGAACCTAATTCTTTCAAAAAATCACAACTTGACATGACAATTTTGTAAGCAAGAATTCACAGCATCGCTGACAGCACCACGATCATCTGATACATAAAAGTTAATTATTAAAAAGATGCAAAAACATCATCAACTCAATGATAATAATAACAGATATGAAAGATTGAAAGAAGAGATTAATGATAAAGTGAATACTGATATGAGTGTAAGTAGATTTGTTGATGCTGCAACTATTAATGCAATCAGAGTACACGTCCTCAGTCTCTTTGCAGTCTCGGATACAAAGTGCGTAACAAATGGGATATGCAACGTTAGCTAATACACAACCAACAGCACATTTTGCATAACATGATTGTTTCTGAGGTGTGATGGAATTGGCTTCTATGCAGCACAGCATCAGCATCACAACTCCAACACTTTTCATCTTATTATTTCTCATCACTTCTCTCTCTATCTCTTAAACCTATCTTAGAATTTTGTATCGATGTTAAGTCTTGGTATGTGTTTGAAGAAAAAAAGTTACCAATTTATAGAAGAGGATTCTTCATTTTTTTAATATATTGGTTCAAATTTATATGCTTGTTTTTATGCCATATTTTATCAGTTATACAGTATATGGCAATTAATGAATTTAAAATATGTATTAATGAGAGTTAAAAATATAAGATTAGTAAAAAGTCTGATAAATTAATTGGTTTACTTGGTATATGTAATCTTAAAAAATGTCTTAAATGGGAGGGAGTAAAACTTTTAATCAATATTAAACATATCAACGTAAATTAATTAAGAATTATTTATTATCATTTAATATTTGTATAGTTTGTTTAATGAGATATTAAATGTTTTATACCCTAAGAATAACGGGCCAATTAAAAATACAATAAATTAGCAAGTTTAAGTTAGGAGATGGAAAAAAAAAATGACTAGAAAATAACTGAAAAAGTGAGGTTATGTAAATATATTTCTGACTTATAATATCGATGTTATTTTACTTTTTTGTGGATTTTCTTATATTATTTTACTTAAAAAAATTTATATAATTTTTTTTATTCAAATTTTATTTATATTTTAATTTATCAATTTTCTCATATTATAATTATATTTAGGTTTACTAGGCATTTTGGTCCTAATATTTTGTGAAAATTTGCAATGTTTTTTCTTGTTTATTTTTTTTCTTAATTGAGTCCCAAATTTTATTAAAATCTGTCAATGTGATCCTTTCCGTTAGATTAGTATAAACGATGTTAATTGTGTCAGGACGTGACACACGTGTCATCTTGTAATTTGTTTAATATATTTTTTTTATTTTAATCGTATCCTTCTCCCTCCTCCTTTCCCTCCTCCTCTCCCTCCTAAGCCTCTCTTCTTTCTGGAACTCCACCCCCTCCCTCCCAAACCCCAATTGGAAATTGCACTAAAAATATTTAAGGAAGTGGAAATAAGATTTATCGTATTGAATTTGTAATTTATCTACACTACCTATTGCATTTGGAGAGAAAGAAGTTATATAGATCAAAGGTCCAAACGTGTAGGCAGTTCCAGTCCTTGTCGCAGTGCAGTAGTGAGTAGGTGATCCAACACCAGAGATAAAAGACGCAGCATATTCATATATATATATATACTTACCTTAATTATATAGATCATTTACCTAGGTACAAAATGAGACCCTAAGGTCCATATCGGTAATAGAAAGACCTGCCACCAAAAGCATTCCGATGGAGCAGAAGTAAACTCTTCCCCCGCCATAATAGCACCACCTAGAAGCTGATGCACTTCATGAAAGGAGGACGGATGGGGTTTGGGTGGGAGGGGTGGGGTTTGGGTGGGAGGGGTGGGGTTTGGGAGGTAGGGGGTGGGGTTCCAAAAAGAAGAGAGGATTGAGAGAGAGAAGAGGAGGAAAAGGAAGAGGGAGAAGGATGATTAAAATAAATAAAAAAATATTCAACCAATTACAAGATGACACGTGTGCCACGTCCTGACACAGTTAATGTCGTTTATACTAATCTAACGGAAATGATCACATTGACCAATTTTAATAAAATTTGGGACTCAATTAAGAGAAAAAATAAACAAGAAAAAACATTACAAATTTTCACAAAATATTAGGACCAAAATGCCTATTAAACCTTATATTTAATATAAATTAATATTTTATTCTATAATTTAAGATCTTATTTAAAATTTCAACTCTTATTATTAATGAAAAGTTTTAAAAACTGTTGTCTTAAAGACTGAGGTTTTAAACTTATCCTACCTAAGAGAAAGTACATGAAAATGAATGAAAAAGTAAAAGAAAGTACATGAAAATGAATGAAAAAATTATTAAGATTGATTTTATTGAAATGAAAGGAAAAAATTAAATTAATTATGTTAAATAAAAAAAATTAAAATATCCTTTGTTATATTTTAGAAAGATAGAGTATAATTTTAAATTTTAAAATAATTAATTATAAAAATAACTTTTGAAATGAAAAGAAGTTGTAAAATTAATTTTTATTAAATTAAATACATATCAATAGTATTTATAAAATAATGTTAAAATGTTTGAGTAGAATCTTTAAAACATCAAATTATATTAAAATATTTCTCATATCTAAAATTGAATTAATATTATTATCCCTATAATTTCAAATTTTATACAACTTAATTAATATACATGTATAGCATGCATCAATGACATATTAGATAACATAAAATAAGTTAGTTAATATTTTTTTAGAATCTCTTTTATTAGTTGATGATATAAATAATTAAAAGTTATTTTAAGAGAAAGTTATCTTCTATTTTTTTTATATTCAATTACTTTACTTAATTTAAGAAATTAATTAAAATATATTTAAAAACAGTTGAATGTTATTTAAAATTAAAATATATTTTAAAATTATTGACACCACTAGTTTGGTTAGTTGCATGATTTTAATTTGAGTACTTGATGGTTTAAATTATGTAAATGTTAAAAGGTAAATGTGTAAAATGACTTTATACCTAACTTTCTTTCCATTTTATCACATGCATGGTTAACTTTGTTTGAATTTTTTTATAAGTAGTGATATATTATTAGTGAAATATCAAATTATATGTTTTTGTCAAAAATTTGTGTTTATATTCTAAATAAATAAGTTCTTAAAAGATTACTCAAACAAAATTCAAAATTTCCAAAATTAACTCCCATATTCTTTTTCAAGCAACTATCCAAAATATTTTTCAAAGTATTATTGTTTTTAATTTTTTACACTTTTCCAAATAAAATAAATAAGGTAATATAACTATCAAACTTTATAGGGGCCTTTGCAAAACATTTTTTAAGAGTGATATCATCATTATTTTAATGAGGACAAAGAAAATTGTGAGTGTAATTAAAATTTGTTGATACTTCAAGAAGTCTTTTTGTATTAATACTTTTGAATCAAATCCTACAAAATTTCCCGCAACATGTGATGAAAATTACAAATTAAAAAACAAATAAACTATAAAATTGATTAAAAAGTTGACTGGTTTAAGATAAATATATTCCTGTCACAATTTTTGTTTGATTTTTTTTGTATATTTAATGAAGTATCAATTCGTTGATCATGTGGTGGAGCCCACTCTAACAGCCATGAGTGTGCTAAACAACGCTGCTTCACTGCTACTCCATTGACACGTGTTATATAGTCATGCTGTGTAGCATGGAGAAATTCAGAGGTAGCTCATTATTTGCTACATCCGTGCATAGGCGTGTTTGTTACTTGTTCGCTGCATTGCATTTGGCGGGTAGAAAGTTTTTCAAGGAGAAGCGAGTATGATCATGTGGAGCCCACTCTAACAGTATGAGTGCGCTCACTGCTACTCCATTGACACGTGTTATAGTCATGCTTTGTAGCACGGGTAAATTGGGTGCACCCTCGAGTAGCTCTTTGTTTGCTACATTAGCATAGGCGTGTTTTGTTACTTGCTCGCTGCATTGCATTGGGTGGGCAGAAAGTTTTGCAAGGAGACTCGAGTACATAGTAGTGAGTCTTTTTTGCCATGTTTACTTCCAAATTCTTCTATATTTGCTACTTTGGTGGTGAATACTGTTACATATATACTGATAGTTGAATTTCTCTTGTATTCAAGATGTTTTACTCTCACCAGCTTCTTGCTCGGAAGGCTCCTCTTGGCTAAATATGGTAACTCATTCTTCGTCTTCTATTTCCCTCTCTTCCGAAACGATGAGTTTTTTGGTTCTTAGTAAGAGGAGGAGTCTTCTTTTATGTAACTTTTGGTTTGAATTGCTTGAGCGGTAGAGTTTTGCTTTTCTGCGTGATGATCATGGTACTGCTCAGGAGAAATATTATGATGCTGCATGCTGCTTTTAGTGGTAGCATTTTGTCAAGGCTTCTTAAAGTCTTCGGTACAGTTGAAGATTTTCAGGTCACTTTTAGATGGAACGATGCATATTAAGTTAGTAACGGGATTTGGAATAGTGTTTTGCTAACAACCTTGTAGATCACTAGAACCTGGAGGGAATTTTTGGCTGGTGAATTTGATTTGATAGTGAAGTGTTTTTTATGCATGTTAGAGTCTTGTATTACAGTTTTTTTTTATAAAAAAAATCCTTGTTAAGTTCTTGAATGATTCTTCCATTGTTTTGCATAATTTAAGCATAATTGTTTCTTGTGATTTTTTTTATCAGCATTGTTTCTTATGTGTACTTCTCTCTCTTGAGAAGTTAATCCTAATCAAATATCAGGATTTGCTAAACAACTGGTGTATTAACTAAGCCACTGGACTTACAGAAGACTGCCTTACATTCCAAATACTCTTATAACTTGCTTATACCCTCCCAACCTCATCAATAAGTAATCAATAATTATTGATTTTGAGCTAATATGAAACTCTTAGCTTATTGTAGCGAATTGCTAATATGAATGAAGATAATGAAGTAAGAGAAGAACAATATCCATGTCACATACTCAATCAAGGTTGTCTTGCCAATATATATAGAGAGAGAGATGTATAGTTCATGTAAGTGTCAATTTGCTTACGCTTATCATTCTCAGCGGACTTAGAGAATATTAGCTCCCCTCAAAGACTCCCAGCTAATGCGGATCCAAACAATCGTATTGAAAGGTTTTTAATTTCAGTCATACTTATTTTATATTTTATTTTGTATAGTAGTCTTTATTTTCTAGCAACAATCTATTTATGTTTTAAATGTTTGTGGCAGGTTTGATCCTGAGAGAGATGAGTCTCTTTTTGCAAGGTTTACTTTCAAATTCTTCTATATTAGTTCAAAATCAATAATTATTGATTATTTATTGATGAGAGGTTGGGAGGGTATAAACATGATTGGAATTTGATCTCATGAAGTTACATTTACTTGTGTTTACTCGTTTTCTCTGGAATTAAACCTGACACAAGCATTCAAAGCATAAATAGATTGTTTGCTAAAAAATAAAGACGGTTGTACAAAATAAGGATGATTGAAACTAAAAATTCCTCAAAGGGATAATATGGATCCGCATTAGCTTGAGATGTTTCATTGCCATCCACTAAGGTAATAGTATCAAAGTTCACAGCATGACTAAATTCACACTTGCAGGAAATATACAGTATGTTTAGCAAGACAACCTTGATGATATCGATACTCTCCTGCTTCATTATTAATGAAGGTTACATCCACGTTATCAAGTCGCTACAAACCTATTAATTAATTGATGATCAGTAATTGTTGATTACTTATTTTCTCTTTTTTTAATTCCATGCAATGAGAGCAGCTATGTATACTATATTAAGAGAGATCTGTTCAATATCTGCCAAATTTGTCTCATCGAATTCTGTCAAATTAAGAGCATCATTCCTGTCAAAGGAAAAATAGTTACTACATAACATAGGAGAATTGAATATTGATTGTTGATATCACCATTACTTATCACCACTTAGTTTGAGTTTAATTAACAGGAAACTCTTGTTTAATGTAGCGACTTAATAAAGTAGATGTAACCTTCACTAATAATGAAGCAAGAGAACACTAATATAATCAACATTGTCTTGCTAAACATACATATGTATATTTCATGCAAGTGTGAATTTACTCATGCTTATCATTTCCAGTGGACTTGGATATTATTACTTTATTGGAGGGCAATGAAACATCTCAAACTAATGCGGATCCACATTATCCTGAAAAGACAATGAAACACAAGTAAATGTAAGATCAAATTCCAACTATGCTTGTACCCTCCCCACCTCATAAGTTATCAGTAATTATTGATTTTGAGCTAATACTGCTGCTTACTGTAGCGAAAAGATTCTGAACCCATCGGTTCCTGTGCCTATTAGACTTGCTGGAATTCTCATGGGTGCTCGCTCTCTCCCCTTATCCAATGCTATCTTCAGTTTCAATTTCCATTTAAGTTAATAGGTACAAATGTAGCATATCTTTGCGCCTTGGTTTAATGGTTGTTGCGTTTTTATCAGGAGGAGTGGTGATTGTGTACGAGAGAAAAGTGAAGCTCCTTAGTAAACTTTGAACCCCTGTTTTCAGTGCACCACGATTTTATCTAAATTCTCTATTTTTAGTTTTTAATTTTATCTCTTTTTTTTTCTTGCAGATGATGTGACCCATTTTCTGGTACGAAGCTCCACTTCAACATTCCTAAGAATTCAGTTTTTTTTTTCAAAATATTATTATTTTAAAAGAAAATTATAAAATTATATTATTTTTCATATTATTTACACAGATATCACACTTTACTCAGAATTCGGTTATAAAAAAATCCAAATTCTGACCTACGTCATTACTTTGTTGACCAATTTTTTCATTTAAAATTTTGTACAACCGAATTTCGAGAAGACTATTTTAATTTTTTTTCTTTTGCTATTCGGAATTTAGTTACCTGATAACCGAATTCTAAGTGGCAAAAGAAAAAATAAAAGAAGCCCACTCAAAATTCAGTTCTCAGATAATCGAATTCTGAGTGACAAAAGAATAAAAAATAAAAAAAACCCACTAAAAATTCATTTATGTAGATTCATGAAAAGGTGTGTTGGATGGAGTATGTAGATGAGAGTGGTAAGTGTAATGAAGATATTGAAAAGTGGAAACAAAAAATTACTAACCTCCAACCATTGAAATTCTCTCAAAGTGTCTACGATTCTAAAATTTTTTCTCTTAGAAACGTAGGTTGTGTGAATATTATAGAAGAGAGCAGATTTGGTGACCTTGAAACACATAATATATGTGGCATTTATAGGACTTTGTCCATCACAGAACTCCAAAAACGTGATACCCAGATTTATGATAACCCTTGATAACGACTTGAATAATGGACCATTTACACATAATGTGAGATAACTTCTTATAAAATAGATTTTGTTAGTCTTTGAATACCTATATTTATCTCTTACTTACCTCCAGTATAGAAAGTGATACTTCCGTGCTAACATGTAACACTTCTATTTTAATTATTGGTAGATTATAAAACATGTTTTATTTGTTAACATTTCCCTAGTCTGTACCCTAAGCATGTAGCTTACGCTATTGGGTCTTTGATGGAAGAGAATTGTACAATCTAAACCAAAGTGTGCTATATGACCTGATCTTAGAAGCTTGACAAGTTGAGTTATCCAAATTGAGCCACAAGATCCATTGTTGCTTGTTGAACTACTTACTATTTTCCTTAGGCATCTTGAAACAGCAACCATTATAGCACCAAGAGAATAATTTTCACCAGGTTTCCTGCAACATGAAACAGGAAAACTTGTAATCTTTTTAAAAGACAAAGAAAACGGCATGTAAAACATAAGTCATACGGGTAACAAGATGAATAAACGATACAAATGAGCTAAATTTATGGGCGGGTCAAGTCTCAAGGCAATGAAAAAATAAAAAGGTGGAATCAGAAATGAGATACCAGCATTGGCACGAAACTACAGGTACATATATATTAATGGACTATTTTATGGTGATTTTTGACAGGTAGACTGCAGGTAAAATATTGTACTATCTTTTGTGTATGAACTAGTATTAGACAAGTCCAATACACTGTTTGGTAGACAATCTAACCAAAAAGCTACTAAATGAGTGTAACACTATTACAGGAGTATAATGGTCAGTCTAGTGGACCGTCTTCCTAAACTCTTCTTCAGACCATCTAATTTAGAGTCATCTTCACATGACTATATTCAATCCTTTTTATCTCCTTTTCCTTTACACTTAAAACCCCATAATTCAACAAATTATTTCAAGTTTTATTTAACTTCGTGAGGGTACAGAAAACATACACATTGTTAGCTGTTAAAGGACTCTCCTGGGCTCCTCCCCCTATCATTTTTCCTTCATTTAGTTCCGTGCTAAATGGTAAATATCACTCAATATCTCTTTCAAAAACAGTTTCAAGGAATAGAGAAAATATTTTATTTTTCCCTGCAATGACCCAATAATTGTACATATATGCAAAATAAAATGATTAATCGAGCTAAACATACGGAAATAAATAAGAAAAAACAGATGTCCAAGAAATTAGAAGAGACGATAAGTAGGTGTTCATGGATATAAGCACCATGAATCCAAACCAATCCAACTCAACTAAATAAAACTCATTGTTCATTTGGTTAGGTATTGAGTCTTGGTATTGGACCTATGAAATCAATCTTAACCCACTTAATATTATATATTTTCATTTTAATGTATTATTGGTATATGCTTTAAACAACATAAAGAGTGAGAAAAATCACGTACTAACACCATTTTTCCTTATTCTAGTCTCATTATATCCTCTCATCTCTTTCTTTAATTTAAATGTCGCTTTAATTTGTTTAATGTACTATTTAATCAAAATACAAATATAATATAAATATTTGAAAGTTATATAAATATGCATAGATAAAGAAAAAAATGTTTTTTAAATTTCTAAATATTTTTTATTTTCTGGGTATCCACTGACACAACCCACTTAATTATTGATCTAGCTGATTTAGTTGGACTTTGTAGAAAATATACTAGTTAAACTTAATCGGACCCAAACTATTTTAATAGATTGCTTCTTCCTGCATCTCCATATATTTCTCCTTGCACCCCAAGCGTACAGTGGAATGACGAAAATACCCTCTAACTCTAAATCACATGCACCTCTCTTCCTTCTTTTTTTCCTTCTGCTTTCATTCTTCCTTCCTTCTTCCGGTGCTTCCTCTCCATCTCCTTCTTCTTGCATTGAGTCCCTCTCGTCGGCCTTGTTGTTGTATTTGATGGTGAGAAACAAGCCCTTTAGAATGCACACCAGCGCCGGCACAGGTGAATTGGTTCATTTCGTGGTTTCCGGTCTGTACAAGCCAGAAGCAATTTTTTTTTTAATTCCGATTTGTACAGATCGGAAGTCAGTTCCTATCATGATAGGAAAATTTGCTGGAAACACATGGATTGGTGGTGGATGGCAGCTGGCATGGAAATGATTTGAAACAACTGAATTTTCAAGAGAATATATTTACACAAAGGAGATGCTCTTGGATCTAGAAGTGGGTCTCTCGAACATTATGACTTTTGAATTTGGAAGTGACTTTGAATTGTATAATTCGAAAGTTACTCTACTTAAAATTCATTTCAATATTACATTGTTTAGAAGTCTTTTTCAGATTCCATAATCTACAAAATTCCAGATCAAGCAATCCTGAACTCATCAGCGAAAGGATAAGTATATATTATACTTAGTCATTTTCATCTTTCATCTTTTACACACAGGGTTGTAAACGAAATCCAACCCAACCCTTTGATGTAATCCCCTTAATCAAGTTGAATAAATCTTTGATGAAACCCAACCCTGAACCCCTAAACACGAGAAATAAACCCACGTAATTATAAAAATATCTGAATTAATTTCATTCAAATTTGTTGCTCGAAATAGGATCTAATGAATTTAGACATATTCTTCTACCAGACTTGACACTGTTCAAAGAAAATTGAACTTTTTCAATAAATACGGGTAAAAAACTAGAAAGCAAAAAGTTATCATAAAACTCACCAGAGGCTGAAATGATTTTTATTTGAAACATCTTCTAGTCTACGTCGTTTCTACAGCAAGAAGTCAAATGATATTCATAAGAATTGTTTCCACAAGAAACACTTAAGCAACATAGTAAAGAAAAAAAAAAACGAGTAAGGACAAAATGTAGCTCAAAATAAGGGATTTATTAAACCTAATTCTTAGATGGCATTAGGGAATTAGCCACCAGATAAGGGTTTGTAGCACGACAATCATTAACCAGAAAAAGTATAGCACTATCTTCTCAACAAGTACTTAAAGGAAAAGAAAAGAAAAAAAATCAAGTAGGTAAAATGAGTCCAACATATACCATATGTTAAAGCTTAAAATCAACTCATGCATATCAACTTTCTCATATAACTTCTCTATAAGCAATCAAGCATTTACAAACTTAACAAAGGTTGTAAAAATAAAAATTTGTGTTTTGGAAACACAACTCCTTTATATATTTCGTGTTATCTAAACACAACTTATCCTAAATCAGTAAAAAAATAAAAAATAACTCTTATCCGTAATTTTCAAACAAAATAGATCCTTTAACGTCAATAAACTTTTCATTTGTTGTTTTTCAAATTTGATATTTTTAAAACTAGACAACCTTTTTAAGGAAAAATGAAGAAAGAAAAAGGCTTTTCACTTATTGATTTTTAAATTTGATATTTTAGAAATTAAACAATCTTTAAGGAAAGATGAGTAGAGAGTCCAATGTCATAAAAAGGAAGAAAAGAGAAATAGATAAAATTTGTAATTGAATAAAAATCTTCAACAAAATGCTTCACAATAAACACTACCTTCTCTTTGTTGCAGAAAACTAATATTTTGTCTTCAACAAAGATAGTCAATCTCATGAAGTTGCCACCTGTTGCGCTAATTGGTGATTTATTTCAAGCTGAAAATAATGATATATATTATCCAACACCTATACTTGAGTTATGGAATAAGAGCATTCAACCAGTCCACGATCCAACACCTGATCAAGGTATATTACTTGTTAAGGCTTTTTCTGATATTGGAAGAGGATCACTTGTATTGTATATTATTTATTCGCTTTGTCGCACGTCAATCTCACAAGTTTCTTTTCAGAACTCCTCGCTGAAACAAGACTCATGCAGATGCAAGTAAATACTAATCATCCCAGTAGCAAGATAACTGATTCAATCGAAACGTATGAATCTCTTTAAGTAATTATTAATTAAGCATCATTAGCGATGTAATTTTGGGTACTAATAATGCATATCTCTCTTGTATTTGAACAGACAGATGAAGGCACATTTTGACACACCTGCTGCTGCTGCTGTTGAATCCCTGCATAATCTAGAGGAATGACACGGACATCAGCAGCATAACTTTTCTATCAAATTTGTATTATTTATTCTTGAGTTCTTTTATCTGTCCTATATTTAAAATAGGTTTAATTACATTTAAATTCCTCAACTTTTATTTTAAGTATTTAATAACCATTTTTCTAATTTTGTTATCAAATAAATAAATAAAATTATATATATTCTTTATTCCATATCCTTTATTTCTATTGCAGAATAGTTTGTATGTTTATTAAATTAAAATATTGTCATATGATTTTAAGTGCTGAGATATAATATTCATTAGGACTCTTATGTTTATTAGTAGGATATAAGGAAAATATTTGACTACTATGATTATTATTTTCTAAAAATTTAAATCAAAATTTTATAATTTTTAATTTAAAGAAAAAAAATTGTACAATACTTAAAAAAGTGGGTCGAATATTAATTGAAGTCTTTAAATTAATAGTTTAATGAATACATACACCATCATCATTCAACCATATGACATCTAAAATAATTATAATAAACTTTGAAAAACTTATAATATAATGATTTTTTATTAGATAATAGTATAAAATTATTTTACAATATTATCAGACTTAAAGGTTACTCTTTTTCCTAAAATAAACATCCAAAGTTCTAGTAATACTTAATTTAATTATAGTAATCCAAAATATAGTTCTTGCTTCCCGCGATGCGCTGAAAGTTGAGCAAAAGGAGCCCTGTGGAGAGATTCTCTTCTCTAAAGGATTAAAGATATGATGAAGTTTTGGTTCTCCTCAGTTATCTATGTTCCCTTGATTAGGATCTTCTCCTTTGAAGTCTTTCCTTTTCTTCTAAATTTTCTTACAATGGCTTTCAAGAAGTTATTTGGAAATTATTTTATCAGTTAGAATATTGTTTAAACAAAATAAACTTATATTTAATAAATTTTAAATATGTATTATTTATTTTAGAGATTGAAACTCTATCGGAATTTGAAAAACTGATCACTCAATAAAAAATTTTGGATGAAATTTGATCGAGTTTGCATATTTTCTTACCGAAAAAATTTCTTACAAAATTAGTAAAAATAATTAAGTTGGATTAAATTTGATTCAATTATAAAAATATCATAATTTTATTTTTTTAGATTGAATTCAATCTAATTAAGTAATCTTAGAGAATTTATTATTTAACGCTTATGTTAAACACCATTTCATATATTTTCCGTCCATGTATTTTATGGTCATAATACTAATTCAAAATTTTCTAATTCTCTCTTCACTCGAGTTTTTTTTTTCATTTTTTTTTATAAACTAGCGGTTCTTTATTAAATTTTTTTTATCAAAATGTTCTATAATTTTAACTTTAATATAAATCAATGTAGTTAATCATATACTTAGAATCTTTATATATATATATTTATATTTTATCCATATTTATATATATATATATATATATATATATATATTTGAAAATTTTGATTAGTGCTCAAGCGCTTATCATATTCAATTATTTCGGATAATAGATTTATAAGTATTCACCTATTTTAATAATAAAAAATCTATCTTAAATAATTTTATATTAAAAGTTAAAACATAATTATTATAAAAAACCCACATGGTCTAACATATGTAAAAAAAAATGGATTCACTACATTCTAATTTATTCGAGTTAAATCTTTATAATTTATAAGTTAGATTTCATAACAGGATGTTTTATATGTAAAATTATATATAAAATACTTAAAATATATAGATTTTAAATTATATCATACACCTCAACCTTATTATATCTCATACTTAATATTCGATAAATCACCTTTACAATCATATGTCACATTATTAGTTTTAAACTTCAAATTAAAGGTTTAATTATTTTAATGTTTGTTTAAATAAAAAATATTTTGAATTTAACCCATTCTCGCATCAAGAAAGGAGTCAGGTTAGATATTTTTTAAAGAAAAATGTTAAATATGTTATTTCATCTACTACACTTTTATATATAATTAATATCAAATAAATTTACATTATTTTATTAAATATACAATAAATTAATTATAAAATATTATTAGTTAATATTAAATTAATATATAGATATTTTGATGAGGTTGGATTTATTATCTTTGTTAAACATTACCAAAAAAAAGAGTGATGTCACTAATTCTGAACCATTAGTGATCAACCTACTCGAATAAGCCATATTGATCCACTATTAATTTATGGACGCCAAATTTTATTTATTAATAATTAACACATTTATGCACTTAAAACTCATATTCCATCTTAATTCATAAGATTTATCACATTTTAAGAAAGAATAAAATCATTCAAATATTTATAAAATGTTATCTAAAATATAAATTCAAATAAAACTACAATCTAAATCATAAATTATATAAAAACATAACATGTCAATAATATAATACTTCTTTACGGCAACAAGCATTATTTTTTTCTGTAAATATTTTCAATTTTTTTTTAATTTCATTTTGCTATTGTTTTAAGCTTTCACTGGTGATTGTGAAAGTGAATATTTAAAAACCTCGATAAAAATGTTTGTATAAAGGCATAGTAAAAGGAAGAAACGCACATGCAGCTGTAGGTAGGGTTATGATTACGGAGGAACAATGATGATCCATCATGAATAACACCTACCTTTAATTACCCTTTTTCCATTTATAACCCCCGCACTGTGAACGTTTCTTCTCCTTTGCGCATTACCCTCTCACACATCTTCACTACCCTCAAAACCCTTTTCCCTTTTCCTAATAACTTCTCATGTGGCCACCGTGGCTTAATTCACCCAACCGGTTCCGCAACGCTCCACCACCGTCGCCATCCTCATCCCCGTCGCATTCTCGATCTCGCTCCTTAAGCTTCTCCTGCTCATCTTTCAAAGACATTCAGAGCCTCCTCCAAGAAAAGCCCGAATCCGGCCCCGCCGCTCCCAAATCTCCGTCACTCTTCCGCCGCGTCCGGATCTCCACCGCCGTCCTCCGCGCCTGGGGTGCCTCGCGCGCTACCGTCCCCGCCGCTCTCCCCCCCGGCCTTGACCAAGGAGTCGTGGTCTACTTCACCAGCCTCCGCGTCGTCCGCCGAACCTTCGACGACTGCCGAACTGTCCGATCCATCCTCCGAGGCCTCCGCGTCGCCGTCGACGAGCGCGACGTCTCCATTGATGACCGCTTCCGCGACGAACTTCACGCCGTCCTTGGCCGCCGCAGCAACCTCGCCCTGCCACGTGTCTTCGTCGGCGGCGTCTACATAGGCGGCGCCGACGACGTCCGCCAGCTTCACGAGAGTGGCGAGCTCCAACGCCTCATTGAACGGCTCCCGCGTTCGAATCAGAACGCTTGCGACTGCTGCGGAGGCTTTAGATTCGTAGTGTGCGATGAGTGCAACGGAAGCCACAAAATCTTCACCGAAAAAAACGGATTCCGAAGCTGTTCGTCATGCAATCCCAACGGCTTGATTCGGTGCCCTGCATGCTTCTTCGTGCACCCGCGCCACACCAAATAACTTACTCCATTGGTTAGTTACTGCTCACAGCTCACAGACAACTCACTGAAGAAATTAAATTAATAATTTATGTTTATAAATAAAGATTTTCTCACTTGCATTTCATCAATGTGACTACATTATATATATTAATTGAAATCCTGTAGTCTGGAGGATCTACAAAACTGAATAGGCTTATGCCATTATTAATGGTTAATTAATTATTAATAGTATTTTGCTATTATTATATGGTTTTAGGGCTTATGATCTAGGTTTGATTTGTTGTAATGACACACTTATGATTCACATGGTGCATGACATGCTGGAGTCATGTAGTGTCTGACAGCATACAATGGTATCTGTGAGAAGTTTCGTTTAGCATGACACCAAATAATCTGAAATTGTTTGTGTCTGGTGGAGGGTGATGCCAAATTTGCTTCAAGGGTCTAAACTGTTCCCACCGTTTTCGATTCAGTTTTTGTTCTTGTTCATACACAATTACCATTGGGGTAGACCGTGGACATTTGTCTTAGGAGGTGGGAACCGCGTGTGTTGGACCTCGTTTAGGGTCTGGCCCATTTTCTATTTTCCTGTCTTTTTTAGTACTGATTTTGATTGCTTGGCCCACTTCTTTTATAGTGCTAATTTCTTCATGCTCAATTTTCATCTTTTATCACGTTAACATGACCCCAGCGTGTCTCATGATCTATATTGTTTTGTCTTTATAATATGTAAGGACTAACTGTGAACAGAATAAAGAGTTATATTTTTAAGAAATAAAATTATATTTTGAAGCGTATTCGTGGCTTTTGGGATTCATTTGTGCACCTTAAATCTGAATGTAAGTGGGTAGGATGGACATTGACAATGTTTATCCAAAAACCTTCTTAGAGGAAAAGTACATTTGATGCTATGACTGTTCTCAGGAAATTGTCATATGTTTATTTTATTCCCTGTTCTAAATTCTATCCAACATGCTACGCATGAAAATGCAAAGTTTTGGATATGAGTCGAGCAATTGACTTGATATGTTTTTTCTAATTCAAAATTGTGGTACATACAATATGATATATAAGTATCTTTTTTGGTTTACATGCGGAGGTCAACTTTTAGATTTTGTTTCATAATGAAGTGAGGAACCACAAGATCTTTCAATATATAGTGGGATACATATGGAAAATTGAGCTCTTCCTGCTTTTCTTACTAACAGGATAACACGATCTCAACGCTATATGTTGGATTAACTTTTTTGGACAGGACTTTTTTTTATTTATTGGACATGGAAGGAAATTCAAAGCTTCTGTAATGTGTCTTTGTTAGCTATAACGGTAGATATAGCGTACGAGAGTAATTAACGTATAAAATTATTTGTATACTCATTCAATGTGGAATTGGAAAGCCCAAATATGATTTTCTCCACATCTAGTGCCAAAACTTTCACATAATCCGAATAATATTCTTTTCATCAGTATAGCTCATCTCTGCTGGAAATACATCATTGATTAAGAAATCAACGTTCCACTTAAAAATAACGCTTGGGAACTTGCTACTTGCACCCTTAACAGGCATGTCATGATCTTTAAATGTATTTTCTAATCAAAACTTAAACTTGGTGGGTCTCTAGATCTCAAAGCTCAAATTTGTTCCTTGCACCCTAACATGTATATTTATTTTTCACGCTAATGTTGGATCACTAATCCTTATCCCTTTCTGTAGACTAGATATCCTTTTCAGATGATCCATGACCTCTGAAATTGCCATGAAGAACTCACTTCTCTTCACTTCTTTGGAACTGATACTCTGAATAACTTATGACTTCCATCCGTCCCCGTCACATCATGCCATTCCTACCATTGAACGAGCTAACATGCTGATGGCAAGCTGAAGAGGCCAATGTCATACTCTTATGACAGTTCAACGATACAGCAGACGTAGTTATCTCATGCTGCTCAAAGAAACAACACAGTTCCTTGCTCCAACGCAGTGTAGACTATATGGTCTTTATTTACGCCATAAACTAAACCCAAGCAGACCCAAGCAGACGACATTTCATTTTAAAGATCTTTGCATTACATTTGTTTCTCTCTCAATCCTGTACCATACTGTGACAATATCAGTGTCCTTCTGTACACAAATATGTTGTCACCCACATTTTTCGACCCAAGATAGGTTTTTGATATTTTTGCTAAACCCGTGTCAGAGGATGCCCTCATTTCTACAGCGAACATGGTCCCCAACTTTAGTCCTTTTCAAGGGAGAGTATCTACCCTGAGAGATATAAAATAAGGAAACTCGAAGTTGTTGTATAGATAAGGATGGTACACCTCATATATTGCTGAATATTAAAGGGAATTAAATGTAGCAAATCAATCTAGAAAATTAACCACATTATTAATCTAGCAATAAAGGAAAAATTTGGAAACTTCAACTGCAAAATATCTATAAAAGGAAAACTTGAATAGAAAATCACTCCCGGACCTATTCGTCTTTTCTTTTTCTTCTTTGCTATTAAAACGTAAACAAGAGTGTGTGTATGTATACAGAGAGAAAAGGAAAAGAATGAGAGAGTAGGGATAAGAGAGAGTATATTATAACAACTTAACCTTTTATTTTATTTTAAATTGATTATTTAAATTAATTAATAGATGTATTTAATTTTTTTATATAAAATACTAATATTATTATTATAAATTTCTCTTATATGCATTTAATAATTATTTTATAATTAAAATTTTCAACAAAAAATTATTTTTAGAGTAGATCTTACTTTATTTTATAATATATATATTAACTGCATATAATTTTTTATTAACATTTAATTAGATATAGTTACATTATAATTATTTTAAAATTTAATTAGAATAATATTATAGTGAAATATGTTTTTTATTCTGTCATAATTGTGTTCTCGTAAAAAAAAACTGTATACCGTATATGTAAATTGATCAATTGTTTATATGTTTTTTAGCAATTAATTGTTCATGTTAAATTAAGAAATAAAAGAATAATATTTTTAGAAATAGGTAGTTCTTGTATCATAATGTTTATTTCTCATTGAGATGGTTCTACTTTAAAAGTCTAATTCATTTCAAGTTAAAACATTAAAGCATATCTTCTAGGTTAAAAAATTCTCAAATATATATATAAGAAACAAAAAAGAAATATAGGAAAAAAATTTGAATAAAAAAATATTTCAAATAAAAGGTCTCATATTATAAAAAATAAGTTTCTAACAAATTTGTAGAACAAAATAAAATCATTACATATATTATTATTATTATATTTTTTTAACATAATTATAAAGTATAAAAATATAAATGTGACTGTATATTTTTTTTATATTTAAATTCATAGTTTGATAAGTTTATAATATAGGAAAAAAAATATTTCATTAGTTTATTTAATTTATCTATTAAATTTTACTCTAAAATAAATAAAATAAGTGAAATAAAATATATATACTATTTTTCCTTGTCATCCGTTTTTATACTAACTCTTCATTCTTTTCTTTCTCATATTATTGTTCTCCTACTACTTCACCCCATTTTATACTATTAACTAAATAGATTTTAATTTTTTTATAAAATAAACAGATTGGTTAAAATTAAAATTCCTTTGAAGTCTCTATAGAAGGTTACTAAAACATTATTTATTTTTTCTACAATTTTTTTATTTAAAATTATTCATTCTTTTTTTAATATTGAATAAACTTAAAACATCTTACACACTATCGAAACTTTTATTACCAAGTTAATACGAGTGAATTTAAACTTATTCACCCTATAGTTAACTTATGTTATTTATAGTTAAAATTACTCAACAGTTTTTTTTTTTAATTTTCGTACAATAATTTCAGAAAAAAGTATTAAGATATTTATATACTTGCTCATATATTCTCTTTACAATTGCCGAAATATATTATAATGACTTTAAAAAATTTATGAGATTTTATGAACTATGATTCTTATAATTTTACAAAGTTATTTCTAATGAATTTATTAAAATACTTCTGATCTTATTTATTCATACTTATTTTAGTTTTAGTATGTTTGTTATAAGTTTGAGTTTTTAGTCATACAAATTAAATGCAATTTTAAAGTAAGTACTAATGTGACAGAAAATGATAATAGAAATCCTTTAAAGTAAGTTTATAATATCATTAACATTTTTTTGAAAGATTTAAAACTAAAACTTACTATATTTATTGGATTTAAACATACTTAAAAACTTAATTTTATAACTAAACTATTATATGTTAAATAATTATTAAGCAACTACTAAATAATTTGCTAAAATATTTATATAATTTGTTAATGATGACAAGTGTAGAAGAAAGGTATGTGTTGATATGCTCACCAACTATAGCTAAGTCAAGTCATCGAAGCATAAACATAAATGACACCAAAACTTGCCATCTCTTTCTCATTTATATCATTCTTATCAAAACACAACCATTCATTTATTCTTTTATGTCCATTTCTTATTTCTTCTATGGCTCTAAGAGCCTAACACTTGACTAAGACTTGTGCTTGACTATATATATTTGGACTTGAGATTTTTTTTATAGATGAGTAATAAAACCTAAATTATTTAAGCATATATTTCTATTTAAATACAATTTTATCTAACTTTAGGTTTTAAGAAATTCTTTTAGATCTTGACATTTTTAAAAATTTTACATTTAATTATAGTTAGTTTAACATTAGAAATAGAAATATTAGCTAAAGTACCTAAGATGATAAAAAATATTTCAAATTAAAATAGTTATATTATTTTTAAGTATATAAAATTTCATCCAAAAATATATTTCTTTTAAAAAAAAAAGATAGTTACATATATTTTTTACAAATTTGTATGGATATTATTTTTTATATTGTTTTTATATTATAATAATTATTTTTTAAGAAATATTATTTAAAGAAGATGATTACATATATTTTTATTTTATATTACATGATACATTACATTTTTTTGGAACTAAAAATTATTAGTAAAAGCATAAAATAATTACTTTTTATATTATTTTTAATTGTATAAAGATAAAAAAAAAATATTTTTATATTACATTATTTTTTACATAATTTATAACAACAAATGTCAAACAGAATAATATTTATAGAGTTTTAAAATATATTTATACCTGAAATTTATTAAAAATATCAGTAAACTATATACTCAAACCACACGTTAAAAGAGAAATGGACCTTTTTAGTGGAAAAAAAACTGATGTTTGATATTTTGTGTGGAAAGATGAATTTTTGTCTATGAGAAAGAATATTAAAATATACAATCAGTTTTATAACCAGACAATAAAACTATTTTAAAAATAATTTAATTATTAAAATCTTGAAAGAATTAACAGGATCACAAGATATATATATATATATATATATTTCTCTGAAATTGAGAATAACGTATTAAAAAGGTTATGTAAACATGTCCTTGGCTCACTCCTTGCACCGTTACTATTATTATGACTTGTTAGCTCAGTGACAGCAAACGCGCTTTCAAGTCTCTTGGGTCCATTCATTGATACAAACACACACCAATCTCAACTGAAAGTGTCATTACATGTTACCTTAGAACTTAGAACCAGTCCATGGTTTACTTTACTTTACCTTATACATCACCCTTTTGCTTCTTCATTTCTATATCTTCTTCAGCTTCTCTTTTTCTTTTCTTAATACGTTTATAAATTCCAACTTTGCTTCCTTTGGATATTAACCTTTATTTCTTGCAAAAAAAGACAGTGTTCTTGCAGCAAGAATGGAAAAGAACAGGAAACTCAGCCGGTTGCAGGATCTTTGTATAGCTGTGCGCCTTGTGGCGGTTTTTTTCTTGTTTCAGAACTTGGGTTTGTGCTGTTCTTTGAATGAAGAAGGTACTTGACTAGTGGTGGGATTTTTGGGTTTGTGGAATCTTGTGGCTGCTTGGATGATTCTGAAACGTGGTTTCTGTGTGCAGGTAAGGCTCTTTTGAAGTTGAGGCAGAGAATTGTGAGTGACCCTTTTGATGCTTTGTCTAATTGGGTTGATGATGAGGCATCTTTTGACCCTTGTAATTGGTTTGGAGTTGAATGCTCGGATGGAAGAGTTGTGGCCTTGTAAGTGCTTAAGTTATTTTTTTAGCCTTTTTCTCAGAAACTGCTTATTTGTAACCAATGCTGTGGTATAAGTTATGGGCACGCAAGAAAAGAAGAGGAATATTTATGTCTTTTTATTTCTAAGTTCTCTCTCACACACACTCTCTCTTCATTTGTGTCATCTAATTCATTTGGTTCAATGGATTGTAAAAGTGTTTTAACTCAAGTGACGAACTCCACAGACAGTGGCTATTTCATATAACAATATTTCATCATCTCATGTTAAAATTATTCACCGGTGTTCATATTGTTAAACATGAAAGATTTATTTGCTCATGAATTTGAAAACTCCACCGAATCAGTTTTTTAACGTTAGTCTCCTGTGTTTTTATCTGATAACTATTGTTCTAAACTTGAGAAATCTTTTGCTCAGGAATTTGAAGGATCTCTGCCTTGAAGGAACTCTGGCACCTGAGCTTGTGAAACTTGTCCACATAAAGTCCATGTAATTTTTTGTTACTTGGTTGCATTTACTATCTTAGCTCCTTTCCTTCATCAATTATATTTTGGTCTTTGTTCTAATAATTGGAGGGTGAATACGCTGCAGTATTTTGAGGAACAACACTTTCTTTGGGTCCATCCCTGAAGGATTTGTGGTGTTAAAAGAATTGGAGGTTTTGGATTTGGGATACAACAACTTCAGTGGACGTCTACCTGTTGATCTCGGGAGTAATGTCTCACTAACAATCCTGTAGGGTGATGACCCTCTTTGGACAGTTCAATTTCACAATTTTTTTTTAAAAAAAATTCTGCCACATATACTCACTCAGTTTCTTCTAATTGCAGTTTGCTGGATAACAATGAATTTCTTGTTGGTTTCTCTCCGGAAATTGATGAACTGAGGATGCTTTCTGAATGCCAAGTAGATGAAAATCAGCTAACTAATGCTGCTAAAATGCCAGCTTGTATAGAAAGAGTCACCACATGGTATGTTACTAATTAGTTGAAAAGTGGTCCATCTCTGAAATTATGTACTTGTATTTTGTATTCTTAGTCGCCTCCATTATATATATATATATATATATATATATATATATATATACATATATATATATATACATATATATATATATATATACATATATATATATATATATACATATATATATATGCTATGCTATTAGTATGATAGGGCTATCCTATTTCTTTTTTCTAAAAAACAAGTTCACACAATTTTCTTTTTGAAGGCATATTGGTCAAGGTAAAGGTACTCGTGGGCTACTTGGATCATTTTATCGTGATCATGAGGGCCGTCGTAAGGGTGCTGTTAGGCCTTCTGCTATCCCACCAGCCTCAGCAAAATCACTAGTGCCAAAGCCAACTCACCCTGGGAAAAGTGCTTCTAATTCTCCTTCTCCTTCTGCTTCCGTACCAGCCTCAACAAAATCTCCAGTGCCAAAGCCAACTACCCCCGGGAAAAATGCCTCTAATTCTCCTTCTCCCCGTTCTACGTCAGGTTCTAGAGCAATTTCTAAAGCTGAAAAAAGAACCTCATCAAAGGTTCATATTTTGGTTGGAGTTATAGGTGGTGCAGTGTTTCTTCTTTTATTAACCATTGGCATATATCTTTGTAAAACAAGGGTGGCTAATGTCAGACCTTGGGCCACGGGACTAAGTGGGCAGCTTCAGAAGGCATTTGTAACTGGTAAATCTAAGCAGCACACAATTTTTATCATGATAAAACTTAGATACAATTCTAAAGTGTTTTAATGTTCTTCTCAAATCAAATTTGAAGTTTTACTTGATATGACATGATCTCGTGTGAATTTTATTACACATATTATGTAAAACTTCAAATCCAAAAAGAGAATATCACAAGAAGTCCCTAAGGATTTGCCTTCAAATTTTGCCCATCATGCTAGGACCTACATTATTAGGTAAAAAGTCACCTGTAATTAAAAATTTGTATTTCTGTTTCCAAGAAGGATCATGTCTTTTTAATAAAAAATAGAAGATCTAAATCCCATAATGCATACTGACTCAGGATTTCTGAAACACGACAAACAATAGGAACTTATTTTTCTTGTTTTCATAGGGTTCTTCGGTCATCTAATCGATCTGGCTTTGAATTACTGAATGCAAATATTATTGGGCTAGATGTCTAATGCTCATATGCAAGTTCTTCCTATTTACATGCATGACAGAGTTTTACATTTTCAGGTGCGCAAAAGCTAAGGAGATTAGATCTTGAAGTAGCATGTGAAGATTTTAGTAATGTAATTGGTACTTCACCTAATCGCACACTGTACAAAGGAACTTTATCTAGTGGCGTTGAAATAGCTGTAACTTCTGTTCCGGTGACATCATCCAAGAATTGGTCAAAGACTTTAGAAGTTCAATTTAGAAACAAGGTATAAATTATCGTAACAGAAAAAGATTAAACAAACTTAACAGTAGAAATGCAATTTAAGCATTGTAATTATAACTAACTTTTAACCGTTATGGCTTCAGATAGATACATTATCGAAAGTGAACCACAAGAATTTTGTCAATCTTATTGGATACTGTGAAGAAGAGGAACCTTTCACCAGAATGCTGGTTTTTGAATATGCCCCAAATGGAACACTATTTGAGCATTTACACAGTAAGTATTTTACCATTTTTAGAGTAATTAGTACACGAGTATACCTACCAACATGCTTTCTTTAACACGTTCTAAATTATTGGTTAAATTTGTTGAAAATCATAGAACTAGTTATTGTTGTGCTTTTGAGTTGGTAAATAGGTTGATGTATTTTGTTCTTGTTGTGAATGCCAGTAAAAGAGGCTGAGCACTTGGATTGGGTGACAAGACTTAGAATTGCAACGGGTATGGCTTATTGCTTGCAACATATGCATCAATTGGACCCTCCTATGGTCCTTACCAAGCTGAATTCTCAAGCTGTTTACTTGACTGATGACTATGCTGCCAAACTCTCAGATTTGAGTTTCTCCTATGACATAACCTCAGCTGAGATAAAAGCTATTGACATGCCAAAAGCAAGTCCAGAAAGTAACGTTTATAGCTTTGGTGTTTTGTTATTTGAGATGCTTACTGGTCGTCTCCCTCGTTCAGAGGAACAAAGGGACTCACTTCAGAACTGGGCATCACACTATTTACAAGGAGACCAACCCCTCAAAGATATAGTGGATCCAACTCTAGTATCTTACCAAGAGGATCAGCTGGAACAAGTTGCTGCATTGATTAAATCTTGCGTGCACCCTGATCCAAAGCAAAGACCAACAATGAAAGATGTCAGTGAGAGACTAAGAGAGATAACAAAGATAACACCTGAATCAGCAGTTCCAAAAGTTTCTCCACTTTGGTGGGCAGAGCTTGAGATTGCTTCTATAGAAGCGCGTTGAAACCAGTGAAGTAGATGGTAGTTAAGTTCCAGAGGTTTTTAGCATTGTGATCCTTTTTCCTTAGGTGAAGGCATAAAAAGTTGTTAAAAGTATCTATTGTAGTTATGTTGTAGAACATGGTCGCTAATGACGTGTGAGAGACCCAAAAAGTGCTGTGAAGTTATTTCTATGCTTCTTTTAATTGTAGCTTAAGGAATTGCACAGAGAAGTAGCTTTTGTATATCAAGTCATTTCAATTCGGTTTCTAGAATTACATTTCGGGGAAAGTAAAAATTCCCTTCATCTTTAATTTTTACATCTCTCTTCTTTTCAATGATGGAGATCATGTTTGAAAATTGAGTATTAATTTGGAACATGATTGGTGGTGATCGCACAGTAAATATCATCGTTCCTTTTATTACAAGTTGGTCCCAAGCGATCATTGGACAGTATTTGTAATTTTTACCAAAGAGGGATAGAATCATATTTTGTTAACTATTACGCAATGGCCAGTTTAATCTGTTAGGATTTGCAGCTATAAATGTTTGAGTGCTTCTCTATTAATTTTTTTTGGTAAGAAAAACTCTCAAAAGCATTTTTAATTTTATATCTAAAGAGATTTTTTATTAAGTTTAAGGAAAGAAACGACATTTATTATGTTCTAGCCATGTTGCAATTTTCCTCTCCTCGGGCTTGAATTCTGTTGTTTCAGGATGAGCTAGCTTTCTGTCCAACATTTGAAGGATTCCACAGCAATTAAAATTTCATGTCAACACTTTTTTATTTGTTTAGTACATAAAATACTGTGTAGAATGTCTTCCAAAAAATTTCCTTTTACAAACAATTCAGAAATATACATGTTAATTGTGGAAGGGGTCTTTCCCTTTGAAGCAGATATGAAGAATGACATTTATACAAGTAGAATAACAACAACATTCAATTACCATCAAACTATGTCATAGACAAATGTTCCACAATGTGCATGACAAATTCACATAATATGTTTAGTAAGGAGGATGACAAGGTAATAAACATATTGGGAAAAAAGGATACTAAGAGTAGAGATACTCCCATTGGCAATGGGTGAATCGTTGTCACTGTTGTAGTTGGATAAATGTAAATATTCTCACATTCTTCTTCTCAAATCAAATTCCATCGGCATATGATGATGTTTTGTTGCATGCACATCTTCAAATTGCAAGAGAGAGTTGTAACACCAATATCACAATTTCATCTTATTACATGGGATTTCCACCAAATCAAATATGCAAGAGTTCTTCAAGTAGACTCCTATTCATAAACAACAGAATTTTACACAAAAATAGCTTATTTTGTTGTAAAAGAAAACAACAACAAAGTATGTAAACTAAATTAATTACTACCATACCAATAAAAAGATGGTTAGGAAGAACACCTTAATTCTTCTAGTTCTTCCGATTCGAAGTTTGAAGTTTCAAAGAAACATTGCTTGAACTTTTTTGTCAGAGGAAGTTTTTTCTAATACTCGTTAGACTCTGAGCCCTTTACTTTATCTTGGATAATGTTGGTTTCCATTTCATGAATTTTCCTCTTTCTCTTGGATTTATGTCCTATTTCTTCCGAGGAATAAATCCAACGAAACCCACACTCTTTTATCATCACTACTTCGTCCTTTGCTTTGGTTTGAACGAAGAATTTAAATGTGAACTTCGGATCAGAAGTTGTGCTATCAGTGGCTTTCTTCTTCTTTATCACTTCCATTATCTGCGCACAACATTGTACATCATGCCATATAAATATGTGGTCTTCCATAAATTCAAATGGAAGTCTTGGATGAAGCAAGACTACATCTTCATCTACAAATAAACTTGTGTTGATCCATTCATCCCGACCTGTTTGCAAGTAACATTCACACCCAATAATTCCATAGCGTCCAATGTCACACGATTGAACTTGAGAAACAACCACGTAGAAAATGAAGCCCAACAAATTGGTGGGAAGTACAGTAATGAACAAAGCTTGTGTAAAGTGGCTCTGGAACCAGTCCCTAAACCTGGTAAATAGTAGCTAATATTACTATTTTTAGTTGATTTGTAGTAAAAAGGTGATGGATAGAAAAAAGAAGTATAAACTGTTTCTGGAGGTTGTGTCGCTCGAAGTTCAATCCTTACAATGGCATCTTTCCAAATTGCATCATACAATTTTATACAATTTGGGAGCAAAAAAGTACACTGGGGTGTTTTGGATGGTTCAAGTTCAATGGTTGAACTTAACATTGTCTTAAGAGATTGACAATCCCAGACAAGGACACGTTGAATGGATTGTGGAAGTGCAGGTGTACATTGAAGCATTTTGTATCTACCAACATCAAGAAGTTTGAGTCTTGACAAATATTTCATGCTTTCAGGTAAGCTTATGATGACACAACTATCAAATCTTAAAATTTGCAATGCTGATAAAAAGGATATGTTTTCTGGGATCTCACACAAACTTGGACAGTTGGAAAATTCTAGGTTTGTTACTGAGTGGAAACCAGAGCTAGCCAATACCTTGTGTAAGGTGAACAAGGTGTCAGTTTCATGATTTCTAGACTCAGAAAGCATAATTAGATTGGCAAAGTTGTCAGGAAGTTTAAGGTTTGGGGCTTGAGACAAATTTGGACACTCCATAAGGTGTTTGGAGTCTTGAAGATGAATTATCTCTAAATTTGGCAAATTCTGCAGCAATTTTAATGGACCAAACAAGTTAGTACATTTTTCAAGAAATTTCATATTTTTATTAAAATAGACTTCAATTTCTATCAAAAGTCAATGATTTTATTCTCACTTGTTAGTTTATTTATTCTCCAGAAGTTGACGATGATTTAAATATGTTGTGCTTTAATATAATTTAATGTAAATAAATTTATTAATAATTGAGAGTAATATTTTTCTTACAATTTTTAATATACAAGACACTGATAAATTTTAATTGTCATTACTTACTCAAGAATTTATAAGAAGAAATGAAATTGTATACATCACTATTCAAGTATTACATTCATGGTGATGCTATTTTATTTTTCAAAATGAAAAATAATTACCAATAAAGTCAAATTGAAAAAATAATATTCTCAAAAAAATTGTCAGCATCATTAAAATATAATAAATGTCTTTGAAAGAGATAATTCTATTGAATTAAAAAAACACATAATTAATTAGATATCTCTGACGAATAAGACAGTAAAATTTATCTTAGCTCAGAAATGTGTGCATAAACTTTTTTTAAAGACAATTAGAAAAAATAAACTTTAAAAATAAAAAATGTTTAATTTAGAGGTTTTTTAAAAGTGGAAGCATTTTCTAAAAAAACGGCTCCTACTGAGCAATGCATAGCGTGTCACGAACCGAACCGAACCCGAATCAACCAGTCCTACTCGCACTCAATCTTTGGTGACTTGTCCAATGCCAATTACAATGACAAACACTGAAGAACACTCCCTTCCCAACCCTAACAACCACACTCAACACTCCACCAATGGAGATGCGGAACCTCAGCACCACCAGGATATCGAAGATGAAGAAGATGAAGGAGAAGAAGAACATGACGAATACGACGAGGACGACGACGTGGTTCAGCAACCGAATCGCGGAATTCCCCAATCCGCAACGTCCAAGCTGCGCGAGCAGCGTTTCAAAGTGGAAACCCTATCACGGCGGTTGTCATCGGAGCTTGTTCCTATCCGAGTGCACGACGTGGTCATAAATGGCAACACTAAGACCAAGGATTGGGTTATTGAAGCGGAGCTCAGAGGAATTGAGAACGCCACCAGTATGCAGGAGCTTATGCAAGTTTCGCAAATCGCTATTGCCAGACTTCAGGACCTCGAAATCTTTGATTCATGCACGGTTCGCCTCGAAGCTGGGCCCCGAGAACTCCCAAACACTGCCAATGTCATCGTTGACGTTGTCGAAACCGGTGACAAAATTTCAAGCGAATTCAGCGTTTATACCAAGCCCTCGGTACACTTTCTTCTTATCAGATTGATATAATGCATTGACTTGAACCGGATACATGTAACTTTGGTTTGAGGCAGTGCATTGTACAGAAACGTGTGTGCAAATCAAATACACGAGAGCGTATCAAATGAGAACTGAGAAATTTAACTCTGATCATTCAGTGTTACTGAGCTAGTCAAGCTTAGATTTAAGTGAAACTAACCTTGACTTGACAGTCTCTGGCAGATTAATGGTCATGCTCTCACGCTTTCTATGTATATACTATTACGTCATAATACTTGGACAAAACTTTCATTAAGTTCCTAAGGTGTTGTTTCTACTGTTTTTCATCAGAATTGAGTATTCATCTCTGTAATTTATGTAATCCTTTAATACAAACCTTTATTATGTGGATTACTGTGATGAAAGTCTAATTCTGATGAGAGAACAATACAAACACCTATGGAAATGTATCTAAGTTTTGTCCTAACATTTTTTTCCTGTTAGGTTTGAGGTGTCAACAAGGCCAAGGGAATCTATTTTTTACTTTTGTGAAAACTGTGTTGTTTGTAGACTAGTTCTTGGACTGCTGAAGGTGCTCTTAAGTATAAGAACTTTTTGGGCTATGGTGATCTATGGGATGCTTCTTTGGCCTATGGTGCCAACCAAGCGACTGAGGTTAGTGTCGGGGTGCATGCCCCTCGGATTAGAGGGTTTTTATCTCCTATTGTGGCACGGCTATCCATGCTTTCCCAAGATTGGCAAGAGGCTTCCTCGTACAAAGACCGTTTACTGGGTGCATCTCTTGGCTTGATCTCAACCCAGCACCATGACTTAGCATACACTCTTGGATGGCGTACTTTGGCAGATCCATCACAGATGTCATCTAGATCAATAAGGAGGCAGCTTGGCCATGGTTTAGTGTCTTCTTTGAAGTATACATATAAAATTGATAGGAGAAATTCTCGTATTAGACCAACAAAAGGATATGCTTTTCTTTCCTCCACACATGTTGGTGGCCTTACACCAGATCCCAGGAGTTTGCGGTTTCTGCGGCAGGTGTGTCCTTTTATTTTTCTTCAATTAATATTAATCTGATACTCTGCAAATTTATGTGCAATGCTTATATAAACCTCCATTTTCGTCCTGAAATTATAAAGGGATGTCATAATAGTATATGGGTTTTAACGCTGGGAAATAAATCCCCGAAATTGAATTGTGTTTGTCCCTGTTGTTAGCCGTCCACTAATTCCTTTGGTCAATATTTGATGTGGTACTTTATCTGCCATTTTGACAGCCCTGGTATTTTACAATAACATCTGATAATGTAAGGAAGAAGTGGCCGTTACCGTTACTACAAATTTCTGTCAAATAGGTCCCTGAATTTGTCCTTTTTTGTCCATCTTTATGTGTCAATAACTGGGCATCCATGTTTCTGCCAAAAGGGAAGATAACATGCCACATCAAACGTTGGTTAATTAAGTTAGTGAATGACTATTTATAAGGACTAACTTGACTAACAGAATCAATTTCTGAGACTTATTTGCCAAAAAGTTACATGCAGAGACTACTTTGATAGTGTTTTACAATTCTGGGGACAAAAATGGGGTTTACTCTTCTACATTGAAAATTTAATTTTCTGTGCTATGTTATTTTGAAAATTCTTTTCACTGAGCAACTCTGTTAACTCTAAAGTTCTAATGCAGGAGTTTGATGTTCGCTTTGCTGTCCCTTTTGGGTTTTACAATACAGCTCTAAACCTTGGGATATCTGCTGGTACTGTTTTTCCGTGGGGGCATGGATTCAAAACCAAGCCATCTCCCCTTCCAGAAAGGTTTTATTTGGGTGGTGATTTTTCTCCAGTTTGCACCCTAGGAGGGCCAACAACATTATGGGGATTTAAAACTAGAGGATTGGGTCCTACTGAACCTCGGAGGCTAAATAGAGATGGATCTGATGATGACAACGTTGATTCCTCTGGATGGGACTTCATTGGCGGAGATCTTGCTGTTACTGCTTTTGCTGATCTCTCTTTTGATTTTCCAATCAGGTGGTTGAGAGAACATGGAATACATGGTCATGTTTTTGCTGGTTCTGGGAATGCTGCTAAATTAACTCAGAATGAATATAGGCACTTCTCTCCTCGGAAGTTCTTGGAATCCTTTCGAGTGGCGGTGGGATTAGGATTTGTTATTCCTACTAGACTCTTCCGCCTAGAGGTCAGCATCTATTTTAATTTCTTTATAATTAATTAAAAAAGAAGACCAAACTAACCAAAAGTTGAGTTTGGGCGGAGTTTGAAGTGAGATGTCAGTGATGAAGACAAAATAGAGGAGTTTGGGTAAACATGTTATATATTTCGACAATAAAGAGTATGAAGAAAAGAAAAGTGAAATACAGAATTTTTTTTTTCATCTTGAAGTCTTGTTAGTGGTATACGTAATTTTCCTCTTTTTTGGTATTTTGCCACATTCAGTTTTGAACTGACCACTTATGACATGCCTGAATGTATTTATCAGCAATCAGCAATATGATATAACTTGGTATTTGAATTTAGCAAGGTAATTTAGGTGAACAATCTGTTGAATTGATAGGTTACCCTTCTGCACTCCACCATACCTTTTCTTTTTTAATTTTCTGTTTGTGTGTTTCTTCACCAACGCATATCTTGTTTCAGGGTAACTACTACTACATACTGAGAAAGGGTGAGCAAGATCGTGGGAAGACTGGATTTAGGTTTAGTTTCTCAGGTCCTTCGTAGCAGGCGTGTTCTCTGCCATTTTTTATTCTATTTTTATGTAGTTCTCCCATCATTAAATATTTTTTACTATCTATCTCGGCACGGTATTTTGTTTTTCTTACCTTTAGTCTAGCAAAATAAGAGGGCTTCATTCATAGCATATTTTCTTACCGAAAATAATGCACTCTGTACTGCAATTTTAGATGCATTGCCACTGAAAATTCTTAACTTTTTCAGGCCTGCTTGGATTTTAGAGTATACACCTCTCTTTTATTGATTGAGATTTCACCCCTGTGAAGATTTTTTTTATTCACATTCTGTAATTTCTACGTAATTTATTTGTGTAATGTTTTATTTCTTATTATATAAGGCAGGCAGCAGTTAGGCCCTGTATGCATGGACTACTGTCAATATTACAAAGCCTATGATTCCTAAATTTAATGTTGCTCTACACTTTATCTCTTTTAGGCTAAATAAATTTATAAATCAGTTATTTAAGGCTAAATAATATATTCAAATTATAACTTGAATATTTCATAAATATGTTATTAGTAACAGATAATTAATTATTACTTCTAGATCAAGTTTATTTACTCGATTATCTCTTATCATATTTCCATTATATTATTTAGTTACAACAATGCAAGAATAAACAACGTAATACTTGATATGATCAAAGTATCTAGTTAAAAGAATATATAAAATTACAGAAGAACTTTTAATGAGAAGATTCCTATGTAAGGTTCGATATTCTTTTAATTAGATAAAATATTTCATTAGAATAAAATGAATAATGTAAAACAGACGTAGAAGACCTTAACGACGTTGACATAATTAACATTTGAAAAATTAAAACCAAATAATTATAATATTGGATTATCAACAATTAAGTTATATATTTATCAAAATATTACAATTAAATGAGTCCATTATTTGCTAATGTTTCAGGGTCTATGATTCAATTCAGGTTAGGTTTAAAAAATTGTGGCCTAGATAACAATAGGTCTTTTTTAGCTTAGCCCATTTGGCCTGATGTCCATATGGGCCAAGGTCAGTCTGGTCCGTAGGCTAATGGGCTAGCCTGTTTATTTTTTATATTAAATTTTTATTTTTAATTGTTATGTTGTTATACTAAAGAAAGAAACACTAGTGTCTCTCTGTTCTTTTTTCTTCTTTTCTCACAAGTTTTTTCATCTCCTCTACTATCTCTTTCCTTATATTACCTTCACCACTACAGTTTCTGATATAACTTCGCTGTTTCACATTAAGTTAGGTTCTTCCTTATTTTTTGTTAATTTATATTATTATTTTTTGCATTTCTAATCAAAACTTTATATCTGCTTTTGTTTTCCTCATCATCATAAGTTTGTGTTATTTTCTTAATATTTGTTGAATTATATAAAGTAAAATTATTATAAATATTAAATAGGTTTTTATGTTTTTTTATCTCTTAGATTGCAGAGTTCTTATTTTTATTTCCTATGACAACATTAAGGAGTTACTCCTCCGATTAGTGATTCATCTGATGATAACAAAAGAAATAACGTTAAACAAAATTATGGAGAGACTAAGAAAGCAAAAGAAATATTATAATATTTTTTAATTTTTAATTAGGCTAAAAATGGTCTGTTGGCCCGTTGGCCTAACATAGGGTCAGGCTAGGCTAAAAATTGTTATCCGTTTTAAAATATAGGTCAGACTAGGCTATCAGATTTTCTGAACTCGGCCCATAGGGTCAGGTTAGGCCGAGCCACTCGTTTTGATAGCTCTGGGTCTCAGTGTCTGATTGCTAATTTAACTAAATAGATTTTAGTAATTTATTTCTATATATATATATATATAAAAGAGTGTAAATTGTAATTGAGTTGGAAACGTTATGAATTTATAATTACAAATTTTAAATATATTATAAATAAAAATATTATGCATTACATAAAAAATAATTCTAAATTATATCATTCATAAAAATATTATAAATTACATAATACATTAGAAAGTTTTTCATAAATGTATTCCAAATTTTAAATTTTAAACATATTTTTAAATTCCACAATTTAAAAATATTAATTGGACTTAGACCCATTGACCAAAACAAACTTTTATTAAGAAAATGAAAATAAACTATTCCCTTAATATCTTTTAATATATGGTATAATTAATATTTTCAAAAAAGTTTCCTTTCATACACAACTTATGAAGTAGTGTTTTTTAAATTGAAATGGAAACTGATAAACGATGAAAAACAATGAAAAGTAGTGATTCAAGATTTAATAGTTAGTTAAATTGTTTATAACTTATATTCCTGTACATAGTCCCACGGGGAGGCTAAGAACAATTTATTTATGATATTAAAATTAAATTTCACTTACAAATATTTTCACTCCGGAATACAAAATTGAAAATAAAACCAAATCAAACGTGTCATAACATTTAAGTGTAATATCATACTATAATATGAATTAGTAAGTGTAGTTTTTTTTTCTTTTACAGAACAGTAGTTAGAAAGTAAATAAACATATCAGTATAATTGTATACCATCGTGATATTGGATTCAAATTATATCAATATTCATAATTATAATTTTTTAATTGAATAGTCATTTTTCCAACTAATTTTGATAGGTTTAACAAATTTTATGCAACATCTTTAGATCCATTTTTAAAGTTAAATAAAGTTCTTGATACTGGTTATCAGTTCAATCAATGTCATCGGCTAATTTTAAATTTAAAATTCATCCAAGAACTAAGTATGTATTTTTCTATTGAATAATAAAAGTACTTTTTTAAGAACTAAATACGATAAGAGTATCTTAATAAAAATCAGCAGAGAAGAAATAACATGTTAATAAGTAATACTCATTTACAACAATTCTTGATATCTGTAAAATGTCCACACACAATTTCTCTTTGCCTTATTAATTTAATTTAATATAAACTTCATTTATAATTATTAAAAACTAAGTAAAAATAATTAACTCTTCACAGAGAAGTTATTATACTTCTATATTCATTAAAAAATATTATTTATTATTATGAACCACTCAGTGAATACAAATGATAATTAACTCAATAATAAATATCTTCTTTATGTTTTTTCTTAGTTTTTAATAGATAGAGATAACATACTTTTTACATATTTCATCTAAAAATGACAAAATCTCTCGAAAGAAGATAAATTTATTTCCTCATAAAGCTAAAAAATCGAAAGACAACATAGACATATAGACAAGTAAAGAGAGTTGGTACTTGTGCTAATAGATCCACATTCTTCAAAATTCTATAAGCAAGCATTTGTTGAAGTCATAATAATAAAGCAGTGATTGGGCAAAGCTCCAAAGTTTGAAAACCAAAAATTGCAAACAACAAATGATCACCAATTTTTCATGTATACCATTCATTAACAGAATATACAAGTGTGAAGTGATGTGATTACACACCCCACTCTACCAGTGGTATCATCAAACAGAATGATGAGGCTGAGAGCAGCACCTGTTGAGGAACCTAAGCAGTGCATCTGCTTTTCTCCTAGCTCTCAAAGACCCATCAGCAGCCAAGCTTTGAAGAGAAGGAATGCTTCTTGGATTTGCCAAGAGCCTCCTTGCCACCACTTCCCCCTCTTCTTTGCACAGTCCTAGCAAAAGGGTTATTGAATTTTCCTTCCCTTTCACTGAACCAAATCTCAGAAGATCAATAAGAAGTGGCACTAATGCTCTACTATTTCTTATCTCCTCTAGCCCCTCAGAGCAACCAAGGAGCAAAGCAAGCACTGCAAGTGCATCATCTGTTATGCCAGCCTTGTCATCCATCAGCAACTCAACCAGCACAGGAACTGCCCCAGCCTTAACAACACTAACCTTGTTAGGATTGTAAACTGCAAGATTGAATAGTGCAGATGCAGCATCTCTTTTCCCTATTGAAGTGCCTTCTTTCAAGAGTCCAACTAAGGCAGGTATTGCCCTTGGTCTTCCTCCAATTTGCACTTTGAGCTCATCCACCATAGACAAGCTATATATTGATGCTGCTGCATTCTCCCTTGCCTCCATGGTCTTCCCTGATTCGAGTACTTCTACTATGCTATCAACTGCTCCTGCCGCCGTGATCAAAATCTTGTTATTGTCAAATATCGAGAGGTTGAACAAGGTTGTCACTGCATGCTCTTGGATTCTTGAATCTTGAGATCCTAGAAGTGTTACAAGAAAGGGTATAGCCCCTACCTCAGCTATGACACTTCGGTTAACCATGCCGGTTTTTGCAAGTAACCGAAGTTCATATGCAGCTTGCCTTTGAATATCAGCAGAACCAGTAGCCAATTTTCCAACAAGAAATTCTGCTGTCATTTTGACAGCATCTGCAGCAGCTTTGTTTGCAGAAATATGGTCGATAGCCTCCTCCTTAGAGTTCTTCTTCTTGTTGTTATTTCCCTCGGTCGTAGGCTCATTCACAGGGACATTGTTGTCATAGCACCACTGCTGAACAAGGCTCTTCAATGCATAGTTGGGTATTAGAGCAGTGTGAATTAGCCTTTGCCCACTCTTGGGGCAAGTGTGATGACCAGAGTTTATCCATTGTGCAATTGAGGTTCTATCATATGTGTGCCCTGATGACACAATCACGGGGTCCCTCATTAAGTCAAGTGATATTGGACAACGAAATTCGTCAGGAACATTAGGTGTCATGGACTGAGAGGATGAACAACTATCATGTACTTTGTTATACAAAAATGAAGATAGTGGCTTACAATCGTCTTCGTTTCTACCACTCTCTCCATCTCTGAATATCATGGATTTTGAATAAGATACCAACGATATGAGGTTGTTTATATTTGAGACAATGATTAGTCCTCCTGTGCCAGCTTGGTTCTGAGCTTCAGCCTCTAACTTGGATATTTCTCCATCATAATCTGATGGAGTTCTCAGACCAATGCTGCTTAGAATTTCTTCCACTTTTCTAAAGTCAATAAACCCTTTGTTCTTCTTGTTTTGTAAACTGTTGTTGGCCATTGCTTGTTTAAGTTGTTCTCTTCGTTGAAGCTCTCTAGGATCAATGAGTAACTCAGCCCTCTTTGCTTGCTTGTGGAGAAGCTCCACTTGTTCCTTAATATCTGATGTTACATTAAGCAAACTCAAGGGAAGGATATCAAGGGCCCTTCCCATCTCCTTTACTAGCACATAAAATTGGTTGGAAATGAACTCTAACTGTAAGAGACTCCAAAGAGAGCTTCCATCCTTGCAGTCTTGAATCAAAACTTTAACTCTTCTTATCACAGAGAAGAGTTCTGTGAGACACAGGATAGAAGAAGGAGGAAGTGGAGTACCCGTTTCTTGAATCTCTTCAAACAAAGAAGAAAGAAGCTTGATCCTCCTTATCATGGATGAAACGTTTCTCATGTGTACAAAGGGAAACTTCTCCAATGAGTCAACTTCTTTGGATATGTGAATCAAAGAATCTAGCAAAGATCCAGATGGTAACAAGCATTGGGAAACCATCATTGCAGATAGAACATCATTCATTGTGGCCTCACCTTAAGAGGATATTTCCGGTCATTCTCATGCTTCACACAATTTGCTCTCTACAAGGAATTGGATAATTCTGAGAGCTTCTTTAAGGCATTTTTTTTTACATTAAAATAATTGTCAAAGAGGTTAGCTGTTTAATTAAATGCATCGTATTTTTGGCTCTTTCTATTTATGTAGTTTGTGCTAAAGACAAGAAGAAAAGTATTAAAGAGAGTAGAGTATTACTTGGGGTGCTGCCATTTGGAGGATTCTCCTGGCTTGCAAGATTGGTTGAATTCCTCAGCAAATTTTTTATTCAAACGTGAATACTTTTAGCCATTTTTCTATTCAAACGTGAATATTTTATGATAATGAGCCTTGTTAAACAGTTTTCAGCTTCTTGATTTGTCCACCTTTGAAAATCATCTTCACGATTTCCAAATGAATATTTTTCATGCAACTTGATATTTGATAAATGTAGAGTCCAACAGCACCCCCAACAGATGCATAACATTTCATTTTCTTGATCTGTCGTTTCAGGAAAGTTAAGCATTATACGCAGATTATGACTCCTGAAATCCTCAACGGTTCCTTCTAATTCATCGTGCCATCCACTTACCACTTCTGATGTCATATTTGTCTTCTTTACCATAGAATCCAAACTTGCAGCCTCTATAATATGCATGATGTATTAAATGTCAGAGGACAGAAAAAAAGGTAATATTACAAGTATTTTTTCTTATGGAAACAGCATATTCGTAAAAAGTTATAAATTAGAGTTCCATGTAAAGCTAGTAGCACACATAGAAGAAACTTCTACATTGCTCATAAAATCAATGAGTGAGATGAACATCAAAAGTGGCTCTACCAATCACTAAAACGAATTCTGGAATTTTGAAACAGTTAAAAGGTCTCCTTCACTGTAGCAGAATTTGTATGTTTCTGGCCGGTTCCTGGGCTATGTAGGTCAACCTATTTGCCTACAATTTATATAATCATTATGATTACATGTCACAAACAAGTGAAGCTAATGTAGTATTCTATATAGATATGTTTGTGCCTAGGACAAAGATAGAGGAACATTATTTTAGGCAAAAGACCATTTCACTTGTCAATTCTTTAAGTTTGTTTGTCTGCATGACAGGGAGAACAATGTTCATTGACAACTTCTAATGCATAGGAGTGTTTAAATATGAGCTGATTAAAAATTGAAAATTAATCTAAACAATTGAAAGTTTATCAAAATCAAATTTTATTTTTGTTTTGTGAATCTATTTTTTCTTATGAGCCGTTTGGTTTAAATTTTTAATTAAAAATTAAGCGTTGAGAAAAACTATTTATTGTATTTAAATATAATATTAATATTTAGAGTTAACTAAAAACTATATCTAGTTATTTTATAATTTGATTGTATTTTATTTACAGTATATTTGTTAAAACAAGATAAAAAAATTGAATCATAATTTTGCTATAAAGTTATCTATTTTGTTTATAAATATAAAAAAAGTTAAATTTATATATATAACAATAAGTATACAAAAATAATTCATCATAAAAAATGTTTAACAATTTTTCATGAAATATATTTAACATTTTTTTTGTAAAATATGTTTTAGAATTTTATAACAAAATAAATTACAAAAATCAATCCAAACCAATTAACAGTAGTTTGCTGAACCACAGCAAACATTTGATTTTTAAGTTAGGTTCGACTAACTATTTAATAAAATACTAAACTAAAATCCTTGTAATTAACCCTTTGGAGAAAAAAAATTAACATAACCTTCTTAACTCCTTGCATTAATATAACATCACACATATTTTATATTTATGTTAAATTGTCCAAATTATTATGCAATTTTGTCTATAAAAGGATTTTGTTAATTTCAAAGTGCCCTAAAAAGACATATATTAAATCAAAACAAATAATAATTATTGAAGGAAAGTACAAATATTCAATATTTTCAAAGTTAAAAATATATTTAATACTTTTTCATTAAACAATTTTGTTGAACATTACTATTTTTCTTCGTTGGCCTACTGGAGAGAGATCCTATTTGTCTTTGCACTCAAAAGTGGATATCGCAATAGATTTTTTTAGAAATACAATAAAAATACTTTATTATTATTTATAAAATATGAATGAGACTAATTGAAAAGTTAAACCGACAAAAAAATTATTTTCTATAAATTATTGTTATTAGATTTATTAACAATTGTCTCTTTATTTGTGACGAAAAGAATACGCAAATATTACTAAAGACTCATTACAATAATATTGTTTATATTGCACTTTTTTTTAAAACCTTATTAATTTTATAACATTTAGTGGTATCAATGGATATTTAAATATTAAATTATGTAAAAGAGTTTACTGTGTTATCAATTTTGTCATGTTTCTTCGCAATACACAACACAAAATAAATGTATGGGTTAAATATGTTTTTAGTCCTTTAATTATTTATCAAAATTGTATTTTGTTTCTAAGACAAATTTTGTACTTATTTCGTCCTTATACTGTATAAACTTTGTGTAAATAATCATTGATGACAAATAAAAATATCTTTAAAGAGAGGAAAATGAAAAAAAAGGAAAGAAAAAAGAGTAAAAGAAGTCTAGGAGACATATGATAATGAAGTAAGAAATTATGAAGAAGAAAAATAAAGAGATAAAAATGAATTTTAACAGATCATCAAAGATCATTTACATGAGTTTATAAAACACAAGAATGAAATAGATTTGTTCTTGAAACACAATTTTAACAAATAGTTCAGGACTGAAAACATATTTAACCTTAAAATGTATTTATGTTGCATATTACAATAAATACAATAAGTATAAGTTTTATTATGTCTTGTGATATTAGATAGAATAAAAAAGTATTCACATTGTATATTAGCTCAGGGTATATAATGAAAAAAAAAATTGGTTGAGATTTTACTTCACCAAACCTTTACACCATAACAAAAATACATTTTTATTGAGTATTAAGAAAAAATTGTTTCCTCAAAGGTATCTTTAGAAGAAAAAACAACATAAGAGCATAGGATGAACTTACAAAATAAGGTGTGGGAATGGCAGTGCCCTAGGCCCTTTTGCTAAATTGAGTCATGGTGTGTCTTGTGAATTTTGGGTCACTCAAGTTTCAGCCCAGAACAAATATTAAATATTACTTACCTTTTTACTCACATACCTACAATAAAACACACATTACTAAAACTAAATTAAATAAAATACACAACATAGCTATTATAGAACATAAAAATGAAAAATATAAATAAAAGGGAATTCGTTGAAAATTAGCCATCGTAAAATATTATTATCTAATATTTAATGGTAAGAAAAATATAAATGCAATTAAAATTTATTTAAAATTTTAAATTTTACCATCCAAAAAGGAAAAATAACTTACTTCAACTTGGTTTGGATCCCATTTGGAACCTTTTAAATGGAAAATTCCTTTTTCCAAGAAAAGAAAAACAGAGAAGTGAGAAGAGGGATGCATTTCATATAGTTCTATTTTTTGGGCAATAAAGATGCAAAGAGAATAGAAAGAAAAAGGAAAACACATATCTTAGTCACTTGTATCTATATGATTGCATGAAATTATGTTTTATCATAATTTTCAACGGTTCTGTGTAAACGCTTAATTATTTTTAAAAATCCTGAAATTTTGCATAGTTGTATACTATTCTCGTTGACTTCATCGGGCCAATGTAATTGAGTTTATTTTCAAAGATATTCATTATTATTTTGAATTCAAATATTTTACAAACTCAATTTACTTTAAGTTAACATGCATTTTTTTTTTACAAATTTCACTTCATGGTATAAAATAACGCGTGAGATTTATTTTAAAAATTATATTAAAAATGAAATGAAATTTTTTATTAATTAATTTTGTATTGTCAATGATTTATTCTTATATTTTATATTAAATTCCGATGAAAGATATTTTTTTAGAAGATTATTTTTAATATAATTAGTAAAGATAATTTATAGTACTAATTAGCTTTCCTAATTAACATAATATATGGTTAGATTTATTTACATTTGAGTTTAAAGAGAGTATGCATTTACTTTTATTTAATTCTTTCTTTATAAAACAAATAGAAAATTGTAGATAATCACTGTTCAAAAGCATATTTGATGCAAACTTTAAGGTGAGTCAACCTGTGATCTTGTTCAACCCATGATTCCTTGAATCAAGCCTACTACCTATGGAATTTCTATTAGAATGGCTTACAATTGAGATGGACTTAAAAAACCACAAACCCTAGCTAGGCTAGCTACTTCCATCATCATCATCATCCATAGGCATTAGGCAACCAAAGAAGTAAAAGTAAAAATGTCAAAACCAACCATTTGACTTAAATTCTCAATCATTCCCATTATCTTCATCTACCTTACAACTAGTTCTTTCCACTTTTCATTCTTCTCATCAACTTTTCATATTCTTCTTCTAGCAAAAAAATAAATACCCTTTTTTAACAGAAGCTAAATTCCTTATCTTTTCTTCATTTTCTGAAGGACCATTTAGTTTAAACCTAAGGAAAACTAAAATACACAATTCATTTTCAAACAAAAAAGTTAGAGGAAAATGTATATATTGAAACGTCTATTTCGTTTTATAATAGATAGAATAATTGATTTCCGAAATCCAAAGCGAAAAGACTTCAATATAATGTTTACAGTGAAAATTTCTTACAATTCACAATCTCTTCACTGTGTGACAGTCACTTTCCTTAACTAAAGAAAAAAGATGCAATAGTTTGTGCATGTCATTGATTTGGTAAGCAGTCAAACAGTTCATGATATTTGGTTTTACTTCTTTTTTTTGTTTCACTTTAACGTTGTGATTTCTGAACAAAGAAACAGCAAGCACTGTATTTATAATTTAGTAGGAAGAGAAAAATTTGGGATACCTTTTAGTAAACTGTAATTGGTCTGGGTTAGTACCATTCTTCTACCTCATCTTTGGCTGTTATGTTTTTGCTTTACTTATTGAACACAGCAGAAAGATGCTCCTTCCTCCAATCATTATAGAAAATCTACATTGGCATCAAACAAATAAAAGTGAACTAATAGAAAAAAAATAGCATGCCAACATAAAATATTATCTTATATATATTTAATGATAAGAAAATTATAATGAAATTAAGATTATTTATAATGAAATTAAGATTATTTATATTAGGTTGACACATAACACCTATTTTGACTTATCTTAATTACCACTAGAAAAAATAAAGATAACTCCTTTCAACTTAGTAGACTTATAGTATGTTTAGGTTTAGGTTTAGTGGCTTGTAAATGTTGATTTCTCACTCAAACAGAAAAAGAAAAACAGGTATATTTATCCATTGAAAAAAAAAACTTTAGACATGCGTTTAAGTGGAAAAATTTTCAAACTTTAAACGTTCTACTTCTGGGGTGTGATAAAGGCAAGTTCTAACAAGTTGTGCTAGTGAAAAATATTGGAGAATATATCCCATTCTCATAACTAAAGTGACATAGGTAGAACTTGGTCACTACAAAAGTCTAGGTCTCTGAATAAGGAAGTCAAATTCTTTTCCACATTATATATAAATGTGTAAAACTCTATCTTAAGATAAATAAAAAAAACACATTATTTTGTTAAAAATATCATATATAATCTTATTAATTAAACATGTAAGAACAACTTTTATGTAAAATATTATCTTAAGATTTTATTACCTTTTTTTAAAAGTCTTTTCATGGCATGTAGGATATCAGATCTATTAGAATTTATTTTAATTTTTGTTCTAAATATTTTAAATAATTTTTTGTAAGTTTTATGGTGATTTATTATAATACGAAAGAATTAAAATATGATTTTTTTTTTATCATTTTAGAGATCTTTTAAGAGTTTTTTCGTAAAAAAACTATCGTTGATGGTGAAAATTTTATCTCTTTCTTTAACGTAAGATCATGTAAATAACATATTTTATGTTTAAGATCTTTATTAAATATTTACATTAAAATACTCTGAATGATAATTTTTTTCTTTTTGGTAATCAGCTTCCATCAAATTAATAGTATAAAAAATTACAAAAAATAGCTTCTTATAAAAATAATGGAAAAATTGATATTATTAGCCTGATTTAGATATATCAAATTTGTAAATAATAGATTATTTGGTTTGTGTTAGATTCAATAAAACTAAAATTGTAAACTAATTTATTGATTCAATTTGTGAACATCCCATTAGTCTAAATTGATAAGGGCACCACAAAAGTCGATATTTTTCAATGATAATTTATAATTTTTTCAATTTATGAAACCACTTTATCAAGACAAAATGGTAATTCAACTGATACAGTAAATTTTCAATAAAACAAAATAAATAATAGAGAACCTTGATTAAATAATGGTATTCGAGTTTAATAAATAGGTGTGAGAGGGAAGAATGGTAGGTTGCCTCTCACAAGCTTTTGACTGAGTCAAGCTAGGGCCACCAACATCAAAAATAAAAATATTCATTCATTCATAGACACCTCCCATCTTATTTATTTTTTGTCTCCAAATCTTCATTTAAAGTGGGAAAACTATGGTGTGTCAAAGTTAAATTTTAATAATTAAATTCAAATTTAGATTCAATTATCTCAAATTCTCATTTATTTAAAAATAATAATACTTTCAATTGATACAATGAGAAAAAAGATTAAATTAAATTATAAACAAATCTTATATATATTCCCATTTAAGAATAATGAAGTTTTCAAATTTATAAAATAGCATAAAATATAAAATTAGAATCAAGGAAAAAGATAACCATTATTTAAGAGTAACATCATGCTGTACAAACTCATTTGAAAATAAGAAAGTTTTTTTAAATTACAATCATATAATATTCAAGATATTATATCTGAAAATATGATATATGGTAACTTTATTATTTTAATTAGATCATCCAATTTTAATTTAATTACTTTAGTTGAATAAAAGGCGGTTGAATTTTATTTTATTTTGCTAGTTATACGGCATAACAATAAAAAAAACATATTTATATTCATTTTTTATTACTTTACATTAATTAAATAACTAATAAATAACTATAAACATACTAATTAACATATTAAAGTAAGTTTAAATATGTTTGGTTAATATAGTGGTTGAATAGTTTAAATATTATTCTAACTTTTTGAAAATAACTCTTGGTCAGAAATGATTTACCTTTTAATGAAGTTAAATTAATCTTAGACGAAATCGTGTGACAATGTTAAACTTACGTTCATAAAGATAAAAAAAAATGTTTTTATTGAGTAAGCTTATTTTTTTATCTTCTAAATTTAAAATTGATAATTTAGTTTTATGTAGCATGAAATTATTTTTTTAATCTAAATTTAATTAAAAAATTATTTATATAACTAATAATTTTAAGTGGCATATTTAACAACTATTAATTTTCATTTGTATCATTAAATATTTAGATAAGTTTTAAGTACTAGAGATATGAGATGAAAATAATAATTGATTTTAATTTGAAGAATAAAAGTAATAAGTTGAAAGAATTGAAAGTTGAAGGAAGAGAGTTGATGAAGATTGGAAGGTAATGGGAGAAGAAAAGAGGAAAAGTGAATTGGGGGAAGATAAATGTCACCTCAAACTCAAAGTGGGGAAAGGGATGGAAGATGATAATGCACCCATCCTCCTCCAATTTCTAACACTGACCCCACTTCTTTAATGCGCGTCCTTTTCCCTTCAAACAAAATACACACGCTACAAACTGCAGGAAATAAATTTATATACTTACTACACCAAGATCCATTGTATCAAATATATTTATATCATCTTATTAATATATAATAAACTAATTTAATAATATTAAATTACTGTGTAGGTACTTTTAAGTATTTTTCAGTTTTTTTCTATTATTATTCTTACAAAAATATATTCTAAATATTTTTAATATTAAGTTACTTTATATCTATCTTATATATATATATATATATATATATATATTATAATTTATTTATATATAACATATTAAAAAAATATCAAATATAATAATAGAAGAGGAATTTGATAAACTCAACACTTGCATAGGATAAATTCTAAATAACTATGACACTATTTTATAAAATTACTTTAATACTATTTTAAGAAAATAAGTGTAATATATTATATCATATTTAGAAATGATTTTAAAATGATACTGAAACTAAAATTTAAGTTTAACTAAATTTTATAACATGATTCTAAGAACATATTATATGAAAATTTAAATTTAAATCAATTTTATAAAATTAGTTTAGTAAATTTAAGTTTGCATTCACTTATATTTTATAAATTAATCATATATTAGTTTATGTAAAATATCTAAATAGTATAATTTGTATTTTAAAATGTGTTTACTTTTACAAAATTCTCGTGCTTTTTATATGTTCTTTAAAACATATCTTTCCATAATATATAACTAATTAAGTTTCTTATACATTCAAGAAATTATCATAAAAACATTTAAATTCACTCCTTACTTTTAATAAAAGTTTTCTATTTTTTCTATGTTATTTAATATAGGACTTCAATAAATAATATACATAAAAACAAGGCTACAAAATATCTAGGTTGAATGATAATCTTAATAGAGACAATTTCTATTATTTATATATATATATATATATATATATATATATATATATTATAAAAGGGTTAAACATATCTTTCTATTTTTTAGTGCATTTTATTCTTTATCAATAAAAAAACAAAATCTTTATATTAAATGAATTAATTTACATTATATATTAAATTTTTTAATATTTATTTTTATGATATAATTTTTTTACTATGAATTGAATTTGATAATTTTAGGAAAATCAGATTATGGAAAATCCATCGAGTACATAATAATCTGTTTGATTATGAAAAATTCATGGAGTATATAGTATAATATGTTTGAATTATAAAATAACTAAATATAAAATTTATTAAAAATAAGATTAAATATGTTTTTAGTCATTAAATTATTTATAAAAATTATATTTTATTCTTTAGACAAATTTTAGATTTATTTTATTTTTATGTTTTATAAACTTGCAATGATTATTAATAACGAATTAAAATTCTTTTTTATCTTTTTATTTTTATTTTATAATTTTCTATTTCAATAACATTTGTTTTTAAAATTTTTTTATTTTTTAAACTACTTTTATTTATCGAAAAGAATTATCTAACGAAATATAATCTTGACAAATAGTTTAATAACTAAAAACATGTTTAAAAAAAAATATGAACTTAAATTTGCACACGATCGAGATTAAGCAAGGTGGTTGATGGACTTTGGCCGAGATATTCACCTAGAACTGCTACAGCCACTTCCTCAGTAAGAGAGTTAAACTAGCTATAGTAGTGTTGTTGTTTCAATACCAAGTCCTGTCTCACCTTTACATCACAAATAGGTTGGTTATCTCAATTCGCACACTTATGTTCTTCTTCTTTCTTTTCAGTTTTTTTTTTAATGTTATCTCCCGTCTTTACTTCCCAAACACTATAGGAAAGAGATAACCAGAGTTTAGAGGAAAGAAGATACTCGTGATTACAACATACATGTGTTTAGGGGCACAAATTCCTGGTCAGTGAACCATCAAGAGGAGCATCAACTTTAAAAAACCTATTAATTTTATCACAAAAGCGAAAATTCACAAGACCAAGAAAATCATTATCATCTCCAGTTTCTAGCTTGGATAAAACTTAGGTGCACGTCATTAATTATCAAGAGTGCCTCTCTTCAAGTTGAGTAATCTATCTCAATATATAATATGATTTTACGACTCAATGGACCTTGAAATATATAAAACTATTCCAAATTTCCAATCATGATTATAGAAGTATAACACTAGCCGAAAGCAGTGTTGAAATAGCCAGCACGGGAATTATGTAAGCAAAGCATTTAAAAATTAAGACTAATTCATTAAAAAAGGGAGTGCTTATTTATTAGCATATACATCGCAGTTGCTGCTTCTGAGTGATCAGAATTCAGAAGAATTGCAACAAAGGAGAGGGAACATAAGATCACAATATATAAGGGATTTGAATGAAATCATCGACAGTTTCATGTCTGGTCAATGGCGGAGATTGAGAGGAAGAGGTGTGGCAGAAGTTGTCATTGAAATCGGCGCAAGAGAAAAATTCAGGGAAGGGTGGCAAACTAACATGGGCATTGAAGGTATCGGTGGTGGTGGTGGTGGTGGAAGGAGGGGTGGCAGCAACAGCATAACGAGCAAGACGGTCCTTAGCAATGGCAAGGTCATGTTGAAGCTCCACCATCTTCCTTTGCAGAAGAGCTATGGCACCAATGCATCCATAAATGGGGTCCCTAAGCCTGGCTTCTGCCTCATAAGCAAGAGAATTCACAGTGTCCTCTCTCTGCTCCTCAGGAACTTCGATGAGGATCTTGCTCACATTGCTGGCTCCAAACACCTTGTGCACCTTGGCAAATTTCTTGCACTCGTCAGAGCGAAAGTAAGGTGCAAATATACAATTCGGTATGCATCTTCTCTTCAAGAACTTGCAGGCAGCACAAGAGGAACTTGAACGTGGCTCATAACCCTTCATGGCTCTCAAAATATTCCTTCACACTTTACTATAATGTTTTTGTTGTTTGCAGTTATAAGTGTATGGTTCTCTAGATAGGTATTTTCCAGAATCGGTATTTAAGGCAAACCACGTTACCTTGCCCATTGGCTCAGCTAGGTCGCAGGTTGGGGACTTGCATGGGCCAGTGTTGTCCTTTTAGTGCATTTATTTTCATTTGTTCATCATTTTTTTTTTGCATCTATGACATCCATTCAAATTGGGAGTGCAAATGTAGGTCCAAATAATTGATTCATGTGGACAATGGGTGGTATGAGTTGGTAGTTTTCAAGTTAGATATGATAGTTCATGAATAAAGATAAGGATATTTTGATTGATTGAAGAAAAGAAATATTCTCAATAAAAGCAAAATTATCCCTTGGCAGTGAGAGGTATGGTCACTAGAAGGAAAGCAATAAGATCGATTCGAGTACTTTAAATGTAGTTGGAATCTTCAGTACAACATAGTGGAGCCAAAATTAAAGCTAGTGAGATGTTATTTTTATGCTTTTTACATCATCAGATATTTCGTTTTTTCCGTTATTTTTTCTTCTGCTCCTCCTACCCCATCTCTTAAAACTATATATATACATTATTACATCAATTATTACATGCAGTAACTATAGATTCAAAAGTTTAAGGTGAAACCATCACATGGAACCAAAATCATTGCATGTCAAATTTAACCACATCAAATTAAACATCTTCTGAACTTCCATGGTAACTTCTAAGGGTTTCCTTTTTATTCCCAAAACAAGAAATACAAGGGTGTTGTGTTGCTGTGTGTGGGCTGTATCTCTAACATTTACCGAATTGGTTACATTTGGTAACTAAGTATATTATATTTTGAGTAATGTTTTTATAGTATTTTAAATGATATATCTTTAGGATAAAGGCAAAACAGGTGGCAATGGTAATTAATGATGAAGTGATTGACTTCCATTTTTTGTAAGCGTGGGCAAAGCTGACTTTATTATTAGATGGATTATAAGGAATCCCTGGAGTGTGAAAAGGGTTTTTTGTATGATGAAGCATTTAGAGAAAATAATGAGTGAAGAAGACTATTAATCCGTCTGTTATAAATAAATGTTTTTTTAAGTTTTTTTAAGAAAAAAGAATTTGTTTGGTTCGTTTATAAATTTTAATGGTATATTAATTATTTTTATTAATTATATTATTATTTCAAAAAATATAAAAATAATTAAATGATTATTTTTATAAAATTTTAATAGATTAATTGTTTGTATTAATTATTTATCTTTTATTTTTTGTTAATTAATAAATTATATTTAATTTTTTAAAAGTATTATTAAAAAAAATACAAATTTATTATAAATTATAAAAATTACTCTTTTTACTTTTAAACAAAAGTCGTTTAAATTTTCTTTAAACAAATAAATAAAAGTAGTTACTTCTATAATTTATAATAAATTTTTAAAAGTTTTTTCAATAATATTTTTAAATAATTAAATGTGATTTATTGGTTGACAAAAAAATAAATAAAAAAATAAAAAATAATTAGTTAATACAAACAGCTAATCATTTAAAGTTTCATAAAAAAATCATTTAATTATTTTTATATTTTTTAAAATGAAAATATAGTTGATAAAAAATAATTAATCTATCATTAAAATTTACAAACTATGAAACAAATATTTTTTTTTTAAAATTCACTTATTTAAAAAGAGAGGAAATAGTAATCTTTTTATCCGTGTAACAAAAATTTTGAAATCACACTTATAATTAAGACGTTGGAAGGTTAAAATGTGGTATAACCACTTTCTATGATTGCATGTTACTGTGTGGGTGCAACTGTAAAGATTCGCTATCTCATTATGGAATCTAATATAATAATTGCAGATTGCATTGTTAGGTGGACTGATCATAGCCCCACCTTTGGACCGACTTCCATCACATTTTCACACTTTTCCATTATTATAATTACACTCTATTTTCTATATTTTTATAATAAATATTATATTTTTTCTTTTTCTTTTTCCCTTCTTTATTGAAATTTGATTTATCAGATGAGGTTGATACCACTAACAAATTCTTAATATCATGGTACAAGACTCCTTCCTTTAAATGAGATTTTGGGATTTATATAATAAAATATGTAATTGAAAAATAATAGCCCACTGAAAATAAAAAACTAAAGTTTACACTACAATCGGAACCATTCACAGCAATTTAGATAATTGATTTGTTTAATTTAAAACTCAAATAATAGAAATATTTTAGTATTTTTATGTTTAAAGTATTTGGATAAATAAAAAATTAACAGAAATGTTTTTTAAAGCAGTGAAAAACATTAAAGAATAAGCACTTGAAATGTATAAAAGATACAATCATTAAAAAAGGTTAAAATTCTTTGTTGGCTAAAAAGAGATCATTCAATCTAAAGTTGGATGAGAATCTGATAGTTTTTTTAATAATTAATGATCTTCTTTGTAGATAAAAGTTAGGCAAATAGAAGCTTTTGAGACAAATTTGACTGCATTTTCGACGATGATGTGTTACTTAAGCGTAACAATAACTATTACTTTATTCTACGATCTTTAATAAAAGATAAAGACGGTTAAAATCAAACAAAAAATAATATAAACTTTAAAGTACGTTCTATCATTATTTCCTAAAATCAAGATATAAAAGTTGACTTAATCAACTTTAAATGGATGTTACCACACTCCATCACTTATAAGGTTATATTATTTTTTTCCTAAGTTTTAATCTAACCATGGATTTTTATATACAATCTAAACTTTTTAATTTTATTTGCATTTCATTTTTTATAATTTATTAAATTAATTTTATTATTATAATTAAATATTAATTTAATATAGATAAGTTATTTTATTAATATTTTAACATGCATAAAAGTATTTAATAAAATCCACATAATTATTTTAACATTCTACACAATTTTTTAATATGTAATATTAAAAAATGCATTAAAATCTGAGTTAAGCATAATTGTAACATATTAAAAAATGCATGTAAAATCTGAGTTAAGCATAATTGTAAGTTTGACATTATAGATTTGATAAAAGTGTCCCTTTTCCAAACAATTAAATAATTTTTTTCATTTTCATTTTATACATGGAAGCTAACAACCATGTGTCTCCTCTATTTGAAATGTTTTCATTGTTTAGTTTCCTAAAGTATTTATTACCAAAAATTACATAGACACCTAACACAAATCTACCTAGGTGTTCCACAAATTTATATATTATATCTTACACTCAAATTATTTTGGTAACTAATTTTTTTAGATTTAGAAACCATTAATCCAATATGAAAACCCTTAATAAATATGGTCAAACAAATTACAAACATTTGAAAGAAAACAAACTTATATATAAATCTAAATTTTTCAATAAAATTTCATTTATCATTGTAAAGTTTTAGTCAACATTGAAACACTAAAATATACCACAAATAATTATGCATTACACCTCAATAGTGTCAATATATGATTAATGAGTGTTTCATATAAAATCAAATGATGGTTATCCAAATTAAAACAACTTCTAACGACGTTCATTTTCATATTGGAAACATGAAACCAAGACTTAAAATGTCACACAAAACAGGTACTAATCTTATATGTATGCAAATTATACATCAAATATAAATGTTGTTGTGTATTTTTGTGTATTCCAAAAGGTAACATGTTTCACATTGTTCAATTCACACTTTCAAAATGTTTAATGCAAAGTTGTATCTTAAAATATTATTCATTCATACATAAGGAAACCATTTTGTTCTCAACTCATTTTTATTATATGCATACTAGTTCCTCTATTCCTAAAATTTTGAATACAAGAATACATGTGATGTGATCCATCATAAAAAATAAAATGAGTAAATAGTGTATGCAATTAAAATATATGATAACTTTACTTTGTTGAGTTTAGCTATAACTATGTTAGAAAAGTATATTTATTATGAGTTGATACTTATTCAATACACAACAAAACTTTGATATTACTTGGTTCCCATTTGAAGAGAAGCATAATTTATATAGAAAAAGGAAAAGCGAGTGCAAAAATTTCACCCCAAATATGTTTGAATCAACATACGCATGCATGGGGAAGGTTATCCCAGAGAAGGAGAAGGACAAGAAGGAAGATATTTAGGTTGTTGATTGAAAATAATAATAGTTAAAGAGTTAGGGTATCTTTGAGGAACGTGCTCATTCTCCATCTTTTTTAGTTTTCGACGACCCACTTTCATACTAATTTCACTGCCATTGTCCTTCTAACTTATAATTGTCACCACACCTGTCCAAAATAGAAACAATCACTACGACCCCTACACATATACAAATTCCGTTTCTTCAATTTATGCCCAACAACATTAAAGCTATTATTTATCAACACACACGCACTACTTTTTTACATCATGTTTTTAAATTACTTACTGAAAAATAGTTTCAATAGTTTAAAGGCTTCTACTTTTATAAAAATAATAGAATTTTCTAAATAATCACCTTAATTAATGTACATCTATTCAAAATTAATATCATAAACTCTTATATTTTTCAAGAAAGATGAAAAGAAGAAACGATACAAAAATATCATTAGCTAGCTTATGTAAAGGAGACATCATGAATAATTATAAGAACAAGGACGAACAGGGGATTTTCGTGAGTGATTAGTGACTCTTTAAGTTAGAAATGTTTATATTATAAATTATGAGTAAATTGTGAATTATAGATAGATAAATATATAGTATAGATTCCAAAACTACGGATTGGAACATAGGATACCCTAAAACTTCTTAACATTATTTAAATTAATTTCTATGTACAAATCAATGTTATAAAAACTTCTTTCAGTGTAGCACACTTATTATCCGAATTTTGAATAATTATTAAAATGTACCTTCTTTTTTAAAATCATGATAGGAGAAAATTATTTAATGAACCCATTTTAATTTCACGCAAAAGAAAACTCAATCCATTGTATTCTGTAAATTTCTTTTTAAAGTTATTTTACACATTTAGGAATATGGAATGTAAAAATAAATTGACATATGGGCTTACCAATAAAATATCAAAAATTTCTTTTTGCACCTCTATTATCTCCATCCGCACCTCCACAAACACTGCAATAAGCAATAATGTTAATCCACATTCAAGAAAAAAAAGTTGCAAAAAGTAGTGCACCTTTCATGTTTTCTTAAGGTAATCAGCAAAATATAGAAAATTCTTTTTACACCTCTATGATTTCTATCCGCACTTCCATAAGCACTGCAATACCAAAATAGCCTTTAAATTTTAAAACTTTTGATTCCTATATCCAAGGGTTGCGCCGCATTTCAGAAAAACACAATTCGTGGTGTGTATGAAGGTTTCTTGGTAGTCACTTCCAAAGGAGTAATGCAATGTAGGTTATAGATTACCTATTCCATATATTATGAAAATAATTTTCTAAAATGTATAAGAATTTTTAAAAATCATTTATAGAGCTGGAGAAAGAAATTTCGCATTTTAAAGAGGCCCAGCCCAATTTATAAGCCGCGTGGGTGAAAATCCATACCCGTGCAGCAGGAAATTTCTTTTGGCACTCTTCTGCGAAAATTCTTACTTTGTCTCCTAAACTTCCCATGCTGTATAATACGAAGTAAAAATTAATTTTTAGATTATATAATGCATTGAATATTAATTTTAACTTTTAGATTTTTTAATTTAAAGGTTAAAAATATATTTCCAATCATATAATTTAAAAATTTATTTTTATATAAAAAATATTTTTAAATTATACAATATAAAAATAATTTGAGATTTAGACTTTAATTTCATATTACATAATTTAAAAATTTCATATTTCATAATTTAAAATTAATATTTTTATAAAAATAATTTCCAAATTATATAATCTAAAATTTATTCTTAAATTGTATAATTTAAATTTTTTTTATATGAAAAAGACTTAAGTCAAATTACACAAAAGTATGCTTTACATAAAAAAAAATTAGAAATACAATATAAAAGTATTTTTTATATTATATAATTTAAAATCTTTTTTTACACATAGGTTATTAATTACACTTAGAATATTATTCTTATTCTTTACAAAGACTTAAAATTTTGTTATGATGATAAGTGGATCCTAGTGACATACTAAAAGAAATATTTTTATTGTTTTAAGTTTAAATAGATATTTTTTATTTTTAAATTATTTATTAAAATTATATTTTATTTTTAATATAAATTTTTAATTTATTTTCTTCTTATATTTTTAAATATATATAAAAAAGTTATTGAAAAAAAAAAAGATAAACTTAAAAGACAGAATAAAGAGTTATAAAAATAAAAAAAATAGATATATTATAAAAATTTATTTACATAAATTTATAAAATACATAAATTTACGTCATAAAAAATATATTTAACCTTATTTTTAATAAAAAAAAAAGTATGAGAATCAAAACAAAACTTGCCATGCAGCATTAACCCGACCAACTGCAACAGCCAAATCTTCAAACTTCATACATTCATAGATAATGTATTGGAATTCTTTTATTTTGGAAGATTTTTAATTTTATATTTTTGGAATAAACAGTATGAAATATATTTTAAACTGTTTCAGAAATATTATTCTATAATAATAATTTTTATTATCAAATACTTCAAAATGATTAAAAATTATGTATTTCACAATATGTTTCAGAATTTTCGTCCCAACTTATTTACCTCTATTCCTATTTATTTATCTCTAGTTTAGAAAATATTTGTTGCTTTATATATTTCTATTTAAAATTTCAAAAACGCGTTTGTTATTATTTTTGTATTATAACATTAGGTATCTTTTAATTTTTAAATAATTTTTACAGATATGTATATTAGATTAGATTTAGAGAGAAATGAAAAAAATATAAAAACTCATAACTATTTTATCTCAATAAAAAAAAGTTGATTATATTTCTTGATTTATGCAAAACAATTCTAATATATTTTTCATAATGATTTCGCAAAACATGTAATTTAGAAGCTTTAAAATAGATTTGGAAATAATATTTTGAAAATGTAAGAATTTTTTAAAATACTATTTTTCTCATATGTAAAATGATGTGTAGAAAGAAAATATGAACCTACTAAAAGCAATTGCTGTTGAAAATCCCACATCGACTAGAGATAAAGTCAATCTAGTCTATATAAGTGGGTGCAATCCTCACCTTACAAAGCCGGTTTTGTGGGGTTGAGTTAGGCTTAAAGTCCACTTCTTAATATGGTATCAGAGTCAGGTTAAGTCTATCTTAAGGTGTTGGATCACCCGCTATCGGGCCGTTATTGGACCACCCATAAATCTATAGTCTCACGCTCGAGATGTCCAGTCCTTAATATGGTATCAGAGCCAGGTTAAGTCTATCTTAAGGTGTTGGATCACCCGCTATCGGGCCGTTATTGGACCACCCATAAATCTATAGTCTCACGCTCGAGATGTCCAGTCCTCGGCGTGAGGGGGTGTACCAAACATATGACAAGAAAATTGTAAACGATCAGATATATTCAAATGGTAATAACCCAAAAGAAAAAGAAAAAATGCAACACTTGTTACAGAACATTTTACAAAAAAATGAAAAATCCTTTTATTGGACAGTTATTCTTCTTCTTATCACGACTTAAAGCTTCAACTATACAACATTCGATTTCACTTAATATTGATAAAATAACTTCTATTAGTTGATAATAAAAGTATATATTTTAGTTAGAATACACTGACAATGTAAATATTTTTATATTCGAGGACTTTTGCTTATAAAATGAGAAAAAAAATGGCGAGAAAAATGAAACCTAAGAAGTTCAGAAGAAATATCACTTTTCTGTATTTATAACATACTGGTCCTTAAGAAATTGCAACTATCTAACCTCGGAATGGAGGTTCTATGCATTCATATCTACTTCATTTCATTATTGTTTCAACAATTCAGATATTATTGATGGCCAAAAAACCAAAATTGTCTTGTAATAGCGAGTTCAAGTTATTCTTTATGATTCCCTGAAAACATGGCGATTAACCAGCACAAATTGTTATAATTAGTATAATTTCCCATTTAAGGATTCCAGTTTCTAAGTATGTTGCCCCTTGTGTTCGTCTTATACTGTCAACAGTGCCGAATCCCGTGATTGCTGAAAACGATGCAAAGAAGAAATTTGGGCATTTCAGGAATAAATTACAAGATCCATATCTCATACTTAAATGAATTGAATTCCCCTTTATGGAAAGAGCCAATTCTAGTGCTGAATCATTACTTTATTCACCCAAGAACTCAACATGGGTCAACACAGTGATTACATAAAGGATTAATTAGAGTGTGTTTCTTAAATGTTTAAAATAAGTTGAGATGCGTGAATGAAATTGACGTTAGTGTTGGAGCATCCGAGAAAGAAGTAGAATTGCAGTGGAGAAAAGTATGGTATGCATAGATAAGAAATAAGATGGAGTGTTTTTCCGTTACAGATAAGGAGGAAAAGGGAGAAGGTGTTGGTTGGTGTAGAAGATGATAGCATGTGTTGTTCCTAAAGCTGAAGCAGAAGCAGAATAGCAACAAGAATAAGCACAGTAGCAGAGATAGGTTAGATTGGAGAAAGAGAGAAAGGAGAGAGGTGATGAGTCACAGGTGAGAGGAAAGCATGAAAAGGTGGTAATTGTCAACGGCGGAAGTGGGGACAGCGACCATGACCTTAACGCTAACACAGTCATCCCTCACCGGCAAGAACAAACAGTACCTATCGCAGCACACGGGTCCCACGTGCAAAGCCTTTCCCAAACCCACCTCAATATTCTCCAACCCTAGCCTCGACCACTGCGACACTATCAACACCCCAACCGGGTCGGGGCTCCCTTTCCTCTCCCACACCCACTCCATCACCTCCCTAACGTGCTCGTTCCCCACCCTCTCCTTTGCCCGCTTCACCAAACCCGACCCGAACCCAATCCCTCTCTCCTCCAACTCCCTCGCACTCGTCTCCGCACACCCCAACACAAACGCGTTCCCATAATACCCCTCCGGCAAACCCGGCTTCACACGCTTCCGCACGTTCATGCTGAACACCAGCTTCAGTTTCTGGTTCCCCGGAAACCCTATAGCTCTCGCCCAGCTTCTCCACACGTGCGCCGCCAGCACCTCGAACGAAGTGTACCGCGCCGACTCCCCGGTTTCGCTCGCCACTCGCTTTAACTCGTTCAGCCGCGTCTTGTCGAACGTGATAGATGTTGGTTTTAGCCCGGTTGAGACCTTGTTCATGAAGCCGCATAGGTCCGGGACTCGGCTAAACTCGGGATGACTCGCTGGGTCCACCCGCGTCTGCTTCCCACGCGGTGGCTTCAGAAGGTGACGCTCCCAAACCGGTTTCTGTATGCGCCTGTAACTCGTCTCGAGTATCTCGTTCGCTATATCGGCGAAGTGGTTGAGAAACTCCGCGCTGCCGATGCCGTCGCAGAGGCAGTGGTTGATTCCGATGGCGACAGCGGCGGCGCCGTCGGCGAGCCACGTCAGCTGAATCACCAGCGGCGGGGAGCCCTTGAGCACGTCTGCCACGTGGAGCGATAACAACGGCCTCCAGTGCGTAACTGTTTTAGGCGCTTTTTCAAAGTCGTTGGCGTTGTAACGGGCAGAGAATGCTTCAATGAACACCGCGCCTTGGGCAGCACACAAAACCTCCAGACCCGGGCCTTCGGGCCTGGGCCTTACCCGGCCCGCGAAGGGGTAGTAGGGAACCAGGGCTCGGGCTAATGCCGATTTGAGACGGGCCGTGGTGTTAGGCTGGTCCAGCCCAGGGCAAGGCTTGTAGACTAACAGATACTCTATGGTGAAACGAAGGAAGAGTTGCGAATCAAGCGCTGATAGAGCGAGCACGCACCGTGGAGTGGGCTCGGAAGGTGTAATCACCGATGCTTCTTTTACACGCACGGAAGTTCCCATTTTTGTAGAGTGATGAGTTTTTTGGGCTTGGAATTTTGTAACTTTTGCAACTTGGGCTTCGGGAAGAGAAGCTTAAAATGGTGGTGTTGGGGTGCATATACTCAAGAGATGCCTGATTTAGAACAAACAGGTAGCGTGCGAGTGTTAGGGCGAATACATATGAAGCCACAAATGGATGATATTTATAAGGAATAAGAACATGTGAGTTGCTCGTGGGTTCTTGAGCTCAGATGCAAATTCTCATGCAGTTTTATTACTGAAGTAATTGAGGTGGTAACAGTAATTGTAGTTTTAAGAACCAATCTTAGGTGGTTGAAACATGTGTAATAAAATTCATAGAAACAAGTTACTAAAATTCTTAAATTCTATGTGGGGGCCCAAGTCTAGTGTAGTTGTAGAATCAGAGATTTGGGAAGAAGAGTAGTGTTGTCGAGCATTTATTTAGGAACTTGATTTTGGGGTGCCAAGATTCTCTGGGCATCTTTATGGAAGAAAATGAATATGAAAACAAATGCAGTACACTGTAGAACAGATGTGCCCGTTTGCTTTTTTTGTCTCTTGGGTTGGACTGATAGCTATTACTCCCTCCATCTCCATCACCCCCCAAGAGAGCACAATTATTTTTCATACTTTTCTTTCTTACATTGCTTACACTTGTAGGGTATAAGATTAGAGTAAAAAGTATTTGATTTACATATGCAAAAAAGTGGTGTATTTTTGTGGTGTTTGTGAACTGTGAAATTGTGGTGAGGTTGACGTGAGTCGTTGCTTCACCGGCCTTTCTGTCATTCTGTCCAGTTTGTGTCCCCATAATAGGGTAGCTATACCTGCCAGAAATTTCATGAACCAAAATATTAAAATGCAATAGGTGAAAAGCACTCTCTGCGAGGATAGGCATGGATAAATGCCAAGTTTAAAGCACTGCCTATATATAAAAATACATCATTTTAGGTTTGGTTAGGCATGCACACAAGTGGCATACATGTTATTGATCCAAGTCATAATCATAATTTTCATTTTTGCAGAGGAGTTTTTTTATTTACTTCTTTATCAAATCTAATAGAACTCCAACGCAGCACAGTTAATGTTTTTACCTACTGTTGCACATTTCTATCGCTAACCCCGAAGTCAGACAAATTATAGTTGCATGGATCCACATAATGGAGAGAGTGGGGTCTTTGATGGTTTTTATCTTTATCTCTTCTAAGAATATGTATTTTTTATTACCTTCTTTCGTTTCAGATATTCCAAGGATTCAAATATGGTTAGATATCACAGAAGCTTGGAGAAGAGATTCTGTGCAAACATTGCTACTGAAGTTCTTTTTCGGAGGGCCCAGAAAAACCACTGACCATTTTAAGTATCACCATAAGAAATATTTAGAAGAGCTTTTCTGCATAATAAAATTTATTAGTAAAATAACTTCATAATTATGAAAAGAAGCAAGAGTAATTATATTCTAAAACAGTTGTACTTCATTTAGAAACTCATTATAAGAAAAAAAATGAATATTAATCTAAAAAATGTAGACTGCTTTAAATACTGCAAGAAATATAAGCAAAGCATGACATATGTAAAACTATACAGCAAAAGTAACTAAATATAATCATCAACTTGCTTTTAGATTAATTTGCAATAAACATCTTTCAAACAACGCATGAAGTTATAGTAAAAGAATTGACTTTATTATCATATATGTATGACTGAGCCAAGGAAATATTTCCATCTCAGATTATATATCACATGTTCGTTAATTATGATCATTATATTTGTGATATCAGATGCATTTTGAGTTGAATATAGATGAGAGATTAATCTAATTTTGTTATAAATTTTTGTGGAAACGTTTGCAGAGTCTCATAAGTCCAACATAGTTGAAGGTAAATTGAAAGAAGCTTGTATCTTTCCCATTAGCATGAGGTTGAGAAGGACAGAAGCAGAGTCAAATCCAGAACGTAGCTATCACCGGCTAATTAATTCTCGTGCAGATTCTCTCTAACGTGCTCTCCTTCTTCCACACAAGACAAAAATATGGGCAGTGAAGGGATAGAGATGCATATGGTTCTTAATTAACGCAATAGTACACTATAATAGTAGACAAGGTAAAAACAAACTCTATGATGTTCAGGAATTACAAATCGTACAATAGGGGAACACATTTTTCTTAATATCATTTTTTTGTTACAATGAATAAAGCATATAGGTGAGGCTATAGGACCCCCTTCCCTCCACTTGGACCCAATTTGAGATTAAGATCATCACCATATCTCCCTAAAAGGTTTTAAACTAAAGGGTTGTTTGTTGCTATTAAAGAAAGACCATAGGAGTTATCAAAAAAGAAATAATCAAAATCTTTGGTTGATGATGGATGTGCATGGATATGTGCATGGATATGTGCATGTAAAATTTGGCAAATTTCTTACACTCTTTTTTCTGATTCCTTCTTGTTGCTTTGGCTGCCTCTTTTGTCCTGTTTGCTGCATGCCCATCACATCTTTTCACAAAAGCAAGATATATGTTATCTAATTATATTAATTATTAATTGATTAATTAATAAAGAAACCATATTTACACATATCCCTTTGTTCCTGTTTTGAAGGAACCTAGAACCAGCTATGTGCCCATTGGGACTGTGTAATGCTGATTTGAAGGTTTTGTTCTCAAGATTATGGACAGTGATATATTACTTAATTAGCTATGCATGAGGATAATATATAGGGTAGTATAAGGGTAGAATCAGGAAAAAAAAACTCTAAGTGCACGCCACTATAAACGACAGATTAACAAGCCATGTATGAGAATTTAGAATCGAATACAGATTACATAATCACAAAAATTATTTATAATCAACAAAAATCTTACTTATTGAAAGACGTTTAGATCCGAATATTTATTTACAAAAAAAAAATACTAATATAAGTACTGACATAGATAATGTAATACTTGATTGATTTCATTCATATCTTCTTCACAGCATGTTGGTTTTATTTGTGATACTTTGTAACAAAAGAGCATATTATTTTTCATTAATTAAGCTATATATTATACTTTTAATTAATATTTTCTTTTTAATTATTAATGTTTATTCTTGACCCTTCATTATATAAACAAGTTTTATAAGATGAGTTCACTTAGTTTATAAATATAAATAGTACCCATTCAATTGAATTTAATATAGTTTTAATCCAACTTGTTTTCTTAATTTGGTTGGATTTACACTTTTTATTTAGTAATTTAATTGGACTTAATGCATCCGGTTAATTGATTAAAAAATTTATAACATTTTAAAAAAAAATATCTTAAAATATTTCTTTAATATTGGTGGTAACAATAATACTTACATTAATAATATTTGTAGGATAAAACATAAAATAATTTTTATAATAAAATTATTTGGTAACATCATGTTATAAATTTATGAACAAACTCACTTACACTCTTAAGTGAATGATTTATTCTAATTATTCTCATAACTTTATTTTGAAATTTTATGTCAATTTTATTGATGTCTGTTAAACTATGTTCTTACAAAAAGAAGAAAAGTTTAGTCTTTTTTTTCTAAGTTTAAGATTCAATTTTTTTTATTTTTCTAGTAGTGGATAAGAAATGAATAAAATTGAATGGACTTTTGCTCTTTGTAGTTCCAAAATTTCTTCCTACACCCTCTATTTTTCAATATTGAATCTTCAAGTTTTTCAAAAAAAATTATCGTTCAACCTAGAATGGTAGTTTGTAATTTGAGTTTCAGTGTATGTTGCTATGGATTCTACCCTCTGGAAAAGTAAATGCAACCTTATTAGATTTATACTATTTGTTGATTTTTTTATTTTCTTCATAACATTTAGTAGCTTTTTGTTATTTTTGTTTTTCAATTTTCGTGTGTGTTGTTATCTTTGGTTCTTTTTGTGTATTTTTATGCATTCTTGTTCAATGAATTTATGATAAATTGGAAATAAGCATTTAATTAGTTTTCTTTCAAAATTCTATCATGATATTTCCTTATGTTAGTATAATTTTTTATTGTCTCTTTTGCTTTTCCAAATTTAGATCTTTTTCTCTTTTCTCTTTGATCAACTATTGCAAACAATCACAGTCAAGTTTTGGATTCATGAGTCAGTCAATCAAATAATCACTCAGGCTTATGTATATAACTTGTGAAATATAAAAAGATCTTATTGAAGATGTGTATATGTGTTTTGCTCAACAATATTCTAACTGCAAGTTTTAGAATAAAATTTAAATTACACCACCTAGAAGAGATATCTTAATTAAAAAATTCATAATGTACATTCTGAAATAATTTAATTTAAGTTTTGATTAAAAAAAATCTGTAAGCCACTATTTTCAAAACATCCAATTAGAAACATAATTATAAATTTTAAATTCAAAAATTTTGAAATACAATTTTTCATCATTAAATTGATTAATACAAAATTCTATTAACTGGAAAAATAATATTAAGAGAAACCTTATGTAGTACATTTAGTAATTATGGGTTGTAGAAAGTAAAGGCCTCATAATTATTATAAAATAAAAAGGATAAACTAATCATTAGATATTAGAAAAAATCATAAAAGTGTGGGAAGCAAAAGTTACTTGGAGGGTCGTTCTTCCTCCACCTCCACCTTTTCTTCCACTCTCAAAAAGTAATCAAAATTATCAAACCATGTCTACATCTCATTCTTTCATGTTGGCTTTCTTTTTTAATTGTGTAATCGGTAAAGATTTTCGGATTCTACATTTATATTAATGATTGTATAATTTGGAAGTCTGGATTTGAAAATGAATTTTGGATTGTATAATTCAGAAATGATTTATAAATTTCAAATTGGATAATTTAAAAGAAAAAAATGTGTTGTTTAAAAATATGACTTCCGAATATACAATTCGGAAGCCTAATGAAAAATTTGTCTTCTAGATTCTATAATCTGAAAGTCAAAAAAATGATTTCTAAATTCTACAATCTAAAATACACTTTTACTTAGATTCTACAATCAAAAAGTCAATCTGAAAATCAAAATCTAATATCATATAACTAATTTTGGTATTCTTAAAATTTTGGAGGTGCAGAAAGAAATTACAGAGGTGGAGAAAGAATTTGCCTTACTAGGATGGTGTTTGATCAGAGAGAATAATAGAGCTCATCTATCTTTATGGGTTTAGCTATAATAATTGGCCCAATAATTTAAAGTACCACAATTCTATCAGACAAAAAAAAAAAGGGAATTTAAGTGATAAAAGTTGGCTTGTCTTAACTCACAACGTGCTTTTTTCCCTTTAAAAAACTCATAACAGATTATTTAACATGTATATTCTTTTTTAATTAACTACATGTTAGTAAGTTTGGTGGGTGGATTCACAATCCAACTCACTTATTTAAAAAATGAAAGAAATAATTTTATGAGAAAAACAATCATACGATTAATAAGTTAAATGAACAATAGTCAAATTCTATAATTTTATAATTTTTAAATTAATTGTTTGAACAAAGGATTTATTTATATTTAAAAAAATTAAAATAAGTTGTAGAATGGATGGTCGAAGAGCAAGAAGTATCTTATCTAAAAGTAATATATACGAATCACTCATATTTATTAAATTAAAATAATTAAATCATAATAGTAATTTCAATTTTAAATATATATATATATAGTAATAATAAGTAAATGTGTAAAGTGTTAAAAGGGTATTAGAAAATATTAAGTATCTCTCAATCATTTCTTTTAATTTATAGTTTAATATTTTATTGTAATTTAATTTGAGGATGTTAAGAATAAGAAGTGATGGTGGATAGTTCTGATGAGCCAACTAGCAGCTCTTTCTGACAATTCCACATGCAAACATAAATATTCTCCCATTTCATTATTTTAAAATTTGATGTTTTAGAGACTTATATTAGGATAGCTTTCTTTAAGGGATGTATGTTACTAAAATTTTAAAATATTCCTTTAGTTTATATTGGTTTATTATTATTTTAAAATTTTAAAGTATAATTTAATGATTAAGTTTTTTAAAATTATTATTGATGAAGAATAAGTGACAAAATGTTATTGTATTTTTTTAAAAGAATTGAGATGTATTTTGAAGTTGTTAATATATTGCAGATGTAACTCAAGTAATTTTATTTGTGTGCGATACTAGTGTATATTTTTTAAATAATTTACATGCATGCTTGGAAATTATATGTTCTTTTTTTTTGTGGGTGGTGATATCTTACCAACCGATTAAGAAAATAGTTAGTATTTTAATTAGATTTTTTTCATTTTTAATGTAAAATATTAATATATATTGTTATATTATTATAGAATGAATTGTAAACTGGGATTGTTTTGTTTTATGAGTGTGAAAAATATATTTTTCTTTTTATGACCCACAATAAGTTCTTTTAGTGATTGATTATTGATCTTTAATTTACAAAATTCAAGGATTCCTATGTACGAATCTTTGTCTATCGATGCAATGTTTAGAAATTCCTACAAGTTTTATTTAAAAATAGGACTAAGCTCCGGATGTGCAATCATTATGTTACAGGTTTATAATCCAATATTAATAAAATTTCACATTTTTAATTTTATGTAATGAATAAACTTGTTATTATTTTCTCTAATTAATATCAATTGTGCATTAAATCTAAAATGTGTTAATGTTTTATGTTATTTTTCTATATTATTTATAATTAATCTCCTGTTATGATGCATATTTATCATAAGAAGGTCTTCTTTCAAAGCAATTAACAGACTCCCTAAAGACTCCACATACAAACATAAAAGAAGTGTAGTTTTTTCTTCTACTTATTTTAACAAATATTTTTTTTAATAATATAAGTTTTTTATTTTTTTATTTAATTTAGTTATTCTATCAATCAGTAGTTTTTAACTTATTTGTTTTTAAAGAAGGGCTTTTTTAATTACTTATTTAAAAAAATAAATTTAAACAAAATAAGTTATTATTTATTATATAAGTGATTCTCAAATATTATTAATTTCAAAAAACAGTTATTTCAAATTTAAATTAGCTGACCCATTATAATAAAATGTATATAAGGTGAATTTATCCGTTTTTATTTTTTTCTGTAGCTTATTTCTAAAAAAGAAGAAAACTAACTTCCTAGATATACTTTGAGAAAACCTCTAACTATAATTTGTTAAATCCATTGGAAGTAAAAAGATTAATTGATCTATGTTAGTAAAAATTAAAAATATTTGTCAGTCTTATTTATTTGTTAATTAATGAGAGTATGTTAATAAATTACATGGCACGTAAATTTTAATAAAATGAGTAGTATGTGATAATAAGTATGCGTATATGTATTTTTAGGGGTGGCAAAGTGGGTTAGGCCCGGCGGGCCAGCCCGCTAGCATATAGGCAGGGCGGGTTAGCATTTTAAACCTGCCAACCCAGCCCGACCCGTCTAGCTCGTCAACCTGTCGGGCCACAGGCGGGCCAACCCGCTGGCCCGTGAAAAAAATATAACATCTCATTCACTCTCACTCGTTCTCTTTAAATTTGGAAAAGTATCTATACCTAGGATTCCTTCAACACCTCACTGATTGCAGTTAATATATAAGTAAACCTGGCATAAGTTCTAAAAATATTATAGAAATAACATTCTAGTTGTATAAAGAACCTGTTTTCTACATTAGTTAAAAATAATATATAAACTTTAATTAATTTATAAAAAGTATTAACTACAATGTGCCAATAACACTCTAAACCAGTTTTCTGGAATATTTAAGAGAGTTTCGATTAAATCGATTTTAAGACCAACTTGTGCTTCGTGTTATAAAAAAATATATTTAATCTTAAAAAATTATAAAAAAAGAAACAAAAACATGAGTAATATTATTTTTCTCGTTTAGCATCCATATGATCAACTCTAGGTATAAAATACATTTAACTTTTAAATTCAAGGATTAGAGTTGATCTAATAATATTCTAACTATAAAAAAAATCAGATTTAATATTTATGAATTAGCATCAATTAGATCACCAATAATAATAAAATATTTTTAATCTTGAAAATTAAAAAAAGAAAAAGAAACAAAAGTAATCTTTTTCTTCAGATGAAATTAACTAACTCTAATTTTAATTTTTTTTAGGTATTATCAACTTTTGCAACTCTGATAATAAATATAATTAACTATAAAAAATAGCATCTCCGTCCACAATCATGGGATCATCGGGTAAAGCATAAGACCATTCTCGGACCAAGTTTGTTTTTTAATTGCATATAGTTAATACTTTTTATAAATTAATTATAGTTTATATATTGTTTTTAACTAATGTAGAAAACAGGTTCTTTACACAACTAGAATGTTATTTCTACAATATTTTAGAACTTATGCAAGGTTTACTTATATATTAACTACAAAATTCATTTAAATTGGACACAAACAAAATAGTTGCAAAGAAAAAAAATCCAATTTAAAACCAAAGATCCAAAAATAAAATAAAAAATCCAAAAAATAGTTTTTTCAAAAAAATAAAAAACAAAAAATATAAGCGGGCCAGCCCGCCTTATGACGGGGTGGGTTAGAAATTTTGGCCCGTATCACTGTGGCGGGCTGGCCCGGCCTGGCCCGTTTTTGGCGAGCTCATGGCGGGGCGGGCCTAAACGGGCTAGGCTGGCCCGTTTTGCCCCCTATGTATTTCCAATAATTATTGCAACATTCAGTAATTTTATATTAAAAATTTATTCTCAAAATAGTTAAAATTGAAAATTCTTCATATATTATATTTAAAAAATATATCAAATTAAAATAATTTAATATCTCATTTATACACATTAAGACAGATATAAAATACATTTAAAAAATATGTAAATTTTAATATTTTGTTATTATTCATTTTTATAAAATTTGATACATATAATAAAAATATAAATTATAATTTAATGCTTCAATTGATTAAAATTATATTTTGTGTTGGATTATTGATGAGGAAGACGTGACCAAATGTTATTATATTTTAAAAGATGGAGATATAACTTGAAATGGTTAATAATATATTGCTGATATAAAACAAGTAATTTTTGTATGTCATTCTATGGTATATATATTTTTTAATAATTTATATATTCGCTAGAAAGTCTATGTATGTGGAAATTATATGTCCTCCTTTATCATTGCCAATAAGTTATTCTACTGATTAATTGTTTGATCTTTAATTTGTAAAACTCAAAAATTCTTTTTGTACCCGTCTTTGTTAGATAGATTCAAAGTTAAAAATTCTAAAAGTTTGATTTCAAGAGTTAGAAGGACGAAGAAGCTTTCAACATACAAATATAGGAAAATAAATATAAAATTATCGTATGAAAATTTAGAATTCAAGAAATATATTTGTTAGTGGTCTCAATAAACCTCCAATAAAATTCATAATGTAGTTTGTTAAGGGTTTGGTTTCAATCATCTTGCATATTAAAATTAAAAATAAAAAACAAATAAGGGATTTAGTTCTTAATCTCTTATATATTTGAAAATTAACTATTAGTTAATTGTCTTAATTAACTATTTGTCCCTTTCCATTTACTTTTTTTCACTCTCCACATCTATGTTCAGTGGTTGCTTTTAAGTAGAGGAACACTTTTCCACCACAAAGTTCTAAGAGCAGTCACTCAAAAAGATTCTATTGAATGTGAGTTTTTGAATCTTAATGTTCAAAGTCAATTCAATATGGTGTACAGTTAAATCAAGAGTTATGTGTTTTTGTTATTAAGAACAAATGCTAGAAAAGATTATTTAAATATTGAGTCATGTTTATATTCTAATAAAATAAAATTTCACTTTTTTAGTTACATATAAATGCATTAACATTACTTCATTAAATTATTAAAATAAAATTTCACTTTTTTTGGTTACATATAAATGCGTTAACATTACTTCATTAAATTATGTAAATATTATGTAATGAATAAACTTGTTATTAGTTTATCAAATTAGCATCTGTCTCTAATCTAAAATTTGTTATCTAGTTAGAATGTTTTATATTATTTTTGTGTACTACTACTGTGCAATTAATATCTTTCTATTTGTACTATGCAATTTCTTATTTGTTATAAGAAGTGCTCCTTTGAATTCCAAAGACAATAAGCTTAACTTTGTTAAATTTACCTCGCTACTTATATTGTTACTCCACTTTCCACATGTTTTAAGCACAAAATAATATAAAATAAAATATGTAATATATTTATTGACTATATTGGATTTTGAACATTTTTTAAATTAATTAAAAAAATTTAAACCATTTTAACAGTTTATTAAACCCCTAATAAAATAAAATACGTTTGTAATTTTTAAGTTGTAAAAAGATACAAGTCAACGTTGTGACAGTTTTGAATCACAAGGTATTAAATAAAATAGAATAAGAATGCTTTTTCTGATGATTTGTAATTCGAACGCATTTTCTGATGATTTTTAATTGTTAGTATTTTTATTTTATGGTTAAATAAAATAGAATAAGAATGCTTTTTCTGATAATTTTTAATTAGAGCGCATTTTCTAATGATTTTTAATTATTGGTATTTTATATTTTATGGCAAAAATATCATTCTTTAAAATAAGTTTGTCACATACTGTTTTTTACATATGCAAATTCATTGGTTATTTTTAAAAAAAAATCCATTTATCGTTATGTTTAATTATTAAATATTACGACTTTATCCATTACAATATAATGTCGCACTCTTACCTAAGTATATGTTTACTTTACGAGTAAAAAGAATTTTATTTTTCTTTTAAAAAAGAATATATATAAAAACTAAAATATTTAAATTTATTTACAAGACTAACTGTACTACTAATATATATAAATAAATTTTTTTAATAGAACATTCGACTCTTGAAGGCTTATTATTAACTTGAAAAAAAAGTTGTGATAAATATATATGGTGTGTATTTATACATCTACAGTTTCCCATCAAACTGCTTATCTGATATGGTTAGCTCATATAAATAGAATTCTATTTAATTTAATAGAGTAACATTTATTTAATTTAGATTTTATTTTAAATAATATTTCTTTATTTAAGCTTTGAAAGGTCTTGATGTGTGAAGTAGAAAGAGGTAGTTGAATTTGGGAATGTAGATGAAAGTAGGGTAACCTTAGTTGTTAGTAGTAAAAAAGGAGCACAAAGAGGTGGCAGGGGAGTGATGAGTTGAAGTGTCTGGGAAAGTAGCAGTAATAATAATGGGAAGAGTAAACAGCATGAGAAGGGTAAAAGTTGGAGGAGGAGAGGAAAGAGAACTTGACTAAAAGGGAAAAAACAAGAAAATGAAGAAAAGAAAGAAGGGATTCCAAGGCAGTGTGTCTTTATTCGATGCAGAGAGATGAATGGGTAGCTTTTCTCTCTCATATATAAATTGCATGTTACACCGCCCTATTCCACCATTGACAGGGATGACATCTCAGAAACCCCTTTCAACAGACCCTCCTCTTTGGACTAATCAACATCAACGCTGAACGAGGTACCCAAGAGTCTCCATCTTTCCCCTCAGATTAAAAACTGGGCCCAACCAATGGCCTCTCTCCAACCTCAACCCCAAGAAACCAAACCCACCGCCACCACCGCCACACCCTCCACTCCCAGCCAAACATCTAACACTTCCAACCCCCCAAATCACACCCCCAACAACAAAACTAGTCGTAAATGCAAAGGTAAAGGTGGCCCCGACAACAACAAATTTAGGTACCGCGGCGTCAGACAACGAAGCTGGGGCAAATGGGTTGCCGAGATCCGCGAGCCACGTAAGCGCACGCGCAAGTGGCTCGGCACCTTCGCCACCGCCGAAGACGCCGCCAGAGCCTATGACCGCGCCGCCCTCATCCTCTATGGTTCCCGGGCACAGCTCAATCTCCAACCCTCCGGTTCCTCTTCTCACTCTTCCTCCTCTCGTACCATTTCTTCCTCTTCCACTCAAACCCTAAGACCCTTGCTTCCTCGCCCCTCAGGTTTTGCTTTCAATTTTCCCTTCCATGCCGCGACCCTGCCCTACCCTTGCTCCGCCGCGTATGCCACCACTTTCAATTACACCCAGCAGATGCTGTGCCCTAATGAGAATATTAATAATACAGTGCATGTTCATCATCATCGTCGCCCCGAGGAAGTGGTGCAAGTACCACATGCTCCATCACCATCACATCAAAATTCGGAATCCGATTTGAGTGTGGGTGGGAATAATACCACTGATGATAGTTCCATTAGATCAACCTCGTACCAAAGGCATGGTCACCAGGATAAAAACCGTCTGCATGTGCAACATGGTGATTCCTCGAATCAACAGCAACATCAGAACAGCGTTGTCGATGAAGAGAAGTCCGTTGTGGGTTCGGATGAGTCTTCTCAGGTAAATATGGAGGCTTCTGTGGATCCGGATCTGTCGTTGGTGGGGACAGTGGGGCTTGGATCTTCTTCATCTTTGTGGTCATTAGCGAATGAGGATGATTACACTGGTAGTTTGTGGGATTATACTGATCCTTTCTTCTTTGATCTTGAGAAAAATTTTTAGTTGCAATTGCTTGAGTAAGATGTGTTGCTGGAGTTGTTTATCGCTTGATTATTTGATGGTTTGGACTTAGTAAAATATAGAACATGGTGAAGGAGGATCAAATATAGATTGAAACTATTGCGAATAAAGTGTTGGGTACACTGACGCTGAAAGTTTATTGCTTGTTAGTTTCAGTATTAATAATAATTAATTGTGGATACTGAGGATGATAGAAATAAATTAGTTTTCCAAGTTTAGATTTAGTGCAGCTGGAAAATAATTGCAGAGAACCCAAATACATTTTGTTGCTGATGCTTGGGAAGAATCCAGGGTTATCTTACCATTTGTCCCATCTAATATTGAGGTAAGCCTTTTCGATTATTTCAATGTATGATAATACATCTACTTCTTCTTGGCTTCCATAAAATTTTCTAAGTTTTTCATGCAATTTTAACTGTGGCAAACAGTAGTTCAGAATTTGAATGGATGAAAAAAGGGTTTACTGTTTACTTTGGTGAATATACATCTTGCTCTTACTTTTTGTTCTTACATCTTTTCTCTTTATTCATCTAATTATTGATGCCAACATTCTCCAAATCTACACGCATGAACTGATATTGATTTGGGGGAGTGTTTTGCAAGAGATTTGAAACTAGTTTAGTGATTACAATCTCTTCAGGGGCTACAAAATCTCTAATTTGTTTTAGTAGATCTGATTTTTACTTTCTTAAAATTCAAGTTGTATACATTATTTTTGGTTAATTATAGGAAGTCTTGTAATTAAATTTATTAACAAGTTTGATTAAATAAAAAATAGATGTTGAACTTAGCTGCCTATTTAAATATTTTAATAAATTATTTTGAGTCTCTCTTTCATAATTTTGTTTGAATATAAAGGATATATCTTCAATCAAAATTTAATAAATAGAGGTTGAGAAAAAAGACATCTTTTTTCTTTATACTTTTTATACAAAGGTAAAAAATCAAAATAAAAGGATAATAAAGGATAAATAGTAAATGTGAAGTTTATCTGAAATTGGTTTCATAACTAGTTAGTGAGATTTTGTTTTGTATCATTAAATCATGATTCTAATGTACTTTATAATCTCAATCAGAGGAAAAATACTTGAAAATTTTGGAGTGAAAGAATGAATGTTGCCTCCACAATTGTTATATTATGTATATATTATATTATTGTAAAGGTTATATATATAGATCTTAAATTTAGTTTAAGAAGTTGGTTTAAAAGCAAAATAATGTAAACAAAATGTGGAGTCTAGATGGCATAAATGGCATATTGTTTTTATATGAATTATTTTTTATAGCCTGTCAACCAAACTTAAGTTTGTATTTAATTTTTTATTAATTTATCATCTTATTTCTTTATCATTCTAGATTATAAAATTAATATACGAAAAGAGGTGAGCTATGAAATAAGATAACCTCCATTTCTCATGAAGATAGTGGTAACTTTGTAGATTGTATTTATAAAGGAATGATGCATTTTTATTCTATCCACTAAACTTAGGTATATATTAAAATGTTTATTTATTTAACATTTTGGATGATAAGTTTAATAAATTTTGTATAGAGTGATAAATTTAATATTTCAAAACATGTCATTTTAAATGTTTTAACCTTCACTTTTCAACAAGTGAGTGGTAACATTCTACATTATTTTTATAGGTATGAAGTATTTTTATAGTCTCTCTACCAAACACAACTCTGTATTTTCAATTTTTTAAATCTTTATCATTTGGATGATAAATTTAATATTCCGAAACATGTGACTAATGATATAACATCCATTTCCCATTATGTGTCAGTGCTAACATCTTAAAAACTTTTTTATATCCTTTATTTTACTTTTGGCCCATCTTCATTTTTTTTATATATTTTATCTGCTTTTACTTTCAATTAATGTTAAGTTTGACTTATTTTATCGAATCATTTCATTAAATTTATAAACGAAAGGTTTAAGAATGAAGCACATATTAATTTTTACTATTCAATTTAGTAATTTCTCTTAAACTGGAAACTGTTTTATTGCTTTCATAAATTATTTAGTTTAGAATGGGAAAATGCAAAATTAGATTATATAATTTTTCTAAGATTTCTCTAGTTAACATATTTCTTATATTATTCCTATTTTCTTTAGTTAAAAACTGTATTAAAGTTTTTTAAATTAGCTAAAAAATAGGATCAAGCATTAATATTTATAAATAAAAAATAATTAATTGAAATATATTTTACCTATGATATTTTCATTAAATCTTATTTTTCCAATAAAAAATAATAAATTTCATTGCAACATTCCATGTATTGAGTTTTGTGAGTTTATGAGCGTTTTAGTTGCAGGAACACTCTTTGAAAATTTATTATATATATGAATACCTCTCTTCCTTTTTTGTTGAAAAATAATTTCTTAGACTGCTATGCTTTTTACCCAAAAGATTATGTTTAATGTACATTTAGATATAAAATATAAGTACTTCTTTTATGAAATATAAGTGCTTATTCCACCAAGCTTGCAAAAATCATACATATAATCATCCTTGAAATAGTCTCCTAAAATACCATATTTGAAAGCTCAATAATTTTCGTTGTAAAATTAGTAAAATATACAGTCTCTGAAACTATATACCGTCAATTAATTTATTTTTCAAAATTGAAAATATGTTAAACTGATTTTTGAAATAAGTAAAATAATAATATAATTATCTATTAGTAAAACGGATTGGCCATTTATTAGAAATGATTAATTTTACTTCATTTAAACTATACAAATATCATTTTTAATGATTTTACCCTTTTCTAAAAATTTAATTTACTTTTGGTACAAATTTTGTTAAATTATGAAAGTTAAGGGGAAGAGATCTAATTAAGAATTTAATTAAGTATTGATCTTATTAATTATTATAAATTTAAGGACTAAATTGACTAATAACTTATAGTTTTAAAAATCATTTTATCATTTATTTTATAGTAAATTTTTATGTCTAGTAGTATTTTTAAGTGTTGAAATTTATTTATATAATCTATTTTAGAGTTAACTTTTATGTCAAATATAGTATTTAAAGGTTTTAAATTATTTATAACTTAAGGACATTTCAGAGGGTGTTTTCTTATTTTACTAGTTTTAAAATGTTAATGCAATTTTAAATATTAAATTGTTAATTCGATTCGTTAATAATTTGAAAAAACGATATTGCTATGTATCAAATTGTTTGTTCTTCTTTTCTACTCCTTTTAGTTTTTTTTTTTAATTCTTCTGAGACACTATGGCTTTAAAATAGTTTAATATTTTAAATAGGTTAATTTTGTATTTGAGATTACCTCCTTCGGTTAATCTAATTTTTTTCTAATGGTCTATACTAAGTTTGTAGTTTTGTTTCCCACAACCAAATAAAAGTTGAAACATTTTTTTTATTGAGAATTTAACAAATTATGCAATTTATTATAAGCTGGGCCCAAATTACTAAATCAGATAGTTGCGCAGGCCATACATTAATTCAGTGTTTTCAGATTGTTCAGTGACTTTTGACTGTAATGGGCTTGTTAAATTAAGGATAAACTAATTTACGTGAAGAAAAAAAGTTATTTATATAACTAAAATGGAGACTAAATAAATTTTAATAAACATCAATAATTACAATTAGCTATATATATCATTGTTATTTAACATTTCTAATATATCATTGTTATTTAACATTCACATGAAATTTGAAGATATTTTTTTTACACTAAATAAGATAAACTTGTTAAAAAGTACAACTACTAAAAGTTTGTTATCTGCAATAAAGTTTTCTAGTATTTCTTTCGTGAATTAAATGCTAATATTTATTAACCAAAAATTCTAAATTGGTTATAGCATTAATGTTGATCCACCAATGTAAAAGGAGAAAAAAATTCTATATTTAGTTATAATATTGTAATTTTAAGAAAAATTGTTAACTTCACATGATAAGAATATCCATGTCTCAAGCCTAAGTAGAAGTAGTTCAGTATAACTTCTATTTATATATATATATATATATATATATTTTTTTTTTTTTTGTATACATGCATGAAGTGTTAAAGGTGAAACCAAATACATTACTATTAAATATTGCAATTTTGAGCTTTAACTATTCATTTAATTAGTATCGCTAAAGATTTTATAATACATACTTGCTCACACAAAATAATAATAAATAATAATTTATAATAGTAAAATTTATTACAAAATAATGAAAATTAGCAAGTAGTGTTTTTTAAAATTATGAAAACAAATGAAACCTTGGATAATATTCGAGTCATAAGATTACAGGGTCGTTGTTGTCATATTCTTCAAACATTATTTTTAATTTCTGAAATAAATAAGTAGTAGTCTTATAATTATATATTTAAGTTTACATCACTATTATAATTTCTTATATTTTATTAAAAAAATTCTATAAATTTATTATAAAAAATTATTACTTTTTCTATAAATTTAAAAAAAAAATCTTATAAAATATAAAAAATTCTAGGAATAATAGCAACGTAACACTCATGAAATGATTAGGTTGCAATAGTATTATACAAAGTGAGTGCCAATGTTTTTTTTTTCATATATTTTTATATATAGACGAATTTCTAAATATTTTTTTAAAATTATTCTTGGGTCATCTCAAATTGAATATTAGCAACACTTTTTCTATTTTTTAAAATAATTACTTCTATTATGTCTTTCATCCTTAAAATTAACTTTAAACTGTTCTTAAACGTATTATTTGTCACTATCATTAAAGCATTAAAAAATATAAACTTTGTGTAACGTTGCTCAATATAACTTCCATTAAACCTCTTATTGAAAATTTATATAATTATTAAGCTTACAATTACAATTATACTCCTTCACAAAAAAGTTTACAATTAATACTATGGTTATTTTATAATATCAAAATCGTATAGGAGAATTTCTTGAGAAGAAAGTAATAAAATCTTATACCAAAGATAGGTATTCACAGAATAATAGTAGTCATAATAAGAACTATGACTTTTTAAAATTAAACTATGTGCCGTTTATTCCACACAATGTAAAATCTAAGTTATTCAGTCAAATATATCTTCTCAATTAATTATGCAAATTCCACAACTTTCTTGCATTAACACAGATCTCAGATCTATTGAGTGTGAAATTATAATTCAACAATGAACCTTTGAATGAGTTCTTGAGTCGCTCATTCCCATTAAAAGTATTTTTATATTATTCACTGGAATATCACATCTCATTTATTTGCTAAATTCCCCGATTTCCTGGACTTCCTTTTAAAACAATATATTATTTTTCATTTTGTAATATATAAATGATATAAAAATTTAAGAAAGCAACACTATGATATAAAATATTTAATACATATTTCTTAAAACTAAAAGTATTTAATGAATCTTATAATCATTTAAGAACGTTTCAAATAATTATGTTTTTTTAAATAAAAAGTGTAGTTATATTATTCGTAAAGGGCAGAAAGAACCTCTCTCGTATTTATAAAATATTTGTTTGACACTACTAAATTTTTTAAAATAATCATTGAAAAATTGTAAATAAAATATCAAAGAGAGAAAGAAAGAAATACAAAGGAGAATATAGGTATAAAATGTAATTCTGAAAATAATTATCTTCTCACTGTGTATTAATAAATGTTTCTTTAAATAATTCTCAATTCTCCTTGTTTTTTAAGTAAACTACTCATTGAATGCTTTTTAATATTTTGCAACATTAATTGTGATGATCTTTCATTCAATATATGTAAAAGAAGTTTCATTAGAATGTAAAAGTTTTGTTTTGCCTGTGCATTTTCTGTAATGAGAAAAAAAAAGAACTGAATCCTCACCTTATATTTCCACGATAATTTTAGGTTAGAAATGAAAAATTAAAAATTTGGTTGTCTATAATAATCTTTATTTTAAATAAATTATAAAACAATGTCTCTGCCAGTAGCCGTTAAGACATTGTATAAATAACTATAGTATAAAGATAAATAATAGTGTATAATTTTTGAAGAGGTGTAAATCTAGTATCTAATATTAAATTGGTGGTGAAAGATGAAGGATATGAATGATAAACGTAACATTAAACCATTGGTGTGTAGTTAAAAATGGTTTAATCTTGGACACTTATGGATAAGCTACCACGGTGTTATTGACCAAGTTCCTAATGGACCAAAATCATGTACGTACATTCGTACATGCATAAACTATCATCATTCATTCAACTTTTGACCACAATAATTTATAAAATTAAATTTTCCTTCCAATTATTTTTCATTCAATTGGTAACCAGAATAATTTTTAACCGCGTGAAATGGCCGTAAATATTGAACTTGTGAATACTATCTATAAATGTTAATTGGGACACCATTTTTCTATACGGATTCAGATTCAGATAAAGTCAAAGATTTTCTTTCACCACATGCAACTGGCTATTAACACTTAAAAGTCGTAAAGTACCATAGTTATTTATTGGTTGTGATTGATTGATTACTCACAGTTTTACATAATAAATCGAAGTTTGAAGATAGGGCCGGCTCTAAATTAATCAGCAAAATTATTGTGAAAATTAAAAAAAATAAAATAAAAGTTTAATAATTATTTTAATCTCAATATTTTATAAAAGTTAGTAATATTTTTTTATGTTTATTTTTTTTAATTAAGTTTTAAATTTTATTAAAATATATCAATATGATCATTTTTGTCAAAACTTTAATAATGTATTTGTGTTTGTATTCGTACCATTTTGTCATTATTTATGTGTCACGATTTAATTTAGATGTGTAATGTCTCATCCAGATAATTTTGTTGACATTAATCTAACAAAAAAATATCAAGTTGATAGAGTTTAATAAAATTTGAAACTTAATTAAAAAAAATAAACTTAAAAAAATATTACAAATTCTCACATACTAAAATGTCTATTAAACTTAAAATAAAATAAGTGTATGAATAATAATATATTATTTTACTGATATATAAGAAAAAGAAAGAAAAAGAATAACTTTTATGTTTTATTTTTTGTTCTCTCTTTTTATTTTATTTTTTTTACTATAACACACAAACAAAAAATAATGGGGCAAGTAATAATCTAACAGCGATGCATGTGTGGGATTACGTAGTTTTAGAATGTTAAGTTTGTTCTTAAATTTTCAAGGAAGAAACCTCGTCTTATTTGTTTAGTATAGATAATGCATTTGTTTAATGTGTCATTATTAATTATTATTAATCAATGCATACATTATTTAACAAACACTCCTCGTATTTCGGTTCCTAAGTAGGCGCATGCCAAGTGTAATGGCTTTGATCGCGCTTAGCTTAACTTAACCGCAAAGTTTTTCAAACACAAAGGAGCATATTTTTAAGAATAAAGGACACGAGTAACTCCTATTAATTACTTTATCTCTTTATGAATAAGTGTAGTTAAAGATAGAAGCTTTTATTTTTGGATAAAAACGCAAAGACACCAATATATATTTTTTATTTTTTATTGTGTTTCAAAAAACAATCACAGATAAAATTCCTTTACCAGCATTTTTTATTTTGTTTTATTATCATTTGTCAATTTTAATATTATATTAATTATTTTTTATTAATTATATTTTTTTAAATAATAAAATTATTTTTTATGAATTTTAAATGGTTTCTTGATTTTATCAATCAATTGATTTTCACTTTTTTATGTATTTTTTATTACTTCTTATATTTATGAATAAGTGTCTAAAAGATAAAATTTTGTATTATATTATATATTATTTGTAAAGGATAATTGTACATTAATTATCATTTATCAATTATATTTTTATTTTAAAAATATTAAAATAATTAAATGATTGTTTTATGAGATTTTAATTACTAAGCCATTTATATTTATTTTTTATTTTTTATTTTTTTATCTATTGTATTTAATTTTTTAAAAATATTATTAAAAAATTTTAAAAATTTATTATAAATAATAAAAATTACTATTCAGAAAAAGATAAAGCAATCAATAAAAATTTATTACAATAAAAATTAATATTTTCATGTCTATATACTAAAATTTTAAAATACACTTATTTAGAAATGAATAAAGTAAAAATCAAGCACTAAATTAGGATTAAAGTTAAATTTATAAATACAAAAGGAATTAGATTATTTCAAAACCTCTTTTTAAGAAATTACTTTTTATATCTATAATTTACTTTCTTGCTATCAAATGGATAGACTAAAATTAATAATGACGAGAATTTTTGAAAACCATATAACTTCCATTAATTCTGTTATGGTAAGTTTACAATTAATAAAGCTATGATTGTTCATAATAATATCAAAATCGTATAAGAGTATTTGTTTGAGAAGAAAGCATTCAAATCTTACCAAAATAGTAGCAGTCATAATAAGAACTATGACTTTTTAAAACTAAACTATTTTCCGTTTATCCCACACAAGGTAAGATCTAAGTTATTCAGTCAAATATATCTTCTCAATTAATTATGCAAATTCCACAGTTTTCTTGCATTAACACAGATCTGATACTATCTATTTAGTGTGAAGTTAATTCCACAACCAACCTTTTGATGAGTTTTTGGGCCACTCATTCCATTAAATCTAATTTATATTATTCAGTCAAATGCCACACCTTATTTATTTGCTAAAATCCCCCATTTCGTGGAGTTTCTCCTAAGAATTTATATTATATTTTTTTATATATTCATCAATAACTTATATAAAATTCAAAACCGAACAACACAATAATATAAAAGATAAACAATCTCATTATACTCTGAAGTTGTTTTTAAGTATTGAACTTTTAAGCGAATTTTGTTTTACTTTATTAGATTTAAATGATTTAATCATAATGGTAAGTTAAATGGTGTATTAAACAATATAGTCACTATAGTTTAGTATAGTCTTTATCATATATAATTCTTATATTTTTATTATAATAAATAAAATTAATTTTTGATGAACTAATATTTAGAGTTTAGAACTAAGCCTCAAGTTTTAAATGGTGTAATATAACAAGTTTCATTAATAAAACATGAGACGTTCAATATATACTTTATTATATAAAATGTAATTTTATCTTCGAATTTGTAAGATCGTCTTATGATCATATAAATTTTTTACTCACGAATTTTGATTAAGACTTTGGCAATGCACATAAACTTTATTTAAGTTCCTTTTGGAACTAAATTGTAGCTTTCACTAAATTTTGAATTAGTATACATAAATGTATTAATTGCAATGTAAAAAGGAAAAAGATAAAATATAAAATCTTATAAATATTTCACTAAATTCAAAAAAATTATTGCACTTCTTAATTTGTCCAAAAAAACTTTAAACAACGCTTAAAAAGAAACTAAATGAATATTATTTTGTGAATGTTGGTTTAGGTAAGTGGTGGGAATCAATTTATCTTAATAAATGTTTCAAGGTATGAATTCTAATAACTGTACTGATATCATAGTTAAAAAAATATAAAATTATTTTTTCTTGAATTACCTATAACATTTCCAAAGATAAGATTATAATATATCTAGAGTTTCTATCAAATAATTATTTTAATCAACCATAATTAATTTTAAAAATTAAACCTAATATAACACCAAAATTTAATTTTATGTTACTTTCAAAAGTTAATTTTAAATTAATACCGTAAGTCATAACAATCCTCTTTAAAACAATAAAATAAAGAAAAGTTATACACAATAACAATGTTTCTGACAAGTTATAGTAAGTAGTAATTTTTTTTATATTTTTAATTTCTGCCTAAAAAAGTACCAGTTTGCTCTTATTTCATGAATTTGCATCTTGAAATCCTTTTTTTATAACCTAGTTAGGAAAATTAAAAGCAATAACATATCTCGAAATTAACTTAAAATATGAAATAAAATAAGTTGTTATTTCTTTTCTAATATAGTCACTTCATTACCTTACCATCAAAGAACTGCGAGTGTTGACCACACTGCAATTCCACTTTTGTCGTTTTTTAAACAAATAATTTTTTTATTTTTATTTTCAGTGTAATAAACAAGGAATTTATACACATACACAATAACCAAAGTATTCAGAACACACAGTGGATTGCATATAGTTGTTAAGAAAATAAAGGTAAAAAATTCAAAATAAGAAAGAGACTGCACTGTCACTACTTATTTTTACCTTATTATTAGTAACTGTGTGATAATTAATCTTTATAAAAAAATTGATAATTAATCTTTATAAAAAAAATTGATTGATTATTTATTTTATGAGATATTTTCTTCTAACTATGTTTCTTTATTTGTAAAACACCCATTTAATATCTTATTTTAAAAGGAGAGGTTTAATTCTACTGACATTAACCAAGTGTTAATGCTTTGTAATTTAGTATAGTAACTAAAAATATTGAATTATTTTATTGCACTTAATGAGTGTTCTTCAACTCCACAGTGAATCTTTTTATAATTAACTTTTTACATTTTATATTATAAATCACTAATTTGTTAAAACATGTGAACCAAAGTATACTGTTTGTTATGACAAATTTCTCTGTAAATATATTTATAGAAAAAGAGGAAGGAAAAATAAAATGATTTTTTTGCATGAATTAAAAACTTAATTTATGTACAGTTAAAAGTAAAAATATAAAGATAATTTTTATAAATAAGTTTATATATAAATTAATTTTAACGAAGTTCTTATGTTTTTATTTATCTCTCTTGAAAATATTTAGGAAGAAGTTTGTTTAGACATATTCAGAATGGTTTTATGAATTAAATAAGTTTTTGGTACTTTTAAAATTTACCGTATTTCCAAATGTTTTTCGATGATTTTGATTTTGATAAATATGTGAATTTAACTCTCATGATTATTGCGTTATTTTTTAGTTAATGATATAACCATGATAATTTTGATAATGTTCCCCGTTAACGTACATACATATACAAAATACTTAATTAGGGTATTTACATGTCAATTATTTTAATTCAAGAATAATAAAGTTACAACCAAATTCACGTATTTATTAAATGTTCGTATAAAAAATACTGAAATTATTTTTAAGATACGTCACAATTTAAGTAAGAATATAACAAGGAATAATCACTTATTTTTATATAATTTTCACTTAAGCGGAGTATTATTGCTTGAGAGAAAGTGAGATAGAGAAAACGTATTTTTTTTTGTGTTTTCTTGCTTAATTGAGGGAGTCTTGTGAAACAGAAAATTGTTTTTATATACTTTTTGTTAAAAAAAATTAATAATAATATTTTTGTGATGATTAATTTATATATTCGGATACTCATGCGTGTAGAGTATGTGCATATATATAGTTATATTATTTATATATGTGATATATATGAAAAAAATGTGATTAATTAATAGAAATGTTATGTTGCTTGTATGACCTTTTTGGAGTAATTTTTTATTTTTGTGAGTATTGTGATGAGACAAAAGGTATGATAACTTTTAAGAGTTAAGTTAATGCATGAAACTCATTAAAAACAAAAAGAAGATATCATAAATTTATTAAGAACCTAATTAAATATATTAAGATAATTAAATAATGCAAAAAAAATATTTGCATCACACCATGATTAAGCGATACTACTTAAAATAAAGGAGTTAATGATAAATTTTGATGTGCTTATAATGTTTATTAAGGTATGTTAAATACTAATCATTCAGTAACATGGAGAGCATATATGATATAATACATGTGTGACATATAAAATAGTTTTAACTAAGAATGCTTTTAAATTTTATACTTTTAATTATGTATGTTTTTCTTTTTAAAACTTTAATATTATATATAATTCAAAGTTTGAATAATAAGTAATGTATACAAACATATTTTCTCAAGTTAAGAAAATTATAATTCATGGGTGTTACGACACTAAAAACTCACTTATCTTTAATAATATAAAAGAAGATATAGAAATTAATAACTGTTGTTGTTCAAAACACTTAAATCTTTCAACAAGACATGACTGGGTTAATTATATGAAATTTTATTCTTAATTTTTTTGCTTTGAGAAAATTGTTTAACTTATTTGCTGTTTTCTTGCACAGCAGTATGAATAAGTTAAAAGAAGAAGAAAACAGAAAGAAATGGACAACGAGCCATTTAGACAGAAATTTAACTTATTCATTCAATATGCACTTATTATTTCTCGTAATCATCAACATGCAGTTTCAAAAACCATTAAATAAAATACTCCAATATATTCAATTTATTTATAAGTAGGAAAAGCTAAAATTAAATGATAGTGTTTCTTTGATGGCACTCTAATTTAGTTCTAAAAAGCTTACTTTCGAAATAAATCTTTTTGAAAACTTAAATAAAGATAAACAATTAGCAGTGTGTTTAATTGTCATAAAAAACTATATATCTGGATAAATCACACGAAACCCTAAAAAGTAAAAATAATCAAGTTTAGTTTGAGTATAAAAAAAGAAATGATTCTTTTGAGCAGAAAAGTTTTGGAAACGCACTAGTAATAAGAATGAGTAGAGACACGAGTTTAAGGTTTAATTCGTTTGATTTTTGAGATAAACACTAACATTTATAAAATTAAAAAATCCAAACTGTCATGTGCCCCACTCAGAGAGTATACCTAATCACCAAACCAAACGTAACTATAAATAATGTTAGATCCTCTCTTATAATTCAAGCATTAGTTTGAGCTATCGCAGTGCCAGCCACTGTTCACGCCACTCTCTCAAACGCCGTCGTTTTGCTCCGCTGCCACCGCCTCTTCCTTCTCGAACCTTCCACGATGTCGATTCGCGATTCCGAAGCCTTCAATTGGCACTACGACACAGAGCTCGACGACCAAACCCTCGAAATCCGCGGCCGCAAGCTCTTCTTCATCATCGTCCTTTTCTCCATCATCCTCCTCTTCACTGCGCTCTTCGTCTTCGCGCGCCGGATCTGCCGCCACCACGGCCTCCTCTTCGACGCCGTCCCGCCGCACCACGCGCCGCCCACGCTTCCGTCTCAGGACGGCCTCGACGCCGCCGCGATCAAGCGGCTGCCGATCATCCTGCACCAGCGCTCCGCGGCGGAGGAGGCGGAGTGCTGCATCTGCCTCGGCGCGTTCGTAGACGGCGCGAAGCTCAAGGTTCTCCCTGGATGCGACCACAGCTTCCACAGCGAGTGCGTGGACAAGTGGCTCGCGAATCACTCCAACTGCCCTCTCTGCCGAGCTTCGCTGAAACTCGATCCTTCGTTTCCGAGGATTTTGATCCAAGCGCCACCCGTTAGAACCACTCTTCCTCTCTGATACTTCTTTTCAGTTCAGATTTGTAACTTCAATAGTAACTTAGAAACAGTTGAAGTAGTTCTCACTTGTTTTGGATAATTTGCCATGTAAATCCTTGTTAGAACTACGAATGAATCGTTGAGAGAGAGATATTCATAGTTTTCAAACACTTTCTTTTTTCAGATTTCATAGTTCAAAAATATAAATAATTATTTTACAATAGTTTTTTAATCCATGACTATTAAAATCAATTTAAACACCCTTCCCTATAAGCAGTGCTAGTTATCTACTCGCACGGTTTGATAAGCTGGATAGAAGATTAAGATTTGGATAAGAATTATGAGATTAAGGTTTTGATTTTAAAAAACATATAATATCTGTCGGGAGTTTTCCGAATTTTTAAACGGATTTCAATGATTTAGACAAAAAAAATACCTAGATTGAAAATTAAGAACTTCAAATAATTTTATAATTTTAGTCTAATGCGAGTCAAAATAATTGAGTGTGGAATATTTGTAGTGTTTTGTTGTATTTCTTTATTTGGATTGTGTTAATTATTAGTAGCATTTGCCGAATTAATTAAATACTGAAAAATTGTTGGAAGATGCCAATTGCGAAAGCCAAATAAAAGGGGTACCCAAGAAATTCCTTCACATGTGACAAAGGTCCAGCACAGGGGTTTTTCAAATTTTTATATTCTTGATTGAGTTTTGTTCCCACGTTGGGTGATGGAAAAGTACAAGACCCAAAAGGTCATAATATTATTTGCTTGCACCCTTATCTATGCAACTCTTAAAATATTGTGCTCTTATTATAAGCTAGGAGTGAAGGTTCTGTTTGTGCTGTTCAAATAGATAATGAGTGACTTTTGAATAAATTGGGACCCCAAAACACGGAAAAGCACGACTATGCTACGACCCCTGTTTCTCTTTATCGTTTTCAATTGCCTCAATTCAATGTCGTCCTTGTAACCTTTTCTCAATACTTATGTGTAATCTATATTATGTTGTTAAGACTAATGTTTAATTTATAGTATATGTTTTCTCTAATCACAAGTTGCCCACCACTTGGATTACGTTCACAATGCGTGTTTCATGCCATGTTTATACACGTTTGCAGTTTCCAAACGGAATTTGAAGTCTAATATTTTTTTAGGGAATCAAACTCGGATAAATATATATAATAAGCTTAAATTCAACAAAAGTTCTGTAAATAAAATGATAATATAGTATTTACTAAACATTTAGAATTATGAAATTTTAGTCTTAATATGTATGATGGATATAATTTAGGAACAAGTTTTACCGCTCAAAATTTTGGAATGAAATAGATATTTCAAACTCAGTTTATTTCTGATATTATTTTCCAGGTTTTTGAAATGAAACCTGTGGAGAAATTTAAGGAATAACTAAAAGGACAACGTTTTTCTGTTTCATTAAAAGAACAACGGTGTTGCTTACTCTGATAATATCTTACAATATTTCATATTCTTTTAGATGAAAAATAATAAATTAAATATTCTACTGGTAAATGAGATCAATTATATTTTTGTGTAACAAAACAATTTTCTAAGAAAAGTAGAAAAAAAAGACGATACATAAATTAGGGTAAATTTTGGCATTTTTTTTAAAAGAAAGAAATCGCATGTTACTGGAAAAATAATTTTTTTCATAACCTACTATTCATTTACGAAGGTCTGAGTTCCATTTTCAGTAAAAGGTTTTCATAGTAAAAAAAAAATTCATTTATGAAATTTAAATACTCACCAAATCGGAATGAACATAATACCTTTACCTTTTCTCTTCCTTTAAAATATTCTCAAAAACTTTTTAGCGTAGATCTAAATTTTGTTTGGATTTTTAATGAAAGCATCTTGTTTGTTGTATTATGGTGTCCTTTTCATTCTAATTCCTTATTGGTTATTTCATTTTCAAAACCAAAAAACATTCATGTCTCATATTGCAACTTTCCATATCAATTGAATTTATATTTTCTTAAAAAATATAACATTTTATTTTTATTCTAATTAAAAGAGGCTTGTCAATCTTTGCATGTGATTCTTCAGGTTTTAATTTAACTTGTTCAAATCAATAGTATTACTAAGACATTTTTCAATGACTACCGAAATTCTCTCTTTTAAGCTTGGTCAGTTTTTAGTTTACAATTATTGTGCTTCCAAATATTGATGACACTGGTTAAATTAAGAAAACAAAGGATTTATGTTAGATGTTCATTGAATGTAACACCTTTATATAATTTTATGATGAACATGCATAAAGTATTTCATAGTTTATATACATTCACATACTACATTATAGACAAGAGTTTATAAAATTAGAAGTAATTTAAAAATGAAAAATCCAAAAGTCTTTTATGGAGGGATGGTTATCAATATAATCATAAAAAAAACATACCAAGAAAGTGAAAAGATAAGTTAACAAAAATAAAATTAATATACAAATTAGTCTTAATACCAAACTAATAGACTTTATCTAATTTATTTTAAAATGCTAAGAATTAATGTATTGACCCAAATTTGTATAGATATAGCATAAAGAGTATTAAACAAATATTTTAAAAAATAGTTGTATTAATTATGTGTTTTATTTAAAAGTCTTCATTTAAATATAATGTTTTATAAGCATAAATCAACTTTATAAGTTAGGATATGCTTGTTATACTAGTATTTATACACCCATCAATGTATTTCGAGTGTGTAAAAACTTTTCATAGATTTCTTACTATTTGATATATTAATTTACATTATTTAAACAAATAATAAAAAAAGGTATATTTATTTATTCCAGGTTTTTTTATATAAAACTTACAAATCACAAATTAGTTAACATATCATTTCAAGTTTATCTGGTCAAATTATTCCTTACCATAATATTTCACACTCCTCTCAAAGTTATAATATATTATTTCTTAACCAATTTAATTTATTCATCTCATTTTCAATATCCAAACATAATAATTCAATATTTTTTTTAAATGAGAGATTAAAATTTATATAATATATTATGATTTATTATTAGTAACATGTAAATTCTTTAACTGGGTTAAAATATATTTTAGAGAATAGAGGATTGTTGCTTAAGTAAGATCACCTTAGTTATGCGAGATTCCTTTCTCATGCTATATACTTGAATAACTTTCGTTTCATATCTAGTTCGAGTAAGAATTGCACACAAAAACATATCATAACGCTTGTAAATGGACAACACAATCAAATCCTATATGGCACATTATTATCATTACTCAAATTCACCAAAACATTCATAGGTCACATCATAATGTGTCAACAAACTTATACAGAAACTATTTTCACTTGGATTGATATTCATCAATGAGTTAAAAAGTGAATCAAACATAATATCTACATTATGTCCCATTATCCTTAACTTAAGAATACTTTTTTTATCAACAACCCTGAACCCTAAAGTTAAGGATAATAACCTAAAATTTAATTGTTTAAAATTCTAGTTATAGTTCATGTAATAAGTTTTTGAGGAGAGATTTACTTTAAAACTTCTCTCCTTAAATATCAAGTTGTGACCTAAATGAGTAACTTGACCATTTAAGTGACTAGTTGGTGCTCAAGTGATATGTGTGGTAAACAAGAAACATAATAATGGTTTTTCTTGACAAGTGGACCAAGTCAAGTGTATATAACTAAAAAAGGGATTGTTGTATTCTTAAGAATTAACAATAATTAAATAGTTCACTACAAAAAAATTACTTTTACTAACCATATTAGTGACATATGAAATGATAAAATTGGTCACTAATTGAATTATAGACTAATGTAGAGTCTAATTTAATAATTAAAAATAATTTTAGATTCTAATTTAGAAACAAATTTAGTCACCACTATATAGAAACTGATTTCATAATTTTTTAAGATCAATAACCACAAAAAATATAGTTTATATTACAATAAAAACTATTTTAGATACCAATAATTTTTAAGTTATAAAATAGTTTCTAATATAGTCATTATAATGACTAATTGTTTTTTTTCTCTAAATTAGTTTATATTCAATGAATTTCTTGTAGTGGTTAACTAATTCCTTAATAAAAAATAATGACAGATTTATAGTGAGAATTCATATACATAATGCAAACATACTTTACAAAATTTGAAGTGCTTAAAATAAAGCAAATAGATTGTGAAATTTATTTGATTAAAAGTTGGGATTGAAATGATGTTGTGATGTAAGATATAATAAAGATAATGTGTTCATTCTTTATTCGATTTGAATACTATATCACTAAACTCCATATTTCACTTAACTTTTTCTAAACTTAAAGAATACTAAAAATATTGTTGTGTTGTTAAATTACATATTTGAGGGGGTAGCAAGGTGAAAATTAGATATATCTTATCATATATTTTTTATACAGGTAAGTGGTTATTTCCTTATTAAGGATTCTATTTTTTTTATCTTCATCTTTAGGTATTTTGTAAAGAGAACATGTTATTGGTGTAATTTGGAGACTTTTCTAATGGATACCACCTCCAAGTAAGGGGAGTTAGTCATTGCATACATTCAATAGGAAATTGACCATATGAGTGAATAATATAAGTATGCATGATATAAAAAAGATGTAATTACATGTGAAATTATTTGTGTAACTTTGAGTAATATGAATGCAATATTTTTGTAATAGGTGATAAAATTGATGAGTTAGGGTATGTTAATTGTGGAAACATGTATGAAAAAATACTTATGCATTATGTTAATGAATTTTATTTTGTGTCATGTTATCCTTATGCATTATACTAACATTAGAGTGACAACGAAGCGATAAATCGTGATTAGAAGTATCTTTTCAGTATCACTCCAATGACAACATAAACACTCAAGCAATAAAGTGTATAACTTGAGTGAGAGATGTTCAGAAAATTTTTACTCCTTTGGAGCATATGATGTTGAAACAATAACATTGTCGTTCAATCATAAGTCATGACAATGATGTATGAGTTTACAGAATAAGTGAGATCACACAACTATGTGTAGATGCTCAAATAATAATATAATAGCTAAGTAATGTCCTCTATATTTATGGAACTTACTGTAAACGATATAATAAGTGTGTCATTCAAGTGTTGTATAGACACTCAAGCATGGAGTTGACATTTAAGCGAGAAAGAGACAGAAACAACTTCATTCTCTACAGTAGTCTAATAGAAATGTTACGAGATTGATTGAGTGAGCAAATTATCCTCAATTATAGGAAGTGAAGTTGATCAAATGAAAGAAACTCATTCAAGTGAAACTGCACTAATGTTGATCTATATAGGTTCTATTGTTATATACTATGAATAAATTGTATGTGAATAATGTAATGATAATGAGATTAATGCTTGAGTGTGATATATATATATATATATATATATATATATATATATATATATATATATATATATATATATATATATATATATAAACATGTTACCTTTGACAATCATCTTGTCTTATATATGGATATGTAGTGATAATATGTAGTAATAATATTTACTATGATATTAAGACTCATAGTATTAAATATAAAATTAAATTTTTATACTAATTTAATTGTATGTATTATTTTAAAAATTTGTATACCAGTGTTTGTAAAAATATATTATATAGATCTACCAGTGAATGTTAAATAGGATATTATAAGTTTAGATTTTTTTTAATGAAAGTAGAAATATTTTATTTAAACAAAAAGTTTAAAATTTAATAATTTTAAATTATGTTACAAAAATATATGAAAAATTAAATAATTTAAGTTTAATATATTTAGATTTTCTAAAAGTCGTAAAATTTTAAAGTAATATTAAGCTACAAAAAGAAAAGTATAAAATATAATTGATTACATTTTAAGTTTTCACATTAAAAAAATATTGAATACTAATTTATAAAAGTATTTTAACATGAATTTAAGAAATTTTTGTCTGTATTAAAAATAATAAGTACTTATCCTAAAGTGCACTCTCACCTAATCACTAACTAGCCATACTTTAAAAGTATGGGAAATTATTTATATAATTTTCTATATTTGTTATAAATTAAAAAATAATATATATATATAGAGAGAGAGAGAGAATGAGAGAGGTGTATATATATATTTATAAGATACATAATATAACAAGAGGAGATATATAAAAATAAAAATATATATTTAATGAATAGATACCAAATATATCATAGTATTAATAGAAAATAAATCAGTTTCCCTTCCAAAAATAACTCTTATATTCTATAATAAGATGAAACTTGAAAATATGAAATCAATATCCAACCTCTTGGATCTACAAATGGTCAAAACAAGATAATTCCTAATTAATACTATCAACATATAAAAATTAAATATATACTTTTATTTTTAAAGTTTCTGATAATTTTTTTTTCGTAAAGTGAAAATCACCAGTCATTATGTTCTAAAAAATTTCCCAGCAATTTTTATTTTAATGTAAACTGTTACGTAATTGGTGAGAAAAATACTTTTCCTTTTGATTGCAAAACCTTGTCTTAATCCCTTTCATTGTTGAAAATACACATTTAGTTGTTGTTACATAAAGAGTTAAAACAAGTTTTAGCGTTTTGTGATGACAACTAGGGTTGCAGCGAAAATAGTTTAAAAAAAATAGAGGAGTGTGACTAATATATTTAGAAAAATATTGCAAAAATGCTTTAAAACATGGTGTACAAAAATAAATTCTAAGTTTAAAAATTTATTATAGTTAAGGAATGTATCCAATCAGGTGTGTCATAATGAAGGTTATCCACATATTATTTATAACATTTAAAAATAATCTTACTCTAAAGAAATTTAAAATAACTGTGACGGATTTATTTATTTACCGTGAATTTTTCTAACATAATTAAAAATAATCATATAAAATATTTATTTATTTAATGTGTGAGTTTCATTTTGATGAATAATAATTTTATTATAACTATATCATTATAATAAAGAAGGGTTGATATTAATTAAATATATTTAAATGTTGAATTTATTTTTTTATTTTAATTTAGGTAAAATTATAACTTTTTAGCTTTGATTTTTAAAAATTTAATAAATAATTTATAACAGTAAATTATCACAGCTCTTGTTCTTAAATCTTATAATGAATATAATATAACATCCAGTTAAATTCTCTGCTTTTATTTTTTTGTAATTATTAAAAAAATAATTTATAATCATATTATCATGATTTATTTATGGAAATTAATTTTTAGCTATTCTTATAATTATGTGAAACTTTTTATTACGATTATTATTATAATTATTTATGGAACTTAATTTTTATCAATACTTATAATTATGAGTTTTGTTTTTAAAAGGAGGTTTTGAAATTATTAAATGGTCACTCTTAAACTCTAAAATTAAAAAATGCAACATCTATTTAACTTTATTTTTCACAAATTAGTACTATTATAACTATAATGGGAGACAGAAGAATTTCATTTTAAAATATTTAGCTTGATAAAAGTAATTTTTTTTATGTATTTCCAAGTGCGCTCGAGAATTTTATTTTATTTTTTATCAGCAAAAGGAGAATTGAAATTTTATAATTATTTAATTAGAGAATATGCGTATAAAATTTGTAAATTTAGTTATTTTAATTAAATCTCAAATATATAAGAACCATCATTGTTTATATACGCTAAACAAAAATTGATAGAGATGTATACTCAATTCAAATTACTAATGTTTTTTTCTCATTATTATTATTAGTTAACAAAAATTCTTTAATTCAAATGCAGACTTTCAAGACAACAAGTTATTAAGATACATTGTTAGGTTTCAAAATTAAAAGAAAGTTGCATTAAAATAATTCATTTTTTATCTTTACATTATCATAATTTATTTTCAACTTTATTTTAATATTAAATATTTTACGAAATATATTATATTTAAAATGACAAAAGTTCAAAACTTACATCTTTAAACACATAATTAAGACAGTATCACTTTTAAATAATTAATTTTTCATTAAAATTTAATTTTGTTTAATGTTTTCCTCAAGCGAGTTTATTTTAGTATCAACCTATTTTTCTAGTAGCTTAAGAAAATATCAACTAAAATTAGTGAATTTTTTTCTTATCATTCTTTACTTGAGCTAACATCTGTAAAGAAATTTTAACAATTCTCAAACCATTTTAAGAAATCATTAGTTCAGAAATTTCTATAAGAAAACAAATAAAATTTGGTTTTACCGACACAAACTCTAATTACAGCTATCAATCGAATATATCATTAGCTAAACTTTAAGAAAAATACAACAACTTAATAATTTACATGGAGTAAGACAAAATGACCAAAACTCATTTAAATGTGTATAACTAAAGTGGGGGAAATAGGGATGACTCTGCCATTTAATTCATATTTACATGAATTTTCATTATAAAAAATAAAATTGTTGGCTGATATAATTCTCATTTTAAAAGGTTTTAATTTTTTAAAATCACGTCTCTTCCAAAAGCCTTCACTTAAAACAAGTAAGTCTGTATTTAGAAAAATAAATTGAGATTTTTTATATTAATTTGTATAAGAATAATTTATTAATAATATATCAATAATATAAATAAAATAAATAAATTTTAAATTGAATTCAACTTGTTGATAACTAATAAAAGCAAAAAATGTTAAATTATGAATGAAATTAAATTTAATAATAACTTATAGAAATAATAATTATTAGATCTTGAGTTGAATTATTCTTAGTATATGAAAGTTACTGATAAAAATTGTATTATTTCTAGGTTGTAGGTTGAATATAAAATAACTTGCATTTATGAAAAAAAATGCAAACTTGTACCCATGTGAATTCCGGTTAATACTCAACTTTACATGAACGCATAACTAAATCCCAAAAAGCAAACAATATAACAAATTAATAAATTTATCTAAATATTGTTTATATATAGGAATATTCAAAACACATATTTGAATGTAATATATTTTTAATTTAAATTAAAAATATGATTAATGTTAGTTTATCTTATTTTCCTTATTTTAGAAAAAGAAAAGAAAATGATAAAAAATCACAAGAATTCCTTGATTGTTAGAAATTATGAGTGGTAATTTTTGAAAAATATTTATTAGTGTATATAGTTGTACTTCTAATTCAAAACCTTAAAAGTACATGTTTCTTGACCTTTCTCACTTGTATGTCATTTAACATTCTCATTTCTACGTGGTGTGGGACTCCAATTCACTTTAAATTCTATCACTCTTTAACAATATCTCTATATAATTTGATGTAAGATCCAAAATTTGCAATTCTAAATATATTAAAAATTATTGAATACATAGAGTACTATTCTCTCTTTTAAATTAGCTATAAAAAATGACAAGTCTATATACACATTTAAAAACATCTATAGACTTTTCAACTCTAATACATGTAGAATCATCTACTTGTTCATTTAAATATATAATTATAATAATGATATTTCATTTAAATATAATTACAATATATATATATATATATATTTAATTACATGTAAAGTCTACTAAATGTAATACAAGATATATAAGAATTAAATATTTCTAAGAGACTAATATGAGGTTTAGACTTAGAAAATTACATAATGTCTAAATTTTTCTAACAATCCATCTACTATGGTATAAATCTTATTTAGTAATGTTCTATAAAAAATGAATTTTACACACACATATACTTGTCATAATAACACCACTTTGGTTACTAATTACAAATCATTCTCAAATTATTAGATTCGTCACTAACATGATATGATTTCACCATTTTATTTTCAACATGTATCATAATTTTGTATATATATCACCAACATTCAACTTGAAGAATATATCACAACATATAAGTTATTCATGTTTGTATTGATAAAGGGTGTCACTTGAGCTATGCTTATGTGTTTTAAGCATATTTTTCATAGTTTGAGCAAAAATATCTTAGTTTGAGCATTGTACTACTTGAACATGATAATATCAATGCAAGGAAAGAGAATTGGTTCAAAATCTTCCTTGCTTGAGTGACCAAACTCCCTTGGCAAAAGAATGAATATCGATTCTCTGTCACTTAAGTGTCTTGTCATTGCTTAAGCATCTCGACTTTGGAAGTATACTCCAAAGTTCTTAAAATCCCATTTTCATTACCTGAATGATTTCTCGTCACTTAAGCAATGAAAGACCTAAGGAAATGAAATTATCTCGTTATTTCTCTTGCTCTAACATTAAGTCACAACTTGAGTGAGAAACTCTATTGTTTAAGTGAGTAAATGACTATTTCAGTAATAATATTTTGTATATGCAGTAAATGTTACCACTCAAGTGTTACTTGGGTGACAATTCTTAACTTGGGTGACAATTCAACACTTAAGAATGTATGTAAAACTACAAACTTATACAATTTGTGAGATCAATCCTCCTAATTTAATTAAACTAATTTTACCTATTTCAATGATTTAAAAATCAATTTTAACTTAATGATACAATAAAACTAAATTCTATGGAAAGATCAAGTTTATTCAACATGAAATCCAACTCTATGTTAATAATTTTTCATTCAATATTCAACTCACAAGTTTAAATTACACTAATAAATATAGTTCAATTTATTAGCCAATCAAAACTAAAATGTAAATTTCACTTTTAATGATCTTTATATCTTAAAAATATTAATCTTATTTTTATTGTAAAATAGTACGTTTAAAAAAAAAAGATATTTCTAGGATTTGTGTCTTTTATTTTTGAATAATATGACTATTTCACATACACGGTAAAGGTCTCCAAGAAAGAAGAAAAAACGTTAGGAATATATATATTATATTTTATATTTATTAATATATTTAAATAGTTAGTTGTGTATCTAAACAAATCAAATAAAAATTATACCATCATCCTTAAAATATAAGCTTCTTATTCCTAGACTTAAACTTTTTTAATTTAGTACATTTTTTAAGTGACTTTTAGATTGAATATGTTTTTAGAGTTAGTTTCCGTTCATGTGTATAAAAAATTATTATAAAAGGAATTAATCTCTCTTAGGGAATATATTAATAGTGCAAACAAACACATAAAGAAAAAAGGTTTATGGGCTTAAGGCCTTTTGAAGCCCAATCATTAACGATGCGTACGAGATGGCCTTTGATTAGAGCCCAATACTTTCTAGGGTTTCTTGTAAGCTATAAATTGCTCCGTCATTAGGACGCTTTGATTTCTTAGTCTTCTGCTACTTCTCGGCAGCAAGCGGCTAGGGTTCCGAGTAGAAGAAGAGTTAGGAGTTTGTTTACTATGAGGGCCAAGGTGACTTCTTTCTCCACTGTTGATTCTCCTTTTTCTATTGTGCTTCTATTATTCGGCTCGTGTCTGATTGCGACCTCTTATTTTATTTTTTTTGCAGTGGAAGAAGAAGCGTATGAGGAGATTGAAGAGGAAGCGCCGAAAGATGAGACAGAGATCCAAGTAGTGCGTTAATCCTAGTTTCTTTCTGTTGGATTTTACAATTATTTATGTTCTCAGATGGGAAACCCAGTAGTTAGTATTACTGGTCTCTCCTTTTTATGTTTTGATACATTTTGTTGGTTTTAATTAGTTTATGTCTGCTTTTGTTTTATTAGCTCGAAACAATGTTGTTACCGCTTTTTGCGAATCAACAGAATTTCTTATTTGCATTTCTGGGTTTTATAACTTTGCTATTTCGACTAGATATGGCTGCTAAAATTATTTTGGGCGATTATAATTTCGTATCATGTTTACTGCATTTTCATTGGATTTAATTAATTAGTCTTCTGATTCAATCATAGTAATCCAGTGATAGATCTAGTTTAAATCTTGCAATTGTTTTGATGATTTGAAAATTTGAAATACTTGATTTAGGAGGATGTTTTTTTAAATTTCGTCATACATGTTGCATGGTTAATTACAATTTCTTCGAAAGCGTCTCTGGGTAGAACATTATATGTCCTGTTAATATACCTTCTTAAACATCACATAGAACCATGATTGAGTACGTGGTGTTCAATCATAATCATTGAAGGCAATTGGAACTTGTTCCAATCTTGGTTTTAAGAAACATTTTATTTAATTGTTTACCAGTTAATAGTTTCTGATGCTGATAGTGTTTTTGAGATGTAATGGTAGCTCTCATTAGTACAATGCACGAGTGAATTTTGTATATTCGTTGATTTAATTTTCGAGCCTCGTCCGTAATGATCATCATTTGTTTTCTGAATGAATTAAATTTATATTTTTAATGTTTTTTGTTGGGGATGCACGATGCCATATTTGTCTACTTCGATAAAAAGGAACGCGAGGATTATGAAAGGTATTTTGTGGTATAACGAGTGCCTTGTGGTTTAGGTGGTAGTTCAAAGCAATTGAACACTGTAGGAAGAAGTAAAGATTCTTTCAATTATTTACGACGAGAAATATAAGATTTTTTTTACTATAAATGAGTGTTTAACAATATATTTTGTGATTTTAATTGATAGTTTAATATTTTTTAAATTAGATCTCGTTACTAGAAATAAATGTTACCTTGTGCAAACAAGGTTATTCGGAAGTGAATTTTTTGTGGCTACTTTACTTAGTGGGCTTATCTTTTCGAAATATTTTGACACATTTAAAATTTTTAAATATGGATAAATGTCAAGCTTCTCATTTATTTTCCCCCTTCCATTTTCCCCGCTAGATTATTTTTCGATTAATCACTTGATTCCTCCAACCCCTTCTTCCTCTACCGTCAAATGTTCACAAAATTAGGGTTTCAATTTAGGTTAAATTTTTAGACTAGTAATGTATGGGCGTAAAATATATTTTAATATTTTGTCATCACAACTTTAGGTTTAGGTTAAGTGATGCAGGCAATCACTAAACTTAATTAATTCAAAATTTGTTTATATGAATTATTAAATTTTTATTTTTTTTTCAAATCTATCTTTTACAGTGTATGGGAAATGTTATTGGGTCTTTTGTACAGATAAATCTTGAAAGATTAAACACCAATAAATTAGAAATCAATCCCAATAATGACGGTGATACTACTTTCTATTCAAATTCTTAAGAGAATGTATTAGTAAATCTTATTCTTATAAAACTAAACTTAAAAAGATTCTCAATGTTTTTTTATAATCTTTTACTAAAAGAAGATTTGAAAGCTTATTTTAATCATATAAAACATCTTAAACAAGAAATCAATTTTATATATTAGAAAAATGACTTTTTTAAGTGTTTGTAGAAATAATTCTAGTTAATTTATAGGAATTTTATCATAGCTATAAAAAATTATTTGTATAAACTAAAAGAACCTTATAACATTTTGCTTAAATCAATAAAGAAGATAAACTATCAATTTTACCGAATCTCACAAAAGTAATTTATAAAGTAAAATTTATATCCCATTTTTATTTATTTATTTATATATATATATATATATGTTTATTTATACACATAAATGTTAATTCAGTAATATTTTTAGTGGATGTAAAATGTAGATTTTCATCGCATCCCTTGCAACAAAAATTCATTATAATGAAAACATATAAAAACCTAGTAAATTAAATAAATCTCAATAAAGATAATTTTTTAAAAACTTTCTTATAAAATAAATTTAGCCTAACTCAATCTTATAAAAAATTAAAATATACAAATTTTCATTAAAAATACAAATCTAGCAATAACATTATATTTCTATTATTATTACTAATTTTAAAAAGTTAAAAAATTAATTGTATGATATATATAGACAAAGGAAGAATAAATATATGGAAAGTGATTTATGAATATCCAAAATTTTCATTTCCACTTGTAACATATTATTAAAAAAAAAGAATTATAGATTTGTATAACATATATGTTAAGAAGAAAAAAATAATAAAAAGGAATAAGTGTTGAATATATATATATATATATATATTAATTAGATGAAGATGAATATGTATTATTTTTCAAAAAGATCATATAGAATTTGGGAAAAATATAATATGAAATTTGGGAAAACAAATAAATGGTATGACTTCAAAATCAATTTGTTCTGTTTTACTAGTACACATCCACAAATAATTTTGTATCAAAAACCAGAAATGAAATATAATCATTCTCTTCAAACTCAATTATTAAGATCTCAAGTGATAATGGAACATTAGATCTTAATTAATTCCATTAGATCCCAAAATCAGGAACCGAATAAAAAAAAATTAAGAATATTTTATTTGCGAAGCATGGGATGAAGATCTAACTCAGATTGAAGGAAAAGGTGTTCCCTTGGATGGCGTAAACTATCAATGTAATTCCTAACCTCATCTGCTATCATCCGCTGCATCATCCGCAGAAAATAATCCTGATCAGAAACCGTGTTATTATCATTCACTTCAAACTCTTCTTTCTCTCTTTCTTCTTCTTCCTCTTCTTCCTCTTCTTCTTCCACTTCTCCCTCTGATTTTTCCCCAGGCGGGAAAAGACTCAACGGCGTGATAAAGGGAATCGCCTCGCGCTCTTCCTCGCTTTCCTTCTCCGCGCGCTGTTTCTTGAAAGGGTAGAACCACTCCAGCGAAGAGGGGCGCTTGGCGCTTGGCGATGCCGAAGAGGACTGCTCCATCGTGCCGCGGCGGCGGAGGGTGGAGTTCCAGTGGTTCTTAATGGCGTTGTCGGTTCGGCCAGGGAGGAGGCGCGAGATGGTGGCCCACTTGTTCCCGTGAATAGCGTGCGCCTTGATGATGATCTTGTCCTCCGCCGACGTGAAGGGGCGATGCTGCACCTCCGGGCTCAGCTGGTTGCACCATCGCAGCCGACACGACTTGCCGGAGCGCCCCGGAATGCCGCTGCTGATGATGGACCAGTTCCGCGCGCCGTGCTCGTTCACCAATTTCAGCAGCGTCGCGTCCTCCTGAGGGCTCCACGAGCCTTTGACGCGATCGTCGCCACCGCCGGTCATCGTGCCTTTCGCCTGTTTGCGGAAATGCCTTGTGCGCGTTGTTATGTTATTGTTGTGTTAATATTTTTGCTATCGGTTTTTCTGTTTATATCATAATCATAATAATGAATAAAGATTTAGTTGGAAAGAACCTTAAAACTTAAAAAGTGTAACCGTTTTTTTAACATGGTCAATTGGTAAGGTTTTTGGTTCCAACGTGATTGTTTACGTTTGTTGCTTAACTTGGTTTTGGACTTGGGTAGGTTGTATAAGTTTACAGGTAGGTTTTTTACCCTTTTGAGGTAATTGATGGGTTCATGAAGAGAGTGGGCGAGAGAATATTAATTAATTAATTAATGTGAAGGAAGTTATAACTTCCACTTTGTCTAACCGATTCAAATAACGTCTTTTCCTATAATCTCTAGCAAGGAAAGTGCATTTTATAACGTAGGACATTGGTTGTATTTGCTAAAATGTGTGTGTTGTTTTCAATTTTAGTTGGATAGAGATAATGAGTGTGGCAGTTAAAATGGAGCATTAGGTACATAAATGTTATATTGACTTTTGATTATTTATGTTTATGATCGGAGTTAATTATTATTTATTGATACATGATAGTAGAAATGTTGAGGTGGGAAGATTGGCCAACTAACTTAGTAGAAGTCAAAATGAAGGTTAAGATGTAACGGACATCCGTTATATATATATATTTAATAGTGGTTGCATGTAATTGGAAAATGAGATGGAATTGCATGAGTGAATGAAAGGGAGAGTTTTGTGCAGTTAGACATGCATATGGTGATGCATATGGGGACTTTTTTTTATTTTAAATACCTATATTCATCTTTATAACTTATATCTCATTTTATCAGAGTATTTTCAATAGGAGATGTACTGAAGATTCTTAAATAATCAAGTAATGGTCTATATCAAATGTTGATAAAATGATTGTTATTTTCGAAACTAAGGTTGTAATTGTGAAAATTATCTTATTTTATTAATATGATTTTAATAGTGAAAGTGTTGAAATGGGAAGATTGGCTAAATAGAAAAGTCAAAATGAAGGTTAAAGTGTCCGGTATCCGTTTTATATATATATATATATATATATATATATATATATATATATATATATATATATATATATATATATTTAATAGCGGTTGTATATAGTTGGGAGATGAGATGGGATTGCAAGAGTGAATGGAAGGGAAAAAAGGGAAGTTTTGCAACTGTAATTTGTTTGTGCAGTTAGACATGTTCATGGTACATGTTACACATTTCAGGACTTTTTTTATTTATTTTAAATATAAAAAATAACAAAAAAATAAATATAATAAAATTTGAATAACCAAATTTTTTTACACTACTACATTATTAGGAATTAACGTCGTCAATTTACATCGGTTAAACTACAAACGATGTAAAAGGGATTTTAAAGGGGATTTAACATCGGTTATAGGGATAACCGACGTAGAATGTGTTTGACGCACACATTCCACGTCGGTTACTACAGAACCGACGTAGAATGTGAGCTATTCTGGCTTCATCTGTTGCTGCTGCACCTGCACCGATAGATAAAATTGTTATTTATTTTTCATATATGTCTTCATTAAAAATGTAAATTGAAATATATCATGCATCCACAGGTCCATCTTTTGGAATGAAACAATGCGCCTTATTGGTGGAGGATGGGTTGCTTGAACCAAGATTGGTGGCCCTTGGTTCAGTTCAGGAAGGGACTTCAGGAAGGGGCTTCTACCATCCACAGTGTGCCTTTGCTACCTGGTTATTTGAGAGTGGTGGTAGAAGAGATTCGAGATGCTGATGCTCGAGTCCCTGTGCCTACTAATGAGGTACAGGTGGTGGGACAGACCCTTCACACATTCATTGCTTGGCCCCAACATTTAGTGAGACAAGTTTCTAAAAATGTATGTAATTTTTTATGTTAATGACTTCGAAAATGTTATTTCAGTATTAAGTAGTATTGTTTTAAACATGTAGGATGTTCTGAAGCCTAAAAGTCGTGCCGCTTCCGAACATACTAAAGGAAAACAAGCAGCTTCTCCCAAAAATCCAATTGTTGAGTTGATCCATGGCTCTGCAAAATATTATGACAACTCCTTTGAGATTCGTTGGGATGCTAGGAGATTTGGGATAGATAATGCAAGCTTCCCTCTCTACATTTCATATTCTGACATCTCAGAGGTTACATTGGGTAATAGGGATCTCAACATTTCTATTTTACAACTTTGGACAATGTAAGTACATATTTATTATTATAATTTCAATTTCATTATTTAATATATAACATGTTATTATTTTTCATTTTTTAGGATGATGGATGAATTGGTCGAGGAGCAGGGAGCTTCAGATGTCTATGGATTTTTCGAGCCTCACCAATCCAAGCAACTGGAAATAGAAGGGAGGAAGTCCAAAGATATATCCAAAATTGGATCCTCACCTCTAAAAGGCGTATATATCTTGGAGCATATTTATTCCAAGTAAGTCAATATAAGTTTATTATTGTTTTTATTGTGATTGAATTATATTCTAAACATTTTATTTTTCAAGGCATCATTGGCAACTCTTCCTCATCAGTCGTCCAGAGAAGACTGTATACTGGTTTTGTTCTTTGAATAAAAACCAGATACTGATTTAAAGAACATTTTGAATAGGTAAGTATTTTAAAGTTTGTGTTTTCAAATATAAGTAATGTTCATATATTGATTAATAACTTCTCAACAGTGCTATTAAGGTGTGCAGTACCATTGATGAAATGCACATCAGCAAAGCCACTAACCCACACTGGGAAATCGTACATGTAAGGTTACTTTTAATTCTCTAATGAATATTGAATATGTATTTTTCACAACTAATGACTTGTTCAATTCATTATAGGTTAATAAACAAACGGGTAGCTACGAATGTGGCTACTACGTAATGTATTGGATGTGGTTTATAATTTTTGGGAATATCAGAGATACTTGGAGACAAGTTAGTCCTCCAAAACCCTATTCCTCCAAAACTGTATTGGTAAAGTTTCCTACTTGTCATACCTAACATACTTTCATTTTGTTCCAGGTATTCAATGATACCCAACCCTTGCCCACAGAGTCTATCGACCAAGTCCGAGAAAAGTAGGCACAGAAGTTTTTAGAAATTAGAAATAGGGAACAATAGGAGTACTTTTATTGTAATTTTATTTATACAATTGTAAATAGATCAAATTTAAATAATTATTCAATATATATAATTAATTTGAAATTTAGCTATTTGAAATTTATGAAATTGTTTGCTGGTTTGCTGGTTTGTTTGATATGCAGGTACTAAAATTTAAGGAAAATTAGAAACTGCATTGCAATTGTAGATGAAACTTTCAACGTCGGTTCAATTTGAACCGACGTTGAAAATCACAGGACCTTCCACGTCGGTTAAGGCAAGAACCAACGTTGTAAGTCTGGGACACTTTCAACGTTGGTTCTTGCCTTAACCGATGTGGAAGGTCTTGTGATTTTCAACGTCGGTTCAAATTGAACCGACGTTGAAAATATTACTTTCAACGTCGCCTCTTTCAACGTCGGTTTTTGGGCAGACGTGAAATGATCCCCAGAACCGACGTGAAAAGTGGTTGCTGTAGCAGTGTTAATTTTGTGCAGATTATTTGGATTACTAATTCTTTTAATTAATTAAGAGAGTATTGCTTATATTTAAAATAATTTAGGACATTTGAGAACTTTTGTATAAAAAAAGAAGTAATTAAGAAGAATATTAATGATTCTATTTAGGTTTATGGTTGAAAAATTAGAATTTAAACAATTAAATACAACATATTACTAAGAGGTTATTTCATTTTGTAATGGATTGAATCATTTGTAGATTAAATGCCTAGGAATAAGTTTATGTATCCTTATATTAATATAATTATATTCACTCACTCATATGTTGTTTTATGTTATTTTTTTTATGCAATATCTATCATGAATATATATTTTGATAAAGAAAACTTAATATTTAATATTTTTCTAAAGAAAACTCATATTTAATTTATTTTATTTATCTTAATATTTTTTTTTTATTACTTTCTCCTTATTAAAACAATATTTCTTACTTATACCTATTTATAATTTTAATTTTTAAATAGGTATAAATATTACAATATCACCCAAGTCAATTTATGTAACTATATAATAAATTTGGTGTTATTCATTGGTGTAATTTCAGGTATAAATGGAAACTAAATATTTAACAGATAAATGAAAATCAAATATTAAAAAAAATTAATGACATTCAATTATAAAATTTTGATGTGAAAATCATTATTAAATAAAATAAAAACTTAAAATCTTTTAAAGTTATGAGTGTAAATATTATCCAACAAGATCTAGGTCATCACACCTAAATCATTTAATAGATAACTGATATTGAAAAGTAAATCCGAGACTTAGACTAAGAATTCTTTTGATTAAAATGTTTATGTTTGTTTCTTGGATGTCTTTTCACTTGTGGTTAATAACTTTGTTATTATTTTCCAAATTTTTTTACCACTTTTGCTTTTGTCCACTAGAGTAGAGAATTCTCTAATAAACATAGGAATCACAACTTCTTTAATTTCTTCTTTTAGACCATACTCAAATGTCCTATGCCTCAAAGCCTTATACACGACTTAGGTTTAAAATCTAGCTATGTGTTTAAACCTAGTAGCATTTTTCAGTCACCAGTAAATATTTCTTGAGAAATCTTTTTTTAAAACTTTTCCATATCACTTCTCTACTTCCATAATTTTTTTCATGCTTTATAATCAAAACTCGGCCTCTTCTACAAGTATATAAAGGACATGAGGTAACTTCCTTTCTTCAATACATTGAGTGACTTCAAAGATACTCTCAATGTCTTTAAGCTGTTGATAAACTTTATTAGGATTTACCTTTCCATTAAACTTTAGAGAATTATACCTAATGAAATCTTCCAAACTTATAGAAGAATGCTGATGAAGAGTGTGAGATGTCTCTATTACCCTTTTAATAGTCTTTTAATTTATGCAAAATAGTCTAATGTTGTTGTGTTATAGTGACACTTTATTGTTATAAGATTGTTGATATTATTTTAGGAGACATATTTATTGAAGGAGAAAGAGTGGTAGGTAGCTTACGTGTCATTTTTAAATATATAAAAGAAATTAAATTATTGTAAACTCATTTTCCTCCTGTCAATCTAAAATACAATTTGTTCTAATACATGAACATAACACCTCACTTTTTCCATAAACTTCATAACTTTATGTTAGTTTTGTTTACAAAACTAAAAAATATTGCAAATATATATATATATATATATAACATATGTACATTATTTAAAAAAAGATAGTAAAAGTAAACCATCTTTTCCAAGTTAAGCTACAAGACCTACACATACATCTTCTCATATATAAAGTATAATTATAACAGGTTTTCACATAGAAAACAAAAAAAAGGTAAGTTATCAAAATAAAGATAATAATATTTAAATTCAAATCATATATCAAGTCATATGTGTATGACTATATATAATTCAAGCTCTCATTTATTCATCAATTATAACAAAAGGATATTCAATGAGAAATGTTGAAAAAACATTTATTAAGTATGTCCTATAAGAGATTAGCAATTGATCCATTCTAAACACTTAGGATATCAAACCTTAACTTCATAAGTTAGAATAAATTGAAGACATGCAATATTTAAGAACTTGCATGTGTTAAATTAGGAATTAGAGAAATTTACTTTCATATTCTTTCATGAATAAAATAATGCAATTAATAAATTTTATAACTAGGCATATTAAGTTCAATAAGTTGGAGTTGTAAACATCAAAAGACAAATAAGTAAAGAGAAAATTGGAGTTCATCAATGTCTCTCATAAATGTCACTCAAAACATTCAAGTCCAAGACAAATAAACTTTAAAAAAAAGTTAGGCAAGGATAAATGAGTATGAAAATTGACTCAAAGTAAGAAACATGCTTTTAGATTTTCTATTACATTATTTAATTTTCATCATTTTTCATCTTCTCAATTATACACACTTAACGGTATTTGTTTATTTATTTATTTTTAATTTAGTTTAATAGTACTTTCATATATATATATATATATATATATATATATTTTGCTAGGAGTATGTTCATATCTATTTCACCAACTAAAAAGTTAAGTAGAGTAGTAGTTATGAACATTTTGTCACACAAATAGAATGATAGATTATAATTTTGAACTTTTATTATTTAACATATTTCGGCTTGTTTACCACGTAACACTTTTTTTCTTAAATCGTTGGCTATTTCCAAATCTACCCTTTTCTTATTAATTACTTTTTAGTGTTTTTATAAATTTTCTCTTTTCTTCTAAAATTTTAACTGTTTATACTCTTCTCTTTTTTTATATATGTTCTTATCTAAGTAAATCTAAAGTTGCAAACAGCTTATATCACTTGTTTATTTGAGTTAATTACACACATTTCTCTTTTAGTTTTAACTTTTTTTGTTTTTTACAATAAGAACAACAAAATTTAAACTTATAATCTTATACATATTACTTTAATCTCCTACCCATTAACTCATAATGAGTTTTAACCTCTACAAAAAGCAATCTAATTAGGTGATAATATCCTTTAGAATTCAGATGCAATAATAAATCTAGGTATAAAAGGCTATAAAAAAAATTTCTATATATTAAAATCAAATGATACTAAATTATTATCCAAAGAATGATCCATTATCTTTCAAAACGAATTAGACTTTACTTAAATTGTAATACACTCCGATGCACATATAAAATGCCATGAATGTTGACTTTTTATATATGTTCATTAATCAAGAGTTTTTGATCAATTAGTGGATGAAAAAAAATCAAAATTAATTAATTTATCATTCATCTTATGATCAATACTTATTGAATCAAAATTAATCTAACCACTTTTTTTTTCAAAATATATTTTAGAAAATATTTTTAAATTTAGTTTTAAAAATAAAAGACTAAGTTTTTAAAATATATTACATTCAGTCCAAAAAATAGAAACAAATTACGTCCTAAACATAATAATCATATCATTACTTTCAAATGCCTTAATTGTTAATTTATTTGTATATAATTAATTTATTGTGAAATATACCAATGAAACATTCAATCCATTTTCACGAACATGAATGTATTTATGAGATCATTAACAATACAAGTAATTTATATTAGTTGAAAAAAATGATTTATTAGAATATAAGTAATGTAATTAAACATATATAAGTATAATTTTTTCTAAACCTGTCACGAATTTCTTCAAGTTCATCGATCAAATAATAACCCCTTTTGCGGTACTGTGGCTGGGTTCAGTTCAGTAAATTTTTGCCCGTAATAGTATACTAATATAACTTAAATTATTTATAAGTATCTTTCATATAAAATTTAAATTTAATACATTATTAATTAAAACCGACTAATTTAACAACTTTGATTAGTCTTCAAAAAAATTAAATATGTGCTCATTATATATAGGACTTGAGACGATATTATCTTGGTAAAAGAATTGAATATTTATTTATAAAAAACTGTTAATACATCAAATTTTTCAAACAACTTTTTAACATATCAAAATAGATTAATAAATGATTTTTTTATCCAATCCATTGTAATATAAATTAAAGTAATCTAATTCATCCATTCTATCGTTCTAAATTAATGTGATAAATTTCATTCCATGCATTGGAATTGATTTTACTGTTATGTTCTCAATTTTACTTTATTTTTTTATATGACCAAAAGAAATACATCCTTGTTCCTTAGATCCTTTTGAATATTCTTTTTATCATAAGAAATTGTACTTATAGATTGGATTGGAACATTGGTGCTTATATATTCCAAAGAATGACAATGAAAAATATCTTTTAACATATAAAAAATATTTATATATATATATATATATATATATATATATATATATATTCTCATTTAGCATCTGTCGAAAAAAACTTCTTTTTTACTAACCATAAAAGAGGAGTGTGAGTAAAGTTAGAATATAGATCAATTTTAGGTGAAAAAAAATGAAATGAGCTTTTTCAAAAAGTTAAATATCACTATTTTTAAAAAAAATTAATTCATTGATTCAATAGTGAAACGGAAGGTCGATTCACTGAATAAAAAAAATCAAAAGGACAAAATGCACTTTAAAAAACCGTCATACATAAGTAAATAATTAATGCAGATGATACTACAAAAGTTTGTTATACTGTTATTTAATATAAGACTATTACACATAACAATTTTATAACTTCTATAATAAATTATCCCAACTAAAATAAAATTAATTGTCTGTCTTTTACACTACTACTACTACTGGTTTATGGACTTTACACTCATAAAACATTCAAGAAAAAGAAAAAACACACACACGTTGGAACAGTGGTTACCCTTTTCACCTTATAAATCATTTTCAAAGGAAAATTTTGTGTACGTTGCTTTTGTTAAACAGTGATATAATTAAGGGTGTGGTCCTTATCTACAATGCTATCACTGGTGATTGCTGCACCTCATAAATCATCTGTGTTTCTGCACACAGAGAAGCAGAGCATAAAGGGTCCCATTAAGGAACAGCTTTCACTACAATCAACATTACTCCAGTAGACGTGTCAATCCATGAATCGTTTCCAAAAAATCACATGCACTATGATTTGAGAATAAAACAGTGCTGCAAATCTCATGTTCACTAATAATACAACTAAAACAGTAGTATATATTTTTGAGAGATAAGTCAATGTTTTAAGTTGAAATAGTTTCAGATTAAGTTTTAAGATGCTATTTAAGTTTATATTAACAGTTAGATTTGTTTGGCCATCTTAGTTTAATTCTGTTGAATGATATATTTGTCACCTCTTTCTTCCAATAGATACTTTTTCTAAAGGAATGGAGGAGAGGGTGAACTCTTGATCACACTTGAAAAAATAAAGTTATATATAAATCATGTCATGTTATTCTTTTAGGTAACCTATAATAACTGGAGACATGAAACTAACACTTAGATTTTTCTTATATTATATCTTGCACATAAACAAAAAGCAATTTCACCTACTGACACAACCCCTCCTAAGAATAAAAAAAAAGAAGGAAAATTGCAATAATGAGCTATGATTGTACGTAATGAGAAGGGAAGAAGAACCTCTGCCTCTTACTTCTAGTGGGACAATTAGTTGCCACGGATAACGAAGCAATTTTGTTGACAGCTGATTTAAGTGATTGTTTGACAGTGCTAAGGCAAACACTGTTCTCTTCACTATCCTTTGTGCAAAGAACCAATATGCTTTTGATTCTGCCACCCACACTAGCTATGTCAGCCTTAACTGCTGTGAGTCTCAACCCTTTGAGGACTTGAATGAGCTCAGGGAACACTTCTGGTCGATCATCACAACAAACAGAAGCTTTGATTATGATGTTTTCCTTGAATATGTTCACTTTTGTGTAACTTTCATCTTGAGCTTGGTGGAAGTCAATTGTTACTTCATCAGTTTCAGTTGGAACAGTAATGGCTTTGCTCACACACATGGCTTTTCGCTTTAGATCTTTCACATGGTCTACCACACTCCCTAGTAATGCTGCTTTGTCCATCTGCAACCACACAATTTTACCTGTTATAGTTTCTTTCTGTTACAGTTAGGGATGCTAGTGGAAGTAAAATCTAGGCCTATCATCCAACCTAGTATTGCTATTCATGCTATAATTCTCATAGTTTCTTTCTCAACTACAATGGAAAGTTAGCGGAATTGAAATCTGTATCACCTATCATACAACCTAGTAAAGCTATTCGTGCTATGATTCTTTCGGTTTCTTTCTCATCAAAAGATGGAAAGTTAGTGAAATTGAAATCTACATGACCTATCATACAACCACCTAGTAAAGCTATCCATGGAATTGAAAGAGACTGTGCTATCTAAAAGAGACATTGAAATGCCACAAATTTACAGTGGATCGAATCTGACTTTTATTTAACTCAAGGTATTTCAAACTAAAACTTAAAAGATTAATCTTCTAAAAAATTAAAATTCATTTGGAAGATTGACTTCTTCATCCACATATTATTTTATATAGATAATCTTGAAGATCAAACTTCTCTGAGCATCATATATTTAATTATCTACCAATCATACCATATATTATATTGTTACATAGAATCTGATTTAACTTACCTTAATGATACCCCCTATACATCCTAGAGTACGAAATTCTAGTTCCACTTTCTTGTTTCTTGTCTTAAACAGTATGCAAACTTTGAAAAAAATAGTACACTTGAAAGGAGTAACTATGCCACTTAGTAAAAGAAAAGCATTATATTTTTTTTTTCCTTTTACCTTATCAGACTTGGGAATGAGTTTTCTGAGAGTTGCAAGCTGTGCATTGATCCTGTCCCTGCGCCTTTTCTCTGCTTGGCTGTGACTCTTTGAAGCACTTGCAGCTCTATCTTCTGCAATAGTTGCAGGCCACAAAGGGAACTCACTAAACTGAAGAGAGGCAGGGTCAGAAACAAGAGGGAGTGTTTGAGTTGTTGGAACTGAAAAAGGAGATAATTGATCACTGTTTGGTGCAGAGTTGCACTGAGCCACGTTGGTGGCAAGAGGCCACCCAGAATAGTGGTAACTTTCCATATGCACACTTAGAAATCATTCTAAGGTTTGTGCCTGGCTTTGTGAGCCTTTTATTTTCCCTTCAATGACACTGTTTGCTTAATGGGCGATCTTCTTCTTATCTTTATGGTGATTGGTGTGATATGCAATGACCTTTAATGGGGTCAGATGAAAATAGTTTTTGGCTGTATGCGCCTGTCACTTCAGCAAGAAAATTTTCTCTCTAATAAATCTCACTACACTTTGTAAAGAATCTCAAGTTTGAGATGAGAAAAAAGGAAGAGCCAAAATAAAAAGCAAGAGGGTGCCATGGCCCAACAAACAGGCTTATCTTAATGAGTATCCGTGCTGACTAAGAATTTGAAGCAGAAATGAAATGGTACCTTGCAATTAGACTTGGGAACTACTGTGTGGAACTCTGGAATCGCTTGACCTAGTAACAGTGACTGATGTAGTTAGTGGATGCAAGAACAGTATCTTATTCTTCTATATGTGTATAGCCATAAAGTTTTTTGTCTGCTCTGATTGTAATTATAACCATTTGGGCTCTCTTTCTGAATTATTGTCCTGATCCTAGTTTTTCTTTCTTTTTGCATTCAAATATTGATCTTTTCAAAAAATTTAAATCTACTTAGCAAATTGATGTTTCTAAATAGATATATTTTATAGATAAAGATACAATGATCCAAATTCTAGGGATGTATTAAAGAACAAAACAATCTGCTAATCATGTTAATAATTCTAGTACTTATCTTGAAATTTTAACTTCATAAGAATTCTCACCTCTGCAGTTAAAAATAAAAATGCTGCTACTTCTAATCCTTAGACTAAGACATACTACAAATGAAATGCTCAATCATTTATACTTCATTAAGGGGTTTCTCGGTGAATTTCAATTTGGTTAAGCTTCATCACACAAGTTACAGTACTATGATATACTGTCCCAACCAAGGTTTTGGTCCTTGCCATCATGAGAAAGATGAAAAAGGTGACTGAAGGAGAACATTTGCGCACAAAAAAGAACACAAGATTTGCTCGTACAATTAGACAAATGTCTGATGTAACAACAGTGCTAAAACGGATTGTCCATTGAGTTTAAGACAACTTGTGGACCTGTTTTACCTATCTGTGTATTGAAAAAACTGTCATGCTAATTTATAAGGTATCTATGACATGTGGAAACAGTTAGCATGGACTCATTTTGAGAATTACTGTACAAACATAAATCATGGTAGTATTACTTGATTAAAGGGATTCACTTAGTCTTTAAATAGCAAGAAATCTCTCCAAAACGAGAAGTGTTATCTACCAAAGCAAAAAAATAAAATAAAAATATCTAAAAACAAACTACAAATATTATACTGGAGAAACAAGTGGATTTGTCCATTTGTGCATGCATCCACAAGAGGGGTTAATTACTTGATTTCTTTCAATATACTGATTGAAAGGTGGAACTTCAAAGCATGCCACTCAGTAAAAAAGCGGCTAATTTTGTACACTTTAATGGCACTCTGATTGAAAAGCTCACATAGTGTGTCTCCAGCACAAGCTAGCAAACAAAGGAAGCTTCAATTACAATCACGGGAGGGTCCCATTTTCCCTCACAATTTGTAACTCATAATAAAGCACCTTAAAGAGTGATTCGACTACTGATCCAACCACTCACTTTGGTAGCCTCAATTATCTCTCATACAATTTGTGTGGTTTCTTCTCATTCCGTATTTTTTTCCTTCTTCAATCTCTTTCCTTGTTTCTTTTCTTCTCCCTCACCCCATCTCATCTCATTTTATCTGATCGAAATTTTAGGCTTTTGGGTCCCATAATCTCAAAACATATCTCCAATATTTACATATATCATTGGCAGAGTGAGGGCGTCACGATGAAAATGTGGCAAACCAAAATGATCAAAGTGAGATGGAATGTCCTTGTTTGTGTCAAGCAATGGAATGATGAGAAATAAAGCATTGTAGACACAGAAGCCAATTAAGGTTGGAAACCTACGCATTCCTCCTTCTCCCTTTGGTCATAGAAAGGTGAAATAATAGAAAGATAAGGTGCAATCATGGATTTTCAATAATAAATGCATGCCTCAATGGAGAGTAATTATTAGTAGAGGGCATAAAAATAAATGGGAAAGGCAGAGATACATTGGATGTAGCTGAAAAGATGGAAAATAATAATGTAATTGCAAATGAGAGGTAAGAAAATCATTTGACTCTACTTTATCCTAAAATTCCATATATGTCATTCAAGTCCGTGTTTTTTGTACTTTAACTTTTCCTCCCTTTTTAGTCTCTCCACAGTATTACTATTACATGGTTGCATATGAAATTTTTCAAAGAAAGGGAAGGATATGCAGAGGAGTTACTTTTCTTTCTTTGGATGTTACATGTTTGAAATATCAAATGTACGCATTGCATGTGCTGTTAAATATAATTAGTCACCTCAAGAATTGAGATTAATGATTCTTTTTCAGAAATATATGTCTTTAGCACACATTTCAATGATGTTTTCAAGTTATTTTGATGAAAGATTGTTTACACATGCCAACGATAATCCTTAGAAATAACACAATTTTTTGGTTGTGTAAAATTTTCTATGTAGGCAACACAAGGTTTTGTTGGCAATGGTGAACACTTATTGTTTTATGGTATTTCATCATTCTTTGTTAAGATAAACATGTGTATATCAAAAGGCATATATACAAATTGGTCATACTAATTGTTCCCAGAATGGTAGATTGATCAGATCAAGTCAATGGCTATGACTTTCCAACAAACATCAGTGGTCTTCAGGAATGGCAAACCAAGTTTTTAGTTTTATCTCCTAACCTTATTTGCTGTTGGGATAATGAGTGTGGTTATTTCCATCACTTTACCTAATCTAACCCTTTAAAATTGAACTATTAATGAAATTTAAATAGTTTTACCTAATATAAACTATTAGTGATGAAATTTGAATAGTTTTACGTAATATAAACTATTAATGATGAAATTTGAATAGTTTTATATAATATAAACTAAATTTGAATAGTTTATATACTAATTATAAAATTTGAATAGTTATACATAATATCTCAGGAAAATCTTAGAAATACACTTTAATTGTGAATTTAAAAATGAAAAAGAATATTTAGAAATATCTAAAAGATAAATTTAATGATGATGACTTTAAAAGAAGGAGAATAACATTTTGTGTTTGAAATTTTGAAGTATTGTAAAAGTTTTAAATTTATATTTTAGGTATATGTTTGCTTGTAATAGTTAGGAATCATGTTAAGGATTATAGTATGCACACAACTCTCTATTTGCTCTTCAGAATAGTCGATTATCAAACTTCAAATAATCGATTATTTCCTGGAATAATCGATTATCTAGCAAAATAATCTATTATCATCAACAAACTTTTATTTTTCAATTACTCTCTAGAATAATCGATTAATCTAAGAAATAATCAATTATTGTGAACATTTTGGTGAAAAAGTTTTCATATTTTACAGAACCTTGTGGCCTTCATTGCCTATAAATTGGAAAGGGGTCTGAGCTTCCAAAACAACCTAGAGAGATCAAAGTGAAAGTTACTATGATTATTCAAAGCAGACATTCATCTTTTGAAGTGTTCAAAAAAGGTGTTATTCTCATCCTTTGTGGTTATTCAAAGGAGGTGTTTTCATTCCTTATGGTATTCAAGGAAGGTGCTTATTCATCTCTTGTGTTTTCAAGAAAGGTTCTGTTTCATCCTTTGTTACGTATAAAGGGAGGTGTGTCTTTGTTAATCTTTCTACTATCTTATTTATTTCGATGCACTGTAAGTTGTAATTTTTTAACTTAAGATAGTTAGTTGTTGTCACTATCTTTTGAGGTAACAAAATAATTGAATGTTGCTTTAATCCGAATCCGTATAAATAGTTGTGTTCTTTTCTTTCTATCCTTACTCTCTCTATATAGCTTATTTCTATTTTTTTTGTTTTATACTCTGATTATAATCAAGTAAAACTTAAATTTATTTTGAAAAATTTATTAAATGCAGTTTTAATCAAACTAAAATTTTAAAAAGTTTAATTTTTATTAAGAAATCAATTCACTCCACTTATTATTTTACTTGCTCCATTATTTTAATATTAACATATTTTTTCAACTAAAATTTATTGATAATCAATATTAATAAAAAGACAATTTTTAAGTAAGTTATGTTACTCCCTACTACAAGTGACAATTCTATCAAAGAGCACATATAATATATATATATATATATTTAGAATTATTTTATGGATAAATTCAAGCAAACATAAAGGAAAAATTATAAATAAATTTAACTACTAATACATAATATTGCTTATTAAATTTTATAAAGCCATTTTTGTATTTTTTTTTCTCAAGCTTAAGAATTAGAATATTGATGTTTAAAAACATTATGTTTTTTTATGTTTGATTATGGTTTATGTTTTTGAATTATTTAATCGTAAAAGTTTTTAATTAGTTTGTACTCCGGCATAAAGGGTAGATAAAGAATATAATTATTACTATACAAGTACTCAATAGAAAAGAATTTAAAATTACTAATCATATAATGTAACAAGTACAAATATTTATTTTTTCAAATACACAAGGATGAGTAATATTGTTAATACAAATTGTCATTTTATACCATTAATAGTTGTAAAATATACACAGAAATATGCTATAGTTTGAATCAAAAGTGTAAGTTAAGTTTTATCACTATGGCTATTTGATGTTGGGAAAAGAAACTAATATATGCCACCAACACCAATTACATGGAGAGTGCTAGATGTGAATATTTCTATCTTATTGGATAAACAAATTCACATAAGCACTTGATAGGAACAGTGGTGATGATAGGATTTAGACTTAAGGTGATCAATTTATAAATCTCATTATTTATATTGAAGATTAAGATTCTAAACATATTTTATTTTCTTATTTTAGCTATCAATTTTAGGGTTCGTTTTTTTTATAGAAAATATAGTTGTGTTATTGTTACGATTTTATACAAAATTATATTAGTTAGTATTGCACTAAATATTACTTATACTTTTGATAAGCTTAATTTTTTTAATAATAATTTTGTATTTAGTAGAAAATAAAATAAAAACATATCCATGTTTTATACCAAAGTATCAAAGTTTTTATGATAGGTGAAAGATTATTGGAGATGATTCACACTAAAATTATATATACACTTCTTTTTTTCATTTACACTATAGAGTATTGAAAGATGAGGAAAAAAGCTCATATTGTGAGTTTTTCATAGATTTATTAAACAATCATATAAAAAGAGCACAAAGATAACTATCTACATAGAAAGTAAAACAAGTTAATAGAAAAGTTGGTAACTTCTCTAATAAAACAAAAAAACCAACAAAACCTAATACCTTATCTCAAGGTGGGACATGAATGTGAACAATAGCTTTGAAATATAAGACTTTCGTGAAAACATGTGCTATAATTGCAAGAGGAACATGTGATAGAAGAATGAGACTTTCTTAAATCTTTATTCAAATAAAATAATAATAAATTTCAATATATTTCATTCTTTTATAAAAGAACAAGTTAAATGGTGTACACACTATCATAAAAAATACGAAAGAGAACTTGAATGTTGAGACACGGATCATCTTAAGAGATTCTTGATCAATTGCAACTCATAAGTAAATGATGTTAAAACTTAATACTTATTATCTGTAGAACTTTTGAAATTGGTAAATTTCTTCTCGGATTTTCATGAAATTAAAAAACTACAAAAAAAAAATCATATAGATCTTATGTTAATTTGACTGACAATCCAATCTAAATTAAAGAAAGCTTAAATCTTGTTATCATAAACATAATAGAAAAATCTCATTCCCAAGTACCATGATCCAGTCTTTTGGTACCATGATAGAGTTTAAAAAAAAGGAAAAAATATTCAAATTGTGAATTTCTCGCAAATTTGTTGAATAACAATACATATAAAAAACACAAAAATAACTACATATAAGAAAGCAAAAGAAGCTAAAAAAAACTACTAATTACTCTAAAGAAAACAAAAATATCAACAAACAGTATAAACTTAATATTAAACATTTTTCGTTCTTGTTGTAGAGAGATATAGAAAGCTTTAGTAGTCATATATATGAAATACATATCAAGGAACAGTTCTGGTCTCCTTAATAAGTAAGAAGGGATCATCCTTCTCCAAAGCTTTTTTTAATTCTCTTTTTATAACTCCATTTCAAAAGCATGTTCTGTCCAGTGGCTGAATATATCCTCCCATACAAATTGGACCATCCAATTAAGACTTCGTGACATTTTATGGATAATGCTCAATACATCAGATTGATTATGATTAAATATACATGCTTTCTCTGCACAGTCTTATAGATATGATGAATTTACAAAAGTATCTTACATTAAAAAAAATTAGATTGAAATGTTTTGAAATTTTTGGATTTGGCTCTTTCTTTTGAAAATACAGTAATATTATTTCGGATTATTTCGGATTAAATATGTTTTTAATTTTTGAATTATTTGTCAAAATTATATTTTGTAAATTTTAAACTTATTCTGTTTTTATATATTTTAAATTAGTGTAAATGATTCTTGATAATATGTTAGAATTCTTTTTTATTTTCTTATTTTATTTTTCTACAACTTCTTGCTCAATTATTATTTGTCTTCTAAGTTTGTTTCGCTATTTTTTTTTCTTCTCTCTCATTTTTTTTTCTTTTTAAAGACGTTTTTATTTGTCATCGATAATCATTTATACCAATTTATAAAATATAAGAACAAAATAGATTAAAAGTTTATGCTAAAAACAAAACATAATTTTAATAAATAATTCATAAACTAAGAACATATTTAACTTTAATATATCGGAACTCTTATTTTAAAAAAAATTCAATTTGAATAAAATTGTCATTTCATAAAATTATGAATTAAAAAACACAAAGGTGAAAGAAGAACGTGCTTTAAATATACTCTAAATCTTGAATTCAATGTTCCTCAACATATGGCTAATGGTGGTGAATAAATAAAAAATAATATAGAAGTTTAAAAAGTTAAGTAAATATATTCAAAAGGTATTGTACTGTTCAATACATCAAAATAATAGTTGAGAATGATTGTACTCAATTGATTTTTAAGATTAAAAACTCACTTGATTAATCAAATTTATTTTCTTTTTTTTTATATTTAGTTAAAGATACGACGTAATTTTTACTTCTTACATAAGTTACTTTTGTAAGAGAATTGTGAGGTGAAAATGAGTGTAAGTTGGTGATTGTTTTCTATAAATAAGGTCAAATTCATGTTCACCACGAGTATGTTCTCTGCCTTTATAATTCTACAAGTGCAATGGAAGATTGTCTAATGTTTTCACTTATTTTCAAAGTGGTTTTTCTCGTAAATTGACTAAACAAATTCTTAATTTATTTGTGGGCACATATTGTGCTACATGCATTCAATTGTATAAGTATTATGATTCATACAGCTAGTAGATACACTATTATAAGGTGAGGTTTGATAATGTTAATAGAAATACGATAAGATGAGTTTTGGATCCATGGAATCTCAAATAAAGAAAGTTCTTATTTTTTTCTAGAAGCAAAGAGGCCTACAGGACAACAATAAAAAAACACGAGAAAAAACTATATTAAAAGAATCAGCTATCAATTAAGTCGGAAAAGAAACGGTTGCCCTTGAAGGGAGTAGCCAAACTTCTCCATGTACAAGTCTCCTAATAATGGAAGCAGAGTCGGGAAGCGTCGCATTTGGTGAATCGAGACCTAACAAGGCCATTTCTTTCAACCATTGGATAGCAAAAACAACTGTGTTTAGATTTTTACAAATTTATGTTCAAATTAAAATTAATTGGAGTTGAAAAAAGTACAACTCAAAGTTTAAGGCTAATTTACTGAAAAAAAATGTCAAATATTCAATAAAAACTAAAACATATTAATATAATTAGCAATATTGATGTCAACCATCTCTGAATTAGGATTTAATAAAAATGGTTTGAATAAAAACATCATTTTCATATATTAAAATAATATTTGTATTCCTAAACAATTCTTTTTTAAATGTTTTAATATACTAACAAAAATATTCGATTCATCGAAATTGTGATTAAACGTGAAATCAAATCACAAAAAAGCAGCTTGCCAACAAGATTTAACAAGGTAGCTTCCATAACTAAGAAGTGCGGAAATCTAGGCCTCGACATTTCACGATCAAGGTGACTGTTAAGGTCGTAATTTGGTATATACTAGGAGTAATTCGTTTGTTGTGTTTGGACTACCTACGGCTAACTCATTTAATACAAGAAAAATGGTAGAATACAGAAATTTATGGTTAGCTCGAACCAACACAGCTCAAAAAATGCCTCAACTACAACCCAGAAAAAACAATAAACTTACAACACTATTATGACACAATCTAAACAGAAACTTCACATTATTTTAACTTGGGATCTCCCAGCGCCACCAGAAGCAAAGAAAGAATGCCGCATCCAAATCACACAAGATATTCTATGCAAAACTTTTAAGTTCCTATATATCGCTCTTCATAGAGGCCCAGTTCATGCTACACTTTCACCGTGGCGTACATGTCAGTAACTACTGCCCATGGGTGGCATGCCATAAGGAGGCATTGGGGGCATACCAAGTCCACCCATTGGAGGGGGAGGAGCAAAGCCTCCTCCCATACCTCCTGGGCCTCCCATTCCAGGCATTGGTGGTGCAGGCAAAGCAAGAGGCAATAATTGAGCATACATGTTCTGCAACAGAAAGCAAATCTCGTTCATATCAGTACTACTCAATCCAAAATGGAGAAGGAAGAAAGGATTTATGGACACCAAACCTTTCCAAACAGTCAAACTGCTGACATAAAATGGCCACGATAATTACCTGTTGTGCAACTACTTCCTTTTCTTCTTGCTCTTTAACCTTCACTTCGTTTTGTGCTTCGATTTTGTCCTTCACTAGCTCATCGACTTTGCCAGTGTACTCACGAATAAACTACAACAGCAAAAAAATTTCTTTCATGTACATTTCAAATTTGTATGAATATAAGAAATTGCTATAATTCATTCATGTATTGTAAGATTTAAAGTCAGTTTACATCTTACGATACAAATTGATGCCTAGTTGAATCATGTTAATAGAGAATCATAATATTACAAATACAAGTGATAAAATTAGCAGCATCAAATAAAAGCAAACCTGCAATAGATACGGGAAGGCAAAGTCAATCATATTGTGCATCCAAGCGAGTTCAAGAACAATGTCTGCCCGGATCAAATCATAGCAAACAAATAGACATGAGGCAAAACATTCCTTCTTTCCCTGTGTAAGATATGAAAAGAAAAATTAGAAAAATCTCAATTGTATGCACATAATAACTAAATTAAAATACTATCATCATCCATAAGGAGAAACAAAAACGCTTGAACCCTTAGGTAAGAAGCTTCAATGGCAATCCCTCAATCACTAGTTTGGGTTGTTAGACTAACATGCTCTTGCTGAACAGACAAGAACTGGGCTTTGACAAAAAAAAAATACTAAGAACTCTAGGAATCAAATAATTTTCACCCATGACTTAGAATTGCACATACTACAATAGATACCATTAGTTCGCAATAATCATTTCTGTGAAGATGGATGCAGAGTAACTACGAATGCATAGAAATGTACAAAGCATGATGTTATAATTATTAAGCAAAACACATTATCCCGGAACGATAGCAAACCTAATTAAATAAGATATTGCAAGAAATGAATTATATAAGCAATTTGAAACTGAATTTAGTACCTGGTCAATGAAATAAACAAGCAACTCCTCAGCAAGTTCACGCTCTCCAGATTGTGAGGCTGTCTCCATGGCATCTTTGTATAGGTTATCCTTCTTTGACAAAGCAATAGACTGCTTCCACCTACCTGCCTTCTTGTAAATATAAGCAGCAACTCGTCTCATCTCAAGAAGCTCGTGCTTTTCAATCTGCATCATCAATAACAATCTATAAGGTTTCCACAACTGAAACAAAAAAATAATTAAAATTAAGAGTAAATGCTGCTTACCTTTTGGGCAAGGCCTATTTGATCAAAGTTATCATACAAATCAATTGACTCGCGCAATCTATCATAATCTTCCTCCTCAACATATATCTCATTCAACGCTTCATTAACAGCAGATACATTGCTGCTTTGAACAGCAACCATATATGGTTTCACAAGACGGAGGTGACCAGCCTATAGCATATTAAAGGGAAATTGCTTATTAGTGTTATAGAAAGCAAAAACTAATATCTAACAATAACTTCCACCACTATTGGTTCTACCTTCCGCAAGATGTCAACGACGCGAGCATGATCCACACGAAGTGCAAGGACATTCAGAACATCATTTATAAGATCTGGATGCTCTTCCAAGTAGAAGTGGACAGCCTTGTAATACAATTCCACATTAGCAACTTTAACAACAACATCTTTGAATTGCATGTGATCCCATGCTTCAGGTGAATGGTTCATGATGGTAGTTGCAGCATTATCAAACTCATCATATTGTATATACAAATAGGTCAATTCTTTCCAGTGCTGTTGTTCATCACAAGCTCGTATGAGTTTGGGAATATTGAGCCGGGTTGAGAATAGTTTGATATGCTCCATAAGCTTCTCAGGGCGGTATCTAGCATACAAAACTCCTAGCTCAGTAAAGATGCCCATATGAGCCCTTTCTAACCCTAAACCACTCTCCATGAGAGATATTAGCTCATTGAAGCAACCTCTATTTTGGTAATATTCACTGACTTCTTCCAAGTCATCCACCTATAAAAATTAATAAAAAAAGAGTTAAGTATTGGAAAGTCAAGAAGATCACTACCAGCATTATAACAAGCACAACACCCTTCCAATCACAAATCACGTGCATTCCTATCTTCACTATATACTTCTAAGAAAACTTTTCCAACATATTTTATATACACACAGTTCATCAAAAAAACAGAAATCAACACACTACCTGAATAATTATGTTGAGTCCACAAATCTGGGCCAAACGAAACTCCTCTGCATCAACACAAGCAAAGCAAACTTCCTTCCATGTCTTTGAGCTGTTAGCTTTCCTTGCTGCATCAACAGCACCTTGAAACTGTTTTAATTTGACCAGTGTGATGGCCAACTTGGCCCAGTTAGATATAAAAGCAAATATGATTTTTGCAGCCTCATATAATGCTTCATCATACAACCGATCACCAACAGTTTGAAGATTGGCAACATTTGGCATAAGAATGAACTCCTCAATGTCACTTAGCCTATCAATCTTTGCATATGCATAAATGAGCTCACTGTCAACCTTCGGTTCTTTTGCTTTCTGCCTTACCATCAGCAAGTATTTCACCAAGTCATGGTAAACATTGGCATCTTCAGCAGCACGGATAACATCTAAAAATTGTGTAGCATCATCTGCTCGTATAAATGACTCAATTGCATCACTTACTAGCCCGTCCCTGAGTTGAGCCTTGGCTACTTGACTCCAAACAGCATCTTCTTCAACTCTGAAAGCAAACTCCACAGCTCTATCAACGCTGTGGATATTATCAAGCAACACATTGACTGCTTGAACATTCAAGTTGAACTTCTTAAAAATGGCAAATGCTTCCTCATATAGCTGAGCTTCTACAGCCATTTCTCCAACTGCAGGCCCATCAAAATTATCCAATCTATTAACATAATCCATAACTCTGGATGGATCAGCCTTTATCGCTGTCAAAATAAGAAGATTCTGCAGATTAAAGTTCCCACTGAATGCAGAATTCTGAAGCACAATCTTCTCAAGAAGTTCAATCAATTCATGAGGCAGATCAGCTGTCATGAAAGCCTTAACAGCAGCAGAAACTTGCTCAGGGCTTGAGCTTTCAGGCAAAGCAGTGGATACAACCTGATCAATAAGTTGCCTTCTATAGTCATTATCAGGATCGAGAACTTTGGCCCACATATCACCATCCATTCTCTCAACAACATATCTGTCATCATAATACAAGCATGTGAACACTGGACCAAAGAAAATTGATTCAGTGTAAAGTATAAAATGCAGTTATAACCATCCGTATATTGGAAAATCAATGGTTGAGAATATGATAAAATACATGTACATGTATGACAAACTTTAAAATTGTAACAATTTTAACCATTGGTCTTCTAATTAATGATTGTAACTGTACTTTATTCTTCAAAGTACACAGTCACTTTGGACGAGCCAAGATATACCTTGCTTGCAGTTTGAACAAAGAATTTTTATTAGTAACATTGATAAGCTCATCATCACATTGTCCTCGCCGATAAGCTACAACAGCTAAGGTGGGATCACGTTTCTCACAGTACTTGCCCACAACTCGAGAATCGTAGTATGGGTTGGTTGTGAGGAAATGTTCTGGATTGTTGTTGCTATCAATGATAATTTTACCCAGTGCATTGTGAACATGCACATCCTGGCTTCCCTCACTTACAAGATGTTCCAAGAATTGTGTGAGCAAACGAAGCCGATTCCTGCATATAAAAAAATGGGACATGATAAATAACAAACATGAGTGCAAAGCACCGGGACACAGGCAAAGGACAAACACCACCTCTTCTCACATTCCTCCACAAGGGGCTCCACTGGCAGTAATGAACGCACAGAAAGAATCAAGCCTTTGATAAAATCTTCCGGGCATTCATCATCCAGCAGCTGCCCAACAACTAAAGGTGCGTTCCCTGGGTTCACCTGCATAGGAAGGCACAAGGTTTTACTTAGGCAGAGAGGAAGAGAGCAGATAGCACTCATGAGATAAGCAAGGCTACTACTATACCTTCTGAACATAGCCTTCAATGTAGCGAAGCATGTTGTTTGTGTACAGATAGTGTGTTAGATCTGGAACAAATCCAAAACGATCGCAAACATTTATCAAAGGCCGTGCATCTGGAAGCTTAGCCTCCATCAGAAAGTTTTTCGTTTTCTCAGCATCATAGAAATTTGATTCTCTTGTCACACGCTCAACCTCCTTGATTTGACCAGTCTTTGCTGCTGCCTCAATGTACTTAAAGTGAATGTCAGGATCCTCACTGTTCAATATTATTTAGAGAACATACATCAGCAGAAACACTCTGGACAACATTGCAATTATAAATGAGGTCAATTACCAACAGAAAAAAAAAGACATTTTTCCCGAATGAAAGAATTACCTGGAGCTCAAGTAAGATCCAAGGAAAAAGTACAGTCCCTCATACGACCTAAACTGCTCAAAAATTTTTATGCAGGCATCAACACCCAATTGCTCACAGTATTCTTTAGCAACCTGAACACACATGAGAAAGCTTTGTCAACAACTGTTGGTAAGTTATAGAACACAATGACACCACCATACCTGCACAATGATCTGAAGGTTCCCTCTAAGATTCGCCAGCAATAAGTCTTTCATGCACTCTAATGCCCATTCTCGTGACAGTGTACCAAAAAACTCTACAAGTGACTGTAACAACCACATAACAAGTACGTATTTTAAAAGCTCACATGAAAAATTTTAAACCCTAAAATAGATTTAAAAGCAGAACAGCAAACAAACCTGAGGTTCAATTGCATGTGTATTAACAATCACACGTTTTATGTCTGGCAACTCTGTGTAATGCTGCACCAAGAACATTGCAATCAACAAACAGTTTGACTTTTAAGATTAACACGGAGAAAGTGCCAGAATAGAACATTTTAGGAGAGTCCTTACTTGCAAAGCTCGCACATAAAGGCCAGCCTTTTCACAAAGTTGGGCAATTCGAGGACGGTCATAATGGCTGAACATGCCATTAGCCAATATAGCATCAGCAACATTGGGGAAAGTCACCAGATTTATCTCCAACACCTGAACAGCAATTCACAAGATCGTATCACTTCAGAGAAAGAATTATGAGAGTAAAACGTCCATAGCAGATGGGAAACAAAGGCTGCACCTTTGTCTGAAGAAACCCATGTTCTGGTAGGTTTGGTTTTAAAACATCAAGGAGGAAAGCAGTTGCCTCACGGATAAGATTTCTCTGAGAAGAAAATAACAATAATTTCAAGAACCATTCAGAACTAAATCAATGACTATGAAACTAAAATATTGCATTAACATCATAACTGCTTAATCACAAATCAACCTGAAGAAAGAGATCAGTTATAGTGTTGTAATCAACCGGGCTACCTCCCTCCATTTGAGACATCATTAATGCAAAATTAACAGCACCCTGCAAGCCAAAATGAAAATGGCAACTTTCAGCAGACATTGTCGACTAGATGTATAAGTTAGAACACAGTTACCACACAACTAACAAGGAGGCAGATAATAAGGGAGCTACAAAGAAATGGTTCAAGTTCAACCAAGAGAATTATAGTATGAACTGCAGAGGTTTCTCTCACACCTGAGGATCTGTCCGGAGAATTGTTTGCAGAAGGAATAGGTAGTCAGGTGTGTATCCAACCTATAGCAACAAATAAGTAACGCAATGTTCAGGACAATTGTTTACAGAAAAATGAAAAGGCGGTACATGTAATGGCCTTAATAGCATCAAACGGCTCTATGAATTAAACATCAATGTTCTTTGATGAAGTAAACAAGCACCTGTTTAGAGTATATCAGAATTTTGTCAAACTCCCTCCTCTCAGCAAACGCAGCAACAACTTTTGGAGTAGCCCTGGCTTTGATATATATTTTTAAAGCAAGGTCATTATCCACAGTCTACAAGGGAGCATGCACGCAAATATTAATAGAATACTACATTTCACAATAAACCAGTTAGAGAATCAGTACCCTATTTTGGGATACAATTAGAAAGATAGAACACAAACAAAGCACTCCCTCTGACTCAATTATAAGAAAATTTAACTACTTCCACACTTCTAATGAATAGTAGTTAAGTTCATTTAATATTCTTGTCTTCATACAATAAAGAGGTACATTCCCTAAATTACTCTCAATAATATTTACTGAAAATGGTTCTTAGATTTAAAGATAAGGGTATTTTTTTAAATAGTAGCATTAAGTAAGTTTCGAGAAATTGAATTTGCTTATATTTAGTCCACCAATTATGACCATTTTTTGCTTATCATTGAGTCCAGAGGGAGTAATAAATAACAGAATAAAATTTAATTCTTCAAAATTTTAATGCAACCTAACCTTAACAAGATCTCCTAGTTCCTCACTGCATTCAAGCTTGTCCTCTGCCAACCAATTCTCCAACAGATTTTTCTTGTTCTGGTTCACAACCAACCGCGACAATTCTAATGATTCAAATGAATTCAGTTTTCCCCTAGTTAAAAGTGTTCCAAAATACTGCAACAGTGGAGGAGTTTGCCCAGCTTGCACAGGAACACTCTGCCATATAGACCAGATAATAACATTTTAAACATTATAATCTAATTTACCAAACAAAAGGACAGCACCTAAAGGTTAAAGGTAAACAACCGGAAAATAAAATTCTGTAAATGAAGCAGGGGAAAAAAAGAGAGAAAAATCTCAGATCCTATCAAGAAACCTGAAATTTTGCGACTGTGTCAGGAGTTCGAAGGATTCCTTGTGGAGATTCAGCTGCAAGCTCTGCAGCTTCTTTATATTTTGTTTGGGCAAACAATTCATGAAAACGTTCCACTACCTGTAACGTCAACAAGTTTGGATATCATATCCATGCATAAAAGAACCAAAAATACAATATCAAGAGAGAGAATTTCTTAAGATGCTAAAACATAGCAAAATCAAATAATCGATATTAAATGTTTTAGAAAAATTTAGTTGAAACAGAGAGATTAAACCATGTAAATTGCATTGATGAAGTAAAAGACTAAAGAAGCAACAGATCAAAAGCATCATGAAGGTCAATCACAATACTCCCAAGACTCGAGCATAAATTGTTTACAGAATAGAATCTCTAAAATAAAAGGTTAACAGTTCAAAACAAATATGCAACAAAAGCAGAAAGGAAAAGAAATGTCTGTCAAACACCTACAAAATAAACTGAAGTAGTGTCTACTAAAAGGAAGAATAATTATTCATCGCAGTTTGCACTTTTTACTGCAAGCTTCTAGCCAGACTTCATGCAAGTGAGCATTTAGCAGTTACATCAAACCCAAGAGATTAATTCACAATGATCCAAGTTCTCTTGATCTCACTTATAACACAATCTTGAAGAAATATACCGATACTATTACTAAAAGTGAGTTCTACACAATTAACATACCAGTTTCTCAGCACCAGGTAGATTTCCCCTTTTGGCAAGACTAACTGCTAGCTCCAAATTGTTTAACTGTTATAATAACCATATGTAATTTGTAAAAATACCATTTCAAACCCCAATTTCCAACAAAAAAATTAACAAGGACAGAAACATACTTGACCACTGACAAAATTCACAATGGTCTGTTCATTAACAGTAGCCAATAAGACCTGGCCTCTCCTGTTGATGGCATAAAAGCCCCCCACAGATGTAGCTTCTGAGGTCAAAAATATAGGATCCGGACTGATTCTGTTCCTATATACAGCAGTAGCTGTCTCCAAATCATAGACAAACAGTAGGCCAAGTTTCGTAATCACGTAAATCAAATTATATTTGTGAGATATCTGCCAAAAAACAAAGTAGGGATCAAATATCTACACTGTTTATAAAATGAACAACTAGTACTAGCAACTTCTGTTACCTGCATGGCAACTGGAAAATCATCAGCAAAATCAGGGGGGAAGAAAAGATCTGCTTGTTTCTTTGTAAATGATGGCTTCCCTGCCAACAAATTTGTAAAGTTTGTCATCGACCAACTATTTAAAAAGGTTAGGTTGTTAGGTGAAGTGAAGAAGCTTGAATGATTTCATATTGCATTTCCAACATGCCCCCTTGTGTTGGGCTTGAAGCATGGATAATGAACAGCCCCCCCTATCCTATGCTCATGTTCAACTTTTTCTACGTAGAATGGGAAAGAAAGGATAGAACTCAACCATTTATTATAGGCTCTGATAAATATCTCAAAAGCTTAAGTCGTTTCGTGAAGAGACACGTGATTTTAATTACATCTCTACCAATTCAAGCTCAAGAAGGACGATCAATTCAATCAATGGTGATACTATCATGCACACAGTTCAATTTCTTAATACCGTTATACATCTTAAAAGACCCTGAGTGGTTTGAATATGCTGCTATGAAAATTAGCTACCAAAACCACTCACATCTAGTGAATATTTACTGCTTCTTCCACCTCCAACTTTCAAACTTAGATGCATTTATAATTACAATTGGAAACCCAACACAAATTCAATAAAATTACAGGATGCATAATCAACTTTGTCTATCACTTAAACGGATGGTAACAAATGGAAGGCAATCCTCACAGCATCGCCTAACTAACAACCAAATATAACACATTTACTGGACATAAATTATTGACAATAACCAATTTCAACTTCTGATTTACCGTGAACATTAAAATTCATCAAGTCAAGATAGAAGCAATTCAGCATACAAGACAGATTTGACTATAAAAACATATATTGCCCAGAATAATTACACGAGAGATAAATGTGAAAGAGCTGAAAAATATGCATACCTGGCTGAGCGCCCAGTTCTATAACATGCAACTTGGATGTAACCTGACCAGCATTAAGTGTCTTTGAGGCAAAAGAAATCAAAACAGAAGGGTTTTCATTTCCAGGAACCTGTCCAAAAACAATCAAGTTTTACCAAACACTTAGTAGCATGTGATATTCAGGAAATATTAAATAAAAATTACACAAAAAAATGAGCCAAACGGTAAAAAAAAAACGCACTTTAAATTGGGCAAATGATGCAGCGTGAGCTTCAAGAGCCTGACTGCGTTGTTGATCCACAGAGAAAAGTTGCATGTTTCCCTTAACCAATTGTGGCCTCTATAATGCAAAATAATATTAATAAATACACCAAAATAGATCAGGCTTTTCAAAAGCACAGTAAAAGATCACAATTCTTACACAAATATACACAAACAAAGCCAGCAGAAACAAGGGTAAAGACTGGAAATAATTATATGAATGGAAATCCCAATCTACAGCTAAATATTGGAAATGCATCTCCTTATGAGAGATAACTATTGTCGATAGCATGAGTTAGCAGTGCTATTTGCAGCTTAGCATCACAGACTGGGGAACAATACAGAAAGTCATAAACTATATCATGATGAAGCATTCGTGTCAACATCATTGTTTTCACCACTACACTGGACCAGGGAAACCTTTTATTTTGTCAACCATTTTCCAAGTCGAACAACGATTTTTTTCAGTTATTTTTGTTACTTCAGCCCTATATTTTCATCTAAACAACCTATCAGGTTCACATCCTTGTTTGAAGCTTAATTACTACAAACAGTCAACACACATAGTACTCAATGGTGTTGTTTCTGACCAAACCCTGCACTTTCTTCCAAAGCCTGAACATAACCACTTCTCTGTTGATTGTTCTGATGTGTAGGAGAAAGATCGTGCCTGCCTTTGTCTCAGTCCTTGCTCACTCTTTTTTTAATGTAACAATATCATTATGATTATATATTTCCCTTTATGTAACTTTTTACTTTTGAGCACTTGTACATGTGTAATGTAAACTGTTTAACTTGAACCGATAACCTTTATAATAGTTATCATCCCCTTATTCATATCCTGTCATAGCAATTTAAAAGTTGTCCACTCCACATCACTATGAGATTGATAACTATGACTATGACAGGAAATAAAGGAATACCTCAGGGGAACCAGGAGCAATGCCAATCAAGACCAACCATTTTTCTGTAGGGTCACATCGATAATTAATTATCTGGTTGTTTGCCAAGTTTGCCGTTCTCTCAAACATCTTAACAGGTTCAGAATCACCTACAAATTATATAGATCATGAAGCATATACCAGTCAACAATTTGAAGAAACTACAAGCACACTGTACAAGAACATGTAAACTGGAAAATATAGTACCAGTGTACCACAGAAATGCATTGAGTTAAGCAAATTATCATATTACCTTCAATAGACCAGTGGTATACAGAGGTCTGTGTTACAAGACCCAACATCTTGGGGCTAATCCACTTCCAAAAGACAACCTATACATGATTAACCATATATGTTAAAATATTGGACCAGTTACGTTACAATATATGTGTCCATATCATTATAGTTACCTGCTCAGGCATCTGATATGATTTCATCTTTGCTTTCAGCTCAATGTTAAATATTTGTAGATGATCTTGAGTAGTCCCTTGCAGTTGGGCTTCAAGAGAATGGTGTAACTTGTAAGTGAAGATAATCCAGAAGTAAACAATATTTCAAAAGCAACATCAAAAGAAGCACAAGCATGGCAAAATGCACTTCAATTATTGGTTAATGTTTGGGAGCAATATGATATATGAACATTGAAGCTCATCTTAATACCAATAATTATATTTTAACCATTGAAAACCTTGTCAAAGGTGGTGACAGCATGAAAATTATGTATTATTGCAATATTTAATAGGCCTAGTGTGAAAAATATTTATCAATAAAGTCATTGTTTAAAAGTAATTTCTATCCCATATCAACATATAAAATCTCATCTAGTAGAGTCCATCTTTTTTCAATAAATATTATTATTATAGCACTAAAACACATGATACTATAACTTCATTGTATAAAATATAAAATAAGGATACGAGATTATTTCATCTTCTCAACCTAATCAAAGATCCCTGTTTCATAGTTATGTGGCCCTAGCTATCAAGGTGCATGTAAGGTACCTTACTCTGCTAAAGAAATCTAATATCCATGGCACTAAGTAAACATATTGTGAATGACTAGACATGTTCAAATACTTCAGATCAAACTAATAAAAATTTAGCAGTTTATCTCAATCCATCAAGCAATCTGGTCCACAAAAATAAAACTAACACGAGGACGCAAAAAAAATATATAGAAAGAAAATTGTTCAAAGAAATCAAGATTCCAATAGATCTTGATATCCACGATGACAGAATACATGTCAATACCAAGGTGCCAGATAAACGATCTGACATATTACTAACAGATCACAACCTACGAGTCACAAATTCAGGAGAAGATTATGAAACACAGTCTTACCTTTCAAAGCAAGGATTCTAGAATTGGGATTCATAAGAGCGGAATCTGCAGTGATAGGCCTCCTCAAAGGCTGATTTGGCATATTCATATCAATGATAACCACACTATTCTGTGGAGCGGTTTCTCGAACACATATATACTTATCAGATTCCATCGTCACGTGTGTGAACGTGATGAATTGCGTATTGATACCAATGCTAGGCAACTGCAAGCACAAGTGAGATCATATCACACAAATCACATCACTCAATTCACTACTAACAAAGCAATTCAGCAACAAGAAGGAACAATAATGCTTCCCACTCTCAAGTTCAGAAAACAAAAAAACAAAAATAAAAACTTAGATCTACACATAGTTAACAGTCAGCAAACTAGTAAACTAAAATTGCAGAATACTCTACTAGGAGACCAGAATTGACAGAGTTTGCAGCAAAACATCAATAATCATCACTAGCGAATACACTTGCTATTACTTCAGGACAGATATCAATAAACAGAAAAAAAACAAGGCTCGCGTGAAAGAGACCGAGAGAGGATGGAACTCACAGTTAGGGCTTCTTTCATGGTGATCGGAGCATTCGCGGCCGCCATGGTGACTTAGATCGAGGAACAGAAAATCGAATAATCGGATCTGCGTGAATTTAGAGGGGAAAGGAGAGTAGAGAGAGCTTGAGAGGATCCAAATCGCTGCGAGATCTGAAAGCAGCGGAAGCAAAGACTTGGACCCTCTTCAAAGAGAAGAGGAAAGAGAGAGAAAGAGAAAGAAGTGGAAACGGGATATTGGACTTGTGACACGAATAAAATGAGGGAGAGAGTGGACTTGAATTGGTGTTTACCTGACGAGACCAGAAGCATAGATCTCGTCTCCTATTAGACACACCCAGCAAAGAGACCCAAAAATATTTAGTAGCAGTAATTATTAACTAATAAAAGTGTCTCCTATTAGACACACCCAGCAAGAGACTGTAGGAGAGGTAATAAACTAACAAGTGTTTAAAAAAAATCTTAAGAGGGACTGTAGGAGCCGTCTGTCAACGTGCCTTGCTAGGATGGTTTGCCTTGATTTTGGACACGTAGGAAGGTGTCTTGTCTTTTTCATATCGGTTCCAAATTGTGCAGCGAAAATAAAAGAGGGATTTTCAGAAAAAAAAAATTGTTTCTTTCGTTCCCAAGAAATAATGCTTGATTTTTCTTCATATGCCCTCATCCACTCACAGTGGGTTTATCATGGATTAATATATGTTTTCGATAACCAGAAGAAAATAAATATATATATATATATATCATAAGATAAAAGTTTATTTTAATAATAAATTATTTTATATAAATTTTTTCAAATTGTTATTTTCAATGCATAAATTGATATAGTTTATGATAAGATTATTTTATTTTATTTTCATAGTGTTAAGAGTTTTGATAGTGAAATTCATCTAAATAAACTTATTACAAAAATGATTTTTTTAACTATTTAAACAAAACATACTAAAATATTAAATATTGTTTGTGTACATAGACGATTTCATTTTACACTTTTATAATTTTTTTCTTCTACGTTTTCATTTTTAAAAATATTTATGTAATTATATTTTTTAAAACTTTCAAAACTTTATTTTTGTGCTTCTTCTTTTTGGTGTTTAGTCACTTCTTTGGATATCAAGATTTTGTCAAAAATTATTGTTGAATATCAAGGTTTTGTAGATAAATATTTCAATGTTTTCAAACAAAGGTGAATCTTCTCATTCAGAATTTGAAAATAGAAAATTGTAGTCATTGGGTCAAATAATACATTCATAATTATATAATTTGTAAATGAATGTTTGAACTAAAAATTTTATTTTAAATTATATAATAAAAATATAAATATGATGTTTCCAATTAACCAATCTAAAAAGTAAAATTTGTATTTTAAAAATTTGACAAAAATAATTATGTGTTTGAAAATTGTTATGCATGCTTATAAAACAAATGGATTTGTAGCATAATATTAGAGGGCATTAAATAAAAGTGTTGTAGTGTAATTTTTAAAATAAACAAGACAAGTAAAATATGTCATTAATTTTGTGGAGAATCCTCTAAATGACTTGTAATATATTTATGTAGGTATTTAGTATGTCGAGTGACTTACTTTAATGGTTTATAAGATAAAATTTAACTTGAATTTATCATTATCATATTGAAGTATGATATTCCAAATGAGTAATAATGAAAGAAAGGGTATTATTAGGTTGGGAAAAAAGGTAAAAAGTGTAAGAGTTAAAAAAAAGATTTACAAAACGATGTAATGTGATCATCTTTTTAAATTGTGTGGTAAACTGATGAGTAAAGGGGTGAGTGAACTGTGAAGTTTTTATGTGCAAATCGTTGGCCTATATATAAGTTGGTCTGCTTCATGTACCAATCCTTGTTCATGTATATCCTTTATATTAATGTCATCTATATCCAAGACTTTAATGCAATCTCTTGTCTAAATGGAAACCATAAGCCTGATTCATGGAGTTGAGAGATAATACCTCTTCTTTTAGGCATATCTTTTCAAATTAAAACTAAATCATGCATCATAAGATAAAGACAAAATAACAACAAAGCCTAGTACAAAACAAAATTACTATTTTGAATTACACAATCTTAAATATAATTATAGTTACGAAATATATTTTAAATTCGACAATCCAAAATACATTTTATACATTTCTAACTCTATAAGTATATGGATGTGGAGTGTTTGTAGAATGTAGAAATTATTTAACTTTTTGAATAATTTTTAATTTTTTTGGAAGAACTTAACAATTGTGAATGTGATACTGATTTCCAATTTATTTTCGTATGAAATCCAGAAATTTTCAAAATTAAACAAACCAAAAAATAATTTTATGTTTAGTGAAGTTGGGGTCATATGATTTGGAATGCAATTGTAGCATTACAAATTATAAACTTGGTAATATATTATGGATTGTGTTTTAGGTTGTATAATTCAGGAAAAACACCTACTAGAAGAATTTTGGATTATGCTTATAAATTTAACTAATTTATATTTTTAGATTTTGCAGACCATAATATATTTTAGAATTGGATAATTCTACCAAATATATGCATAACACAATTTGTCTATATATTTCAAATTGCACTATAAAAAATATAATTATAAATTTTAGATTTATGATCTAAAACACACTTTTAAATAAAAACAATCTAAAATACATACACTATATTTAAAGTTACACAATCTAAAAATGAATTATATGAATAATTTAAATTTTTTCCATACTTCACAAAAATGCATGAAAAAAATACAAAAGTACTGAAAGAAGGAACCATTGAATTAAAAATTTGAATTTTTAGTAGAAGAACACTTTTTTCTCTAAATCCCCACTCTTTCTTTCAACACCTGTAAAAAATGTTCTTTTATGTTTTGTTGGAAAAACTTAAAAAAATTAAATGTTTGAAAAGCTTTTAATATTATATGACTTAGAAGTTAAAAATTTAGATGTTGAGTTCGAAATTATATGGTCTATTTTTTTTATATTATTTAACATTTCACAATCACATTTACGTAATTAAAATTTTCACTTTTAAATTTTTTAATTTGAATTTTTTTTTCATTTATATGTTATTTTTATATGGAAGTGAAATATAAAAGATTTAATTTACTAAGTGTACTTACCAAACACAAACACAAAAGATAGATAATTTATTTTGTATCTACAAGTATCCCATAAAAGTAATTATTTAAGGAGAAGATTACAGTTCAAGTTGCATATAATATATTTACAAGATACTAATTTTGGTGTTGTTAATAAATTTATAGTATCTCTAAATTGGACAATATTTTGAATGCAGTGGTTAACTTTAATAATATTACTTTAATAGATTTGAAGTCATAATACTGATTTCAATTATGAGAATCAAAGGAAGGTTCAAAAATCGAGGTCAATAAAAATTTATATATCCTTCTTTCCTTAACCGAGACACGTTTTAAGAACAAAGTTAGACAAAATTGTTATTGAGCTCTAAATTTAAGGATGAAAGAGGTTTCAAAGTCAAATGTTCATTTTCATTTAAGCTCCAAAATGAACAATACCCTGGATATAATAATTGATCCTATAAATGTAATCTTTAAGCAACTTGAAATGAAAATACATTAGTTGTGTCTATTCACCTTTTCCTACTCTTACACTAAAAGTGAACAAAATAATTTACAAATTAATCAAATTAAAAGCAAAAAATTAATTTTAAATCATGTAAATAAGAACGTTGAATAAAATAAAAAAAATTGAATTGTATAATTTAAAACACAAAAACTTTAATTTTTTATTTCTAAATTATATAATCTAAAAAATTTAGATGTCTTAATTAAAAGTTTTTCCAAAGAAACTGTTGTTAATGACATCAGTTGTCTTCAGATGATTGGCAGGTGGGCTAGTGCTTGAGGTGTTACGCTCTTAAGTACAAAAAGACTTACGCTCTAAGTAATGATTATAGTTTTTTATTTGGTGGTAAATATCACGAGTTCAATTTCTAGTAAAACAATCAATGAGGAAGAGATTATTGGAGATGACACCAATTTTCTTGTAACAATGACAAGATACACCAAATACCATGTGAGCTAAGTCTTACCATTCCATTTTAGATTAAGTAATCCAAAATTTAAAAATGTATTTCGAATTATACAATCTAAATATGTGTTATAAATTATATATTCCAGAAGATATTTTCATATAAAAAAATGTATTCCAGAATACATTATTTACAAAATATTTTGGATTTATACAATATAAACTTCTGCAACCCAAAAACATATTTCATATTATAAATTCAGAATACATTTATATATTTATAATATAAAAATGTATCACAAATTATACTATTTGATATATTTTTAGATTTAGAAACACATCATGAAGAATTTCTTTTTCTATCATTGTAGTTACTATTGCATTCCCATGAAGCATGAAAAAAACAATTATCTTTTAAATTTGATTCATTTTACATAATTTTTTTATCTAAATTATATAATTTAAAAGACAATTTCTGATTATATAATTCAAATTTTTTTAAAATAATATTTAAATTATATAATTTAAAAACTTTTTTAAGATTACACCATCTAAACTTATAAATTACATAATTAGAAAAGTTAAAAAGATAAAATAAACTCTTTTTTATCAATAAAGTGTATTGAGTTGAGAAAGAAATTATCTAATCTAAGACATATTTTCGAATTTCACATTCCAGACATATAAAACATAAATATTTTAAAACGTAAAGATGCACTAAGAAACTATGGGTGAAAAAAGTAAATTCCTTTTCAATTCTGAACTCATAAATAAAAATCAACTACAAATAAAGAGCGGGAGCCGAAAGCCTAGTTCCGCTGCAACACATCTCATTTCAGTCATAGTCTCTTGCTCCATCCTCGTGACCAACACTCATGCACGATAGGAACTTGCTCTGAGCTTCGAGAAAATGTCGATAGGAGTACGTTGCCTAACTGTGTTGGGCGAGTTCAAGCCGTTTGGCCTCGTCGCGGAGGCTCTGGACGGCAAACCCCCTGGCACTGTCACTGACAAGTACGATTACTTCCTCTTCGATCCAGAAATCGCGCGGGAGAGAGACGCCGAAGAAGATTGCGATGGCGTTTCTTCGGCACCGAACAATTGTGGCGATCACGAGCTTTTCATCCGCGGCAATCGGTAGTTTATCACAAAACCCTCGCTTCTCTGCTTAGTTGCTTCTGAAAATGCGGAATGAAGTTAAAGGAATAAGAAAAAGCGAAGTTGAATCTTAACCTTCATTTTGAAATTCTGTTGTGTTCTTTTGCTGCTGTGCCTTTGCTCCGCATGGTCGTCTGAAGCTGCACGTCTGGTGCATCGCATTGGATTGCTTTATCTAACGTGGGTGCTGTTTTGTGGTAGGATTATATGGTCGACGGGTGCGAGAGTGTTTAAGAGATTTACCTTGCCATCTGACATAGTTAAGGTGCGAGTTTTGAGTTTTCATGCTTTGAATTTGAAACTAGACTTTTTAACCCCCTATTTATAACTCCTGTACTATTAAATTTGTTCAGTGAACTGAACATTGTTCATGGAGGAATATTATGGCGTTCTTTGTGGACGTTTCCTCTCTTTTTTTTGGTGGGAATTTCTATTTGAAATATTTCCTATACTTTCAAAAGTTCACATCATCAAGGAGTTGAGGTTTAGGGTAATTTACATATACCCTCCATTGAGACATCTATTAAAGAAAAACCGTGATGAAAATATCAAACATCGAAGCAAATAATACTTTGGATATTATATTAGCAGATTTGAGGTCAAAACAGTAATTTTAATTTTGAGTGAAGCCAAAGTTAATGGTTTAATCTGTTGAGAAAATGTTCTGTATTGTTTCAGTCGGAAATTGATTAACACATGTATGGTTTGGTGGGTTTTTTAAATGTGATTAATTTGTAATGTTTAGTTAATAGTTTAATCTTATTCCTCTCAAGGAGAACATGAATTCTGTCTTTGCTACCAGTGTTTAAAGGACATACACATTGAATAAGATGAGATCCAACGAATATAACAGCAGACAGGAAATGAACTTTTAGAAGATGAAAGTGTAAATATAATAATCTTTAAGTAAGTAGTAACTAGAACTTTGAGACTTTAACGGTTAATTCTGGAAATTTGGATGATAAGGATTAGAGTTGCATGGGCAATCTTCAATTTAAAATAAAGTTCAATTTTAATGAATAAGATAAGAGGATGAGTAGATTTTAGGACTGTAAGAAAGGAGAATACTATTTGGCTTTGAATAGTACCGCATAAGTTCAGGACACTGTTGCAAGCTTAAGTTCAACAATTCAAACTTTCATTTACTTTTTGAGAAGTTTAACACTCAACTCTCTTCTAATTCTGCTAGTACATTGAGATCTTATATAAGAAAAAGGGTGACTTCGTTAATTTCATACGCTTAGGATGTACGTTAGGAGACAAAAGAGAGGTAACACTTAATCAGAATAAGGAGAGAGAATTAGGGGCATAAGTAACTGTTGACATTGCCCTAAATGATAGAGAGAGAGGACAAGTATAAAGAAGAGTGTTGGAGATCTTACATTGACTAAAGATATGACTAAATGATATTATATAAGTGAAGTGAAACTTCACTTTACAAATTAGTTTTGTAAGGTTGAGTTGGGCTTAAAATCCATTTTCTTAGATGATATTAAAGTCTGATACTAACAAGGTTTGTTGGGCCTATTGTATCACCTGATATCATTGGATTGCTATTTAATACCACATATATCTAATTTCACACTCGAGATATCCCCTCCTTATCATGAGGGGATAGGTTGGAGATCTCATATTGACTATAGATAAGATAAAATAATACAATATGAATGGGATGTAAACCTTATCTTACAAACTAGTTTTGTCAAATTGAGTTAGGTTTAAGATTTTGTATTGGAGGTGGTGTCATGTTCTCTTATATGAGTTTATGGCTCATTGACGCTGAATCTTTTTAGTGTTTCCCCTCAAAGAATCTAACAAGAAGGAGGTATTAGGGGAGAAGGAAGGCTGGCTGGAAATGTATTGGACACGGGAGAGAATTGGGCACTCTTAAATTGCCTTGTTATCGTTTCTGTTATTCTGCTATTGCTAGTTGTATTCCCAGTTCTGAATCTCATTGATAACATCTGTTATTAATACTATTACAACTTGTTGTTCTATCATATTTTCCTGGTTCTTATCATGTAAATGATTTATGTTGTTTGAATCCTACAACTCAGTGAAATATTTGGATTTTAAGCAAATATTTTGTCATATTTTTTTGGCTAGGTAGAATAGTTTTTATATTATCAATATGTTGTGTGGAGTTGATTTGATAGGCATTATACAGCTGATGCTGCGATTATGTGGCATTGTTGACCTTCTTTGTTTAATTTTGATACTTAGTTGAAGGAGGTTGTTTTTTCCTCCACTTCAATCCTTCTTTCCCCATAATAAAGTCTTCCTTCAAAAATTGTTTCTTGACTTGGCTTTGGGTTTTCAAAGACTAAGGAGATTGGAATTTATCCAATCAGCCAATGGCTGTAACATTGCCCATGCAATGAGCAAGTGCAACAGTGGAGGACCAAGTCTCAAATTTGTTTATTTCTTTTCAATTGTAGTAAATTTGGTGCTGTTTTTTGTTCCATTTACTGAACGGTTCTGATTTAACTAATTATTTTCAAATTTTAGGTGTGCTGGTGTCGTCTCAGTCAGATAGCTGAAGCTCTTCTATGTATATTACAAAATGATCGTTTGACCATCTATAATACATCTGGTGAGTAATAAATGAAGTTCAACCATCATATGATACAAAAGGAGAAAAAACACATATGACATGAGAATGGTACTAGTTTCTGGCGTTGTTGTTAAAAAATTATTTTACTCATTGAAACAGGTTTCTTTCACTCATTATTGATTTAGAACCAGAACCAAGGACCAAAATAACCAAGAATCCTTGGGATTCTAGTAAAATTTCACTATTTAATTAATTGATAATAACAAAACAACAAGCCTTTTCCCACAAACAAACATCAAGCGTGAATAAAATTGAACACCTTAAATGGTATTCATGGTCAAAAGGTGGATGGAATTAGAATATATTGGTATGGTTAAATTAGAAATTTGGTCCATTTACGGCACACCACATTTTTGTAATGGTTGATACGTGAAAAAGACATTTATACATTGGTCCTTGCCATTTGCCAAAATTACCAGTGTCAGATGTTTGCTGAGGTACTATGTTTAGTAGCGAGTAATGTAAGATAAACATCAGGCAACTCTGTAAACAAACATTAGCCAATAATGCCTCTAATATATCAGATTGTCAATATTTTCAAGTTTTCAACTTTTGTTTTTGGTGATATAGTGGCTGAAATTTCCTTCTGTTTTATAGGTGAAGTGGTATCAATTCCACTTCCTCGTACAATCACTTCTATATGGCCTCTTCCTTTTGGTTTATTACTCCAGCAAGATGTTGAAGCAAATATACCTTCGCGTCTTCCTTTTTCATCTACAAGTCCTTTGCTTAGTACGTGTGATATGCTGCTTAGTGGATCTAATCATATCCAAAAGGGGGAGGGCACTTTAGTATCCTCTCATCTCATTTTGATGGATCCACTGGATGAACACCGAGTATGTCATAACAATCTGCAGATTGTTGCTGAGATTTCATCTATTTAGGTTTTATCTTGTGTAATTGTGTTGTGACATTTCCTTCTATAGATTCTTGTCCTGATATTAATATTTTTATTACTGACATTGTTTTATTGCACTGTAGCCAATTTTTGTTGAAGAAAGAGGAAAATTGAACGTGATGAAGGAATATGATGAAAAAACAATTTGGACAAGTGATCAAGTCCCACTCATGGCATCCTATAATAAAGGTTTCTTTCATTGAAGTTCTAACGATCTTGGTTTCCTTCTGAATAGCTAGCTGTCTTGGTAATTTTGTGATGGTGTTACTCTGAATTCAGGAAAGATGCAGCACTCTTTGTGGGTTGCAGAAATTGTCAATTCTAATGTTGATGAGGAGTCAGCCAGTAGTTTATTACCTGTAGATCCCATGAGTGTATTGCCAAAACATTTGTCCTTTCGGAAAATATGGCAGGGAAAAGGTGCTCAGACAGCTGCTTGTAAGGTTTGATAAGACTTCCTCATAATATTCTGGCTATTGTTTATCTGTACATTTTAGGCATTTTTTGGTTTTAAATAAAAAATGCAATACGTGGTTGTTTCCTGTGTTTTTCAAATATTAATATGCAGAAATAATGTAGATGCTTTATATGACCTTAAAGCTGTTCATCTGTTTTTCTAGCATAGCAGATGATTAATTAATAATTAAAATTTTGTTAATTTAAAGTTTTACCAGTTGAACATATTTAGTATTAAAAATAATTATTCAAATGTTATTTAATATCTTATTTGATTTTTAATCTGCTTATAGAAGCTGACCACCTTGTTGTGGTGGTTCACTGAGGCCTTTATTCTATCTATACAGTATTGTGGTACTGTTTGCCTTTGCCCTTTTTATTCTTTCTCACTTGGCCAGCCATCTGGCTTTTGTTTCTTGAATTCATTCCATCTTGCTTTGCACATTCTTAACACATTTGTGTAAATTTTCAATTTTTTAGTAAGCTCCTAGTTTTATGACTTTTACTTAGTTCCTTTTCGGGAATGTTTGGATTGCTCACTTTCTCTGGAAAAGTTACTTCTCCACCCCTCAAAAAAGCTTTCAAAGTAAGATTTAATGTTATTACTGGCAGATGGTGACAAGACAAAAATCTGCCATAAAAATTTGGCAGATGGAACTGCAGCCTATGGTGTAAGCAAGTCAACCAGAATAAAAAATATCATATACCTAAAAAGCATTCTTGAAAACTTCAGAATATAGTAATTAAAATAAAACATTGAAATGTATCAAGAACAAACAAGACATATTTTGAAAAATACAATTCACCAGAAGTACAAATTATGCATTTCACAAACTTAAGAGGCAACATCGGAAGCCTCATAGCAATGTTCAGAGAAAACACAACTCACTAAAGGTGAATAGAGAGACTCAAAATAGAGGAATTGAAAGAAAGATTCTGACAAAGAAAGAATATAGAGAACGGAAAAGTAAATGAAGGTGAAAATAATAAAGAAGCAAAGAATCATGGAGTGAACAAAGAAACAGAGACTCATGAACAAAGAGGTAACTTGAGTAACCAGATTAGTCGGTTGCCATAGATGGGATGTTTGTCTGAGGTGGAGACAGGTTGTTTGACTTTGTTGGAGGAAGCATTCTCTGCCAAAGACAATAAGATATTTTGTTGGAATTCACTTATCCTTTCTCCTGTGATCACCATTATTTAATGTTTTTTACAACATTTGTAAGATTTTTATATTTTGAACATAACAGAAGCTAACTGGCTAATTCATTAATGATGTTCTGTATAACTTTATTATCCAAAATATGTCATTGTTGTATTGTTTGAAGAATTACTTTATTCATTTGAGTTTCTAACTTTAGTTCAGAATGACAGAGTATATTCCGTATAGGTTATAGTGTATGCAGTATAGACCTGCTTCCAGTTAGCTATGAGAGCAGTTGGTTTACTTACAACAGCTTTCAGTTAGTACTGTTGTTTTATCTTTGTACACTGCAAATACATATCTTGTAATGAAAGTTCGTTTAATGAATTGAAATACAGATAGATTGTAACCTAAATCTCTCTAGATTCTTTTAGATTTTACATAGAACAGTGAAATTACAAGTCAATTAGATAGCCAGATGGATGGATTGGATTCTCCTTTCCTCTTTGGATAATTTATCATTTAATTTATACATTTCAGTTTGATTTCTTTTCTTTTGACTCTTTCTTCAAATGACTACTAGGTCTTCATGGCTACTGATGATGATGCAACTCCTGTTGTCTGCTTTTTTCACCAAGAACAAAGAAAGTTGTTATCTCTTAGTCTTCAAATTGTTGAAATAAATAATGAGATTGTGTTTGATGTTAAACCTGAGATGGGATGGAACATACATGCCATTGCAGCTTTACCTGTGACAGTAACCCGCCCAAGGTACATATACCATCTATTTCTACATTGATTTTGTAGTCATGGATGTAATTTTCTCTGTTTTCTTCAAACTTATGTTTTCCAGGGCCAAAGTAGGAGTCCTTCCATATTCAGACATAATGGTTTTGGCTCCTGAAAATGTTCTGCTTCTCTATGTAAGCCTACACTTAAATAGACACATACTGATTGAGTCACTCTTTATATCTTTTTAGTGTCCTTCCTTACTCCTGGTATTGCTCTCAGTTTATGGACTTTCCTTTTTTTGCATGTGTTCTCCTGCTTAGTGATTATTCTTTTCCTAGCTTCCTTGTGGCTTAATGCTCGATATTTTACAAGAAAGGTTTCTTTGCCTAGAGTGGATTTGATACCTCTTTTGAGTTTTTTGTTTACTGTTAGGGCTTAGTAGGGTTTCTGATTCTTCTGCTTTGCTTTTATCTTTGTTTCAACTTCCAATGAACGTGTCAATACAAAAATTGCTCACTTTCTGTCATCTTCTTTTGTCGTGGAATATTTGAAGTGAAGTTTATCATATGTTCAATGCTATGTTTTGGGTATTCCCTCTTATTGTTGTTGTGCTTATAGTTTTATTGATTGGTATACAACTGGTTTTGTAGATATGTATTAATTTTTACTGACATGTTTTTGTTCCCTGATAAGTACTGGATGCTACATCTGATAACTGTTCTAGCCTTCTAGTATGTTACCAATGCTTGGATATGGTTTCTCATAGATATAGCTGTACGCAAGGCAACTTTAATTTTGGTTTGATTAAGCTAGTTTTGCAAAAAAGACTTCTAGAAAAGAAATAAAAAGAAAAAAAAAACAAAATTGACTTCTTCATAAGTTAAATTTAGCTTGTGCATAAGCTAATTTGTAGAAGCTTTCTCATATAGCTTCTCCTAAGTTTTATTTTTAATTTGTACATAAGCTAATTTTAACCTATGGAGAAGTCAATTTCATTTTTTCTCTTCATATTTCTCTCTTAGAAGTTCTTTTGGAGAAACTCATCCAAACAAGTCCCAGAAGGTCTTTTTCATACTGATTTTGTATACTTTTCGCAGTTGTTAGTGAGTGAATTTATGTCTAACTCAAACACAAAATCAACTTGTGGGGGTGAGGTTTGCACTTTACTTATATATTATGATTTGGCCTTATCTTTAGTCGATGTGGACTCTTCAATACCCCTCCTCATGCTAAGGATTGAACATCTTGGGCATGGGACTAGGAGGAACCTGATAACAGGTGACATGAGGCCTAACACCTTGCTAGGATAAGCTATGAATGACTTGGATATCATGTTAGTAGGTTTGTGCCTAACTAGGGATGACAAAAAAATCCGCACTTCCGCTGCAGATAAAATCCACAACAAGTACTAAATGAATATCTTAAGTGGATACCTGTGGGTAATCAATTTTTTTGGATATTTTAATTACCTGCTTTTTGATTGGGCAGGTACAGGTAGTATGGTATTCAACCGGTGGATATTTGTTACCCACTAATTGTTATTAGTAATTTTTTTAATATTTAACAAAAAAAATAAGTGATCAAAATAAAGTTATTGGTGAGAGAATTATTAACCATCGAAGAATTGTTTAAAATTTAATTTTATATACATATATTTTTTCTATTTAGACCTATGAAATTAAAGTTTCTTTTAAAAAGATTAATTTTTTAAAACTTTATACTTTATAGTCCAACTTATTTAATTTTTTTTAGAAATACTAAATTTATTTGCACTAATATTTTATTATGCAATTTATTTGAATTATAATTTAAAATTATTTTTTTATTTGAGTTAATCTTTTAAAGAATTGTTTTTAATTAATTTTATTTAAAATAAAAAGTAAAAAATATCTGTGGGTATAAAAGATTCTACAGGTATTTTTTTATGGGTACCTAACGAGTAATGAGCCAGATTTTTTAGACAGGATGGGTAGTGGGTTGGTACTCCTTGCCTTGTCCTGCCCCGTTGCTATTGCTATGCCTGACTCAATTTTATAAAACTAGCTTGTATGGTGAGGTTTGCACCTTGTATAATTTGGCCTTATCTTTGCTCGACATGGGCTCTTCAACAATAGCTATCATCAGTCTTAGCTCTTCCTCTATGATAATTCATTTTTATGATTCCATCAAGATTGCTAATGCATAAAGTTTTGTTTAATAATATATCGTATTTATATTGTAGTCTGGGAAGCAATGCCTATGCAAATATGAGCTACCTTCTTGCTTGAATAAAGATAAGATTTTGCATGATCTGGAGATTTCAGGAGAATGTTCTCTTCCCAATGACTTAAAGATTACTGGCCTTGCTGATGCTGTTGAGGGCCGAGTCAATGTGATAGTTAACAATAGGCAGGTATAAGGACTTGTTTTCGGGGATGATTTCTTTTCATTTTTTACCTTGAAGTTGGCATAATCTGTTTCTTTACATCTTTTGACATCCACTTTGCACGTGCAGATCTTTAGATGTGCATTACGCGAGAGTCCTTTATCAACGTTAGCTAATGATTGCATCACAGCACTTGCTGAGGGGCTTCGTTCTAGTTTTTACAGACATCTTCTTGGTCTTCTCTGGAAAGATGGTCATCCAGCTCATCCATCAAAAGCTGAAATCATTGTTGATTCAGAATGGAACTCTTTTTGTCGTGTAATTATGCAAATTTGCAGAAAAAATAAAATTATATGTCAAAAGGGCTCTGATTCCGTGCCACATTCTGCATGGGATTTCCTTATTAGTAGCCAATTTCATTATAATTTTTGCAAAGTAAACTCCGTATTCAGAATACCTTGTGCAGTGCCACTTGATCAGCGGGAATCAAATTTTGACACGTCATTTGTAGACGACACACAAAGTTCTGAAAAGTCATTTTATACTGATCTGTTAAGGGAAAGTATGGAATCTCTTCATGGACTGTATGAAAGCCTGAAACTTGATAATCTTCGCAAAAGGTACGTCTCTGACCTTGTGAGTTATATATTTAGGTTGCCTTTTCAATTTAGTTTCTGGTATCATAGCTAATGCATTTTCTGAGTATCTCCTATTATTAGGTGTTTTGTCTGGTAATAGTACCCTGTTTGTTTGGAAGCAGCTAGTTGGCTAAATGAGTTTAGTGAATCTAGCCAATAATGTAAATATTACTTTTAGGTGTAAATTCAGTGTTTTAAATGTCTTCTTGATTTGATTAGTTTGAGGCAGTAACTGCCCGTATTCTTCTCTTTCATTTCATGATGGCATACTGACTTACAAGGAATAGTATTAATCAACCGTGCTCCTGTGTTGTTCTGTCTGATAATTTTTTTATGAATTTACGTGGTTAATTTCACATTTATCTCTCTTGGGGAGCAGTACAGCAGCCAACTTCAACATTGCTATAGCCTGATGGCTGCTGCTCTGAAACTATAGATCAATACAAGTTAAACTATTTATACTTATATATAAATGCTCACAAATAAAAAAATTACATACAATGATAGACATATTCATAATTCACTCACATTGTTATTGAATATCGGCCATGGCGGAAAGCGGTGTCGGATTTGTCGGCACGAATAAGTGGTAGCGGAAATTGTGTGTCGAGAAGAAAAAAAGAAGAAGAGATTTTGGGTCTGTTTGACCTGACCCAACCCGAAAAAACCTTCATTTTTTGGCCCCAAACTCCACTGCTCACCTCATTGCCACTTGCGGTTTCTGTGACTTACCATCATCGCCATTGATGTTGCTTACCGTCATTGTCATTGCTGCTGCTCATCATCTTTGTTTCCTTCTTTCCACCACGTTTTTCTTTTCTTCTTTTTTTCTTACTCTTCTTTCCCTTCTTTTATTCTTTTCTTTTTCTGTTTATTTTTTTTAAATCTCCTCTTTTTCTCTTTTGATATATTTTTTGTTTTCTTTTTCTTTTTCTTTCTTTTTTCTTAGTTTACCTTTTCTTTTCGTTTGTTTCTTCTTCCTTTTTTTCTGTTAAGAATTTTTTTAATATTTTTCTATTTTTTTTCTTTTATATTTCTTTTTACCTTTTTCTGTTTTTTTCCTATTTTTTCTGTTTTCTTTTTCTGTTTCTTTTATTTTCTATTTTTTTTCTTTTTTGTCTATTTTATGTAGTAATCAATGAATAATAATGTTAACATTGAAGAATCACATTATTAGAAATTTAGGATATTAATCATATGGTCTATTATGTTCTTATTTTACTTTTTCAGATTTGAAATTCTAAAATCTAGACTTGCTATTATCCATTAATTTGATTACTTTTTTATTTTATAGATTTTAATTATATATATGCACTCTACTTATTTATTTATATAATATATATATATATATATATATATTTTATCCGTAATGCTTCCGTCATAATGACATCCGATATATTTTTATAACTAACTTTTAGTTAGTAGTTAGTTGTAAGTACAGCTGTTAGAGCGACTAAGCTATGAAGTATCAACTCCAATACAGACATTGGGACACAACAAATGTCTAAAATATAGCACACGACGATATATATAAAATTAACATGATAAAAATCTCAATTAAGAATTACATAATTCAGTGTAAAAACAAATATGGTAGATTTTATGGATAACGAATCTCATAATAGAATTCTTAAAAAATATATATCGTATTGGTTAAAATAGCTAGTTCTGGTCTTACATAAACAACCTTATAAAAAATGTTAGGAGTCTATCAATACTTATAATATGAGTTGTTTTCTTTTAATTTCTTTTCACTTTTTATGATAACAATGTCTTGGAAGTGTTTAGTTGATAAAAGTGTCGGTTCACTCTCCTTGCTCACACTCAAGTCATGTTAAAGAGGTGTTGAAGAAGTATCCCAAGATGTCACGAAGCTGAACACAGTATTCTTTGAGTGTGACACATTTGAGGAATGTTAGACATGTGTTGGAGGCATGTTGGACAAACGTCATGTTCAAAAAGTGTTGGGCTAGATACACTATTCTATGTAGGTGTTAATGCTTCCTTACTTCCTTAGATGGGTAAAAAATAAATATGAAGTAAACTTTTTTTAATAGATTCGACAAGAATTTCTATTATGTCTTTTTGTCTGTATGATTTATTCTCCTTTTGGACCACTGGGGTTTGTTGTTAAGGTCTATGTCCAGAAGTAAAGCTATATCATTTTAGCTGGGTTATCCCAAAAAGAAAGAGCACCATTGATGAGAGGAATGTTAATTTTTTGGATTCAAAATTTAAAATTTATTAGACAGAATTCAAAATATTGGGGGTGAACTGTAGCCTCATTATTTGTTCACAACATACCTATTAGTTCCTCTCCTGCCTCTATCTTTGTTCTCTCATCATTTTATGATGTGCCCATTGCTAATGTTAAGATAAATAAGAAAGAGACATAGGTTGAATTCCTAATATGCATTGAGCACATGAGGTAATGTATTCATAAATAAGAAAAACAACAAAGAAATAGGCCTAAGCCCGTTACATCTAACACTCCACTCAAGTTGAAGCATATAAATTGTATGTACTAAGCTTATTATAAATATAATCAATTCTAGATCCCTGCAATGGTTTAGTAAAAATATCTGTTAGTTGATCATTAGAATTAACAAACTTAGTTTTGATATCTCCAAATACAATCTTTTCACGAATAAAGTGACAATCAATCTTAATATGTTTGGTCCTTTCATGAAAGACAGGATTTAAACTAATATGAAAAACACAAAATGATTGTCACATATAAGTGTTATTTGAGTGACCTCTCCAAATTATAATTTTTAAATAACTGTTAGCCAAATAAGTTCACAGGTTGCAGAGACTGTAGCTCTATAGTCTCTTTCTGCACTAGATCTTGCCATAACATTTTATTTCTTACTCTTCCAAGAGATCAAATTATCACCATTGGAAACAAAATATCCAGAAATAGATCTCCCATTAGAAGGAGAGTCTGCCCAATTAGTATTTGAATAGCCTACAACTTTAGGTTGCAGTAGCACGTGAAGGCCCATCAAAACTCCAATTGGGCGATTTCGGCGGCATGGTGGTTGCCTCTGCCTGACCGAGACGCTTCTGATGGAGGTGGTGCTGGACGAAATGGAGGTGGCAATGGCGGCGCAACGGTGGTGGATAGTATGCAGCAGCATAGTGGTGCGTCCCTGTTCCGATGAGCCTAATTTCAGCGGTGTGGTGGTCGCCTGGCCAGGAGGAGGCCACTTGTGGGGTCGCCAAACAAAACTGCAGCGGAGGCGGTGGTAAGAGAAGTTCTGGACAAAAAAATAAACAAATTCCAGAAAAAAAAGTTTGGCACCGGTAAATGGTGGGTTAACTGGGAGAGGCGGAAATTAGACATAGCTCTGATACGATGTTAAGATCAATGAGAAGTAGACATATGCTGAATCCCTAATGTGTATTGAGCACATAAGGTAAAAGCATTTATAAATAAAAAAAATACAAAGAAATGTGCCTAAGCTTGTTACATCTAACAACTACTATAAGTTTGAAATTGCTAGAAGTAAAGATCATACATCTGTCAGCAGTTTTAGACCTGCCAAAACAATCAGTGCTGAAGTTTTAGCTGAGACTACCATCTGTCATATACTACTTCATCATGTTATGCAAAATCTTTAGATTTTAGCCTTGTGAGGATGCCACCAGACTTACCTTACTAATGCTACATCATATGACCAAGAAAAACTTTTTCTTTGTTCTGAGTTTCACAGCTAAGAAGTTAATTTGATTTTCTTTTGGTTTTCATATATTGTTTCCACCATCTACTTTAACTATTTCATTATATTCTTTAGGCCGCATGTTCCCTTGTAATTCCCACTTTTAGTTTGTCTTAAAATGTATTTATTGATTCTATTTAATAATTGTTGCCTATGATCTACAGGGACTTAGAGCTTCTTTCAGTTCTCTTATGCAACATTGCTGAATTTCTGGTTGAGGAAAACTACTTGGACCATTATATTCGTGATTTCCCTGGACTCAGTAAAAAGTTTCTGAAGTCTGGCATGTCCATTTCGCCTAATAAAATATGTCCAAGTTTATTCAGATGGTTTGGAAATTGCTTGCAATATGGGTGTAATTATGCTAATATTAATGATGTTCCAGCTTTAGTGTGTAAAGAAGGAAGTTCTGTGGTTAGCACAGCCCGGAAAGTAGTTTGCTTTTATAGCATATTATCTGGTGCCAAATTGCTGGGAAATAAGCTGTCTACTGGTGTTTACTGTAACATTACAATGGGATCACATTCTTCAAAGGAGGAGCTTACTATTTTAGCAATGGTTGGTGAAAGATTTGGACTTCAACAGCTGGACTCACTACCTTCTGGTGTATCTCTTCCACTTCGTCATGTAAGTTTGACTCTGTTGGTGTCAGTCTGTCAGAGTTTGAGAACCTTTTATATCTGTTAATTTAAATCATTTAACAAATTTTTTTATGGAGTATGTTAAACATTTGAAATTATCTGTCATCTTACGAAATTATAATGTTCATCTTGATGGTATCAAGGTATTACCTACTGCTTTTCTTATTTCTGACCTTTTCTCATCCCTGAGACAATGTTGTATTTTCACATGTAATTTCTTGCTACTATAATTGTTCTACTTTGAGCGTTCTCTCTTTCGAGTTTAAACATATATTTCCAGAGCATATTTATGTCTAATTGTTGTCATGCCTTCTAGGCATTAGATAAGTGTCGTGATTCACCTCCCAATGACTGGCCAGCTGCTGCTTATGTACTTCTTGGCCGACAAGATTTAGCAATGTCAACTTTGGCACGTGAATGCAAATATAGGGGCATTGAAACACCAACCAATGTGAATGTAATCTCTATGTCCACACCTTATATGCTAAATCTGCACCCAGTGACAATATCTTCTACTATTTCTGATGCAATTGGATTGGAAGGAACAAAGTTTGAGGATACAGATTCTGTTGATGGGTCTATGACTGATGGTATGGAGCATATATTCAACTCTAGCACACAGTTGCGTTATGGTCGTGATCTTAGATTGAATGAGGTTAGTTATGGCACTTCACATAAGGATTTTGGAACAAGACTGATATGATTATTTTTCCTTGATATATATTTTCAATCCCTGTTGTGGCTTGTATTATTTAGATTATATAAAAGGTTATGGCTTTTTCTCATTTATTGATTATCAATCATTTTGGCAAAGTGCTGCTGCTCTTTATTGTCATCGCTACTAGTGAATCTAGAGGATTTTTTCCCTTTATTTTTACCCTTATTTTAACCCTTTCTTCAACAACAAAAACTGATAGAAAGAGTGCTGAATAGGGTGAGCATGGATTGGATTTTCAAAAGTCCAATCCAAATCCATTTAATTGCAAATTGATTTGGATATTTTGAATCAAGTTGAATATTGAATTTAATTTAGTTTAAATCCATGTCCGTTTAATCCTTTAATTTGGATAGAATTGGCATCATAACCGAGACAATTATCTCTGAAAAATTCAAATTCAGTTTTATTTGAATTAATTTAGTAGTTATATAATTTTTCTAAATAATTAAAATATATTTAAAATTAAATATATAATGACTAATAGCAACATGGTTTAACAGGAAAAAACAAGTGTTCGATAATTCTAATTGAAGTTTTCATTTATTTTCCTTTATGTATACTGCTTAATTACTTTTGCTAATCGGACTCCTTCACATTTTTTGATCCTATTACAGTATGAGTACATATGTATACTCTGTGTTTGTCAATTTCTAATGAGTCGGGATTTTTGTGTCTACTTTAATATTAGCCTTTAAAAAACAAATACTAATTTGTGATGAACAGGACTCATTGGCTTTTTTAGTCTTGTTAGCCTAGTTAAGCTCATCACCTTGTTTTGAGGTCTTTCTATTAATTAGGCCTTGTAAACACGCTTTTTGGTTTAGTCAGACTTTTAAACAGGTTGTACTTAGTTCAACGACAACCAGGCTAAGGTCAAGGATGCCCTGATTGAGGCCTTGCCAGTGATGCTCTAGTAGAGGCTGAGGTCGTGTCACTAATGCTTTGGTTGAGGGCAAGTTGAGGATGTCTTGGCCAAAGTCAAGCTAAGGATGCCCCATCCAAGGCTAACCTGACAACGCCACGAACATGGTTTGGACCAAAGAGGAACTTTGCAGATCAAATAAAAAATGTCTCACTCAAAAGACTAAACGATTTCTTAGGATGAACATTGATTTTAGATTTTTTAAAATCTTAAAAAATATCCAATCATATCCAATTGATTTGATTGGATTTAAAATCCAAAAGTATGGATTTGTATTTGAAATAGATCCATTAAAATAGACTTGAAGTGATTTGAATATTATGCATTTGATTTGAACATTTAGATTTTTCGTGCACCCCTAGTGTTCTATGGAACTTTTTAATGTTAAGCCTTCTTGTATTTTGCATATGACATTAGGTACGTTATAGTCTTACAAATAAGAAATTTGTTATGCTGGTTTTTCTTACTTCCTGTGTGGACATTTCTGATCCTGCAATGTTACTTTGCCTCAATTGACAATTCTTATGGTCTACTTGTCGTAGAACCCACATTTGTAACGTGAGGTCTACACTCATTTATATATTATAATTTGATTATATCTTTAATCAATATAGAATTTCTAACACACCTACTCATGTTGAGGATTGACATATTGAGTATGAGACTAGTTATTTATGGTGGTTTAATAATGGGTAACATGATAGGTCCAATAGATCTTACTAATAACGCGAGGTGAGATTTGCACCCACTTATATAATTGTAATTTGATCATATCTCTAATCAACATAGGATCTTAGAAAGTTTAAGTCTAATTCAACAATATAAAACTAGTTTGTAATACTTACTTATACGCTATAATTTGGTCACAACTCTAGTTTGATTGAGATTTTTAACACATTCTCTCACGCCGAGGACTTAATATCTCCAGCCTGAAAATAAATATAGGTGGTTTGATAGCTGTGACATAATAGAACAAACCTAGCTCACATAAGCTTTGATACCATCTTAGAAAGTGAACTTGGAACATAATACAACCTTACGAAATTGATTTTTAAGATAAGATTTGCCATCACTTATATACTATAATTTGACTATATTTTTAGTCAATGTGGGATATCCAACAATATCAGTACATGTATTTTATTTTTATTGATATCTTAAATTAACATTTTACTTGTCCACTTTTAAGGTAATTAATGTATGTTGTGCTGGTGTAGGAGTTACTTATGAACATGTTTCTTTACTTTCTGAATCATGGCTTGGCTACTTTTTCTAGGTTAGACGCCTCTTGTGCTCTTCAAGACCCGTGGCAATTCAAACATCTGTTAATCATAGTGCTTCTGATCAGGACCTCCAGCAGGTATGTGTTCCCGTGGTATTTGATTTATTTGCGTCAACCGTTTTGTTTATAATAAGATTATTCAATCCCCTGATATGCTATCCAACGGTAGCAAGTCTCATCCTGTAACCTTCCTCTGGTTAAATTTCTAATATACACCCAGTGTAATGATCCCGATCTTGGTGACTGTGACATGCATGTATCTTAGAAATTAAATTTGCTGTTCTGTACTGTCATTAAGGGGAACTCTTGTCCATTTGGTGATGTGCAACATGCCTGATTTACATAAAAAGATCTTCAGAACCCACTTTTATGTGGAAGAAATTCTTTTCTTTTTCTGGGCGACATTGATATTTTAGATATCCTACATAGGTTTGGGCTTTCCATACTTGTCTTTGGTCACATAATCTGGTTGTTTGTTTCCTTCATTTATTGTCCTAAGTTGGTATTTCTTAAGTAGTTTTCGTGTTCAGTTGATTTTGTTATTACCATCATATTGAAGTTAAGATCATTTATATATTAGTCACACTATTTGATATAACTATTTAGATAGAATAAAATAATTAATGTACTCTGAATTTTACTAACGTCGGGTTTTGATCTTTAATTATGAATGTTACAGTAATTAATAGTCTTAATTGTACTAAAGGAAAACATTATTTTTTTTTTACCTTTTTTACGTTTATTCCCTTTTGAATTATTTTTTATTAAAAATATAAATCTTGATTATTGTGAATTGGTGTTTGTTACTTTAGTAATCATTCATAATTTATATTTGTTACAGTAACTAAATCAAATCCATACAGGAAAAGGGCTTGTTTGAGTTGGTAGTTATCCCAATTGTTGGCTAAACTTTAATTCTTCCATGTTTGTAATTGTTTTTCATTTAGTAATTTCTTTTATCTTCTAGCAAATTCTATTCTTGAAAAAAAAGACCAAGTTTGATTAAAATTATCTGCTTTACGTTGCTTCCTGTTTGCAATTTATTTCTGTAATTGAATGGGTATGCTATTTTTTTTCTTTTCCAAATCTGCTTTTTGATACATTTCATTGACTTTTATGAAGGCTCAGTTATGGCACCTTGCACAAAGGACGACTTCACTTCCTCTTGGACGTGGGGCATTTACTCTTGCAACCATATATACACTCTTAACTGAGGTTCTCTTGGCATTTAACTTTTTTTTTTTCATTCCATTCCTAATTGCCTTCACTGAGAAATTTGAAATTACTTCTGGAAATGTACTCTTTCTGATCAATTCTGTCTCAAATCTTAGGCTTTTACTGTTCCAAAGCTTGTTTTAGCAGGACGGTTGCCGGCTCAACAGAATGCCACTGTAAGTAGATATCATATGCTTGACAATATCTGTGTTCTGTATTACTTGTTTTGACTAGTAGAACTTATTAGTTTTTTTGTATTTGTTGACATGAGTCATGTTTGTCTGTTCACAGGTTAATCTTGATCCAAACATCAGGAACATACAAGAACTCAGGTCGTGGCCTGAATTTCATAATGCTGTTGCTGCTGGACTTAGACTAGCCCCTCTCCAGGTTGAATATTGTTCCTTAAGTTACATAGTTTTGAATAGTTTAACCTTGTTTCTGCCAGGAAATTACTATTTTTTTTATAAGAAAGAAATTTATTACGAGAGAAGGTAGATACAAAAAGAGGATACAAAAATCTTCAAGGTTTAAACTTATACAACCTCTAAAATAAGAATATAAAAGTACTAAGAAACAACATACTGCAGAACTTGCCAATCTCTTGAGATCTAACTAGGACACTCCTAACTCCTTAAAAAGACTTACATATTGTTGATATATTTGATTAACGTAATTTGGCAATTGTTGGATATTGTTAGAAATCATTAATTATTGTAATTAGGCAATTGTAGGATTGCATAATTATGGTAATTGGGAAATTATTTTTTCTGTAATTATTATCCACTATGTAGAATAGTACACTCTGCTTTATCTTCTCATAGAGGTATCTAGAGCCTAACAAAAGGCGATCATATTTTGTGTCTTTAGGGTGGACTGTTAGCTTCGATTGGCAAGTGTACCAATGACACAAGTATGGACATCTTTCCCATACAAATTGATGTGATTGTTGGTGCTCACAATTTGTTGATATAATTATAGAAGTAAAAACAGGTCTTATATAATCAAGATATCTAGATTCTATATGTATTATAGGAACATTTTTATTTATTCCCATATCATATTTATATTATTAGAGAATATCAATCTCTTCGATTTATTGTATTGATTCCATTTCTCAACATAAATAAAGTATTCATATTGTCTTATAAAGTAAAATAATAATATGAAATCAAATACAGCAAAACAATGAAAAACTAAAAGATATGGTTTGTGATTTTTTGTTTTTAACGTGTGTGATAATGGATTATGGAAATAATTTTGGCTCAAACCCCTCCCTCTCATTCAGTCCATCATAAGTTCATCCACAAACATTGAAATTCATATTAACTAAAATAAGTCAACTTCATTTGCATATTACTCTTTTGAACTAATCATAGTGATATAATTTCTTGATCTACCAAGAGTAATTGAAGCATTAAGTTCAAAGAATATAAAAAGAACGCATGCATCAGGAACAAGAAGTTTTATTCCAGTATTCCCGGACTCATCTCAGTACAAGGCAATGAATCTCTGTTTTACTTACATTTGCATGATTCCTTATTTTGAACACAGCTTTTAATCATTTCATCAATGGTTAATAAATAAAAAAACATTAAGCGAGTAGAAGACACTCAATCTCATGAATACAACTTATTTTGAGTTAAAAGGCGATTCTATTATAGAGGGTTCTCATAAAGTTCATCTATTCCTAACCTAAGGAAATTTAGCAAATCATGATAAAAAATAGATCAACAAAAGATAACATGGAGATGGATGATGATGATTGCATTAAATTTATAGGATGCTCTTGCAAGGTTTCAATAGTAAGTGATGGGATAAGAATTTTGATTTTAATTAAAAGATGGATGCCCATCCTATTGGAGGCCTTAAACTTAGCTTTTACGCCGCTCTAAAATTTCAACCCAATGTTGTCACCACCTGCTGCAGTGGTTCTGTTTTTCTTACTCCCACTTAATGTTGGTTTGGATATTTTGGATTCGAGGCTTAAAATATTAGATAAAAAATCTTCATTCCAAATGCCAGTCAGGTGTTTCCAACACTGCCGAACCTGCTTTGGTGGTGCCAGTGTGGATTTCATTGGCTCATGACTGCTACCAAAGTTGTCTTTTTATTAGACATAGAAAATGGATTTTAAGTTTGATTTGACTTCACCAAACCAACTTTTTTTTTCTGTTTTGTCACTGTTGTTGCTGTCCTGCTGCTGTCTGCTACATCAATTTTGTTGTGCCTGCTTCACTGCGCTCTACCCCATTTTGTGTTTCACGAGACTTGAAGTTTGGGAACATGCACTAGTTCTTTTTGTCAATGATACTTAACACCTTCATGGGCTTTACCAACCCCTCGGGAATATAATCGCACCCTTCCTGCCTTGATGGTTCCTGGCTGAATATTTTAGCATAATAGTTTTGGGACCTATTTGAAAATTCACAAATAGTTTGGGGACCTACTTAGTAATTTAACCTGGAAAATTTGTGTTAGAATTTTGAAATGAAAAATTTGCTCTCGCAACCCTTCCCTTTCCCTCCAAAACCGAACTCCCAGACCCAAAGGGAAGGGGTAATGGTCCTTTTCTTTTTGTGGTAGATTATGGATTAAATTTGTCACCTGGTTTAGTGGGTAACAAATTAAATTTGTAATGATCCTTGCGAGTTTTTTGCTAGTACTTGGCTTATTTTAATAATTAAACAAATTTTTTGGTGCTCTTTCTGTATCTTTCTTTTTGCAAAACAAACAAGATTGCTAATGGAATCTGTCAGATATTAGAGACATATACCAAAAACGTAAGAGGAGTCTTACTGTTTTAAAGTTATAATTTAGTCTCAGCAATGTTGCTAGTTATAATTTAGTTTGAGTATTTGATATTGTAGCTTGCATATTTCTTATAAAGGGATATAAATCTCTTTTGCAGGGAAGAATGTCAAGAACATGGATTTTGTATAACAGACCAGAGGAACCAAATTCTGTTCACGCTGGACTTCTACTTGCACTAGGATTGCATGGATTCCTGCGTGTATTAGCTGTTACTGACATCTACCAGTATTTTTCTCAGGTTTTAATTCTCTAATGCTCCACTAGCATTTCATTTTATTCTAATGGTGATGATTTATTGTTACAGAATAGAAATAATTAATCTTTAATTTCTATGAAAATAATATGTTCCCTAGCAATGCATTATATGTTGCTGCTGCTCTGAGCTCAATCTTTACTTTAGTGACACTTTGTATAGTCACCTTTCTAAAGATTGCGTCTAATTACACATTGAAAGCTGCTAACATTAGGGTATTTGTTGCTATTTACCAAGCTGTGTAGTCATGTAATCTTGCATTGCTGCTGCCCCTAGCTACAGGAACTGCATTGCAGTGTCTGTGTATTGTCTGTTGTGCCCACAATACAATTTCAGCTACAATATTTTTTTGGCGGGAGGTTGGCTATTTAGTTGGTAAAGGTGCAAGTAGACAATTGAGGTTGCTGATGGAAAATAGATAGTGTTGATTTAAAGTTGTCAGAGTTCTTTTTTAACTGAAATATTCTTATGAGAGTGATTGTAGTCAGGATTAAGTTCAATGAACTAAAACGTAAGTTAGAACTTGAATTCTCTAATGGTGGAGTCAGTAAAATGTTTGATTATGAGGACCTTATTGTCACTACAAAATGCTTGATGCTTTATAATTCTTTTAATTTCAATTAACTTGAGGACGATTTGTCCAACCTTCCTTTTTATGTTATATTGTCATCTTTCAGCTTTTCCATTTTGTATGACAAAGTGATTTTTCCTACATATGTTCAGGAGCATGAAAGTACTACTGTGGGATTGATGCTTGGTCTTGCAGCTTCTTATGGAGGCACTATGCATCCAGCTATATCCAAGGTATTATCAAGCACAATTTTTCTATTGAAATTGGTGCAGATCTCCTCTCAGATTCTAGATCATAGTTTCAGTGCACTAGAAAATTAGTTTTACCAGCTTTGAGCTCTTCAATTCAAGTGATCTTACGGATTGCACTGTTTTTCCTGATCATGAAGGAACTTACCATTTTAATGTAAAACACAATTTGATACAATGGAACAAAATAAGAGGCATCTCAAGCTCGAGTATAATACAAAACACTCGTTGTTGTCAAGGTTTCCATGAAAATTAAATCTTGGATAGGTCTAGTTCAATTGTTTTCCATGAGCCAGGGAATTGTAATATTTTAATTTGTGTGTGGTAAAATAAAGTAATAAGTTGGTGGGAGGGGGAGTATTGTAGCAATCATTTGATTTGCAATTTGAATGGTGTGAATCAATGACTCAAGTCACTTATCAATACAAACAGAGAGTGAATCAAATCATGTTGGGAATTTTCACTTGAATTTCCAGACTTGTGTGCATCATCTGACTTGTGTTGCGTGCTGAAAAAATGCAGGTGGCTCATGCCTAGGAATAGGCAGACAAAAAATATGTATGGACCAAATAATGAATCTAGGATAAACTCTAATATCATTTTAGAATTTGTAGTTAAGGTCTAACTTAATATTATAAAACCAACTTATAAAGTTAGGCCCAAGCTTTATAGGAATTAAATTAGTAATATCTATAGTTGATGTAAGATCTAAGCATACTCCTTCACACCCAAGAATAGACATTTGGAATGTGAAAAAATGCCAGTGACCCCTCTTATACCTAGGAATAGATATCTAAAGCATACGGACAACCCAACATCGGAACTAGTGTAGGCATTGACGTCTTCCTAAAAAATTGGGTTAGGGCTTGGTTCAATCCTACGAGACTGGTTTGTAAGGTGATGTTTACTTAAAAGCCTTAAAGGGAATACATTGCCTATCTGTAGTCAATCTTAGATGCCAGCTGATGCAATTTACAATTCACTATTTGAATCATGATTCATGATTTGATAACCATTATCTAGGAATTGACATTAACCCATAAATATACAGAAGATTGTGTTTTATTTGGTTTGCTCTTTAATGCATGAAATCAATATTTTTTTATTGCACAACTTCTTTTATAGCATTATAGTAACCCCTTATCTCGTGTAGCATTGATACCTCTATTTGCTTCATCTATCCGATATTGATACCCTAGGATTAGGGGTAGAGACAAGGGGCGACCTGGGGATGCCATGACCACCCGAAAAAAATTGATTTTTCTTTAAATTTTATTTATAAAAATATTTTTGGGCCCCCACTGGAAGTAAAACGGGAGATATTTTATATTGGTCACCCTTCTACATAAAATCTGCCTCCGCCACAGTCTAGGATACTTCACTGATACCTATTTATGGAGTATCCAAACTTATGAAGCACCAATACTTTTGTGTTTCACATATCTGATACATGTTGGTGAGGTGAAGTGTCCACACTTTAAAAACATTTATGTCCAATTAAACTACAAGAAACATATAAGTATGGATAATATACTAATATAGAAACATTGTATGATCATAAACAAGAGAGGAAAATTTTTCTTTCTTTATGAATTGTTTTAAAAAAGTAATGAGATTTGTACAACTGTAGTTATATATTTATTATGTTTTATGAATTTTTATACATTTTTAAATATGTATCTTGCACATATTGTATGCTGTTATTTTTAGAATAACCAGATTGCCATATTGTAACCATGCATCATATTATCTCCTCCCTTGTCCCTGATATGTTTGGAGAACTGATAAAATTATCCTCTTGCAGACACTTTATTTTCACATTCCTGTACGACATCCATCTTCCTATCCAGAGTTAGAGGTTCCGACCTTGCTCCAGGTATCTTTTGTGTTCACTTTATATTAGCCTCTTTCACCCTCTCTCTCTTCACTGGTGCTTTCTAACATCAGAAGAGGAATTGTAAATTCAAAATTGTGCCTTTCACTTGCTTGGTTCACTGCATGTCCTGAAGAAATTCATTATTCTGTTAATATGATTCAATTTGTGTGCTATATTTTTTATCACCACCCAGTGATTTTTTTCATGTTGAAAGTTTGAATATTTTTTCAGTCAGCTGCTCTGATGTCTCTGGGAATTTTATATGAAGGTTCAGCTCACCCACAAACAATGCATGTTTTATTGGTAAATATATTTCTCATCTTCATCTTCTGTTTATTCAAGGCTTGAACTTATGCCTGAATTATTCTATTCTTGCATGTCATCAAGATAAAGGCAACATGAATGTAGATTATTCTTGTACTATTACTATTTTATTCTGATGAATTCTATTGCTTTCTTGGACCATTTAGACAGTTGGTATGATTTACGCCATTGTTGTCTCTTTCCCCTTCCATTTAATGCCATTAGCTTTGAGTTTTGATATATTTGTAATTCATTATCATTTATGCACTTGTGTGTTTGGAATTGGTTTACCAAAGTTGTTTGCTTGCATAATCTGTCTGGTATGTACATATTCATACTTTTCAATAGCAGTGCATAAGTTTCTTTCAATATTCCTTTTTCTGTTGCATAATGCCTTTCGTTCTAAATAATAATACCTATCTCTTCTCTGCTTGATGAGGGCTTGCAGGGTTTCTTATCTACTAAATTGTCTGTCACCTATGTTTCTATTTATTTTCTTCTTTCAACTAGTCTTCCCTGCATCTATTAGTAATTTTTCAGGGTGAAATTGGGCGCCGGAGTGGAGGGGATAATGTTCTAGAACGAGAAGGTCATGCTGTTTCTGCAGGATTTGCACTGGGTCTTGTTGCACTGGGTATGAGAGCTTAAATAAGCTGCAGGTTTCGATTTTGGTTTCAGTTTTCTGGTCTTCGTCTAACCCAAATATGTTGCCTGAAGGTCGGGGAGAAGACACACTTGGTTTCATCGACACGTTTGTGAATCGCCTCTTTCTCTACATTGGTGACAAAGTACACAATGTAATGGAATTCACAAATTTTCCTAACATTTTTTTCCTCCCATGTCAAGAATCTCAGTCTTTTTGTTTCTATACTAGTTAATGAGTCTTAGTTTCGAATGTCTGCAAGAGACCATGCGGTTATGATCCTGTCTTCTGGCACTTTAAAACTACTTATAACGTGTATAATTCTATATAATGCTCAAGTGCTTCTGCAACAGGAGAGACCTCATTTTTCAACAGTGTCAATGGACGAATGTCGTGGTTCTGCACAGGTTCAGAGAATTCAATTCGTAATTTTTTTCCACAATGAAATAAAAGAAATAAAATTGTATGAGATATTATAGCTTGGGACACTCGTGCATAATTATTTAAAACATTTGTATTTTTTGTAGATGATGGATGGGACAACAGTCAATATTGATGTCACTGCACCTGGAGCCATCATTGCCATTGCTTTGATGTTTATGAAGGTGCTTCCAATGAACTCACTCTACAATAAATGCCAACAAAGTTTGTTTATCTGCTGCAATTTAAGTTGTTTTCTAACTTTGATCTGTATTCTTTTGCACAGACAGAAACTGAGGCTATTGTGTCTAGGTTGTCCATTCCGAATACATTTTTTGATTTGCAGTATGTCAGGCCTGACTTTATAATGCTCAGAGTCATTGCTCGAAATTTAATAATGTGGAGCAGGTTTGTACTGGTTTCTTCTGGTTATTGTAACAATCTACTTGGACCTGTTTGACACCCTTTTGATCCATGCTTGCTGCATATTTTATGTAGGGTTCATCCCTCAAAAGATTGGGTTTGGTCTCAAATTCCTGAGATTGTCAGACATGCTGTAGAAGGGATTGGAGGTGATGACAATGATATTGACGATATGGATGCTGAGGCTTTTGTACAGGCCTTTGTTAATATAATAGCTGGAGCTTGTATATCACTTGGTAAATTGTTCTTTAGTCTTCACACTCATTTTATGATAAATTTAAGAGAGTGCTCTTATGTTGATATTATCCAAATTCTTTGTGAAAACGTTAATCATGCCACTGAATGAAATTATTTAAATCTCCATTGCTTCTATTGTCCTTGATGATATTTTCTTATCCAAAGTTTCATCTATCCTTTTTACCACTCAGTGGTTGTGGTACTGTTTGTTTGGTCTTTGTCTTGAAGTGTATTCTTAATCATGTTAGGACTGGTGTTTGCTGGCACAAGAAATGAAAATGCACAGGAGTTACTTTATGAATTCGCTATTTACTTTCTTAATGAGGTCAGTACAGATTTACTTTACGCTGCCTAACTCTCCGATGCATGTTAAGCGATTGGTTCTAAATGGTTTTATTTTTCTTGCAGATCAAGCCTGTTTCTCCTACAAGTGGAGAGGTTTTCCCGAAGGGATTGTCTCACCACATCGATCGGGGCACATTGGAAACATGCCTTCACCTTATTGTTCTTTCTCTATCTGTGGTGCCTGATCCCTCCTTCTGTCCACTGTCAATTAATTATGTATTAAGATCATGTCTAAAATTCTATGGTTAAACTTCTGTATACCAGGTGATGGCTGGGTCTGGACATTTACAGACCTTTCGGTTGTTGAAATTTCTAAGGAGCAGAAATTGTGCAGATGGGCAATCAAGTTATGGTATTCAGATGGCAGTAAGTTCTGCAAGTTGCCTTAGTGTTTTGTAAGTTTTATTTAAGAAATAAAATCTGGATGCATATGAAAAGCTGGCTTTGGAACTTGAATTTTAAAGGGGTTGGCTATTGAACCGCCCTACCTTAGGTGGCTGGAGGTGGTTTGGTACCATCATGCTAAACAGCTAATGATCTTCAAACTGTCTTTTTATTGCATGCCCACAAGGTTTGTTACGTAGAAAAAGAAAGAAAGATTCATATTCCCATACATGTAAATTATATAGGACCAAGAAAATTCTTCGATTTCTTTTTTTTATTAAAAACGTAGAAATCCATTTTTTTGGAGGAAAAAGACTATTCTAATTATAATAGTAATAAAAAACAATCTTATTAAATGAAAGAAAGATACATCTTTTATCCAATATTGAATATTACACATAGAGCAGTTGTGCTTTCAATAGAAGAATCAGTGAAAAGTTCTCTTCATTCATTTGGTGTCTGATGAACCAAAAAGTCTATGCTTATGTGATCATGTATATTAAGTTTCTTCTGCTTGTGCGTTATTATAAACATCAATAGACAAAGGGCTTTTGGAGATTCAGATAGCTTTTACTATGATAGTAATATAAAAAATCTCTTTGGAATTCATACATTCCTGTACTTCATTTGGTAAAACATTTTTTTTATATCATTACATGATCTATATTCATGTAACATCTTCTATATGCTTAAACTATTTCTTTTTCACAAGTGTTTAGTAATTAGCTTTGTTCAGTCTCCCTTCTGAATTTTTTTTCTTCTATAAACCTGCTGTTTTAGGTAAGCTTAGCTACTGGTTTCTTGTTTCTTGGTGGTGGAATGAGAACATTTTCGACAACCAACCATTCCATTGCTGCTTTGCTAATTACTCTATATCCACGCTTGCCAACTGGTCCAAATGATAACAGATGCCACCTTCAGGTATAGCAGATTGACGGAACTACTGTACCTTGTGATAAAAGCTTATATGTTCATTAGTTTACAATTGGAAATTATTTTCTGAAAAATGTTTTTTGGCAGGCATTTCGGCATCTATATGTACTTGCAACAGAGGCACGATGGATTCAAACAGTTGATGTTGACACAGGTCTGCCTGTTTATGCTCCTCTTGAGGTCACGGTCAGAGAAACTGAGCATTATGCAGAATCCAGCTTTTGTGAGGTCACCCCTTGCCTTCTGCCAGAACGATCAATTGTAAGTCTGAATGTCTGGGTAGTCTCTATAAATGAAATCTGTGGGGTACTTTGATTTGTCCTGTTCAGTTTATCTTTTTTACATGTTTCACAATTCTTATGTTTCTTACTGAAGTAACTTTTATTTGATAGCTTTGGACTTGTTTATTTCCCATTTTTGAAGCAAAGAAAAACATTTGTAGCCTTGTACAACTAATTTGTATTGGCATTGATGGTTACAGTTGAAAAGAATACGTGTTTGTGGGCCTCGCTACTGGCCTCAAGTAATAGACTTTACCCCTGAAGGTAAACATAAACTATTATGCTGTTTATATGATATGTTACTGATTGAGGTTTTCAGAATTATATACTTCTTAAATGTAATCCCAATCATACATTGAATAACAGACAAACCTTGGTGGAATTTTGGAGACAAGAATAATCCATTTAATTCTGGTATTCTTTTTATCAAAAGAAAGGTTGGAGCTTGTTCATATGTTGATGATCCCATTGGATGCCAGTCACTGCTGTCACGTGCGATGCACAAGGTTCAAATTACATAGTGTATGATACTGCTAGACTCGTTTATACTTTATACAAGTGTTATATGCCCATTCTATTTTATTGCTTGATCTAGGTGTTTGGCCTGACAAGTTTGAAAGCATCTGATACAATCCGGGACATTCGTAATGAATCTGATTCTATCACAGTTGATCAGTTGGTCGGTACCTTCTCATCTGATCCTAGTTTGATTGCTTTTGCACAACTCTGCTGTGATCCCTCTTGGTATAATAGGTGAGCACATATTTTTAGATTATTTTGGCATCCATGTTCTGTTTGGTTATGTTTTTATGAGTCATTCATTCTACTTGTTTGATTTATATAATGTTTCTTAAATCTTTTGATGAATAACACATCTAAGTATGGCTCATCCATACTAGAAAATGTGTTTTGTGCTAGATGGAATTTAACTTTTTTATTTTAGAACTTTTATTAGAGAAATAATTTGGGAAACATTTCTTTGTACATTTTGATTGGGAAAAGTGGAGTGGTGTAGATGAATGTCAAATGAGCGGAAAAACAGAATCTAACTAATATAATCATGCCTGGTTATAGACATCAAACAGTCTACTGCTTTGTTCAACCATCTACTATTAGACGCTCCACCACTGGTCTAGCATGAAAGAGTTCAAAACACAAGCTATATAGAGTATTTCCCAATTGGAAGGATAGAAATAGGACAAAACTATTAGAGACAAAATATATCGGGGTAACAGCCCATTCAAGACAAGCAACCCATACCACATGAAAAGGTCCAAGATAAGAAATCAAATGATACTCCAAATTCTGTTATTGCTTAGAAGTTACATCATTAATGTTGTGCTGTCCTCCCCTGCTGCTGCTGCTGCTCTTCCTTGATCATTTGCAGTGTTGCTATGCTCCCTTGCTGTCCTTTATAACCGTTTGTTATTGCTGTTTTTCATTCTGTTTGTTACAAGATTCCATCTTATCATCTTTTTTCGCTGTAAATATCTAGTACTTATGCACTTGTGTCACTGAAATATAAGAATGAAATGAGGCTTTTCTCCTCCCTTGTCTAGTCTATCGTTCTCTTGTCCACAATATCCAAATCTGTTTTAAAATATTTTACCCTTAATTCAAATTATCTCGTGCCATGAAACATTTCTCTGGAAAAATGCCATGGCAATAATTTTGGACAGCTGGTTACCAAGATCCAATCCACATTTATTTGTGGCCTGCAACAAATCTCCCATTTAACTGAATGAATTATATCATTGCCAGCACCTGGCTAAATAAAATTTCTTATAATCCTCCATTCAACACCTCTGGGAATACAAAGGCATAATTATTCTTAAAATTATTCTTCAAACCTGAAATACTTCACAGTCAAATTAATATTCAAATTGACTTCCAAGATAAAGGCACAAACTTTATTTTTATCGGTCATATCAGGTCATCTTAGCCAGGTATTGTGATTGATTGGGTTGTACGGGAGCCTCATTTGTTATCTGTAGTTCACACAGATTCAATACACTGCATGCTGAAAGTAATCCGGAGTGTCAGGTCACTGCCATCTATCTTTGTATCATATTAAGCCATGCATTCCTGATTGAGGGTTTCCTTCAAAAAGGTTGTTTTCTTTTTTTCATTTTTGGTTCTTAAACCATTTACGTTCTATTATTCCCGAGATTCACATTGAAGATCATAGATGTTGACTCAGAAGATTTAAGTATAACTAATTATGCAGACTTCTCGCAGATTGTATGAAATTCTTTTTGTAAAGATGGTGCTATACCTGATTAAATTGATGAAAATACTTGCAGATCTGATGTTGATTTCAAGGAATTTTGCTTGCAAGTATTATTTGAGTGTGTGAGCAAGGATAGGCCAGCTCTTTTACAGGTAATATACAAAGAAGGTTAATCTTCTATGCTGGTTGCATTTCCATGTTGATCATACGTACCACATTTTGAAAATTGTTTATTATAAGTAAATATTGTAGTAAATAATATCTTCTGTTTTAGATTCCATGATGCTAATTTTATGTGCTAAACTACTATAATTATGAAATACCGTGGAATTTTATGAGCAGGGCTAGATGATATTGTTAGAATAATTTATCTTGGCAATGTAACTTGTTTAGTTTAGTAGTCTATCCTAAAAATTTGTTTTGCTTATTAGCATTAATTACTTAGGTATTGCCTTATCTTGTAAAACTCTTAGTATTCCTGATCTAATTTTCTTTTATAAATAACGTGGATCAACCAAGAGATAATCAATCTCTCAAGTCCTTTTTATCATATCCTTAGTCTTAAGTGATATAAACATTTGAGATTAGTAGTGTCTTATGGAGACATGATTCTTACAGTGTGCATGTAAATAACTAAAATTTGGCCTAATGTCTATGCTTCTATAAACCATCTGATAATGAGATTTTGTACTTTTAAAATTTGAATGTTCTGATACTTTACTTAATTGGTGGTTTTATAATGCAGGTGTATTTGTCATTGTACACAACTGTTGAATCGATGGCCGAACAAGTTACTAATGGTGCCATTGTTTTTGGTGACTCACTCTCTCTATCTGGTTTTAAGGTAGTTCTATGCTTAGTCTTGATAATTGTACTTTCTTTTTCAAGTAATGATCTATCTCTAAACTGGTTTTTATGCTCAGCTCTTTAGGTACACAGCTGTTTTCTTAGCAATAGTGATCTTTGTTAGGACTTAAGTACAATAAGAGAGTCCAACTCAAAACACTAGTTTATTAGGTGGGAAAACCTCAAGGTTTAAGTACCACATCGAGTAACTTGTTACACAATGTGAGACTCCTCACATTGACACCCTCTTTAGTGGCCAACATCCACAATGGCTTTCAATCTATCAACACTAATCCGGTAGCTTCCCTTTTATCTTTGATGGCTGCACTCATCAATTAGTTTTTGTTTTCACCTTGAGACAGCTCTTTTCATAAATGAACTGTCAACAAAAGCTCCAATGTTGTTAGGGTTTTAACCACAAGAGAACCTAACATACAAGACTAGTTCATATGGGAGAACCTCAAGGCTTAAATACCACATTAAGTAATTTATTTTACTCAATTGTGACTTCTGATATCTCTGATTTACTATGGCTTTTGCCATTGGTCTCATGTTTCCGTAGGGCTAGACCGACTTAGATTATACTCATTGTTTGAGATCTAATAGGGATTTGTTCTTCAAATCAGATAAATCTTAATTCCGTTAGTCTTTTAACTTTTTGCGTGAGGGCGAGTCTTCTTGATGCAATGGAAGATTGTTTGCTTGTGTTTGTGATCTATCAGTCATGGTTGGTCATAACTAAAATCTGCCTCTCCTGTCCACTACGTTGGTAGCATACATTTGACCCAATCCAGGCCCTGATAATGGGCGGAGCCTCATGCATTAGGCCACTGGCCCACTCCTTATAAGCATGTATTTGACTCGATGCTAATTGTTTCTGCTTGCAGCTTGCACTAACTTATATCGAGGCATTGATGACTGGAAAATTGTCTGCTCCAAAAGGAGGAATTGTTCAATCAACATTTGTTGGTTCGCTTCGGAAGCAGGTAGAAGAGCTCCTAAATTGTTCCCAGGAATTGAAGGACGATTTCCATAACTACTTGAAATTGGGAAAATGGCCTGATGGAAAATCCCAAGATAAACGTTCAATACTTCTGTCTTGGTTCCTTCAGTGGTTTGATGTACCAGCATCATCTGTAATTAGGACAGCTGTAGGTAGAGTCAAACCTAAGCTTATGTCGTCATCTTCAGTTCCCTTGTTGCGTCTGTTTTTTCCAAGAACTCACATTCATGTGATCAGTGAGATAGATAGATGTTTGTCATGATTGTTTATCAGCTGTAATATTTACTATTATTATGATGATGATGATGTCAACTGTAATCTTTCGATTTACAAATATTAATGTACAGTAGTCTTACACTGCAGGACCATCAATTACAATCTAATTGTTGAATATATGTTTTCTTTTGTGTTTTATTTACTTCATAATTATAAAGTATTAAAGTTAGGGTGCATATTTGGTGCAGTTGAAAATAAAACTGCAGAGAATCGAATCTGAGATTGTCCCGGGAAACCGGGTACGCATTTGTATATGCATATTTGATCTCTTGTTAACTAGTTTGTATACTCACGCATTCGCCCGTGGAACTGCTTTGAGCTGGTACAAGCAAGTCGTGATGAAACATGCATACAGGTCTAGCTAGTACAAGCAGGTAATCTTTTTTGAAGTTTTCTTGCGTGTCCACAATTTTTTGGTTACATTTTCAAACACTAGTTGCATAAACCTGTTTCTCAAAGAAGATACCAACAGGATATAAAAAAATAGTTTGATTAATAAATAATGTCTAAGTATTACTTATTTTGTAATTATAGAATTATTTCCTTTAATATTTATGTACAAACTGGTTGTACATTTGATGTTAGTCAGGTTTTGATTTGGTCTAATTTTTTAAGGAGCCTGGCCACGGTTTATTTGAGCAAAATCAGGTGCAACTTCTGCAGTATAAAATTTATTATCGAATCGAAGTTATCTTATTTTCCGACATGTACGGACTTAGTATCATAATGTACAATTGTTTAGAAATTGATAAAAAGAACTACTTAGAAACTGAAAGTTGAAGCAATTATTCTAAGAAAATAAACTAAAAACCTTCGTGCTTTATTTTCTCTTCATTCAAGGAACAAGGGTTCATTGTACATTTAAGGATCTTGCTGTGTTTCCGCACTTGGCTACATTGGCTTAAGAAAGAAACATGAGTAAATAAAAGGTAAAAATGCCCAATTCCTAAAAAGAAAAAAAGTCGATAAAAAGTGACTAAAAAAATTACAAAAACTTAAAACAAATGCTGAGGCATTAAAGGGAAAAAGGAGAAATAATAACAATTAAGGAAATGGTGAAAAGGAAATAAAAGTATGTGCGAAGATCTCTATAGGTAGTCTGTTGTAGGTCAAGATTGAGAGATGATACGTGCATATAAGAACTCATTCCAAGTGTCAGGTAATCCAGGTAAACACCAATGGATGCAATCTGCAAAGTTAGTAGGGTCAGCTTGCTGTTCCGGACTCAGCATTTTTCCTTGGCGTATGGTATAAACAGAAGTGTGTGCATCTTTTCTCAGCTCTGATAAAGTAGTGATGTTAATGAAGTACACTGGCACCTTCATTGATTCGGTCACATTGTTGGCTATTGCAAAAAGTCGACGATCTGTGCCCACATCCAATGGGGTTGACATGTTGACAACAGGAGTGGTTTCTTTAGCACATTTTATTCCATCTGGGTTGTTCCAATTCTCAGGCCTGCATAATCACACGGTTAAATGTAAATATTCAATTCAAAGTGTTAAAAAAAGTATTCTATGTTTGTTAGGCGCACGTGGTAACTTCAAACGCTGTTAAAGCGAAAAATGTGGTAGCTATTCACCAACACTAAACTATCAAAAGTGACAGCATCAATCATGTTAAATGGTTTACGCCGGAGATTGTCCCACCTAACGGCACAACAAATATGTTGTTGTATACTATAAATTTCACTGATTCACGGTTGACGGAAGATTGCAAATGGGTTAAACCGTTTGGTACTAATTGGTGTAAACAAGCCACAGGAATGGATTAGTAATATTTTGTAAATAAGTTTTTCGAATACAACAAAATGATGGTCCAAGTTACCAAATATTAAGCCAAACATTTCAAAACTATACTACTGGTGAATAACATGTATTATATCATGTGATGTAACCGGTGAAAAAAGATCATTTTCACGACATTAACCGGTGAAAAAAGATTTTTAAAAGAAGAAAAAAATAGTGCATGTAACTAAACAGATTCGTCACATGAAGATTCTTTTGTCATAAATCGACATATTTATAAAAAAAATATTCGTTTGTATCATTGAAGATGCTTATGGAGACTTTACATTAGATATGACGCACACTTAGACAGAGAGAGACTTAAATTTGATTGTACCTGCATGTCTTTATCTATAGTTTTATATAACATATTGCGTCTACATCACTGTTTCATATTATGAAATCAATGTTGGTTGATTCTTCAGATTTAAATATGAAAAGCATAAAATTAAGATGTGGTGATTAATTACTTGATATGTAGAGGGGACGTGCTGCTGAAGAAAACTTTGGTTCTATTTGGGTCAATGTTGTCATCTACCCATTTTGACCATGTCTTCAGGACTCTCCCATATGCTGTTGGCCGAGGAACTTCATCGTACTCCGTGGACCCTTCATCAAATGACCCTCGTCTGTCGCATCACACAAGAATACACAAACTCAAGAAATTTCCTTCAAAATTACGAAACCTTAAAGAAAGGGAAAAAAATTAATGGGACAGAGTTATCATGTTGTGTGCTTACAAGACTTTCATAGTAAAAGTGTTCATCCACCAAATGTAGGTGTTGAAGATCAAGTAGTCTGCATCCTTCCAATTCACTCCATGCTTTTCGATCGATTCAGGCATGATTATACGGTTCAATATGCTGTGCATGTTTGGATCATCTGAATTTGACTCTACAAGGAATGGTGCCCAATAGAATTCCACTGTGGTAACATGCTCTGGCTCCTACACAAACATAACCACCTAGTACTACTCAACAAGAGTGCATTCTAAGCCATGTTAATTGAATATTCCACACACAATGTGTGCTTTCTTAACTACCAAGATTGTCACAATCTCCCAAAACAAGAACTTTCAGACAAAGGCCAAACAAGTAGGTAGCTTGGAACTTAAAAAATTTCATATTAGGACATCAAGTTCAGAGCCCCACCACCCTCATGCACAAAATTATTCTAATTTCAGCTTTACACTCACTCTAACCCATAAGGGTAAAGTCTAATTAATGAAGATAAAATAACACTTTAGCAGTCTACTACTATTGTTATTTATATATATATATATATATATATATATACACACACTATGCTAATCATTAGGATTTATGATTGGAAAACCATAATCTCGATAAATTTTCATGTAACTGAGTATTTTGAACTTTTTCATTGGAAAACTCACCTGAGATAAAAATTCACTCAAATGTTTATGGGAGATTTTCTGCAAGTTCGTTGAAAAAAATTGAAATATAACTTTTTAATTCTTTATTTTTAGCTTTAAAGTAAACTTATTTTACATGTAAAATTCATTTTTTTCCTTATTTTTCACAAAGATTTGATAGAGAAACTCATCTTTCATTCCCATAATATTCTTACTTCAACTACAAGAGAAAAAGGAGAAACTCAATTACAAACCTCGATTTTGAAGATAGCAAGAGAACCAGTCTTGTACCATGTCTTGTTATGTGAAGGGACCGCAGAATTGACCATACAAACCATTGATTCCCACTGGTTCCTATTCAGTGAATCTCCTACAAACATAAGCCTCTTTCCTCTGATCTTCTCAAACAAAAGCTTCGGTTTGAACCTTGACAAGTTCATAAAAACGCAACCAATATAAGAACACTACTAAAATTAAAAGACAAAAACTGAGAAGATTGAGGAACAAAAAAAAAGGATCATACTTTGGCAGAGAACAATCTCTTGGCTTCCATTTCCAGTTCTGATACAAAGAATCAGGTCGTCCGTTCTTCATGCATGTTACTTGTGAAGTGAGAAACTCACACTGATCTTCTTTATACAAAGGGTGTGTGACGTTATCCAAAACCCACTCCCCAGTGTACAAGTCACAATCTTCTGGAGGCAACTCAACTTTCTCTTCTTCTTCTTCCTCCTCTTCTTCCACCTCTTCCTCTTCCTCGGCACGAGGCAGTTCAATCTTCTTCTCTTTCTCCACAACAGTTTTCAAATCAACACGCTCTTGTGCCTCATCAGAATCTTCATCCTCAACACCACTCTTCTCTAGTTGCTCCGTTGAACTCTTAGAAACCGTGACTGTGACAGTGTCTTCCACATCCTTGTCAGCCTCCCTTTGAACAACAACACTCTCTTCCACGTCTTTTCTTGTTCCCCCTTGAACAGAATCAACCTCTTTCCGTACACCTTCTTGTGTTTCATGCGCTTTGTGACTCGAAAATGGGAACTCAGCAATGGACTTAACGTCCTCATTGTACATGAAGAGCCCAAAGAGGAATATGGAGAACACCACCACGAAAATGGACAGGTTGTTGTTCTTGCGACCCTTCATTGCCCCCATTTCTGAGGTGAATAGAGGCGCTTTTCTTCGAAGAGGCTGCATGGGGGAGAGAGAAGAAAGAAGTGATATCAGGAAAATAGTAACAACAACAATAATAATAATAATCTCTGAGCAAAGAAGAAGCAAAGAGAGGTAGAAATATAGGGTTGAGAGAAAGGAGAGACATTGAAATTGTAGTATTAGGTTGGGTTTGTTCGTTTAATTAAGGTTTGGTGAAATGGTCTTGTCTTTCAAGGATATAGAAGAGGTTATTGGTGGAGGGAAAGTTGTCTTTCTCAATTCTGAAGCTATAGGATATATCTATATGTGTTGATCTATATATATTTTTCTTAAAATATGTGAATAAATATTTTACTTTATTTTATTGTTGTTGTTAATTTTGGTTGAGTTTGAAGATGAATGAGGTTGTTCTTGTGTTGGGGAGAATACGTGAGAGGGGGGAATTGAGATGAGTGATCTCAAAGGCAGCTTCAGAGTTGGTAGAAGTCACAGTCAGTAGCAAGGGTGGTGGTTTTTGGGGCTTTGGTGGACACAATGTTGCTGTCTTTCAGTTTTCACTCTTCAGATTGTAAGGTAACTCAAATTGATGGTGAGAGAGTTGTGTTTGTGTTGTGTTCAGTTGAGAACACCACTCCAACGGTAGAGTGTAGATTCAACAAATCAATAAGTCAACTAATTTAAATAAATGTTAATTACTTGCTGTATAATTTTTAAAGTTATTACCATACAGATTTTGAAATTTAGTAAGACGTACAAATCATATCATATGTATGAACAAACAATATATTATAATGTTCTTTCTTGTTTTCTGTATGTTATTTATTGTATATCACAATGATCAAGACAAATTTCTTTCAAAAAATGATAAAGGGAAATAAGCATAACATGTGATGTTGTATGTATATATATCAGTAGAAATAATGACAGAGAGAAACATTATAGAAGTAATGTTGAATAAGTTATTATCTATGTGTATAGTTCTTCAAAAATAATACTATTAAATCAGGATTTTAGACATTCATTTGGATGATTTATTATTGAATTAACCATATGTATGCAAATTATCACTGTCCAGTTTTTTTTTTTATTTCAATTACCCCGTTGACTCCCTCCACAGATTTTATATACGAATTTTTGTATTTTAATAAAAATGATAAAAAATATTTTTCTGAAAAATTATTTAATAAAATTTAAATATTAATGAATAAATATTGTATATTCCATGCTTAATTAATAAATTAATGAAATAATAAGCTAGTAAATCAATAAACTAATAAGAGAATAAATTAATACATTAAGAAAATAATAAGCTAATAAATCAATAAACTAGTAAAAGAATAAATTAATATACGAATTTATAAATTAATAAATCAATAATATAATAAATTAAAAAAGCTAATAATTTAATAAAGTAATAACTAATAAATTACTAAATTCTTAAATTAATAAATTAATCAACTAATAAATTAATAATATAATAAATTAAAAAAAAAACTAATAGACTAATAAGCTAGAAAATTCATAAATTGATGAAGTAGTAATTAATAATTATTAAATCAATAAAATAATGTAAAACTAAAAAACTAATAAATTAGAAAATAATAAAATAATTAATTAATAAAATATAATTTGTATTTTAAGAGTTGAAGAAGATAAAAATAAATTATTATTGTATATTCCATGTAAGAGTTTATTACTTTAAAAATTTTAAATACTTTAGGCATATATTTTTCTCGTTACAATACAGTTATGTTTTTATAAACTGATTTTCGTTAGTGAAATATTTTGGTTTATTTAATTTAGTAGTGGAAGTTATTTATGTTGTGAATATTATGAATAATTAATGAAAATAACAAGGAATAAATTGTGCAACAATAAAAAAAATGCGTATATTTATTGGAAAGGAAACAATTAGTAGAAAAAAAATTGTAGTAAACATTTCGTAATAATGGTGTGATTGTGAAAAAAAAAAACGTTCAAGCCTTCTTCCCATGCAATTACTGCTTATAAACACGTTCACATTCACTACATCTACAATCAATTCATCAACAAACGTGATTATGTGAGTTGTTTGGATAAACGTGATTACGTGAGTTGTTTGGATAAACGTGATTATGTGAGTTCTTTGGATAAACGTGATTATGTTACCGTCATTAACCACACTATCACAAACCATTCATGTGTCACAATCCAAATATGTGGAGAAATAAAAAGGTAAAAGATGAGAGAGCATAGAAATAAAGAGATTTTACATTATTAAGAGGGAAAGAAATGGTGTAAAAAAATTAATTAATTTATCTACCTTTAAAATTTTTTTTTAATCCATTTAACACAATAAATTTTAAGAAACAATTTTATAATTTCTTTAAGAAAAAAAATTTTAAATAATCTTAAAAAAGATAAAAGGTAGAAGAAAAATAACATTAAAAGTTTCTATACGATTTCCATAACTCAGGTTTTGTGTTAAAAGTTAAGTCACGTTTATATTTAGTATATATTTACTATGCAAAACACGAAAGATTATACAATTTTTTTAAAAACCTATGAAATAAGTAACATCTAAGCGTAAAATCTTCTTATATAATTATACTACATTTAGTTAGGTGTTACAATGGTTTCATTAATGAAAAATATAGAATGATATCACTTTTTAATGTGAGTGAAATCCAAAAATATAAGATCAAGTAAATAATTCTAGTAAATTTATTATGTGTAATTTTAATTAAAAAGTTTTTCTCCCAGAAAGTATATGTTTAATAATCTAGCATTTTACATCGTAGAGTAATTTGAAAGTATATTTCAAATTAAATGATATTGTATATCTTAAAACTAAGAGAAAGACTCTATTTAGTAAGTTTTGAAAAACAAAATTGACCAATTATTATGAATAATAATCTATTATTTTATTTTTTAGTAAATTTGAAAAGTCATAAAAACTAAATATTGAAATAATCAATTATTGTACAGTTATTAAATTTTTAAACCACAATAAATTAAAAATAAAAGGAAATGTATATTTTCAATACTCTTACTGCACATGAAAACATAATTTAGTTTATCAAATTTTTAAATATCATATAAAAAACACAAAAGTTGAAATTATTATTTAAATCTTAAATTCTCCCAATAAAACATTTTTAAACTTTTCTAAAACTGAAAAAATTACAAAAAAAAAAACTTATTTGAATTTCGATTCGGCCAAGCAAATAAATAAATTGGGTCAGTCTTGAATTACAGTTGGGGAAAAACAAGGATCCAATCTACAAAAGCTATAGGAAAAAAAATAGAAGTTTATTTAAAAAAAACATTTATTATGTTAAACACATAGAATCTCTTTAAGACTTATTTATAAATAATTAAAATATAATAAATGTATTGAATATTCTTAGCCATCTAGATTTGTGAACTTTCTATTACTTACCTCAGCTAATCTTTTGACAATTTATTAAAGATTGACCAAATGGTTGCATCCAATTTTCTGATGCAAGAAATATCTTGCATTTCTTTCACAACAGGCAAAATATATTAATATTTTAAAGACGAAATTGTCTCTAACTTCAATTAAATTTTCAATTAGTTCTTAATAAAGATTTTTTGTTTAGAATAATTTGTTCTTCTTGGTTTCAATTCCGTGTCAAATTTATTCTTTTGCTAACTTCCATTATAAAGGTACCATAATTTTGTCAAAATTTGTCACCAATGACTAGTTCAAGCTTTTGAATTTTTTTATTTCTTGGACAATTCAATACTCAAAACCATAAAACTATTTCAATCGATCAAAACCCATTGATTTTCTCATTATAAAGAGAAATATGGGACTCTCTATATTTTTAAACAAAATACATAAAATAAAAGAGAGAAGAAATTGAATGGAAAATGAAAATATATAGTTGAAAAAGAGTTAGAAAAAAAAATGTGAAAACCAGAACTTCTTATCGTCTATATTGTATATTATACGTGTTTTTTTTTAGTTTATATTAACTGATTATCTATCAACACTTATTAGTTTATATATTTAATATCAATCTTTATTACCTGAACTATTAAAGCAAAACTTTAATTAATAGTAAAATAATTTAAAATCAATCCTTTCTCCTAGATAAAAAATATATTCTCTACTACTTACAATTGAAGTGTAAACTATGCTATTTTGATGGGTCCAATTAAGGTTGAAAAATTAATATTAAGATTTCATTTTACGGTGAAAAATAGATTAAGAATGAATAAGATAATAAAATAATATATGGGCATAAAAATATATAAACAATAAATTTATCATAGGTATACACTAAATAATCTCGTGATCAATACATAAAATATAAATAATAATAATAAATATATAACGATAAAAGAAGCTATGAAGTGATAATAAACAATCTATTATAAGAAAAATCGATGTTAATATAATAATAACTATATAAAATACTAAAAAACATTACATAACGTAAAGAGACAATAAAAATTATAATAATTACACGATAACAGAGACAAAAATAATTGTAATAGTGGTTTAAGCAACAATATGAACAATGATAATAATTATAAACGAAAAAAAAAGTTATGCATAAGATGATAAAAAAAGGTTTAACCTAATTATTCCTAATCTAACCACCTTTTTTATACAATAAATAATATATAGAAGGGGTTTATTTTTATGGTATGATGGACAAATTAAAATAGGATAACTTAATGTAATTTCTTTTTCTAACGTTTGGGTGGTGATGGTTGATCTTGGTAAGTTGTTTGATAATCACAAGGATTGCTGAAGAAGTGGATTCGAATGCAACATTTACATTAGTTGATATTAATTTTCGCATCTAATTATTTGTGATATCTTATTTTGTAGTAATTTTATTGTAAGACGTAATTAGAGTGGCGTGTTGATTTTCACCTTATGAAGAGGTGTGGTGATGATGAGTAAGTATTATATATGTTCATTGGAAGCACATTGAAAGAAAAACTTCTGAAAGCATCAAAGCCAAACATGTGATTAAGTTTGAGATGTATACATCATATTAGCTAAACGGCAACATCACTGTGTCAAAGCAAACTAAAAAGTATTAACGACCCCTGCATTATAAATATGTGGAAGATCATCACCTAATTCTAACTAACATGGGAAAAACAAAAACAAATTCAATGTGGTCCAGGTCCAAGAATGAGCCAAGTTTCATGCTCACCAACATTACTTTTTCTTTTCTTTTTTTATATTATTCTCTTCTTCACCAAGGACCTCCCAACAACTACTACAATGGGCCTTTTCTTGCTCCACATTTCCATTTTCATTTTCATTGTGACTGCTTCTTCCTGTACCTCCATATATTTCTCCCTGCACCCCCAAGCGCATAGTGGAATGACGAAAATATTCTCCAATCCTAAATCTCATGCACCTCTTTTCCTTCTCTTTTTCCTTCCGCTTTCATTTTTCCTTCCGCACTGCATTCTCTTCCGCTTTCATTCTTCCTTCCGCAATGCATTCTCTTCCAGCACCGCATTCTCTTCCGATGCTCCCTCTCCATCTCCTTCTTCTTGCATTGAGTCACTCTCGTCGGCCTTGTTGTTGTATTTGGTGGTGAGAAACAAGCCCTTCGGAGTGCACACCGGCGCGGGCACAAGTGAGTTGGTTCATTTCGTGATTTTCGCATTTTTTTGGTTTTAGAGAATGACTTCCGACTTGTACAGACTGGAAGTCATTTCCGGATACGGAGTAGAAATTAGCTTCCGGTCTGTACAAGTCGGAAGCCAAAAAATTTCAAAGTGCTTCCGACTTGTACAGACCAAAAGTCATTTTCGAATGTGGGAATGACTTCCGGTCTGTACAAGCCGGAAGCTAAAAAATTAGTTGACTTCTGGATTGTAGAAACCGAAAATCAAAAAATGACTTCCCAGTTATAAAAACCGAAAGTCAAAAAATGACTTTCGAATTATAGAAACCGGAAGTCAAAAAGTGACTTCCGGATTCTACAAACCGGAAGCCAAAAAGTGACTTTCAGATTGTACAAACCGGAAGCAAAAAATAAGGACAATGTTGGAATTTTAATATTTTTGGGATACAGAAAGAATCGCCCTTCATTTTTGGGATCAGTTTTCTCCCACCCTTTCTCAATGGACTGGGTTTCTGCTGGATGTGTATATATTTAGGAAGGAAATTTTTTCCAGCACCCTTATATTTCTCTCCTACACCCCCATTTAAAAATTTGTCTTTTCTATTTTACTATTCATTCAACCCCCTTTGTTCTTCGTTATTATTCTTAATTGTGAATTCCTTGCTTTGGATATTGAATTGAGTAAGAGTATTGCTGGAATAAAGGTTGTTTATGTGTTGAAGTTAGTTAACTTTTTTATAAGCTTTTTGTTTTTTTTCCTCTCAAATATTTAAGCAACTATGAAGGTAACTTTTGAGTTATTTTTTAGTTGTATAATTTTGAAAGTCTTTCCGATTAAATAATTTTGAATAATAATCTTATATTAGATGAAATTACATATTATATTTTTCGTAAACTAATTTTAACATGCTGAATAATACAATTTATAGTTATAATATATTGATTTCTGAATTACATAAATCAAACGGATATCTCATTAAAAAAATATTCAAATTGTATATCCCACAATTGGAATTTTAATTTTTAAATAATGAAATTGGTAAACTATTTACAAAATATTCAATCTAAAAATATAATTAAAATTTATAAATTGTATAATTTAAAATATATTTCAAAATATATTGTGAATAATAAAATTTGAAAAAATATTTTGAATTATATGACTATAAATTTTATTTTTTATAATCTAAATATATTTAAAATATATATGTTTTATATTATACAATCTAAATCTGAAAATGTATTATACGAGCAATTTTGAATTTTTCCTATACACCATAGACACATTATAGAAATAGGAAAGAAATCATGGGAGTGCTTGAATAAAGAATTTTTCTTTCAACCCTTCTAAATGGACTTGTTTATCTTGGATAGATAAATCTTTAGCAAAACAAATCCCGAGTAGAAAAATACGCCACTGGTGTAAAAAATACAGAGTCACTCTATGTTACATCATCCTAATAAAATTACTAGTTTCATTATAATTATTTTAAAAATCTATATTTAAGATAAGTTTAATTAGTTAACAGTATAAAAAAATTTACGTTGATAATTCAGGAAAGTTGAACTCAAATAAAAATATTGATTAGTTAAAAAATATAAACAAATAATTTAAGGTACACTTTTTAAAAGCAAAATAAAGTTAATTTAATGTTCTTTTATCGCTACTTCTAAAACTAATAGTTAACAAAATCTGGGTTTTTCTTCTTCTTCTTCATAGATAGATAGATGGACATTCCATTAGGATATTCAATGTTTAATAACACTTCACTGAAAGATATAATTGAAGGCACAGTGCAGTCAATATCGTGGTGGCAGAGTTGGACCCCATTCCTTAGAGTAACTGACACATACTCCAATTATGGACTGAAAGCTAAAGTAATAAGAAAATGGTGACACAGTTTTCTAACTTCAAAATCAATCCAATAAATAAATGGAGCATATACATCACATTATTGTAGTCCTCACATTTTCCCCTTTCACCCATCTAAAATTCAACCCTTGCTGGACCAACATCACTAACATCACAAATTAATGAATCTCACAAAAAACAGATGAAAAGAACAAATAACTATTCTGAGGCAATGAGAACAACTTCATCTTCAACTTCTAAGCAACACGGTACCTATCCAATGGATCTTTGAAAAGGATGAGTTCATGGTAGACCCTCCAAGCATAGTCCTCGAAATCAAAAGAGTCGAACACCATCTCTTGTCCTTTTTCACCACAACTATTTTCTTCTTCAACTTCTTCAACTTCTTCCTTTTGGTCATTCTTGTTGCTCCCAAGGGTTGCTTTGGGAAGAAGTGGAGCCACTCTGCTCTCTATGGGAAGAGTTATCAGCAATGACATCGTTATGCAGCGTGAACCATTTTCTTCTCCCACTGTGGCCACTGGTCTGCCCCTCACTTTCTTCAACTTGCCATTGCTCCACACCTACGCAATACCAATGTATCATCACCCCTCAGGATTAGCACGATGAGCTCTTAAAAATAAACAAAAATAAAATAATAGTTTAAAATACATGGTAGAAAATTGTGTAATAATGAATCTTGTAAAGCTTTTAAGGAATGTGAAAACAACTATTAAGAACCTTAAAGGCACAACGCACACAAAATCACTTGAGGGTCACTGGTTTTTCACTCTTCATTTTTTTTTTTACAGTGGAGGAGATGGGTGCCCTATGCATGGTATAGCATTTGGGATTTGCGGGTTTTGCCTCATCCACTTTTTCTGAGCTGAATTGAAGATTTTTCTACTTTAGGACACATCCCAATGAAAAATGAAGAAAAGAACACACCCCACACAGGGACATTGCTAACAACTACATTATGACCAGCCTGGGTATAAAGAAGGGGGCCCAACCAACATAAATTATCTGCTGAATCAAAAATCAGGATTTGTATGACAAAATGTACGACCCAAAACAATAATGGTTATTTCATTTTATGCATAGTAATAAAACATTTCAATTATAACTTCGTTATATCATTCTTAAAATTACAAAATAATGTAGAATGACATCACCCAAATAACACTTCTCTCGTTTCATATGACCCAACAACTAAAAGAAGAGTCACTTTCAAAAATAAAAGAAAGTCCATAATTTTAAAAGAAGCTAATCAATATTAATCTGTTTGTACTTTACTGTGTTGACTTTATATATAAAAATCATTTTTTTTGTATTTAAACATGTAGGTTTTATACATTTTAATATGTTATTAGTATCTTCTAACTTGTTAGTGTTAACTTTAACCGTTGCAGTATTGCTACAAAATTATTTTGAGGTGAAAGTCAAGCCATTGAGCTAGATCCTCTATATTGGTAGAGTGCAAAGGAGTATATTAATTAAACTAATCAATAATTAAACCTTAAAAGAACAAAAAAGACCTGTCAGATAACTAAAATGCAACCTCATTAGCTGGAATCACATAGTTCAAATAAAACGTTACTGGTTCAGTTAGTCTTTTCAAGCCTTGTTCAAACTTCAAATTACGACGTTTCAAGAGCAAACTATTCATGCACTTAAGGACAATAGAGTAATTACACTCACAAAATACCTTTAAACTATAGCCAACATGATTACGTGACAAACTGACAATCTTACATAAAAAGCTTTTCCCCACAAACCAGGCCACTAGGTAGGAGAAAGAAAATATAAATAAAATATTTTAAAAGGAAAAAGAATGCACAACATAATTAACAAATATCCAAACCATAAAGCTAACGAGTTACTAATAACATCAACAAGCAACAGAAACATTAACACTTAATTAAAAAGATAACCTAAAAAATAAAGTGAATTAATTTACCTCAGCAATGTCACCAACGGTGACCAAAATCGACTCCACGTGTGGCAGCACTGAAACCCACCCCGAATCCGACAGCATCGAGTACTTCTGATTCCTAATCTGGTACTGTAGCCCGATTATAAACGGGTAAAACCCACCCGATTTGTTTCCGGGCACAGACTCCGAAACCCATAGAAGAGAACGAAAACGGGTCGGGTCATCCCCCAGCGGGTTCTCGCATCCCAAAGCATTAGTTAACTCATCAACGATCTTCAGGCCCAGCTTCTCCAGTGCGTGTGCGAACTGGCGCATGGAGGCGAGAGCGAACTCGCTCGACTCAGTCGAGCAGGCTGAGTCGAAGCGGAAAGACTCGACGAGGTCGTCTTCATCGCCATGGTCGTAGCCGAGAGGCCAGCTTTCGGAGATGAGAGACTCTTTCTGGTCGCGAGGGAGATCGAAGAGCGCGAGCGCTTCAGACTCGGCCGCGTTGGCGAGTTCGGGGGGAACTGAGTGATCTGAGAATTGCGCGTAACCGAGTTGCGAAACGCAGGAGAAGATGTCGTTTAGGGAGGAGAGGGACGGGGGACATGTGGCGGCGGAGGAGGAGGAAGAGGAGGAGCGGCGCGTGGGGAGGGAGAGCGTGGGTGGGAGGCGGTGGAGGAGTCGCGAGAGAGCGTCGGCGGCGTCAGAGGAGGACAGGAGGTTGTCGTGGTGCGCCGCTGGTGTTGGCGGCGGAGCTGAGGTGGCGCCTCCATAGAGGTTCGGTAGGAGTTGGTGTTGTTGCTCTTGAGTTGAAGAGGCCATTACGTGAGAGAATAATAATATGACAACAGTGCAAAAATTTTGGGACCCGTTTGTTGTTCTTATAGAGCTATTTTTTATGAATTGGAGCGTGCGAATATGGGAAACAAAGGACGATTCACACGTGTGATGGAGCCGTCTCCATTTTCGTTTTTCCACTACTCTCATGTGGTTTTCTTGCTAGCATAATCATTATTCCTCCTCGCGGTTCCAAATGAGACAATTTAGTTAACAATGTCCTAGTTGGCAGTCATTGAAACAATTGGGAATTTGGTTTGGGATCTTTTCAAACGCATTTATGGTTGAATTTAGCTCATGGAAATTCTCAACAAAATTAAAAGAAACATTCACATTTAAGGAAATTTTAATTTAGTACTATTATTGATTATTAGTATATTACTAGTATCTCTCTTAGGCAGTTGTAAATGTTTTTTTATTATAAATAATGAATTGTTAGTTAGAATGCAGTTTAATGGATAAGGTGAATGCCAGAGGTAAGTGATTCTATGAGTAGACATACACTAATATAAAGGGCTCGCAAGAAAGAGTTTAATGTTTTGTGACCTACGAAAACTTGACCTAAAAAACTTACAGTTAATATATATATATATATATATATATATATATATATATATATATTATTGGGGGTGTTTACTATGTAATCTAGTTTGATTTTTAACTAAAAATTACATTTGAATTCATCATAAAAAAGTATATGTAGTTGAATTTGAATAAAAAATCGAACCACAAAGTTTAGTTTGAATTGGTATATGGAGTTTTTGATATTTTTTTATTAAATATTTTTTATTTTTTATTTTTAAATTAAAATATAATAATATAAGATATTGAATAATAATAATTATAAAAGTATACATAAATAAATATATAAATTTTTTTATTGTATATTCTTTTTCTAAATATTTAGACAAAATATTCATCCAAATTTATAAATCAATCAAAATCTATAAAATTTAATTGTTTTAATTTTGTCTAACAATTAACTTACATCTTTATTTTGATCCATTAATATACTTTTTTATATATATAATTTTGTTACAATCAAATTTTATATATTTTTTTATTTACGTTTTTGCTAAAATATTTTTTTTTTTGTTTTAATGATAAGCATCTTTACTTCAAAAGAAAATTGTGTGCTAAAATCAATAAATAGAGTAAATTAAGAATAAATACAATAATAAAATTAAGCAAAAAATTGAAGTTTATGACTCGAAAACAATCGGTAATGTTGTTAACCACAAAGAAAAATATAAAAATTTAAAAAACAAATTTATGAAACAACTAAATAATTCTGTAAAAAATTTAAATTAAAATATATAACCTATTATTATTATTATTATTAATATTATTAATAATATATATACTAGACATATAAATTAAAATATATAATTTATTATTGTTGTTATTATTAATAATAATAATATTATTATATTAAATATATATTATGATTTAGATTGATCTACAATCGATTTTGAAAATTTGAATCACAAATTAAATTAAACCACGTTATTCTTACATAAATTAAATCAATCCAAAAAATTTTGTTTTTCTTTCGGTTTATTTTGATTTATTTAGATATATTTGATTTAAACATCCATACTATTAGGATTTTTTTTCTTTCTCAAACACAGCATTGATACCACCACCTCACTTTAATAGCAGTTTGCAACTATTTGTACCACTAATTCAAGCTGGATGTTGCCACTGAGAGTGCACTCTTGCACCCTTTTGATTTGTAGTGCACTGATTAATTAGGGGTCAGATTTTCAACTATTAACATTCTAAAATAACATTATTTTTTAAACTAAATTTAGTAGATAAAATTAATATGAATCTTATAATTGTATAATGAGAATTCTATTATTAGGATTCTAGAAACCTTAAATTTAGTTTAGTAGTTTAATTAATAAGTAAAACGAGGAATAAATAATTTAATTAAATACATGATAACTTGTTTTCAAAAAGAAAGATTGGTCCGTCGATTTCTACATTTATATAATTCTTATTATTTTATTATAATTAACCTTATCTTATATTACAATGTCATTCTGTCATCTTTCTATGAAAGAATTTGATGTAGAATTGTTATAATTTAATTAACAGTTTCATATGACCAATTTAAATTAAGAAGAAAGTTTTATAAAAAATATCACCTCCATGAAACACGGGTATGTGTACCAACAACGTTGTATCATCTTATGAAAGTATATGTTTGGTGTGTCTACCAGTCAGTGTTTTATTTAAACAGGAGACAGGGAACAGTAGCATAGACAGGGCTTAATTATTCTATGATAATGGAATATCTTGAATGAAGCGATGAGTCTAACTCCAAACCTATCACCTTCTTTGCTTTTATCTGTGGCAGATTTTGCATAAAAAAAACGGTAGCTTTAGAAGGTATGCAGGGTTAGGGTTAGGGCTGATAGTTAGTGGCAGACTTGTGTTGTGCCCTTTTGTGAGCAAAGCCTGCACCTCTCATGGCAGCAAAGGACATTCATAGGTCTGATCTCTGGCTGCTTATTCATTTTTTCTTTCATTTTTTACATGAAAGTTATTTTTTTTAAGTTAATAAATTTAAAAAATTAAGAATAAATAAATTATATACTTTTAATGAAACGAAATTTCAAAAAATGGAAATGGAGAAGAAATTCAAAACTTATTGTTCGATAATATATGCGATGGTCTGAAAGAAGTTTTTTAAAATTAAAATGGTTTAAATTCTACCTAAGATCAACCATATCACAATATATAATAGGTTAAAATAGTGTGAGTTGAAAATAAAATGCTAGATTTAATTAATTATAAAACATTAATATGTAATTTTTCAGCTAAAAAAATAGCACAAAAAGTAATAACTAATATTATATTAAGTTTCTTTTAAATTTTAGGTTTTAATGTCTAGTAGAAGCTTTTATGCTAAACACAAATGTGTCATCCTTCTTTGCATGTGCTCCACCTTTTCATTTCAGTACACTACTAATTGATCCATCTTAGTGCTTTAATATAATTTAGAGTTTGTTTAAGTGACTTAATTAAACACTTACTTCTAATTATAATTGCTTATCATATAAGTTCTTATATATGTAATAAAAAATATGATGTTATTTTGATGTAAATTATAGATTATTACATCACAAATTTAACAAGTTAATTGGTATTTTCAATTAATCAATCTCCTCTAATTTGTCTTATCTGACTTACTATAAATTAATCAGCATTTTCTAATTCTTTTTATCTGAGTTACTATCATGTTTCTTTAAATTAAAAATTACAATAAAAATTATTTTAAAAATTATTTCTTTTGTACTATATTGAAGAAAGTAAATGTATAATAATATTATAAATTAAATTTTAATTATTAATTATAGTAAAGTAATTTAAAATCTAAAGATAATAATAATTTTAATTTATCTAATTAAATATATTAATTAATCAATTAATTACAATTTTAGAAAATATTCATACTATTAATATACTTTTATTATATATATATATAATATATATGTTAAAATAAATAAATAAAACAATTTTTTTAAAAAAAAAGCAAGTTAACGAGAATTTCAATCTACTTAACCTGACGAATGAGTTTCACCCACCTTGTTTTTTTAGGTTAATGGAAAATTAGACCAAAATGAGTTGAATTATTTCATTTTATGAATTTTAAGATTATTTTTAATGTTTTATGTAAAACTTATTTATTTATTTATTAACAACGAAATTCTCCTTTATAAATTGTCGTAATTATAATTAGGTTTAGTTGTGAAAAAAATTAAAATATTAAAACTAACATCATGTCATGTAGAAAAAATGTTAAATGGTTTGAAACGTTTAATCTTCCGCTCAAAAGCATTTTACAAAATATAAAAATATTATATAAACTCTTCTTTAAATTGGAATTAAGGGTAAATAAATATGATAAAGAATAAAGTTATACATCAAGAAATAAATTAGCAAAAACTTTGAGAAAGAAAGAGGAAAACACTCGTCAAGAAAGTATGGAGACAGCTTCCCTCTTCCTATGATTAAAAGTTAAGAGCTTGATTTATGTTTGAAAATATTTCTCAACATTCTCATGATAAATCTAAATAAGTTACTCTAAATACAAGCTAAAACTTTTGCTTTTTTTTATTCGATTAAGCTGAACCTATACAAAGAATTGTATGAGTAAATACGAATCAAATAACGTTTAATTAACTATTTGTATATATTTATATATTTTTAAGTAATTCCTTCTGAAAAAGTGAAATGCTTGGTTTTTCATAACTCGTATCTTATGTTTTTTAAAATATATACTGAACCAAATTACAGGGTTTTGAACTTTTATATATACACAAATTGAATTAACTTTTAATATTATTGATGTATTTATTTTTTTAGTTGAAGCAATTGAAATGTTAGTTGAATTTAATCGAGATTTTAACTATTCCAATTGAAAAAATATGTGAATTATTTATTTGATCATGATAATTGAATGAATCCTTTACTTGATGATTACATTTTATTTAAGAAAACTAAGTTTATTTACGGATTAAAATCCATAGGTATTTATTAGAGGGAAATTAAAATGTATTTTTAAACTAAAACAAAAAAGTGTTTAAAATTAACATAAAAATAAAGCAAAGTGTTTTCATTTAACTTTTGTCGGTCATTCGACATTCTTGCGTATGAAGATAGAACTAGTAAATTATAAATGTTAAAAAAAAGTTACAATTTAGAACTACATGTAGGATAAGTTTAATAATTCTTACAATAAATATCATAAAATTCACGTTAATAGTAATTTAAAATTAGATGCCATTCAACATTATACTCTTAGAAGAATAATCATCCGTCAAAATGTTTTATCAATATTTTTTAGGTAGAAAAAAACACCCGGTTTTTTAAATATATTTTCATTTATTTAAACATAATGAGTTTTCATAATCACTCATTTTGAAATGGTAATGAAAAAAATGGAAATATATGTTTTCCCTTGTACAACTTCTTTATTTAGTTTTTTTCCTATTTTGTTTATTAAGTATTAATTTTACTATTTTATTTTATCTTCTAAGTATTACGATTTTTTATTTAATCATTTTAAGTATTATAAATTTGTCATTAAATATTTTCAAGAGATATGTAAATACTTAACTGACAAATAAAAAAGCATATGAGAAAAACTTTAGCAAAACTTAAATTAAAACATTTAAAAATGAAAACTTTATGTGTCAATATGATTGAGTAGGACAAATTTATCAGTTTTTATAATAATCAGTTTAAGAATTATATAAGAATAATCTCTATAGTGTAAGAAAATTATATTAAGAATGCATATCTAACCATTTTTTGTTTAAAGAAGGCGTGTTTTCTTTTCTTTTTTATTAAAAAAGGAGGTCGACAGAGAAAAAGCAAAGTGGTTTCTATGGGTCCGTCGTAATTTTCGAATTTCGTGTGTTACTGATACTACTTGGTATACCGGCGATAAGATCAGATCCCCAAATCATCTTTGAACTTTAAAAGGTTCGAATCTAACGGTCCATGTGATCCTCGAGGCTTGGCATGACCGTCCATTTCAATAAGAAAACCGGAAGGACCACGGTGCACCATACTGGTGATTCACACGGCACCTGAAGCACCAAAAAAAACAGAAAATCGGAATACAAAAGGCAGAAGAAGCTCTTGGATTGGATCGTCGCCAACAATGTTCTCTCGATTATTCCACAAATCACCACCGGAGCAACGTCCTCAGGTACGTGCCCGATTTCCGCCATATACAAACGCTAGTTACGCTCATTGCAGATTCCAGCATCTTCGATTTTTTTTTCTTGTAGCGGTTACGAATACTGGTGCACAATGTTAAGGAGCCTTCTGTTTTTTTATTGACTAGTGCATTCATATTATATGAGTTTCTATTTCTATATGAACACAAATCCTGAAACTGATGTTGTTTCTGAACGTTTTTCGCGTCGCTCAGCAGCAGGACGTGGTGCACGACAGTGTTCCGCCGGCGAATTTCGATCCTAGAGTTGTTTTTCACTATGGTGTTCCATCTACCGCATCTATTCTTGCTTTTGATCACATCCAAAGCCTATTAGCAGTTGGAACACTGTGAGTTATTATTGGTCGTGTTATTGGCTTTGAATTGGAATGACGCGTTCTTTTCATGTTTTCTGCCTTGGAATTCTCCGTTCGAATGATATCGAAATGGAAAATTCCTTTGTTAAACAACTGTCTATTTTTCAGTAAGGTTAAGTATATGATGCGTGGTGTTGGAACTAGTTGATGAAATAATACGTTGTGCACTTCATCTTGTTATTGCTATTGAAGGAAAATTTTTATGTTTTGTCTGCCTCTGAAATATTATTTTTAACTGTCTTTTTTTTTAACTATTCATAATTTCATCATTCCTTTGTTGTGAAGATTGGGAGTAGCTTATTAGCTTAGATATAGGAACAGTCATATAGAACAGAAGTTTTTTTTTGTTTTTATTTTTTTGGAATATTGGTGTTGAGAGCTAGACAGTAGTTACTATTAGTAACTTATTACTTCACTGTGATGTTGAGAGCTGGAGAGTTTCGATTAGTGGCCTTTTGAGTTGACTTTGGCATTTTCCCCCCTCTTGTAGCGATGGAAGGATAAAGGTGTTCGGTGGCGACAATATTGAAGGGATTCTGGTCTCTCCCAAGCAAGCATCCTTCAAGAATTTAGAGGTTTGTAATTTTAGACCAATATTAAAACCTGAAACTAACGACTGTTGTCTGTCGTTTATCTTGTATTGTTTATTACCTCGATAGTGTTTTGCATTTTTTCTTTGAATATTAGCATCTCTGGAATCCATGTGTATGTGGCTATGTGTGTGTTTGGCATGCATTTGCATGTTTATTGATGTAGTGTTGTGCATTAATTAAACTTTAGAAGTCCAATGAAATGATTTTTAGGAATTTCGTGAATAATATTATATCTTATCTTTTTGAACTTTTCTTACAGTTCTTGGAAAACCAAGGTTTTCTTGCCAGCGTCTCAAATGATAATGAAATACAGGTACCTTACAAGTTTAGTAGGGTTCTTCAAAACTGTCTCTATATGACCAGGCACCCTCCGAATATGCTTTACAAGTGTTTGCAGTAAAGTATGTTTTGATATACCAAAATATTTTGATATTCGATTTTAATCCTTATAAAAATTTAATTCCTCACTAGTCCTTACATTTTAACAGAATCATGTGGCTTTTACTGCTGATGAGGGACTAAAACATATCACTTTGGTAAATCCGGTGACTAAATCATTAAAATTTTAAGGGACTAAAAATGAATTTCGAGATATTTCAAGGGGTGAAAAACATATTTTACCATTTTTTGGGGTATTCCATATGAGCGTTCTTTCCTTTAATGCTTTTGTTGTTTAACAATGTTTAACATTTATACCTAGTTTTTCCCCCTTACTCTCTTTTTCTCCTTTCCTCTGTTTCATTCACTAGCTTGCTCAGTATGTTTCTGCTAATGGCAGGTTTGGGATTTGAAAAGCAAACAAATTGCTTCTGCCTTGCAGTGGGAATCCATCATAACTGCTTTCTCTGTTATTTATGGCACCAGTTACATGTAAAATACTTGTGCAGATAATTTTCTGTCTGCATTTGCACGCTACTTTTTCTAATAAAATCTTGGTAAATGGGTTTATAAATTTTTTATCCTCTCTTAATGAAATTCAGGTATGTTGGAACTGAGCATGGGATGGTATATGTGTTGACGTTCGATTCTGAAGACAGAAAAATTAAAATACTTCCCTATTATGTTCCCACAAATGTTATATCTGGTAAGTAAACATTCTCGTTACTCATTTATACCATATATGAGCTGGAGCTAGTACTTTTCACCTGCTGAAGTAGCTGGCTTAATAGTGATTGGGGAGAGAAATTTTCTGATCCAAATTTCTGATTAAGATATAGGGCCCCTTTTCTCTGGATGCAGACCAGAACCCATTAACCACAAATTTTGAAATAACCTTGTTGCTGAGCACAAAAGTTTTTATAACCACACCTGAAATTTTGTATACGTGCATATGCAATACAGGATCTAATATTCTTTTTTGGCATTTTGATAATATTTATGTATGTTTACGTGTTATACAGATGTTCTATATCCAGCTGACTTGAATCTTTAAGCTGTTAGGTGATGACATTGACATAAGATTTTTTATTAATTTATAATATACCCTTTCCTAATGCGAAATTCATTTGGGCTTGAGCTGTAACTAAAGACAGATCCAAACTATCTTATGTTGAAATTAAAATTTTGATGCTTTATTCAGAGAGGTTTTATACCATGTTAAGGAATTGCTTGACCAAAAAGCGTAGCTTTAACTATTAGGTTAATGGTGTATTCATGGCGATGTTTCTTGTGTACTTGTTTTCATATATTGCATCATATTGATGCTTTATAAATATCTATAGATTTCTGTTAATCAACTTAATAAACCTTATGATAATCTTCAACGAAATTTCCTTCCTCAATGGAGCAGATTATTTTGGTATGTCATAAATGTAACATAAGTTCCTACTTCGTAGCTAGACATAAGCTTGTTGTTAATATATAATTTAGATTTTTTTACGTGGGTAGTCACATAGTTTCTCAAAGTTTAACTTCTAACTTGCTGTAAAATGTTTCTCACCTTTGCAGAAGCAGTTGGAATGTCACTTGATCATGTTTCAGTTGTTAGAGTTCTCCATCAACCGTGTTCTGATGGAAACAGGCAAGACAGGAACATACTTAAAAGTTTCTCTAATTGATTTCCTTATGTTCTATGAAGGAATTGTGAGACATGAGTTTTAGGTAATTTTGCATCTCTGATTAGACTAATTAATCATTCTATTAAATAGTCATATATTTAGGAATTTTCTAAATCATGAGGAGTAAGTTTGGGCTCAGATAGATTTGACCACAGAACACAGTTGATTTACAATCATAGGACCAAATTTTCGTTCATAATGATTTTGAATGAAGTATATATGCGAAAGAAAACTGTACTTAGGATTCTCCAATTCAAATTCAATTGCTTGGAGTTTCCTTTTGTTTGAAATATACAACATGGAGAATAACTTAATCCAAATGCAATTCAACATGGAGTTTCTTCTTGTTTCAAATTCAGTGCTAATTGCTTGTAGTCTATTGAAAACATCATCACAAAATTAATTTATGACTTGTTTAACATTCATTGACACGTAAATAAGATACATTGTTACTCACGTGTACATAGTAACATAGATATACTTTCATGAATCTTAAAGGAACTTAACTTTCGTATAATGTGTTTGGTATGTTCATGTTTTAGTTGATTTAATTGAAATTTTCATTCTGCAGATTGCTAATTGCTTATGAAAATGGTTTGATAGTACTCTGGGATGCTTCTGAAGATCGAATTGTTCTCATTAGAGACCACAAAGACATCAAATTAAAGAGAAACGTTGTCGCTGGGTATCCAAATGACCCTAGGGTTCAGCTTTCTGATGATAAATTAGACCATGAAGAGCAGGAAAAAGAGATAAGTTCTGTATCTTGGGCATCTAATGATGGATCAGTTGTTGTTGTTGGTTATGTAGACGGTGATATAATGTTTTGGGATTTGTCAACTGCTGACTTCCCCCTAGATAAACACGTCAAAAGATTGTCGAGTGATGTTGTGAAGCTTCAATTATTGTCATCTGATAGAAGACTCCCTATTACTGTTCTGCATTGGTGGTCCAATAACAGTGGGGGGAAACTTTTTGTCTATGGTGGCTATGAGATTGGATCTGAAGAAGTTCTGACGGTGAGCTTCATATGCATAGTGGCTATTTGACATTAGTTTTTAATAGTTACTGTAATAATTGAAAAACACCATGATGTTAACATTTGCAGGAGATTATGCGCAGATGAGAAAATTTTTCCTTTGTTTTGGTTATGGTTGTGGTGTTTGAATATAATAACAGCAAAAAATGCCATAATAATCATTGCCCGAGTTCAAGTAGTCACAAGATCTTACCTAGAAAGGTAGTCTTGTGAATGTTTCAATAGGTTAAGGGTGGAAGGTTGTGTGAGGTGGTCCCTTGGTAGGAGAAGCGTAGTTTTATCTCGGTGGTTGAAGAGGTTAGAGAAACATTATCAAGGATCTATGTTCACTTTGAGAATGTTTCGGGATTTTAAGTGCCTTTGTTTAAAAAGATCAATTTCAGATGTTCAATTGAGGGATTAGATAGACCAATTCCTACCAAAGAAAACCAGATTAAAAAAGAAAGAAAGCAAACGGTCTTAGATGAATACAATGAATTAATATTGGTCTGTGTTTTTTTATTCTCTAAGCTTTTCTTTTGTTATAAGTGCTCAATATACATCTTATTATCCTGATAAAGTTTATGAGAACTTATGGAGCAAACACTGTTCATTGTTAACTTATTTTTGTTGAAGAACAACTTCTATTTGAAACTGATTGTTGTTATAATTAGTATTTCACTTTTGCTACGTTAGATTTGAAAATTGAGCATGTCATGTTGCCAATGTCAGTGACCTGTTAAGTTTCATATTATGTAGATAATTAACGTGTCACTACAATATGGCCTTTTCACGTTTTCAGGTTTTGAGCATTGATTGGTCCGCTGGAATTGAAAATCTAAAGTGTACTGGCCGCATTGATGTTACTCTTCATGGTTCTTTTGCTGATATGGCTTTGTTATATAGTGATTGCCATACAGAGGAAGCTTGTAATGTGCTATCTGTATTGACAAGTCCTGGACAACTGGATATTTATGACAATGATTGTCTGTCTTCTTTGATGTCTCGGCAAGAAAAGAAGACTTTTGTTCCCACAATGCAGGATCCCATCCTCGTACCCAGTCTTGAACCACACATGACAACAGCAAGGCTTGATGTGGTATGTCAAGATGTGAAGTCATTTACAGCCCTGTTCAAGGTAATGCACATGTATTAGGTCTAAAGGTTCTTTCTTTTCTAAGTCTAGTTGTTAACCCTGTTGTCAAATATTGTATAGTGTTAAGTTTGCAGTGTTTGTCTGTCACAAACTCAACGCTAATAGCAAACGATGTATGTGTAGATTCTCGAAGCTGCAAGGCATCATTCAATACAAAATCAGAAAAGTATTGGCATTAAGTGGCCTTTGACTGGTGGTGTTCCAGGTCTGCCTTTCAAAGAAAACCATCCTATCATTCAAATATACATAGCAGGTTACCAAGATGGGTCTGTTCGGATATGGGATGCCACATATCCTGCTTTGTCACTTGTTTACAACATAAAATCTGAGGTTAGTCATCAGCTTATTATGCAATCTACAATCTTTTATCCAATGGTGATTTTCCCGCCACCTCCATCCTTGTTGCTTTGTATATTTATTGAAACTCATACATTGGAGACACATGCTTGTCGATCGTGAAGAAAAATAATTTGTAATTGGCAGGTTAATGATGTTAAAATTGGCAGTGGAAGTGTGCCAGTGTCAGCATTGGGTTTTTGCCCTGATACTCTACATCTTTCTGTTGGTGATGAAAGTGGTGTTGTAAGAAATATTAGTATTTAGAATTTTTCATTCTCTTTTTATTCAATAGTCTTGACTCTCGAATGTTTGGTAATTATATCCTATGGGTAATTATATCCTATGGACATTTGTAGGTACGTATATATGTTCTAATAAGAAGCTCAAATACCAGCTCTTTGCACTTCGTGACAGAAAATGGAACTGAAGGTTGGGTATTTTTTGTTTTCTATTTGAATTGCAAACGAAATCTCTCTTTATTTGTTTCAAGTGTTGAGTCCTTCTTACAATTACTAATCTTTATATACCTTGCTCCATTGCCATCTTGTGATGACAAGTGTAGTGGAAAAAGTTTTGGTTTGTTTGAAGAGTGTTGGACATGTCTACCTACATTGGAGATCAATTTTTAAATCTTGTTTACGAAGTTTTGTGGGTGACAAAGGAGAGTGAGGCACTTTGCAGTTTTGCTCTTTGTCCTGGAGTATTGTGCACCTGCTTGGGATGTAATGCTGGAAAGGTGGAATCTTAGCTTGGGCTACTTGCTTCCCTGTCTATCATAGGATAGCTTTTTTCTTTTACTTAATTATATTATAATTGTTGGCAATCTCACATCAACTAGAGATATGAACAAAATTATAATATATAAGTGAGTGAAAAACTCACCTTATATAATTGGTTTTATGAGATTAAATTAGACTTAAAGTTCACTTTCTAAGATGATATCAAAGCTTATAAGAATCTATCCTAGCAAGGGTTGTTGGGTTGGGCCTATATTTAAAAGACAATTTATGTATAAAAGGGAAGGACAAGCCGAACTAGAGGGTGCAGGTACACCAAGCTCATTGGGATGATTTGGCTGAGCCACCTATAAAACATAGTTACAAGGCACGCAAGGAGGGTTAGAATAGTAGCATTTCCTTACTCCATAAGCATATTCTCTACCCAAGCTTCTAATTTAGGATACAGTTCTGACAAGGAATCATTCACGTGAACCATGAAATTGTGACTTCATCATAGTAACGCTTGGCTAGATGAAGGTCAAATGGAAGTCCTTGGCCATGCTCATGCATATATCCAAGATTGACATGGCTTGTGCATTAGATTGTGATTTGGCATACATGTAAGATTGAATTAGGTTTAAAATTCCCTTTCATCAGTAGAGATATAACTATAATTATAATATATAAGTGGATGATCGGTTTTGTGAGGTGGAGTTAGCTTAAAGTTCATTTTCTAAGAGTAATCATAAGAAAAACAATAAAAGCTTTGTAGAAATATTATTACAGTTGGTTTACCATAATCCGATCATCCAATATTTTCTGCATGGAAAATGCTTCCACCAGAGTAATGAGAATCTAGACAAGTGGACACAAACCTTGAAACATGAACTAACACACCTAGTACGAGGAAGAATGACATTTGCTAACACTTGTTTTTTTACAAGGAACTTAGGATGTAATGTGTTTTTATGTGTATGAATGAGCTATGTTTAGTAAAAGTGTAGTACAGTGCAAGACAACTATTATCAACAAACAAAACCAACATACTATACAAGTGTTATTTTTTGACGGAAAAAAATGTAAAGTTTAGGTTCACAGGCCTCCACTCAATTGAAAGATTACAGGAATACAAGTTTGTATAGAGTCTCGGGTTTAAACTCAAATGTTTTAAATACTCAACTGGTCTTAATGGAGTTTCCTTTTGCTGTAAGGGTACATTTTTCCCACCATTTACCACTTTCCCAATAGTTTGACCCTATCTGTGCACTGATAAGCCCCATGGTAGATACAAATGTGACTTGATATTTATAAATTCAGATTTTAACCTGGTTTTTTCTACTGGGACAGAAGTTCACGACACGCATCAAGGGGATGGACCTCATTGCAAAGCTGTGTTTACCCTTCAAAATTCTGCTGTATACGGCTTACAATTTGCAAACCTTGGAAGATGGCTTGTTGTTGGATATGAACATGGGCAGGTAAGATATCCATTAATTTTTTTCCATTTTTGAAGGAAACGGTTTAGTTATTTTTGGCCACTTGATCGAGTTGTTGAGTGACTATTTAAATTAAACTAGCACTGAGTTTCCAACTTATATTTTTCTAATCCACTTTACAGGTGGCTATGCTTGATATCAGTTCATCAACAGTTTTGTTTCTTACAAAAACTGAATCTAACACTTCTTCGGCAGTTGTTTCTATGAATGCAAAATTTTCAGACAGTAGCTCGAACAATACTCAGGAGTCTGTATCTGATATTTCTGACACTCCTGGACTGGGGCTAATCTATGTTGCGACAAGGGATGCACACTTTGTTGCAATAGATGCTGTGACAGGGAATATGGTTTGCAGCAGGGCGATGAGTCCCAGAGTAAAATCAAATGTAATTTCAATGCACATGATAGGCAAGTACTTTTTATGAGAGAATTAGATATCATTATCTGTCAAAAGTTTTATTACTTATGTTGCTGTTTTGCTGTTTTATTTTAGATGGTAGTTCTTCTGACCTGTCCGCTGAAAAACTATCCCCCAACTCACCTCAGAAGAGTAATTCTGCAATGCAAGCTAACGTACAATCTGAAAATGCAAAAGTAGAAGTTGAAATTGCTACTACCGTAGAAAATTCATATTTTGGGCAGATATTATCGAACGCGCTCATTTTACTTTGTTATGAGAGTGAATTGAGCATACACTCTTTAAATTTTGTGTTTGAGGTGCTGCACTTCACGCTCATCTTCCTTCAAATTTCAATCCATTCCTTCTTACTGGTTCATGAAATTTCCTAATAACAGGGTAGTAGTAACTACATGCGAAAGGTGAACCTTGTACAACGATGCTGCTGGACTACAATCTTTAAGAAAAGTGAAAAAGAGTGTATTTTGGTTCTTCTGTATCAAAGTGGGGACATTGAATTAAGGTGAAGTGCTTATACTAAAATGAATATGTATTATTCTTATACTCTGTTCAGGGTAACGCTATTCTGTTCATGAGTGAAGCCACATTTAAATAAAAATAGGCAACACAACCCCACCCATCAAAAAGAAAAGAATTTTTTAAGTTTGTTTCTTTTTAAATAAAAGTTGAATTTTGTGATGGTCTGTATAAATTAACTTGTTATCCTTCAAATAAATAGTATTATAGTAGGGGTTCATTGAGTTTATATTATTTCTTACTGGGACTTGGATTACCCCACGTCCCAATATTAGAGTCCCAGTTTTGCTGCATGAAGCATCTTTAATAATTTTTTATCCTGATTGATTATACTTTATACTATGTAGGAGAAATCGTATACTTTTAGGCTGTGAAACTGTAGTAGTTATTCTAGAGCGACGTTTTGGTGCTCTGTTGTTGTATTGTGTAATACTAGCTCGTTTGGATGTCATGGCCCACTTAGTTATATTCCTCACTCGCCCTGTTTTTTGACAAGTCTAGATGGATTTTATCTCGCTTTGAGCAGGTCCTTGCCAGCTTTGGAAGTGTTAGGAGAAATTTCTTTAATGTCAATCCTCAGATGGAACTTGGAAATCAACATGGAGAAGACAATATGTTCTTCATCAAATGGAAAAATTATTCTGGTTTGAATTTTTATTTTACTTTCAATGAAGCTATTTTCTTATATGCTGCCGAAACTTGCATGATCAATCTGTTGTCTTAAACTTGATACGTCACTTCACATCTGAGAAATTTTTTTATATTTTTGTATCTGTTGGATACTGATTAAGAAAATAAGAATATACTGTAATGGGCTTTAGGCAGATTCTATTTTTCTAGGTTCTAGTAGTTGGATTTGGACCAGATTTCATCTTTATTTACCTTAAAAGAGATTATTTGTATATAAAATCCCTACTGCTTATAATTTGTTTAGATTAGGGAAAGTAGTTCATTCCTTTGCATTTTAGTCTCCTATGCTATTGTATAGTTTTCGTTTTATCTTTCTGCCTTGTAATTCATATTCGATCAAGGAATGAAGAAAACACAACTTTCTTCTTAATCTACAATACCAATTAGGTAATTAACCAAGATATTTATTCATTTATAAATATACAAACAGTTAATCATGGAGGAAATATAGTAAACTGATTTTTCATTTTGAAACAATTAACAGCAAAATCATGGTGGGATAAGGCTTTTATTGTTATTTTGTATCCTCTGGCCGATTTTCTTGCAAGAGTAACCAATTTTCCAGTTTAGCAGTGATCTAAAATAACTAGCTTTCATGCTTTGTACCAGTTACTACTAGAACAACTCATGAAATATAACTTGATTTATCTAATTACACTGAATAATCCATGTTAGACATAAAATTGTTTATGAACTTTCACCTAGCACGTTTAACAATAGGGGAAATCCATTCATATAGTGGCACCAATTAGTTAGAACTTAGAAGTTTTATCATTGCTGCCCTCGTTATTCTAATCCTAAATAGTAAAAAAAGGTTGGGTAAATGATACCCTGCCACTTGGTCAGAGATGTACATATTACACTGCCTTCCCTTTATTTTGAAAAATTACACTCACTTCCTATGATAAATCAATATATGGTACCCTTTAAGCTACTTTAAAGTGAATGAGCTTCTTATGCGTGATATTTTTTCTGACTTTCAACATCTTCAACACCTATTGAATCCTTATTGTTGACTTTGGGATTCTTAAACATGTAATTCAGATTTTGGTGAAGTTCCAAAACCAATAGCAAAGGATTTTAAAATTTCATTTTTTCTAAATTCCTAAAATCAATAATATATTTTTAAAATTAATTGTAGCTGACTGTGAAATTTAGAGAGGCAAAATGCCACTGAAAAGCTCATTCACCATCACTAAGAGGTTTGTTCATATCAAAATAAAGTGTAGTATATTTTTATCTGAACTGACGAGAGTGTAATTTAGAGGGTAGTACAGTGTAATTTGGGGGGAAAGGAATGTAATTTATCAGAAATATTGAATTCCAACACCACGTAGGTGACCTAGTTCACGGTGCTTCAAACAATGGCTATAGTGTGAGGGTGTTAGATATAGTGATAATAAACCATATGTAAGTTTTAATCCGGCAGCTTTAACATCAATATCTCTGGTCCAAGGGAAAAAAAATAATTAAAATCACCATACGGTTTATGGCTTTGGATTCTTTAAAAAACATTTTGTACAGAAAGTGCAGGAAAACATGTTGCAAGCAAACTCTTGCTGTTCCTACGAATGAAGTAATTTCAAGGTTGTTTTGTTTTTATAATCAAACTCATGGATATTTTTTTTTTATAGGTAAATGGGAATGAAACTGCTTGCATATCACTATTGAACTGTGAAAATGACTTCTGGTAACTTCATTCCTCCCTATTCTGACCATATACGTTTTATTGAGAAATTAGACATCAATTCTTAACCCCACAATTTAGAGCACTATCGTTAATATTCAAAGTATTGGATAAATTGTTTCAACATAGCAAATTCTTGTGACAAGTTAAATGAAATCAAATTTGAGGGCTGCTATAAAAGAGAGCCTGGGACAACCGACAGGTGGTTGCCGAATGAAATCTAATAATACAGTCTCATTAATAGTTAGAACTTCGGTTTCTAATATGAGCTTTTAAATTCTTGTAGGATTCCAGAGTCTTTTCCTTGTCTTCATGATGAAGTTCTTGCAGCTGCAATAGATACTACAGCAAGTCTATCTGAAAACCAAAATGAAAGACAGGTCTAGTTTTTTCAGGCGTGCAGTTCTCTCCGATTATTTTGTTTTTCAAGACCTGTAATTCAACTTTTCTTGCTATAGGGAGCCTCTAGTATCTTCGTTAATATAGCCCAGAATTTTAAAGCGGGGAAAGCAGATCAGAATGCAAATCGAGCAGTTCATACTAATAGATTGGAAAATTTAAATCAAGTATTCTCTAGTCCTCCTTTCTTAAAGTCTTCCTCAAGCACAGTGGATAACCAAGATCCTTTTGCCCTTGACATAGGTTTGTCCTTAACATTTCCTACTGTCAACTATTCTTTATTTTCTTAAAATGGTACCTTATCTTTTTCAGATGACATTCAAATTGATGAACTTGTAGTCTTTTCATCTCCTAAGAAAATCGATATTGACAAGAGAGGTACATCATATTTTTTTATTTCTCCCGAAAGTATTATATGATTTATCTTTTGAATAATGAGGTCGCCTTGCAGATAAAGGGAAAGGAACTGACAGACCGAAATTATTTGAAGATAAAGGGAAAGCAACCAACAGGCAGAAATTATTTGAAGATGCAAGCACAGACTCGAAACCAAGAGCTAGAACAACTGAAGAAATTAAAGCTAAATACAGAAAGACAGGGACGGGGGTAAATCGTAGATCTAAAAATTTTGTAATTTACGCATTTTAGGTCACATGTCTTGACTTTTTTTTCACTGGTTTCAGGATGCCTCGGCAGCAGCTGCACTTGCAAGGGATAAACTTGTAGAGAGGCAAGAAAAGCTCCAGGTATATTATTATTTGACTCCTTTCTCCGTTACCTGTATCTTATTTTCAAAATTTCAAACCTCTTCTTTTCAAAGAAGATAAAAAACTGAACCGCCAAAAAATAATTCCATTTTTAACGGGACTCTGAGAACAGACGTTTCTTGTTTCATTTTAACAAGTAGACGATAGTGTCGGGTTTGTCTTAGTATGATTGATGTCCCGTTAAAGTTTGTTGACACACCTAGCTGCATGAGTCATTAGATATCCCAGTCCTAACGAGAACTCCCTATGTTTTTCTCCTTTTAACGATAAAACTCTCACTTCGGTTCTGAATTATACATCGTTTAATAACAATAACAAAAATATTCCTTAAATTGTCATGTTCATTAACAATGATTAATACTACGAGAAATCAGTGTTATACTATAAATTGAAACTTAGTCGGAATTCTCCCTAATGTATTTATTTATTATTTATTTTCCTTTCTAACAATCTCTTGCCAATTTTTTTAACTAGTTGCTCAACGAACGTACCGAGGAGTTGCAAAATGGGGCCCAAGACTTTGCATCCATGGCAACTGAACTTGCTAAAAGAATGGAAAATCGTAAATGGTGGCAGTTATGATTAGTTGGATGATTTCGTGCTTTCGTCAATATGAACCGTTTCGCTCACTTTGTAAAAACATTTGTTTTCACGTGATGCGGGTTATTATTATTATTATTTTATTTTTATGACGAACATATTGGTCTAATTTAATTCTCGTGTATATTATATAATAATATAATAAGCCTCATAATTTCATGCCTACTTTAGGGCATAATTTAATTCTCATGTAAGTTGATCGGTACTAGGATGACTTAGATTTACTTATATTTTGAGTGGTTGATTTAAGTCGTCGATGTTAGACGGGTTTTGATTTATTTATCATTTAACTGATCTGATACAAGGTGGTGGCGTTGGGCTAAATTTGATATTTTCATTATTTTGAGTAATTGATGTAAATAATTAGTGTTAGGCCGATTTCAATTTACTTTATTCTTTTAGTGGCTCGATGTAATTCGATGTTAGATTGATTTGGATTTTATTTATCATTTTAAATTATTGATATAAGTAGTTGGTGTTAAACAAATTTCAATTCACTTTTTCTTTTATGAAGTAGAGAAAGAGGTTTCTTTTATTAAAACCATAAAAAAGTTAATATTAATTATAAATTTAAAACAAGGTCAATATTACTTTATTTAAAAATATAAGAAAGAAGTAATGTTTAATTTAATATTACGGAAACTATGAATATAATTTAATATAAAATTAAATATATAATTCAATTTTTTTAATTGACTGGCTATTTTTAAAAGTGTAATGTAAGTTTTAAAAATTGATTATTAAACCTTTGTCTGTTCAATTATTCAATAAGTTGTAATTTAGGACATCAATTTATCATTAAATAAGTATTTCATTATTAAAATAAAATATTTATACAATAAAGGATATTTTCATATTTAGAGACTAAATAAGATTTTTTTAGGTAACTAATGTTCTACACAACCTGGTTACTTCTTTTTACATTTTAAAATTTTTTATTAGTTTTGCTATAGACCATGTCACAACTAAACAGGTACGTAAAATTACTACTTTTAATCTTAAAAAAAGGTACATGCTTATAATGAGAAAAAAAATTACCTTTTAAGTAAAATTACTTCATTCTGAAACTTATCAGGAGATATTATTATCTAAAATGTTAGATAAACAACCGCACGAAATTTTCTCCATTACAACTATTTCATAAAAAAATTATTTTTTATAATTTCATTATTGCTCTTAAGACGTTACGATAAACTTTACTTCTATCCAAAAATCCTAAAAAACCATTTCAATAACTTTTATATCACATCATTATAATTTAATAAAAAAATCTTGTATGAACCAAGACTAATATAGAGATACTCTTGTCAATTTCCTCTTCCATAATATAAGTAAAACATATCTAATGAAAACTTAGTAACTCTATCAAATTGTTGAATTTATAGTATAAAAACTCTAAAAACTTATCGGGAGAACTCTATCAAGTTGCTGAATTTATCGTATAAAAAACCAATCTCCTATAAAGGGAAATATCATGGAAGTTATATATTAGGTTCCACTATCGTAAAAGTGGCCAAGTTATAACCAGAAAGATACTATCCAACGACTAAAGCATATAATTAGAACAAAAAACCCCTCCACAAAACTGATTTTCGAAACTAAGCAGCAAAGAAAAATTTCTCATAAATCTGATTCAGCATAATATCCAGACTTTTTCTTAGGATTTGCTCAGGTTCGGACAGGAGGTCCTGCCCCAGCAGGACGAGGTGCTTGACCTGGCTGACCAGGCCTTTGTGCATCATCCTACCAAAGATACAAATTAACTCATCAAACACAATCCAGTAAAAGCATGTGTTACATTAAGTCATGATCCAGAATAATCATGGCTGACAATTTCATATCCAAATAACCAGTGTTTATGCATACATATATAACACAATTTCCTAACATTACTAAATCACTTTGTACATCCAAAATAGAGAATATCTTTTCTTTTTAAAGATTAACCAACTCATTGATATGTATATGTATGTATCCATCAATTTCTCATCAATTCTAAATCATACAGCTCAAAGAGTAAAAAAAACAAGTTTGATATGATTGGATTCAAATCTCAAAAGAGACAATATCTTTTAAATCTAAATATTAACACTATGTATGTATTACCCATCAATATATCATCAAAACTAGATAAAACCATATACAAATATGTATATTGAGTATTGGACCACACACCTCGAATGTAAAAGCAGAAAAATACGAGTTCGATATGATTGGGTTCCAATCTCCGATGCTTCCAGTATTGTCAAACTCTCCATCCACAATATCAAGAATAAACAACCAATTTTTCCTCTAAAATGTTACCCTCCTAAGAAAGCCCTAAAGTGATGAAAATATTTAAACAATACAGGAGTGTTGAATATCCAACATTTTAGTCTAAAAATTGATGTAGGGTTTATTTAAACGTGGAGTCTACTAATTATTATTATTTCTAATACTTCAAAAACTCATTGATTAGTGTTTTCAACTTTAAGGAAAGGGAGAGGGTAGTGTAAATGGCCAAATGGAGGATGTTGGGGTAAGGCTCAACTGCATCACGGTGGTACAGAGCAAGAAAGATAATGTTTTAATAGAAGAAGTATTTCAAGCATATCATCATGGTTGTACAATGGAAATTCAATCAAAAGATTCACAAAACCAAGTTGAATCTTATACTTGGAAAATTCTTCAAGAGCACTTTTTTAGCATTCACAAAATGAAACACTAAACAGAACACAAACCAAAACCACAGCACAAAACAAGACCAAATTGAGAACAGAATAGAGAACAAAAAAGTTAGATAGTTACCCTGCGCCTGATGAATCGCGGTGGAGGGTCACGCTTCCTCCTGTCGGTACGGGACCGAACCCTAACAACATGAGAGTGGATAGCGCAAGAAACACAGTACTGCATCTTCACATATAGTTTTGGAAGCGTGTATTCTACACGTAATAAAAATGAAATGTAAAATAAATAACAAAAAATGTGAAATTTTGATAAAAATGAAATAACAGAAATAAAGGATTTGAGTATTACGCTCGTATACACAAGCCTCCTGCACATCTCTGACTGCAGCCTGCTCAACAATGTTCCTCACAAGAAACCTCTTGATTGCCTTGTCCTTATTACATTTTTATTATTTTTCAGAGAACGCACAAAATTAATAATCGAGATAAATGACGCAGAAAAATTCGAAAATGGAAGAAAGTGAAATAAAAACCTTGGGGCAGCACTTGCCACAGTTGGAGCAACGAATGAATTTGACGTGGCCGCGACCGTGCTTGTTGCGACCTCCATTCCTGCGCTTGAATGTCTGAAGAAAAAAAGATTGATCGAACAATGAGAAAAGAAAAATGAAGGGTTTCAATTGAATTACAGAAAATGGGGAGAAAGAAGAGATCTCTAACCATGGTGGGTAGTGACAGCAAGTTCCTCTCTAGGGTTCTGAGTGCTGCTGCGGCTGCCACTGAATAGCGAAGTCGAATCCTTTTATATCACAAAAACTAATTAGGTTAATTTTACTTTTTTTTTTTCTTCTGAAACTGCACTTCTCTTGCCATGTAACATGTAACAGGAACTTTTTTTTTATTATTATGGGTAATTTTTCAATTTAGTCTATATTATTTTCAAAAAATTTGATTTGGTTTTATTTTTTTATAAAAATGAGTTTCTTCAGTTAATTTTTTATTAATCTTCTAATTTTCAAATAGATTTGTACTCCAATTTTCTATTTTTAATTTCACTTTTTTATATTTTAATAAAAATATTTATTTCATTTAGTTTTAAAATACTCTACTGATAAAAACTTCAACAAAAATATGAAATTTATAAAATTAAAGCATTAAAATAAAAAATTCAATGCGCATGTTTACTTTAAAATTTATTTTTAAATTTAAATTTTTATTTAAATTTTAATCCATTAATATATATATATAACATTGTTAAGAAGAGGGAAAATGTTATTATCGCTTTACCGATATGTACGAGAGTTGCTTGTCTTTTATAAAAACAATAAAAAATGAATAATTATTATAAACTTCGAAAAAAAAAGTTGTTTTATTTAAAAAATATAAGAAAGTAATGTCTAATTTAAAATTAAAGAAAATATTAATGAAATTTAATATAAAATTAAATATATGAATGCAAACTTTTTTAAATAACTAGCTATTCTAAATATTTAAGGTAACCTCATATTCACCATCGTTAATAAAAAATCGATTTAATATAAATACTTTTATATTTACTTACATAAAAGAATTTCATAAATTATCTAAAATAAATACTTTTGCATTTACCAGCATAAAGAAACCTCAATACGACACCTAGTTATTTTAATAATAATTTACCTAGTTATTTTAATAATATTTTTTAGATGAATTACTGACAACATTTATAAATAAAATTGGGTCTTTATTTTATTAAAAAATTATAAGTTTCAAAATCTTTCTATTTTTTAAATTTTATTTAAGATAATTAGATTTTTAACTTTCAATTTCTTGCTATATTAGAATTTTGAAAACACGGTGAAGAGCGTGTCACTTCTATCTAATCAAATTTTTAGTCCCTAAGTGTTTTGTTTTCTTTTGTGATAAAATTGTTTCCTTCCTTTCTTTTTGTGGTTGAGAGTAACGTGTACTTTGTATATCAGATGGGGTTGAGTAAAGCAGACAGGGGATTAAAAGTTGAGGTTTAGAATTTTAACCTTTCTTTTTATTTATATTAATACAAATTTTGATATCAATATTTTATAAAAAATTATAATATTTTTATATTTATTTTTTATAATTAAGTTTTAAATTTTATTAAAATTTATTAATATAAATTTTTTTATTATATTAATATTAATTACGTTAAGAATATAAAATGTACCATATTTAAATTAATTCGTGGTACTTGAATGATAATAAAAAGGTATACCAATACGAATAGTATAATTTTTTAATTTTTTACAAAAGACTCATATTAATATATTTTAATAAAATTTAATTAAAAAAATAAATATAAAAAAATATTATAAATTCTTACAAAATATTTAAATTTATATTAAATTTTTTATTTTTTTTAATTATCGATATTTATGCTCTGAGATCGGTGTCAAATGACAGTTTTAAAAATGTGACATGTGTCTTTATGTGCTTTAATTTGTTTATAAATACATAAGAATTTATCTTTTTTTTACTTACATCAATTTTCTTCCAATATTTTTTTTAAAATAAATTATTTATTTGTAGATCGCATCAATAAAGTAGATTAAATCTTATGTTTTTCCTGTGTTTGTTTGACTTAATTTCTTTATTATTTGATATCATAAACTAGTTCAAAATATTTTTTTGGTTAAAATAGTTTGAAATTATTTATTTTATATTTTTTTATATTTTTTCATATATATGATTTTATGTTTACATGGTTTGACATGTAGAAGTGATAAAATGGATTTGGTATTCTGAGTTAGGTTAGTATTTTCATGTTGTCAGTTTGCTTTGTTTCATTATGTCTAATTTGTTGTGTTACTTTAGAATTAATTTTTTTTGTATTATTTGAATAATACAAATATTCAATAATATTATACTTTAACTCATTAATATTTATTAATTAAGTTTCAATTATTAATTATAATATATTTAACATATAAAAATAATAATTTAAATTTATCTAATTAGAAATATCAATTAATTAAAAACTTAAAAAACAATATATAATTAAGTATACTTTTAAATTATATATATTTAAATAGAAAAAAAATTATGAAAAAAAATTAAGAAACATTTAAAAATATAGGCGAGTTAACTCGTCAACCAACTAGCTGACTCTTTATTGAAGTTATATAATATTTTGAACATGTTTTACTTCCAAGACTCAGTCTAAACTATCCTATTTTTATAAACTAGAGATGGATCAAACAAAAAGAAGTGAAGTTGAGTTAAATCGTTTTGACAACTCTAATAACATTATTATTGCAAAAAAGATAAAAAATAGTTCATATAAACAATAAAAAGAAACAAGGACAAGAAGATGATAAAAAAATAACATTAAAAAATTATTGTATTTTTAAATATTTATAAATTTCAGAGTTTAAATAGATATATTTCTTATCATTATCTTAGTTTAGATTTTTTTAAAAGATAGTTAATTTTCTTTATTGTTCTAAATAATAGTTAAATATTTCTATTGGCAACAATGAAGTATGACTTAAAAAATACTATAATTTTTCATCAATACTTTGAAAATGATTTAATTTTCTGCATAATTTCATCTCGACTAACTTCCAAAAAAATACCCTTACTTTTATAAATAAATGAAATTTAATTTCTAAATAAAGTTAACCATATGAATATAAACATTATACACGTATATAAATGTTGTGTGTTACATATATGCATTAAAATTGTCCGAGACCGTTGGATATCTGTTTTTTTTTTTTATAATATGTGTTTTCTACTTGAATTTTCATATGGTTGAATTTAGATTTTCGTTAGTGTAGGTGGGAGAGGTAGAGTATATAAGTACCAAATGAGTATTTAAATACAAGGTTGATGTTTTTTTAAATCTAAATACAAAGTCAAGTAAGTACTACACTACTTCATCTTATCTATTATTATTCTTTTTATAGAGTCTCATTAGCTTCATAAAAATAGGTAAATTTGATATTTTTAAATTAAAAAAATATTCCAATAAATAATAAATATGGATAAAACATACTTGCAACAAGAAGATAATTGGCCTTCAAATAGGTAGAACAACTTCTACAGAGAAAGAAAATGAAAGAAAAAAACAGTAATGATATAAACTAAGCTTTTAAAATAAGATGAATTCACTAATAGTAATAAAAAATATTGGTTAATTCTTAAAAATATAAACAAAAAAACTTAAAAGACAAAAGGAAAATAAAGATAACAAATACTATATATTTATAAATTAGAATAACTCAATTCTTTCACAACTGATTTTGTTCAAATACTTTTTGAGAACAAGTCCATTCTAAAATATAACTCAATAAATATGGAAGATGGATATGTTTATCTCTTCATTTATGCTTATTATATTAAAATATATTGCGGTACACATTTGCATAAACCCAAATCACTTAAACAGTGAAAAAATTTACACATTATTTTATTTTAGTAAATTAAAAAATAATAAATTTTTATACTTGTAAATAAAATTATCTGAGAAATTTAAGCACGTGGGTTGTTGAAGTCACGCAACAAACTCAAACCAAAACCAACTCATTCCCCGAAGGACTCAACAACCTAAAGGGACCATCGGACTCCCTGTCCGCCACATAACCCTCTAATCTGGATAACAATGTTTCCGACATTACCTTCATTTAAAAGTTGTATCTTTCTATAATACTCACATCACACACATAAATAAAGTCTTATGTGTAATATTTAATGGGACTGGTTTTCATACATAAATTAAATCTTTTATAATAAATCTAAACAACACTTCTTCCACACGATATATAAATATATATAATTTTCTGCCCTCTTTCATTTTTCTTTGTTGGGTCGTCATATATGACTTTTATAAAATCAGTAAACATCTTATCTTACAGATAATTGCAATTTAATGAGATGGAGAAGGAAGAAAAAAGTTCACTTTTTTGTATTTATTGCATTCTAAGTGTCAACCAATGCTCCGGAAAAGGAAACAGTAGGTCACTCATGACCTGTTTTCCTAAAATGTTAGGTTTTTAAATTTACCTCTCAAATACAACAACGAAGCCATCGTCTTTGACTGAATTAACCTATCTAAGTGGTAAAGTTTTAACACGAAGAGGGGGGAAAATTCTGATACATATAATATGATGCTGAGAAAGAACCTTAAGGTGATAGTCCCTGAAATAACATGACAGTGAGGCCCTGACAGGGCGAATAAATTCGTAGATGGTTGATATAATCAGATACCAAATAATTAAATTAAATAAGAACAAGACTCATTTCTTAAGAATATGACCCATTCATGCTTCCAGAGTTCAATTACTGGGTCATTGCTGCTGCCGCCGCACATCCACTTAATTTTCTTTTTATGACAGAAAGAATAAACAATGAGGCAGCCACAGAAGAAATTCACAGGCAACTCGCAAGAAAGTAATTGAAATTATGGATAAGCGTTGATCAAATGGCATAATATATATATAAAGAATTGTGCGGCTTAATCAATGACAAATACTTTGGGTCCACTTGCTAGAGAAAATACAACATCCACCCCGTAGAGAAATAGGGGGGAATAGATTATAAACTATATTATACAATAAAAAATCCAGCATCCTTTCTTCAACGTTTCTTCCAAGTCTTCTTCCCTGATCTAGAAGTTGGAACTCCGTTCAAATCTGTGGATTAACCTGAACTTTGTTCTTTGCAACATGTCCTATCACTAACTATACTGTGTAATGTTGGATAGTAGTGGCAGTTCAAATAAATAAAATAATTAAATAAATAAATAAACTTGTCAGCAGAATAACCGAGAAGCATTGCCATGGCAGCCCTTGCTCATGCTACCATCTGCTCCTGCTCTATGTACAGCTGCTCCACCCATGGTGGCAGCATCTCTTTACTCAGATCATATTGTTGCTTCTCAGCACCGAACATCTCAGACCTCTCAGAAGGAACATCCTTAACCAATGAATGAACCCATGAGACATCTGGCTCAACATGTTCTGGCTGAGCTATGGGGGAAGCAGTTAACCCATTGTTTCTGAACCCAAATGAAGCAGATTTCCTCAGCTTGTTTAGCTCGTCTCCGTTAACACCCCAATCCAGTTTCCCAGTAGGGGAACTCCAATCTGAAAGGGTAGAGGACACCCTGCAGGAAGGGTTGGAAGGTGAAGACAGGCCAAGATGGTGGGTTGCAGCTCCACGATCGATGAAACTTTGGCTTCGCTTGGCGAAGGCTGCAGACCTGGAGTTCATCACTGCAGCTGCTACAGCAGCAGATGAATCAAACCCAAAAGCTGAGGGCTTCCTCACAGGAGAGGAAGGGATGTTGGATGGATAACTCGCACGAAGGTGGTTCATGTTTTGGCGCATCTGAAGCCCACTTTGGGTGGGTGTTGAAGGCTGCACAGAAAGTCCATGTAGCTGTGATAACACAGAAGGATCAGCAGAGGCTAACAGGTCATCAAGGTTGGTTGGATTCAAATCACCAATCCTATTGAATTCCTTCTTGCGGAAAGACGGGGAAGAGATCCTGGCAATCTCTTCTATCAATTGTTGTTGCTGCTGCTGCTGTTGGCGAGCTGGACTATCCAGACCCAGCAGTTCCATCTCCATCTCCAGATCCCTGGCACTCAAAGCAGCCTTGAGTCGGCTACCTGGGAGCTGCAGGGATGGTGGAGTAAGGTTTATTTTGTTTTGCCACAAGCTTCCACTCTTTGGAGATGAAGCTGCAGCCAAGGGAGACATGGGTGGGGTTGAAACAGTAGGCATAGGCAAAGATGTGGAACTGAGAGCCAATGGACTCATGGCTGTCATGTCTAGTGCACTAGCTGAATAGGATTTGGGTGAAGGCATAGCTGACCCAGTGGAAGCATACACAGGGCGTAACTCTTCAGGTTTGTGGGCAAAGAAGCAGACTTTTCTGCTGCAGCCCGTCTCATCCTTGCAAAGCCTTGTTCTGTACTGGGCAGGGTGTAGCCAGGACTCAAAAACACCATGAGCATACTCACAGGAATCACTCTTCTGGCAGGCCCCTTTGCGAAATTCGGGGCAAGGAACACAGCTATAAGGGTACTTCCTTGGGTCTCTCCTCCTAGCGTTCTCGCCAGGATGAACAAATGGACACTCGGTCCAGTCATGGGAGTATGCCCTTGAGCAAGGCTTCACCTTGAAACTGTACATCCTAAACTCATCTGTTCCATACACACCGTTGTTGATATCAGGCAAGGATATATCAACAGGATACTCTTTCTTATCACTTCCTTCTTTTTTCTCAGCACCTTCTTTTGATGAGGAAGGAACGGAGAACATCTGCAGCTCCATTTCCTGGCTCATCAGTTCATCTCTCTCACCACCCCTGAGGAACAACTCCACGGCCTTCCTCCGGGCTTTGGAGGAAGAATCAAAGGCAGGAGCAATCAGACTAGCCGGCTTGTTTCCACTGGCATCAAGCGATTCAGCATCAGCCCCAGCATCTAGCAAGAGCTTCACAATTTCAGGTGAGGATTCAGAGCCCCCAGCGGCAGCACAGTGTAGAGCAGTGGCCCTATCAGAACCACAGGCCCTGTTCACATCAACAGTTCCTGCTTCAAGAATATACTTGAGAACCCTAGTGCTTCCAAACAAAGAAGCAATCATGAGGGGGGTCCTCGTTTCAGATCCCATCTTCTTTGACCCAATCCTTCTACCATACCAAAACCCAGCCTCGTTGACATCTAAGCCCTTCTCGTCCACTTCTTTTTTGAAAGCTTCAAAATCATCGGATGCAGACAGTTCAAGCAAAGACGAGAAGTTGCAGAAACCATCAAGATTCTGCTTCTGAAGATTATTCTCCATCACGAGGCTCGGGGAAGAAAGCTTACTCTTTGAATCACTACACATGTCTAAAATCCTGCACAACAAGACAACATAATCTCAATCAATAAGCCCATCAACTTAAAGTTCATCATTCACAGAACAAGAAAAACGATGAACCGTCCAACTCAAGCAAATTTTCCCAACAACCCTGGTTCCAAATCCCTAAATATGCACGCTAGGTAACGTTCCATTAAACGTGGCAAACCAACCTTACCAACAAGAACTAGATCCATAACTAATACTACCCAAGACAACAACTTGTTATTCCAATACCTCAACAGGAAACAAACAAAGCAAATAAAAGGGAAAAAAACAAAAAGCTCCCAACATCTAAAACAAAGTTTGAAACTTTGATCTACCCAGAAGCAGACCCACGAAGCATATTCCTCAGACCTACCCAACAACTAAAGATCAAAGAAAAACACACAAAAAAAGGTTCGAAAGCAGGAGAAGAAAGACATACCCTTTTGAGTAGTAGATTAGAGAGGGAGTAGGAGTAGAAGAAGAGTGTGTTGGTTGCAAGAAAGCGTTGTTGTTTTTAGAGAAGAAAATCGAGAAGACCTCGATTGAGCGTAGATGAGGCAGAAAGAAGGGTATGGGAAGGCCCTTTTATTGTCAGCACACCAGCAACAGCTATTAGGGAGGGGAAAGGAAGAAGGGAGGAAAGTGTGACTTTTCTTCCCCCCTCTTTCTTCTCTTTCCTTTCTCTTTCTCTTTCTCTCTCTCTCTCTCTCTGGTCAAAGTCAATTATTCAATGCTAAAGCTAGGGCCCCACCAGCAGCGTTTGCTTAATGTCACTATCTTCCTAAATGCAAATGCAGATGTGAATGAAACTTCAAATTACACTCAAATGCAACTCAAACTTCACGTGGACCCCACCATCCATTGCCCGTTCCATTACCCCTCCACGAAGCTCAACGGGCGGTTCCGCTCTCACGTGCGCTTTTTGAGTTGTGATTCTCTTCACTACTTACGCGCTAGAGCACTATCTTCTTTCTTCTTTCTTCTTCCTTCTTCAATCATTCTTTTTTTACTTTCAAAGAAAACAAAAAAAAACGTCAAAATATATTGGATTGAAGATCAAACCATATTTTTTTAAAAAACAGTCTAACATTTTAAAAAATAATAATAAGTTTTTTAATCTTTACCCTTTTCAAACATGTTAATGTCATAATCAATTTTAAAATCGTCAATGAAAGTGTTAGATATAACATTGATGTCATTCAAAAGATAACACTGGTAAGTGTCGTGCTACGTTTTTCATCTCCAAACTGATGTTGAATGTGAGCAGGAAGAGGAGTGAACAGTGAACAGGAAATTGAAAATAAAAGAAATGAAATAAATAAAAAAATTGTAATATTACATTCAAACAAAACAAAGGTGTATATGCATCGATTTGGGGTGCTTACAGATGAGAAAGCACTAAAAAACAGAAGGTTTGAAGAAGATGCAAAGAGTGTGAGTTCTAGACGGGGCCAATCATTATTTAAGTGATTATTTTTTTCAAAGAAGAACATTGAACCTTGCATGTTTATCTCATATAGTCTCTTCAATATTTGCACATGCAGAATCTTTAAATTCTAGCCAAGTAAGGTATACGTACCACACAATCATATCATTGCAAGCAAGATAATGAATTAAAGGGAGAGTTCATGAATTGTGTTGTCCATGTCATGTATATTCACTTGCAGAATGCCCATATTTAATAAAATTATCTGACAACAAATGGTATTTTTTTTTTCATTTACAAGGCACAAATGTATTTTTATACAGTTAGCAAATAGTGTAATAATGGAAATAATATGATACTAAAATATGATAAGTTAAAATGAGAAGTGATAAATGAAAACTTTACTTAAAATATTAAAGGTGGGATGTGAGTTCAAAAACCACTTCAAAGAACATGTGAAAGGTATTATAAGTTACCCAAAGAAATTTATTTACCAAATATATGTATTTTAACTAAATAAACTATAATCAAGCGAAACTAATTTCAATCAAATAAGTTAAAATTTGCCAAACACATATGTTTTTATTGAAAGCTTTACTACTCAAACCATTTCCTTTTTATTGGGAATTATTTAAGGTGAAGAGTAGTCAATTTTAAAGCATTGAAAGTGGAAAATCACTAATGAGAAAGAAAAAAAAATTGAAGAAAAGAAGAGTGACCGAATCCACTTGCTGGCTCCATTAATTTTATATTGTCACCAGTTAAACTTATTCCACTCTAAGACCTATGCAATTAAATAATAATAATAATAATACACGTACACCTTTATTTAAAGTGAATTTATTCAATGTTTTTTTTCTTTGATCACATTATATGTTTTATAAATTTATAATTTTTTAAACGTAATTCAAATTTTAAGTATAAATGAACAATTTTAATAATAATAATAAAAATATATAATTATGAAAGGATCGGAGAAAGAAAGAGTATGAGAGGTGTGTGGGGACCACAGTAGAATGAGTATTGGGTATGGCAGTTCAACATGTTGATAGTTTGAACGCGTTTTGGTTGTGTGTTTGGGTCTTTGCATTGTTTAAAAGAAAATAAAAGATATAATAATGTGTGGGTGTGAGTGTGTGTGTGTGTGTGTGATGCTTATGTGAGTGGGTCGCAGTTGGACGACAGACAGCACTAACAGGATAAGTTTCTGATTCAGCCTTCCACTATACTTTACCTTCAAAAATCAAAACCTATTTCTCTCACAACAATAACACTTCTAAATTACAAAACAGAACAACACCTTTGACGTGGTCGTGTGAGTTTCAGTTCCATGCATCTTCTTCCCCTCTCATCTTTTCTTTATTCATTAAAACCCATCAAACTATACACTACTCTTGTTCCTGCCTCCTGCACCAATGTGGCTTGGTTGAATGAACAGAGTTTTGGGTTTGGTACTGTGATTAAAAAACTATGAATCAGACAAAAAAACAACTTTTAGAAAAAAAAAAAATTATCTTTTGATTATATAACAAGACATTTTTTTTTGCAATTATTTTATGACTTTATGGAATTCAGTTCTCAATTTTTTCCTTTCAATTGGATTAGTATATTATAATATTATTCTAAGCTTATTTCTAATTTCATATTTTTAAATTTTATAATATATACCAATAATTTATTGTTTAACACCATCAACAAATTATGATGAAAAATTGTAATGACACTAAATTGGTCTTTTAAAGTGATAACTTCTATGACAAAATTGTTAATACTATTATGAAGTTTGAATGATAAATATTTAAAAAAATTAAATTATTTTTAAATACTCCATCACAACATTTATTAATAAAAATATGTTGTTTAGTGGTAAAATTTATGACATTATTTCGTTATTAAATTGTCTATAAAAAAATCATCACAAATCTTTTAAGAAAAAATCATTACTAAACTTTTATAAGGATATTAAGGCAGGCAATAATAGATTTACTATTATGAAACTTAAAAAACATGTGATTTTAAAAAAAGTACTCAAATTAGTAATAACAAAAAATCCGATAAATGCTATTTTATTAAACATTTCATGAGTATAAAATAATAACACTTCACTAATTAAAGTTAATCAAGAAAAGATAAACACACAAAGGAGATTGATTTTTGAATTAGTGGTTGAATTACTAACATAAAAAGAATTATGACAAAAATTACAGACAAAAATCAATAACAATAACAAATTTTGTTCACAGAAATTCCACTAGAGACCAAGTTTGCACTGGTTTAATGTTGGATTTAGATACCAATTCAATTTTCATACTCTTAATTATTTATTTGAAGTTTCATATTCTTCTTAATTATTTATTTCAACTATCATACTCTTAATTGCTTATTCCAACTTTCATACCTTTAATTACTTATTTCAAATCCTTATTTACTTATTTCAAAAATTTTACTTTTAATTACTTATTTCAACTTTCAACAATTCAAAATTTGTTTAATGATTTTGTATCTCTTATATCAAAGCATGCACATAAAATTGATCATATTCTTGAATCAAATACATAATGCTTAAAATTAAATGATAAATGTTTATTTGTGTGTTTTGAGTTTGAGATCTATCAAACATGAAATGATATATGAATCATGAGAACTCAACCATTAATTGAATAGAAATTATTTATATTACATTTAAATTGATTAACATGAATGAAAGTCAATCCATGCATTATAAACCATTAACAAACAATAAAATTGGTTAATTGACTATAAACTTTGTATTGATGACTGAAATGTCTTGTCAATGAGATAAGAAGGTAAAAACAATGAAAACATAACAATAAGTAAGAAAATGAAAGAGACAGAAGATGAATGAGACCTCATGAAAAGAGAAAGTAACTTCTTAAACTCACAGAATGAGAGAAAAACTCAAGACTATCAAATGAGAGTTTTAAGCTTATATAAACCAGCTTAAAAAGAAGAAAAAATTAGGACTTATTTGGTTGGTATTTTATCTTTTGTAAGAAAACTCTTACATAGAATATAAAAAGATTAAGACTTATTTTATTGAGACACATTTCTACCAATTAGAAGTCTTGAATAAAAGAATTAACTTATTTAAAACATGTATTTTCTTGCTTAATCAAGATGATTTCTCATTGATGTAATTGTTCCTTAAAGCCATCTACTTCTTTAAGTAATTTTTTGATATATTTTTTCACTATAATATGCTACAAGAAAATATTATTTACTTACGAAAAAAAATTCATGAATTGCCTATCAACCCTGGTTACATAAACTTCATGTAAAGTGTTAGACAAATATATAAATCGCACAACCGTATATGTATCATCATTTTACTTAAAAAAATGTGTATTATTTTTTGTAAGGGAATACAATGTTTTATCATGATGATTTTTTTTATCTGAATTAGACAGGGATAGAAGTTTTCCATTGCAAATATTTTGTTTCGTCTAATTTTGTAATAACATCACTTTCCTCACATATTCCATAACTAATATATTTATAATAATTTTTCCTTATGTATGACAAAGTGTTTTCATCACAAAATAATACATTCCTAGTAGTGTAGTCAAATTGTTAAATAAAAATTTAAAGGCAACCTCTTTCCAACACGTATTCAAACCAACATATCTACATCATCATTCACTTATGGATGTTTACTTATATTTACACATTTTGTATACACATCACTAGCAAAAACACATGAATTCCAGCATTTTAAACTTTAAATAATATACTTTTAATATATATAATTTTTGAAATATATTTAAAAACTGAAAAAAATATACGTATTAGTTATTTTAAAGGGAAAAAGTTAGACAATTATATTTTAAAAAACAATAAAAGTAGTTAAAAAATATATATTTTCTTTTATTAAAGAATAAAGTTGTCAAGTAAAAGAAGACACTAAAGGTGATTACCAAAAAAATTGTATCTGATAACCAAAAGTTTAGTGTACTTCGAACATTTTTATATAACAAAGGTTGACAAGCCTAACATGTTTTTGAAGACTTAGAAATAGTTCATCACTTCTTGTAATTTACTCAACACTTGATTATGAATATTTTATTCTTATTGTTGTTTACAGGTTAGGATGTTTTAATAAGAATAAGTTAATGATTCGTCCTTAAACATTGATTATTGATGTGTATGTGGTAATCAATTTCTTAATATGTCTTTTATTTTTATTTTTTTCTTTGCAATGATAAACATAAACTGTTTTTTTACAAGATAAAATCAAATAAAAAGGTATTTGCCATAGAGGTTGAATGTGAACCAATATGTGTATCTTGATTATAGTAAAAATCTTACTACTGCAGAGATAAATTGAATAATTCAATTTTATATGTTTAATTTTCTATTGTTAAATTTGGTAATTTCAATAGTTAAATTGACAAACGATTAATAATTCTAAGTTTTTTATAAACTCGTGATAATTTATTGAAATATGTTCAAAATAAAAAATATAGAAATAGAAGTATATTTTAACTCGCTTTGTTAATAAATACAAGAAAATAGTTAATTTAAAAAGGATATATAATGATGAACTTCAACACTAACATGTTTAAGATGTTGCAATCTTTAGGCATAGAGTAGTGAATGATTATCTGAAAACTTTTTTATATGTTAAAGACACAAAAGTATCCATTGATAAATTGATCATCATATATAGTTAAGTTATATATTTTTGCCACTGTATATTTATTGACCATTGCTTTTAATTCATACTATAATATGAGTAAGTTTTATTTAAATCTTAAAACGTTTACTTTGATTTTTACGCTTTTCAATTTTTAAATCATAATTGTTGTCTCTCAAGATTAATTATTTTTAAATCATAATTCTTTTCTTTCAAAGTTAATTTTAATATAAAAAATTATTAAATATCTTTTTGAGTTTTTAACTATTTGTGACTTTGTTTTAAAATATACTCGTTCTATATTTATAGAAAAACGATTTTGGATATGTATTAATTTTTTTTATTTTCTTTTACTATAACTTTTTATTTTATTATTATATGATTCCTAAATTTATTTGACTTTTTTTTTCTTTCTTATCTCATATTTTTTTAAATACATTTTTAAAGAAATTCTCAATTTTCATTAGACGTGAGATAAATATATATATAAATGAAAGATAATTAACTAATAAATTTATGAGAAAACTAAAGTAAATTCCTAAAAATTAGGCAGATATATTTCTATATTTATGGGTTCCTAAAGTTAAGTTAATTAGAATATTTGAGAGTAATAATAATTGTAACAGAGATAATAATATATCATAAATAATTGTAGGAGTTTGTTGACATAATCATAATGAGTGTTACACTAAATAGAGATAAAAACATGTTTCAACTTTTTGTACATGATTATTTAAAAGATGAGATTCAACTATCTGCCATGCCATTGCATCTAAAGGTGGATATTTTTGCATAAAAAATTAAACTAAAACAAGGGGTATACTTAATAAAAACGGGGTACCATTAATAGAAGCCAGTGGAATACGAGTTACAGTTTGGATAAACTTGCATACAGGCTCCAAACCCAATTTAGGATTTTGCTTCCTGCACCCATACTAACACTAAAAAGATTGAAATACCTTTCCTTGCTACACCCGTGTTGTCGCAATCTCGAGATCCATGTCACAGTAGAAGGAAGGAGCTCACAGGAGGAGGTCATAACGACGCGTGAGGGAGCCTCATAGTTGTGCACCATGAAAGGAGGCTTTGAAGGAGATCGACGGCGGAGATGACGGCGGAGATGACGGTTGAGAAGGGCTTGGAAAGAGTGGATTCAGAAAGAGAGAAAACATGAAATAATCTTTTCACCAATCGCAATCATGTTCCGGATTACCCATTTTGAAAGCCTTTTGAAACGAGTTTTCGGATTACTTAATTTATAGAACATGTTTTTCAATTATCTATCTAAAAAAAAAATCTTCCAAAACTAAGTTTTTGAAACATATTTCGGATTAAGCAATATGAAAACGTGTTCCAGAAGCAATAGAGTACAAAGGCTAAATTAGTTATTTTAAAAATTATGCCTGTGTAGGTAGTACTTTTTGGGGTGCAGGAAGTAAAAGTCCCCAATTTATAATTTTAAGTAAACCTTTCGACGCCTGGCCCATATTTTCTCACCTGTAGCCCAACAATAAAGTACTCATTTGTAAACAAATAGGCTCATTCTTCCGGCATTTCTCCTATCTGCACTTCAAAAAGAATTAAAATTACTAAATTATTTTTTTATTGGTTTTCTTTTCTAATTATGTAATATAGTAAAGAATTTTAATTGAACAATTCAAAATTATATTAATAATAACAAAAATAATTATGGATTATATAATTTTTTAAAATAAAAATATTATTTAAACATAACTTATAAATTGTAGAATCCAAAAGTTTAATAAATTTTTTTAAAAAATTATACAGTTGAGAAGTCAAATAAATTATTTTTAAATTATAAAATTCAAAATTCTACAATCTAAAAATTAATCTAAAAATCAAAATATAAAAATTAATTCAAAAATCAAAACCAAATAGAGAGATGTAATTTTAATATTTTAAAAATTTTGGAAACGTAAAAAGAAATTAAAGAAGTAGAGGAAAAATTTGCCAACAAAATAATACTCACCTTGCCCAGTTATCCCCACATAAAAGGTATTAATGGGACGATTATGTTTTAGTTTTTTATTCGAATTATTTGAATCCAACTTAAATCTGATCAAGGTAGAATATAATTGTGTTAAACAAAAACAATGTAACACCTATTACTTTATTTGACTAACTTAAAAGTTTGTTTAACCAAAATAAAACAATATTATAAAAGAGTTTAATTTATTAGCCTGCAACCATTTTTTAGATATCATTTAATGAAATGTTTGAAATCATAGTTGTTAGATTTTTTTTTTATCATTTCGTTGCATTTTATTCCTTTCCATCAAATATCATCAATCATTCATAAGGAAAAACAGGCCGTAAACATAACAGTAAAGAGAATATGCTCAATCATTTATCTGGTCAATCATTCTGGCATTATTCAAGTTGATCAAGCCTTTGATGGAAAGATTAAATAATAATGGGCCAGGTCCAGTTAAAACATTTAATTAAGACTGGGCAATTACTTTTTACACATCCATTGTTCGAAAAGTCTAAAATGATTTTTAATTGTGGAATTTGGATTGTACATCCATAGTATATTTCCAAAATTCCCATGCTTTGGTTTTTATATTATGCAATTTGAAAATATATTATAAATTGCATAATTTAAAAATAAATTTCAAAATACATAATTAAAAAATATATTTGAGATTATATAATCTAAAATATATTCTGAATTTTTACATTATTTAATATGAAATGCGTTTATGGATTAAGTAATATGAAAATATAGCCTGGATATACAATTCAATATGTATTTTTATACTACACAATGATATATTTTTAAATTACATCTAAAAAAAACTTATTTTAAATTGTATAATCTGAAATATATTTTTAGATTAAACAGTTTAAAATTATATTTTATATTATTTAATTTAGAATTATTTTTAAATTAGGTAATCTCAATATGTTATCAAAATATGAGATCCAAAATATATTTTTAGATTTAAAAATGTATTTTAAATTATATAAATTAGAATATTTATGATCTAATGACAGTTTGGATTTTTCCACACTTTTGGAAATGCAGAAAGAAAGTATAAATTCTGTTTACCGAATATAGAATTTGGGCTAAGCTTAGGAGGTTGAATTATGGACCTTTCAGTTTGCACAACATTTTTCTGAAATAGCGTTCACAGCGTATTTTTTAATAGATTTTAGTCGATAATTAAAAACTGATAAAATTTAAATGCATTTCAATTAATACTTTTAGTATTGTTTGTTGATAGGAATTTAAGCTTTACCTCAATAATCTATATAATATAGGATTACATTAAAGAGAAGTATAAATTATTTAAATGAAACTTTAATTTTGATTGAAAAATAATATAAAAAAACTTATAGAAATGTATCCAAGTTTTGTTTAATATTTTCAAGAGAATGTATTAGAGATTTTTTTTGCTAGAATGTTTTTTTCATTTCTAAAATGTAATTTTTTTTCACAAATCTGTTGCTTATATTGTTATTATTTTAATTTCAATATAAATATTTATCGTATCTATATATGCTTAAACCTTTATATGAAGATATGTCAAAGTTGAACTCTAGTTAAAATCACGGAAAACATAATTAGGTCCATAATAATAATAATAATAATATCCAATTCCAAGCTAAACCTATCATATTATTATAAATTATTTGTGATTCTATACATTTTGAAATTATTAAAGTTATAAATATATTTTTTGAAATGATATTTTAAAAATGAGTTGAGAACAAATATTTTATCTGTATGATAAAATGGAAATACTCTAGAAGAGAAAGGTTTTATTGTAATTTCCATAAATAAACATTAGGTTTACAAATATTAATATTTTTTTTATATATTTAAGTTTTGGATATCAACCGTATTGACTTGGTAATATAGAAGAATAACTCCTAGAGACAAGTAACTCCTGCAATATCAAATTGATAAATTTATTTTAGAAATTAAAAAAAAAATCAAATATTCGTTATCTTTTACTTCTTGTTCTGAAATGATGATAAGATTGATATGCTTATTTATTTTTCTCTAACAATTTTTATTTTTAACTTTTGGTTTTAAATTTTATTTTCATTTTATAAATTTCTTATTTTTTTTTAATTTCTATAATTTATTCACATATTTTAATATTATTCTTTAAGTGACCAAACAAATAAGGTGAACTAAGATATATTTTTTAAAAGATTTTTTTTATCAATATAGCGTCAAAAATACATTAAAAGAAATAGGCACACAGTTTTTTTTATTGTTTATCTTTTTCTTTTTGGATTTCTTCGTTAAATAAGAAATATTGTAAGAAAAAGATCCTAATTAAAAGAAAACAGCACCATTTACATCACATCAAACAACTTTTTCCACCAACAATATATACGCGTGAATTCCATTTAATGGTTGACATGATTATTTAACAATTAATCTCTTAAAATATGTCAATAAACTATAGAAACCAAACCAAAAAATAAAATTTTTCTAGGAATTAAAATAAAATGGGATCATTAAGTAAAAAATAAAAATGTGATAAATTATTGAGAAACTTAAGGTATATACAATTTATTTTATTGCAGAAGTGAACTTATAATTTCTATTTATATTTTGAAAACTTATTATTATTATTATTATTATTATTATTATATATTTGGTATAAATTTACATGTATTTTAAATGTTAAAAGCTGATTTTTTTTTGTTAATGATATATATCATTTATAAATTAATTATTATTATTATTATTTTACTAATATAAACTGAATCACCATTAAATAATTGAAATTTGAAAGATGCCTTAACAATTGAACGAAACAATGAGAATAAGAATCCATTATAAAGTTGTATTATTTTGAGATAGAAGCTCATTCTCCACTAAATGATCACTTGCAATTTATCATTTTCATTTCAATTATTATCAACTCAACTTTTATTATAGTAAATTAGGCATGTTTTTCTTATGCTGTTTGGTTCCCTTGTTTTCCCAAACAATTGATAACATAACTAAATAATAATTATTTAAATCCACATAATTGAATTTGGATTTAATATATATTTATGAAAGTTAGCTCAATTGTTCCAATAGGTACCTGATTTATTAGAAATTTCTTCACATATGTTTAATTCTTATAAATAAATAAAAAAACACATACTGATAAAAAATATTTATTTCATCTCTCTCCTCTCAATATGTTTAATGGGGATTTAAAAAATTCTTCATTAATTAATATAATATTAAATTGTATTTAATTGTTACTTATTTAACTATAATTCAATTACAATAACTTTAATAGTTATAAAACTGATCATTCAAAGACTAATATGTTTTTAAGCATATATACATTAAACTATAATTTTAAATGATATTTAATTATTTTCTTAGAGTAATTCATTATTAAGAATAAGTTTCATAATTCTGACTCGTCATGGTTACTGATTTGGATATAATTATAATTATAAATTTTTCCAACAACATGTCAAGCACAAATAAACTAACGTTCTCATGCACAATTTAGGGTGTAAAGAATAAAGTGGATGAAGAATAATATTAGAAAAAAATCTAATTACCACAAACAATACCAAATTACAACATACTGTATATAAATAAATATATAATATATAAATTAGGAAAAATCTCATTAATTATAAATTAATTTCATAAGATTAGTTATATTTAAATTACTTTATAAGATAATATTAAAATTTATCCTAAATCCATCAAAAAATAACTCATCTCAACAATATTAGTTAGAGATTTTTATCAAATAAAATATATTTTTCATTTTTTATGGACAATGATAAATAAAATAAATATATGTCTATGTCAATCTCAATAGAGGTTCATATTTGTGAAAGAAGATACAAGAAATCGTTATTGAATATTTGTATGAATTTAATCTAAAATACTAAATGACTATCATGGTAAATCCCTTTAAGAAAAACTAAAGTAATCAATATGATTTTCTTTCCATTATACATAAAGTCCTTCCATTTTGGTAATGATGAATAAAATATATGTATAATAGGCTTTCTTATTTTAATATTTTAAAGTTTTTTAATGTGATTTTACGATTTTTTTATTAATTAAATTTTAAATTTAATTAAAAATTGTTAATATAATCTATTCTATTAAGTTGACGACATGGCATATGGGTAGTGATATACGACATAGTCAAATTTACATTTATATAAGATTAATTAGGTGATATTTTCATAAAATTACTTATAAAAAAGAATATGTTTAATAACTTTATTGATTATAGAATCTGTGAAAAAAAATTATTTGTCACATATTTATTATAATCTATTCATGTATTACATAAACATGATACGATTTGCCTGCATGACTTACATATAACATTAGCGTTTAGTTTTATACTACAATCCTATATTAATGGTATTTTTTTTATTGGTTAAAAATAAATCTATTAAATGAATTGTAAAAGAGTGTTTAAATCTATTTACAAAAATATATATAAAAAATTAATAATAAAAGTAAATAAAGTCTAAATCAGTTTGACTAATATCTGTCCTCGTATACATAGTACAATAATTATTGTTTATTTTATTATTATATCATTAATTATACATTCAATTTCTTTTAGTTATTATTTTATTTTTTTTCATCTTAATTTTTTTCTTATAACAATTATAATTATTCATACATTCTAACAAAGCACATTAGATTATTAAGTATTTTTAAAATAAAACAATAAATTATTAATAAATAATTTTAAAATAAAATAATACAGTATTAATGATTTAAAATTTTAATAAAAGTAAATGATTTAAAATTTTGTGTTCCTACGAAGTATATTTAAGTAATTAAAACTGTTGTTATATTATATTATAGAAATAAACTTTATTATTATTAGTTATGTAAAAGAAAATAAATTAATAAAATAATAATAAATAAGAAAGTATATAGAAAGATAAGATAATAATATGATAATTTAGTTATGAGAAAAAGTAATAAAAAAAATAAAAAATTTGTGTTACGGTTAGTGAATAATTAATTAAGGATAGCAGTTATAGAAATAGAAGATAAAGAGGCATTGAAACGATGTGAGGAAAGAATTAGAAATGTGGGAAGAATTGAAGATTTGAGTAAAGAAAGAACATTGAATCGAAATGCAAATTATGGAGAGAGAGGGTATGGACCACTCTAAGTACCTTGCATATGGAAACAGTTATTGGTTTTGGATTAAAAGGAAAAGAATAGACGTGAATCAATTTAAGAAAAGTCCCATCAAACACTTTGGGACAACTTAATCCCAGCCTCAGAATAACATTGATCAACTCAGAAAACTTCTGTTCAGAAAGTTAAATCAACTTGTGCACGGCGGCGCCGGAAAATATAGGGCCATCCCTTTCAACCCTACTCTGTCGACATGAGTTTTGTAAGATTAGTGGGGTGGCCATAGTGTTCATGCATGCTTTGGTTTTACATGTACTATGCAATGCTTTTTGTTTTATATATCTCCTACTATCATATTTGATTTTATTGGTTAATTGTTAGAAAAAATATTAAATTTTATGTTTTGTTATAAAATTTTAGCCTAGAGAAGGATTTGTAACTCAATTCTTAAATAATGCTAATAATAACATGAAATGGTATTAGAATTATAAGTAACTTAGTTCCTAAGAAATTGTGTTATTGAAAAGAGGTAACAAAGAAAGGAATTGGCATGTGGAAAAGATAGACAGAAGAATCACAGCGTTCACAGTTACTGAAATATTCTACCCATACACGCAGACAATTACAAATACAATTCTTATATAATTAATTTGATTTATTTTACGTCAACTTCAAGGAGACCTGCCATGGCACCCCCACCATTGCAGAAATACCCACTAAATTGTCTCATTATATTTTTCTCTGCATTAACTTATGGAGCATTCACACCTATCAAATCCCCACGAATTCCACGTTTCCTTTGCCTCCATCCCTCGTTCCTACTTGCGCCCACCTCTCTCTTTCTCCTTCTCACACACCACGTACCCCAACTGTTACAATGAAATCAACACTTTTGTTTCATATTACTTCCTCACATGTCTCTATATATATATTCATGTCCATCATATCACCTTTCATCATAGTACCTACAAATAATAAACCTTGTAACAAAAAATGATCAAAAGCACTACCCCTCAAGATTGGCCTGAGCCAATAGTCCGGGTTCAGTCCTTGTCCGAGAGCTGCATAGATTCAATCCCTGATAGATATATCAAGCCCCTAACTGATCGTCCATCTTCTGCTGTTCTTCATCATGATGCCAACATCCCAGTTATTGACCTTGCAGGGCTTTACGGTGACCCAGAAGCCCGAGCCTCCACACTCAGGCAAATCTCTGAGGCCTGCAATGAGTGGGGCTTCTTCCAAATCGTAAACCATGGGGTTAGTCCTCACTTGATGGACATGGCTAGGGAAACTTGGCGCCAGTTCTTTCACATGCCTGTGGAGGTGAAGCAGCAATATGCAAACTCCCCAAAAACTTATGAAGGCTATGGTAGCAGGCTTGGAATTGAGAAAGGTGCCATTCTTGATTGGAGTGATTACTATTTTCTTCATTATCTCCCCTTGTCCTTGAAGGATTGCAACAAATGGCCTTCTCAGCCTCCCTCTTGCAGGTATATATATTTAATATAATAAATGTTTCATGATTTTTTTTATTTAAAAACTTGTATTAGGTATTTTTAGTATTATTTTTTCCTTACAATTGTAATTTTATTTTAATAATTCATTTCAATATTTAAAAATCAGATTTTGACTGAAGAACAATATCAAATTTTATTGTCTTTCTTTTACTGTCATATTATGGATACTTTTCTGTGTATGGGCGTGTTCAGTTCTTTTATGGAGTTGTCTTTCGGTATATAACATGTCATGATCCAATTACCCAAAAGAATAAAATCACAACGATGTATGAATGATTTTGTATTATATATATATGTCTGATGCTCTTTCACCCGAAAATCCTTTGTGCATAAAAACATGCATGCATAATACATAAACTTGTTTTTCTATTGGAAGAATGAGATTGACTAGTTTAGGTTGATATTCTAGGCTAAAACTGGAAGGACGAGACCGTATCATATATAAACTATTTAAAATGCTTAAGTTATTACTGATTATATCATAATATATACGGTACCTAAGATAACAGGTATATATATATAAACTTGAATTAATGCAGGGAAGTGTGTGATGAGTACGGAAGAGAGCTGGTGAAGCTATGTGGGAGGTTGATGAAGGTTCTGTCCATAAACCTAGGATTGGAAGAGGAAGTGCTTGAGAGAGCTTTTGGAGGAGAAGATATTGGAGCATGCTTGAGGGTGAATTTTTACCCTAAGTGTCCACGGCCAGAGTTGACGTTGGGTTTGTCTTCTCACTCAGATCCAGGAGGCATGACACTCTTACTTTCCGATGACCAAGTCCCTGGTCTTCAAGTCCGAAAAGGCAACAATTGGATCACGGTGAAGCCTCTTCCCCATGCTTTTATTGTCAATATTGGTGACCAAATTCAGGTGAATACTCTCTCTCTCTCTCTCTCTCTCTTTCTCTGTTAATTATTATCCTTGTGAGAATGTTTGGCTACAAATTCATGATACATGCATCTGTCACATGGAGGGGACATGAAGTTGTGGTGTTGGTTTCTTTTAGCTTTGTCCTTCGTCGGATTTTTGGAGGGATGTGGCCTTTTCAATGTTTCTGCACACACATGATCTCATTTTACGCTATGTTTTGTTTGTTTGGGAAAAATATATTAATGCTTAATCATATTTAATTAGTTCACACGTTGACGTCAGAATACTTGAAGCCAATGTTTACGTGGTTCACTGTTTGGTTAGTTTTCGTGAGTGAAGATTCTTTTTCAAAGGAAATTTAATTATTAATGTAATTATTTTAAGATGCATTAACAGTAATATATTATTCTAGTAATATGATGCAGTGTAATGACATATATATATGTATATATATATATATAATTTAATTATAGATTAGTAGTGAATTAATGTTTATTAGAGATATTGTAGAAAGAGATTTTATTATAAAGAAAGGTTCTTTTCACTGTTTCAGAATCAGCGTGCACACATAAAAATGGATAAACATTTGGCCTGTTGGCCACGGGATTAACGATAAGGTCGTTCTTTTATTGCCAAATGATTTCATGCCATAAGCTCGATTGTGCTTTTAACATATCCTATAGAAGTTTGTGACCGTGAAGTTCTATCCTCTATAGTGGTTGTGACCAATCATACCCTCATCATATAATTACTGATACATAATTGCATCTTTGACATCGTTCAAAACACCAAACATTGCACCTAGTAAAATATTATTTCTATCATGACTACTGTATGAGATGAAATTTGTAAATTATGTTGACTACTAAAAAAGGTTAATTAGAGCGCGTTCCAATAATAGAGTAGAGACTTCAACTAAAAGAGTAGTACTGTTTAGATACCTGTAATCTATCCTTGTTTAGATTCTAATAAAAAAACAGTGCATTGATTAAAACAAATATGCAGACAACATAATAACGAGTGCATGACGTTGATGTTTCTATTGTGACATAAAAAAAATAGTGAATAGCATTAGCATACCAACTACCGCACGAATTAGTGATTGTTATTAAAACATTGGTTAGTCATTCTTAAAAAGAAATTCCACAGATTCACTCTTAACTAGCACTGCATTATTACGTGCTATTTGCGGTACGACCTTGACGTAGATCTTTGCGTCCGATTTCAGTTTGCATGAGGATGTTACTTGGTGTTGAAGTCTAAGATTAGATTTTAGTAGCTTTATGAATGTGAAAATGATACTAATTTTATTTATTTATTTATTTTGTGTTTGACAAGGTTCTGAGCAATGCAAACTACAAGAGTGTGGAGCATAGAGTGGTGGTGAATTCAAACAAAGAGAGAGTTTCCCTGGCTTTCTTCTACAACCCCAAAAGTAACATACCCATAGAGCCAGTAAAGGATTTGGTAAAGCCAGACAAACCTGCACTCTACACTGCCATGACCTTCGATGAATACAGGCTCTTCATTAGATTGAGAGGACCATGTGGAAAATCTCATGTGGAATCCTTGAAATCTCCAAGATGATCCATATATCGTTATCAAGGACATCGCATGCACTGCATAATTAATCATATATATACCCACCAAACAATTACTCTCTCTTCTTCATACATATTCAGATATGTAAATCCTGTACCTAGATACCTACTTCTCTGAACAATTTGCCCATAATGTTGAACCACAAATCCAGGGAGGATAATTGGATAATATAGATATGAAACTGATGTGAGAAAAAAAAAACTGTTTATATATATGTATGTATCTATGTTAATGGCTGAATTTGAGTTGTCCACAAAATTCCTACTCGTGTAACTATTAGAGATTTGTGTCCCCACATTCCCAACCCATGACAGTGATAAGTGCACCATAATTTTGGGGGCAACATTTGTATGTATCCACTGTATTAATTGTATGAGGCAAAGTTGCTTGACAAGGCTGTTTCAAATTCAATGCACTAAATTAATAATTGAACTCCACTGAGTTTTCTTTTCCACACTGTTTCTGGCATTATGAAAAATATATTCTATAGGAAGAGTTTTACTATAGCATACATTGTCATATATTTTATCCCTACGGACCTAACCATTAAAATATGTTCACCATTAGGGTTTTTTTAACTGCTTCTGTTATTCTAGGATCTTTGAACCGCTAGGTTCAAAAAACAAAAAAGTGATGGCTCAGAACTTGATCTTTTCTTTGTAGTGAACACAACCAATCACATACCAACAAACCACTTTTCATATGGCATCAAACAAGATCTATTGAGCTTCGATTGTGCCATTCAAAATCATATGAAATCATTCGACAGTGGCAACAAATTACAATAAGAAAACTCCAAAGTGTCCTCTGGTTTTTTTTAGAGGGGGTGATTTTATAACATCAATGATTACAAAAAAAAAAATCATGAAATAAATGCATTCACATTTTCATCTCATGCACTTGCAACAAACACAATGCTTAATAATGATAACATTAGGTTTAGACCAAACTAACAAACTTAGTAAACTAGAAAGAAAATAATAACTGCAATCACATAGCACAATACTTTGATAGAGACGTTGTGGAATTTGGATAACCTGGTGATCTGACTTTAGGTAGATATAGAGTCGTGACTATCTATAGGGTCACCGTCAACAACCGACTGATTGAGTTAACATTATGGGAAGAAAAAGTGAGAAGAAAGAAAGTATGGGTATAAAAGGAGAGTAATCTCTTGAAATATGGGTATGTGGGAAGATACATTCATCCAATTCTGAAAAGAAGTGTGAGAGGTATGTTTCGTATGTGGGGCATTTTATGAAGACAAGTATTTTAATGGGTGTATATTAAGATAAATATTTTTTATAATTAAATTTATAATAAAAATACTTTAATATTCATCTATTTTTGGACTCATATTCCACTTATAAAGTTTCAAATAGAAACCGTTAACAAAATCTCAATAATTTTGTGCCTAGCTAGCAAAAAAAAAAAAACTTCTTCATTAATATTATGTGTTTGCATTTTAATTTGAATATTTAAACTATATCCTCAAATCATAATCATATGATGAAGAATATGAAAAATTGTCTGTCAAATATCATTTGGTAGTTTAAAACAGTCAGATCATGTAGTGGTCTTAGACCATCTAATAGTTTATTAGATGATAATTTTCCGTTGTTTGTTGGTTTTATATTTTATTTATATGTAGAATATTCAGTGTACATAAGGAGTAATTAATCATTTTAGATAGAAAAAAAATGTTTCATGAGAATTTTGTGTACTAAAATTTTGTTAATATGATTCAGTATATTATTCTTATTTTTATTATTATATTTTATGGCTACCGTTGACAGCAAAACCAACACACTTCATATTTAAATTGACTTATAAGATACAATTTTTTTAGATAATATAAAATATATCCATAAAAAATACATAAGATGTTTTAACCCAATTACAATTGAATTATTGTCAATAATGTTCAATACATAATCTTTATTATTAATCTCCCACTCCCCATATTTAAATATTGTCCATAAACAAATATGTTTTTTACTATAGAACAAATCAATTTTTTCATATATAAGACTAACATGCAGTCACAATAAATTACTTACATTTTATCTTCAATATTAAGTTAAACTCAACTTAATTTTCTGACCGAGTTCAAATATATTAATCTACATTAACCTAACCATTGTTTGAGATTAGGTTTGGCACTCCTGAAAATGTTAAAGGGTTTAAAAATAAAAGTCATTCGTCAAAATCTACACTAGTGAGTTTTAGTAGTGGCCATTAAGAAAGGCAACATTAAATAAAATCCTCTCACTCAATTGGTTAGAAAATATTTATGTTCAAACTCTTGCTGTATAACCAACTTTAAAGAAACTCCTAAAATTATTGTTGCATCCCAAATTACTAATATAAAACTTAGTTATGATACATCTTATTTACCATCCTATTTTTACATAATCAACAGTAATAATAAAGACTGATATATCATAAAAATAGACATAGATTCAATTATTATCACGTATAATTGTAAACCTCTCTACTTCCATCAAACGTTAATAGTAAGCTAATTCATAATTATTGAACCTTCTTGGTGGTAGTATAGAGCTATCAAATAGATTCATTAAGACAAAACACATCCATAATTTTGTTTAACAAAAAACACAATTATCATAGGTCCGTCCTGAATCCTGGTATGAATGCTTAATTTCATACTTTCTTATTTTAATTTTTTTTTATCAGCAATAAAGAATATATAAAATGAAACATTAAATGGGAATGCTCAACCCATATACAAGAACATAAAAACAAAGAGAAAAGTAATATGTATTATCATCTCAACTTTTCTCCAACACTAAAAAGATAAGATGTATAAACTAACGGATGATCTCTAAAAGACTTGACATACACATTTTTAATCAAAACACCCTAAAGTCCTATCACATAACAAAACATGCAGTGCGATGTCACTCCTTCCTTTTAGCTCAAATGTTGTTTTCAAACCCTGCATGAAAAACATCTAGGTCGTGCAAAGCCTGATCCACATTCAAAGCATAAATGTGTAATATAAACCCACCGCCTGTAAAATGCTTAATACAATACAAATTTATTCTTCCCATTTTAAAATTTATACGAAAGATGTCCATAACTCCAAATTTTCTCTCAGCCAGTCATATTCCACCCACACAAAATAGCAGTTATAATGATAATTGTCTCCCCACTACCAATTTCCTCAAAGAGAATATAAAACCAAAAAACCAAAAAGTAGATGTGTAATGATTTGATACTAATATCTAAATTTTATATAAATAATTTTTTGTCAACAAGGACAAATCCAATCAACATTTTTTCACGGGTATATAATTTTATTTTTGTGGTGCATCTGATTTTACACGCCACAACGCTTTCATGTATAATTTCTTTATCAGAATGCAGATTATCAGAAGAAACTGATGTTTCTTTTTAATTCGTGGAATAACAGGACACATGTTTTCATCTTTCCCATATGACACAGCGAGATTCTCCACTTGATTAATACAGTGAAAAAAATATCAGACAGACATGCATCATTACATAATTTCATTCAAAATATGGTATAATATGTAAAAATTATATGAATTATTTCTTACAAATAATGGTCCCAATTCGTATAACAATTATCATAAACCAGAATATATAGACTGGTTCCTCTCAGACCTAGCTCTACCCAGTAGCCAATGTTGAACAAGACTGTTCAACAACGTGGGATTTTTCTCCTAACATAGTACTACGAAAGTTGTTCATAAATCAAAACCCACATGCTTGCCTAAGAAAATTCATGTCACCGGTGAGCTTTATCTCACAAGCAAACAAGTTTAACTGTGTTGAATAATATTCTAGAGCTCCATCATGCTCAAAAGTCAGTATTGTCAACTATTTATTAAGGTTTTCATATAAAAATATATCCAATCACTACCCTTTTTAATCACGTGCATGAAACTGTACAATAGTGACACTTTGTTTATTTTTTTTCTGAAAAGCCCACTCAGGTTGTCTCATAGTGAAAGTGAGTCACCCTAATCTGGTATTGTTCATTTGGGATTACGTATATACATGATAGGGTCGTTTAATTGGTTTGAAGCTTTTTCTTTCTTTTGAAATATTTTAATAGGGAATGACATGCCACAGACTTCTGTAGTTTAACAGACGTTTGTTTCAATGAAAAAATAAAAATCTATCAAGTGTTTTTCTTTTATGATTCATTCCAAAGATTTAACAAGCAACTAATACAAATTATGAAAAAACACAACCAACTAGACCACTTTCATGCTATCAAATTGAATCAATTGTCGTTGGCATGATTTGAAATCTTTGAATTTGGAGAACTCTGAATGGTAGTTTAACCTTTAACGTCAGCATCATGGGATGAAATTGAGGGACAAATCCAATCTGGTAGTAACCTTTCAATCTTTTCAAGTAAGAAAAGTATAAACCATCTTTGGATCCTGATCCATTTGTTTCACTTGTGTGAACTAGATCAAGTGGCAAACTGAAAACCATTAACGAAAATTACGATGTGAAAGTGATATGTTGATTAACTATATTTTGTCTTTGATTTCGCGTGGTATTTCTAATAGAGATGCTAAATAGGTGCCTACAAGAAATCTGAAAAGGTAGTGCCATTCCATATATATATATATATATATATATATATATATATATATATATATATATATATATATATATATATATATATATATATATATATATATGAACAACAATTTTGACATAATTTTTGTCGCATTTGATTATAATCAATCTAAACGAAGAGAAACAGGTCAGAAGACAAGTTAAGTTTTTATTATTGTTGATAACAGTTTAATAAAAGAAAGTAATGTTCATTGAATAAACGGTTTGTTCAGTTGTCTTTGTCTAAAATTTAGCCATTCAGTCAGTCACACTAGAGAAGTCACAACATATATATGTAAGTAATTAAGAGGGAAAATCTCTTTACATACCCTACGGGGAACATGGCACATGCATCAACATACCACATGCATCGATCTAATGACCAAATCTTAATGGATTATATTAGTGATGGTAACTATCGTATTGGACAAAATTAGAATGTAGACAGGGGTTTAATCTGATTGAAATTACAAAAATAATGTGTGTTAACTTTCGGTTTGCCGACTAAATTATGCTAAAATTAGACTAAACATATAAGGATTTTAGTTTAATTCCACAAAATTAAGACGCATTTTATTTTTCTTTAAATTATAAAAATTGATCCATAAAATGTTCGGGTCTTTAACTTTGTTTGAACAACTTTTTGTACAAATAAAAAAGAAAATAAACAAGTGAAACAAATTAAACTATAACTCTATTATTTAACTTGCTAAAAGTTGGTGTGCATAAATTAATTTTTGTTTGTGAGAAAATTTAAAATAAGTTTTTACTATTTTTGTCCTACAAGTACTTTTGATAAATGTTCCTTTTCTTGTTAAATTTTAAAATATAATTAGGTATGTTAGTCTACTAGTTAATTTTAGTTTATAGTCTGAATTAAAAAGTGATGTTTTAGCAAGTTATTAAGTGCCTAATTGGTTAATATAATATTGCTTGTATGTATTGAATGTACATTAATTTGTGTTCTTTGGTTGTCATCTTTGATGATGTTGAAATGGCATGGAGTGTGGGTAGTGACAAATCTTGAGTGGAATGTGATTCACATATAGTGACCAAGTGTGTTTGTCCTCACCATACAAAAGATAGAATAAAGATTTGGAAATTGAAAGTTTGAAATTATATTAAGTATTATTTTTAATTATACATTCATTTATATGCCGTTTGAAATATTTTTCATAGTAATAAAAGTACTTTTAAATTGATAAATATTATTATAAATAAAAATATTAATTACACTTTTGAATTTACTGATATATTAATTTTCCGAGTAAACAAATTAAAGGTGTTTGGTTCTTCAAAATTTTAGTATGAATGATCCACCTTTTCTTATACTAACCAACTTTGATTATCTCCTCTTTTCCCTTTTTTATAAAGCATTCACCTCTAAAATTTATAATCACAAAATTTAGTTTCTCATTATCAATTTTAATCTTGGAAAAATATACAAATCTAGTATCATTTTTAGCACTCAATCACATTTAAAACACAATCAACTACTAATTCATAGTTTATTGAATATTCATAATTCTTTGCATACTCTTATCCTAATAGTTAAATGTAGATTCAATTGTGGGATAATAAAGTAGGTCTAAGTTTGCGAGTAAATCACAATTTGATAGATGAGTTTTCAACCCATCCTCCTTTTGCTTGTCATGGTAGTCTGTTTTTAAATAAAAAATATTTAAAAAATTAATATTTTTATATTATATTATTTAGAAAATATAAATATAGAATAAAACTATAACAAATAATTAATACTTACCGATTAAATTTCAATTATAAATTAAATAAGGTAATTTAACCTAAGATAATAATAAATTTATAATCATTTTAGTTTATTTAAATAGATACATTAATTATTAATTAAAAATTAGAAATTTTTTATATAATTAAATATATTTTAATATATATATATATTAATAAAATGAAAAAAAATTAAAAATAAAAACTAAAAAATTAAATCTCCTTAATCACGATTGGCCAACTTATCCTATTTAATTTTTAACAAATTATCAAGAAACTAATCATTTTTGTTACACCTACTTGATTGTTACACCATATTTAATCAAAATTTTACTAATTTTTATGTTGCAAGTTATTTTTTAGGATGAGACTTTTAAAATTAGAAATTAGTATATAATATAACTAAAAATGCATAAAATTCATTTATTAAACTTAACTATTATAATATGAAACTAAATTTTAAAAGTAAGGGGATTAAATTAAATTGAATTAATACATTAAATGAATTGAGTGAACTTAAGTAAATTAAATTAAATTATTTAAATTGTTTAAACTATATAAATAATTTTAATAAATATCATATTTTAAAATATATTTTTTAATTTGATAAATATTCTTATTTAAAAGTAATTCAATTTTTTGAAAAATATAAATAATTTATATAATTTTTTAAATAGTTTACTTTTTTATAAAATTTAACTCAATTTAATATGAAGATGGGAAAGGAATGATTATTTTATGCAAATAATATTTAATTTAGAAAAAAAATATCTCTCCAATATTATTTATCGAACTAGACGATTTTAGTCTATAAAGGTCAAAATTTAGTGCTGGGGAAGTAATTTCTTACTTACATTTCTCGTTAGCTAAAAAAATAGAAAACTAAAAATGAAAGTCAAAATTTAATTTGCAGAAATAGAATTTTAAAATTTGAAAAGTAAAAAGACCTAATTTAATAAGTAATGTAAGGAAGGCCAGTTTAATATTTAATAAAAAAATAATATTATTTGCGTGAAAAGGAAAGGAATAGGGAGACACAAAGTGGAAAACATCATTTGATTCGGCCCGTCACTTGTTTTTTTTTTTATGAATCTGTGCCCAATACGCACGCTGCAAATAAAATAAAAAGACGAAAATAAAAAATAATGAAACAACACGTGCTTGAAAATGAAAGTTGACCATTAATTAATGAGGTTAACTAATGCACTCCCTTTATAAATGAAAATGCAGTTTAATATTTTTTTGGAAAAAGTTTTGGGAACACCTTATTTACCTCCCAATTATACCCCTGTTTTTTTTAATATTTTAAGAATTAATTTTTCTTATAAAGTACGTGTGGGAGAATCTTCATGCGAGTGGTACGTGTGTTATTTTTCTATTTTTTTTATTATGACTAATAAATATCTCTTATATACCTGTAAAGCATGTGAGATGTTAAAAATATAAATTAAATCATTATTATTGCTAATAAAATATGCATCAAATTTTTAAAAATATGAATGCTTTATTTTTTATTTTTAATGTTTACTTAATGTTAATTTAATTATAATTTTTAGATATATAATTATATTTAATTTTAATTTCGGGCATTTAAGTATTGATTCAAATAATAAATAAAATTCAAGGTTCAATTTTCTTTTCTTGTCATCTTTTACTACTAATAATAATAATTAAAATATTATTTGAATTTTATTTAGCATGAGTACACTCATTTGACCTTATACATACTATTCAAATTCTATTTTCACAAGATTGACCCTTTATTTTTTATTTTCTACTTATTTTATTAGAGAAAAATGATTTCATTTGATATAAAAGTTAATAGAAACCTATTGCAATACAAGGATAGATGACTCTATTGTTTTTAAGTCACATTTTTCCTATATTTTGTATACTATATATATATATATATTATAAATCACTTATAATTCATTCAACCAAGTTAATAATTTTTAACAATTAGTCGCGAACGGTTAGTTACTAGCTAACTGTTTGTTATTTAATTAAATTTTAAGTTATTTTTTACATAATATTATATATATATATATATTAAAATAATTATAATTACAAATTTTGGTATAAAAATAATTTAAAAAATATTTAATATCACCCACAATATCTCGATTTATTATGAATATGTAAATAGAATTATATAAATAATAAATAATAAGAACAATATAAATATATATATATATATATATATATAAAAGATATTTGAGAGATTTTACTTTTTATAATTAAAAGACTTCATTTAATATTTAAAGATCTTGTTTGAGCAAGATACATGAACAAGCTATAAAGTTTTAACCACCACTTTGATGATGACTATTTAAGTGATGAATTTTCACATGAACTTTTTAATATATTTGTATAAATTTTTTTTTAAGATTTCAAAACTTATATACAAGAATAATAACCTCGCTTAAATAATCATTATAAAATCATCATAAAGTGATATATTTATGAAACAGAAAGAATTGTTTCAATCTCTTTTACTCAAATTATTAGTTTTTGCTTAATAACATCCACATTGTTGAAAATTAAAGAAAAACATAAACAAAAACTAATATCTCACAAACATTTTGACATGATTTAAATCACTATTTATATTAAAAATCAACTCTAAAAATAACTTTATTAACATTATATATGATTAATTCAATATATATATATATAGTCATCCAAACCCTACAAACTTCATCATATAAATAATAAATACATTTAATAAGTGTAATTATTAACTCTCTTTACCAGATACTCAAAAATAAAATAAAAAATATATTCAATAGAGATTAAACCACGTACCAAAACTCTATTTCCACTGGTCTATGTTATGTCTCCTTATATTTAAAATATCACAACGCTATAATGGTTAAAATTTTTTCTAAACTTGGAAATACTTTAAAAAATGAGTTTAATGAAATAGAATTCTAAAATAAAACAAGAAATAAACATCTAACATTTATTCGTACTTGTTCCACTTTGTATTTATTTAAAAATAATACATTTCAGCGTAAGTATTTTTTGCATCTGGGCATAAGTGATGAAACGCAAGGACTTCGTTTTTTCTTTGTCAATTTTAATTATTTTTCATATTTTAAGAATTGTGTTCTATGCTGCTCCTTAGTGGAGTAGTTTTCTTTTCGGACATCTGCAAATGCCTTAAGTATTAATCATTAAAAGATGCTATAATCATTTAAAGACTTAATATTTTCTGTACAGTCTTTATTTTCTCGGCTTGTATAAGTTTATAAGAGAGTATCTAACCGGCCATGCTAGATTTATACTCTTATAATTTTAGAAAAGCCTTTATATTTCTGCTATTTACAGCTTTCTTTTATGCTTTCTGTACCTTCGTCTCTTTCCAATTGTAGACCACACTCTTTTATTCATTACTTATAAAATTTCACTTAATAATAAAAAATAATTTTGAGCATATATTAATAATAATAATATTACGTAATAGAAGCGAAAAACCCCATATAAGGCATCTTTTCAATCAATATCACTTGTGTTTGTTGCAGTGTCTATCTTATCTTCTTTAGCTTTATTTCTATCATGTGTGGTATGCCTCCATCAACTTTGCTTTTCATGTCGATCGTTACAATAACTCTCAGAACCAAATTATTTATGGTATTTTAGAGAATTTTTCAGAAATTATTTTAATTATCATAAAATAAAAATGTTATATTCTTTTTGCATGTTTTTTATGAGGGGAACCTCTAATTAGAAAAATAATGGACGGTTAAAGATTTACTTAATTGGCCTTGAGTGGTGTACGGAGTTCAATATTTTTAAACAAAGAATCAAATCGAGTGTTGTAATGAAAAAGAAAAGAAAAATAGACAACACCCTTAAACAAATCCGACACTACTTTAATTAATTCAAATCAAATATGATTCTGTCTCTCCTAAAATGATACGGGTTTGGAATAACACGTATTTAAAATCATGATTAATATATAATTGAAATTAATTTGATTTAACTCTATGTTAGATATGGATTAAATATGAGAACTGTGGATACATCACCATTTCTCCTTCTTCATGTCTTCTTTCACAATTCCATTGGAACAAAATAAACCTTATTTACACACTCATTATTCATGCAATACAGGTTTACTATTTTCTTTTTCTGCTTTACTTCTCTTTTATTTTTCTTCCCATCTTTCTCTCTCACTCTTATAAGTGCAAAGCATAAATAAACATTACAAAATAACATCTCATATTAATTAAAAATATAATAAAATTATAATATATAACTATATAAGATAAACCTTATATTACAAATTGATTTTATGACCTTAAGTTAAACATAAATTTATTAACTAACATCTTAATTTTTTTTATCTACTATTAAATTATTTTTATTAATTATTTCATTAAAATGCTTTTAGTTATTTTATATGATTTTTTTTTATGATTTTTTAAGATTGAGTCGGATATAAAATTTATTACTAACATCTTAAATAAAAAAAGAAATTTACTTCTTAAACTGTTTTTATTGATTATTTCATCAAAATATTTTTAGTTATTTTATATGCAGATCTTATTTTATAAATTTGTTTTGTAAGATTTAATTACTAACACTTTAAATAATTTTTTTATTTATTTCTAAATTATTTTATCAAAATACTTTTAGTTATTTTATAATAATATTATACCCTAATAACATAAATTCATTTCTTCTTTTTACCACGATAACAAAATTGTTAGAGGAGACAAACTAGGATGAGTTTATATTTTCAGAGCTTGGTAGACCAGAGGCTGAATGAGATGAATTAGTTTGTTGGACCACTTTTTGAAAGAAAAATTAAAATGAAAATTTGTTTTAAAAGTTAATTTTTTTACTGTGTTATTAAATATATACAACCCTTATAACTTAAGTTTTAATTATTAATTGTCATACTATAATTTAATATGTAAAGTATAGATTATTTCAATATTAATTAATTAATTAAAATGTTGAAAATATTTAAATAGTTAAGTATGATTTAAATATATATATATATATATATATATATATAAATAATTGGATATTCACTTTCTAAAAGAAAGGACCAAGATTTCCAATTCATTTTAGATCTGTCGTTCTTATTCCATTTTTAACAGATGAATAATAAATTAACTTAAAATGGGATAGAATATTGTTTTGCCTCCTCTAAAACTGATTATTGCAAAATAATCATTTACATATAAGTGATTTGAGTAGAAAAAGTGTGATATAGAATTTAAATTATTTTAAGAAGAACTTTGAGAAAAGTAAATAAAATTAATGTTACTAACTAAATTAATATATTTTTTATGAAGTGAATTAATTAAGTAGTCTTATATTTAGGAAAAGGTAGTTTTACTTTATAAGGATTTAATAATAAATTATTTTAATCTATCATAAAAATTGTATTAAAATTAAAAGTTTTTTTAGGATTTTCACCAAAAGCTTTAAATATTATAGAAAGTTAATTAAAAACTTGGTGTAAAACTATAACAACCATTTCACCTAGAAAACTTTGAGATGTGAGCTTCTATCACCAAAAAGATTGGTGAGTGTATAATGATACTAAAATAAAAAGTGATTTAAAATAACAAATATATATTACTAAACATTAATCATATTCTTTTTAAAGAATTAATTTTCTTTTTCAAGTAAGGAAAAATTTTGTTCTAAAATATCAAAAGTTATCTACAATTATAATAATGTTATTCCATTTCGTTTTATAATACTACATACCATTTCATTTTATTCCTGGTTAGTTATTAGTATTTGCATGTTGTTTTACGGCTGCTTCTTCATATGCTTTCTTTACATACCACATAGACTTAGTGAATTTACAAAAATATCCTGCATTCGAAATTTTTTTGGATTGAAATGTTTCAAAATACCTTTTCAAAATGGATGAATTCGGAATTATGTATTAAAAGTCATAAAACTTCTATTTTAAAGAGGTCTTTCCGAAACAAAACTTCTATTCCAAAATTTCTTTTCTTAAATATATTATGAAATAACATTCGAGAATATTTATTCTAAATTTTTTATAAAACACACTCTCCAAAACACTAAAAAGAAAAAATTTTCATTTCACACAACTATAGGTGCAACGAGAAATAATGGAAGTATAGTGAGAAGCAGCCTTGTTTCACTTGTAAAAGTCCCACGGAATAAAAGGGCATTTTTTGTTTTAAGAAGGGCCCTGAGCCCCAAAAGAATCCAGTCAGAAGACATTTGATTTTTTCTTTTCCTTCGGTTGTATAAAGAAGATTATGGGTTTTACTATGTAAGCAAAGACACAAATAGTTGCTGGAGAATGGAGATTACGTAGTATATGCACTTATAACTTTGACATTTTAGATAAAGAAACCCAGACTAAATACATCTGTATTAGCTAGATTATGTTCAACTATGTGCCACAGCTAAGTTATACATCCAAATTTGAAAAACATTTTCTAAGAAATTTAATCCATTATTATACTTGGAGGAAGGTACACATTTGATTCTTGATGAGAACATGTAGCAAGTTTCACAGTAAAACAAGCACTAAGGTTGTACCTTCTCCGTACTTCTGTAAATCCTCCACAGAGAACTTGTTCTACCCAATTCTCTATGTCCTTATCTCCATCGGAGACATATGCAGCTGCAAGCAATTGGTCCATGACTTCTGATTCTATCTGTATGGCACATTCAGATCCAATAGTTTTGTGGAAGCTACTTGTGATCATATTCACCACTCTATCCGCAAGTGCATCAAAATTAAGAGGTTTAAAAACAACTGTTTCATCAACCTGTTCATACAAATCTTGCAACCAAAGGTTTTGGATCTCAGTTGATGCATGTTCCAAGTTTCCATCATTCATTTGTTGAACTTGAAGTTCATTCTCTTCAGCTGGAAGATTCAAATCTAAATGCCAATTTGGTGTTGTATGTGCTCTTTTAGCCTTGTATGAGATTAAGTGCTGATCTTGAAATTCATTGTGGCTAATGAACTTTCGTTTATTTGCTAAAACTGGTTTGGGAATGTTACCTATTGAACCATCAGCAACACTGACACTTTGGCTTTTGATGTCTCCACTCACATGTTCAACTGTTATTTTGATAGCCCTCCCTTTTACCTTTGCTATTCTCTCAGAACAGTTAGAAGGTTCCCTTGCTGGGTGACCAGAGAAAGAAGTCACAAATATTGCATTGTTTACACCCACTTCTCTTCCACGTGAGTCAGTAAGCTTTCCAGTCTTCATGGCTTGAGACAAACAATTTTGAACTAACACATCAGCCTTGTCTACATTTTCTAGGAAGACCACAGAGAAGGGTTTCTTGCAATATTCACCCACAATTAAATCAAGAGTAGTCTTTCCTCTGAATTTCACATTGCATCTGTTCAATTCTTTAGAACTTAGATCCACAAAAATAGAGCTATCCCGGCTTCCATACAACAACTTAGCTAGGGTAACAGCAATTTTCTTTTTACCATTCCTATCAGGTCCAACAAAATTCATCCACACGTCACCCCTATGATTTGCTCCAACCCTTTTTGTATGGCTGCCAGCTATTGTTTTGCTGATGACACTAATGGCTTCATCTTGCCAGCTAACCTCCTTGGTAAGGACATCGAAAAGAATTTTGGGATTCCTTGCATCAACTTGTCCACAAAAGTCAAAATTTAAGAAGGTTGATGGCTGAGATGGATGTTTCAAGATATTTCCTCCAGCAAGATTAAATTTTGAAGAAAATAAACTTGAGATTTCCTTTTGGGGTTCAATTGTAAATTGACTGGAAGGTTTGTTACATTTATTGCTGGTAGGAGAAGAGCACATTCCTAATCCCAAATCTGTGGTTACAGAAATCACAGAAGTGGGGGACATCTGGCTTCCTTCACAAACAATTGAAGTGCACATGTTGCTTGATCCTAGATTACTTGACTCCAAACATTCCACTCTCTGGAACTTCTGTGAAAGTTTTGAAGTATGCTTCTCGTGCCCTGCATTGAAATCCAGAGGAAAAAAACTGCTTGATTGTGATGTGGAAATCGTTTGCTCACCAACAGGCACTTCTGAGTTGATATTGATGTATTGACTTGATGATGTGTGTGTAAGTTTGTAGCTGGGGTAGTTAGCAACTTTTCCTTTGTTGTCACAATATTGGAACCCCATAACTGTTGGACTGTTATCTGCATCAGGGAATATTTTATGCAGATACCGGCACATGTTTTCCAAGTTCTTATGCGTTGCAGATTCACCAGTATTCACCACAGCACCATCATCTTCTATCTGCTCTGAATGAAAAAAAAGTGGTTTAACTCTCCATACAGATAATGCAATCCCAGGTCAAGTAACAGACAATCCGCAGGATGTTATGTAAGACATGAAGGTCAATTCATGATAAGCTATTACCAACTGTTAAAACAAGGAGGAGCAAATTAAGATAGTATTGTAGCTCACACAAGTCCTTCAAAATCATGAATTAGAATGAGAGTAGGGCAAGTTCACAGGCCAATTTAATTTCCTCAATTGAACTTGCCCCTAACTTTAGTTTCCTATTATTTTCTGTTTTGGGTTGGTATAACTCCGCTCAATTATTTGAGCCAGAATGAATGCGAGTGCTACACACCTTAAGATTTAATCCTTTTGCTGATCCTAATTCTGAATTCTGCAATCGTGGAGGTAAGTTAGGCAGGAATAGATCAACAGTTGAAGCAGCGAGCATACTTGGCTCACACCTTTCACCATATTGATGGCAAACACAATAAAATTAATCAAATCAAGAAGTAAAATTAAAGAAAGAAAAGAACAACAAATGAATCCCTTAAGCATTATTGCGGTAAATAACTCAGAATAGCGTGACCAGAAAAATCCAAGTTAAAGAAAACGCGTGCTGCCGTGTAAAACTAGTTAATGCGTCAGAGAAGGAGAATTCCATTTATAAATGAAGTGATCATGGTAGTGTTTCCTTTCTTCTTTCAAGGGAGAAAATAGGAATAGCAAATGTGACACTGGTGGAAGCAGAAAGTAAGGTGAATCGAATCAACTAACGTTCAGCCTTATTGGTTTTTACAACAATTAATCAATTTAAAATTGAAATTTAGTTCAAGTTTGATACGAATTTTATTTTAAACTCAAATTAAGTTTGATTAATGATTTAATTTAATTTTGAATTATATGTATATAATATATTTATACAAATACTTTAAACTTTATATTTTTTTCACACTTATATCTGTTACATTATATATATATATTAAGAGTAGTTTAATTTTCATATTATCATCGTATTACATATTTATTTCTTTGTTTTGTTTTATATATTTGGACTCTCTATTTAAGTTAATATACAATTTTTTTTCCATCTTATCCATGTGTTTTTATATTATCAATATTACATTATTTACTACCAAAACAAAAGAACACATATTTTCATTATAACTTATGTACATAAATTAATAATTAATATGTTTGTCCTTTACAGTTACTTGTATAAAAAAAGAGTGGAGTATTAATTATAATTTTCATCTCTATATATTTTAATTTATGTGTGATTTTTTTAATGATACGTATGTGTGATTTTTATATGTTTAAATTTAACTGTTTAAAATAAATCTCGCGCTCCAAAAATTCGTTCAGTATTAACATAAATATAAAGATGTATATATAAAATTATTTGTATAAACTTGCAAATAAAATATATAAAATAGTTAGTAAATATGCAAAATTCGTTTATTTTTACTTAGAAAAATTCCTTAAAACATGTTTTTAATACTTATGAAGAAGTATATTCTGATATATACTAATAAATTTAAAATAAAAATTCTTTTTACTCGTTTTAAAACCTTAATATTTGCGCATTCTACTTTTTACAGTAATGTTATATCTTTATATCTTTTTTCGTTCTTTATTTATTGTATATATAATACTTCACTTCAATAAATATATATAATTCTTAAAGGTGTTAAAATCTTTTTCTTCTCGCCTGCATTTCATGTTTAATACACAAATAACAAGTGTCAGCAATGCTGTTTCTACGATACATCTTTACTACAACTAAATATTTATTTCACTCTATTATATGGAGTATTTTATTTTTCATTTTTCTCTCTTCTTTTATTTATCTTTCTAATATATATATATAGACACAGATATAAATTATAAGAATTTGTTACATGAATAATATTTACAATGTAGCCTATTAAAAGCGTCAATATGCAAAACAAAAGTCATAAGTAGAAAACGTATCACTCAATCGCAGACATTAAATAAGTTAGTAAGAACATGTTGTAATTAACATATTTATGAATATTTATAAACAAGAAAATAAGAAAAAGGAAAAAAATAATTTATATAAATTAAAATTAACTTGTATTAAACTAAAAATAAGTTTTTGAAAAATTAATGAGATACTTTTTATAAATTAACTATACACGAATTGATTTTACTCATGACAAATATTTTTCTTATTTGTTTTAAGTGTTTATAAAAAAAATATGCAAATGTACCTTTAACTATGAGCGGAGAGAGGCAGTGGTTAGGGTATGCAATTACGACCTCAAAATTTGTAATTTCTTTTAAAGTTTATATAAAGAAATACATTATGACATCTAAAAAATCAAATTAAGAAAAATTCCACGTTGACACCGAAATAATCTAACTTTAGCAACTTTTATGAGTTTATTTAAAATTATTATAAACCATTTTATAATTAACTGAATGACTGAAGCATGAATTATAATACAGTAAAAAAGTGAATAATCGACCAACAAAAAAAAATATAGAAAAGATGGAGGATTGATGATTTATGGCCATACCTGGGAGTGCGATATGATTGAGCAGAGAATGAAGGGCGAACAGAGAGAATTGGCAGAAGCTGCAAGTCCCAATCCTTCTCTACAGAAGGAAACCTTCCCACAAATTTCATATACCTTTCATAATTCGCTGCCGCAGCAATGAGCCATAACCTTCCGTAACTAACTTCCAACAACTTTCCTAGCCCTACAACCACATACCTAACTGCCTCACTCTCACCCCACCCATTTTTCTCATTCACCAAATCCTCCAACTCTCCCAAATCCACCACTATACCTTTCCCCACGCGCCGCTCCACCATTTCACTGATCTCTTCGAACCTCCAACGCACACCCTCTTCCCCGCACCTCCCACTAACGAATTCCATAATCTCTCTTCCAATGCGCGCCACGCGCAAACTGCACAACTCCCGCCCTAAAACGCCGCTGTTTTGCCGCTCCAGTGCTTCCGCGAAACTCCACAGCGCATCACGTGCACATGCACCGAGAAGCAAGGGATTTCTGCCCTTGTACAAAATACAGTTTTGGAGAAGAGAATTGATAAAAGAAGAAAAATAATAGCGTGGACAGGGTAATTTCACGGTGATCACACCAACGTTTATACAATGATGCAAAAAGTGACAGAATAATGTGTAGTTAAATTTTGTGGAACTTTTATTATAATAAGGTGCATGTATAGACCAATTTGTAATTGTTTACACCAATTAAACTTTTCGTTCTTTATATTGTTACTAATTTCCATTTACATTTGCAAATATAAAAATGACATTTTTTCTTTTTTGAAATTCTTTAATTCATTTTATTTGTATATAATATTTATGTTTTAGTCTTTATATTTTGAAACGATTATTTTTTAAGCTCTTAACGTAGTGTGTGTAGGGATTAATGCTTTCCGAATTTTTCATGTTTAATTCAATAAAAGTTAGTTCTATAAGTAGGATTTGCGTTCATCTTTTCTACCTCACAGCCATACTATACTTTTAATTCGTTTTAATCGGTAAATCTTTGTTTTTTATTTGTTCTAGTTTTTGTAATTTCAGTTAAAAGACTGTCAATTAACCTAGTTCAGATTCTTAATCATGTGTGTAAATTTGTTATTAATTTTCTGATATCTGTATATTTTTTTAAAATGTTGACAATTAAGATAGATTAAAAATGTAAGTACGTTTTAAAGTATGAAAATTATACGAAATTAAGTGAATAATTAAAGCTACAAAGTACAGGTTAATAATTAATTATTAATCTCCAACAAACTGTGTATACCTGCCTCTCTTCCGGGATAGCACCTCCGCGATCCTCCGATGATCGGTGTCCTCCTCGCCGGGGAAAGGGAAGGGGAAGCTCCGGCGAGGGAGAGGTTGTTCGTGCATGAGGCGGGTGAGGGGACGGAGGATGGCGAGTTTGATTTCGGAGCTCCGAAAACCCGCTTCGGCGAAGACGCGACTCACGACGGGGTCGTCGAGGATGGACAGGATCAGGTGCTGCAGGTCCACCTTAACGGAACAAGGTTGCTGGAGGTGGAAGTTATCCGGCTTGCGGCGCTGGGCGGCTTGCGACCGCTTGATGGCGGCCATGAGAGAGTTCGACACCGGGGGATCGTCGCCGCCGCAAGAGTTTGACGGCGCGCGGTCGAGTGACACGCTGAGAGAGAGTTCGAGTGCTCTCAATTGGAGGCGCGTCGAGTAGACGGCGCTTCGAGCGCGTGCGCATGCGTCGCGCAGGGCAGAGGAGGCGTGGGAGAGCATAGCGGAGACAGTGTGCAGTGAAGTGGTCTGCGAATGGCCGCGCCGCCTGGCCACCGATACGGCGTCGTCAAGCGCCTTGGCGGCCTCCGTCGTAAGGCATTGTCTCGCTGCTTCTACCGGCGTAGGCATCGGCGGCGTTCTTAAAAGTGAAATAATATTATAAATAATAGTTGAAAATTGAAAAATATTTTATGGAACTTCCAAAGAAATTAACATTGGGGTTGTGGAATGTTACGTTTGTGAGAGAATGGTGTGGTGAACTTTAAACTATATTGCATTGACATGATCTCGTAATTTTTTTAGTTAATTTTTGTTGGAACAGAAAGAAGCATTTGGTGGTGTTGGTGATGGCTGCTTTAGTGAGGGAGAAAGAAAGGGAGATGCTGCCTCCACTTGCTTTTTCCTGGCTGGTCCACTCTCACTCTTCTCACGTTTCCTTCTCTTATTTGCTGCTCCTTCTTCTCTTGTCCCTTCACTGTTCTTTCATTTTTAAATGCCTATGCTTCCCATTCTCTACTCAAGCTTCCATAAAAGTGTAATAAACATCTTTTCAACACAAATATCTTAGCTTTACCTGCTTACAAATGCCAACAAAACTCTTAAAAAAAGTGGAAAAAGATTCTTATCTTTTCCTTCAACCTCATCTTGTTTTAAAATCAACCAACCAAAGAATCCAGCCTCCAGCACCTGTTAGTTGACTAGCTATTGCCAATAAAATAATGTTTCTGCAAAAATTTCAAATTTCAAATCGCAAATTTCTTTTTCAATTCCAAATCACCATTTCATGAATAAAGGTGAACACGTATTTCTTTTTTATTTTGAACACTTGAAACCAATTATTATTCGCAACGTATTGAATTCATTTTGCTTTCTTTAAACACTCCCATCCAAGAGGAAATCATACTGATCACAATTATAATTCTTTTAACTTGTTTCAAGTGTTTATAAGCTCTCCATAAATATACGAAAATAATTTATGATTTATATGGAAACATTATCTCCTCTTCAATAGTATAATAAACTTTGTAATATTTTACATAATAAGTCATTTTTAAACATTTAATTAAGTTGTTTACTAGACAAAACCTTGATCAAAAAGTTGCGTAGCAGAAACTGTTATTATCGGTGTTGGTAACAGTATTCATATTAAAGAGTATTTTTTACGTCATCTATTTTAGTTTTTGTTCTATTTTCATTTATATTTAAAATATTAAGGATTGATTTCTTAAAATGATGAAATCTTTTAAATAATTTATATTCTTTTATACCTATAAATCTGAAATGAAACTATTAAGAAATAAAATTATCTATATGTAACCACTCAGTTATTATTACTTTAAATTTTACATAACCACATATGTACAAATGACAACTTGAGAATAAATATTCATAATTAAACAAATATATCTCTACCTAAATTTCTATTATTATATGTTTATCTTTTTTAATAAAATCATCACAATTATAATACATTCATAAAAAAACAAGAGAAGCTAATTATAATAACATAATTTATATAAGTCATATAAACTATTTAACAGTAATAATGAATTACATTCATTAAACAAATGAAAAAAATTCAAAATTAATAATTTTTGGAATACTATTCATTTTTAGTAGAGATGTTCATATTCTAGATTAGTTTTGTTTCTTAATAAATATATCTACACCAAACATACAAATTATGTGTTTAATTTGGTTTATTTTAGATATAAGGACACTGAACTACATAAAAATATTTTTTATTTGAATTTAAATCAATTTTATAATTTTTTATTAATATTATATATATATATATATATATATATATATCAAATCCTATTTTATTAATATGATGATCTATAGGATTATATTATGATAAATATATTATATGATATTAAATAATTTATGTCTATATATAATGTAACTTTCTTTCATCTGATAACCACACAAATGAACTAGAATAAAATATAAATGTATAAAAAGTATTTATATTTTTACAATAAATAATAGATTTATCAATTTTATATGTATGGTTCTCAGTCATATTTTATTTTTTTTAACATTTTTTATGTTTCATAGTTAATAATATAATATTCGCACATTATGAAAAAATCCATCTACTTTATTCATTTATATCTTAAATAATTTTTTATTTTTCTCTTACATATAATAAAATAATAAATAATATAATAATATTTAAATAATTAATTTTATTTTTATTTTAATCAGTTTTCAAGTGTCATACAGCAAATCTTTAAATATATACATAAACAAAAATAACATTATCTTTGGTGATTGCAATAAACTCATCTTCTTTCATTCATATATATTATCTAGGAAAAGAAGAAATTTCTTAAATTTCGAAAGAAAATTTTGAGAAAGTTGTAGATAGTCATATTAGTTATTAGACTATATAATGTGAGGTTTATACAGTGTAAATAGATAGTCAATGACTCTAATTAATGAAACTCCTAGAAAACTTAGGTGGAACAAATAGCATTTCTCAGATTACTGTTGCAGAAAATAGAAGTGTCAAGTATATTTGTTTTATTTTTTTCATTGGGTGGTTAAAGTGGTATTTTTCTTTTGAGTTTATTGAAATATATTTGAAAAAATATAATTTTAATAAATACATTTGCATGATTGTGGTACCTCCAAAGTGCCAAAGAGTACCTCGTAATCAAACAGTGCCATTCGATTGATTGAACCCAATAATCCCACGTTAGCTTCTTTCACATCCTATGATTCCGCATAAATAGATGCATAATTGTGCGCACATCTCAAATAAACATGCATGCATCTCGAGCTGATTAACAGTACATGAACAAAATTAAAAAGTGGAAAGGAAATCCATCAACCTAGCTATGCCAAATATAATTTTGTGTAATTAATCATCAAGCAATAAAATTAGAAGAGAGACCAAGTAACTTTAAAATATTAAAAGTAGGAAAACCTTTTTATTGTAGTAGAAGAAAATAAGAAAATAAGAAAAATATTTTTTCCTCATTAGTTAAAATTAATTTATATATAACAAAATTAAAAAATGGTGTGAAAAAGTTTCTACAAATGAATTAACTTGTAGTTTTTCTTTTAGAAAATCTAAATGAAATAAGATTATTATTATTACATTTGTGTCTCTCATTGGACTTGGAGGAGGTCCCCTCCCTCCCCTAATGGTTTGGTATGGGAAAGAGAGACAAAAGAAAAAACAACCATGGAAGTTGACAAAAATGAACATACACAAGTTAAAAACAAATGTGCATGTCATATCATAGCCTTTTTACCTTTATTATTTGCATGATTCTAGGGTAATGAGGGAGAAATATGAAAGTAATGTGATCATGACAGGGGGATGTATCTCTGGGACAAACTAAAAAGCAAAGGTTGCAACTTACATGCATACTCAATATTGTGCCATGTTGAATGTTATGTGTGTGGTTAGTGGTGGTCTTTCTAGCTATAGGATTTTTCTGTTTTTTCTTTTCTTCAACCCTTTATAATTTCAACGGGCTTTCTACATCCTTTCGCCTTTTTTTCTTTAGAAAAAGTGATGATGATAAATAGTTTTTTTAACTTGTGATGATGAAGACAAATTTTGATCATACAACTCATTCCTGTGTGAAAAAAATACATAAAACTTAATCGAAATGAAATAGTACGTCAATAAGTATGTGTGGTTTCTGTTTATTCTCTCTTTTGTTCAGCAACGATTCAAAGTAGAAAATATTAATACAGAATGAAAGTTGAAATCTTTGGTGGTCTTTTACTAGCCCAACTCTCGTGTGGTTATACAGTAGATTAATTATATATAATATAGTTTAAACATAATGAAAGACATACACATTACATCTAAAAAAAATGAGTTTATTAATTAATATATAACCAATAACATATATTAATTTATTATTTTAAAATTTTATATTAAAAATAATGTCAATTTTTTTTATATAATTTGATTTATAATTTATTTAAATTTGTTTTTCTTCTATTGTCTTTTAAAAGTTCTAATAGTAATATCAGTTAATTGCCTTAAAATATCATTTAGTATTGTTTTTTTAATATATTTTTTCTCAAAATATCTAACACATGCGTATATAAATAATAATAAAATATTTTAATATATTACTTTTTAAAGCATAATTTTTTTCCAATTTGAAACTTTTGTATACGTCTATACTAAAACTAATTTTTATTATAAATTACTTAAGAATGACTAGGTTAAAAACAATCTTTCAAAATATTATAGTATAAGAAGAAAAGAAAAGAAAGTTATCACTGTGTGTCAAACATATACCTCTAAGCACTTATGGAGTTTAAAAAAAATATTAAGATGCCAAAATTAAAAAGAAATAATTTTATATTATTTATTAATTTTTCAAACAAGATTCAACGTATTATATAAGTTTTAAAAATTTTTGGAAGGCCATGAGTCCTCTTGATACTTACAAAATCCAACACCCATAGACTTATTTTATAGCACAGATAACAAACCAACTTTCTTTCCTAATATATTTTTAATCATTTATTAATTTTTATTGTTATATTTTTAACAATTCCAAAATTTAAAAAACTTTGTGCCAAGTTCATGTCATGATGTGTCTCAATGTGAACTTAGAAATAATTTTTAAACAGTTTACCTTTCTGTTATTTATCCTTTGGGGCTAATTTCACTTAAAATTAATTAATTATTGATTACATCTGATTTTCTGATTAAAATTAAATTTTAATAAAAATCATCATAACATTCATTTATATATAATTCCATGCTTAAAATTACACTAATAATATATTAATCAATACACATCTACTAATACTTCTCAATATCTTCTTAATATTTACATAGTATAAAATAATATGTATATTTTACCTTTAATAACCATTAAAAAAACAATACAACATTTTCTTGCATTCTTTACAATCATGAATTCATTTTAAAATATAATTTAATGGTCAAATTCTAATAGAATTAATCCATCTTAAATAATTATTAATATTATAAATATTTAATTATATTAAATATACATTCAATCACTGTTTTACAACTGTTCATGGTTATAATATATCACAAATACCATGAGAAATAAAAAATAATATTTTTATTAATATTGATTGTGAAACCAATTTTTCGTTTAATAGAGATTATTTTAAAATATATTAAATGTTAAAATTCTAAGTTATAAAATTAGAATCTTAACTGGTTATTCATTTTATAATCTTATCACTGCTTTAAATGCTCTTCCTCTAAATTTTCTTTGACTTTTCTTTGATTTTTTTAAGTTGATTTCATCATTTTCTTACCGAGAGAGTGTCAATTAAACAAGAGTGTTTGACACTCTCATACTTTCACTCCTATCTCACAACCCTTTATATTAATATTTTATTTAATAAATCAGTTTTTATTTATTTTAAAATACATAATTTAATATTTTATTATTATATAGAGTTATTAAATGTATGTAAAAAATAATAGTAATGTCAATCAATTTTTTTCATTAAATAATTTTCAAAGAGTTTTGACAAAACAATTGTTATTGTAAGATTTTTTTTTCTCATATATCAAGCTTTCTTTTTCTTATTTTAGTTTCACGTGTGAAATTTTGTTAGTACATGTGGGATTAAAATCGAATAGATAAATATTTATTATACATATGAGATTTTTAATTTAAATTAAATATTTAAATTAATATTTAAATAAAAATCATAACACTTATATATAATTTTGTGTTTAAAATTACACTATTAATATATTAATCAATTCACATTTAGTAATACTTCTGTATAAAATAATAGGAAGATGATATATTAACACTCTTATTTAAAATATATTCACTTCAGTACTCAAACTATTCATATTTTAATTATATTTCTTTAAATTTTAATATAAAATACTTATATATATTATTATTTATTAAAATGAATTGTAAAGTGGAAGTTTTTTTATCTTATATAGATATCAAAACATATTTTTCCAAAATAATATATATTCCACTTCTAATAACCATTAAAAAATAATATAACATTTTCTTACATTCTTTACATTTATGAACTAATTTTAAAATATAATAACTAATGCTCCATTGAATTAATTTAATTTTATAATACAATTTAGGACATTTATTAAGTGTCGGTGATTATAATATATGACAAATAATATGAGTAGTAAATAAAATATTTAACATTCATTAAGTTTCAGTGATTATAATATATGACAAATAACATGAAAAGTAAATAAAATATTTATATTAATATTAACTGAGAGATCCAATCTACTAAATAATTTTCTGTTGAGTAGAGATAATATTAAAATATATTAAATCTTAAAATTCTAAGTTATAAAATTAGAATTTGAATTGGTTATTCATTTCATGATTTCATCTTAGTTTAATTTTTTTCTCTACACTCTTCTTTAACTTTTAAAGTTAATTTTCATATTTTTTTAACTAGAGAGTGTCAATAAGACAATTGGGAAATGAGATTAATTTTTCATTAACCAGAATTTTAATTTAAGTTTTTTTTTTCTTCATATCTCAAGTTTTATTTTTCTTGTTTTAGTTTTATGTGTGAAGTTTTGTTATAGCATATGAGATTAGAATCGAATAGATGATATCTGTTATATTAAATTCGTAATGATATGTTTTATTTTTGAACCAATCATCATAAAGCAAGTTAAAATTTGTTTAATTTTTCTAAGTTTTGTTGTTATATTAAAATAATGAAATTTATTTTTTAAATATTATTAAAATATTGAATATGATATTTTAGACTAGTTAATGATATGATCTTATGTTAGATTAACTTGAAATTCATATTTTTATATTAAATTTTAATAAACAAATTATTTTTTTAAATTTTAAATGCCACTAGTTGACCTAAAATAATTTGTATCTGATTTAAATGTTTAGAAGTAGAATACTTTGTACTATAAAAATAACTATATCTTTTTTATTTTATAAATAATTATATCTTTTAATATATTTCAAAAACCATTTCTAATTATTAATCATGAGCAATACATATTTTCCTATAAATTAAAATTCTAATTGCTCATATAGAAATTCTAACTTAGAAAGCCTACAACACAAAAAATGTTATTAATTTAGTCAATTTGTCTAATGGATTGATCATAAGTGAATTTTAAACTCTTCCTATTTTATAAATTTACTAATTAATAGAGATACAAGACAAATAACTACATGACACAACTTAAAAGAGATAATTTCCGAAGAAATATTTCCACCATAAAACAATACTTTATTGAATAGAAAATGAATTCAATTGAAATCAAATCAATTGTTTAGAAATAGAAGATTCATTTACTTATCCATTCAATTAACTGTCAAATATTCGATAAATAAGATTACTTAAGGAAAGTTTTCTCCTTAAAAAGGAAAATGTGATATTTAAGTAAATTTATTTAAAAAGGAAAATAAAATGCATATAAGAACGAAGAAGTTTAAATAGTAATGGTCACTTAACTAACAAATTTTTATTAATGCCCTTTTTAGTTTTTTTCCAATAAAATATCAAACTAATAAATATTTTTTTTAACTATTTGCTTTTAGAAAAATCTTATCATTGCCTTTCCAAAAACTAAAGCTTTTTAGACCTTTTTGAAATTTGAAATTTATTTGGGCCTAATGGGCCTGGACTAAAAATGTTCAGAAGGAAGGCTTCAGTTTCTGCATCATCACCTTACTGTTGATTTGATTTGAACAAAAATATTACTTGTTACAAAAAATATTTCTTATATTCATTTTATTGTTGTTAATTATTTGTCTAAAAATTAATGAAAACATTTCCTATTTATTATCATCATCATTATGTAGTAGTTTAAAAAGTAAAATAAAATTATATTTTGCAATTAAAAAATAAAAAACAAAAACATAAAATATTTTATGAAATCAAACTGTCCCTAATTTTTTATTTAGAAGATCCGTTCAATAATTTTCATTCCACCACGTAGATTTTTAATTAAATTCTTGGGAAAAATTTATATATCTTATTTCTCCAACTTGTGTATCCATATCTCAGGAATGTTTATTTAAAGTTTTAACTATAAAAAGGTAGTTATATATATATATATATATATTACTTTTTTTAAAACATTTTGTATTTTTTTCTTAGAAAAAACGCAACTAATCATTCTTTTAATTTATACAATATTCAATTAGAAACGAACCGTTCTTTTAGATCTGTTTTGAGGGGTTGGGGGTGTTCATGATGGTAATTATGTTCTAAAATTGTATCTCTGATTAGACATTAAGTAGAAATGATTACCAAATATTATTTTCTAAGTGTTTTCTTTTTGCTGGTTTTTTACCATTCCTCGAGTCACTTTCATTTTGAATGGGATTAGGAAGCTATCAATTTTTTTTCTCTATTTTCTTCCACTCCTCAATCTCCGCAAGGAGCTAACAACGTGGCCATCACAAAATCATTATTCAGGGTAGCTATTAACAAAAAGAAAACCCCATTTTCAGCAACATAAATTAATATATGGTAAAATACGACCAAAATAAAATACAATTATCATCACAAATAATGGTTCTACACCCTTTCAAATATTCAATTTCAAAATTCCCTATTGTGGATACGAGGGACAGAGCACAACTCAAACAATTGTTTCTTTTTTCTTTGTTGCCTATCCCTACGTTGGTTAGTGGTTACATAATACTATATTCCCATGGCCCCCTAATTGAAATGTTCTTGGTCTTAAAGAGAGAGAGAAAAAGAAAAGGTCAATTATTTTGTTAGGGATTATGTCATTATAACTGACCATTTAGGTCGGGTTTGTCCATACAAAGACGCAATCAAAGTTGAAAACGGAAAAAGAAAAACTTTTCCAACATTATAAGTAACTCAGCAAAATTTGCATCTATTCACCTTATTTGTTTATATTTTGAACCCCATGATGTTTTAAATCATGATTTATTATCACTCTACATGCTAAGAAAACACCCCATTTATGGATTAGTGCCTAGATTTAGTCTAGGTTTTGTGCAATTTATAGAAGAAATCTGAAGATTGGTGATGTTATAAATTAGACCCTCTTTTCAGAAATTATAACGAACACTAAATTTTTCACCTTTCACCTGTTACATTAATTTGAAAGTTACGCTATACGTTATATGGTTTGAGGTTGGTTCAACCATGCAATATATATGTGTACAACCTGTCACTTGTCCATCTTGTTATAAAGTGACAACATATATTTTAAAGAACTTGGCATGTTTCGTGTGGCCTCACCAACGGGAAACTGGTTTTTGAAATTCAAAAATTGTGAACAGTGCCAAAGAGAAAGGAAAATAAAGGTTAAAAAGAAAACAAAAAGGAAAGTGAGGACATCAATAATTAAAAAGGAGGGAAAAGAGGGTAATAATGATTCATTCTACATGGCATGGTGAGTGGTGAGTGTGGTGAGTGTGGTGAGTGATAACCTGGAAAAGAAAGGAGTGGGTGGAGACTCAGTTTCATGGAATTGAGAAACAACATTATGATCAATGGTGGGTCTCTCAGCTATTCATTTCATCACCCTCTAATCAAAAGTAGGTTACACCAGTAAAAAAGTTCAATTTACTCTTAAGATTCAACATGTGCATGTGGCCCTACTCATATCTTATCATTAATCTTTGCTTCTATCTGACTTATCTCTCTCACTTTTCTTTATAATCACAATCCTATCACATTCTCCCAAACACACCCATTCTATAATAGGCTTCTGAGTTATCCATATTTGAAAACGGAAAACAAAAGAAAAGAAAAATAATCTCTGTCATATGACCACTTCTTCAACTTGTTTCCTTGCGCCATATTTGCTTATGTTATGAAACCCTTTTGTCCATATCGGCAACCAACTATCTATTAATTCATTAGATTAGACTTTTTTTATGGCTGCAGTTATTTTGAATGTTGCTTCTTTCTGAAGTTTACAATCAAAACAAACACAAAATTTCAAAGAAGAAGAATATTCGAAGCATAAAGAAGATCATTAAGGCGGCTCAGAATTCATCCCATCGTAACTGTCAATTTTTTTCATTTGGTCCAACCAAAAGAATATTAATACTGTAACACTCAATGTCATGCTTCAACATTATCAACTTCTACGATAGATACATTATAAATCACAAAAAAATAGTTACTAATTTTTTTAATGTTCGTTAACCTTGAAAAAACTTTATAATAATAATAATAATAATAATAATAATTCTTTTATTGGGTTATTCATTTAGATTTTTCATGAAAAAATGAACTCCTCAACGAAAAAAGAGAGAAAAAGTTACCAAAAAACACGTTCTGGAAATGAAAACTAACAAAAATGGCCAAAAGGAAAAAAAGAAGAAGAAAGAGGAAAGCAAAGGCAACGGTCCCATGCCATGTTGACTTCTCACCGTAAAAGAAAAAACAGAAAAATAAAAACAAAAATAGTCACATGACGTGGGTAATGCACGATGATTACACGTGTTAAATCAACAATGCGTAACATTTCTGGCCCCATTAAACAACAACCTTTTTTTTCTCTCTCTTCATCTTTTCAAAGTTGGTAAGACATAGGCACCCATGGTTTGGCTTATGTTTTACACTGAAAACATATAGAGAGAGAGAGAGACGCAGAGAGAATCTTCCATGTTGCTAACGCATTCTTCTCTCTCTTCTTGCAACCATTACCAGAGCATGCACATCATAAACCATGCGTTTTATTACGATTTTGTCCCTTCCGTGTTTCTTAATTCACATGTCACTGCCCTCCTCAGACATTATCATCGTCAACAACAGCAACAATAATAAGGTTTCTGAGTTAGTCGTGTCGTGTCCATGGCTGTGTCCAACGGCGTCGAAGCAGTGTTAGAGTTTTTGCGGAAGAATGGTTTGTCGGAAGCGGAGTCCGCGCTCCGAGAAGACATCATCGAGAACACCGACCTCGGAAACTTCGACTACGAGAAGTTCTTCTTCCCCATGGTCCCGCCGCCGCCGCCGGTCAGAGTCCGATCCTTCTCCCAACCGTCCGAGCTCGCCGCCGCGAACGACGACAGCTCCAAATCCAGCTCTGACGAGTTCGTCACCATCGGTTCTTCCACTTCTCGCGTCTCCTCTTCAGGTAGTCCAAATTCAAATTGAAATAAATTTCAGTGTCTATGCTCAATTGCATGCATTGATAAGTGATCATTGATTAGTGATTAGTGATCAGTGATTGATCACCCTCTCTATTCGAAGTAACGGAGAGCTCAACAGTTAGTTACTGTTTGATGTTTTCAACTCTGCCGCTACTGCTCTATTTAATTCGATGAAATTTTTTTAGTCTTTTACAGTTATGCGTTTTCAAATTGTAAATTAGGATCGTGAAATTGATCATCCGAATTTGATTTCGTGTGTTTGGTTTTGTTGATCACACAACTCGATTGCATGCTATATTAATCAGCGTTCAGGAGTTATAGTGATATAATCTGCAAAGAAATATAGAAAAACAAATCGTTCTAGGGGATGCAGCGTAATAGTAGTGGTTTCGTACTGGAAAAAAATGGTAGTATTTAATTTTTGTTAGAAATATATGATTTAGTAATTCGTGAAAACATCAATTAAATTGAGTGGTGCCATTCACGAATGTCGAGAATGGGGCATCCTAAAACCTAGTTGTTTTTGCAGAATTCATAAATCCATATGGAATCCGTTCCTCGTCTCAGACTCAGAATGATTCCGAATCTTCGTCTGAAAGATTATCTCAGTTTGGCACAGCACGTGATTATAACGATTTTGATATGCAAAATGAACCGTATTGGTATAATGAAAAAGATGATGACTATTTCATGACTCCTAGTTTTGAAGGGCCAGATTTTTTTGCGTGTCAGAGTGAAGATAAGTTTGTCATGACAGCAGAAACGGAAAACCAACTTGACAATTCTCTGCACCTTGGTTACAACTATGAAGAATTTCAACTGAAGGGGAATAGTAATGGTGGTTACATGGACAAGGCATGCCTCTATAATCATTCCTCTGTAGGGGATGGAACTGTGACTTATTCAAAAGGGAACTGTCATGTTGATAATAACGACCAGTTTGAAGGGGAACTAGAGGGTGAGGCTGAGAAACGCAGTGCTGCCTGTAGTTGTGAAGTTCCATTTTGCAAAAGCAGTCCTGGTTCTGGAGGTTCTTGCAGTTTGGATCCTACAAACTTCGGCTACCCTAACTTGAAGGAAATCCATCTGAACAACTTTAATTTGAAGGTTGTTGGGGACATTAACTCTTTTGATTCTACTTCAGAGCTAACTCTGAATCAAAGTTTTGACTACTACACTAAAAACGACAGCAGTAAGGAGTACAAGGGTCCTTACGACTTAACTATCAAAGTTACTGATAAAAATCTACCAAATGAACTTGACTCGTATAAAGCACAAATTGGTGGAGAATTAACTGAAGACTGCCAAGATACAGAGCTTGCTGCAGATGGAGAGGATACCACTGACGATGAGCTCTTAAAGTATACTCAAGAGGAAGAATACGAAGTGTTTGATCTGAGAATTATACATAGAAAGAACAGGTTTTGAAAGACGATCTTGTATCTTAAACTTTCATTTCTACCAAATATTCCTGGTAATGCTTGTGAATGAGTAGATTTTGAATGTGTAGAAGTTTAGGAACTAGTAGAATTTGAATTTTAAATGCCACTTTGTTCCTTTTTACTTTTCTTAATTTTGAGCCTTCAACTTTGCTTTGTTGCCATTAACTAAGTGCATGATGATTTTGACTCAGTATTTATTTATTGCGAAATTTGTATTGTGGATTTGCACTTTTGCTCCTTATGTATTTAAATAGACTTGTGTTGTCTTTGAGTATGATTTGCTATCGTCCATTATTGCATCTACAGGACTGGATTTGAAGAAAATAAGGAACTTCCCATCGTGCTAAATACAGTCTTGGCTGGAAGGTATTATGTAACAGAGTATCTTGGTTCAGCTGCCTTCAGTAGGGTTGTTCAGGCACATGATCTTCAGACAGGAATAGATGTTTGTTTGAAGATTATTAAAAATGACAAAGACTTTTTTGATCAAAGCTTAGATGAAATCAAGCTTCTGAAACTAGTCAACAAGCATGACCCAGCAGATGAACATCACATTTTGCGCCTTTATGACTATTTCTACCATCAGGTACGTCTTATACAGCTGAACTGATTTCGTGTAAGGTATAGAAATGTTTAGTTCAAACTATATCCAAAGTGTATGCAAAATTATACTTGCTTAACAGGGAAACTTTGGACTACAGAGCTAAAGCACAAATAAATCCTTTTCATACATAGCTTTTAAAATGATGTAATGGAAATGTATCATTAACATTTCTTTATATATCTTCTCTCATTCTAATCGGTCTTAAGTTGCTTGTATTGAATTAAAACTTCGCAGGAGCATTTATTCATTGTAACTGAACTTCTGCGAGCAAACTTGTATGAATTTCAGAAATTCAACCAAGAATCTGGAGGGGAAGCATATTTTACATTAAAGAGATTGCAGGTTTGTTCAGATAAAAAAAAATTGTTGTACCTCTTGCACATGATTATTTATTCAGCTGTTATATTGCTAGAGACAGTTGTCTCAAGCATCGTTGATCCTTCGCGACTTGGATGATCACCAATATCTGTCTCCTATTTATACATTGCCTATCCGTTGTTAGATAGTTAATTCAGCTATTTAAATAGAATTGCTTCTTGTCAGAAATGGAGAAGTTGTCTAAATGATTAGGGTTGTCGTTATCCTTCTTTGCAGGTCATTACTCGTCAGTGTTTAGAAGCATTGCAATACTTGCATAGCTTGGGAATTGTTCACTGTGACCTGAAGCCAGAAAACATTCTAATCAAAAGTTACAAAAGATGTGAGATAAAGGTTATTGATCTTGGAAGTAGTTGCTTCCTAACAGACACTCTGTGCCTATATGTACAGTCCAGATCCTATAGAGCTCCTGAAGTGATGTTAGGCCTTCAATATGATGAAAAGATTGATATATGGTCTCTCGGCTGCATCTTGGCTGAGCTATGCTCTGGTGAAGTATGTTCTAATTTACCTTTTTTATGATATTAATGAACTACATTTTTCTTTGGTTTTAAAATGCACGAGGAATTTGCTTTTCCTTCACCAATTGTGCGATAATATAATTGTGGAATTTGTTACTTATCCTTAATTCTTATGTCTTCTGCAGGTGCTGTTCCCAAATGATGCAGTTGTGATGATTCTGGCACGCATGATTGGAATGTTTGGTTCTATTGATATGGAAATGTTGGTGAAAGGACAAGAAACGCACAAGTACTTCACCAAAGAATATGATATTTATTATGTAAATGAGGTTTGTTTCCCCTCTTTTTCCTCTTCATAGTTGTTCCTGTTTTATCAGATTTGTCGTTTGTATGAAATCATAAGTGCACTCTATTGTGGCTGCTGACTAAAGGTCATATTTACTCACTTGGAGGAAAAATAGAAAAATGTTCTCTCTTTTATAGAAGCGTATTAGCCTGATATGATCTAGTTAACACGAGAATGAAGCACGCTTTCATTTTATTTATGAGCGCTAATTAAATCTTATACTGTTCTTACCAAAAGAATCTTATATTCTTACCAATCCTCATTGTGGTCAATATCAAATTTGCCAAGGGCAACCGGTGAAATTCCACTATCTTTTCTCAGAATATATTAGCGAGGTAAAGTTGACGAGAAGCAAAACTCAGATGGATTAGTATATTTATTTTGAGTGAGAAAATAGAGTAATTGAAAGGGGAGTATAGATATGTACTGGTTATGTGCGATACAGGAAAATAAATAAAAGTCCCTTCATTCATCAGCATAATTATTTTGAATTGTTAGATGGATAATACTACAGTTTTTTTGTCTGTGAGAATTGAACTTGTGTTAGAAAGTTTACATACAGCCTTGACTACTAGGGCTCTTTTAATTTACCTAGCTAGAGGATAAATATGCTACAAAGAAAACAATGCTAAAATCTCACATTTCTTCTTATCCTCGTTTACACAAAAACAATACCTTAAATAGCCTACAGATACTAGCATAATTGGATGACAATCCCACAAGTGTCATAATCTAACTTTAGAAAAAATAAAGAAAACACAAAACAATAAAACGTTAATTGGTTAGAATAATTTAGCCCCATCTTTGAAGTTTGAACTACCTAGGATGTGTTTGTTTTCAGTTGGAACAGCTAAACTAAGTTTCAATTTCCATTGAACACTACGCTAACATATTTGGTACCTTTTGTTTTTCTAAGTGCAGTTAGAAGCAAATTTCATCTCAAAACCCAGTTGACTTGACAGCTAGAATGAGTTGGTTTTTTTCAACTTCAATTGAGTTCAACTCAATTTAATTTCCTACCTGAAATTCAAACACACACTTAGAGGGTAGGTGTAGGTGTGAGTTTGAATTTCAGTTAGAACATCCAGACCAACTTTCAGTTTTCATCGAACATTGTGTTGACATGTTTGACACTTTTTGTTCAAATCCAGTTTAGAAACAAAATTCACTTCAAACATCAATTAACTTAAAAAGGTATAATGAGTTACTTTTTTTCACTTCAAACTTCAATTAACTTAAAAGGTACAATGGGTTACTTTTTTTTCAACTCCAGTTGAGTTCAACTCAACTTAATTTCCTAACTGAAATCCAAAAATACACACTTAATTCGAGGCCTAGAGTCCAGTCTATCACGAATCCTTCTAAATTCCATTTCAGTTGTTTCTAACTAATCTTTAATATTATACACTCTACACAGGAGACTGATCAACTGGAGTACTTAATTCCAGAAGAGTCATCGTTGGAGCAGCACCTACAGGTTACTGATACTATGTTTATCAACTTTATCAGATACCTACTCTGCATCAACCCCAAAAGAAGGCCTACTGCAAGACAGGCACTAAAGCATCCATGGCTTTCCTATGTTTACTAGTCATTTCTCTGGTGGAAAGTTCAGTAATTCTATTGGAGTTATCCACATCTCAAGATCTCTTCAGCTTATTTTCTGCATATAGCAACGCTTGCAATCACAATTTTGGTTTGTTTATAGGCTACACCAAGTGTCTCTGTCTCATTCTGTATATTTTTTTTGCATGTTGATTTATAGTTTGTTCATTGTACAGAATTTCTTCCCATTATTTTTTTGCCTTCCATGAATGGAGAGGTTATCAAAATAACATTATCTTGTCACTCCATTTGGTTCTAACATAATATCACATAATACAGGGGTTCCATGAATTCACTGGATTTGGACTAATTTACTTTTAAAAACTGGAACTTTCTCAGTGATCGGTGCCTGCTTATTCAGATCAGCCTTTGCAAAGGTAAGTTTCATTCAGCCTTTAAGATTGGGCTACTGGTGAGAAGCTCATGCATGTATTTTGCTTTAGATCAGATATTCAACCCTCATTTCTATGATTAATAATTCTCACTCTTAAAACATTAATTTTATTTATTTATTTTCTTGTGACACATTAACTTACTATTATTTTTCACTTTTGTGGTACTTTTAAAAAAATATTTATTATTTTTTTACAAAAAATTATATTAATTTTTTTTATAAAATATATATTAATTTTTCTACAAAAATTATATTATTTTTTCACTATTAATGTATATTTGTATAATAGATAAGATATTTACAGGTCACATTAAAATTTTAATGTTGTTGACAAACATTTATAACATACAAATTTAGGATATACTACTTTACAAAAATATTAGTAAGGGTGTTTTGAAAATTATGACAACAGAATTTAAAAAACATAAATGAAATTAAACATGGTTATAATTTTATAAATTGTAAGGAAAATGGTTGTTTGAAATAAATGAAAATAAATACAAGTATCTTTATATCTTTATATAAGAAAAGAAGTAGTCTACTGATACTGTTCCCACTTGAACATTCAGGATGCTTTTGTAATCTTTTAAATTTAATTTCCTAAATATTATGTTTATTTTTAGCAATTGCCAGCCTACGCATTAATCTCAGTAAAGAATTTACCATTTTTCTATTAGGAAAATTATTCATTATTCTTATATACAAAAAGATTAGTTTATTAAAGTCTGATTGTGTATGAATTTTCTTTATATGATTTAAATTCATGATATGATAAAAAAATTAAAACAAATGATTTCATCACTATATGCATTCGTAGAATCTGAAATAAAATGTTTGATTCATAATATATATATATAAGGAATAAATTAATCTAAAATTAACTTTTGATAAATTTATTCTTCAATAGTTCTATGTAATTATTAAATTTTGTTAATTTAAGTTTAAAGATCATGTTTAGAACATCAAGCCTGCCAATTTTTTAATAAAAAATAAAACTTTTAATATAAACATTTCATCAAATAAATGCAATTTTACATAATAGTAAAAATATAAATGAGTATTGACTGTAAGATTATATAGCAACAAATGTTTTTTTTATTTATCTAAAAATGAGGAGTTTAAGATCATTGAGCCAATATCATTGATCAAATTTAATATCCAACTTGAGAAATCTGTATGTAATATATCCAAATGGCATGGATTTCTCTTCATGGTTTTGAAATTATATATAAAATCATCACAGTTCAGAATCAAAGTTTAAATTAAGGAAATGGTATATAATTGTTGGAAATGCCTCTCTTAATTATAAAATAGCTTGTATTAATTTCGTAAAAATGCTTACGGGCATATTCTGATCAAATAATTTTTATTATTTTTAATAAAAATATAAAATAATGTGAATATATAGTCATAAAATACTGAAAAATTCAAAATAATTTTGATTTTCAGTGCTGTCAATGTAAAAAATGTTATCAAATTAATCAGAAATCGGCTCACATATGACTTTTAAAAATTTTATTAAGTTACCAGTCTTTTTGCCGAAGTTATAAAGTTTATTATATATAACACATGCTGACATCTACATTTCAAATTATATCTGGATTAAAGTTGAATATTTATTGATATGGTGCATTAAATTTAGAGATATTTTTTTAATAAAATAAAATATGAAATTAAGTTGCACAAAATAAAAGAAAAACCAAAAATTCTAGTTTTTATATATAATATTAATATTTATTTCATGTTAAAACAGAGATTTTACATGTATAAATTTCTAACGTCATTTCTTATTATATTGTAATGGATTTGAAATTAATGGAAGGTAACAAGTAGAAAGTTAAGCCCACTAAATATGTGATGCCCCTTTTATTTTTCCTTTATGAGTTGGACATTTCTATTGACACCCCTCATATTGCTATTAAAACTCTTCACGCTTTCTAAAATTTTATTTTACTAAAAACAACTTTGTGGGTGTTTTTCCCACTTCCATTATTTTCAATTAATGTTTAAAATTTTTATTATAAAATCTTAAAATAATATATTTGTGAATTGAAAGTGAAATTAGGATTATTAATATTTTGTTGGGACAATGACTATGTTTTTTCGTGTGTAATTCAATAGCATGGTATGAAAAGAAACTAAAGAACATCTCAAGTATTGTACCTCAAGGAATAGTAAGATGCAAAATCCTAGATGTGCTACCTGTGACAAATCACAACAAACTCCTGAATTTGAGACCACAGCAAACAAAAAGTTTACAACGTAAGAATACTGGGCTACCTTAAAAAAAATACTTCTAAATACTGATTGAAAAAATAAATGTGATGTTTTGAGTTTGAGGCACAAAGAAACAGTGACACATCTACCAGTTTAATGTTTTTCAACGACCAGACTATAAATGGAGGACCATACTTCAGTTATGGAACTTTCGAGGCAATCACCAATTACGTTGACCACTCATCAAACACACAATTCACTTTTCCTAAACCTATTGCCAAATAATAAATACTATTTATTTGCCCTTTTTTTCTCTTTACTGATCCAAAAAACCAACTATTTATCAATTTTATCACTATATTTATCAATTTTAAAAAACTTGACAGTAAAAATGTTTGTTCTAAAATATTTCCCATGTTCAAATTTTTGAAAAACAATTTATTTTTCTTTTTTATATAAAAATTTGTATCTATTATATTGATTTATCATTATAAGTTTAATTGTCTTAGTTGACAAGTATTTTGATATTTATTTTTAGTGATTGCGTGTTTCAGAATTGCTTCTGATACACACATCTTTGGTCAAAGCAGAATTTATGATGATGTGTTGATAACTAGATATATATATTTATGTATGCTTCAATTGTACTTTATCTATTTACTATTTATTCAATGAGATATATATCTCAATAACATTATAAAATATCTTTGAATTTATGAATTTTAAAGTAAAACTAAATTTCAAATATTACAATGTATCACTCAAATATTTACAGCTACCACAGCTCCTACTATTACAATTACAATTTTGTCATCTTTGAATTTTAAATAATTTTAAGTAAGTTATTTATTATATCTCTTCCAGTCTTTTTATTTTAATTTATATTTTCTTTTTCTTTATATTAATTAAATTAAGGATATAATTGGGAAAATAACAATAAATAAATATTGTCTCTAGATTTACATACTAGTGTATTAATATTAATGTGCATTGGGATTGCTGTCTAAACTTTAGAAAATTTAATTAAAAAGTTTTAGGATATTTAAAAAAAGGACAAATAGTAACTAGAGTAAAACAAATTAAAAATAGTTTTTTTATAGAAATGCATAAAAATGTGATTTTTTTAATAAATTTTTGTATGTTTGAAAAATAAATTCTTAATTGGTATCTTGTACTATTTAATTAATTAGCATGACCCTTTTAAAAAAATTGTTTTCCTTAAATTTTCCAGATACTTCTTTGATCTATTACAAGTGTCGTGTAGAAAAAAGTATAGTTTTTTATTACAGTATTAATTACCTTTTATACTCCTAATAATATTAATTATAAACCATACAAATTATATATAAATTAATGATTTATATTATTATTTTTCATTTATTTATTAGTTTTACATAGGTAAAAATACTTAGTAGAATTTCATTATGATTAATATAATAAAACTAAGTAACATAATATCTATTTGTCTCTCTATCTCTCTCTCTCTCTCTCTCTCTCTCTCTCTATATATATATATATATATATATATATATATATATATACGAAAAATATAACCTACTTTTAAAAGACATGATATATTATGTTGGTCTTACTATATTATATATACTGAATAAAAAATGTAATAATAGTTTTCCAATCATAATTACGAACTTTCAATTGCTGTTTATAAGAGTACTGTAATATCAATTGTTATTTTCTATTATGTAAAAATGTAATTATTTGAGTACCATAACAACAATAAATAAACAATAAAAGTTAGTGAAGAAACAACAATCTAAAATAAAATAAATTTAGGAAAAACATATAATTATAAGGTTATGATAATTTAAAAAAAATCATATTCCCTCAATTTATTATTCATATAAAAAATAATAGATTATTTGACCTTCATTAGAATTATATTGTAAGAAATATATCAAAATAGCTTCTTACATATTCAATAAGTCATTGTAGCTTTTTATTCTTGAATAAATGACAAGAACTTCCATTAATTTCTTATACCTTCATTTAAATAATTTAAATTATTAATAAGAGATGAATATTTAACCCTAAATTTCATAGTTCAATACATAATATAGTGGTCCACCTCTTGCAAAAGTACACAAATAATTTAATTATATGGAAGAATTATATACCCCATATATACCCTAACATATCTAAGCCATGGATGAATTTCTATATGGAAGAATACATAGAAATTAAAGAAAGGAGAAAGGAGAGAGAAAAAGGAACATAACCATTATAATAGAAATCCTCTTTATATATACTTCAATTATTCATTGTTAGACAGAAAGATCACAAAGGAAGAAAAAAGAGGATTTGAATTTGTGTTTTTGAATGGAGGAAGAGCAATGAAACAAAAGGTGAATTTGTGAAAGAAAAAATAAACTTTCTAAATACTATATTGCACTTCACAAAAATAGCTAAGTGCACCTACGGATATAGATCAAAAGTCCAAACATAAACTATTTTTACTATAGACACCTGCCATACTTTCTATTATCACCTCTCAACCTAAACATGATTTTCATTCTCCAAATAAATCTAAAACTAACCCACATAAATCATATCCATACTTTAAATACATAATTAATTAAATAATTTGTTAAACATAGTTTAAATTTAATTATCATTTTTTTGTTTTATTTCAAACACTTATATTAAAGCACATAAATCAATTCTTACACTTAGGAGGATACTTATTGCGAGATAATGGGAGAAGTATATAGCTGATACTTTGCTTGGTTAATTGCTCTTTCAGTTTATTTATATACGATATAAAGTTATAGATATAGTGCATAGTTTATTCATCAATAAATAATTATCTTTTAATAAAATTGAGTGTGATTTATTACTATTATTCATTTATTTATATTATTTCTTATCTATTCACATTGAGCATCTTTATTACAAAGTTAATAACTTAAAGTTTTAATTTAATCTGTTCAAAACTTAAAGTTTTAATTTAATTTTTGGAGGTTTTATTAAATTATTACATTACTTTTAATATGTTATATCTGTTTTTTAATATAAAATTTTATTTCATAGTAAATAATTTATTTATGTATTATCATTGAATATTTTTATGTGTTACATTTAATACAAAAATTTAATTGTTCTATTATATGATATAGAGTTTTAAATAAGATCTTGAATTTTATTTTTATTGTTATTTGAATATATTTTAATTAAAAAATATTGTAAAATGCGAGGCCATAAGGAAAAAAATAAAATATTTTTTCATTAGTTAAAAATAATTTATCTACAAATTAAAAATAGAAAATGGCATATAAACGGTTTTTTACATATTAATTTATGTGTAATATAATTTTATCTTTTAAAAAAAATAAGTGAATTTTCTTCTTATCTTTTTTTTATAAATATTTATAGTAAAAACTGTTAGTATATACCTGAATATTTATAATTGTAATAATAGTATAATCGAAAAGATAATAATTAAGAGCGTCTTAAATCTTTAAAATCACAAATATAAAAAACAGGCCTTTAAAGATGAAAAAGAAGGTAGTATTTCAAAAAAAGTAATTCATTTGGGTGAGTAAATTATCCTTCTTCTCACTCAAAATTTAAGATTTTTTAACCTTTGAATTAAAAAAAATTAAAAATTAAAAATATAAAAAAAAGTTATACTATTTAAACACAACTCATTTAATATTAAAAAAATAGTGTTATTTAAATATAACTTACTTTATTTTTATAATGAAAAAATTCATCCATATTCATAATTATTTTTCTTTTTTAACTCTCTGCCCGTACCAAAACCCACAAGCTAAGCTAATTGTACCATGTCGTTATACTCGAACTCACCTTTTAAAGGCACAACATAACCTAACAATTTTATCAAACCGCAGGCTTTCAAATTTATAAAAACAAATATTTTCCATAACTCTTGAATAATTTAAATAATTTTTCTTAAAGATGTAAAAGCATAAAACAAAAACTTATTTAATTTCAATTGTTATGCTTCCAACATTTTCTTTTAATGGTAAGTTATAACATTTTCTTCAGTGATGTAATTTCATAATAAATAAAAAATTAAAAACTTATAAATAAGTTGTAAACTTTAATTTTATTATAAATTATCTCTGTATATAATTTTATATTTAATTCTTCTAAAATTAGAGTTTGAAAAATAATTGTACTGACAGAACATATTTTTGGAAAGATGGTCATTCAACATTTAGTTAGTTAAAAATAATTTTTTATCATGTGATTTAAATTAAGGAAGTTTTAATAGTATATTTGGATTTCTCAAAATATATAAAGAGACATGTTATCTTTTAACGAAAGAGAGTTCATTAAATATCATTTATTTTATTAAAAAATATTTTTAAAGTGTTAATTGTATGTATTGAAATGATGAATATTTCGGTATATATTTGTGTAAAGTTTTTGGAAAATGAAGTATGGATATAAAAGTTTAAGTATATAGCATAACAAAAAAATTGGTGTTTAGTATTTTAGAGTATTTTAAATATAGTATAATAAAATTTCAGAGTCTAATTAGTGTTTTTGGAGTATTTTAAATATAAAATATGTGTTGTTCTAAATGTTTTGCATATGTTAGTTTATAAAATTCATATTTTTAAATGAATTGATATTATTAAGTGATTGAGTATCATTTAAGTGATGAATCATTATTGTATGTATGATGTTTCTTGAGTGTTAACATGAATATTCAAATAACATAACATATTGTTCAAATTATGATTTGGAGATTTAAATGAAAAAAGATATTGAAACAATTTTTTTATAACAAATAACATGTAATATTTTAAACATTAAGGTGTGATACTGGTGCATGGTGTTTCTAAAATATGTTAGACCTTACAACCGGTGTATCCCTGTTCAAACAATAATGTAGTCGCTCAAAACTTGTTGGATTATACAACACATTGCTCAAGCATTATAAAAATGCTCAAATGGTATATGTTGGTTGCTCAAATGACATATGAACATTTAAGCAAGAGAGGTCGAACTAGCTCTATCATATTTGGAGACAATCGTTTAGGTGACGAAATATTCCTTTATGTAAAGGAGCAAGGTGATTAAAGAGAGATACACTTACTTAAACAACGTGTTATGATGGTGTTATGTTTTATTTATGATGTGCATGAGTAGTATGAGATACACACATGTGTTTATATGTCATGTGATGAAATGCATGTAATGGTATAATATATTAATGATGTATATTGTATGTGAATATTTGTATTATGTAATGGTCTAATGCGATTCTGTATGAGATACTTGCTCTAATAAATTAACCCTTTACGAGTATGTGATAAATGATACATGAATACTATTAGGTCTCTCTTAAGCACAAAATTCATTATAAAAAAGAGATATTCTAACCCGACCACTAATTTATACCATATATATTAACATACTAAGTGGAGAAAAAAAAAGATATTTGTGCATCAAGTTATTTGAAAATAAGTGTAACAAACCATCCTAACATAGGAAGTTGGGTATTAGTTTTCTAATATACTTATGATAATCAAGTGTTAGTTTTTTGTGGAATATGTCTAATACAAGTCTTTTGAAAGGTGTTGAGTGTGACAAATTACTCAAATCACCATGAAACAATTAAGGATTATTCTATTCTTTTATAAAATTGATTCAAGTGTAATTTGAGGAACTTTTCACTAAAGTGAGAATAATGTGTGGTTATGTTTTGTAATGTATCATGTTGTGTGGTTGTTTAAATAATTGACTTACTACTTACCTATGAAGACAAGACTCATTCATTCAAATATTAACAATATTCCTGGAGAATTAAATGTACTAGATTGTCTAGTAAAAAATATGTATCTTTTAGTCTCATGACAAATATTTTTACCAGAATATCTAGTCTCTTAGTATCTACTAAGATTAGTGTAGTCTAAAGAAGTTGTCTGAGTGACGTTCTAACTCGATTACAAACAAACATTATTCACATTTCTTTTTCATTAATTTAAGCGTGTTTTACAAAAGTTAATTATAACATGTTTGTTATGTAAATACGAACTTATATAATTACTTATTATTAACTTTTAGTTGTGTTTAACTATGAGAGTTTAAGTGAGAGTTCATAAAAAAAATTAAGTTTTAATATTTGTATATAAGGAACAAATGAATATAAATTAAAATTAATTAATACTTCAATTAAATATTTGAAGAAAATGTTTTTCACTTAAGCGTGAGAAAGATTTTAAATAAGTGAAATCAACATTATTACCTTTTTCAATTTAGTCCCAGTCAAGGTTAAGTTGATTAAAGATGAATAATCTATTTAACAAACTTATAAATTAATGAAACTATAGAAGCTGATAATCTTGTTTGATTTAAGAAAAAAATGTTTTTTGTAAAAATAAAAAGTAATTTTAAAATACCCTATTAAATAAAATAATAAGTTGTTTGAAATGAAACCTTAAAATATAATTGGAGTAAAATCTTTAAGAAAGATGTGGATGAAGAAGAAAACTCAGATTGATTGCAACCATGGTTTGAGTTTTTGAGATCCTGAGTCATGTCTGTGAGTGACTCCATATAAATTATTTTATTCTAAAATTGAAATATAATAATTGAAGAAGATGGAGAGAGTCTTTAAAGACTCAGACATTGTCTTTTCTAATTGGCTCATTCATTGTCTCCATAGCTACCTATTCTTTATTATCATTTCTTACCTCTTTTGTTCATTCCAATCATCAACACCCTCTTCCCTCACGCTCCCTCACACCGCGTTTCCAACACCGCCTCAATCATTAACCCTCCCTTCCCTTCCCTAATTACTATTATTTTTATAAAATCTAAATTATTAAGCTCATACTTTTTATTTTAATTCAAATATAATCTAAAATATTTCTCCTGTTATACTCACAAAATTGTTATACCAATGATAATTTTCACTTCCAGTGCAGTTAAATGAATCTCTGTTTCTCGTTTCTCTTTAACATTTCAATGTTTAATCTTTAATAAAATATAAGAAAAAACCTTATCCCATAAGTTTTCCTTATCCGTGTAACAATAACATGTTTCGTTTAACTACAAATGTCACTGTCCCTTTTCAACATTTCACGTGGTTTTAATTAAAATTAAACAAATTACATGTATCCGAACCTAGGATTTTGGTTCAATTACTTTAAATATTCATGTTTTATAATATTTCTACTTGTAATTTTTCTCTCTATAACTTTTACTTTTCATTTTTTTAAATAACTATTTTTACTATATATCTAACACGAGTAAATTTTAATTTTATTCTCTATAAAATGTTTTCCAAATTTTTATCTTTTCAAAACTAGTAATTATTCCGAGACTCAAATTTAGTTTAGTATAAATATTTCTTTTTAAAAGAATGTAAAAATTTAAATTTTATCTTAAGTTGGATATATAAATTATAATTATAATTATTTAGTTATTTATTTTAAATCTTATAAATTTTAAAATTCTTTCTATTTTTTCTCTAACTTTCTCATAGTATCTTTTTCCTTTTATCAACTAGAGAAGGCTAGTGAGATAATGATAATGTAAATAGAAATTATAAGATATAAAAAATATGCGATAATTTTATTTTGAAGAGATTAGAATTAGACCGGTTGAAAAATGATTGGGACTAAAAGCGATTTTAAGCAGACTAAGAAAGCGATTTTGGTTTTTGAGTGAGTCGTATTAACGTGAGCCAATCAATTTCCAACGAAGGAGGAAAAGCAAAATATCCAGAAATTCAAATTTCTTAAATAAATATAGAAACCTAGAAGCAATTCGTGACTAACGCGCCAGCAAGGTCTTCACGCGCAACCGCAGCGCGTGAGGCACTCTGCGTTGGCTTTTCCCCTCCCATTCTCTTTTGTATCGTTCCCTCTCTCTCGTGGAAGCACCACCATGACCACATCTCTCTGAAAATCAGAGGCATAAGAGAGAGAATCTGAATAAAACCCCGTACGAAGCACGGCGCAAACGCAATTTAAAGCAGAAGAAGCGATTTATAAATTGTTAGGGTTTGGTTGGGTTAGGGTATTATCTATCATTGGATTGGATATGGGCGAGTTGACTCAGGCGGAGGTGTACTCGCCGAGGACTCAGCAAGTGTGGAGGGCACTCTTGAGTTGGTTGGCCTTCTTCTTTCAGATCTTCTTTCAGATTATAAGAGCCTTAGGTCACTACCCTCTGCTCTCTTTCTCTTCTTCTTCCTCTTCCTCCGCTTCATCTTCCTCTTCCTTCAAGCCTCTTCCCTCTGTTGAGCTTGTCGAACACGATTCGCCTCCTCCGTCTGCCCTTGAAATCACAGCCCTTGATTATTCCCCCGCCGATCGTCCCATCCAAAAACTCACGGTATTCTACTATCCCTTTTTTATTTTATTTCTTTTTTCGCTCTTTCTGTGCTTGTTCTTGTCTAACGGAAGTGAAAACAAAGGTGTTGAGGCCTTACGTGATTAACTCCTCTCGTGTTGAATATATATAACTGCTGGAGTTGTTTCTTGTTATAGATTTTTCAATAAAAACTGTTTCTTACTTTGGCTCTGATCTGAGTAGGGTTTGAGGAGGATGCTATAATATGTGTTTGTTAAGGAGTTGAATAGGAATACTCGTGGTATAGAAAGATAACTGAGCATGTGAATCTGTGTTTTGGGGATGAAGATGATTTGCTTTGTCTTTTGTTTGTACTTCAAACTTCGTTTGTTCCTGCAGCTTCGTTTGCTTGTTGTCTTCTTGTTTTTGTACTTCATTTTTGTTTTATTTTATTTTAGTTTCTCGGTATCTACTTTTTGTGTGTGGATTTTGTTTAAACGTGGATAGATGGATGTTCTGGTTTTGGTTTTACAAGAACATGCATATTGTGAAGATTATTGTGATGGTCTTGTTGACTTTCTCAAAGTGGAAAATGGTTGGCTTCTATATGCTCTCAAAGGGTTTTGGAAGCATCCAAGACATAGGACTAAACATTAGAACTGACTTTCTTATGTTTGGGGACATTTGATACATGATTGTAGAAGCTAGTGCTCTGGGTTTGGTTGTGTACTGATTTCTGTTGCTCGCTTCACAGAGTTGATCTTGATGTTTTTTATTTTGCTGTGTGCTGCATGTTCCTTAGTTTGTTTGTAATAAATGTTTATGTGTTTTTTATAACTTCTTAATTGATGTTTAATTTGTAGCTTCTCTTACTGTGTTGTTTATAGTTTTGTTTTCCACGTTTTTTCATTTATGCTTTGAAATCGTGAAAATGCCAAAATTTGGCATGCAATTCCTGCTACTATGTACTTCTCAGTTTGTGGTTGAAGCAGAGAGTGCCATGTCAAATATACGGTGCATGATATTTTGTATGTTTAGCAATTGAATGAAACAAATTTCTGAATAGAAAGTAATAACATACTGGTTTGAAACATTTTTTGCTAGTCAGAAGAGAAGAAAGGGAAAAGTGGTATAAGGTGTATATTTTTTATGAGCTTTTAGAAGAATACTTATGGTGTTATTTTCTATGTTGTTTTCTTCTGTTACTTCCTCTCCTCCTCAGATCTTCTGTTACTTCCTCTTATCCTCAAATATTTTTACTATTTTATTCTTAATTTCCTGTTGCTAATGTAGATTTGATCTTACATGTGTACTTGTAGGTGGTGCTGGACTTAGATGAAACACTGGTATGTGCATATGAGACATCAAGCTTACCAGCTGCTCTACGGACTCAAGCAATCGAAGGTGGTTTGAATTGGTTTGAGCTGGAATGTGTATCGATAGACAAGGTAAGTTACTTTCTAATTTGCATCTGATTGTTTGGCAATACCTAGAATATTGAATACTCAATCGGGCATGTTGGCTTTTCAAGGAAGGAGAGGGCAAACCAAAAATCAATTATGTTACGGTATTCGAACGCCCTGGGTTGAAGGAATTCTTAAAGAAATTGAGTGAATTTGCTGACCTGGTGCTGTTTACTGCTGGTCTTGAAGGTTTGTCTCAAAATACCAAACTGCTAATTTTTGCATATTTCGGAATTTTGGGAATTATGTTCAACATTTCTGAATGATATATGCCTCTGAATTCTCACAGGCTATGCTAGACCCCTTGTTGACAGAATAGATATGGAAAATCGATTCAGTCTACGACTTTATCGGCCCTCAACAATTAGCACGTGAGTGCATCTGTCTTCTTTCCAATCCAGTATTCTTTTTTTTATGCAATTAATCTTTCTATTTTAATTGCTGGTAAGCAGCCAACTACACGTGAGTTGATATTATAATCTATTTAATCTTTAATTAGGCTCTTTGTTCCTTGTTTTATGGTGTGAGCCTATCGTGTCATGTTCAATGCCGGTCTTCTCTTAAGTTTGAGGGTCAGTCAGTGCCCTGATATTAGATGCAAATTTGTTGCATTCATATAATAGTGTTGCAGTTTGCTTTTATAGTTAAATTTGTGAAGATTTTGTGCTGTTATAGAAGAACCCGTGGAGCAATTATCTCTATTTCTAAATTTTTCTTTCAACTTAATGTTAATGTTATTAGACTATCATCTGCATGCGTGCAATAGACACACATGCATTTTTGTGATATTCAAATTCAATATTAGAGTGTTTAAAAGTCTTGAAGTATGATACATCTTGTGGTCGTTTTTTTTGTGTTATTCAGAGAGTGGTTGCTTTAGCTTTTTCTTCTGAAAAAGATATTTGGATTGCTTATATAATATATATATCTTTGAAGTTTCGAGGGGATTATGTGCTTTGAACTTTCTTGCTTAATGTCTTGATTCTTTTGTTGGATTTACAAAATTCATTAGAGATGAATATGGGTGATAGTGGCAAAACTGTCTGGAGCCAGTTTGAATTTTTTTTTAATAAGGACGTATAGAGAATAAAATTAAATAAATCAAGGAGGTTAAAGGATCAAACTTCTCATGTTAAAAATCAATTTATGCACCTTGATGTCTTTTCAGAAGCAATTTTATCAAATTTCTTCATAAGTTGAAGTGCATACTTAATTTTAACATATGCAAAGACAAGAATTTTGATTCGTTTTATTCTTTTCATCAAGTATATGTTGAGATGTTTATCCAAATTGGCTTTTAGTTGGTTTGTCTTTGTTTTCATTTTTGGTATAGTGGGAGTTGTCACCACTAGCTTAACTCTTCCAAATCTCCTCCTATCGTAACCTCCTGAGTACTGCATGGGATTAAATATCTCCGCTCTTCCATTTCTCAGTTCTAGATTCTTTTCTGCATAGTCAAGGTCACGGTTGAATTTTGGATTTGCGTTTTTTATGATAAGAATCTTTTCTGGAATTTTAAACTTATTGGAATCATTTTGGGGCTATGTCTTCAAGTTTGAAGTTCAGAGTGGCTGGATTAATTTGTAAGCTTTCTTATAAATGCTGGTTGCTTGCAGGGAATATCGGGAACATGTCAAGGATCTCACCTGCATCTCAAAGGATCTTTGCCGCATTGTAATTGTAGACAATAATCCCTTCAGCTTTATATTGCAACCATTGAATGGAGTTCCATGCATTCCCTTTTCCGCCGGGCAACCACATGACACCCAGGTGAAAGATGCGTGCTATTGAAAATTAAAACCACCAGTACCCAAATAAATAAATAAAAAATGCTCATAATGTTTTGTTGAATTGCTCACCATCTTCCGCGTTTTGATGTGTAACAGCTTCTAGATGTCATTCTCCCCCTTCTAAAGCAACTTTCTGAGCAGAATGATGTAAGACCTTTGCTGTATGAAAAGTTCCACATGCCTGATTGGTTCCAGAAACAAGGGATTCCAGCTTCTAGTTGGACTTTGTAGGATTAAACTAGTTTGCCATTAAGCTCTCTGTTTTTTTTGGTGAAATTCTTAGTTATTTTGCTGGAAGGGCAGCTGCTGATTGGTTGAAATAGTTTTTTTTTGTATAGCATCAATTTGTTTTTGGATCAATCAAAGGTTTCAAATGCTGCTTCTTGAAGTCAAATCAGTTCACCACTTGTGTATGTAGATTGCCAGAATTCTGATTCTTGTTTATAGGTTTGCAGTCTGTTGGAAAGTATCGCGTTAGTCCATTGTATAATTATTCTCAATAATTATCAGTTTAAACATTCATTACATTGCAAAGTTTATGACCCAATGTTGGTGAAGCATGTAAAATAAATCAAAGCTAACTAACTACTTAAATTATTTGCTTTCTTATTTTCTTTAGTTAGGGCAATTGCTTTAACGAGTACAAGAAGGCAGTTGTCACTATTACTATTAAACTTTTAAGACTGCTGATATAGTCTTTGGTCGTTAGCATAATTTATGTTATTTTAGAAATTCAACGCCTGGTGCTAGTGGTATTCTTCATAACTCAGCTTACATTATTTGGTCGCTAACAAAGGCAAAATGCTATGGTCGAGTTGGGAGAAACTTTTTGGGGTTAGGTAGGTATGATTGGTCTCAGAATAAAGAACAATTTTAATTTTGCCTCCACATTGCGTGCTATCTTGGAGTTGTTGTCTATTTTTCTTTTGACTGGTATGATAAATTATAGTGTTTTACCATGAGAATAGGTAGCTGGGAGTAACAGTATGAAGTTGCGTATAAGGATAACGATGCATGCAGTCTACAGTGAACCTACTATTTAGACAATTAGAACTTCGGATGGAATGAACCTGGTGACAATGTTGGAAACTTGGAACATTTGACAGTGATTGATATTGGAATATTTAATAACATAAAATATATTGGAACGAAGTAATTTTATTATTTTACTATTTAAATACATGACGGAACCAAAAATCTTTATCCATATTTTCAAGAAGTAAAGACAAATTGGCCTTTGGGGTAGAATAAGGAACGGTATTAAAATTCATTTTTAACTCACCTAATGTTACTAATTAAAATTTATTAAAAAATTATGAAATGATAGGTGAAATATACAAATAAAATTTGGAATTTACAAACTAATAAATACGAGTGTTTCGAAGAATGTGTTATGTTAACATTTTTTTTCAATATGGCATCTTATTTTTCGTTTCGTTCACTCTTAAAATAATTCAAACCACATAAATTTATGGCGTTTGATTTCTCTTCACTTTTTACCAATTTAAACATGACATAAGGATAATTTGTTATTGATTAAAAAATGATTTTGTTGAAAAATAATCTAGTAATTATTTTTTAAAGATTTAGGTGCAAAGCAAGGATGCTTTTTGACGCATTCTACTCTATTGTCTTTTGAATTTTTCATCCTATACTATTTATAAAAAATAAAGGATATGTAATTATGACATGTTCTTGAAGCTAATTACAGTCCAGTGGAAGTTTAAATGCACAAATTGATGTGAAGTAAGCCACAGCAATGCTTGTTAGTATCGAATTTACTTAGATGCTTATCAAATAACTATATCTCTGTACATGAATTGCATGAAACGATCAAGACAATATCTACTTTGAAGCTAAATTTTAAATTTGTTCCACTTCTTCCTGAATTTTGACCTGAATAGTTGTTCTATATCTTCGAAAATATATAGACAAAATGTACAAATGTAGTGTGAGGTCATAAATACATATATAAAATTAAGTTCACTATGTGCTTTTCTTAAAGTGCTTAGTTTGATTAAATGACATATATTTGTTTTAAAAATATGAACAGCAACCGGCAAGGCAGCCCAAGTGACTTGGAGTATGGTCACATACCATATGCTGTTTAAGAATTAAGAATTATTATTTGATGATTGAATAGAAGAAGCCCAACATCATGTTAGGTATTTAGGTTGTAAAAAATAAGATAAAATATAAAACAATTATTTGCAACCTGCCAGCTTGACCTGTCCTTAAAGCTCTATCCAATATTCCTAAAAACCTTCACAAAAAGGAGCTGCAACTTAAAGAATCCCTTTTCATTCTCAAGTTTACACTTTCTCCCTGCATCTCTTCTGCTTCTCTACTTTTATACCCTTTATTTATTCTCAAACACCATTTCAGTTCTGTTGTCTAAATGTCTCCTTTTGACTTCAGAAAGAAAATCCCACTCTAATACCCTATTTGGTCATAACAATGGGGCATGTTACATTTTTCCTTTAATTTTTTATGCATGGAATTCAAAGTGATATAAAAATATGGGCTTTTTTTATCAGAAGGATGAGTCACTACCACTGCACAACTACATTTGTAATAAAATTTTGTCTGCAACTCAAACAAACTTCTTTTTCTCTTAAGGCAATGATTATTTGCTATTTTAGTAAAAGGGAATTTGTTTTACCTTTTAGTTTTCTAATTTAAATGCAAAACTTCCATTTTTGGATTTCTCACAAGTATTTTTTAAAACTAAGACACTAAAAGTACTGGTTAAAAAACAAAAAAATGATTGAAAATCATGTAAAAATGCACTGAAAAAACGTTTTTTTATGAGTTCCAATAAAAAAAATCAATTCTTAATTGATATTTTTAGAGCATTAATTAGTATTTATCTTCAAATAGTTTGTCAAAATAGTCAAATATTAAAACAAATACACTTAATAGTTTCAACGAAGTTTTAAATCTTAGTTTAATGCATTAATCTCTTCCATTAGACTTAACCTTTGTTGATAATGCAAAAAGTTTTCATCAAAAGTAGCACACTTAAAAACTGAAAACATAAGACATGGTGTTATAAAATTGAATGAGCCCGCGTGGTTTGTGCATATGCATTGTAGAATGCAGACATGATTTACTAAAAAGAATAGACAAAAGGTAAAATTTTATACTAATCATATGACTTACAAATTAATATATTTGATTTCGATGAAGATTTGATGGTAAAGTGTTTAACTATGTGTTATTGGCGAAAAACATATGGTTTATATTTAGTTTGCATTCCCATTGTACCAAGCTTTTGCAGCAGCCATGATTATGGTTACAACACATAATGTCGTTTTATAGTGTTGCTTTTTCACTGGTTTTTTTCTGACCATAATCTTTGGTTTCCCAGAAATTGTGTATGATTCGCGCTATTCATATTTTAGTTGTCGTAATAGTTGTCACTTTCTCTTTCTTTTGTTTTTTGTACTACAAATAATGGTCAAAAGAAACCTACTTGGTTGTTTGCTATTGCCTTTTATATGTTAAAGTTTGAAATTAAGGCCCCAACGTTTTGTTCGTACATCTTCGAAGCTGGATAGAATATTTATAGAAAAGATTAGGTGGCTTAATTATAATGAAAACTATATAAATATTGAAGCTCATTTGCTTAGGGTTTTGTATATACTTTCTATCTCTAATTTAATTAATAAAATACTTTATTTTTTATTTTTTATTTATTAATGGCGGTTTTAGTTGTCATTAAAATATTTCCATTAATAATGATAGTGACAAAGTGTCGTTATCTAGCCACGACGACTTTAAAATAATAAAATTTAAGCCATTTTACATTGAGAGATGAAATTGAATCATTTATAAATGGAGGAAGAAATTAAATAATATAGAAACGATATTAATAATGGTGTTGGAGTGAACTCAATCATTACTTGAAGAATTAGGTTAAGACAAAATAATAACCCAAAATTAAGTTACAAAATAAAAAAATAAAAAAAAATTATCGGTCATCATTATCATTGTCGTTCATTTAATCAGTTATTTAATAAAATTGTAAGAAAAGAAATTCTCAATTAAATATTAAGTTAGATTACCACGTGGAGGTCGTTAATAACTTCAGATGGTAAACAAAATCTACAGTTGACAGAGTTGAATTTCTTGATATTATTTTTGGATAAAATTTACTTCTTAAATTTTCTTTTTCAATATTATTCAGAATATTTTTTATTCATCTCGTAAGTAATTGAAATTTAATTTCTTATGTAATAGTAAATGGTTGGAAATTCAAATCTGACTTTAGGAACTCGTCTTAAATATAAATAAGCAGATTAACTAACATTAAAAAAAAAACTCCTAAAATTATTGTTCGAAGATTTTGAGTTGAAATATTAATATTTTTATATAAATTAACTTATAATTCATTAATATTATCTCTCTTAACATATTTTTTTTGAAAGATTTAATAGGAATATCAAAGTTCTAGTTAATTAATTAGTTAAAACAAGATATAATATAAAGTAAATCAAATAATCTCTGTATAAAATTTTTTTTAAAGAAAGTTTAAGACTAAAATATATGATATCTACTATGGTATTTATAGTTTAAAATACTTTTATTTTATGAAGATAACTCACACTTGAGAGTATCAATTTTTTTAATGTAGATTGACCTGTTGTCAGATTAATGTTGTTTCTTCTAATATATATTCCTTAAAAAACTTATAATTAAATTATAAAATTAATTTGTTAAAACTATTATAAATTTATTACACATAACGAATTTTACTATTTTTAAATGGATTGTTAAATGTATTGAAATAAAATGTATAAAATTTATTTGGGATTGAAATAAAATATATAAAAATTATTTAGCCTCACATCATGAAGTGAGACTCCAATACGAATAAACAAAATCTTAATTAAAATTAAGGGGTGAAGTGATTTAGATTCTTATTCCACATTAATATTGTAACTATTGTAAATTTAATAAATATCATTAAGATCACCATATTTAACATATTTTTTTAAATTTCAAAATCGACTTTACTACAATTATATCTAAAAAAATATTTCAATAGATTGAAAAAGAAGAATATTTATAAATTCTTTTATATTAAACTTTTAAGAGAATTAAGATTTTTTTAATATATTAGTTTTTTAAAGAATACTTTTATCCATTTTAAACCTCCAAAATTTAGTTTTATTTTAATTAATCACGAACCTAGGCGACTTAATTATGGTTACAAAACATTGGATTTGTTGAATATTGAGCCAACTAATTTTTAGGTAAGCTAACAAAATTTGAACTCCTACCTTGGTTCAATACCAGGTACTCAAGTAATTTAGAACTTTATTACTGGAAACATCATCAGATAGTATTTTATTTATAATTGATTTTTTTATACATCAAAATTTCAGAGAATATCAACATAGGATCCTGTTTTTTTAGTGTTTAATAAATTATTGTTCTAAATTGAGTACCTATTAAATTATAAATTTTTGGTTTAAATTCATTAAAAAAAATATTTGTTTTTATTTTCTCCTTATGAACATGTTGACTTTTATATTTCTCTTTTAATATTGTAAGTTATTTTTTATCATCAACATATATGTGATGGGTTTGTTTAATGCATGTAATTCATCAATATTTCAAATTATATGATACAGGTTTTAGAGTAGTAGAATTGATGTAGCTAAAAAATTTGAACTAAAATATTTGATTTATTAAATATTTGAAAAATATATTAAATACTTAAAATAAAATATTATTTGAAATATTAAACTCATTTAATTTTTTTTGGTAGATTCATTCTTTTGAATTTTTGTTTTAGTATTTAGCTCTCATTTAAACTATGCTCTTAGGCCATGAATGATGAATACTATTTCTCAAGTGATATTGTAATAACTTAAATAGTATCATAATTTCTTATATATTAATGTAGTTGCTTAAGCACATCCATATCTCACTACTTTTTATTCAAATTATGATTTAAAGGTTGAACCAGAAAGTTATAGAAATAATCTTCTCTCTAAAAACTTATTAATTTGTAAATTAAATTTCATATCACTTGAAGAACAAAATGATATTTAAGTGAAGAAAATTAAAATTGATTTTTTCTATTCCAGAACTGTTTGCTCAAATAATAAGATGACACTTAAATAAAAAAGACGCTAAATCAATAATATTTTTCGTTGAATTAGTATTACTTAAAATATGATTTAAAGATTAAATGAGATAATTATACATATAACTATGTAATTTTGTTAAATATTTTTATAGTTTACATTCCTTTATTTTGATAATATACATGATTTAATATATATCTATATTATTATTGAATATACATATAAGAAAAGTTTATAAATAATTTATTTGTTTAATGTATTTTTAAGTTTCAGAATACTATTTATTAAAATGCTTTCTAAGATCTCTTTTACAAGGTAAATGTTTATCAAAAAGGAAAAAATATTTTATCACTCAATTGGACAAAATATTTGTTTTTGACGTGCTATTTTTTGCAATTCAAGCTAATTGTTTTTTTTTTCTAGACATTAAATATATGGTTCGTATTTAGATTTTATCCCACTTAATTTTTCTATATTAAACGTGGAGAATGGATATTATTGTCTTATTTTTCTACATATGCAATATATATAATGTATGGTATATATTTAATTTTTTTAAATTTTAAATCTTTAAAATCAAATCTTAAATATGATAAAAATAAGAAAAAAGATAGTAGTTTCAATTATATATATATATTAAAGTTTTTTTATCCCATTAAATTGAGAAAGTGTTTGTTTTTTCGACTAATTCAATTGTATGTTTTTTCATAAAATTATTATAATATTTTTAGTTTTCACTTTCTTACCATTCTTTTCGACTTTTTTTTATTGTCCATTTTGAACGAAGTAGACTCAAACACGTATAAACAAACTCTTTCATTATGTCAAATACTTTGTATAACTCTTTGATAGTATGATTTATGTTTTAATAAAGATATTAAGGATATTATTAAATGAGGGATCCATCTCAATATTAAATAAAGATGAGATGCTACTTTTACTTTTAGTAAAAATTATAAAACTAATAGTATGAGAAAACTTTTATCTAGGTATTTAAGAATTTGAGAGCAATCTTTCTAAATATATGCATCAAACTATTGATAAAAATCAATAAAAGATTCACATATAAAAGAATTTGTGATGTTAAATTACTAAAAACTTTAAATATAAAATATATAAATATTGAGTGAAAAACAAAATAACTACCTTTTATAATATTGTTATATATTTATAGAGTTTTGTAATTTTATAATTAAAATTTTAATGACAAAAAGATATCATAAGATTTTATTAAATAATATATTATATAATTTATGTTTTCTATTGTTAGAAAGAACTATACAAAATATTCAATTTTTAATGAATTTTTTATTATTTACTGTATTCTTACGCGTCAAATACAAAAGAAATTTGAAAACAATCACCACATTAAATAAAAATAGTTAAATAAATACTTTTTCTGATCATATTACATTTAAAATAAAAAAATACTGATAAAAATATATTTAATTATATAAATATTTGAATATTATTTTATATATTTCAGGTTGATAATATTAATGATTAATTATAAGTAATTAATATTTTTAATTATCACCTGCTTATTCAAATTATTTATATTTATGTATTGTACATTATCACTTATCTATATTTGTGGAATGCTGGTGATTATAAGCTTTCAATTTTCTCATCTTCTGTCCCTTTCACGCTTTTTTTTTTTTAAATCAATGTTTTTATTTATTTATTGAATATATGATTCTGCGTTTACATTTCAGATTTTGAACTTTGAACATAAAATATGCCAAAAACGATATCATGTTTAAATATTTAAAAACGTTTATTACAAACTAATGTTATAAACATTAGTGTAACGTATAAATTTTAATTCTAATTCTGTAACAGTGCGAAACGGGAACCCTTTTTTTAACAGAAAACGAAAAACTCATTAATATATGTGTGTCAACAACTCATTTAATTTTACCCACAGATTTATCTTTCGTTGAATTTTAGTTATAAACTATGGTTTCAGATATAACAAAATTTCAATAAATGACATTATTTTTTATTATTCTATTCTATTATTAATATAAAATTTCAATATATGACTCTTTAAAAATAGTATTTTTAAATAAAATCATTAGATATTGATTAACTTTTGAATTTATAACTATTAATAATTTTTTATTTTAGAGTTAAAACATAATTAATATTTATTTTATAATACATTTTAAGGAGAGTATTTTCAATGGATTTGCTCAAGTAGATTTCTGAAACTGTATAATTGTTTATCTTTCTTTTTATTTCAGCTAATATGATTAAAATGAGTTGTTTTAATTTAAGCAAAGTATAAAAGTATAAAAGATTTTTAGTAGTTAACCCATAAAGAATGATTTTGGCTGATATTAAAAATTTATCATATAATTTAATAATATATCATAAAATATTGGTTCGTAATCAAATAAAAATATAAAATTAACCAAAAATATAAAACAGTTGTATTTATTTTGTAATAAGTATATTATTTATTCGTATAAACATAAGAAATATCACACAGTACAAATTTACATATCCAATAACAATTTTTTTATGAATAATATGTTTGTTTAGATTTAAAATAAGTATCATAAAATTTATAATAAATTCTTTTATCATTAATCATATTCTTTCCATCGGATAATCATAAACTGATTTCTTTTCAAATATAAAAATCATCACTAAACTGATCTTACCGAAATTAGACATAACTAAAAATACAACCTCTCATAACATAATTAAAAAAACTCAGTTATTTACTAACTATTTTGTTTATTAAAAAATATTTTTAATTAATTAAAACTGCATTCAAAGCTCCTTCGTCCTTAGAAAATTGAAACCAGAAAACTAAAAGAGTTTAAAGATATTTAAACTTATGCAATGTATAGTATAAATATTTATTTTACAAAAATTAAGATTCGAAAGAATAAATATCATAAAATATAAATTATATTTTAGTTTTATAATGAACAATTTAGATTTTAATAATAATGTATTTTAAAGATAATTTTTAAAAGTAATTATTAAAATTCAATTTAAAGACAGAGATTTTTATTTTGATTTAAATATAGAGATAAATGATTGTAAATTGAAATCAACAGATGATTAAGAAATAAGTATATAGATACACAAAATATCATAGTAACTTGAGATAACTGATTTTTTACAAATTATATTACAATAATAATTAAAATTTATATATACGAGAAAAAAAGAAAAAACTTTTTCAAATATTCTACTAATTTGTAATATAAAACTAAATTAAAAAAAACTACTCCACGTGTGCGTGTTGTTAGAGATTTAGTCATATAAATTAAAAAAAATCATGTGAAAGATAAATTTAAGAACCAAACACGGCCTAAAGAAAAAGAAAAGCCCATCTCCAAAACAGGTTCAAAAATCCACGTTATCTGATGTCAACAACAAAGTCAGCAACAAACACCCTGAAAAGTTTCACCGTACCCTTCGAATTTTGAGAGTTGAGACCCTTCAACTCTCTCTCTCATTCTCTCTGCCAACGATGCAGAAACAACCGCAACCCAGAGCCCCAAAACCCATTTTTTCCCTCAATGAAGAAGAATAATTCACCCTTCTCCGCCGTTACCTTCACCTTCTTCACTGTTACCCTCTTGATCCTCTCTTCATTGTCACCGTCCCATGCCCTCGGTTCCGCCTCCACCCTCGCCGTCACCTCCTCCGCCATATGCGGCGTGGTGGCATCGGAGCCAACGCGGCGCATTGCGTGCTACCGCGATGGCCACGTCTTTGCTATCGCCCCCAACATCTCGTTCTCCGCGATCTCCGGTGGATTGAGCTACTTCTGCGGCCTCCGGTCCGGCAACTACAGTCTTCTCTGCTGGGACACTCTTTCCTACTTCCAAAGTAAGAGACTTTACAACAATGACACTGTTCTATTCGAGAATCTCGCCCTCGGGGATTTCCAGGTTTGCGCCACCGTGGTCGGCGACGGAACGGCGTCGTGCTGGAGAACCAATGCCGCCTTCGAATTGTCTTCTGGGTCGGACCGGTTTTCTTCTATTTCATCTGGGTCGGATTTTTCTTGCGGAATTTTGAAGGGTAGTAATTGGGTTCGGTGTTGGGGGGTTGAGGCTATGGCGAAAAAAATGGAGAGTGAGTTTGGGAACGTGTCTATGGCGAGTCTTGTGGCTGGGGAGTCACATGTTTGTGGGTTGAATTCAAGTGGGTATTTAGTTTGTAGAGGAAGTAACGATTTTGGTCAAATTGATGTTCCTGAAGGAGGGGCTTTGGAGTTTTCTGGTTTGACGCTTGGAGCTGAGCACAGTTGTGCTATTCGGAGATCCAATGGTTCTGTCGTTTGTTGGGGTGGGAGAGGGTTGTTTGAGGTTGGTGTTACAGAAGGTGTTTCTTTTGAGGTTCTTGTTTCTGGGTCCAATTTTACTTGTGGATTGACGACTAACAATTTTTCAGTTATTTGTTGGGGTCCTGGTTGGGCCAATGGTTCAGGTTATGAAATTCCTTTGCCTCCTATACTTCCAGGGCCTTGTGTTCAATCTTCCTGCAGTGAGTGTGGGATATATCCTCAATCCGAGACTCTGTGTTCTGGCTATGGTAACATCTGTAAGCCAAGACCTTGTTGGCCTGCAATGCCAGTGCCAGAGCCACCACAAATGGCACCGCCACCACAGGTGGCGGTGCCACCCGCTTCCCAGCCAAGAGCCTTGACGAAAGGTTTATTGGCATTTGCCATTGTTGGATCCGTGGGGGGTGTGGCTGGGATATGTAGTGCGATTTATTGCTTATGGACTGGGGTTTGTTTGGGGAAGAAGAAAATTCACAATTCTGTGCAGCCAACAATCACTAGAGGTGGCAGTGTAAATGGTGGGGGTGGCTCTAACAATAGTATTAGTCCTCCTTCGAGATCATCCACCATTAGGCGTCAAGGGTCGCGGATAATGAGACGCCAAAGGAGTGGAACCTCATCAACAAAGCATCCTGAAAGGGCTGAGGAATTCACCTTGGCTGAGCTTGTTGCAGCTACGGATAACTTCTCCCTTGAGAACAAGATTGGTGCTGGAAGCTATGGCGTTGTTTATAGAGGCAAACTTGCGGATGGCCGTGAGGTGGCTATCAAAAGAGGCGAAACGGGTACCAAGATGAAGAAGTTTCAAGAGAAAGAGAGTGCATTTGAGTCAGAATTGGCCTTCTTGTCCCGTTTACACCACAAGCACTTGGTAAGGCTGGTGGGGTTCTGTGAAGAGAAAGATGAGAGGCTCTTGGTGTATGAGTACATGAAGAATGGAGCCTTGTATGATCATTTGCATGACAAAAACAATGTGGACAAGAGCAGCAGTGTCTTGAATTCTTGGCGAATGAGGATCAAAATTGCTCTGGATGCTTCGCGAGGAATTGAGTATCTCCATAACTATGCTGTTCCATCCATAATTCACCGAGACATCAAGTCTTCCAACATTCTCATTGACGCGACTTGGACGGCGAGAGTATCCGATTTTGGGTTGTCATTGATGAGTCCAGAATCTGACCTAGATTACAGGCCAACGAAGGCAGCAGGAACAGTTGGATACATTGATCCGGAATATTATGGTCTAAATGTATTGACAGCAAAGAGTGATGTCTATGGGCTCGGAGTGGTACTGCTAGAGCTATTAACAGGAAAGAGAGCAATATTCAAGAATGATGAAAATGAAGGCACCCCAGTGAGTTTGGTGGACTTTGCAGTTCCAGTTATTATGGCGGGAGAATTGGCAAAAATTTTGGACCCAAGGGTTGAACCACCAGAGTTGAATGAGACAGAAGCGGTGGAGCTAGTGGCATATACAGCTATGCATTGTGTAAATTTGGAGGGGAAGGACAGACCAACAATGGCTGATATTGTGGCGAATTTGGAGCGTGCTTTGGCTCTTTGTGATAGTAGTCATGGCAGCATTTCCAGTGGTACAATCTCAATTGTATCAGACTGACACCCAAACCCTGATAAAGGGAATCAAAGTAGAAAATGTTTCCTTATTTCTATTGATTTTTTTTGCCGAAAATTATATGGGTATACTCTTGAGGGTGTAAAGACTAGGAATGTCACCTAACATCAAGCTTTAGCGTAGAATTTTGTGAAACACTAACAGCCAGTAAAATTCATCACTTTTAAAATTTCTTTTGCTATTCTCTATCAGACGAGAATTTGCAACCTGTAATCCTTGTATCCCTCGCACAAGGCATAATTTCAAATGATTCGTTTGTGCTAATGCATGTGACATTGTGTGCAAGTACACTAAATTTTTTGTAACCACTCCTTTTGTCCTTTATGCTACACGTTAAAGCAATGTACTCGATGCAACCTCTAATTTAAGGTTTAGGCTATGAGTTTAAGGCATTGTACTTGATGTAACGTGGAAATTTAGATCCCTTACCGCCATATCATGAACGTATTAACTGTGACGCATTTTTTTTGTTTACATTATATTTGGTCGGAGGAGAAGGCACCGTCATGAACTACTTATTTGGCCACGCGTTGACAGGGAAGCTACTTGTAGTTTACCAAGTCTAATTGCAAATTTGACAAGCGCGTGAGAGAATAGGTGGGAAGGAGTGTGAACAACAAAGATTGGCTTCAGCTTGAAAACACAATGTTAGTGCACCCTCATTCTATAGGTTACTATTTGTGAGAGTGAGTGGTTGAGTCATTGGGTCCTGAAGTGCTATAATTAACCTTTTTTCTTGTTTATCACCTTTCCAAACATGGACCCCATAAAAGAATAGATTGGTCTACATATTTTTTTAATTACTTAGAAGAAAGATATTGCTGACTTCTATGATGGGTGCAAGAGTCTGACTAGAGAAAAGGAACCAATTTCGGAAGTGGATTGGTTGATGACTTAATGGCTATTGCGGAATTGCTACTTTCCAATCGCACGTCAGCTAGGTGATGGGGTCATAACACAGCTTTAGAGTACAAACATGTTTTAGGACTCAGTTTGAAACAATTTGCTCTTCCTCGTGAAAGTAACTCTACTCAAGTCAAATTTTCTCTAGACTGGTCAAATACGGAAGAGTTACTCAATGGCTGAAAAATTGATGACACATGATGTAAAATCTGCACATGCTGCTGGGCTAAGGGTTCTGGGCCATAGGCCTAATGGGTTACTGAAGTGGGAATGTGTTGGGGCCGTGATGTTGATGATGAGTGTGTCCTTTGTAATTAATGGGTGGTACTGATCCAACTCCCTTCTGTCCATTTATGTTTGCTATGAATGCTTATAGGTCAAGGCAAAATACCCAACCCAAGACTGTTTATGGGTTCTTTGGTGTAATGTCAGCAAGGATAACTTTACAGATATGCAGCTAAACTGTGAGCCCCAGCTCAAAAAAGGGTATGTGTATATTTGGGATGACTGCTACAATCGATTGTTTTTGGCCTCTTGAAACTCAAAAGTACATATTAAGGTAAATTGTTTTGAATGGTTCATTAATATGATATTTGAATGCTATCTTATTAATGTTTACCACATGGCAGCCAAAATATGAAATTGTTCATACTTGTTTATGTGGTTACTTCCAAGACTTTACATGTCAATATAAAAAGAAAAGAAGTTATGACACCTATCATACTTAGAAACAAATAAACAACTAAAAGATTCATTTCCTAACTGTGTAAGTCAATTAATAAAAAACTATCTTAAGTATGACATAAATAGGGATAGTGATATAGAAAAAGAGAGAGACCATCCATTTTTAACCAACTTTACTTACAAATTGTTTAGTTATATTAAAACAATATTAAATGTTTTATATATTGAATATTTTATGCACAATTTTTTAATCAAAGCTGAAATATTAAATCTTGATTTGATAATATTTCAAATTTATGAGAAATACCACTAACTGGATGGGCAACAAAAACAATCAGTGCCATCACGTTTAGGTCTTTTCTGCTAGCCTGTCATGAACATCAATAATTTGTTAAGCATATTTTTTCCAAGACTATTGTCTACTTAGAGAAGCTATTGCGTATTTTTTATGCCACTAACCAAAATATCATAACACGTATTGCTGTTATAGTATTAAACAAACAAGCTCATTACGTATTCATGCTCATTGTCAAACTCAATAATTGTTTTTTCGTTTTAAAGATTTAAAAACCAAACTTAATGCTTTCGATGCTTTTAAAGTAAAGCTTGTGATGGTGTCAGAGAAACAAAACTTAAATCCTACAAACAAAATTTCATAATATAATTGTTATTTTTTCACAAAAAGTAACTAACCGATTTCTTAAGGTCAATTATTAACAAAACGGATAGAAACTTCATAGTAATAACATAATTTAAAAAATTGTGAAATGATAAACCATCAAAGACCAAAACCAACATTTGATAACAGATGACTACAAAGTATTTCTCATACAAAGCATGAATAATTTCCATGTTTATATTATGGAGGTATATATATTGACAAGCCTAACAAGATAAATAAGTCTCCTCAAGAAAACAAAATACACAAAACACATTTTATTTTTTACATCATTTAATTGGGGAGGGGGGTGGACATTGTTGAAGATATCATCCAGCTACTACATACAAACTCATAGTACTAACATGTCTTAATGACTGTGCATAATAATGTAGAGTATAACGACGCACAGAATCAATCAATAAACTCAAAGCGCATGAGAAGCTTTACAGAGGGGTATTTCTCTCCCTTTTGGCTCTGCAGTGGAATTGCTCGAATGCCACTTCTTAGCTCCCGGATAGGTAGGCATGTTTGTCCACCAAAGTCATCTTTCTCAGACATGTCATACTCGTGAACTTCTATGCGAAGCAAGGCCAACTCTGGAACAGTAAGAGGGAACTCAAATGTCTCATTCCAGGTAGGTAACCAGTTATCCTCTATTGCCCTCGTTTTCTTCATTACAGTATCATTGGGGACTCCAGCAATCCCCACCTGCATTAAAAGTTTATCAAATCACACAATTGAGCCATCAAACAAGGTGAAAACAAAAGGAAAGGTATCATATGCAACGCAGAGCAATGAACAACTATCCTTAAGAAACGAAAATGCTTTGCCGTGATAAGGATCCTATGCATTAAGATTATGTCATCTCAGCTTACTCTTGTGTAGAAGTCTGGAGGTGAGTATTGATCAAAGTGTGTATGCTTGAAATCATAATACCATCCTTCCCCCATATATACAGTCACCTAACAATTGGATGAGTATGGACTTTGTTAGTATTAAACTACAGATAGATACTTGAATGAGGCAGCTGATTAACATGAAACCCTTACCTTCAAAGTAATCTTCACAGGTAACTTGGCTTTAGGATCGAAGACCGCATTATCTGGACCAGTCTCTAGCAGAAAATCTGGTTTTTTAACATAACCACACCCTCCATTGGCTCTGAACATTCCATGCATCAACCAAAGAGATCTACCATACCCCTGGCCATGAAACCAACCACAATGAAAAGTGAATCCCATGCAACAGTGTCGTAATCAATGATACACTTCTTGACATGATGAGTGCAACAGTAAGCTATAGGCGGAAGAAATGTAAATTGCATCTCACACCCTAACTTTTGGATTCTTGCAGGCAACAACACACATCAAGGGATTCAATAGTTTATAAAAAGGACCACCGTATATTTTACCGATCACATTGCTAGACATCAAATGTTCATTGTATAATTTATATCACAAGATGTCAAATGTTTATTGAATTTTGTTCGCAACTTTTATGATTAACAATTTCATCTACCCCTGCCACCTCAGACGAAATGAAGATACAAAAACAATAGTAAAAGTTCCCATACAAGAAAATATTAAATAAGGAAAACACAAAAATGGGAGGAGCGGAGAGCAGGAAGAATGAAGAGAAATATACACAAGACAGAGGAAGATACCTGCATGTTAAATGCTACCATCTGAGCTCCATGCATCCACCCAATTAATGGGTTATAATTTGATGAGTCAATGCGAGTACCTTTGGGATACACCCTCAAAATATTGCGCTGAGTAAACCTAGAGAAGGCCAAGAGGAACTAAAAATTAATTCTAATTCGCATACACACTCCACACCTCTTATGATTTGTGCACACCTCCCCTCCCCCAAGCATATGATCCTATGTAAGGTTTCAATATTGTCAACATTGATCAAAACACCACAAAACTTGCTACATTGGGTCAATAGTCAACAAAAAAAGTAGTAGAAATCCTACAAGCCAAACAACATGTAAAAGGTTTGATTTCAAAGAATAAGCTAACCACTGGAGATGCTGCCACGATCGTATTTTTGTTAATGTACTCAGAAAGTTCTAATATGAGCACAAACTGTCAGACAAGATTATAAGTCAACCAGCTATTAACATTAGTAAGTATTAATATGTCAGATACTTGTTCAATACACCGTCATGGGAGTACATTATATATGACAATCAATTTTTACAACATTTCTGCATGACAATAGAGTTAGAGGATCTTCATTCCTTCATTCAGAAAGGGAGTTCAACCACATACAAATAAATTCTGCCTCAAAAGAACTTGCTCGAAAATAATTAACAATACCTCACGATTTGTTTTCCATGATTTATTGCAGCCTTTTCAAGCTGTTGCTCACTTAAACTTAGTCGTCTCACTTTGTCAGGATCCACTTTGAGGCATTCCGCCAATCCACCTTTAGGCTTCCCAGCATGAATGGCAATTAGGTGTCTATATTCTGGAGGTTCATTATTTGGTAACTTATCTGATTCATCGAATTCTTCCTCGTCATTAAGATCTTCATCCAAATTGTTGTCCTAAAGATGGCAAGGAAGAAAGTTATTTAACAAATTTACCTTAAAATATTAAATGCAGTGGCAATTAATATACAGGATCGATTTAGTCTCCAACCTTGTAATCCTCTATAGTACCACCTTTCAAGCTAGGGACTTCCTTCCCCCAAGCTTCATCCTCGCCTGATGCCTTTCCGTGTAGTGAATCATCCCCCTTTTCCTTTTCGTGCTGTGAATCCTCCCCTTTATCCTTTTCTTTTGCCTCAAGATACTCCTTAGGTGGTTTTGTTGATATAATAATCCTCTTTTTAAGTGAGTCAGGAGAAGGAAACTCCTTAACACTTTCGGTGTTAGGAGTAAATAGTATGTCTCCAAAAGTGTTTGAAACCATCTAAAAATTTGGAAAGGGTTGTCAACTATTTAGAATACAAGTACTATGAATCCCAATAAAATGCCAAGTAACTAACCTCAGCCACTTTTGCCTGAAGATCCGATGTAAGGTGGTCTTCTAGGGTTATTACAACTGGATATTCTGATGCATCAAAGGCATGTTCCTTAATAGATCTCAAACATCTGATGAGCTCTACTGGAGTAGTCAATGTCCTGTGTTAAAAAAAATAGACACGTAAAGAACTATATTCAAATTTTCAAGTCGGAAATGAAAAACAAATATATTTGATATAATATTATTTACATATAATTGGTTCAACTACCACTGTTTCACGTTTATTTTTAAAAGGAAAAAGATTTCAAACTCATGCTTGAATTATGCCAGATTGCAGATGTCAAACAGCTATTCATCACCTTTTTACTTGAAGGGACTCTGGCAACATCAAAACTAATGTACTCCAATGCAAAGGCTCTTAGCTTTGCAAAGGTATGGAAGGGGTTAATTGTATGCAACCTTCCCCTTGCATATGCAAAGAAACCCCCTTGCATGTATGCAAAGAAGTTGTTCGTGATTCAAGCTCATGACCAATCGGTCACCAAGGGGCAGCTTACTATTGTGCCATGGCATGGCACACCCTCACTCTCGCATCATCGTTCTCAGAAATATAAAATAAAAAAATAGAAGGATAAATCTTTATCAAGTTGTTGGAGGACGATCATTGTTTGCATAAATTTATTCATCCTTTAAGTAATTCGTCTTCCAAGCAACACATACTTACACTCAGCTCAAGATAGATAAATAATAATTTTCAAAGCACTTAAAAAGTTAAAATATTTTCAACTTATATTTATTTCTTTGACTTCTGCCTGATCACTAAAGAAAAAATGAGGGGAAAATAGAGACCAAGGAGCTAGAATGAGTTCATGTATGAAAAAGTACTATTCTACATGTAAACTACTAAACTTACCCTCCATGAACAACGTCTATATTATCCTTTGCTGCATTAGGCCATATGTCCAATTCAATCACCCTCACGCCTCTCTTTAGTGCATTTATGATGGGCACGTCACTGCAGTCGCTACTCAGCTGATTCCCAGTTAAATAGGAATTATGGCCAGTATATATGAAATAATGTGACAAGGGTGAAGTCATATCATGGTGCGCCTGGAATCAAAGAAATATTTACACAACACACAATGATCAGGATAGAGAATGATTGCAATTAAGCATGATATAATATCAATATTTATGAAAGTAACAATTAGTTGTGGAAAATTCGGATGGAATTCAATATGATAAACAAAGGTTTGACCCTAAAAATCGTTGTGTGATACCTCGGAGCCAGATTTTTATCAAATTAAGGAACTAGAGGCACTAGAAAAGATACTAAACTAAAATGACTGATTTCCATGAACACAGTCAAAACCAGTGTAAGAACTGAAAAGTAATGCATATCCTGAAGATAGTGTGGCACCACATAGCATATCCATTAACAAAGGGTATTCCTAAATGGAATACAAAGCGAAAGGCTTCATATTTCCTGCAATGCCCTATCCTTCTAGGAGAATGAACCCTCAAGAGAAAGGCTCAATTGCATAAAAGATAAATTCACTCTGGAACCTGGTCCTCAATCATGTTATCATTTTCTACCACGTAACTTCAGTTCCAAATCCTCATGGTCAACGGGTCAACCAAAATTCAATAAAACACCAAAGTTGGGGGCGAGATCAAAAGTACAAGTTTGGCACCAACACGAAGCTAAATCACTACAAATTCAGCTGCGATTGACCCTCAATGCATAGCACTAAACGACAGGTAGCACGAGTAGACCAAGATTTTGCAAAGATGACAGCAATAACACAATTGAAAAAGTACACAAAAAAGGTAAAAAGTAAAACCAAATAAGTGAGAAATCAAGGAAACGAATCCAGAAAAGACTAATCTAGGAAGAAGAAGAGCACCCAATTGGACAGTAAACAATGCCAAATCCAGATCTTGCTGACCCAACTGACTCTGTCAAAAACCAAAACAGGAAAACATAAAAAAGCGAGTCGTTTTCTGTTTTTTTTTTTGCTTACCCCATGAGAAGGAAGAAGAGGGGGGTTGTCATCACCGAAGAGGTACTTGAAGAAAGATTCAAGATTGAGGCCAACGCCTCTGCGATGGAAATGCCTGAAGCTGTCGATGATGGTTTGTGCCTCTTCTTCAGTGGCCTTCTCTTGCTTTTGCACTTCAACAAGGAACCTTTTCAGATGCGAAGTTGTCATGATCTCATTCTCGGAGTACTCTTCGAAGAGGGTCTTGATCTCCGCCGGCGCCTCCGCCAGGGCTAGCTTGAACCGCCGGCGCCAGCAGAAGCACACGCTGTACGTCTGCTTCGACATCACTTGCTTCCCTTCTGCTCTCTGTTCTCTTTCACTACACACACAAATATATGCGAGTCAGTGTGGATTTGTGCGTGTAGATTCCGAGTTCACTTCAACCAAGTTGTTGTGACAATGATAGAGGAAAGGGAATACCAAAGAGGTTATGGAGTGAAGTGTTACAGAATCCAAAGGGTGAGGTGAATCCACCTTCAAGCCATCAGTTATTACGCGCTGTTAAAATACGTGTATGCATAGTTTAAGGCTAACAACTTTTTCTTCTTTCAAATAGGTTTTTAATGTTAACACTGTTCTTTGAAAAATAAAATAAAATAAAGGGAGCAGTCAAAATATTTATATTTACAATGACAACCATGAAAATGAGAATATTTAATCAATATGAAAGGTAAGAGATATAGTAATAAAAAAAACATTTTTAACAGGGTTATCAAATTAAAATACAAATTGTATTTTTTTTTAACTTTTAGGTCAAAACACTAAAGGTCAAAGTGGTCCTGCTCTATTTGTTTATTGTATAGACTTAGATAAAAAAAAATTGACAATTATAGTAAATTATTTATTTTTTGCCAAAATGCCAAATAACATGGATCAGAAAGGAACATTTTTAAAATTTTCGTTTACCAGTAAAATAACAAGACAAAAAAATCTTTACTAACATTTTTTATCACATTTTATCGTATCATATATATATATATAACAAGGAAGTATAAGAAGTTTTCTAAATTATTGTTTTTAGAATTTTTATATATAATTAGAATTATGGGATATTTTTACGTTAACCCAATAATAACGTACTCCAAAATTCAGATGTAATTATGTAATTTCACAATTAATATTGAACTGAATTTTGAAAATTTATGATTAAAAAGTTGAATTTATATTTGGATTGACTTTTGAATTACATTATTACTTGAATATAATTAGATTTTTTAATTGAATTTATTTAATTAATATCAAATAGTTTTAAAATTTTGCCCAAGTTTATATCATTAATGTATAGAAGTATCCACGTATCTTTTACCTACTTTTTACACGCTTCTTCTTCTTTATGTATATATAGTATTTCAATTTCAATAACACTTAATTAATTATATCTTAATTGAATTTACTTTTATAAATATCAAATACTTTTAAACTTTTGCCCAAAATTTTATATAATTAAGGTATAGAAGTATCCATCCATCTTTCACCTACTTTTCACACGCTTCTTCTTCTTTATGTGTATATAGTATTTCAATAAGACTTAATTAATTATATCTTAATTTTTATTAATTTTAATACTTTTTAGTTTCTGACATTAATTCTGATATTTTTTATTTTAGTTCTTAAAAATAATAAAATTTTATTTTAGCCATTAGAAATATCATTTTTCATTTTGTATATGATACTATCATATTTTGATGTGACATATTTTATAACGTAAATAATTCTAATTTTTGTTGATATTATTATCATGTCATATAATACCATAATAACACCATTATAATTAAAATTAATAAAAAGGCATAAGGGTGAAGACATAAAATAATTAGGAAAAGTAAAATAAAAAATTAAAACTAAAACCCAATATACTAAAAGTTTAATTAAACATTTTAATTACATTCTTTCACATGAAAAAGTAAACTGAAAATAATTTTACACAAGTGTACACTAATACTATAAGTAAAAATATCAGAGAATCTGGCAACAAACAAATATATTAACCAATAACATCTGCATTTCTGAAAGAAATTCAAACAAATATATTAACCTATAACATCTGCATTTCTGAAAGAAATTCAATCTGACATGAAAAACCTTAAACTTTCTCAGTAACATATTCTTGTAGAAAATTAAACACTTTTGTTTGGAAATAAATGATAGGATACAAGTGTGATGTTGGAGTCCTATGTTGGGTACGAATGAGTAAGCTCAACACCATATAAGTGAGAAGACCCATAAACCCATTGCCTTAAGGTTTTGGGTGGGAGGTGGTGTCATAGACATTTGTGTGGTTATGCTTATAGCTCATTCTCCTTTCCAGAATCTCCCAACAATAAACATAGATAAATATTCTTCTTTCCGGTGTGTATATCTTGGTTACTGCACTATTGAAATGGCGTTGAGTTAATTGGAAAAGTTAGCTAAACATGATTAAGGTGAACCTATGGAGGTGTCTGTCCCACACTTTGGAGCTAATTTTGACACCATTGTTGTTTTTCTCGTGTCCACATTTCTCTCTATAAACAATCATTCATCAACACCCTCATCCTTCACTTTCATCCACACCCTAATTTCTCTATGTAAATAATTGTCAGAGTGCCAACATTATCTGTCCGTTTGTACCATAAAGCAGAAAAAAAATGTAGGTGTGGCATATATTCACATGTCTTGCATGGATATATTTTTTAAGTAGTACTTTAGAATGCAAATACTATTAATTTTGTTTTGGTCCCACTTATGCATCATGCAACTGTTCCAAATGTTGTTGACCCAGCCACCACTTGAATAATTCTGAAAGCTGTAACCAACCCTTTTGTTCTGTATCTTCCTACTTTGGTGTTTTTAGTGGAATAGTTAACGTTTAATTATCTCATAAGCAAAGCTTATATATACCTCTTTTTGTTAATTAATACAAGATTACACATCTTAAAGTCTCATTGCATCAGAATAACTCCATCATCTTTAAGGTATCATTTGAAACCAACTTTTCTACTTCCCATCTCGTTTGTAACTCATGGTTCATTCATTTTATCTTCCTGGTAAATCTTTTAGGTGAAATTACCTTGCCTTCCAAGCAAATTACTAATTGGGTATGATCCATCTCATTAGATATGTCATAGTAATCACACCTACCCCTTGTACCATCATATTCGTTTTGGTGGCACCATAACACAACCCTAACCATTTTGGAAAGTCAACACAACCAACCCAACCATTTTGTAAGTTTATGGCAAAATAATAAATAAGGATCTTGTATATAAACTTTAATTTTAATGCATAAGTATGCAATTTTCTTTAATATTCTACCAAAAAATATAACTTTAATTCTCTTGAAATAGTGAAACTGAAGCACGACGTGCTGTCTTCTTCTAATTACTGCATGATGTCTGCTAAAAGAACTGTGAACTTGTTCTTGAAAACATGTCCTGTGTAATTGACTACCTTTGTTCCGTCCGAAACATGACATGAGAGGTAGCTCCCTTAACTTCTAGCTCTTATCTTAAACACTTTAAGATAATGTCTAAGCATTATTTGGTTCCATGAGAACAAACATGGTTCCTTGTTTTGTTTGGTTCGATAGAATAAACACTCGAGTATAATATATGTTTAAGCATGCCATGTATTTGATGTTTGAGACTTCTATATTTCATACTTGTACAGTGTCTATAGTTGTTACATATTATATTCTATTGTTTAGTTCTATTTGATAGAAGATATTAAGAAAATAGCTTAATATTGTTTTAGAATGACATTTGAATATACCATGGATTTGATAAGTATCTAACTGAAGAAGTCATCATCTCATACATTATTGATTCTCAACTTTATTGGATTTCTTTATTAGTGGTAGTACTTTTAGTGGATTAGATAGTTTGAAATTAATATGTTTGGTATGTGGGAAGTATAATACTTCATTAGGTTAGGGTCTTCTCTTTTAGTAGTTTGAGTGGATTTTGATGGAAGAATTCCAGAAGATTGAAAAGAGAAGGAACAAGTTGATGGACAAGTTGGAGATGAAAAAAAAATCAAACTACAGGATATTAAAATAATTTTTTTTTAAATATCTAATAGAAAGAATTTTTTAATAAAAATTAAATTGGAAATATTCAAATTTATAAAAAAACTTAAAACTTAATTAAGTAAAAAATTATTATTAATTAAATTTATTAAACAAAGTCAATTTTGGATAAAATAGTAATTAAAATAAGTCTTATATATTATTTGTGTTATACTTATTTCATTCTTTTTAATTTATCTGACCATCTAAAGATTACAGTTTTTTCAAAACATAAGTTATTTTTCAATGGTTGTAATGTTCAGGTTCAACTTTTAAACCCTAAATTTTTTTATAATGTGTTGTATTTGATAAGAAATTTTAAAAGGATAATTCATAGAAAATTTAAAATATTTTATGACAAAACATATTATCTAACGAAGAAATTAAAAAATGTTAAGATTCTATAAAGTAATTTGATTATTTAGAAGTGAAAATTTTTAAATTTATATTCTTAAAATTGAAATTCTTCACATTTTTAATATTAATTATACAACTTTGTATGTTTTCCTTAACTCAATTTTAGCTAGACTGTCATTAATTTTATTAAAACCTATATAATGTTGAGATGATTATTTTTGTTGATGTGGATTATATTTTTTTATTGACATTAATATGAGTTAATTTTTATTTAAATTTTTAGAATTATTTATATTGTTGTACCATTGTTATTTTATATTTGATATTAGTTAGAATTTTTTTCTATTGAAATACTATTTTTATGTAAATATGAGCTAAATTTGTTTTATTTACTACTATTGTACTTATTATTAATTTTCAATGGTTTTTTTTATCATCAATATCAAGACTATTATTTTTCAATAATATTAGGATTTGTTTTCTAGTGTGTTGAAATTTTTCTTAATGAGATTAAGAGAGAAAAATTTAACCAACATTAATTAGAATTTGTTTACTCATGCTAGTTGAGAGCATTTTTCAACCCACCTCAATTGAAAAGTTGGTAAAAATAACTCCAACCAACAGCTTTGTAAAAATAATATTGATAGATATTAACCTAAACAGTTGTGGTTAATATCAACTGAAATTAATATTGGTTGATGTTAAGGGAGAGAAAACTTTGTTAATATGAGTTAAAAAAATCTCAATAAACTTTTACTGAAAAATAAAATAAAAAATAATCAAAATAAATATTTTTAAATTATTTACAATTATTTTATATTTAATTATTTTTGTTATTTGATATTAATTAAAATACTTTATCTAAAAGAAAAAAAATCAAAATATAATAATTTTGAATTACTTTGTCATAATAAAATATTTTAAAAAATAAATAATTTAAAATAAAAATAATTCAAATTTAATGTATATAAATATCTTAAATATACTGAAAGTTTCTGTATAAATATAATGTTAATATTAAAGTATACAAATAGTTAAACAAGCAACTTACATAATGTTCAACAAGAAAATAATCAAAGAAAGAATGGACACATACTTCGCATATAAAAATGTAAATTACAAATTTATTTAAAATATGAAATTATATATGCTCAATACTAAAAACAAAAATGACAAACTCAAGTTTGGCGATGGAGAAAATCGAAGAAAAGTGAGCAATATCCAAGCTTAGGAATTTTCAAACACTAAAAAAAATAATTTGAAAAAAATAATTTTTAAATTATAAACTATTTTATAAATTAAAAAAGATTGATATTTAAAATAGGTTTTATTAAAATAAAAATTACATATTATTTATTTTAAAAATTATGTAATTAATTTTTATATAATGATAAACTAAATTAGTTTTTAATTTAATTAGTAATTAATAATTAATTTTATATTTTATAGATTAATAATATAATTAATAAAAATAATCTTTTTACTAAAAAGAAGAAGACTTTTTAACAAATTTCAACTAGCACTAGAAAAAGAATTTTAAAAAGTATGTATTAAAAAATATGTTTTTAAAACATCTCAAATAATTACAATGCAACCATGCATAGAAAGGAGCAAATATATAAAATAAAGAAAATAAATATAGAGGTGAATGAAAAGAATGTATTATAAAAAAATTATTAAATATAAATTAATTTAAAAATAAAAAATAATTAATTATTAGTAACTAAATTAAAAAGTATTTTATAAATTAAAATTTATTGATATCTAAAATAATTTTTATTATAACAGAAATTATATTTTTTAATTATTAATCTTAAAAAATTATAAAATTTATTTTTATATTAAATTGATTTTTAAATCTAAATTTAAATTAGTTTTTAATATTAATTACAAAGATTTTATTTATTTTTAAATTAATTTTTAATTTAATTAGTGATAAATTTATTATTTTATAAATTAATAATATAATTAATAAAAACAAATTATTTTTTATGATTTCTTTTCTCTCATCTGTACATCTAAAATTTAAAAAAAAAATTGGAACCGTCATTATTTATAAGGTGGTTCTCAATTTATATCTTTATCAAAGCAATGATACCTTAAAATCTTATCTTTATTTATCCAATCAAATTTAATTAGACATTATTCACAAAATAATGATGATATTGATAACAGTCACAATTAAAGAATATGTATAATAAAAACCTTATTAAGAAAAAACAATGAAAAAGTAAAAATATACCCATTCATCAATATATTATTAAATATTGTTTCATTGAAACTCTTGATTTTTTTTTTATATTTCATGGACTGTCAATAATTGCACTACTAGACATAAATAAAAGGTATTGATTTTTAATTTATATATTTGTTTAATGATCAAAATAACAGAAGTAAGTCAAAGTGGTTTGTAGAGTCAACTATACTAATAAAATGGTTTGACCTACTTTATGGCCAAATTACTTAAAAATTAAAATTTATGGAATTTTTGGCTAATGTGGATTTCTTCATTGAAGGAACTTTTTTACCTTGATCACGAGTGAAAACTTTGTGAAAGAAAATGAGTCATTTTCTTTATAACAAAAAAAAAAAAGTGAATAATACAACTCCATCACCACACATATTATTAATATATGTCAAGAGATTGTTGAAAAAAGTTGATAAATCTTTACTCTCCTTATATTTTGTCATTGAAACAAACATTAGGGTTCTTTCTTTTTCTGAAGATAATAATCTCGTCATAATGAAATAGCATTTTATTGCTTTATTTTATTTTTTTCAATTCAAGCAACTTCAACTTAATGTTTTTATTTATTTGTTATTTATTTTGTCTTTGTTTTTTCTATCTTCCTTTTCTTTCAATTTCTCATGTGCATGAATATCTTTTCTTTTTTTATTATTATTTTTATTTCCTGTACATGATAAATTATTGTGTGGTTTGGAACTGTCGCATTATATATATAGTTTCGAGATTTGAAACTATCCGCATTATATGTGGTCTTTACTAATGAAACTATGACACGTAACAATTATAGTTAAATGACATTAATTTGTCAAATCAAATCAGAAATAATTAATCAAGAAAATAATATCCTCAATATAATTATATTATGGTATCTAGAATTATTGATCATCAAGTTTATATGTTATATTTTCATATTAACTTATAAATAGATTAATTTTAAATTTATGAAAAATATCATACTAATTGTGGTATAAAAATTTATCAAATTATAATAGATGCTATTTCTTACATGATAATATCCAAAAACCATTTTGCTAGAAAATAATATGTTCTAAAACTCACATCAATCACTTACTAAAATTAATTTTTTACAAATATATGATCTTTTTCTGATTTTATCTAGTGATGTATTAAGATTTATATACTTGAGTTAATAAACATCTTAACGTGAAGAAGAAGAAAATGCCAACAAATATCAAATGAAAGAGATGATACGTTGTATGTCTAAAATATTAAACTATCAATCTTATGTAATACAAAAAAAAGTATTGCAAATGTATTTTTCTAAAGCTCTTAAATTAACAAATGATATAAAGATACTGTTGAAAAAAAAGTGTTACTAAAATATTTTCTTCGAAAAGAGAGATATATAATATAATTACTTTTAATAAAAACTAAAAAATAGAATATTTACACTAAAATGCAACAAAACATAAATATTTATAAAATAATAATAAATACATTTTATAAAAGTTAATTATTAATATTTAATTTCAGTATTCATATTTTTTAACAATAATATATAATTTGGAAGTATAAAAGAAATATATACTTGGTAAAACTTTATAACAAATGCATTTAATTTGTTTAAGTAGAAAAAGGAACACGGTTAGAAATTTGTAATACATTATATTAGATTGAAATATTAACAGGTACATATAAAAGATATATTGACAAAACAGAAGATTATTTTTCTCAATGATTATTGCTTATTTAATCAGAATAATGAATGTGATTTTTCGGATCCAGAAAAATATTTTTCTCATTATTTATTTCTTATTGATTTGAAGAATGAATGTGATTTCACTAATTTAAAAATGTTCAGATATTGCCATCATAATATTGCCATATATGATATTCATATTGACTAAGATTATTTATGATATGACAGTCCTGAATCGTTTAATAATTTCTCGTGTGTGTCTATGTTAGACTCTCAAATGATTTTTTAATAAAAAAAATTCACAATTTTAGTGTAAGAAATTTTGGGTTTAAAAGCAAAGGAAGGGGAAAGCTTAATTTTTACCTCATTAGTTCCGAAAACAGTAAAGCCATTGGGACTGTATTTATATGTAAGGATCAATGCATCTACGAGAATATACCATAAAATTTATCAGACATCCGGCACAACTATGGTGTTCGTTATGAAAATAAATACATAGGGCAAAGCAAGGGTCTCCTTCAAAAGAGTTGCAGAGGTGAATGAATGGATGAATTGTGATGCGACACGACCACTAAAATGGAGAGAGATTCACCATCCAAAATCTCCCTCGTCATGTTTACATATATATATATACTTGACTGTGTCAGTAGAAAGGTGGCATATGCCACCTTGTGTGGCTGTGATGACAAACATCTGCAACTAATTTATTTATCAACTTCTTCATTGTGAGGGTATGACATCAAATTCTCATATCTATATTATGTCTTTCTGGTCTCAGGTTCAATCAACATACACCTTAAAACTTACATGACTCTCAGCACATGATGTAAACACTAAGGTATAAAATTGGATGGTGCTAATATGTTTGCGTTGTGCTGAAGGTGAAGAAAATAAGTTAAATGACCTCTTAAGCTCATAATATAGTTACAACAATCTTTCTTGATGAGCCTAGTCACTAGTCAAAAGAAAAACAACCTAGGAATGTGAAACCATGTTACATGCCTACTAAGTAATGGCTAATCTTGTAGTTCATTTGAACTGAAACCGCATTAAAAGCTTTACAGATTTTAATTGCTCGCCCTTCTGATCAAATAGAGAGACTACCCGGAAACCAGATCTTAGCTCAGAGACTGGTAAACATGCTTGCCCGCCAAAGTCATCCTTTTCATGCTTATCATACTCTCGAACCTCTATCCAGAGCAAAGCTAGTTCTGGAACACATAAAGGAAATTCAAACTCTTCATCCCAAACGGGAAACCAATCATCATGAATTATCCTGGTCTTCTTATTGACTTGATCAGCGGGTACTCCAACAATGCAAACCTGTTGCATAAAGTAATTAAATGATAAGTATAATAACGAAGTTCAGCCCAGTCACTAGTTGGAGGAGTATCAATCAAAATATTGAAACACCACGACTTGGACCAATTTTTCAAATTCAATAGCAAAAAAATCTCTTCACACATGTCCATCTACTGACAGATTACTTACCCTAATCAGCAACTAGCAAAAATATCGAACTCACCTTTGTGTAAAAGTCCGGCGGAGAGAATGCATCGAAGTGTGTTTTGCTGAAATCTGAGCTCCACCCGTTTCCCATATACACTTTTACCTATAGGTTGACAGGGGAGAAGTTTTAAAACATGTCACCAAATCAATTGGTTTCCTTTGCAAATAGTATCTTACCATCAATGTCTTCTTCACAGGCATTGGTTTTTTAGGATTAAAAACCTCATCATCTGGGCCTTGTTCTATCAGAAATGAAGGCTTTTTCACATAACCACACCCGCCATTCGCTCTAAACATCCCTTGCATATACCAGAGTGATTTTCCATGCCCCTGATACAGAAAAGCACATACTAAAATGTTAGCATCAAAGGATGCATTAAAACAAAATAAAAAATAAGATAATTCTAGTTACTAGCATATGACTATAAACAAAATACCTTACTAAGAAAATTCTCACAAAATCCATATAGCATTGAAATAGTTTACACTGTACAGCAACGAATTAAATGTATATGGGCACAACAACATAAAAATATTAATCAACATGCATCAACATTGCTCCGCAACAGAATTTAGCCCGAAGATGTAGCCATGATTCACCAGTTTCCTAAACATCCAAGTATTCAAATAGATAAAATAACAATTTGCACATGGACCATGTGCAGTAGAGTGAAGACTAGAAATAGAAAAGGCTTGGATAAACCTTCTATTTGAAACGACCTTGGTCATAAATCCCTCACCTGCATGTTAAATGCCACCATCTGAGCTCCGTACATCCATCCTATATGTGGCCTGTAGTTTGAGGAGTTAACACGGGTTCCCTTTGGATACACCCTGATAATATTCTTCTGTGTATATCTGGAAGCATAAAATGAAACCACCTTATTTGCTAGGTTTTTAACTATAAAGAGTAGTATATATTTGCAGTTAGCAATACTATGTACCACGTAGGATACCTAACAATATCAGATCCATGAGTGGTGGAAGCTTTTTCAAGTTCCTGCTCGCTCAAGCTCAAGCGCTTTACACCCCCAACAACATTTAAGTGGTCCTTTACATGACCCTTTGGCTTCCCAGCATGGATAGTAATCAAACGTTTGTACTCTGGTGCACTCTGTTGGTCTGGTTTTTTATCACGGGCATTCAAGGTTTCCTCATCAAGATCATTTCCATTGGACTATCCGGTTAGGGGGGGAAAAAGATGACATAAGCATGCAAAGCTTATAAATCTAAATCCAACTAGAAACAAATCCGTCTTTATGCTCACCTTTTCATCAACAACTTCCAATTCAGTGATAACGCCTGGCGATAATGACCCTTCTTCAGTTGATTCCCTCTCACTGTCAGTATCCTTGAATTGCTTGGATTCAAGATATTCTTTTGGTGGTTTGGTTGATATAAGAATTCGACCTTTCACCGACTCTGGTGTGGGAAATTCTGTGAGAAGATCCGTTTCAGGATAATATAGCATATCTCCAAACACTTGAGCTACCATCTGCAAATAAGATTAAATTTGGGTTCAAAGTTCAAAGCCTACACAAATAGGAACTTGGAAGTAAGATTCTTTCTGTGTGTTGGGAAGAGATTAGACCTTACCTCTGCAACTTTAGCTTGAAGAAATGATGTAAGATGGTCTTCTAAAGTTATAATTAGTGGGTACTCAGATTTAACAAAAGCATACTCTTTTATGGACTTCAAACATTGGATAAGTGAGACAGGAGCAGTAAGTGTCCTGAAATATTTCAGAAATCGTTCCAAAGCAAATGATTATATAAATTGCACCATGAATGTGTGAGAAGTATAAAAAAACAGAACACGATGAAAATAGTCATCTAGAGCTACAAGACTGAACTCGAGATCACCACCTTCCATGAACTACGTCGATATCATCTCTAGTTGAATTTGGCCATAAATCTAGTTCAATTACTCGCACACCACATTGCAAAGCCTTTATAATTGGCACATCACTGCAATCGCTGCTCAGCTGATTCCCAGTCAGATAGGAATTGTGCCCTGTATATATGAAATAATGTGACAACGGAGCATTCATATCATGATGTACCTGGCATGACATATCATTCATATCGTCAAGAAGAGATAAAAAAAATTCCTTAAAATAACAACTCTACAAACTTGGTATATACTCATTTTTTGTTCTGTTTCATAAACGATATTATAAATTGGCTTTAACCAATGAGTATAGACGATTTAACTTTAGTCACCCATACATGATCATTATAAGTAAATGTCAATCAGAAACTTCACATGTAACTGCAGAACTTTAATACAAAGTTGAGACACTCTTGCTATACTTGAACTATTCACATCAATATTATGACAGAAATAAATATCACTGCAGAATTTGTACATGTACATACAGAGAAAAGCACTTGCACTTTCGACCTAGTAAAAGTCAAATTTTTAAGTTGTTTTGGAAATTTGAATCAAAGAAAAAACATTTTCAGTCAAAAAATATATCTAACGATTTTCTAATAATAAGTATTTTTTTTAAAAAATAATTTGTATTTTTCTCATAAGAAAAAGTAATTTTAAAAATGGAAATACTATATGTTATTTGACAACATCAAATGTTGTAAATAAATAATTTTTTCATTTCTTTTGGTGAATGATATTTGTAGTTCCTGAAAAAATATATATTTTTCTAACAGTCCTTAAATTATATAAAGAAATAAATAATTCTTAAAAATAATTTTCATACTTCACATTATTTTTTTCGTTTTAAATATATTTCTAAACATTATTAAAATACAATTTAATCTAAATTGTATTTTAATACTAAAATAAGAAATTAATTACATTTTAATAATATTATGTACATGAAATAAAAATAACCATGAAAGATAAAAGTTATTTCAAGACTATTTAATTTAATTTATTCAAATATTATGACTAAATTGAAACTTTTTTTTTACACTTTTAATCACTAAATTTACAGGTGTTGTATATAAGTTAGTCTTCCCTAGGTTGGCTCCATAATGTGATGTAACAGTTCACACCTTCACTTCCAATTTGTGTCCCTTGAAGTGAAAGGACTTAAAGCAATGGTTTGAAAGCTAAATTCTATGTCTTTTAAAAAGTCATTAAAACGGGTCCCCCATTTCTAGTCTGTCGTATAAACTTTTCCATTCCTCCTTTTTTTTTCTGCTCATCTTTCTCCAGTAAAAAGGTAATTAATCACAATATGTCGAAATTAGACAATAAAACAAGTTAGTACAACACAGAATTATCCTACAGAACATACAAATATCCTCGAGACAACCACCACCCATTTTAAAGGTATTCCCTAGTAATATCTTGAACAGAGATCATGGAATATGCTTTCTCTTTTCTTCTCAAAAATAATTTCAAACGAATGTATCTTAGAAATCGATAATTCTATGGTCTGAAGTGAAATCAAATAATAGATCCTTGTTAAAGCAGTTAAATTTTCTATCAAGTTTTTTATGTTGCATTGGTTAATGATTTGGTTTAATTAATCCATTTCTTCATATACCTACTCCAACTCTTCATTTTAGTTTAATACAAGTAATTTCTTTTCATGTTTTAGCCTTTTTTGTTAGTTTTTTTTATATTAGTTTCCTCACATTGTAAACTGTTACAAAAGATGCAGGAAACTAACTAATTGAGGTGAAAGATGACGAAGTTACTGCATTAAAATATTATTTAAACCTAATTATATTAATCAAACCCTGTTCATGAAAACCTCAACATAACAAAAAGCTAACAAACAACATGCCAAAATGATTATATTAAAAGAAATAAACTAAGAGAAACGTTTTTTTTTATTTTGTTGCACGTGTTAGGGAGAGGGACCTGGGATTTGAGGGGCTCGTTGAAATCGACGAGAAACAAGAAGCGGAAGAACTCGTCGAGCGTGAGACCGTTTTTGTCGGAGTCGCATTCGGTGTTCTGTGTGCGCGATTGCAAGACGGTGTCGACGAGGCGGTTGGAATCCTCTGCGGTGTAGTCCAATTCGAGTTGGTGGTCATGCAGAAAGCGGAGGAGCTGGTCGGCGGACATGGAGTCAGCGCCGTCGGCGAAGAGGGAGAATGCGTCCTTGACATCGGGCGTAGGGGCCTGCTCGGAGACGGCGAAGGTTCTGTTGAAGTACTTGAACATTTTGTAGCTGTAGGTGACGGTGCCCATTGTTTCATGCAGAGAATGATTTGACAGAGGGAAGAAAGAAGAAGATGAAGAAAACGATGGGTATGAAATGTTGATGGATTAATGGAGGAAAGTTATGAGTTGGGAATTTCCAGAGACAGAGGAAAGTCCCATAAATGGCATGCGATTTAACAGGGATCCACCGTTTCTACTTTGGCCACACTTTTTTGCTTCTAAATTTTGCTTTTTATTAACTTCATCTTCCTTTTATTTTCCTAAATATGTTTTTGTTACTATAAAATACCCTATCACATTCTTACATTTAATTCAACTATTGATTTTGAATTCAAGTAATTTTAAATAGTTTTTACATTAACTAAAAAAATTATATTAATTTTTACAACTAGGCTTTTATAGTAAATCATTTTAACATGATTTTATTTGACATTCGAACTTAATCTAAAATTAAGTTCATCCATAACCTACTTTAAATACACTAGGTAAAACTTACCCCTTTTTTTTATAAATAAGTTTAATAGATAGAGAATAAAAAATTATTAACTATGGTTTGTTTCTAATATATATATATATATGAAGAGGTTGATGGGTGTGAATCAAATCTAGTTTATTATACTTTTAATAAAAGTAAATAGTTTATTTTTTATTAAAGATTTTATGTTATTTCTTCATCTCTTTTACATGTTTGTAAAGAATAGATATGGTTATGGTAGGATTTTAGAAGTATAAAAATAAGGTTTTGTTAGTATAAACATTTTCCTGATAGAGAGTGTGTTGTTGGATTTCATTAAGTATTTTTGTATGGTATTATGTTCCAAAACATGAGATTGTATGATCTTTGTGTAATTTGTTAATGAATTTTGCTCGATCAATTAGTGCCCAAACAATGAGTTATATGATTATTAGAGTTATCCATCATTACTTCAACAACAATATAACTGAGATAAAAATTTAAAACTTGACCAAAAAGATACCTCAAGACAATCCTCTCTAATTCTAAAGCATATAAAACTCAAACACTAACATAATTATTTAATCATTAATTATTCTTATAATAATACATAGATTTCTGAAATCAAATATATGCACTAAATTTAAAAAGTTAATTTTAATTAAGTTTGTTTTGAAATAATGTAATTATTTTTCGAATGTTTTATTTTGAAAATACATTAGTAAATATAGTAATAATAAATTCTTAAGTCCTTAATATAATTTAATTATTGATATTATGAAGTTTTTTTTATTAATTTGTGATTCAATTATTGTTTTTTTTTTATGAAAAGTGAATTAGGAGTGAGATTTAAATAACACACTTTTAAAGTTAGATTTGAATTGTATAATAACTTATTTAGAAATTGAAATTTTTAAATATGATAAAATTATCTTTTGACAAATATATAATGGTTAAACTTATTGTTATTATTGAGATAAAAATAAATTAATTTAAAAACTAGTTAATTAATTAAAAATAAAAATATTTATAAATGTTTTAAAAGCAAGATTAAGGAAACGAAAAGAAAAAACTTTTAGATATAAAAGAGTTTGATATAAAAGATTTTAAATGTGGTTATATATATTTTTAAATAAAAAAATTTATTTTTAATTTTAAAATTGTGTAAAAATATGAAAAAAATTATGTTCCTTCGGAAATAAAATAAGTTAATTTTATTTTAAAGATCCGATGGAAAGATTTTACTTTAAATACATTAATGTGAAATTCGACATAAAATAATTATGAAAGATAAAAATAAAGATTATGAAAAGGGACATAATAAAAAAATAAAAATATATAATTTCTATATTTACAATTTCATAATTTTTGAGAAATAATATATAAGTAATAAAAATAAAAATTATAGTTTAATTAAATAATTTACTGGACAATTATTATGAAATGAATTTTCCAAGTTAAAAATATTTTAAAATTAAATATATTTCAAAATATCTTATTTTAAAAGATATATCAAATAATTGGCTTAAAAAGTATAGAAGTGAAGTTACTAATATTATAAATTTTTTTTTTCTACAAATTAAAGAAGTGAAAAATACTATTTTTTATTTTATTTTTAAAATTAAAGATGTATAGATAAAATCATTAATATTATATCAGTTTCATAGAATTTATTATTTAATTTTCATTCAGTATTTTTTATATTTTAAAAGGTAAGTTGTGACTTAAACTTACGATAGGAAAAAACAGATTCCAAATTAGACCAGTTTTTTTGTCCAACAGAATATTTACCTCACAACACCACTAAGTGACTAGAATATCAATATATGGGGTAAGGTTTTTCCCTTAATAATTTTGTTTCAAATATCTGTTCACTCATACTTTCATTAAAGTATTAATGCAGCTGAATGTGTCTACTTTGCCATATTTGTAATATTATTTCACTTTTCTTGCATCATTGTATTAGAAACGTTTGCAAATGGAATGTTATATTCAGGTCTACAATTCATTCAAACTGAAATCGTATCAACAGCTTTACAGATTTAAATTTCTCTCCCTTTTTGTTGTATAAAGGCACTGAACGAAATCCATGTTTTAACTCTGACACTGGTAAACATGTCTGCCCAGCAAAGTCATCCTTTCCCTGATCTTTGTCCTTTACTTGTATCAGAAGCAGTGCAAGCTCTGGAACACTTAAAGAGAATTCAAATTCTTCATTCCAAACAGGAAACCAGTTGTCCATCATGACCTTTGTTTTCTTCTTTGCAACATCACCAGGCATTCCAATGATACGGATCTGTCACACAATAACAACAACTAATAAGGTTCACACAAAATATTTTTTGTTTCTTCCTTTTATCTGGTGAAAATAACTACGCAAAGTTTCTGGTTGAGAGGAGTAAATAAGATCAAATCAGCAGTTCACAACATCAAACTATGTGCAATGTTTGACTTTTCTGTTAATGATTACATAGTAAAAGGTACTGATGTATAACTAATTGAGGAGAATAGAACAGAGATTAGTTACACAAACAAACAAGGTCACTAGAGCACTAACAAGGAAAGTTAATTGCATGGTTTTCAATTCTATCAATAGGAGGAGAGACAAAGAAGAACATTGAGAGAACTTGTTAAGAGGTATTCTCACGGTAAATGATATCTTGTTTTGTGTGATCCATATAGCTGACTGAGTGAGATCCCTTAACTTGTTGAAGGGAGTTAAATGGAGTGAGAAATAAGCTAGAGATACCGGTTAAGTTACAGAGTTTACAACATTATGATCAATGATGAAGCATAATAACTGTGTCCAACATCAAGTTCTAAGGGGAAATATTAAACCTCCTAAGTTTACTGATAAGCGTTGTCTTATTATCCAACTGACCTTAGTGAAGAAGTCTGGCGGAGAGCACTTATCAAAGTGTGTAGGACTGAAATCTGAGCTCCATCCATGTCCCATGTATACTTTAACCTGTTATTGGACATGACAACATAATATTCAAATATTACCTAACAAAAGATTTTGCTTTGTATAATTGAATGGTAAATGCTTACCTTTAATGTCTTCTTCACTGACTGTATCCTTGTAGGATAAAACTCATTGTCAGATTGATGCTTCTGCATTAGAATTTGAGGCTTCTTTACATAACCACATCCTCCATTTGCCCTGAACATCCCTTGCATCAACCAGAGCGATTTGCCATGCCCCTGTTGGGGAAGAAAAATGGTAGAACTGTAGAAGGTTAGAATTCCTGGCAAAGGCAACAAGCAAATAAACTTAATTCACATGTCTTTGAAATAATCTCCAAGGCACAATACTTTTAATAGCACAGAGTATTACCTATTTTTAGAAGGATTTAGATGTGATTCATTTGAATTTTGATACTGTTGTATTAGACATATACTTACTTGTAAATCCATTTAATTTTCAACATGCAAAGCATTGGTCCACAACAGAAAACAGCTGAAAGATGTGATTCAGGTTTCACTAGGTTACCCACTATTACTCCATGAAAACACAAGAAGCCAGGCACTAAAAATTCCAAAAGCCAAAAACTTTCATTTATTTGAAAAAGTTAGCCTTGGTCATAGTTCCCTAACCTGCATATTGAAAGCAACCATCTGAGCCCCATACATCCACCCAATATGTGGCTTGAAATTTGTGGACTTGACACGCATTGCACTCGGGTAAACCCTGAGGATATTTTTCTGTGTGAACCTGGGAAGAGTAAAAGCTTGAATCAGACGAGTCAAAGGATAGTTAATTGTTGAAGAAAATAATAAGACAAGTCAATAAATAGTTTATACAAAAGTTAAAGTCTATTTGGATTACTTTTTCTGTAAGAATGACAAATACCTAAGAATATCTGTTCCATTAGATTCCGAAGCCTTTTCAAGGGTATTCTCACTCCAACTTAGGCGTCTAACTTCACCTTCAGTTCTCAATTTATCCTTCAGGCAACCCTTCAGTTTCCTATTATTGATAGTAATTATGCGTTTGTAATCAGGTGAACACTCCAAATATGGTTTCTGGTCATATTCGCTTGCACTTATGCTTCCCTCATCACGATCACTGACATTCTGCTACAACACGAAAAACAGTAACATAAACAATTAAAACTTAATAATTTTAGAGCTTAAATTTGATACACTATAGAAGTTTTTAACACTGGTCAATGATTAGAAATTATCTCGAATAACATTCAAAGTAATTTATAATCATTACAAAATTTAACCATTTTCAATTACATGTCATTCCTGGTAGGATGCCGCTGCAAAACAATTTTACTTGTCATTCAATAAAATTCTTGATTTTATTTAAAAATATGAATGCAAATATGTTTGTCTCACTGTGTCCTCAGTCTCTACTTCGTTCCTACTGGAGTTTGGAGATGCATTTCCGTATGATTCCTCCTCAGATGATTCACTTTCATTCAGCATAGGACAGGTGCTATTGTCCTTGATTCGGTTGGACTCAAAACGTTCTCTTGGGGGTTTGGTGGATATAATAACTCGATTTTTCAGTGATTCTGGTGAAGGGAATTCTGTTAAGCATTCTTCCCCAGGGTAATAAAGCACTTCGCCAAATATTTGAGTTACCATCTGCAGGCCATGAAGTCACGATAATAAAAGGAAAAAGTAAAACAGAACAGTATCAACATTCAGCAATAAATTGGATGCTTACTTCTGCAAATTTAGCTCGAAGATCTGTTGTAAGATGATCTTCTATGGTTATGATCACTGGGTACTGAGATGCAACAAAACCATATTCCTTTATGCACCCTAGACATTTCACCACTGAGACAGGGTTGGTAAGAGTCCTGCATTGACTCCATAGAAGAGATAAAGAAAAATCAAATACGTGTGCTTTGTCTTAGATCAGTTAAAAAAGTAAACTTTTTTTTGGGGGGCCTATAGACTACAGTCAGACGAACTTGAATTAACTTCATGTACCATCCATGATCTACTTTAATATCATCCTTATTTCCAGTCGGCCATAAATCAAGTTCGATGACACGCACGCCTCGTTTCAAAGCCTTTATGATTGGCTCTTCGCTGCAGTCACTGCTGAGCTGATTCCCTGTCAAATAGGAGTTATGGCCTGTGTATATAAAATAATGTGACAATGGAGCACCCATATCATGATGTACCTGGAATCACATCATTATCTGATTTTAGCGAAGTAAGGCTAAAACCAAAACACAAGAAAGAAGAGCAGGAAGCAAAGATGAATATGGTGAAGCTACATAAATTAAAGACGATAATATAGAAATGAAATAAGTTTTTTCAGTTGACTTAAATTAACTAATGAATAAACTAAAATCAGTCCTTTGGGTATAAGAGTGGATTTGAAATGCACATATAGATACAATTCAAGTACCCAAAAAGTTCTATTCCCCATGGTGACCAAACATGCATGGAAAAGCTTACCTCAGCTTTCAGGGGACCATTGAAATCATTATGAAGCAAAAATCGGAAGAGCTCTTCCAGGGTGATCTCATGTTCTCTGTTATGATCAACCTTAACAGTTTCTTGAAATGTCTTTCTATCCTGCAAAATCCTCTCAATAACTTTTTCCGAATCCGATATGGTGTGGTGCTCTTCACCCTGGTGCTCCACCAAGAAACGGTCTAGCTGCTCCACGGACATGTGGGGCCCTCCTCCTGTGAACTTTGAAAACGCCTCCTCAAGGTCCTGAGGTGGAACTGGCTCGATGACCTTGAACTTTCTGATAAAAAACAAGAAACTTTTGTATTTGTAGTGAGTTGCCATGTTGTTTCCCATTCTTTGTGCCTCTCAGTGTGTTCCTCTAAAGCGTTTCAGAAATGGAGATTATGGAACAAAGCATGCATTTATAATATGTGGAATGAGGATCATACTGAGAGAAAAAAGCAAGAACCTTCAAAGAGTCCTCTCTCTCCTTCTCCGCTAACTTCTCCTTTTCTGCCTTCAAAGTACGTAACTGATAGAATATAAATGTTCATACTGTTTAAGAGTTTAAAACCATTATTTTTTTTTTAGCAAAACTCTTCCTCCCAATATTCAACATAGCTAAATAGTAAAAACTTGAACTCGAAACCACAAGTTGATCACACAATCAGTGATTTCAAAAGGGCCATTTAATAAGGCTTTCCTAATACGTAAGGCTACAAATTGCAAAATTGATAATCTAATTAGTTGCTTTGTTCTGTGTTCAGCCCAATTGAGGACATATATATATATATATATATATACCACATGAAATAGTTATGCATCTTGTTTGTGCATTATTAGATTTATTGTCGAATGGAATCTCACGCCAGCATAGGCTAAAATCTGATTTAGAATTTAACTATGTCTGCTACTAGATTTACATCAATCAATATTTTTTTTTCACATATTCATATAAAATTTAACGACTCTACTTGCAAAAATGGTCCACTTTTTCAAAGAGTCACATACCGAAAACACAACTATCCAATACGTTAAGTTCTTCGACTAAAATAAAGCATAGTGCGTGTAGCATCTGGTTCTATGACTAATTTTCACATTGAATTAACAATATATTATGCAGAAAACACGACTACATTGACTTGAGAAAAGAAAGAGACTGGGAGGTTCTGGGCAAGAAGGTTTCAAAAATTACGCACATGTTTCTCTTTTCAGGCAATATATATATACATACATATATATATATATATATATATATACATATATATATATATATATATATTTGTACACACGACCACATGTGCATATATCATCGTATAAATGTATTCAATTGTTGCAGTGGATTCATTTTTGTTTAAAGTTTAGATTATTTTTCTCTTTATCTTTGCTTTGCTTTCATTATCTGTTTTTATATTAAAAGTAACCAAGGCTTTGTGCTGAGCATCTTCCTAATGAAGCTTTTCTGTATTTTGTGAGGATAGATATTTTGTAGAGTTTTGTAGTTTATGCATTATATACGCTATATTCGGGCTCCACTAACATTATTCATATTCCACTGCCTTTAATGGATTCTCATCTTCAAGGTGATGATGGATGACTTTATGTTAGTTTATTTTATGTTCCATTTAAATACCATTTTTAATTTGTATTCATCTCCTACCTTAATTTCCTTGCATAACTTGGATAATTGTGATATAGATCTTAATGGATCTCATGCACTAATCAGATTAATTGGTATGACCTCACTAATCATAAACTTATTTAAATTAAATAATTTATATTAATTAATCTGCATACTCCATAATCTATGCACGAACTATTAACTTCTACAGTAGTTACTCCAACTTCGATAAAATCAACAGCTTTTAAAGTTTATAAACCTAATTAAGAATTGGAGATCCACACAGATCTCCACTTATATCCAATGAGATAAGATAAAATTTCAAACATCACAGAAAAACAGAATTAAATAAATAAACTCTAACGGCACAAAAAAAGTGCACACCTTTGTTCCATAAAGAAATAAAGTAAAAGCTCAGTATTTGAAAAATATATATATATAAATAGCTGCCTGACAACATAAAGACACTATTACCTAAACAAAAGACATGGATTAGGTATAGATAATAGACGTAAAATTAATACTATGTACCTATATTTTACAATTATTTACAAAACCAAAGTTAAGTATTGTTAAACCATGATCATGATCCCCTTCTAAAAGGTAGGCAAAAAACTACTAATGAAATTGGTGATAGTAACATTCTTTCAGATAAGTTGTCAGTAAGGGCGAGTCCTCTTGGAACAAGTTGATAACAACCAGACATATCGCACTATGGTTAAGGATTCATGTCAACGATTCTAAACTTTGTTAGCTTGATGTTTTACAGTGTCAACTCTCTTCTTCCCCTCCTGAACCCTTCCAGGAAAAACCGCAGGGAGAGGATCTTGGAGGGAGTGGATCAAATAGTGTATTTAAGATAGAGGTCAATGGAAAGATTTCAGATTTGCTTTCATTATTCATCAAATAACTGAATCCTGAATTTGTCTTGATTAATTGATTCACATTTCATCCACAATCTGATTTGCTGCAGCGAAATCCTAGTCATGATGAATATGGAAGTTGATTTGGAATGGAATTTTATATCAAGTGTCTGAAGGAATTTCAGATTGTTTTTACTTTTATGCAGGTGGCTACTTGTTTTAGTATGTTGCGATAGCGATAAAAAGTTTTTATGTTGGAATCTTTTATGTTGAAAATATCTCTGGAGAAAAAGTTAATCTGGTCATATTAATAAACTTGTTTAATTGCATGATATACTATTAGTCCTAAGTAAAAAAGAAAATTCTTAAGGACACTGCTTCGGGAATTATACGTTTCTGTGATGTGAAAGGGAACGATGGTGAAAAAAAGGGGTCAACTGATGAAACTGAATAAAATGGATGGGATTTCTGATTAATGTCATTCTGAGACAATTTTTGTGTTGATACTAGGGCATTCTTTAACTTACCACAGGGCTCCAAAAGCCCTGGTTACTACTTAACTCCACTATAATGACCATTTAATGCAATGAATTATCTGCCACAAATTTGTGACATAAATCTCTAAAATTCTATACGCATTACAAAGAACTGGAGTATGTATTTGAACTGCCATCTTAATTGTATATGCTTAGCACCATCCACTTTCTGCGAACAACGCAGAGCAGGGTTTAACCCCCTCTTTATCAGTGTTCGGTTAATAGTGAAAGAATACGTATTAATAATTACGATTATCATGCTTCCCATTGGACCAATCAAAACATTACAAGTAGTTGTTTCGTGCTTCATTCATGGGCCTCTTCATGGGATTACAGTTATAAAAACTGTAGATATGCCACAGAAAAGTTGAATTTCTCTCTGGGACTGTTCATTTAACAACTACAAATTGTCCAAGGGATTTATTTGTAGCTTCATATTTCTAGGTTCACTCTCTCTCTCTCTCCCCCTCTCTTCTCTTTTCATTTTTAATCAATTTCTTTCTCTCTTTTTTTCCATCTATCTGTACACTTTATATTTGTGAAAAATCATTAAGTAGTCCTAAAACATTATTATCTATGTTAATACTTACATGACATATATTCAAGTATAACAAATTCTTTGTTGTTAATATAAACACTTGTTGAGATCATGAAGAGATAGTAATTTTACACTACCTAATATTTTCTCCATATTTGGAGAGTACCACTTGTCCTTTCCTTTATTTTTAACCTCAAAATCCTTTTTTCTGTGCAGAAAGCATTGGAACACTATGATCTTGCAGATTAGCAATTTGTGTTCCCTTCCTTATATAGTACGATACCATAATAGAGGTACTTTTATATACATGTATGTGTATATATATGTGTGTGTGTAAGGGGTAAAGTATCAATCTTTGGAGCTAGATTGGGTGATGAGAACTTAAAGTTAAAGCAAAGTGGACCAGGTGAACTCATGCACTTTATTTAACTAGGCATTCATGATTCAGTTCATGTAATAATCGTGACAGTTCATTCCAAAATTTAATAAATCCATGACAAGTTACAGAATAATTAAACAATACCATGTTCTTCTTTCACATTATAGCGCAAAGATAATCCAAAACACGGAACAAAAATTGCACAGTAAAAAATTACAAGAACGGACACAGAGCAGAGTTGATCGAAATTCGAATCTGAAACGAATCACGGAGCGAGTGAAGTCACGTGTTGTGTCACGATTTGTCACGCGCGACGTTGGCGGCGGAGTTGTGGTTCTGGAAGGCGGCGGAGAAATTGGAGTTGAGATCGGAATAGACCGAGAGGACCTTGGAGATGTTGCCGTTGAGCTCCTGAATGAGAGACACGTTCTTGACCATGTTGTGGCGGAGCCTCGAGTGTTGATTCTCGTTCACCTCCTCAATCAGGCGGCGGTTACGGTCCAACATCGACTGCACCTCGCGGAGGCTTTCGTCGACCGCCGCCCACACCATGGGGTCGCCGTCCACGCCGTCGTGTTCGGCGGCGGGGGAGCGACGGGAGGAATTGCTATTCATTGGGGATTCGGCGGTGGAATAAAAGGAGGTATAAGAACTAAAAGAGCAAAAATATATAATTATTTTTCTGTCGGTTTAAATATACATTATATAATTTGTGTTGGATTGCTAACATTTTTCAAAATTAGTTTTTGTGAAAATTATTTTCTATAATATTTTGTTCATTTGAATTATTCTCTTTAATATATACATAAAGAACTAAAAAATAAAAATTCCACATACTCACAAAAAAATTAAAAATATAGTCAAATGTGAAAATAACTTTGTTGGAAAGAATATAGTTCGGAAATATTTGTACAATGAGTATAGCAAAAAAAAGTTTAATTAAAATTAAAATAGATTTTTTAACCTTAGTCAAGATAATGCAAAGTAGGTAAAAGGGATCTCAAGTAAATGAACTTTTAATCTTAGTGAAAGATAACATGTGCTAAGGGTATGCTAAAGGAGATATCAGAGTAGAAAACATATATTCAATTATTTATGATAGGGTAAAAAAAACTATATGAAATCCACCTCATTTTTAAATTCACTTTTCAATTTTTTTTAAATAAATAATATATTATTTTGTTTAATATATTTTAATTTCTATAATATATAAAGTGAAGAAATAACAAAAGTTTCATAAATTTAATTACTAAATAATAATTTTAAGTAAATTATAAATTTTCAACTTTTGTTTAATAGTTGTAGGAATTTATTAATGTAATAAGTAGAGGACAAAGGTTAATACTGATAAAAGAATAATAATTATGTTTTTAAATTAAATTTTAAAGACTATAAATATAAGATTAGACAATTCTATTATTTTTTATCTCAATTACTATCTTTTTAAAAATGCAAATCCTTGTCTTTCTATTTTTTAGTTATTTTTGTTGATGTTTTTGTCAATATTTTTCTTTTTCTAAACCTGCATATTAAGAAATAGTTAAGATTATTAAAAAATTATTTTGTTTAGGATAAATTTTTCTTTTTTTTTTAAGATCTTAAACTTTCTTTATTTTTTTTCATATACGTAGCTTTTGGTGGGATGTATGTATGATTCGAATAAAAAGAAGAATTATTGTTGGCATGTATATATAGTGATATATTTGTTTGTTAAAATTGACTTTCTTAAAAGAAAAATATCCTCAATTCATTTTCTTTTTTAATAGTAGATTTCTGGAATACCATAGTATTTTTAGGTAAAAAAAGTTAACATTGATTTAAAATTAAGTTATAAAAGCAAAGAATAATTCCGTAGGAGGGTTAGGTATGAATTAAACTTAAATGTTAATGAAGTTGTTATTTTTTCAAAATTGTTTGAGTTTTAGATTTTGATTAGAAATTAAAATTATTAAATTGTTTGAAATTAAACTTGTAACAGTGAATTATGAATATCTCGAGTTAATATAATTGAAATGGTATTTTGTGGTATGGATGAAATATTTGTAATGATGATGAATATGTAGATTTTGGATGGTTGATTTTATGATTTTGAAAGATGAAATATTAGTTTCATATTTGATTTTCATGTTTCAAATCATTAAAAAAAATTGAAATCTATTAGATAAATATAGGTTGAATTTGTAATATAATTAATATAAAAATTATTTTATAATTGTGTTAAAAATCATTATGAACATGAATTAAGAATGTAGATAAAACTTAATTTATAAATGTTATATTCAGAATTATAACTTTAAAATATTAATTTTATAAGATCGTTGCATGAAAATATATTGATATAATGATACAAATAAGACTCTGAATTTTTAATATAAAATTAAAAACTATAGAAATTTATTTATATTAGAAAGAATTATGATATAAAAAAAATAAGTTGAAAAGTAAATAATTTATTATTAAATTTTGTAAGATTTTTGTAGTGAAGAAAAAAATAAATATAAGATTTTAAAAATGATCTCATCACCTTTACAATAAAAATATTTTAAATTTTTTTTTCCATATAATAAATCAATTATTAAAACTTAAAAATAGAAGAATTACACGAATAAAAAAACAATTGCATCTTCCTTAATTAACTATTTATTCTTAAAGAAATGCATTAATATTTTAATGAGAAAAAATATTTGATGTTTTGAGTGTGTGAACATTTGATGTGGAAGGAAAAGTCGTATAAAATAGATGGTTCCTTCTATCTTACAATCATCCACATGCAATACAAGTTTTGAAATGCAATATCCTTTTATATATTATATTTACTTTTTTTTTTACCGAATCTTAGGCCTTTGGTCAACACGCATTTAGTAAAATATGACTATGTCTTATCTTATACTCTCATTTTCTAGAAAGCAATTCGCATATTTTGAAAATAATATAATTCTTGTCCTCATCATCAATTTTATAAAGTAAGGAATTCGGTTTTAAAATAAAATAAATTGTGGAACTCTGATTATTATTAAATTAAAAAATGAATTTTGAACAAATTCTTAGTGTCTATTGTATTTTATTTTATATATCATACTTTGCATTATATTTTCAACAAAAATGGTAGACGGGTTCGGAATTCCTGAATGTCTTTTTTTTTATTTTTCTTTTTCAGCTTCTTAATAAAAAAATAGAGAGTGAAAGTTGAGAAAGAGACTTTTGTATATTAAGGGCTAAAAAATATTTTTTTTATTTTATTACGAAATGGAATTAAATTCGTGTTACATAATACAATTTTTATTTAATTTTTAAACTTTTTTAAGTAAAATCACAAAATAATTTTAGTTTAAATTATTTTGTTTTTTAATAAAATCATACTAAATAATACCACTTTAGATATATATTTATAATTATTTTATTTTTTATTTTCTTAGATACAGAAATCTAAAAAAATATGAAAAAAGAATATGAATAATAAAAAAATCCAAAATAACTTAGTAATGTTCTAGTCTTTTATTTAGAAATGGAAAAAAATATAATATATATATATATATATATATATATTTATGGTTAAGCATGTTTAGAAGATAAACTTGTCGATGTTAACAAATATTATTCAACATCAACTCAATATCAATAGTTGAAATTATAATACTTAATTTATATATTATTATTAATAATTATTGGTTTCCTAAGTAACCATTGTGAGTACATTTTATTTTCTAAACTAACACCCTCACTTTACAAAAGTTAAATTGATCATTTACATAAATATAAATTTATTCATATGAAAATTAAAGCAATACAACAACTTATTAGAACCAAATGGTATATTTGTCCTATAATATATTATACCATAGTGTTATAACATGCATATTATTTTCAGACTGTTAAATGTTAGATTTTGAAAAAATGAATATCGGGACATAATTAATGAGGAAGATGCATACTATAGATTATGAAGATTAATAAAAGTTGTGGGTAGTTAGTATTTAACTTGTATTGTATTTTGTAATCAAGGTGACAACTCGTAAATACCCACTTAAATTTGAAGATATTTATAGTTTGATTAAGACCTTATTTGACTATTCTATTATAATAATTTATATTTACATATTTTATATATTTTTATTTTTTATATTATTACTTTACACAGTTATCTCTTTCTTTTACTATTTTATTATATTTTCTATATTTGATATTTTATATCTTTAATTTTTGGAAAAGTATTTACGTGATATCGATAAATTTTATAAAATATTAAAGGGTAAACATAGAAAAATATATTAAGAGGATGAAATATCTTTAAAGAAAATTATTACCTTTTTTTCAATACTTATAAGATTATGTCTGAAAATTTTAAAAAATAATTTTATTTGACTCTATTCATATAAATTTTAAAAATATAAAAATATATATTCTAATATTTATAAAACTAAAGATTAAATATGTTTTTAATTTTTAAATTATTTATTAAAATAGTTTTTTTATTTTTGAAGTAAATTTTTAATATATTTTGTTCTTATATTTTATAAATAGATATAAAAAAAATTTGTATAAATAAAATATTTTTAATAAAAAAATGAGATAAAAGAAAAGTAAAAACAATAAAATAAACACAAATTATAATAAAATAGAAAAATAAAAAAATATAATAATGAAATGTTAATTCTAAAACTAATAACTTCTTTATGGATTAGACAAACATTTTCTAGTAAAAAATTTAAATGAACAAAAAGTTGAAAAATAAAAATTTCAAAATTATAAAATATTAAATTCAATGTTTATTATTATTATTATTTTATTTTTTTGTAGTTTGAAAAACCACATAATTTTTTTCAGTAAATATTGATTTATATACATTTATTTGGAAGAAGTTATCTGGACCTTTGACATCAAGACATACTAAGTTAAGTTTGGGAATTACTCTTAAAAGGAAGTTAATATTTAGAGTTCTAAATATGTCCTAGTGTTTGGGAATTCAATAAAAGTTTATGTTAATTTATTAATAAACTAATTTTAGTTTCTAAAAATGTTATTTTGTTTGAATTTTATAAGTTGTCGTTGAAAAACCTATAAAAAATAATTTTGTAATCTTTGCTGAAAAAGAAAACAAAATTACGTAATTAATTAGTTATATTATATGTATGTGACTGGTAAAGACAAAAAGGAGCATGTGATCACATGCGTTCAATGTTAGGGTTTCACCATGCGCGCTCATGGGCACAAATATTGAAAATTGAACTCACCCACAACAATATTTTGATCTTATAGACTTTTCGTTTCTTCGATGTTAGATCTCGACATGGAGAACACGTGTCAAGCTCTTAAAGAAGATCCATTTTCCACGCAATTGATGGTTCATACAGAATCACCCTCCTAACGCCCTCATATATAGGAACATTGAAACCAAGAAAATGGAGTAGATTATGGTTTAAGCCATTTGGGTGTGATGCTTGCCGCGTTAGGGAGAGGAAAAGATTAGAGAGTCTTAATTTTATGCGTTTAAATTTCCAACCATTTGTAGCCGTCGTCACTAATTGCGTATCTCTTTTAAGGTTTTTGTCACTTCATTTTTCTTGTGAATCGCCTTGTACATGATAAACACAACAGTTTTGAAGCACATAAGAGTAAGAGAGTGTTGGAATCAGAAAGAAGGTGAAGTTGTCAAGAACATGGGTTTTCCAAAGGAGGAGAAATCCAAAAGGGTATTGAGAGGTGTGAAGATTGTGTTCTTCTTGATCACAATGGTTTTCTCACTTCTGATTTTCTCTGCCCCTGTTCTATTGGTCATTGCAGATGCACTTGTTCCTTCAGCTCTACTCTCAGCCTTTTCCCCTTCTTCTTCTCTCTTCTCCCATTTTCAGAACTACCATTTTGGATACTCTCTCATTGACATACCTATACTATCTATTGCACGATCACTTATCATTTTATGTGAGTAAATCTTCAATTTCTAAATACCCTTTTGAATTTTAAGCTTCATCAAACCTTTTTAATCTGTTTTTAGTATTATTTTCTAATTAAAAATTGAATTTTTCTTTCATAGTGATACTTGTCAAAGCTACCTAATTTTGTAACCAAAAGCAATATTCTGATTGATTCCTCTGTTTGGGATTGTTGGTGGTGGGTTCTGTGTAGGTGTTTATAGTTTCTGTGATGGGCCAAGGCTTTCACGTGGACCTTATTTGGGAGTGACGATGTTATGCTCAGTGATGTCTCTGATATTTGTTTGCTCGAAAGTTATTTACGTGTTTAGCTACGACAGGAGTGTTGGAGAAAGAGGATTAGGGTATGATAGAGGCTCCCAAATAAGTCTCTTCGTGTGGTCGTGTTCTTTGGCAGTGGGGCATGTGGTTGTTGCCTACAGAACAAGTTGCAGAGAAAGAAGGAAGCTTCTTGTTTACAAGATTGACATTGAAGCTGTGAGAGCTTGTTCTTCCTACTTTATTTCGTTACACGATAAAACACAAAAAGAAGAAAATGATATTTCCTTGTTTTCTTGTAAATAATTGATCTGTTTGTACATTACACGTGTGTTTTTTTTTTTTAAATTAGTAGGTGTTTAGATGAAAATTTCAAAAGGGTTTTCCCTTTCTTTCTTGATTGAGTTCAGTTATTTGTTAGAATATAGAGTTTAATTTTGATCCATGAAAATATGTTATGTGATCATCATGATGAATATAGTAAACAAATTTACACTTTAATGTATTTTAATTATATTCTTTTATATATACTCTTGAGTTTTTTTTTTCTTCATCAAAATTAATTAAAACATTTTTTTCTTTTTTGTTTAATTGGTACATTGCTGGTGGTAGGTCAAAATCACCATCATTTCATTCCTTCCCATGATATTTTAGTTGAAAATTTTGTATTCATTGTCTCTTTATATATGTTTGCAAGTTTTTATAGAGACCACTTCTATTAATAAAAAGTAAATTACAATGTTGCATATCATAGCTAATTAATCTAAATTTAACATTTTTAAATTTATATTCGAAAGTTAAATTAATTAGATATGAGTAATTTAGATTGTGAGTTAATTCTAGTAAATTATTTGAATTTGATTTATATTGGACTAAATTTTTATTTTGAAAAATATATATTTTATTTTAACTTTAAATAAATGAAATAAATATATCAGACATTTATTAGAAAAAAATTTGTGTGATTTTAATAATCATTTTTGTAATAAATTATGGTTTTTAGTAGTTTGTTATAAATATTTGATAAATTTTGATCATATTAAAAATAAAATTGAAAATTTAAACATATGGTTGATTATGAAGAACATATTCAGCAAAAAGAATATAGATATTTTGTAAATTAAGACAAAATAAGAGAGGGGTTTTCTAGGAAAAAATTAATGAGAAAATATAAGAAATAGAAACTTGATTTTCTTATTTAAAAGTCAATTTTTCTTTTTTTTATTCTTTAATTAAATAATATAGATATATTATTTTATTTTCCATTAAAATTAATCTTTTAAGTATTTTTTTGGCATTGATAGGAGTTGGTTTCACTTAATACTATTGTTTTTTTGGTGCGAAAGGAGAAGATATACGAACACCAAACTTTTGTGAACATAGTTCCAATATTTCACTTTTTTGTGGACATCATTCCAATACCTTAAGTGATGTTTCATTATTAGTGTTACCTGATATATAATTTTTTTTAAATATAATTTTTTTAAATTAAAATTTTAATTATTTTATGATATGATTTAAGTGTTTTAATGAATGTGAGTGATACATGTATTATTTAGTAAACTATAATGTTTATGATATTATTTAATTATGATTTATGTTTGAATGATTCAATGTTATGATTATTTTCAGTTATATTTGAATTTTTTATGATATGTGTAAATATTTTTAATTTTTAATTTTATTTTATAATTAAAAAATATTTCAACTTTTTATAGAAAAATTGAATATTTTATTAAAATATGATATTATATATTAACACTTATTAAATTTGGACAAAGATACTCGATAGATATTTGACATTTGATATATCCATAAATAAAAAATTCATATGGATCCTTATTCTAATAATAACACAAACTTTGATTATAATTGAATAAATAAGAAAATAAAAGTGAGTCAATTAATCTATTTTTCAAATATACTCACAATAAAGTTAAAATATATCAAGGTGAGTCAACATAGCTTATATGAATTATATTGAATTAAAAAGGGAACAGCTCAAATTATGATGACTAAGAAAATTAAATATATATATATATATATATATATATATATATATATATATATATAAATTAATAACATTTTTAATGATGATCTTTTATATCTCATTTTTGAAAAAGGGTGTTAAAAATATATCTTATTTTATTTTTGCAAAAGAAAAACTATATTGTAAAATTAAGGCGAAAAATGTATATGTATGTATATATTGATCGATGCTCGATGAAAATTTTATGAATCTTACACGCATTTTAAACCATCAGCTTAAGTCAATTGTTCATTTTAACACTTCCACTGAGCCATCAAACACAAAGGTAATATTTTACCATTCTTAAGAAATACTTTAATTTAAATACCATGGAAGTTTTTTATACTCTCATAAAATTAAGTTTATTCATTTCAATAATATCTAATTATTGTTTTAATTATATCCTTTCTATTAAAATTAAAATGTAACACAAAAATAAACATATTAAGTTAAATTGTATAAATATTTCAGGTTTTCTTGAATTAAATTGACGTCTTAATTTTCTTAAAAAATAACGTAAGCCTTCCATTTATTTTAAAAAATAATATATTTCTTTTTTACATTACTCATACATCTCTTTAATTTAAAAGTATTGTACATACACTTTTTTTTACATTATACATCCATTCCTTAAAAGATATTATTGTAATGATAATAAAAATAAGAGATGTAAGTATAATATAAGAAAAATGGAGAGGCTCTCATTGGAATTTAATCAAGATATTATATAATTTAATTAAAATATTATCATGATAATGGCTAGTTATGTATTGTATATACTTGTACAAAATTTTGTTTATATATATATATATGTGTGTGTGGATTGAATCACCCTAATTCCTTATATTTATAAATATATTCTTGTCTGGAAAAAATGATGATTTATGTTACATTTGTGAATTCATATTAAATAAACTTTTAGTTTAGTATAACAAATCTACATGTAAATTGGGTCCGTCCAAGTAATGATTTGAAATGTGTAACTTCAACAAAGAAAACACAAATAAAAGATTATATTTTTAAAGAAAATAAAAAATTATACTAATAAAGAAAAATATATACAAGCTTTAATATAAAATAATGGTTTGTCAATAATAAGCGATAAAACGGCAGATAGAACATTTTTTAGGTTAAATTATAAACATAAAATAAATATTTTAAAACATAAATAAATTAAAATTATAAATAAAATGTGAGAGGTTCCTCCTGTTCCTAATCCGAAAATCTAATAGGAATTCGTTTAAGAAAATATGGACACTTTTAACATGAACATTCTAATCATTGCGTCAACCTTACATACAGATATTTATGTATATAACATAAGCATAATTAAATAAAATATTAATATATTTTTTATATGAATTAAAATTATATTATTCATAATAAAATGTACCATTGTTAACGAAATCAATGTAATAAGACTATCTAATACAAGACTATCCAAATTTAAAATGATATAACTCAAATGTACAGCATATATACTTAAATTATATACAAAATTTTATAATATCTCCGACTTCAAGCATGAAATCGTACTGAAAAGAATCAACGTAAAAATCAAGTAAAAAGTTCTGAAATTGTGAAAATAGTGACGATTATAGACCTTACAAAAAGCTGTAGATAAATTAACTACCATGCAGATAACAAATATGTTGTCATATTCTTATTCAAAAAGAGGATAAAATTGCTGGGTAAACTAAAACCCTTGTGCCAAAATCCCGGTTATTATTGAAACCCTCGTCAAAATCATTTTCATTTTCCATCATCCCCTGAATTGGGAGAATACAACAATATAGAATTTGAAAGCCAACTGTGCTCAAGGAAAGGGTAGTACAAACCATGTGATCCAATCAGAATACTTAATCCATGTCACAAGTTGCCAGCCAAAAGGAGAAGAGGAGACCATATACTCGTTGTCAAGAACTGTCTTGATCTCATCAAGAAACAATGTTGGTGTGGCAGGAATTTTGAGCATACAAGAAAAGGCTCAGAAATCTGCGAAGACTGCTGCTGATTACAACATGTGAGGCCCAACGGTAACTGTCCAGATTGCATATAGGAACAACTGTGGTATGTGTCATATGACATATACTTGGGGCACATTAGAATAGGTGGAACAACCTGCAGAAATGGATAGTGAAAACATAAGGCTTTTGATAAGGAAGCCTTCCAACAGGTTCCTTGATAAAGAAGCAAATCTTCCCAATGTGAACACGACTAATACTAATGCGATTATGTCCGAAGGTTGGTCAAATAAAGAGACAAAATTTCTGAGATCTCCATCATGCTGCTAGGTACTATATAAAAGATTATTTACCATAATGTTTAGTCCTAATGCAAACAATGGCATACTCACATCAAAATTCTGGGCATATTGAACATTAGTGAAAATTTTATCTACTGCAACTTGAAGCAAACTCGTCCAACTTGAAAACAATAGGAGTGGTTAGCAAATGATGTAGCCAAATCTTAAAGTGTAGAATACTGTAGAATCAACAAACAACGACAGAAGATCAATGCTTGTTTAGCCATTTTACCCTGTTTCCCATATTCCAAGAAATTGAATGTGAGAAGAAAATTAATGCGTATACAAATACACCCCCTTAGTGAGGCCTAGCAACATACAAAATGAAGCTGTAATAACATGGCTTCTCTGCTACATCCTAAGCAAATAACCTAAATTGTGATTGATGATCTTACTTAGACAATCAACTCAGGAAAATAGCAAAAAGAATCACAAGTGTGTCATAAAAGGATAGGGGTCTCAGTTTTTGCTTCTCCACAGATATTGTCCTGCACGGACTGCAATAAAAGACTAAAAAAGTAACTCCCAAGAGACGTATACGTAGTAGTTACACTTTCACACATTTTTTTTTCTTTCTCTTTAGTGTGTATGTATAAGTTGTTTACATAAGTTTAACTATCAGCTGTGCGATAAAAAAATTTCCATTACTTAAAACATAGATAGTGTGGAAAGATTGCAAAAGACGGATAAACTACCATAACAAACATCCCTTTTCGGCTTATTACACACAGAGAAACCTCACGATTGCATAGCAGTAATTTAGAATACTATTGAACATAAGATAAACAAAACATGTTACTTGACCTTGTACTTGGCAATCTGTTCGCTAACCTCCCTCAAGTCACCTTTGGTGAAAATTAACGCCACATTTCCCTGAATAATGAAACAAACTTAAACATTAATCTGTCTTCAAAATTCAATGACACTGCTTTATTTTTTACTATTACTATTACTATCATTATCAAAACTATTTTCTGGTACAAGAGATGCCAAAATGACGAAGCAAAGTTACCACAAGAAGGGGGACAAGGTTAAGGAAGGCCTTGTTGCCAGTCTTCTGAGCATCCAAGATGATAGAGCGTTTCATCATGGAGTTCTTTCCCATCACCACAACTGAATCAGCATGGAGTCTCCTCCGTATGCCCTGAAGCTGATTGGAACCCACATTGTCCGATGAAACCACCAGCACCTGGCTGTACTCTCTCAGAAGCTTCAACATCTTTGCATCATAAGCTGCCTTTGCCAGTTTTCCCGCCATTGTTGTTGATCACTATAGCTATCAAAAATGAGTGGGCTCACTACAAGTAGTAAAAATATTCAGCGCATAAGGGTTGGCTGTTAGTAGCGTCACTATTTAGCTAAGGACAACGAGGTACTTACTTTTAAAAATCATAATTAGGGTGATTATTAATAGGTTGACAATGTAAAAGTTTTATACTAACATCGTAACAACATTGAACTCGTAAAAAATTACTGTTGGGAATTACTAGCATTCTTCTAAATAGAAAACATAAGTACAGCAAAATGGAAGATATGGTGACATATACAAAGCCTAGTTGATGGTTTACAAATCACTGAAAAACTATGTCTGGCATGTAAGAATAAAGATCAAATTCATTCTAAAGTATTGACTGGGGCATATAACAGCCAGAACATGGCATAAAATCATGCATCAGCTACTATGAAATCAGTAGTTCCCTCCATTGACTTGTCTTATATACTATCTCGGAATAGGCAATGGTCGTTGATGTAGCTGATGATTTTTGGAGAAAAGGACGAATCATTAACCATAAGCAAGAAAGCAGCTAGGAACACTGTGTAAGTGAGTTATATAATCAAATACTAATCTTAGTATTGCCTAATATCTGGTAGTAATCTATCGCAATCATGAGCGCTCATGGAAAAGTAATCATAATCATTAAATTGAAGCGCAGCATGGTATCCCAGAATCTGATTCGGTAGATAATACTCTTTTTTGCGGAGAGTAAGACAGAGATTGGAATTCGCAGTGATAAAGGAACTCGGATAAAATAACAGACACACAATACTAAGCTTAACAAGTGCAAGAACCTACCAAAAAATTTTATTTCTTTCAGTGATAAATGCAGGAACAAGCTCACGTGTTTGTTGTTTCAACAAAAAACAATCCCACTAAATTGTGACAAAATTTGATCCAAATACAAAAATATGGTGTTTTTGAAATTTTTAATTAATTTGACTGGTTTAGCATAAACAACAAAAACCTGTGCACTGGTTTGATAGAAAAATAACTTTATTTCAATTCAGTATTTTTTGGGCCACCCGTAGTTGTCGCAGCTAAATCAACAGTCGCGTTCTCAAACCTGTTGAAGAGCGAAGTGCAACAACCGCAGCAGAATAGGGAAGTCGCGGTGGCAACGGAGATTCAGCGGCGGAGCCAACACTAGCACGTCAATGGGAAGCTCTCTCGGCTCGACGACACAGGCCGTGCGACAACACTTTGATGGTTATTTTCCTGTGCTAAGATATTAGCATACACATACGATGTCACAGTGTATTGGATACCAGCAGATGAAGTCCGAATATGCTATTTTACGCACAAAGTATAGAATGAACGCAAGTAGAGACTGCAATTACCATCACTGAGTAAAATCCCTAAAATGGTTTCATACGAAATCGAAATCAGGAAAGTAGAATAGCAACGGGACCCAGAAACAAAACCCATGTCAATTATACAATAAAGATAAAAAAATTCAAAGGGGACAATATAATAAAACAAAAATTTGAGCCCAGGGTTGGGAAAGAAAAACTTGAGTTGTTGGAAAGGATTTACAAGAAGTGAAGCGAGGAATGAAAGAAGAATGAAAGTTAGGGATTTTACCTCGTTCGTTATCTCTCACTGTCACTGATTCTTCAATTTTTGCTCACTTTCTTCTGGAATTGTTCTTACGAAACTACACCTTCTCAAAAGAACGGGAAAGCCAAAACGACACTTCTGCATTGTCGTTCACGGATACATGATGTCCGTATTTCTCCAGTCATATGTTTTGTCAAGTTTGAAATCAAAAGTGGGGTATCCTGGGCCAACCCGCCCGTTTTGGCTCGATCCGTTGGAGGTCCACTAAAATGGGACTGGGTTGGTCTCTCATTATCGTACGGATTGAAACTTTTAATGTAATGGTAGTTTATCATCTTTCTTTTAATTTTATATTTTTAATTTTTTAAATATTTTTTAATTTAATATATATAATTTTAAACTATACTTAAATATATAAATATTTTATTTCTAATTAATAAATTAATATCTCTAATTAAATAAATTAAAATTATTATTATCTTTAGGGTTTCTAAATTATTTTCTATTTTTATTAAAATTATTTTTCAATTAATATAATAAAAAGATAATCTTTTAAATTATTTTTATTTTATTTTTAAATTAAAAAATAGAAAATAAGTTGATTTTGTCTTTTGTCTGTGAAATTGGTAGAACAAACCAAACAAATCAAAATAGATTGGAGGGTTAAAAATTTTAACTCAATCCATCAAATTTTGATAAACTAATGAGCTGATTCGTGGATTAAAGCTCATTTTACTATCATTAATAAAATATATATAATAGAAATATTTTAAAAGTAAAATTTTAAAGATATTGTCTTCCATTATCATTAATAATTATAATAATAATAATATTTTCTTTATGACTAGGAGAACTAATGATTCTTTCGAAATTCATTTTGCTCATTATTAATATAATTATATTTTTTCTTTTGTATTTTTTTCCAACTTCTTTCATTAAATCATATTTACTAACAATTAGAATTTCTTAACCTTTTCACTTGCAAATTTGTAAAATAATTTAACGTTTTTATTTATTCTTGCTATATTTTCATTGTACATATTTTGAATCTCTTTCTTGTTTTATTTATAAAATGATATTTTTTTAAGAATTACTAGAAAATTATAAAATTCGAATTTTACCACCCAAAAGCTCATCAATCATTTATCTCTAAGGATAATATGCTTATTAAAAAATAAAAATAGATATAAATATAGAGATTAAACCAAATTCATGATACATGAAAATCTATAATCCATAATTCTACTTAATTTCTAAATAAATTTTGTTTAATGCAGAAAGGTAAGCCTTCAAATCAAACTAATTTTTTCTTATAATTTAATTCCTAAATTTATTAATTTGTCTGCATATTTATTAAGTATTTTCTCTGAATACATGAAATATAAAAAATATATAAAATAATAATAAGAGAAAAATAATAATTCCCTCCTCCCTTCAAAACTCAGAAAATCATAACATATTTCTTGAAGGCTTCGTCTACCACCATAAGATCAGTTTCCAACCAAATGATTTACCATTCTTTCACCATGATTAATTGAATTGCTAGCATTATTCGCATTATTCATATCTTCAAAGTTAAAGCACTACTAATAAAAAATGTGTAATTTTTTAGATATTCCATTACTAGTTGTGAAAATACTTCCACAACCTGGCTAAATCAAGATTATCATTAGCATCCTTATCAATATTGCATTCCCATCATTAGCATCACAAGTTTTTAACAAACATTTGGCAACTTCTTCTAATAATGAAATGTTATTATCTAAACAATAAAAATTGAAACGAAATAATAATTTGCATACTTGGTATAAGATATAAAACATGTTAGAACCTTTTAAAATTTTGTCACTTTCACATTTATTTTTAGGATAGTAATAGACACATCAAGTACCATCCATTTTTTTCTCTCACATAAAACAGGTAAAGTTTAAAAAAAATGTTACAAAAAACAATGTTACGTAGAGGTGTACATCAACCGTAGAACAACACTACGTTATTCATTTTTCTTATTTTTAATGAAGAACTAAGAACACCTACATGAAATATCAGCAGAAAGGGACACTTACTCCATGGTTTTCTTTTAATAGTAATTTGTTACGATCTAAAAGATGGTTTTTTTTGTAGGAATTAATCAAGATTTAAGATCGATCATATACAGCGGTGGATTTAGCTGAACTGTTATATTGGGGTGATGAGGTTTTTGATCTTAAACATCCTCATTTCCCATCCCTCCCTAATGTCTACAAAGGCATTCCTTCCTATAACCCCTAAAATAAATTATATATAAACTGCTAACTAGTGGACATAACATTATTGCTTAATACAACGGACATTAAACTAATCTACAATCTCTGCTTCTTCTTCTTCTTTGCCCATCGTTGTTCGATTCCTGCCCTCATGGCGATTTACTTCCTCTGGACTCCTCTCTACGCTTCACTATGATAGGATACCTCTTCTGCGTCCTAGTGGTTGGGAAAAACACCAACTTGTCTTCTTCTGCAGGAAACCAACTGCCATAAAAGGGAAATAGCATAGACTTGTCAAACTTTCAAGTGGGGAGATGTTTAAAGTAAGGAAAAAACAAGAATCATATCAATAATATTTAAAAATCTTCTCTTTATCATGTTTTACAAACATAAAAAACACTTGACGTTATTAAAGGCGACAATCTGACATATAAAAATCACTTTAAAGTCTACTGATAGTGATACTTTGGTTTCGTGTAGTACCTGTAACGGGTAACAATGCGGTGAAGGAAGACAGAGAGCACCACTCTTGCAAGCTCATAACCAGGGCAAAGACGTGGCCCTCCTCCAAAAGGGGTATATACATTCCCAGGGCTAGTTGCTTCTGAGTTACTCTGCATTTTTTACTCATAACTAAGCAACTGATACTTACAAATCTCAGAGTGATTCAACATAGAGCAATGCATTATGAGAGAGAGAGAGAGAGAGAGAGAGAGAGAGAGACCTGCCATCTCCATGGATTGAAGGTGCGCGCATCTTTGTAATGATCAGGGTTTAGATGTACAGCACGAAATGAAGCAAAGACCCTCCATCCCTTTGGAATAGTGTAACCTATTTTTATTACAAGGGGAGGATTAAACTGTGATCTAATTTGCCCATAAATATAATTGATAGTTAGTAAGGAGTTGATACCTTTTATGTTTATGTCTGTCATTGCCCTTCTAAATATCCCACCAATTATGTTTGCCACCCTCAAAGTCTCATTCACAACCTATATTGTGCACAAGATTAATAATAATGAAAAACTTGATAGAACCTGTTTGTGCCTTTTGTATCGGTGATTAGTTTTTTATGCAGCTGAATTAGTGTTCAAATATTCTTACGCATTGAGTAAATGCCATTGACTTGTAATCTATCCACTCCAGTGGTTCCTCTGGGTGACTCTTCTTGGCTCTGATTTGATCATGCTCTTCCTGCCAAAACAACACAAACAACTCCCCCATCAAACTCCATTCTTTCTTTGTACTTGTACTTTGTAATAATTGAAGTCACAATGCAACAAACAGTTAAATAATTAATCTTATGATCGTATTTTAGTTTTTATGTATGATTTAGTGCTATTAATTGAAGTTGTGCAGAACCAAAAGAAAGTTATGCTGTTGTGGTAACAGTGGGACCTAATCAGTGATATCATCACCTTTTTCACTTAATATGGACCATTTGATCATAATTATCCTCGAAACCAGCATTACGCGATTTAATTTCTCGTGCCATGGGAGGGGACCAGAGACATAACTCTGCAACAAAATAGAACCAGTTTTCCACATACCAAGTACGCATGAAATGACGCATATGCCCCTTAGGTGACAGTCCGGTCAAAACGCAAAGTGTGATCACTGATCAGAATATTTTTCTCTGAATTTTGCGATGACAAATTGACAATTGGCAGCAAAACTACGAAGCGTGCAGTTCGGATCTAATAATGTTGTCCGTTGGTTCCAGGAATTTGACTAGAGATGCAGATACCCCTTTAACTTTGACCATGTCTCCACATAGCTTCTATAATAAGCTGATTAAGTTCTATAATAACGTCGTTAAGGGATAAAAAAACATTTTTCAATGTTGTCACCATATCGAGAATATCAATACAAGATGACTGCCGACAATTGAAAGACAAACCTACTTATTCATATCAACTTTGAGTAAAGAGAAAGTTTACGAATCAATTTTTATGTAATTATGTTTGAGTTTAAAAGGATTAATATCTAGCCTTTAGACATATAATAGCTTTAGAGATATGTGATTAAGTTGAAATGTTTGATTAATGGTGAGATTATGTAACACACCAACCCACCAATGGTCTTCGTTGATGATTGTTCTGTGGAAGCCATGCATGAGTTACAAGTTTCAACCGCGTTGGAAAGTTTATGGAGACAGCCTTTGACCACAAGCAAGTTTCAATTTCAATCGAAAACTATTAGACGTGCACAAAACAACAAAACCACCCATCAAATCTTTTGCTTTCGTTGTCTTCCCCTCTCACCGTCAAAAACAAACCTCTCTCTACAACTTTTTTCGAAAAATAAATACTAAGTTTGATTACCTTTCTATATATCAAGACATTAATTATTTTTTTCACTTTAACTGTGTATTCAAAAATAAATAAACCTAACTGCAGGCAAAAATATAGGTCAATCTAGAGTGGGGAAATGGTGAGTATAGAGATAACGAAAATGAGATTTGAAAGGAGACCACTCCACATGAAGGGTGGTCATGGACATGGACATGCACACGATGGTGGGGTAATCCTAAGGAAGGAGCTACATCTACATGGTCCACTACCCTAGCTATACATATTTTTTATCCATTTTCCATTACATACATATAAGAAATATCGGAAAAAAATTGATAAGAAAGACATATAAACAATGGTTAATAGTTGATGTTTATGTCTGACGTACCTTGAGTTGTGCCAATGCTAGAGGAGTCTCGGTGAGGAACTTGACGGCAAGAGTCATTATGGTGGAGGTGGTTTCATAACCGGCGACGAGCAAAGCCAACATAAAATCCACTATTTCCTCGTCGGAAAACTGGTTGCCGGAGGCCAACAATGCCCCTAGCATATCATTCTTTTTCTCCTCCTTTACCCTTTCTTTTCTTCTCTCCCTCACTATCAACGTTAGTGCCTCTGCCACCTTCGTCCTAGCCTATACAATTATATACATTCTCTCAAAAAAAATGTTTATAATTTATTACTATCATATCTTATTTAAGTATATTAGACAAATTAAAGAGCATGCACCTTGATGGCTCTGCGGTAGGTGGTTGAAAAGAGAGGCAATGGAAGAGTGAAGAATCCTTCGATCACAAGAACGTACTCTTTCCTTAGAGTCTCAGTCCATTCACCTGGATCAAAGCTCATCAACTGCTTCACTGTCAACTCAAACGTTATCTGCAAGTAATCCAACAAAGCTAATGAATTTTAATAATCATATATTTTAATAATTCGCGTGTATGTGCCCATACATAAAACCATAAAATATAATATTCGATAACATGTCACATGAACAACAAAATCATACATGTGCATGCTAACCTATAGTTTATATAGGGAATGATTAATATTCTTCTGCATCCGTAAACCCATTTTAGTTAACGTGGGGCCTCGTACGCACGGAATTGGACACATTATACCAAACCATGGAATCTGAGTCACCAACTCCAGTTCCATTTCCATCACGTAAATCACACTCACATGCTAAACATCAACCCACAAACTATTAACTAATCAAACTTTTGAGCATCAATCAACCAAAAAAATAACAATGGAATAAAATACAAGTTAGAACCAAAAGGGAAAAAAAGACAGACAACAACACCCCTGATGAACTTTGAACTGGATAAACAAAACAAAAGAAAATCCAGATAAACATTATGAGGCGCAAACGACTGGTCCACCACCTCCCCAATATCATTCACGTTCATATGATGGTGGCAAGTGAGCTCCACTCGAACGATTCACAGCCTGCTTGACCCAGTCACTCGATTTTGGGAAAGCTAAATCAAATTCATTTCCTTTTACATGTGAAAATATTTTAGTTATCGACACAGTTGGCGACACATCGTATAAATAACAGAATTGCATACAAATAGAAATCTTATTTGAATAAGATAAAATCATTATAAACTACAAAACTCATACTATTGATAACGTTGTTCTAGCTCAAACTCGACTGTTTGAACCGAAACAACCTCGTATCAATCGATTGAAGTCACCGAGAAAGATGAAAACAGCTATAACAAGCTAACCTTTTTGGCTTCTTCCATGAGAAAAACCCGGTCGGACCAGGAATCGAGGTTGAGCCGGATGAGACGGTCTATGTCAACGAGCAAATGATCCTTGATGATTGAAGAGTTGGCGAAACTCATGGTGAGGGAGTGCATTCTCTTGTGGAGAGAGCCTTTCATGAGAAGCAAAGAGTGTTTTCCGAGGAGGTTGGATATGGAACCGGGGTAGCTACATTCGAAGAGTTTCCCTTCGTTGAGCAGAATGAAGCGGTTGGTCTCCGGGTCTGCGGAGAAGACGGTGGGTTCGCCGAAGACGTGGGTGGTGAAGATAGGACCGTAGCGGTGGACGCGGAGGTCGATGAATGGTTCGGGGTTGTCGGTCTTATAGGCTGATATGAGCTGCAAGGTCTCGCCGGCGAAGGGGAGGCCAAGGGTGCCAGGCGGGAGGCGGAGGCGGAGGCGGCGGTAGCGGGATCGGCGGTGGAGGAAGAGAAAGAGGGCGGAGATGAAGAGAAGGATGAGTGGTGTGATGAAAGATGCCATTGAAGTAATAATACGAGAGTGATGGTATGTGTGTGTATATATATACAGCAATGTTATGTTATGGTGTATGGTGTGTGTAGGAGTATTATATAGAGAGTGGTGAATGAATGGTGATGGTTTCAAGAAAGAAATTGATGGAGGGAGAAGAGGGAGCAGTGGGGGGTGTCTATGGAATGTGTGATATGAGAATCTGAAAGGGAGAGAAGGAAGAAATAAATGAGTGATATTTTGGTATCTCAGCAACTTTCTTCTTTCCTCTCCCAATCTTTCTGTCAGGATAAGACTTTGCTTTGGGTGGGGTACTTCCCTAACCTTTCTTTCTTTCTTTGGCCATTCTAGTAATATAATAAGCTAAACCTAATTAAATTTGTTTCAAACACAAAAGGAATGGATTAGTGTGCATTCAACTTGGGAGATTTAGGGAATACTTTAACTTGTTTTTTAAAACATATATATACGCACCCAAGTTGGCATTCAGAGGGAGTGACACAGTAATATTTTACTTACAAAATATTGTGCACCATTTTGAAAAGCTCACTGCTTTGTAACACGTTAGATCTATGATGCAAGCTGCAAAGTGCAAGTCTCACACGTGCTCCCAAACTTGACGAACTATGGAAGGCCTCAAGAAGAGTGTAGCACTCTTTTGTTTATGATGCTATAAACCACTAGCATACTACACAGAGGGGAAAGTATGCCTCCACGTAGTGACTTTTCTACTCTTGCTTTCGTCTTTCCATTGTTTCAAGTGATGTGCATGTGTATGGTTTTGCCCCCACAATAAAAAAAATGAAAATGGCAAAAAATTCAATGCACAAGATCTCACACATAATTACCATAGCGTCTGACCTATGTTTACATAAAATGGTGGATTCACGTATTCGCAAGATGCTTTTTTTTTTTACTTAGAATTCGTGTTTGATATAATTTTTTTTAAAGATATGCAGTTTGGCTCGAAACTTGTGAGATACAAATGTATAAATATAAGGCTTATGATTTTTTTTGTCTTTGTAACATTTTTATTGTTTGATCTTATTTTTCATTTTTAAAACGTTTATCTTCTTTTTTTTCGATTAATCTAACACTGTTAAATTATTGTAAAATTGTTTCATAACATGTCTTATAAGAAGACCAAATACACGTTTCATAATTAGAATGTCTGTTTAAAAAGATCTCAAAGTCATTATACAGTAATTTAATATGGCTAAAAAGACAAAAAATGACTATTTAGAAAAAGAAGGTGACTAACAAAAAAAATAATTAAAAAACATCATTAATCTTATATTCAATATATGTTCGGGTAAAGCCTTCACTGATATGATCAAACAGAACAAAAGAAAAGGAGTTCATTTACATTTGTCTAACCTCACAGATTACCATGGTGAAAATTTCGTATTCATTCAGTCTTTGGGGCACTTATATTGGTGATTTATTAATTTTAAGTCTAATCACTCTTATTAATTATCAATAATAATGTTATTATGGTATAGAAAGTATAGTTTGAGTGGATGAACGAGAAAAAAAAATGCTTTGTTAAAAAATATGTTCCATTATGTAAAAGCATTTTACTGATTTCTAGTAATGACTGTTATTTCTTCTTTTCCAATTGCTATTTAATGATGATTTTTTTGTTTAATTCGAGCTCATATGTCTTCACGGTCGTGGTTAAATTATTTTGTAAGATTTTATAGGAAATATTGATAAGCATTTTTATTTCTATCTAATATATTCATTTTATATACTATATTTCGTTATATATCCATTTACTTATTTATTTTTAACATTTTTAGTTCTGTAGTATTGTTTATAGTCAAAGAAAGCTCATAAAATAGAGTGCAAAATGTATTATAACTCTTTAGTCATAAACTTGACAAAAAAAGAGTTCTAATAATTGAACCGGATTAATTAATAATAAACCTTCTATAATGTCCAATTTAATCTTTTGTTGACACTTTTTCATCCAACGTTTCACATAATGTTGTTGACTTGTCCTAATTAATACTTGATTTGATGACACTAATGTTTCGTTTGTTACACTTGATGATAAAAAAACAGAGATAGGATAAGTTTGGTATGTGATTTGCTAATAAAGAAAAAACCTATTTACGTGAGACATGTAACATCGCGGCACCAGAAGAGGGTCCATTAATAATCCAAAACCCTTGATTTCACTATTTTTTTAACCAACTATGTAACTTTAATTTTTTTTATAAGAAATCTTAGCAAAATTGTGAGTTCAAACAAGGAATTTCTGGCAGAAATTTAAATATTACATTTAATTATATAATCTTACATAACTATCATAATTTACCTCAGATTTGTTTTTTTAGGAAACAGTATCATCAAGATACAATACTTTTGAATACTTCCTCTATTTTTAAATAAGTATTTTTTAAGAAAAAAAATTTATTTCTTTGTTTCATATTATTTGATAGTTTAAAAATTTTAATGATGTATTAATTATTTTTCATCAACTATATCTTTATTTTAGAAAATATAAAAATAATTAAATAATTTTTTTTATGAAATTTTAATGGACCAGCTGTCTGTATTAACCAATTATTTTCTATTTTTTTATTTATTTTTTCATCAATCAATACATTATATTTAATTCTTTAAAAGTATTATTAAAAAAAATTTAAAAATTTATTACTATAAATTATATAAATTATGTGTGAAAAAACATTTCACCACTCCTATTTAAAAATAGATATAATTGGTTGTCTTTATTCAAAACTTTTTAGCAATTTAATATAAAATAACTGCTAACTCGCGTGTTGAGCGTAATAGTTATTGCAGCTAGATTTGCAATTCTGTGTACTAATTGTACGAACTAATGGCAACTGTTTCACTGATAAATCTCACAGAATAGTAAAATTCTGGTCTGAATTTAATTATTTGCTACTTGCAGTGGTGACCTGTAAATAAAAAAACGTTTTCTTTGTCGGCATACACAAATAGTTGCACCTTTTAAGAGTTTGTTTTAAAAGAAGGTTACAAAAAGGAAAAATCCAACGTTGTTTATGAGATTTTTTGTTTCAAACATTTATATACATTGTTATGAGGTTTTAAAGAGATTAGTAAAGGATAAAAGTTTTTTTTGTGCGTTTTTCCATTATATCAAAAATATTTTATGTTTATCATTTTGTGACAATATATTTTTTTGGTTAATTTCTTCTTTTCAGCTTTTGTGATCACACGTGTAAGCTTTTTTTAGGGCAAAAGAACAATTATTATGCTTAATCTATTTTAGTCACAAAAATCCATGTCTAATTTCACATTTGATCAAGTTAAACATAAATTCGTAATTAATATTAAAGATTAAAAAAATCAATAATTATTAATTTCTTACAATCAAAGCATGAATTAAACTCAAATTTAAAATTTAGATACCTAAAAGTATGTTGAAAATCGGACACCAAATACCAACGTTATTTAAAGAAATAACAATATAATACAAATAATTTAGACAATCTATTAAATAAATACTCAAATGATCCCTAAAATATTACTACTGTCTTTTGATTAAAAATTTTATATAAATAAGTTTTTAAAAGATTTCATAATTTTTTAATATTTGATACATAAATACAAATTTTTTTCTTATATGTAGTGTAAAATGACTTGTGCATAAATGGTTTAAGAATTCAATTACATAAAAAAAAAGTTATATATCTATTAGTAAGCACGTTATCTTTTAGAGAACCCTTTGAATATTTTCTCTATTTTGTGTCAAATTTGAATGATTTTGTGTACTCCATTTGTTGTTTCAAATTATTCTTACTCTTTGCAACATACTTTATGTTGCACCTATAATGTTCAACATAGTGGCATAACCTAAGACAATTTTACATTTAATCTCTTCACTCAATAATAACATTCATTGACACACTCTAACCTCTATGCTAAAAGCTAAATTTTTGCATATCTCAACCCTTCAAATCATATTACCCAATGAAACCTAGAAGAAGTGATGGAGAAAGTTTCACGAAAGTTCTTAAAAGAGTATGATGAAGTGCAAAATGACATATTATTTCAACCACATGGTCCCCATGAAGGGACATGAAGCTCTCTACCCACTAGACAAACCACGAAATTTTTTTTATCACCAACACGTAACCCTCTTATATTCTCCATATATATCGAAATATCAAAACCTCTTCTTTCTATTCCATTGATAAGGTTTGATAATAACTCTATCATCATATATACGTGTGCATTTATTAGAGATCACCATACTCAAATCAAGTCAATAATCGTGTCTTCAAAAAGGTATATGCTTCCCTTTTACATTGTTAGATAATAACTCTTATTTGTGTTTAATAAGTAATGGATAATATATCATAAAAGGAAAAATAACTAGCATATATATATACATTGTTTACTCACATTATTGAAATTAAATAAGTTGGAATTGAAAATGACCCTTTTACTCTTTGTACGATGTTCATTTAGAGAAATTCCATCCCTTTAACAAATTATGTAAAATTCCAAAAGTTGGATCCAAAATCATCAATTCTAACTTTTATTATATCAAGTTTTAAACATAAAATAAGATTGTTTTTTTAATCAAACTTATATGTATAGAGGCTCAAATAAAATATGATTATTCACTATTAAAAAAATTCACATGAAAGAATGCAACTCAACCACTCTTAAAAATGCAATTTTATATATTCTTACATAGTTTTTAATACTTTTTTATACTAACTTATACAACTAATATAATGAGTCATTTACGAATTTTCAATTTGACTATTTAAACTAAATTTCACGTCAAAAACATTATGTAACTAGACTAATTAAATTAATATACACTTCTCAAATTGCAATTTTCATCATCACAACAATTAGATTATCAAATACTATTTAAAAAATAATTATATTTAAACGATATAAAAGTCTGCATTTATTGCAAGGGTGACATTGTTGAATAATTTTTTAACAAGTAATTATTTTTTTAAAATTATGTGAAAAAACTTGAAATTCTTGTTTAGTTAGTGGAAAGTGAGATGAATATTTGATGGAAGAGAGTAAATTTTTTCATTTTTTGATTTCTCTTTTTTTTCAACCAAATATTTTATTTTTCACATTTAAATTCACCCACTCTGTTTCCATCTATTTTAATTTTTTTTCCCGAATATTGTGTAAAGTGCACATTTTGGGAGGGAGGAATTTCCTTTTAGCAATACCCTTTACAAAAAGGGAAGAGAGCAAATAAAAAATATAATTTGGCACATTATTAATTTATGTGTAGCATCATAGGTAGGTTTGTGGTTTAGAGACAGAATTTTTGTGTTGAATTGAAACGATGGGTTACCATGTTCTCTCATTGCTGGAATATAGGAATATGGGAGATTGGGAATGCTGTTTCAATCACTGTGTATTAATTATTCAATTACTTTAAATCTTTCTATATCATCACTTTTTTAATCCTCAACATACTACTTCCATACAAAATATTGATTATTAAAGTAAAATATATACAAATTATAAATTTATTTAACATTCTTTTCTTTTTCATTTTTTAAAAATATTATTGAATTATTTTTAAAATTTTATTAAAAATGAAAAATAATACTTTTACTAATTTATGTAAAAAAAATCTTAAATAACACTTATTAAAAAATTAGAAAAATATTTAAAAAAATAAAAAATATATATAAATTATCTTTAATTTTAACTCATAAACATTAAACAATATATAATGTAAAATTATTGATATATCAAAATAAGCCATTAATAAAAAATTAAGAAAATAAGAATTCAATTTTTAAAAGCCCTTTGGTTATTACAAATTACAGTGATGTTTGAAACTAAGTGGATGCTGAGGTAACATGATTAGCTTGTATTAATGATTTTCAAACTTTAGATTATGTTTGTCCCTCTTAGCAGAAGTGAGTGTGAAAAGGAGAAAAGAAGAAAGTGTGTAGATTTACAGAATTGATGAAGTGGTTTGTGCACTGTTATTTTCTACTTCCAAAGGCCATTGCTGTTACTCATGCGTCTTTTGGATGCTTATGTCTCCCCTTCAAAGCTACGACCACTCAATCTTACCAAAATCTAACATCTTATACTTACTGTATTGTGGGGAGAGGAAACATTATGCATTTTTGTTTTGCATCTATCTCTTTCTTTCTTCTTTTCATAAACCAGTTTTCAAAACTAAACCAAAACATACTTTCTATTTCAATGTGTTCTTCAAATTTTATAATGTTTTCTTTTCAAATTTCTGTTTCTATTTCAAAAAAGGTTTTACATGTTTTAAACCTTCTGTTCATGTAAATCACAATTATTTAAAATTATATTCGTTGGGATTGTTTTTACACTATCATTTGTTAGATACTTTTGTCTGACTTTTTTTTATCAATAACTATTGAATTTTTTTTAAGAACATTCACAAAAAATAATTTTAATTAGTATTAATTAAAAGTTGTTCCAGTAAACATTAGACAATAAATTCTAACAAATACTAATTAAAAATTGTTTCAGTCAATATTAAAAAATAAATACTAATAAATCATTGATAAAAAAATAACATAGATATTATTATAAAAAAATAATTACAAATATGGATAAAAAATAATTACAACATACATTAATTAGAAAATCTAATTCGTATCCACAGAAAAAAAAAGTCCCTATTAGTTAAGCCAAAAATATATATTGTATTTTAAATTAGTTTATATATATATATATTGTATTTTATCATGCGGAGAATATGTGAATTTTCTTTTATTATCCAGTGAAGTCTTTGTTGACATTGGTGAACTTAAGAGATTTAGTATTAAACAATGATTAATACTAATAACATGTATTATGATCTAATAGATTAAGATATATAAATCATAATTAAGCTAAGTCTGATTTAAATGGTGACAGTATATAAAAGAGTTATTTTTTATTTTAAACAAATATATATTTTGAATACGAAAATCTAACATAAACATTAAAGTGTGTTTTGTAAACATATTTCAGATTTCTAATTGATGTTAAAGATTTAAGAAGAAAAGAAAAAAATATCTTGACATCTCGACAGAGAAAAAGATAAATTAATTTTAATTTTATAAAAAATAAATTTAATTTAAATATAATAATTATAAAAAAATAAAAATTAATCATTTACCATCTAATACAAATAATTAAGGAAAGATAAAAACAAATATTAAAATAAATTTTAAAATAAAACTTAAATTTAGACTTATAAATATATAATATTAATAAAATAATAAATAAAAATATTTAATTATATTTAATTCACACAATATTATATAATAATAAAAATTTAAAAATATATATAATATGAATTACAAGGTAAAATAAATCAACCCGTAATTTGATCTCTACAAATTATAACTTATACAAAAAAGATTTATACTGAGTGACAAACTGAAATATCCAACTAGTTATGTGCTTTTTTATAATAGAGTCACATACATCCTTCTTTTTATGAATGACGAGAAAAAATTTCAAAAAAGAAATCTTAATATTATAAAGTAATAAATAAATTAAAATATTAAAAAAACCAATACAAATATTTTCATTCCTAATAAAACAAACATAATTTAATCATTTATAGAATTATTATTCTCATAATCCATTATTCTTAAAAGTCGTAATTTTCGAATACGAAACATTTTTTTTTTCTGTGACGAATGGTAAAGTTTAAATTTGATATATATGAGCACAAATTTCATTTACCAATTCAATCAATTAAGAAATCATCTTAAGCAGAGGAAAGTTAAGCCGTGATGGACATCATTCAGTCACCGAAAGGTATTTCACCTTGAGGGACCCCAAAATAAGTAACTTTTACAATTCAACTCAGTTGCTTTTCCCAACCCTAATCTAAAACTATTGTGTTATTCCCTTCTAAAACTATTACATTTATTTTACTAATTTACTTTTTTCATATTTATAGTTGTTTTTTTAAATTTAGTATTACATTTCTAATATTTTTAGTTATATTCTTACAATTAAATTTCAGATACCGTTATATTAAATATTAGTATTGTGGTTATAAATATAATAGTTTATGGTTTCCTAATATGTACTAAACTAAAATAATTATACTTTTGAAACAGATCAACTAACATTATTTTATAAAAAAACACTAAATAAATTGGAAATAGTAATTATGTTTTAGTTTTAATCTAAAAACAATTTAATATTATTATAAGCGTCGGTCTGAAAAACTAAATAAAAGATCAAAACATTTGTTTTTATCTTTAAAATTTTACTTTTAACTTTTTATTATTTTGGCATTAAAATATGTTCCTATGACTTCATTTCTGGTAATGTGCCTATTAAAATATTTATTTAAAATAAAATAAAAAATATAAATATGAAACATAAATCTATAGCTACAAATATAAATATATATATATATATATGAGATTAAAAAAAATATAAAATCTATCTTAAAAATTAATAATTAATTAAAATCAAATATTTTTATTAATTTAAATCATATTAGAGTTTGAAATTTTGGAACTGATCCACATCAATGGAATCTAAATAAATTATTTAAATATTGGAACTGATCCACATCAATGGAATCTAAATAAATTATTTAAATATAAATATTAAATAAAAATAAAATAAAGAGTAAAAATATAAAATGTGCATTCTAAAAATGATTTAATTGAATAAAATATTATATACTATTTGAATGAAATCCCACTAAAATAAAAATATGCATAATTCAAATTGTGATGAGAGAAAAAATATCTTAAATTTAAATACACACGATGAATTTTAAATGAGTCAAATTGTTAAGAAAAAACAGAAAAAAATTTGTAACGAAACAATTGTTCTTCAAATTAATCAAAACTAAAGATCAAAGAATTAAAAAAACAATCAATACATTAAGAGTTTATGTGATTAATAAAATTGAAACTCTAATATTCTTGTGTAAACAAAATAAATAATAAAAAGAATTAAAACAATATCGAAATTATGTCTTAAAAACTATAATTCATTCAAATATTAAGGTTTATGTTTATTAAAATGTAATATACTAATCAAACAAACTAAAAAGAGTATAATAAGAGAAAGAATATTTTATATATTTAATTAAAATTTATAAATTTTGAACAAGTTTAACATTTGAAGATAATAAAAAATTATAAAAAATAAAAATTACAAAATTAAAGAGTAAATAAAATAATTTATTTAAAATTTTCAATAATTAAAGTGAAAAATATAAATATCAAAATAGACAAAGAAAATATATACAGGTCATCATTCTTATACCTAATTTAAAACAATACAACAAAACATTTTCAAACCATACTCTTTAAAAATGAGTTTATTTAACAATTAAATATTAAAGTTTGTGTTTATTAAAATACAGTACACAAACCAAATAAACCAAAAAAATGTGTAATTAAATGTGTGACAAGATAAAAAAAATATCTTAGATTTATAAATTTTGAACAAGTTTAACCGTTAAAAATAATAAAAAATTATATAAAAAACAAAAATTACAAAATTAGAAAGCAAATGAAATAGTTTATCTAAGTTTTTTTAGTAATTAAAATGCAAACAAATATAAGCATCAAAAGTCGACAAAAATAACATATACACATCATCATTCTTATACCGGATTTAAATCAATACAACGAGACATTTTTCGAACAATATCCCTGAAAAATGGGTTTATTTAACATCCTAAAAGTTGCAATAATCATCTTAAATTAACCCAAATATCTAAAATTCAATTAGTATACACAAAATCAACATATAGGTTTAAACCAAATATCTAAAATTCAATTCGAATACAGAAAATCAGCAATAAATATGAAAAGGGATAAAATATTCAGGTGAAAAACAAGACTGAATTAGTTTTTGTAATTTGAACTTGCCTTACATTTCAAAGTAACGGACCCTAAAAAAAGATGGCGAGTCAAAAATGGTGAAAAATCCTTCAAATTATTTTAAAAAGGTTAAAGCAAAGAAACAAAGCCATTACGTGATAATTGGAGTCAGAGAGGCTCATATTTTCCGAAATGTCTAATGCATGGTATGTGTTTGTTAAAATGCATAGGAATACTAAAGTAGCATTAATTAATTTTGCGTTGGGTATTTGGAAAGTGAAAGTGGTGAATGACGAGACACGAGGTCTGCAACACACCATAGGTATCCTCTGATCTCTTTCACACTTTCCCATGTCTACCCACTTCTCCGCACGAATGGCTACCATCTCACTCACTCTCTTTCTTTCTCTTTTTTTTTTTATCCAAATACCACTTCACGTGCGATCACATCTTCTCATTATTCATTCCCTTTTTCACCTTTTCTTCCTCCTTCTCTCTCTCTCTTTCAGACCCATTTCATATGCCAATCATCCCTCTGCACCCTTTTTCACTTTCCTTCTATGCATTTCTCCATGTTTCACGTTTCTATTTCTATTTTTGTTACTTTTAATGCACTATGCAACTCCACTGTCACCACCAATTTATGCTACACAACAACAATTTTATATTCTCAAACAGTACATGCCTTGTACATTTCATGGTAATAAATTTTAGTTAATCTCAGAGAGAATACTAAAAAAAGTATACCAGAAAACTATATTACCATTCTTCCATAATGTATAGTTATGTCATAAAGTGAAGATTTAAACGAGTAATGTAAAATTTGATTACTTCAAGTCTTTTTTTTTTTATCACAAAGGATGTCCTTATATTTCATTTTATTAAGATCAGCTATAGTAAGTTTGAAGATAGGAGAGAAAGTAAGAGAAATTGCTATGTTATCTTAAAACACTAAAGAATTATAGTTTTTGGATAATTTTTTTATGCAATGTGTAAAACAACTCATGAAATATGAAAAAACAAGTTTTATTAACTTTTAAGTAATTTGAAACTTTAATTGCCTATTAAAATAAGATATGTCATAGTGACTAGCTTCTTACCAAACTAACCACTAATTTTTTCTTTGAATGGTCCTCACTATCTTATTCTCAAAGGCATTTCATATACATTGAAGTACAAATGAGATCTCATAAAAAGAAATTCAGAATTTGCTTTCTTGAGCAACTCTTTTTCTCCTAAATTGCTCTATATTGACTCGTGAATTGCTGATTAATTTAAAATATAGTTAAAGAACAATCCAATAGTTGGCCTCATAAACCATGTTGATTTGTTTTATCTTCCCCACAAGCTTTGTGATTTGTACGTTATTTGTGAGGTGCACGCAATTTCTGTTTTTTAATGTTATCTTTTGAGACCTTAATAATTGAATATATTTCTGTCACAGTTTCCAATTGAGTTGTGTTAATAATCAACTATAAAATATGTAATTTACTGTTTATCTTTTATTAAAATTAATTCATACTTGATTTTTTCAATCAAATAAGGTACCTTTCTTTTCATTTTATATATATTTTTATTTATCTCTTTCAAAAAAAATTCTTTTCTTATTTATTTTCTCTCTAGCAGACATAGCTTGTACATCATCATTACAATTTTACCAAGGATTGAAATGTTGTTCCACTTCCTAACATTCTTTTGTCGGCTATTTACCATTTCTGATATCGAATCAGTGAAGTGGATTCTCTATTTTCCCTTTCCCAAACTCTTGATCGAAAGTGACTGAAAGTTGAAAAGGAAAAAGTCTAACGTGGTTACGCTTTTATTAGTTATCTTCTGACATGTTGAAAGGTGCAAAAGCAAATGGGTAGGCAAAAGCTTTAGCTAGGTTGACAAGGAATCATTCTTGATAACTATGTGATCTGCAACAAGGTTAAGTAAAGAATAATTAAAAATGTAAATCACGATTAATAGCACACAAATGCTTAGATCATAAAGAGTATATGTTAATATGGGTAATGTAAAGTAGTTGAATTTAAGTGCAACTTAACTTCATAAAATTGATTAGGTAGGATAAGATTTGGACTCTATTATATATTGTAATTGTATAAGCTAATAAGGGAAGCTTTTGCATTTGGGTGCAACCTTGGGACCTTGAATTTTAAGCGACATGCTCCGACATCAACATGTGTTAATAATGCCTTTTCTTTCTCTCAATTCTCACATCAAACACTTGATAATAAGCAGTTTCTGATTTGTAATTGATTTGAGCAAATAGATCATGGATCCATCCCATTCTTCTTACACTCTTTACAGCCTATGAGCTTATTATGGTGCTCTATTCACAGAAAAGTAGTCTAATGATGGGTTTGGAAAGTGGTTTACCTTTAATAATTGGACCAAGATCAAGTTTTTATGACATCCCATCATCCCAATAACACACATGTTACTGGGCCATAACAGTTGAGATACTACCTCTACTGCATGTGACAAAAGCAAGGGCTGCTTCATGTCCCATCATAGCTCCATGTTTCTGTTTCTTTCACACCATTACTTTACACTTTCTGTTCATTACTTAAACATATGTTTCACCAAAATTCTTATTGTTAGCTTACTTAGAACTTTCTTTTATTTCATTTTTTTCATCTTTCTTTCTACAAACTCTGTGTTCTGAGAAAAGTTTTTATAGATCTTGTATATTTTGTTCCCTCTTCGTAGATACTACAGATATTGTTTCTGTTCTGAAGAAATTTTGAAGAGTCTACTAATTTAAATTATTTATTGAGTTGTCTAAGAAAGTTTTCTTAGAGTTTGTATGCACAACATTAATTTAAAAACCTGTTTTCTGACGTCATGAGATTCTTAAATTGATCTAATTGAAATTATTACTAACGAAGATTGTTTAAATAAGCAACTATATCATCGTATGGTAGAAATTCAAAATCAAGGTATCGGTTAAGCTGAAACAGCTTCACATTACTCGATTTATACACTTGCTGGTATAATTTTATTTATTACAGTGTAAGTTTAAAAGATTTTTCCACGTAGATTTAATGAGAAAAACTAATCATTTTACAATGTTATTTTATTTATTCATAATGCGAAAGTAAAATAAATCTCATTGAATAGTTATACATAAGTATTTATTTAAATATACTTTATATTGACAATGAAAATAAATTAAACCTTACATATAATAAACTAGCCCGTGTATAAATTGGGCCGGGCCACGGATATGCCAGCTTCGCGAACATTAGGGGTTGGACAGTTTCTTCCTGCACCCCCAAGACTTCTTCCTGCACCCCTTGAGAAATGAAAATACCAAATTGCCCTTGTCATGTTATATATTACAGCATGAGGAGATGCACCCATAGTGGAGATGGTGTTGTGTTGAGAATAGGTTTGTGGTGTTAGTTGTGCATAGTAAATGTTGGTGGAGGTTTGAAAAATTACACTGTTATTGGTGGTCCTGGGATGAGGTTGATCGAAAGTTGGTGGTGGTGGTTCGCGAAGAAAAAAAAGCCAGTTTTTTTTTTTCAAATTTTTTAGTAGTTTCGGCTTGTAGAAGTCGGAAATTCCCGCATTGTACAAGTCGGAAGTCATTTTTTGACTTCCGGTTTGTAGAAACCGAAAGTGAAGTTGAAAAACTTGACTTCCGGCTTGTAGAAATCGGAAGTGAAATTGAAAAACTTGACTTCTGGCTTGTACAAGCCGGAAGTGAATGCGGGAATGGCTTCCGGATGCGGGAATGGCTTCCGGTCTGTACAAGTCAGAAGCCAAAAAAATTTAATTTTTGGCTTCCGGCTTGTACAAACCGGAAGCCAATTTTAACTCCCATCCAGAAATGACTTCCGGTCTATACAAGCCGAAGTCATTTTCTAAAACCGAAAAACATAAAAATCATGAAATAAACTCCCTCACCTGTGTCGGCGCTGCTTCTCACCACCAAATGCAACAACAATGTTGACGAGAGAGACTTAATGCAAGAAAAAAGAGATGGAGAGGGACCACCGGAACACAAATCGGTGCTGGAAGGAAGAAGCTGGAAGGAAGAAGAGCTACGCCGGAAGAGAGCTCAATGCGGAAGGAAGAAGAGCTACGCTGGAAGAGAGCCCAATGCGGAAGGAAGAAGGCACGTGCAAAAGGAAAAAGAGAAAGAAAAAGGGTGCATCTCATTTAGGGTTGAAGGACATTTTTGTCATTTTACTGTGCGCTTGGGGGTCCAGGAGGAAATGTATGGATGTGTAGGAAGAAGCGCTCTAGGGGTTGGTGGATATAACTTATGCCCAATGTGCTTAAAGGGCCACACCCATGTTATCCAAAGCACCAGGTTCAAGAAGACCAAGAAAAACACACATACACTCTAGCTGCAAATAATCACTTATTTAAAAAAAAATAGAAATAAGGGAACTATCTATATTAAATAGCACTAATGTATTCTTTAATTTTAAAATAGATATTCACCTCCATTTCAATTTTAATGAAATAACAGTGACATTTTTATTTAATTTTTAAAATAAATATTTTCTTCTCTTGTATTTTTCAGGTTTATTGTTTTATATTTTTCAGAAAATAATACTCATTTTATTTGAAAATGTCCGATTCAGTAAAATTTAAATAAAAAATTCTAAAAATTAAAAATTAAAGTTTTAAAATAAAAATTTCTACATCAAACATTTGTAAGTTTAATCACATCCTGTGAGAAAATATCTTATGCATGTTTTTACACTAAAGAAACTCACACACCTATTTGGGTTCTATCACATCCTCTGAACAAATATCTAATTATCAAAATCAACTCAAAGTTGAATATAGTTAAAATGCCAGAAACACTTAGTTACAATAATATAAGATCAAATACATCAGAGTAACCAATTAAAGTAACAACCAACATTTTTTTTATAAATGATAAATATATATTTTCTTTTTCTACACTTAACTTAGTCACTACACATGAAGAGTTCATGTGTCATCTAATCTAAATTTATAAGTAAAACTTACATATAAGGAGTTTATTATTGAAATGTATATCTTAAATTCATTTGTAATTTAAATTTGATTTAAATAAAATAAAATAATGTTAGTTTCCTTATCTTGAACTTTCTTTAAACTTCAAGGAAATAAAATTTGGAAAAGATAGTAAAGCACACTGCTACACGAACCGGAATCTACGTCGGTTCTGGGAATAATTTCACGACGGCCCCAAAATCGACGTTGAATAAGGAGACGTTAAAAGTAATATTTTCAATGTTGGTTCAATTTGAACCGATGTTAAAAATCACATAGCTTACAACGTCGGTTATAGACATAACCGACGTTGTAAGTGGACCAAAATTTCAACGTCGGTTGTGCGTACAACCGACGTTGAAAGTGTCCTAAAACTGCAATCCAGTTTCTAATTTTTTCATTTTCCCTAAATTTTAGTACCTGCATATCAAATAAACCAGCAAACCAGCCACAATTTCATATATAATACATTTCAAATAGCTAAATTTCAAAACATTTCAAATGAGTTATATATATTCAATAGTTATTTAAATTTGATCTATTTACACATAATTACAATTGTATAAATAAAACTACAATAAAATTACTACCGTTTGTCTATTAACCTATAATCAATTAAACAAGTCATCAGTTGTGAAAAATACATATTCAATATTATAGTGATATTAGAGAATCTTGATTTGGTCTACTTGTAGCAATTTAGAAGAACAATTTACAAGAATGTTTCATGAATCCGAGGATCTTGAAAAAATCATAAAAAATAGTTAGACATTGAATTTTCTGTTAATTTTTGTTGTGTTATGTTCTTTTGATGTATACTTGAATAAAGAGGCCTCACATCCCCCAAAATAATCATAGTTTTGAAAATACAAAATTTAGGTGTAGAAAAACTTCAAACGATCGTAACTTTTGCTACGGACCTCGGATGGAGATACGTAAAAAATGAAAGTTTTTTGGAAAAGACCCAACGAAGCTGTTGGCAAATCTCCAAAGGGGATTTGGGAAAAAGAATTTTAAAAAATCCTCCATTTACTATAACTTTTTTATTATTTTACTATTTTTTACCTATTTTCCTAAATTTTGGGCATTTATGTCACTAACTTGCACTTGTCAGAAAATTTTGAAAAATTTTGTGGAGTTGTGTCGTACCAAACAGAGAATTATCAGGCCATTACATCTTAGAAATTTCATAGTTGCAGGTTCTTTTCTCCTAATTGCATCATTTTGCATACAACATACCATACGGTTTTTGTCCTAATTCCTCTGTTATTTGACTAAATCCAAATTTTTATACAAAATCAAATACATAAACAACATCAAATAAAGCCCCATGGGCACAACCAGACCATCATCAGAACAATCATCTACAGACATTTCAATAACCTAATCATACAAACACTATATTCTACAAAACAAAAAACAATAAAAACAATAAAAAACCCACTTATTTGCAAACTCATTCTAACGAAATTTCAGCAGAGTTTCCTCTGTTATTTGACTAAATCCAAATTTTCAAACAACATCAAATAAAGCCTCATGAGCACAGCCAGATTATCAGCAACACAGGCATTTCAATAAACTAATTATACAAACACTATTTTATAAAACAATAAAATAAAAAAAAACTCACCTGGCAGTAGCGACGGTGGTGGCGTAAACGGCTGACGGAAGGGGAGCAGCGTTCCAGCGGCAGCAGCGATAGCGACGGCGACTTCCAGCGGCAGCAACAACGGCGGCGACGGCGAATCGTGCTTCACGGCAGCGACGACGGCGACGACGGCGACGTCACGAGCTTCACGGCACCGGGGAAGACGATGGTGAGGGGGAGGAACGACGTTGGTGTCACAGAACTCGCGGCGGAGAACGGACATCGCTGAGGAAGCGGCGCAACGAATAACAAAAGTGAGGAAGGAAAGGGGAAAATAGATTTTTAAAGGCCTTTCTACGTGTCATAAGTGCAACGCCAAACGTTCTACGTCGGTTAAGACGTCAACCGACGTAGTAGTTTTGTCATTCCACTTCGGTTCTGCAAATAACCGACGTGAAATGTTCAATACAAAATATTCTACGTCGGTTGTATGTTTTAACCGATGTAGAATGGTCAATTCAAACTTTCTACGTCGTTTGTGTCTCAACCGACGTAGACTGCCAACGTTAATTTGTTATTCTGTAGTAGTGGCACATTGCAACACAAGAGTTTCTTCGTCAACTAAAAAAATTCAAATTCCAAGCATGTTCCGTTTAAAAGAAAATTCAAGTGTGTTATTCATCAAACACTCCAAAATCATACTTAACTCAATTCTCTTCAACCCGAAATACTTCAATTCCATGCACGTGCCATTTAAGAGGAAAAGATGAAAGTTGAAAGAACTTTCTTTAAGCAAAAGACTCTCTTTCTTGATGATTTATACTTTTTCTCCACTATACTTTTATAATATTCACCCCTTAATTGATATAAATTATATATTATAATAAAATTCTAAAAATAATCCATAAGTTCAAAGATTTGTTTAAATTTTACTAGCGAATCTACTATGGTATTGATGACTGTAAAATATTTTTAGGATTTTTTTAATCTGATTGACATGTTGGTTTTTCTTTTGTCTTTTTTATTAGAGATAGATTATTCTTATTATCGTTTTAGTAGTTTTCTTGAAATATGTCTTGAAACCACTACAATGTTCTCTACATGACCTAACCTTTTATTCCTTCATGTTATCCTCCACGTTTTCGTGGATTGTCATTTTCTATAAAATAGGAAGAAATACTAGAATATACAAGATCTTTATTATATATAAAAAACACTCTTCAGTTGTATGAACAATATTTTGATGGTATTTGCATTTGTTCATCTGTCTATCATACACAAAACAAGGAAGAGTTGGTGGTATTAAGAGTAGCTCAAAGTTGAAGGCTTCTTGTATGATGTCATCTAAATTGACATTGAGGAGATATAATTTTTGTACCACCTCATGTGTCGATAGTTTGATGTCTTTTGTGCAAATTTGAATATGACAATTGAGTATTCTTTCGTAACATCTTTTTCATTTTAAGATTTTCTTCTATAGTTATATGTCTTGCTCATATCTTGTTATGTTGGTGACAAAACTATATAAGAAAAAGTCCTAATGTAAGTTGGTTAACAATGTGTGCATAGCTACAATTGGATGGATGGAAATATAGAATGTTGAACAATGCTACATTGTTAAAAGAGCAGGCTTGCACCTACAAAGTGTTAGGAATTCAAGTGTAAGAGTGGACATAAAGTCTCATACATTGAGTAAAAATGATAAAGTCGAAGTGTATAAAAAAAACAAAGATTCATACATTGATATTTTTTAACATTCATTTGTATAATAACAATTTATTTAATCTATTAAATCATGTACAACCAATAAAAACAAAATAAATAAATTTTGGGTTAAATTAAATTTGGTGATAATTATTAGAAGCAAAAAATATTATATCTTCTAATTAGATTTGGTAATAATCTATTAAAACAATTGATATTAGAGTTTGGTTGAATATAACTTAGTATTGTAAATAACACATAGCTAAAAATCCTTAACCTGCAAGTTTTGTAAAAAAAAGCTGCACTAAAACTTTACCAAAAAGTACAAACATACATGTATACAAATTAAAAATAATACGAGTAGTCTACAAATTTTCACTGAAGTACTCAACTCTATAAATAATAGATAAATATTTTTTTTAACTACTAGAATTAAAGAACAAGGTTAACTTAAATTTTTCACTTCATATCAATATTTTGTCTTCAAGTCTTTTTCATCTTTATAATAATTGAATTAAAAATATTGTTAATTTTTTATGTTAATAAATCTGTCAATTTTATTCTAAGAAATGATTTTGGTAAACTCTTAATATTTAAATAATGTAGGATTTTAACGTGAAAAATGTTTTAATTGCTAATGCAATTGAGTAATAGTCTTAAATTTTATTTTATTTTATTCACAAAGAGGAAGTGAGACTCAGTTAAAGGCAAGTTTAAAACAATTCATAGATTGTTTAAGTTACTATCTAAAGTTTTAATATAATCCCGTGACAATTCATCAAAGTGAAAAAGAACTTGGAACAAAATTGTCTTGCAAGTAGTTAAGTCCATCAAGCAAAGCAACCTTGCATTAACAATTGAAGATGCAATAAAATCTATTATTGTTAAAATTATTTAAAGAAAACTATACACTTTTTTTCATTAGAGATAACCATAACATCAACATTAAATATTATTACACTTTGAACAAAATTTTCTCCTTTCAATATTGTATTAAACAAAAAAGAAGAAAAGCGTGATATAATAATAAATAAATAATTACACGGGAAGAAGACACGTCTTGTCGGGTTCTTTTTCGCAGAAAAAAGCGATGATTGATTGCTTCTCTCTCCACATTTCTTGCAATTCTTCTCTTTCTCTTCTCTTCTCTTCTCAGCTAATTTTCAACGATTCCCTTTTTCTCCTCCTTCTTCTTCTTCTTCTTCTTCTTCGCCATCTTCTTCTTCTTCTCTCCTTCTTCGATTCACGCTATGTCTAGATTCGTCACCGCTTCAATTTGACCTTTGCGTGATTTCGCTTTGACTGGGTCCTTTCTTTAGTTTACCCCTCATCAGAAAATCCCCGTTGATCTTCGGCCTAGAATTTTCCGAATTGAGCTATGGGGAGGTTGTTTGTGGTCCATCTCGAGGGGAAGGTCTATAGCTGCAAACACTGCCGTACCCATCTTGCTATCTATGAAGACATCGTTTCCAAGGTTGTCTTTTTTTTTCTTTTCTTTCCTTCACCTACTTTTGTGACTCACTTTTTTTTCTGCTTTTCTCACTTCGTTCTGTGTTTTTATCTCATCCTTGGTAATTTTATCCGTTGGATGAGGAGTTTGTGCACTAATGTGGGTTTGAACAGTCACTTTATCTGCTTGTGAACCAATTTTTTTTTCTTTTCCTCTAATAGTCTGTCCATACAATTTTGAGAGTGCAAATTGTTATTCTTAATGCTTGGTTTGATGTACGTCTTTTAGTTATTGTTTACTTATATTCCCTCGGCTCAAATTAGGATTTTGTTATTCTTTTACCCAATTGCTTGGTGGCAACATCATGTGCTAAGGCTATTTAACATGTTTTTTTTTTTTTAAAAGCTTTGAATGCTTAATGCTTTCTATAGCATAGATGTAAAACCACTTATGAGCCTTCACCTAATGACTATTAGTTAAAGCTTTTAGGAGGGTTGGTTATTGTTGTGGTATCACTGTCTACGCGATCAAGCGATTAACAGTTTAATCCTGGACTGAATTGCATCATTGTTTAAATTTTTTTTTGGTAAATGAACTTAATTGCTAAGATCCTGTAAATCATGAAGATACTTTTTGTGTGTCATTTATTGTGTTCTGTATTTTGGTTTATAAATTGTAATAGTTAATGGACAGAAGTGCTTGTGGAGGTAACCTATCTTTGCGGGTTTAAGTCTGAATAATGAACTTGCTGCTGCGTGTTCTTAGATAATAGATATTTACTTTGTTTAAAAATAGAGGGAGAAAGTAGATAATCTGGTTGTCTGTATGCCCGAGGAGAAACCAAGAAAGATGTTCTCTACATAAATGGCTAACCACCGTGGTTTGGCTGGTTCAGCATAATTCTCAGAGGAGCTGTGAAAAGCCAAGCTATTCGGATTTTGATTCTTCTTACTTTTGTGAATATAAAATGTGCAAATAAAGAATAAGTGGCAGAATTTTTGGGTCTCATTGGCCCTTTACATCCAGAAGTGCTTCCATTCTCTTACATAGAATTTGAACCCACTCGTTTTTCTCGGTTAGAGAAAATTTGTCGTGTTAAGTAGTACTTCAATTAGCCAAACCATCAGTTATGCCATTGTGTTAATTTTTCATCTTCATGTATTGCATTTGAGCTTTGGCTCACTTTGTTTTATTCACACCTGGCTATTTTTTATTGGTGTTCCATAAACTACATATTCTGACTGCCATTTTTTCTTGTGCTGTTTTATTCAGTCTTTCCACAGCAGACATGGGAAAGCTTATCTCTTCAGTAAGGTGTAAGTTATCCTTGATCTTGGAACCTTATCATGAATGTATCAGGACAATTAGTGTTTGGAATATAGTTGCATGCCACTTATATTGTCCAAAAATAAGACAAAAAATTAAGAGAAATTTAATGATATTTTATTTGTTGTAGAACTTGTTTGAGTGTATATGTATTACACATTGCTATTGTAGTCCTTGTTTATGCATGTCCATCATGAATCCACTCATGCTTTTATTTATGACATGACAATAGAAATCATATGTGCATGACAGCTACATAGCAAGAACAATGCATAATTGCTGCCAGTCTCATCAACTGACAGTTAGGTGATTGTAGATCTTGTAGCTTGCAACCGAAGTATTATGCAGAAGTGATGTGTTTGTTATTGATGGCTTCTTGCCTCTGAATGTCCAAAGATGTAGCCACTTTATGTTTTATAGCTGGTTCTGTTCAAAGATGCAGTTAATGTATTTTAATCTTTTACAGCGTGAATGTTTCTGCTGGAGAAAACGAGGACAGACAGATGCTCACTGGGATGCATACTGTGGCTGACATTTTCTGTGTGGGGTGTGGATCAATTGTGGGTTGGAAATATGTAAGATTTATAACAGTACTTCAAGAGTACATTTTTTCTATTTGTACGTAGAATTCAGTAGTTACCATTGGTTTCTTTCAGGAGACTGCTCATGAAAAAAGCCAGAAGTACAAGGAAGGAAAATCTGTACTTGAACGGTAAGAGAAACGTTGTGTGAGAACTGAGAAAACACTATTAATATGTGAAGAAGTTCTTTGGTGGAGGAGAAGTATATGGTGGATTTAACATGTTTTTACTTCTGGCCAGGTACAAGGTGTCAGGTCCTGATAGCTGCAATTATTGGGTTGGCCATGAAGCACATGGTGGAAGTGATGCAGATGATGCTTAGTCATCTGCTATTGACAATTGAATTGTACATTCTTTAATCCCCTTCTGTTGTTCAACGAATGTGGATTTTATTAGGGCAGTTTAGCAAAATCTGCTATTTGGCCAGAAGACAATTTAAATACATTTGATTGTTAATTCTAATGTAAAAAAAACTAATGTTAAAACATGTAAGTTCGAATCAATTGTTTTTTCTTCTTGTATATTTATTATCTCCATTCGCTATTAGCATTTGGCAGGAGTTGGCTTGTAGCGTCAAACTCAAGTACATTCGGGGTATTTGGAGGTTTTTCTAATCATGCAAATACTCAACTTAAAAGTGGAAATACTCAAATGCAAATTCTTATGAATGCGATCCATGACATTCTTACAAATTTTTTTGAGTTATTTTACTAAATTTCATGTTGTTATTTATTAAAATAATCCCAGTAAGTGCTTATGAGACAAGCTTTTATACAAATGCCTAATGAAGCAGATTAGCCGATACAGTATAAGTAAGAACAAAGAGCAAGTGATACCAATGGTGTATTTATAATTGAAAAGCATCAACCCACTCTACCCCATTTTGCGGTTATTCTTTATTCCGATTTCTTGTTTGAAGTTGGAATCTGAATGGATAAGGGGTGAAACCCTGGTGAATGGTTGCTGTATTCCTTCCCCCTGGATAATGCCATAATAGGATACAAGTAGAGAAAGAGTTTCAGATCAATCAAATTCTGATATACCAATAGAAAAACAATAGTAGCTCAAATACATGATTATTGCCTGTTTTTCCCATCCAAATTAACTGCTCCAATGACAATCTCATTCGTGATTCACAAAGCTAGCCTTGGCTGGCTTTCACTAACTAACTAAGCGCCTAAATTTCTCACATCATTTATTAAATTCTGTACTCCCTTTTTCTCATCGTAGACTTTACCTTTGTACGTTTTTTCTTTTCTTGCTTTAAACAGAAAAAAGTTACCAACTGAAGACGTTAACTACAAGGAAGTAAATGCTAAGAGAATTTTGGATGTCAGACTGGAATAAGCATCTTATATATAACGGACGCATTAAATTTAAATGGTAACAAGGAGCTTGATTTGGAAACTGCAAATCATTAGTTACAGCTAATATAATTTAATGAATAACTAAAATTTTGTCCCGCGAGAGAAGAAGAAGAAGAAGAATAATTGAGCGCAAAAAAAGTAAGAAAGGAAGAAGTGGTTTGGGGGGTTGCATGAATCATGAGTGCATAGTTGCGAAGTCACCGTTGGCAAAAGATTGAAAAAGAGGAACATATTAAAATAAAAAAAGAGGGCATAACGGTGATTACTCACCCAACTCATCCATCCATCAACCGTGTAACGTAGGCTTTAAGTGATAGAAATTAAAAAGAAAGAGCAGCAGCAGCAACTTCACAGCATCGATTCTTCTCTCCCTCCATCTTCAAACTTGCCTTTTATAACCTCTCACTCTCATTCTCACTCGCAATCGAACTTTCTGGAACCCCAATGCCCTCTCTCCTTTCTTCCGACCACTCGCCATGCCTTTGCATTCCACCTAACCCAACGCCAACGCCGCGCACTTTGTTTTTTCCGCTACTATTTCCAACCAATGCCCGTTTTATTTAATTTACCTTTTTTAAATTTTAATTTGATTTCTATTTTTGGTTCACGAGGATGCATTCGGTTGGTGCGCGGTTGTTGAGGTGAACCAGGGAACTCAGTTAGGTTCTTCTCTTCTTTCGGCCTTTTCTTCTTCTTCCTCTTCCTCTTCTTCGCTCCGTCGATCCCTAATTGCGTTGCGCTTTCTGAGATGAATCGGAGCTTCATAGCGCCGGAATCCAAAATGCAAGACGCGTTCAAGCAGAGGCAACAGCAATTGGGGATTCTCAGGTCCTCTGTGCGCGCCAAGGACAGGGACGAGGAACTCGCGTTGTTCCTCGAAATGAGAAACCGCGAGAAGGAGCGTAGCGATCTCGTGCTTCGAGCCGCAGAGGATTTTGATGGTGCAGCCGCGTTGGGTATGAACACCCTCGACAATACTTCTTGGTTTTTTGTGATGTTTTTTTTTTGTTAATTTTAGCGCGAACAACTGCTGAATGGTTGTGTCGTTTGCACGGTGTGACATGTTGTGTTTCCCTTTGTCACTTGCTATGTGTTTCGTGTTGCAGGCTCAAATCCAGGCAATTCTCCCTTGTTTAACGTTCCGACTTCCATGGCCGCGCTGGTGCGAAAGACTGTTGCTGATGATTTTCTCAATTCGGAGAATGATAAGAATGATTATGACTGGTATGTTATGTTTATCTTTCTAACTGTCTTTTTAATGCTTAACCTTTGTGTTTACTGTAATTAGCTCAGTGCAATTATATCAATTTTTTTTCTTCCTTCTTTTTGTTGGATAAAACTTGTAGAATGTGGTTGCTGGATATTCTTGTGAAAATAATAAGTTAACAACTCTTTGTACTTGATGTTGGCTATAATTTGTGAAGCTATTGATCTGCTCTAAAATCCAAATCTCACACAGGAAGCAATTGTAATGAATATCACTTCAACTTTGAAGCAATAAGTATCATTTGCAATTACTGATATGAAATGGACAATTGAGTTAAATTTGTGGGGAAAAAAACAAAATGTGGGGAAAACTGTCTAGAATGAGTTGAGTAAGACAGATTAGAAATACATTTTTTTGGTGGACTGAGCTCTAAATTACACAATCAATTTTTATTATGGTAAAAATGAATGCCCTTACTCGATTGTGTTTTCTCACAAGCATTTGTTAATTCATCCGCTCCCTCACCAAAAATCTAAATAAACCTTTGGTCAAATTTTATGAGAGCATAAAAGAAAAACGTTAATTGTTTTGATAGTGTGGCATCTGTGACCAGAGTCTTGGACATTGTTTCATGACCTCACATAATAAACGTGCTCACTTTTTAGCTTCTCCCTTGTTTAATATCATCATTAGGTTTATAAAGTCATGTTCTTTTTTCCGTAACAGAAGTCTAGAAAAGATAATGACTAGTTAATTTATTGTAAAACTGATGGCTAGTTGCTCTTGTTCCCAGGCTTAAAAAAGCCAAATTGTTAGAAATCTCAGGTTCATCTGCATTCAGCAATTAGCACAACTTCACAATGCCTAGGAATGAATTTGGCAAGATATTCAACTTAACAATTAATATGTCTTTGTAGTTCGTTTCTTTGATATTTCTTTATAATAATTTTTTTTTAAATCTTAAATTATTAGTAGTCATTTATCACTGTTACTATTTTTGTTATTAATCTCATTCTTATTATGCATCCAAATCTGAAATTGCTGACTTTAACTAGGTTCTTGCTTCGATGCTCTGTGTGTTTGGAGCATGGACTAATAATAAATAAATTAACAGACACTACACTAATATCCAGACATAGCTTTACATTATTAAAGATAGTATGCCACTTTTGGCGACCTGAGCAGAATGATTACTGTTCAGATTGGGGCTTAGCAATTTTTTTCCTTTTCAGGCTTCTAACCCCACCTGGGACTCCCCTTTTTCCTTCTTTGGAGATGGAATCAACTAAAACTGTTATGAGTCAGCTTGGGGTTCCAACTGTACGCCCCACAGCATTAAAAGCTAGAGTAAGCAATTTTATTGAATGTTTTGGATTATGTCAATTATTTTATAATTTTATGGTAATTTGAATATTTTGTCTTTTATATCTGGTTTTAATTCATTAATGAAAATGTACATTTCCTGGTAAGCTCCTGGTTTTGATGAGAGTTCGTTTGTTATCAATGTCATTATTATTCATTATGCCTGATGAACTTAAGCAGAAATAAATGGTTATAGGAATGGGTGAGAAGTATATTTTGTGAGTTATTGGTGCCTGATTACAAGTAGCTAATTTGCATACACCGCCCCCTGTAGCAATGACATCCCTGGACTACAAACTGGATGCTCATTATTTTGGATGTTTTCCAACTTTCCGGACATGCTTTGGTTAATTTATTTGTTAATAAAAGGATCATCGCTTTAAGTATCCTCTCTTGCTCTTTTCCATTGTCCTTTTTGCAGTTTCTTCATGGCATTCCTTGTTTGGCATTTTTGGTGAATGTTGGGTGTGTCCCAGTCCTAGGTCCTAGATCAAATTGATGAATTACTTAAAGGATTTAGGTAGAAGTAAAGAGGCTAAATTTTGTGGCAAATTGAAATGTGTACTACATTGTAACACTTCAAACAAAAAAGGTGTCCGAGCTTCACAGTCTATTTGGTAGGAAACACATTGAAGGGGTTCCACTATTAGATATGTTATATGTTAATGTTGAGGAGTTGGTAAGCTCTTTTACTTAGATTTTATCTTTTTCATTGTTTGTTTTTCTGTTTTGTTACTTTGTTTAGGAGGATTCCTTACCCCTTTTCTGTCTATTAAATTTCTTTTATAAAAACAGATTTGTAGGTTTCACTGAGTAAATTGATAATACCTTTTACTTGATAAAATCATAGAAGTAATGCTCTGCATGTATTTGTTAGTTCCAATGTTCAAAGTAATTCATGATTTGTGCTTTAACATATGGTTCATAATAGTATGATTTTGCTGTTTTTCTTTCATTCTAATGGTCAGGAAATAATTTTTCTTGTATTTGTTTCCTTGTGGTTGTAGTTGGCAAATCCTCCGTCAGAACATACTGGAAGGGGCAACTTAGTATCTAAGCAACTAGCCTCCTCCCCTGGGTTGACCTCTTCAGGTGGTGGAATTAGGAGGCCTTCATCATCAGGGAATCTGTCAGAACTAGCTGGAAGAAGCAACTTAGTATCTAAACAACCAGCCTCCTCCCCTGGGTTGACTTCTTCAATTGGGGGAACTAGGAGGTCCTCATCATCAGGGAATCTGGTATCTAGATCTGCAACTCCTACTGGACGACCTATATTGACCACAGTTTCCAAATCATCTAGACCTTCAACACCCACTTCTCGAACAACCATACCATCAACTAGGGCAATGGTAGCAACTACCAAGACCTCAGTTTCCTCAGCCAAGCCCATGGTTTCTGCTACTAAGGCTTCGGTTTCTGTTGCTAAAACTACTACAGTACCTGCAGCTAAAACCACAATTCCATCTAGATCCTCTACACCTTTATCAAGGTCTACTGCAAGATCTTCAACACCAACAACCAGACCTACCTTGTCTGCATCGAGGCCTACTTCAAGGGCATCAACCCCAACTAGGCGACCGACAACGCCATCTTATGTACCCACTGTATCTTCTCCTTCAGTTAAGACTTCTTCAATCTCCAAGTCAGCTCCTGTGATGTCAAGGCAGCCAATAACATCACCTGGCACTTCACCAACTGTGAAGCCAAGAGCATGGAAGCCATCTGAGATGCCTGGCTTTTCACTTGATGCTCCACCCAATTTGAGGACAACTCTTCCAGGAAGGCCACTATCAACAACTAGGGGTAGGCCTGGAGCACCCAGTCCACGATCCTCTTCTGTTGAGCCTGCTTCTATTGGTAGACCAAGGCGGCAATCATGCTCTCCTTCAAGAGGGCGTTCCTCCAACGGCATTTCTCATCCAACTGGAAGCTCTATGCCGGCAGTTAATCGTGGGTACTCCAGAGCAAATGACAATGTCAGTCCAGTTGTAATGGGCACCAAAATGGTTGAAAGGGTAATAAATATGCGGAAATTGGCGCCACCAAGGCTGGATGACAAGAACTCTTCCCATAATCTTTCTGGCAAGTCATCTTCATCTCCAGATACCTCTGGTTTTGGAAGATCACTCTCGAAGAAATCCTTGGATATGGCAATTAGGCATATGGTATGCATCTTCTGCATTTTCGAGAATAAATTTGCAATGCACCTGCATCTCAAACACTATGGATCCAAAGAAACTTTTAAATGCTGTGTTGGCCTTTTCCCTTTGTGGATGCATTATGTCTTGAGGTTATTTAGATATTTTAGAGTTTGTCATTTAGGGCCTTCATCTCATTTCATACCTATTATTAATAATTAAATTAATCGGAACTGATGAAATTGTATTTTTTGCTCCTAATAAAATTTTCTTTCTCTTTGAACAGGATATAAGGCGAAGGGTTCCAGGCAATTTACGGTCATCATTGATGACGAACATTCCAGCATCTTCAATGTATAGTGTGAGGTCTGGGCCTCCGCGTAGCCGAACTGTTAGTATCTCGGACTCTCCTCATGCTACTAGCAGTAATGCTAGTTCTGAAGTGAGTGTAAACCCAAATGGTCTTTGTTTAGATAATAGTGAAATAGACGATGATATTGGCAGTGAGAGAAGTGGTCAATCTCCTGCTAGTGTGCGGGGTAGGTAAACGCCTCTCACTTTGAGGAATCCTCTTACCTACTGTTTAATGTTCAACCATTCTTATCCTGAGTTTCAGCCATATTGGATTTTTATATGGAGCTAATCATGCTTCAATTGATGTAAAGTTACCGGAAGTGATATAACATTAAGGGAAGCTATTTGTAATTTAGATAGATTACCTATATGCTTGAATTGTAATACTCATTTTTTTCAAGTGGTGTTATATCACGCGAAAACTGTAGAAATGGTGTGTGGCATTGTATTTTTGAGAAATGCTAGCAACATGTGATTTGGCACCTTTTAGCTTTTCTTTTTAAATTTGTGGGCGACAGACATCTCTGGTTGTAACCTACTTTTTATGCACAACCGTTAAAAAAAGATATTATACTGGAAAGAATGATTTTATTTAATGAGTATTAAGTAGTTTCAAAATTTTATAGAAACTTGTCAATCGATTCACATAATAAAACTTCTAATTTAATAGATTAGTAAATTTTATTTTAAAATAATTGTCGAAGAGAAACTTTATGAAGAGTTATTCTCTAGTTGACGTGGTATTCAACACACATAGATACTGGAAAAATAATTACAGTATTTACATGTATACCTTTTTTTCTTTTTTCTTTGTACAGTAGTATTTTAAAATGATTATATATATATATATATTATAGGTGGACCCAATGTGTTAAATTTTAAGCCTTGATCCAATCTAATGCACTGTTCCCATCCGAAGACGGATATGCGCGGAAAGAAAGTGTGGAAAGAAAGTTCGAAAATCAAAAAATAAAATAATAATAAAACTGAAAAACAAAAACGAAAAACGAAAAACGAGACAAAATAAAGAGCAAAAGTTTGCAAAGAAAGAATTAAATTATAATAAAATATTATACCTAATCGATTATGTAACCTAATCGATTATGTAACCTAATCGATTATTTATAATATTTTATTATATTTATATTATATTATATTTTTATTATTTAAATATATAATTATAAATAATAAATTTATTAATAGTAATAAAATTTAGAAAAATATTTAATAAAAATAAAATATTAAAATTATGAATAATAATAATAATCAAAATATTTTAATAATTATTATATTATATCATTATTAATTTTATATTACAATATATAATAAAAAATATGTATAAAATATATTAAAAGATTATTTTAAATTAAAAATTTAATTGTAAAAATAAATTTGTATAATAATAAATATTAAATGAATAATAATAATGTAAATAATTTTGAATAATAATAAATAATAAAAATAATATTAAATAAAATATTTTATATATAATTTAACATTTAATTAAAAATAACTTTTATATATTTAAAATTTATAATAATTTTTATTTAATTTAAAATTTTATGTTTAATTTATATTTTAGGAAAATTATTTGTCATATTAAATTACTTTTAAATAAATTATTTTTTCAAATATATTAATATATAATTAAATTTAATTTATTATATCAATCAAATCATTCACAAACTTCTATAAACTTTTTTCTCACTTTCCCTTATCTTTTCCTTAAAACAAACAACTTCACTTTTCACTTACTTTCTTCTCAAATCCACTCTTTTCCTCTCCCACAATTCCTTCCTTATAAAGGAACAAAGCCTAAATGATTAAAAACCGTGTTTCAAATAAAAAATATTAATATTTTTAAAAAGTAAAATTAATTTAAATTTAACACATAAGTCTAAAATGATCTTTTAAAAGATTAGAATAAATCTTAAAAATAGGATTAAAGATGAAAAGTGTGAGATTTGACCTAGGTTTTCAAGATATCCTTTTCCTTATAAATAGAGAGATGACATCTTTATACCGTGAGATTAAAAAAATAGAATAAAAGATGAAAAAATGTGAGATTAAATGTTTATAACTATCTATTTTGAAAATATTCCCATATAAATCACCACTCAAGTACCGTTAAGGAACAAGAAAGCGAAACTCCCGAAAATGGCAGAACAAGATTCTACGGAGGAGAGGGTGACAAGTGGTGCTATGGAGGAAAATATATGTTATTCGACACTAACGTCGTTTCTTCAGAAAGATAACTCCTTTCTTACTCCTTGGAGTTGGGATCCCAGCGCTTTAGAGAACGAAGCTTCAACTTCCACAAAACAAAAGGAGTATCTTCAATTTCCACCTGGATCATATTTTTCCTATTCCGTATGTTTTCTTCTTCATTTTATATCATACACTATGAGACTATTTAATCTTTTGTAATTAATGGAAAGAATAAACAAACAAGACTTAAGTTCTTTTGTTTACTTTGTTTAGATGTTTCGGTGTTTGAAAGAGAGAAAGAAGCCTCGGAATTACGATCATCTTCGAATTGCATCAGAACGTAAAAAGAAGATGATGGAGCTTAGAGCCAGAATAAAGAAGAAGCTTAGTCTTCTCAATTGATTTTCGCATGCAGAGTAGTTTCTTTCTTTCGATAGATGGTCGTAACTTCTGAAGCATTAATTAGGACTTATAAAGTTTGATATCTGTCAGTACGTAGTTTTTCCTAAACAATTCAAGCAAGGCAGTTCCTTGTTATTCTTCGTTACTCCTTTGATTATTCTTTGCATGCTTTGGTGCATAAACTATTCTTTGCATAACAGTGAAGATAAGAAAACCTGCCATTAATCATAACTTGTTCAAAGAATACTGCTTGAAATCTCTGCGTTAAAAACCAAAGAGAAGAAGAGAGTGAGTTCTACAGCTTTAGGATAATGGGAATGTAATTGTCCTCTTTACGTGTTCAAACTCAAAGTATCCAAAGCTTTTTAGTTGATTTATAGCTTCCTTCCTGTTTAAGTTTAACATTCTCCATTACAATAATCAAATTTGTTTATTATTATTATTCTTAAACTTAAAAAATATTTTAGTCCCATGCAAAATAGAATTGTTTTACTTTTTCTTATCAACTTTCTTTTCTGTTTTTTTCTCTTTTAGTTTTGAAAAAAACTATTTTCACAATTCATATTTTAAGATATACAACTACTTGACAAGTATAAATAATAATAAAATATATACTCAATAATTTAATTAAAATTTAAATTAAGGTTTGAAACAAAATATTATTAAATCGGTTTTATGGTTGTTGGTGAAAATGAATAGTGGTATCTAACATGTCACAGTTTCCTAGTTTTTTTGTTTATTCTTTTTTCCTATTACGAACTTGACTATATCATCATATTATATACAAAAGTTAAAAAAAAAAAAAAACATTAACTAATATATATATATATATATATATATATATATATATATATTATTGTCGAAGTTAGTTATAAACGGAGAAAGAGACTCACTCAAGAATTTACTAAAGCATTCAAAATTATTTGAGTTTTTATAAGTTTCTTTAGTCATTTATAGATATATTAGATAATTATTTTCTAACTACTTGTTTAGATAGTAAAAAATGTATATTTATTTTGTTTAGGTGACTTCCAAAAAATAAAAAATACTTCCCCTCCTAAATGTTTGAAACAAAATTTAGATTGTTGATAAGAGATAGTTTTGGAATTTCCATAGAATTAGAAATGAATTCCTCTCATGATGGTTCTACAATTATCAAATTTAAGTAGGTTTTAGGCTCAAGAGGTTAAGAAACAAATCTCACCTCAAGAGCGAAGGTTAACCAAAAAAATTAATGTTTCAATCTCTTTAATCATATTTCTATTTCAAGAAACACAACTCCCTAGTCTAAAGTTGATAAGATGAAATGATTAATGTTATGGTGTTTTGGTCTCAAAGTCAAATTTTTTCCTAAAATATACAACACAATTATATTAATTTATTATTGGGTAGTCAACATCAAAATTATTCATAAATATCTTAAAATTATTCTTTTTATTAATAATAATAAACATTTTTTTATTTGTTCATATGAAGTTAAGAAAATTGTCATTTTTAACTTAATCATATTAGTCTAATTTTATACTTATAGTTTACTTTATTTTTTTTATAAAAAAATAGTCATATATTGTAGACCATAATAGTAGACACATAACAAGTACTATTTGCCATTTACTGAGAGGATCCTTCACATTCAAAATCTGAACAGTTAGATACATGCATGGGTCCAAGGGTCCAAATTAATGCTGGAGAGAGTTAGAGACATTAGTGGCTGTTCCTATATATGTTGATAAATTTTTAGTCAACTAACACTCTAATTCATATATGATGCAACCATTTTGTTCTTAAGAGATATTTTAGAGAGCTAAAGAAAGATGGTGTATAAGCTATCTTTAATCTTACTCCTAAGTTATTTAGGATTACCTGAAGAAATTAGTATTTTTATTTTGCGGAAATTGAAATTATGAAAAGGTGAATAACATGATTAGAGTTTTAATTGTGTTCTATTATTCATGAGCAGAAGTGTGTACTCACAGAAGTGCGATCAAAATGAAAAGATCATTTACATATACATACAGAACCAAAGCCTCTCCAGTACCTACTATATAGGATGCTTCATGGATAAATATCATGTGTAGTATCAGATTCTTTTTGTTAAGAACAAATGATAAGTTGAATAAAGTTTTTAGATATACATTCAAGTCATTTCCTTTTATAGTATTAGACATTTATAAGCGAAGAAAAAAAAGATAGATATGAGACTTATCTTGTTTACTGACAAACCCAGTTAATTTCTTATCCCAAAAATGGTTCCTAGTAAGACAACTTGTGTTTGATTGCATTCAACTCCATTATTACATCCTTTATGCTCAACCGCTGAACTGGCAATTCTGCAGAACATGCAACTCCAATCCTAGCGAAGGACGCCAAACACTCTCTGATGTTGGTTTCCATGACCCCTGTTCCTTCTTTAGTAAATTGCAGAAGCAAACGTGAATCTACTATCTCAAGGATTCCTTCAGGAATTGCCATGTGGCAGAATTTGTGCAGGCTTAAATCCTCACCAAACATCTCATCTGTTGGTTTCTTTCCCGTGAGCATCTCCAGCACAAGAATTCCGTAGCTGTAAATATCTCCTTGTGGTGATACTCGACCACCTGCTCCATACTCTGTTCCATTGCAACAACAACCATGTAGATTCAAATTGCTAATGTTAAAGGCTAACTTTGTACAATTTGAGTTAGGAGTAGCTAATTGAATGTGATAAGCTATAAGTATGGTAGTTAAATCCAGAGTTTGATATTAATAAACAATAAACTGTCACCAAAATGATGGTATCTACATATCTTATGCTGTTATTGCAACAAGTGATATTAAAAAACATAGGTAAACCATTTTGAAGGATAGAAAACAGTTTACCTGGGGGAACATATCCTATGGTTCCTTTAATAGCTGACGAACTAACCTGATCTCTACTTGCATGTCCCGTCACCACATTAAGGAGCCTTGCTAACCCAAAATCTCCTAGGTGGGCAACAACGTCATCATCAAGAAGAACGTTGCTTGGCTTAATATCACAGTGAACTACTGTTTTCTCAGAACCATGGTGAAGATAATCCAATGCATTAGCAACATCAAGAGCAATATTTAGCCTAAGTTGAAGGTTGGGATTGAGATTTCTAGACTTGAGCTCTTCGTCGCTGTGCAGCAAACTTTCTAGACTCCCGTTAAGCATGAACTCAAAAACTATAGCCTTGAAATCATCTCCATTATAATCAACACCTGAAAAATAAGTCAGGATCTTAAGTACATTCTGGTGCTTCATCTTTTCTAGAGCCTTGCATTCAGATGTGAAACTCTTTGACGCCCCCCAAGCTCCAAGACTCAACACCTTTACAGCAACGGATTTTTCAAAATGGAGAAGCGATCCTCGGTACACAGAACCAAAGCTTCCAGCACCTACTAAATTGGATGAAGAAAATCCATTGGTTGCTTCATGCAGCTCTTCATAAGAAACCTTCAAATACATATTTTGCAGAGACCGTGACGAGCAAAATAATTTGGGCTTTTTCCTTAAATAGTAGACGCTGATAAATATTATGGAACTGATCAAAGCCCCTCCAACTCCGATTACAATGATGAGGACCAGTTTCTTTCGAAAAGACCACTTGCGTTTCTTTGAGGGAACCGTAGAGCATGCAGGGAGCTTTAGTTGAGATATCCCCCCACAGAGATCCTTATTTCCAATGAGTGAATTTTCTGTGATGTTATTAAAGACACCTCCTACGGGAACCTCACCATAAAGATGGTTAGAAGACAAGTTCAAAGTATACAAAAAAGTAAGATTTTGTAGTTCACCAGGGATTGTGCTTGAGAAGTTGTTGTTGGAAAGGTCTAGGATTTCCAGGGATCCTAAAGAGCCCAAGAACGAAGGTATGCTTCCCCGGAAGAAGTTTATCTGCAACATGAGTTCTGTTAATCCGGAACAAGCTCCAAGCTCTAGGGGAATTTCACCGGACAACTTGTTTTCGTTTAGATGTAATATGGAAAGGTGCTTCAAGTTTCCAAACTCTAAAGGAATGGAACCAGAGAAAAAGTTGTCGGATAAGTCAAGCTGTATCAAACCTTCTAGATTGCCAAATATTTGGCTAGGAATATCACCACTTAAGTTATTGCTGGAAACTCCAAAAGACTGCATGCGTGTGCAGTGTTTGAGGCTTAATGGAATGCTTCCTTCGAATTTATTGGTGTGAAGATAAAGTTCAGACAACATAGTAAGATTGCCAATGGCTGTAGGAATATTACCGGACAACTTATTTTCTTGGAGGGCCAATCTTACTAGATTTTTAAGCTTTCCAATGGAATCTGGAATACTTCCCTCTAGATAATTGTTAACCATGACGAAGTTAGTTAAACCGGTTAGCTGCCCAATTTCTTCAGGTATCATTCCAGATATTTGATTAAACTCCACACTGAGCGAAGTGAGATTGGTAGAAAAATTGCCAATAAGATCTGGCAAGACACCACCAAATTCATTCCAACCCAAATGAAGTATGTTCAATTGAGTACAATTGGTTAAAGAGGAAAGAAAATCTAAATCTTGAGCTCTCCCACTTCCAAAACTATTATATACAATACTAAACTTCTTAAGTTTGTTTAATCTTCCCAAAGTGGGAGGAATTGGCCCACTAAAATCATTTAAGGAGATATCAAACGCTTGTAATCCGGTGATGTTGGATATTGAAGCAGGGAAAGCTCCACTGAACTTGTTCCCTCCAACCAAGAATGCTCGAAGGTTTGGAAAAGCAAGTTGCATTTTTGATGGAAGAGTACCAGATAACTGGTTTTCCCCGAGAACAAAAATTTGAATATTGGAAAGGTTATAAAGAGAATCAGGCACTACTCCAGACAAATTATTTAAACCAAGATTCAGCTCTTTCAAATTTGATAACCGACCCAAAACATGTGGTATGCTTCCCACCAAATGATTTCTTGCAACTGTGATATTTTGAAGGGATGAAAGATTCCCCAAGGAAGGTGGGATAGTACCAACTAGATCATTTGCCCCAAGAAGCAGCTTATTAAGCCGTGTCATGGATCCAATTCCAAACCAGGAGGGAACTTTTCCAGTGAGTTTATTGTACAACAAGTTAATCGTCTCAAGTTTAGAGCAGTTAGAAAGGTATATAGGAATCTGACCATTTAGATTGTTGTGGCTCAAGTCAAGAACCTGCAACCTCTTTAGTCGACCTATTTGTGTGGGAATTTCCCCATGCAAGTTGATGTTGGAAAGAATGAGGCTTGTGAGGAAGGTTAGATTTCCCAAAGGTGGTCCAAGAGTGCCACCCCAGTTTTGATTTTCCAAGTGCAAGACAGAGACTCTCATGTGGCGATGTCCGCATGTAACACCCTGCCACTCGCATAAATGCAAAGAGTTGTTCCATGATGGAAGAGCATCAGGCACTCCATTGACAAGCTTATGCTTCAAAGCAAGTAAAGCCAGCTTGTCACTCTCTGAACTGAAAGCAAGAGCAACTGTACGAGGCATCATGCAGACTGAGTTTTGTGAAACAACACTGAGAAGAAACATGAATAGAGTTAGAGCCATTGTTTTGCATAAAGTAGGACGTGGTCTTACGTTTTATTTTATCAGCATCCTTAAAATCATCTTTAAGTAATCCATTGTGTATGTTAAATGTTGAAGCACTTGTAATGTTCAGATGAAAGCGATTGTGGATACTATTGCTTCTTGCATCTTCCAAAAGATGGACACGGTTTCTTATGTTACTGGTGTGCTTCCAAACGCAGGTTCAAATCAGTGACTACAGAAGTTGAAGTGTTGACAAGTATTGAGCGAATCTGTGTCATTGATTTCGAAAATGGCATCAATCTATTGGCAATGTCCCTGCCTTGTTGGAAGGGCCAACTGATACCATTCTTGACTTCTTGCGTGGAGACTGGGGGCAGTGGGTGACGGGTGTTAAAATGGGCCTAGAAATGTCAAACATAACATAAAACTTCACTTGACAAATAACACAGAAAACATTTAATTTTCAATGTTATAAATATAATATAGAAATGTGATCCATTTAATTTAAAACAACTAGAATTATCACTCTTAATTTTATTTTAAATACACTGTTCAAACAATTATTAATTTAATAATTATTTTCTTTAAACGTTAAAATTTAACCTCCAACACTTTTACTTTTAAACTAATGAATATATTAAAATATATTGATTTATAGCTTATTGGTTTGCCTATATATAAAATTGAGTACTTATAAAAGTTTAAGTTTTAAATAACCGTTTCTATAACACTTGTATTATCCACAAGTTTATACATTTTAGTAAAATTTTTATTACATATTTATGTAACACGTATAATAATAAACTATTTGCAACCTATAATACTAAATAAAATTTAATAAATATTTTTTAATATTTATTATTTTTATAAGTTATTATTATATTTAATTTAATTTAAAATTAATATTTTTTAATTTTATTAATTATCATCAAGTTTAATTTAATTCAAAATTTATTAATTTTGTTTTTATTATTAATGTATTATTTTATAAATTGAGTAAGTTCTTAATATATGATGTTGTAATATGTGAATGTTTCTTATAACAATGCACCTTTGGAATAAAAAGGTTCATGCAATTGTGTTACCTTGTAGTTCCTTGACTCCTACTCTACTAAATATACCCACTTTTACTAGTTTGAAACCATCGGAAAAAATAACAATTTTTCAATTCAAAAGTAAAAATAGAAGTATCCCACACGGTTATATATGTAAATATGTTTCCAAAGATAATGATAAAAGACAATACCTAAATGGTTGAAAGGCAAAAGGCTTAGACATGGTATGTGAAATATATTGTAATGAGTGATATAAATACAGATTTTAACACATTATTATTTCTTAATAATTACAAATAATCACTAAAAGAATAGTTAAATATCAAATGAGATTTAAATAATGTAATTTTTAATCAATTCAAACAATAATAAAGAAAGTGTTTAAAAGAGAGTAATAGGACTTAGGATTTCATTGATAAATTAAAAAAAAATACAAAAATTCATTCTTTCAAAATATCACCCTCATATGAAAAATCACCCTATTCAATTTATTTCTTTATTTCGGATAGGTTGAAGAAACATTTATATATAAAATTGCACTAGTTATAAAGTGTCATTTTAAGATATTTTAGTAATTTATTTTTGGTAGATTTCATTGTAAAACATTACTTTTTAACTTTTTTTTACTTTTACTTACGTAATTTTTTTATAAAATTGAAAATCTAATTAATATTTAATTTAATTGTTTTAAAAAAATTCATATTTTGACTGATTTTTTTTATAACTTATAGACTTATGCCTATATCAATATATTTTAATGGACAAATTTTATAAAAATCGGAATATAAACTTATACATGACTTTTACATTGTAGATGTTCTATAATATATACATATATATATATATATTATAATTACACAAAGGAATTAATATTTTGTATCTCCGATTAATTTTTCTCCCATAGTTTTTTTTTCATTACTCAGCAGCATATAGTGAAATTATTTTGTTCCCAGTTTCATTCAATAGATAGGTTTATTTGGTAATCTAAAAGGACTTAAATCGAAAGAGTTGAAAGGACAGTAAAAAAGAACATAGAAGTGATGAATCTAAGACTCAATAAAATTGTAAGTAGAGGCTACTGAGACAGTTTCTGTTTGATTGCGTGCAACTCCAATACCACATCTTTTATGTCCATTCTCTCAACAGGCAACTCTGCAGAACATGCTACTCCAATCCTTGCAACGCTCACCAAACAATCCCTAATTCTGGTTTCCATCACCCTTCTTCCTTCTTCAGTAGTTGCCACAAGCAAACGTGAATCTACTATCTCAGTGATTCCTTCTGGAATTGCCATTTGGCAGAATTTATGCAGGCTTAGACTTTCTCCAAACATCTCATCAGTTGGTTTCTTTCGTGTAAGCATCTCCAGCACGAGAATTCCGTAGCTGTACATATCTCCTTTTGCTGATACTCTGCAACCTGTTCCGTACTCTGTTTCCACAACCATTTTTGTTTCAACAAATTAAATACATATAACAAGATTTACATTCATTTCTTCTCTGTCAACAACACTCAACTATAAACTATATACCCTTTAATAACAAAATAGATAAAAATAAAAAATATATATATATAGTCCCATAATTTTACAATTTATTTTAAAGGATAGAGAAGCACTTTACCTGGTGGAACATATCCGATGGTTCCTCTAATTGCAGAAGAACTAACCTGATCTCTGCTGGAATGTCCCGTGACCACATGAAGGAGCCTTGCTAACCCAAAATCTCCCAAGTGGGCAACAATGTCATCATCAAGAAGAACGTTGCTTGGCTTAATATCACAGTGAACTACAGCTTCCTCAGAACCATGATGAAGATAATCCAATGCATTAGCAACATCAAGAGCAATATTTAGCATGAGTTCAAGGTTGAGACAGAAATTTCTAGACTCCAGCTCTTGGTTGTTGTGCAGCAAACTTTCTAGACTGCCATTAGGCATGAACTCAAAAACTATAGCCTTGAAATCTTTCCCATTATAATCAATACTTGAACAACAAGTCAAGATATTGAGAAGATTCCGATGCATGATCCTTCCTAGAGCCTTGCACTCAGCTGCGAAACTCTTTGATGCCCCACCTTTTTCAAGATTCAATACCTTCACAGCAATAGGTCTTTTGAAAGGGAGAAGAGATCCACTATATACACAACCATAGCTTCCAGACCCTACCAAATTGTATGAAGAAAATCCATTGGTTGCTTTATGCAGCTCTCCATAAGAAACCTTCACGTACCTATTTTTCGGAGACCATGAAGTCGATGATGTTTTTGGCCTTTTCCTGAACAAATAGATGATGATAAACAGTGTCAAAGTAACCAAACCCACTCCAACAACAATTGCAATGATGAGGATGAGTTTCTTTCTAAAAGACCACTTGTGTTTCTTTGAGGGCAACATAGAGCATGCAGGGAGCTTCAGTTGAGGTATCCCCCCACAGAGATCCTTATTTCCAATGAGTGAAATTGCTGTAACATTATCAAAGACGCCTCCTATAGGAACCTCACCATAAAGATGATTAAAAGACAAGTTCAAAGTATTCAAATAGCTCAACTTTTGTAGTTCAACAGGGATTGTGCTTGAGAAGTTGTTGTTGGAAAGGTCTAGGAATTCAAGGGATCCTAAAGAGACCAAGAACGAAGGTATGCTTCCCTGGAAGAAGTTTATCTGCAGCATGAGTTCTGTTAATCCGGAACAAGCTCCAAGCTCTAGGGGAATTTCACCGGACAACTTGTTTTCGTTTAGATATAATATGGAAAGGTGCTTCAAGTTTCCAAACTCTAAAGGAATGGAACCAGTGAAAGAGTTGTTGGATAAGTCAAGCCGTATCAAACCTTCTAGATTGCCAAATATTTGGCTAGGAATATCACCACTTAAGTTATTGCTGGAAACTCCAAAAGACTGCATGCGTGTGCAGTGTTTGAGGCTTAATGGAATGCTTCCTTTGAATTTATTGGTGTGCAGATAAAGTTCAGACAACATAGTAAGATTACCAATGGCTGTAGGAATATTACCAGACAACTTGTTTTCTTGCAGGGACAATCTTACTAGATTTTTAAGCTTTCCAATGGAATCTGGAATAGTTCCCTCCAGATAATTATCTATCATGTCGATCTCAGTTAAACCGATCAGCTGTCCAATTGCTTCAGGTATCACTCCAGATATTTGATTAAACTGCATACTGAGCAAAGAGAGATTGGTAGAAAAATTACCAATAAGATCTGGCAACACACCACCAAATTCATTCCAACCCAAAAGAAGTGTGTTCAATTGAGTACAATTGGTTAAAGAGGAAAGGAAATCTAAATCTTGAGCTCTCCCACTTCCAAAACTGTTAAGAGAAATGCTAAACTTCTCGAGTTTGTTTAAGCTTCCAAAAGTAGAAGGAATTGGCCCACTAAAACCATTTGAGGAGATATCAAACGCTTGTAATCCGGTGATATTGGATATTGAAGACGGGAAAGTTCCACTGAACTGGTTCCCTCCAACAAAGAATGCTCGAAGATTTGGAAACGCAAGTTGCATTTTTGATGGAAGAGTACCAGATAACTGGTTTTCCCCGAGAACAAAAATTTGAATATTGGAAAGGTTATAAAGAGAATCAGGCACTACTCCAGACAAATTATTTAAACCAAGATTCAGCTCTTTCAAATTTGATAAACGACCCAAAACATGTGGTATGCTTCCCACCAAATGATTTCTTGCAACTGTGATATATTGAAGGGATGAATGATTCCCCAAGGAAGGTGGGATAGTACCAACTAGATCATTGGCACCAAGAAGCAGCTTATTAAGCCGTGTCATGGATCCAATTCCAAACCAGGAGGGAACTTTTCCAGTGAGTTTATTGTACAACAAGTTAATCGTCTCAAGTTTAGAGCAGTTAGAAAGGTGTACAGGAATCTGACCATTTAGATTGTTGTGGCTCAAGTCAAGAACCTGCAACCTCTTTAGTCGACCAATTTGTGTGGGGATTTCACCATGCAAGTTGATATTGGAAAGAATGAGGCCTCTGAGGAAGGTTAGATTTGCCAAGGATGGTCCAAGAGTACCATTCCAGTTCTGATTTTCCAAGTGCAAGACAGAGACTCTCATGTGGCGATGTCCGCATGTAACACCCGGCCACTCACAGAAATGCAAAGAGTTGTTCCATGATGGAAGAGCATTAGGCACTCCATTGGTAAGCTTATGCTTCAAAGCAAGTAAAGCCAGCTTGTCACTCTCTGAACTCAAAACATGAGCAAACGTAGCTGGTGTCATGTACACCAAGGTTTGTGAAACAAGACTGAGAAGAATCATTACTACAGTTAGAGCCATTGTTTTGCATAGAGTAAGATACAAGGTGCAGACATGAAATGTTTATCTTTTGTAGATCTTTTTTTTTTTATTTTCTCCATTGACCTAAAGTCACTCATTGCATAACTTATTTGTTGACTAAACTTTCTCCACTGTATTGACCATTGATTATATTTTAAAAAGAAAGATATTCATTTTTCATAATTTTATTTTGTTTTTAAAATGGAAAATATCAAATTTTGTTTATCAAGTAAACTAAATTGAATTATGGTTCTTGAAATATCATGTGAGCTAATTAAAGATCGTTGTGCTTATTAAAAATTAATTAAATGACACCTAATCTAGCAAAATTTGATATGAGAAATCCATAGAATTCACTTATTCAATGATTTTGTTAAAAGATTGGAATGAATTGGAAATAAAGAAGGATCTTAAACATGAAAATTAGGAGCCTTTCACTTTGTAAAACAACTGCCAGCAAATGGTTTGAAGGAAAGAAAGTGAAGGCTATGAAGATCGATAGCAAATTTAAATCAAAAGTTGTACGCAAAGTTTCTTTCATACTTTTTCTCCAATCAATGTACCATTCACATCTCTATTGCATCAATAATTGTAGTTAATTTGGATCATTTTCTGCTTCACCTTCCAATATTCTTCCAGTGATCTGGTTTCACACCTTAATTGTCCACCATTTCTGGAAAGTGAGTTATTCTTTATTTATTATTGAATAGTGAGGGACTGACACAAGTCCCATTCAAACTTTAAGTTCTCTCGCGAAAGAGAGAGGACTTCAATGTGAGAAGAAGTCAAGATTCAGTGCCTAAAGCAAATGTATTAATCATGTAATTAGTGAAGACTAATCACAACACCATGATAATGGCAACATTCTACAAACTCATTCACACCAACAAGGACTCCATCACTCCAAAAATCATTTCACAAGTTCAAGATGCATTTCAATCTCAAATTTATTGAGATACGATTATTAGATTTAATTAATATATTCAAGTCAAGGTATGCTCTCTTTTTAAATTCGATAAATTTATTATAATTTTATCATTAAAATTGTTGTAAGGGATTAAAAAAATGTCTATAGTTTGATCTAGATTATTTCGTGATATGAAATTTTTGAAAGTATTGAATTTTATATTTTTATTATAATTTTGTCATTAAAAAGGTGTTGTGATGATTAAGAAAAAAAAATAATTTGTAATTTGATATCGTATTCAATATCATGAAACTGTTTAACATACTGAAACAATTTTTTTAATTATGAACTAATGAGTACAATTTTTTTAATTGCGAACTAATGAGTAGAAGTGATATGAACCCCTTCATTTTATTTTTATATACAATATCAACGTTTAGACTTAAAATTTATTAAGATAATATTTTAAGGATATTTATTTTGAAATTTAATTTAAGAGAGTTATATTTGTTGATTATATTAACCGTGTATCTAAATTAAACTAAAAATAATAATGCATAAAACAATAAAAATATGTTTTTGCTTATCTCTTATACAAATATTTTAAAATAAAACATAAAATGGAACAAGCTTTGTAATTATTCATGTCTTAGCTTTTTTTCTTAAACTTTTAAAGGTATGTTTCACAAAAAGTAATTAAGGAGTTGGTCAAAAGCTAAATAATTAAAATCTGATTTTTAGTTATATTTATTAAATTAAATTATTGATTTAGAAATATTTGATAAAGTTAACTATTAAATTAACTTAAAAATTGCAAGCCTAATTTTATTATATAATAATATAAAATATTTTATATTGTTGATTAATTAGGAATTATCGTAATTATAACTTTTAAAGTTATTGTCATAACTAGAGGGACTATCTTAATTATAACTTTTAAAGTCATTATCATAATTAGTGGGACTAAGACATCTTTACATAAAAATAGTATTTAAAAAAATAGAAAAAATAATAGTGGTTTCTTAAAAATAATAATAAATAGTTTGTAGTGTATAATATGCAATTACTTTTAATGTATGAGTAGTTTATATTTTTTTTATAATTTTAAAATATAAAAATTAAATAAAAATATATAGAATATGTACATTAAAATGGAAAATCCTATAAATATTATCAGTCTAATCATTGAAGATTTTTTAAAAGGAATCTAATTATTAAAAATATTTTACACTAAAAATAGATTTTAATTATATTTTAAATGTAAATATGTAAACATGTTTGTGTGGTTTTGTAGTCGGTTTAAGATTAATCAAACTAAACCGAGCTAACTTTTACGATTTTAGCTAACCATTTAATTTTCAATACAAATTTTATTTATTTATTTTATGCTAGTTATCACGCGCGCCCTGATTTTCAACAACAAATTAGTATTCGTCGTATTTTGTATTATTTAATTTTTTAAGAGGTTTCAAGAAAATGATTACACATTTGATACCAACTTTCTTCTACTATAAAGGAAATGTAATAGCTGATATATCAATAAATAAAACTTAATATAAAATATTTTTTTAATTTTCTAAAGTGTCATTTTAAGTTAGCTTCTAACTTTTATTAACTAACAAATTTGTTTAGTCAAATCAGTATTAAAAAAGTAATTTAATAACTTGTAGTATTTTGTAAGGTGGTACTTTAAATAACATTTTAACTTCTAGTTTCTTATTTATTATTTTCTATCCTTCAAATATTTATTAAATTTACTACTTTTACCCAAGCAGGTATTTTATTATTCAATTTTATTATTTTACCACTATTTACGTATTTATTTTATTATTTAACACTACATTTATGATATTAGTATACTTTCATATTACCTTATTAAGAAATATACCTTTATATTATTGTGCTTATTTATAATGTCTATCGTATTAAGTTCATTTAAAATTTAATTGAAATTAAAATATAAGATTGAGAAATATGAATAAAAATTAAAGCAAAATATAATTAGAGTAATTTTAAATATAAATGAAAATTATAAATTTTTAAGATTAATTAAGTGAGCTTGTAATTGCTTAAAAATATTTTTATCTAAAAGATAATAAAGATTTATAAAAATATTTATCTATTATTTAAATAGATAAATTTAATACATCCTTTTTAACCACTTACCTTATTTAACTAGGACACTACTTCTGAAAGAGATAACTTTCTCAACTTTAAAGCTTTGTTTCTTTAGTAGAGGATTTGAGGAAGTAGAAAAAGATAAATTTAAAGGTAAAAAAAAAAAAGTAAAAAGTAAGATTATTTGTTTTAAAAAAAATATAAAAAATTAAATGAAAAGTAGATGAAAATTTGTTATTAATTTAATTGATCTAATAGATTAAATTTAATTATACATTAATGTGTTAAAAAATAATTTATAAAAATAATTTAATGTAAAAAATATATTTTTTAAATATAAATCAAAGTTAAAAATTAAATTAAAATAAAAACTATTATAAATTCTTAAAAAATTTATATTTTCAAGTAATCATATTAAAATAAATAACATTGTTTAAAATTAAAATTAATTAATTTTATTTATATATTATTTTAATACTTATTGTGCTAAAATATAATTATTAAAAAAATCAATTACCTTTTATATAATCTATTATAATACAAATGTAATCAATTCTAATACAACTTTCTCTACATTTCTTTTCATATTTGAAGAGAAAATCAGTATAACTATTTTTTTTTCGAATTTTGTGTTTATTCTTTTTTATTTTTACGCTTTTTTTTTAGTTTACCTTTAAACAATATTTTCGTATGTTTCCATCTGTCGAAAGAAACAGGGGCTAAACTAAGTTATATAAACAAAACGTAAAACGCATGTAATCCTTAAACTTTAAAAGTAACATGAAACGTATCTTGCTTTCAAAATTTCAAGTATGTTTTCACTTTCCATCCATTATACGCTGTAAGAAGCTGGAATTTAAAATAAAAATAAAAATAAAAACATGTTCATTGTCAATGAATCATGAATAACTAAACTAAGATGTTTATTCACCCGGCATGGGCCAACGTTGAAAGTATAATTCACCAAAAATCCTACCTTCTACTCAGTTTTAAAATTTTCTAGCAGTCTCAAGCGACAGCCAGAGTTTGAGGCCTTTGTGTCTAGAAACTTGTGAGGGTTTCGTCTGTAAATGGGAAAGGGTATGGGAGGCATACCAACAAGCCTAAGAGCAAAACTGTTATTCCAATGGCAACATATTTCTCATCAGGATCAGTTATTTCCTCAGAGAGTGGAGCAATTGGACCTCTTTGCAAGAAGAATATGAGAACTACCCAGTAGAAAGCTACGTCATTAAGCAGTGACGACAGTCCCAACAACGCAATTGAAACTCCTGTGAAGCGTAATGAAGCCTGTGGAATAGACTGAAGTCAGTATATTCACGTAAAGGAAACAAAGGAAGCAATTATGTGACGTAATTATTCAAATACTATTATGGTACTGACAAATCAAATTTCGCTTGTAAAAGTTTCGTTGTTCTAAAATATTACTAAATCTTGTACCTTCCTTCCCCATAGGGCAAAAGAAATTCGCCCTCCATCAAGCTCTCCGGCAGGAATGCTGTTGATGGCATTGATAAGGAGTCCTGCCCAAGCCCAAATCACAAGAGGGTTGATAGAAATTGCAGTTCCTTCCTTGAGAACGTTACCAAGAAGCAGCTTTGCTAGAAAAAGTAAATAAAAACTGTCACTACAATAGTAACAATAGCAAATAAATGCTCATTTGAAATTATTTTGATTAACCCATATATGAATGCAGACACAGTTCTATCTAAATTTCTTTATGCTTACTAAAGTGAGTAGCTTACCAATACCGCCGGCAAGAAACGACTCGTGAAACACAGAAGCATCAACAACAACACCAATACCATCACTGGGAGGCAAGACAAAACCTAGAAGCAGAAGCAAAAGACCCAAGGAATAGCCAGCTATTGGTCCAGCAGCTGCAACCTTGAGCAGATCTTCGCGATTGGGTACTATGTTTCTTATTCTCGTAATGGCACCAAATGAGCCTATCTGCCGACCAAATTACGCATCAGAATTTCTGTTTCTTTGTATTAAGATGCTAGAAATTCTACATATCAACAAAAGAAAAATCGGCCATTGTCCAATATCTAATTGTACATACCAGCAAATTGCCCGTTTGAATATCGACACCAAATTATACCATATTAAATTAGTTAGCAAGAAACATACGAAGTACCACAGCATTAACCAATCTAGGAGAATTAAGATGAATGCCGCCATTTTAAAAGACCAATTACAGTCATGCAATTCCGAAGGCAAGACTTGACTTTGTAGAAAAGCAACACAAGCAATTCCGAAATGACAATGTACCAAAGGTCTTACGCAATTTAATACCAACCACCAGTTATATTGTGCAAGACAAACACAGATGGAATGCTTCCAATTGTCATGCATCAACAAGGATAAAAAAATAATTAAACATAAAAATTAGTGTAAGCTCTATGCAAGTATACATCCTCCGAATAATTTAAGTAATACATACTAGATGAAAAGCATGATACCCTCGTTTATCGACATTTAATTGAAGAAATATCTTTACCAAAAACATGTGATAGAAGATAAAGAATTCTATCTTATAACCTGCCAGCTAGGAACAAAGTACGGGACCCCAAGTTTAACTCCAGCGTCTTTGGCCGCTAAAAAGTGGCCAAGTTCATGTACCCCCAGAATAAGTGCAGTAACAAGGGCTCCAGGTAGGCCATCCTTTAACAAGTTCAGATTGTCAAAAGCTGATCTGGAACATTAATAATAATAATAATTTGGTGAAACATCAAAATGTGAAGTAAACTAACAAAAATCTTCTTATATGCAGAATAATTATTCATGATATTTAAGAATATAAATCTTTAAATGACAATCAAGTGCTAAAGCCTGTGCACACCAATCTAAACTTATGCAGTAATTAGAACCAACAATATATGGACAATACTATAAGTGCCATTTGGTTTGAGAAAAGGTTCTGTTTTCTTCTCTTTTTTTTTTCACTTTTAATTACAAGAAATTACTCCTTATTTTCACTTCATTTTCAAAGAGTTTGCATGAAAACTTTTTGTTTTACAAGAATAAATGTTTTGTTTTCTTTTTTTCATTTTCACTTTTAATTACAAGAAAATTCTCCTTATTTTCACTTTTCTCATTTTCAAAAAGTTTGCATGAAAGCTTTTTGTTTTACAAGAAAAAATGTCGTTTTCTTTTTTTCATTTTCACTTTTAATTACAAGAAAATTCTCCTTATTTTCAAAAAAGTTTGTATTGTTTTCACTATTCACAATACAAACTTTTGAAAATAAGGAACAAAGTGGAAAGCAAAGGAAATACATTTGTAATTAAAAGTGAAAACAGAAAACCTTAACTAAACCAAACAATTTCTAAATTTCATTTAATAATTATAAATGCATAACAAATTGAAGCATCTATGATATGAAACAACTAATCAACCAGGATAATGACACCAAGACTAATGGATTATTCCTTTGAAAGCAGGAAAAGAACTCATCACTAGTTGAAGTATTTTAAAACGAGAAACAAAGTGGAAAAAAATGCTACTTTTTTTTTGTAATTAAAAGTGAAAACTTAAAAAAAGCTTTTATTAAACCAAATGACATAAATTTAACTTTATAGTTATGAGTGCATATCAAATTGACGCATCTATAATATGAAACAATCAGTCAACCAGGGAAATGACGAGAAGAAATAAAGATTTATTCCTATGAAAGGCAGACAACAAACCATCAATAATTAAATTATTTTATGAGACCATCCTATTTAAGAATCATACAGCCCGGAAGATAAACATTTATCTACCTAAACAATGTATTTGTGATACTGCCCTGAACTTATTACTCAAGCGAAGGAGTATACACAACTGTGTAAGTATAGCAAACAAAGCACATGAAACAGTTTTGTGTGACACTACACTCTTGCCTAACAAATAAAAGCGTATGAAGTCACAATTTAAGGCATAAGAAAACAGCTCACAATAAATCGGATTGCAAAGCAGGAACATTGCGAATAAGTAAGGTAAAAACCGTAACCAGTCCAAAAGCTCCAGCAGCAAACCACTCAGGTACGGCTGCCATTATAAGTAACACCAGAGGCACAAATCATGAGCTTTACAAAAAGGAATTTTTGATCCACAATGTTGCAAGAGCTAAACAAGTACCAGTTGTCTCTGGCTGTAAGGTTGTTCTTGGAACTACAACAGCCACTGGCTTATCATCCTCTGGATTTACTAAAAGGAAAAGCTTGTATTCATCTCCAAATTGATCCTACAATGATAAATCGTGCATAAATATAGTTCAGACACTGATTTAAACTGGAATGGCTCACAAAACCACTGAAACAAAGAAACAGAAAATATTACATACTTTCAATCTCTTAGATATTTTATCATAACTTTTAGCAGCTTGTCCTCGCAAGTTTCCTTTGAACAACACTCCACCCTGGCAGAAAAGAAGGACCCAATCTTCATACAAGACCTCTTCACGTATGAAAAGACACATATAGGAAGATAGGCTCACACCTCGTAAGGATCTTGGCTTGTTACAAAAAAAGTATCGAAGCCAAAAACTTGGTTCTTGAGAATTTCGATGGCCTCCTTGGGAATTTTTATTGCTTCATCCAGTTTCTGAGGCTGTTAGAACACATAAAGAACAGAAACACAGAAAATCTTTAAAAAGGAGAATGCCTCTTCTGAAGGAGGAAATACTTAATACAAAGTAATCACCTTCACACCTGGCAGAGGTGATCCACTGGCAACTTCATCGTTATCCACATTCTGTTTTAACCATAAGCCCAGAGAATGAGATAAGAAAACTATCACATAATGTTCCTAACTTCAAATGACTCTTTTCTTTTTCATCTTTTCTCCTTTTGTGTACTCAAACTACAATTGAGTCCATGAAGGAATAGTTATAATCTTCATTAAGGAGATTATAGCACCATACAGCAACTGATGCAATCAGACTTGCAAAACGAGGTCCATTTTAAGGATTTAGTTTTGACAAATCGCAGAGAAGCGGACTTATCAAAAACATTTTATCATAGCATAAAAAAATTCTTTTACACTTTATATGTAAATAAGAAATGAAATCAATTGCGTAAGATAAATACTTGAGTGCATTATGTCCGTGAACAGCCTTTTTATAGCAGGCTTCAATAAGAAGATAATAAACAATGAGAAGAGTGTGTGCGTGTGTGTATACTGAACAAACTTTGGCAGCATAACTAAGCCAAATATCACCTGCACATCATTTTGATCCTTATTTGCATCACTAAACTCATTTAGTTGTTCGCCATCTACAGGTGGAGAGATACTTTGCTCAGAGGAATCTTCCGAAGGTAGTGTTTCTCCATTTTTATATGCTTCGTTCTCCTAGGTAAATTAAAAATTGCATATAATCAAGGTAAAAGTATGAAGAGAAAAAGGTCTACATTGTGTTTGAGTGTAAACTATATAAGGAAAAAAATCATATTTATTTTTATACTAATAACTAAAACATAACCCATGAAATTCTGTTGAATTTAAATTTGCTGAAACATCCACATTCCAACTGACAATTTTTGCCTTTTTGACCCCCTCTTTATGTCTATTTCAATATATCAGTTGTTTTTAAGGCAAGAAATTTGTTCATTTGACTTGATTTTTTGTCAGAACCCCACAATATCTAGAAGTCAAAAAATAACCTGATTAATCTGAAACCATCCATTTGACCCATTAAAGTAAGCGAAGCTCCCTAACACATTTTGTTTTTCATTTACGAGACTCAAAAGATTATTTGATCTGAAGAAAGCCTACCTCCTTGGCTCTTGAACCAAAAGTTATTCATTCTGTATTTCAATTTTATCAGTCTCTTGATATTTTCATAAATTGAAATGAGAGAGAGCATTAATGGAACGTAAGGGTAGTATAATTCATCCTCATACTTCTTCACAATCACATATCATTAGGGAGTTGAGAACTCAAACTAGCCAGGTGCTACAAGCGTTAACAAACGAGTTGTATCACAACATCATAACAAAAATTCCAACTCTCATCAAATTGTGCTGAAATGTGGTAAGCTGGCTAAGTTGATAAAGACAAGTAAACGTTCACGACTGCCATCAGAACATTGACTAATAAAATTAAAATAAAATATTTAACGAAAAATATTTATAAGTTAAAATACTTAAAATAAAATAAATTTAAAATAAAAGCACAAACACTATATTGAAATTATTAAAAGCCATATTAAATACTACTTAAGGATTGTCTTATTATCATTCCTTATCAGACCCCGAAAAGAGAACCATGCAAGAAATTTCGAACAATCATGGAAAGTTAAATTGAATTAAAGTCAATAGTCTTCATGATATCACACTTATATTTCTGAAGCTTAATGTCAGTTAAAACGAACATGCTGATTCCTGAAGAAAAAATCAGCAACAAAAGGAGTTAAAAAAAAAGCAGAAACAGGTAGCAAACTGAAAGTACCTTCTCGTCGCTGCCGTTTTGTGGCTCAGTAACACTACAAGCAATCCCTCTCCTCCGGCTCGATCTATTCCAGTTGAAAACCGCAACGCCATTTGAAGCTAAATCAGCAACAATCGGAAAACGGGACGATTTCCGCTACTAAGAAAAAGAAACTCGTACCTACCTCAGGTTCCGAAACAACTTGAACGAGGTAAACCGACAACGCGAATGAGGAAAACCGCGGGAGTGGTGAAAACGGAGATCAAATTCGAAGCAAGAGCTGCAGCGCGACAGAGGAAGAAGGAGATTCCCGCGAAAAGCTGAAGGAGACGCTAGCGAGAGACTCATGGTTCCGTTTGGAGCGAGCGGTGCCTCTAATTGAGATGAAACCCTAGCGCCATTGAAACGAAGGATTGAAGAAATCGATGGAGAAGATGAAGCAGTGGCAACACAGAGGAACCAATTATCCGCTATATTTTTATTCTTAAATACCCGCGCAATGATATTTCTGCAGTTTCTGGGACAAATATGAAGCGGGCGAAGTTCCGTAGGCCAATCAGCGTTTGACACCTAAGCGGATTAAACGACTAGATAGAATCCCTTTTATTTTTCTTTATTGAATTTATATTTTTATTTGAATTTGCAACGTGGAATATAGATACCACACGCGTTTGTCCTAAGAATTTTTTGTCTACAGCCCTAATAAAAACATAATTATTGTAATAGCAATGTTCTATTGAAACAGAACAATCATTTACAATAATAAAAAATAAGGAAGCATAACAAAAATACTATCAGAACAAATTGATATACTTTCATTTTCATATAAATAGAAGCAAAAAAAAAAAAACTAAGGGAGTTACTCTGTATAAATTAACAATAATTATTTTGTACTAAGAAATTTGAATGATAAGTTTTATATTTTTTAATTCAATACCAACCCAATATTTCCTGCCATTGCGACCAATTTTTATTTATAACCCTTAAAAATATGTTATAAATCAAAGGATTAACAAACCACACAAGCTAGTTTATTGAATAATTATAACAAGCAGCTTAATTGTTATGATTGTATATTTTGTATGTTATGAATGAAAACAAAATCAGTAAAATTTATGATTCATAAAAAACAAATTTGTCATCATTTTGTTATCATTATTATCAATTTTAAAATAAATCAAGATATTTAATATTATAATCTTCGTTAAAACTTCGAAACTTTTTAAGATTAATATTATAGTTTTTTAGAAGATAATAATGAGACTAATCGATCCAAACATACTAAAGTTGCTTTTACTTCTAAACAAAACATGGAAATTAAACTTTTGTCAATATGCTTTAAAATGGCAACTATCTATCCACTATTGTGTTGAAGTTTTCTTTTTATAATTTAGATTAAAGTCCTACTGCCTAGTTTAGATTCCAATTTCATTTGCTCAAGATGGAACAGAACATGGCTAATTTTAATTATTAGTCGGGGAACTATTTGATTGAACTTTTGTTTAGGATGTCATGTTAATATTAGACATTGTAACAAAAATAAATCAATTGAGACATCTTCAATGTCTCATGAATAAAAAGTTGATACTTATTCATTTACATGCATTGTGGCTTTTCATCCCATCTTCTCTTGCGCCTTCTACGTCTGCTACTTTGAGGAGCTTCATACTGCCCAATCATCTTTTCAATTTGTTCACATAATTGTGGAATTGGAAACTGGACATATTCCTTATCCTCATCACTACCATCACCAATCCATCCATAGTAACCTTCACGCCTGTGACTTGGAAGAGGATTAAATGCTTTTGAAGATTGAACTATAGGAGCCTTGTTAGAAGTGCTCTTAGTTTTGTTGACAATGGTGCTATCATTGATTCCTTTGACATTATCTGCAGGCTTTTGCTCATTTTTTGACTTGTTCATGCCTTGTTCAGGTCCTCCTCCAGCAACTTGCACGGCCAAATCCCCAACATCTAGAGACAAATTGGCAGATTTAGCATAACCAGAAGAAAAGTCAGAGTGAGTTTTTCTTCACTCTTCTGGGAAATTAGACATTTTTTTCAAACGTGATGCAGTTAAGCAGCAACAGTATCTTGTGTTTGAATTCAGAACTATTGTTTTGAATTACAGAAGACACTTCAACTTATCTTATTTAGTACAGTTTAATGAATTATAAATACAAGATAATAAGTCTAGTGAAGAAATATTTATGAATGTCATCCAAAGGGATGTACCAATTTCCAACCTTCATATAGGAATTGAAGTTCAGAAAGCTAAACCTCTTGATGGCAGTGAAGAGTTATGCTAACATATTTCAAATGGGTGTAATTGAGAGGATGTAATAAAATTACCAGTTTCTAGATTGCCAGGTAATGCGTTGCCTGATCAATGGCTTGAGTAGATAAGTTCAAATCATCACTAGTATGCAATACAGTATCCTCAGACACCATTCCAGAAGAGCCAACTTCAGAAATCCCAGCAGATGGTGTCACATTATTAACACCATCCTGCAAATACTGACTAAAAATAAGTAACATTCATGTATGTAACATTCAAGAGAAATTTTTCACAAAATTCATTTACCTGTACATTCACTAGATGCTAAATTTTTTACCTTATCTTTTCCTGTAGAACCTTCTTGTTTGCCAAGTAATGTCTCGATTAGGAGCTTGTAACAGGTTTCTTCAATAAAGGGCCATCCTTGAGTTCCACCATACACCTGAAGAAACCCACCCAATCCCAAAGGTTAAAAGAAAACCAAAACTATTAAAACGAAACATTTAGCCCTTTTTTCCTTTAAATCTTCGGAGAAGAGAAAACCAACATCGAGAAGCTCGTGAACCGTTTCTCGAGTCAGTCTTATCCCAAATCCAAATTGACGCATTGCGTCCAGGGCAGCATCCATGCGCGTGATACCCGTCGTCTTCTGCAGACAAAAGAAAATACCATTAAGGGAAGGAACACTCGCAAACACATCAAAACAAAAGAAAAAGTAAAACTTGGTAAACATAACACGAAAGCAATACAAAAGTATCAGAAAAAAAAGGAAATGAGAGAAGAAAGGCGAGAGGATGCGAAATAGGGGAGAATGAACAATAAAGCGTGAAATGAAGGACCTTTCTGGGTTCTCGTGCTCTTGACGCCATTTTCAAGCCTCCTTTGAGCGCTAGAACAACAAAAAAGGCTTTTTTTTCCTTCTAGATGAGTTGGGGAGGAAAGGAACGCGGTGGATAAAGTGAAAGGGAAAACAGTTCGAATTTAAAATGTGTAACTGTTTCGGTGTTCTCTGCCAGCTTCACTTTCTTCTTGCTTCCGACCGACCAATGAGACACACTTCTACACAACACAACAAAAGGTTTTCATGAGAGTGTAATATTACAACTTCGGTGAACAAAACATCTTTCATTTATGGCATTTGTGAGAAAATAAACACAGGATTGTAAGAGCAAGAAAGAAATAAAAGTAGATAGTATATGAGTGGAAAAAGAAGTTGATTTAATAAAAGAAATAATGAAAAAGAAAGTAAAAATAGAGATGAGTTATTTTAAAAAAAAAAGTAAAAAAATAATATTTTATAATATATAATTTTAAAGTTATATTATTCATGGTTTATATTATTTATTATTATTATTAGTTGAAGAATTTTTTATTTTAATTGTAGTGTGTTTTTATTAATCTTTCTCCTCTTCCAAACCATCAGTTTTTTTCTTCTTTCTCTTCCTTTTACTGAACCAAACTTACTTTATATTATTGAGAGAGTTTCACAATCAATTCATTAACACTCAATTAAATTTAATTAAAAAATAAATAATATTAATTTGACAAGTAAATAAGTATATTTTGATAAAAAAAATTGTTATGAAATATTATCATTATATATAAATGCTAAATTTTAATAAATAAATCTTTTATGTATTATATTATTTATTATTTATTATTTATAACGATTAATAATATTTCTTTTTTTACCAATTCTTTTATAGTTTTTATTCTTACGGAGACAACCAACTTTATTGTATTATGAATTGCTTGTATTGTGTAATTATAACATTATAATAATTAATAACAAATTATTTTTATTACTGATTTCTTTCATTTAAATATTTTTTTATAACTTTAATCTAAGTTTCATTAACCATTTTTCATTTCGATAATTATTATAATACATAATTTTTCAGTAGCATATAAAGATCTGTTAGAAGATTTATTATCCTGTTCAAAGTAAGAGTAGAAATGGTTCATCAACATGATACATATGTATTTAATTGTTGGTAATAAGATTCAATAACTAATATTTATTTTTCTTTCTGTTGTTTGAAATCTCCTTTTTATCTTCTGTATTCTTCACTTGTAGAATAAATCAATATAGAAGTTTGGCCCAAAGATCCTTCTTCAGCTCCATCTTTAGTCCATGCTGAATTCAGATTGTACAAGTCCAAGTTTGGAATTTGCAAAGGATTCCCTGAAATGTTTGAATGTTCTTGTTCTAACTCTTGATTCACATCGTTTCTCCATTACACTCTTCCAAGTTGTTGTACATTAAAACAGATGATGATTATGTTTTCCTTAAACACTCCCAACAATACATGTTTTATGATGATAGTAAGGATTGTTCCCCACATTACTGGTTAGTAGTTTGCATTGTACCAATAAGTTTTAAATGTACCAATAATTTTTTGAACAATATTACGTTGGCAACTCTGATATTTTCTACCATCACCTTATAACAGCTTTTATTAAATTTTTATGAAATAATTTAATAAAAGTTTTAATTAAATATCTCAAATTAATATTTTATTATAAAAAATCAAGTTTTATATTACTTATAATTAGTTGCTAACTTATTATGAGAATGTGTTAGTGTTAGCTAAGTGTGAATAAAGTCTCGTGTTAATGTTAAGTTGAAATAATAAAATTAAATTATATGTAAAAAAAATTATAAATATTAAATCTTAAGATTTTATATTAAAAATGGTATCAGATTTTTTTATATAGACTATTCTTTTCGTGTGTTTTAAATTTTTTTAAAAAATTTATTTGAGAGTTATATCAGAGTTTCATTAGAGATAATTGAAATAAATCTATCAACGATTAAAATAGTTTTACATTTAAAAAAAATTGTTAAATATTTAAGTATGAGAATGTAAGTAAAGTTTCATATTAAGTAGAAATGATAAAATTAAACTAAATATAAAAAGGAAAAGACTCATAAATATTAAGTGTTAAGATTTTATATGTTAAAAGTGGTGTAAAATCTTTTTATATAGTATGATCTTCTTATGTATGTTAAATTTTTTTGAGAAAATTTTCTATCAGAGAAAGAGTATATGAGTATGAGGTAGGGTGACTTGAGAGCCTTTGGTTGGTCATGGCCCATCTCATTGCTAAAATGTGGTTAGCATGGTATCAGAGATAGCATATTACTGAATGACAAAGAAATGGCACCAACCCCATGGTGTCACAAATTTTCCATTCGAATAATTAATAGAAGTAGTGGGACTGGACTAATGCTGCCAGTGACAGGGGATGTCTACTCCAAGCTAAATCATGAAGCCGAAATCATATCCTCAATCACTATTACACCATGCCACAATGAGTTTTAAGAATCTAATCAGATATTTTCCATGACCCGCTCATAAAAACAAGTCTTAGATATTCAAAGCTTGCTTTATTTTAAAGGTTTAAACTTTTAAGTAGGGACGAAAGCAAAATGCCTAATTAAATGTTTGGCACTATTAGCATATCAAATGAAATGACTACACATTATGCATGCAGAGGAATTGGTTATATGCAAAGTAAAAGCAGTTGATGAGATATGGAGTGATTGGACCATTTACCTGTCCTGCATAAGCAGACCTGTAAGTAAGCATATGGGCAGTGGCAGGGATCCATGCGCCCGTTACCAACCTTCTTGTTGTGCAGCAGACAAATCAAAATACATTAAAAACTGTTGAAAAGAGTTCTGTCCTTTCCTAGGTGCCATTTAAGCTCATGCAGTTGTGTTAGGTGCAAATATGTCGGAGAGTTGTTATTAAATTGAAAATAAAAGAGACATTGAGCATTGATAACTGCATTCAAAGTAAGTGGTTCGTTACTCTAATCTTCCCAGACAGCCTCCATTTTCAGTCAATCAGAAAGTAATGAAGGTCAACTGCAATTGTAAATTTCAAGTAATATTTCAATGAAAATATGATATGTTCCATCTGTTGAAATGTTGTAAATTTAAGCTTATAAAGATTCACAAGTGCTCATCCAAGTATATTTGTAAATTATTGTGCATTACGCCGCCCAATCTACAACTAACAGATTGGAGGAAAGCTCTGTGCCAGCTGATAAAATAAGACTAAATAGAAGTACTATTTAGCTAAAAGATATGAAGCACAAATTGAAAAACCATTGATTGAAGTTTCATTCGATTGCAGAGTTGTTTCATACTGGCAACAGAGAATTCTAATCCACATGAATGCTGCACTGGACACAGCATCAATTTAGACAGCTGGTTCAAAAAACAGTCAAGGAAGTTCTACATGTTGGTCTTCTCTCCTCATTTCAAGGTATAAAAAATTGTGGAATTGCTTTAGGTGTATGATGGAACTCAAGTCAAAGATAACCCTGGATTGAAGTGGCATCTTACAAACTCCTAATCGAAACCACAGGCTACAAACAACAAGGCTCTGCTGAAAGATAAGTTTAACAACAGAATTTAAATGTTAGTACTTTTATACATTTCCTCTCCTTCCAACAATTTGCTTGTGATGTTCAGTAACATGATCCTCTTTCATTAAAGGGTCATCCTTGAGTTTAACCCCACAGCTTAGAAAGTAAACTACAACGATAAAAACATACAGCATTTTTTCCCTTTCAACTATTTGGAGAAAAGAAGACCAACTCTTTCTCTAACTAGTTCTTTACCAGATCCACATTAACCATTGCATCCAAGGGAGCATCCACGCACGTCTTATCCGCCACTTTCTCTGAAGACAAATCATAATACCATCATCAAGGAAGGAAAAGAGTTATAAAACTGATAGCACTTTAAGAAAAATAAAGTTGGCAAATAAAATAAGAAAAAAAAATGTAGAAAATATTGGTAAAAGATTGAAGGGAATGTGAGGAAGAAAGTTGTGAGGGCGAAAAACTGAGGGAGTGAGAGCAAGAAAGCATAAATGAAGGACCTTTCTGTGAAAGTGTAAAAACAAAACAGAAAAAAAAAAGGTGTTTTTGATGTAGAAAACCACAAAAGTCGAAGAGATGAAAAAATTCAAAATTTTTATCACCATTGACATCTTTATAAAAAAATTATAAGTATATAGTAATATATAAAATATAATAGAAAAAAAAAACAGAAAATAAGTTTTGAATATATATAATAATAATAATAATAAAAATATATTATTATTTATAAAAAATCATATATTAAATTCTTTTACTTTACTTAAATTTGATTCTATGGATAGATTTTAAATGTTTAAAAATAGTGTAATAACTAAAATATATAATTTTTGTCTTTATCTGCAAATTTTACTACGTCAAAATATTGTTGTAAAATTTCAATTAACTTGGTTACTTTGACTAGGATTTAGTGGATACATTAATTGGAGTGATATTTGGATTAAATATATATATATATATATATATATATATATATATATATTCATTTGATTTTTACTAATACAAGTTGTAGTATATTTTTTTTCTTTCCTTTGTTTCTCTTCTAAGCCACATATTTTTCTTACTATGAGAACATTCGGAAGGATTAACACATGACATTGTTATTCTAATCCACAAATATCATATATGTTTCTTATGATGTTATCATTCTAAAGGGTGTGCATGTGCATTGTTTACTACACATATTCAATGTTTTTTGTTCCATTTTCCATTCGAAAAGAATAAGAATATGAGATAGTTAAAAGTTATGCATAAAAGAAATATGGTATATATCGATTACCTTTACACATGAATAAGATAAGTCTCAACGGAAAAGGAAAAGCTTGAACTTCCAAAATATCCACACTAGGAAAATTATTCTTAGCTATGAGTTTTTTATCCACTCTTTATGCAATTCACCAAATTTATTTAATCCTCTTATGAACATAGGTTCTACTCATGATTTTTTTTAATTACCATGATACCAACATAAAATATTCATCAACTTTTTAAAACTTTTTTAAAAATTAATTTTCACAAAAGAACTTGAGTGGGTATTTTTAATCAAGCAACCTCTTCATTACCTTATGTTGATTAGTGATCCAAAAATCTAATACCACTAAAATCTACAATAGATGCTTAGAGTTATTTAGTTACTCATATTGTTGTTCCTCTAGAAATTTCTTTTAATTTATAAACATCTTATCTACCTTTTCATTCTAAAATAATTTTCAGATACTCGAAATTTTTATATTCCAAAAATATATAATTTAGATTTCATAATATATGTTTGTCAAAAATAAAATTTGACCCAAGATAATTTATAAGAAGTAAGAAGTTGTAACCTCTTATTCATTTGATGTTCCTTTCTTCTTTCAAGTATACATTAGTAAGACTTGACCTATCCTTGAGTATAAATTTTGTTGACATTTATTTAATTTTTCATTTCGTCTTTACGATTATCAACTATATTATTGATTATTGGATTTTAGTATAATTTTAAAAATATTAATTTTTTATCAAATTATTAAAACTATTTTTCAAAATAGATAATTGTTTCTTCATATTTAAACTTTACCATATTGTACGATTGTACTTGGACTAGTTCATTTATTAAATAAACATATTTTTATTTTTGGAAAAAATATTTCTAAAAAAATAAAAGTAAAACATCTCATAACTATCTATTAAAAATCCGTACAGGGTCTAAACCACTTTAAAATATTAATTATTTCAGAATAATTGCTTTTAGATTTCATTCTTATCTTAATTATGTTTTATCATAATAACTTAATCGAATATACATTTTGTTTACAACAAATAACAAAATAAAAGGAAAAATAAGAAAAATTTGCAGAATTTTCTTAAGTTTTTTTAAATAAAATAAATTTATTCATAAATTAAAGTTAGTTTTATATAAAAGAAAATTAGTTTATATATAAACTTTCAAAAATTCTCTCATAACTGATCTAATATTTTATTTTTAACTTATAAATATATTAATTTTAACTCATAAAAAATTTAAGTTTATTTTTTATTTTTTAGAAGTTTATTTTTTATTATTTTAAAGAAAAACTTATAAAGATGTTGGCCTAAACATATCATCAATATGAAAAAAAACAGTAAGTAATAGAATAAAAAATTGTTTAAAAATCAATTTGAACACAATCATTAAAAATAATTTAATACAATATTAATTTAATTTCTTAAAATTAACCTAAAATGCTTTTATTTTTTATCGTACATATGAAGTTATTATTATTGATAAATTTAGTGTATCTGGATAAAGTTTTGATTTAAATATTAGAATATATATATATATATATATATATATATATATATATATATATATATACATCATGTTATATATTGAAAGTTTCTAACTTATATAGTATAATTATTTTAAAGTTATTTAGTTAACAGAGTGTATCAAATTTATACCCTTTTTTTAACTGCACAGTGCATTTATATACCATTTGATGAGTAGGAGCACCTTTGATAATTCTATCCAATAATATGAAAAAAGAAAGACAATGGAAACGAAATGAAAAATCATGTCATTGCCACACAATTGGATGAGAATTTTACTGTTCCTGCTCTATTGAAGGTTCACCTTAAGATTCTATATTTCTAAACAAGACTCCTGAGACTTTAAAAAAAATGTTGAACTTGAGAGATGGTGATAAGCAATGGCTGAGATGCAGGGAATATAGCTAAAGGTGAAAGGTACAAACACCAAACTCAAATAAGCCCTTACAAAACCCTCAATTATTGCACACCAAAACTCTAAAACTTTCCAAGTCATACATACACCCCAGGATTCCCTTCTTTTGTGCTGATCAAATTCCATTTTTGACTAGTCAAACGCACAATGGAACTCAACTTAAGTCACCAAGAAAAAACATAATGATAACGGCTTTGAGTGAACAAGGGAATCATCAATTAAACATATAAGAAAAAAAATGCTAGTCAGGAATTTCAATTTAGCTTGTTAATCGCGAGAAATATCATTATGAGTGAGCTTGGAGTATTGGAAGCAACATACATGATCTAATAATAACACTTTAAGATTTTAAGAGGAAAAAATTATTATATTTGAAAGCAAAGATATTATTGGAAACATGCAGGCTATACTTGAGGTTGCTGTAATCCAATTGCCAAACAACAATCCCTATATAAGCTAAATATATAGTTCATGATTACGATTTACCAAAATGATTCAAAAGCGAAGAAATATTAGAACAGTGTTGCCTTGCTACACAAGGGAACATCAGCATTAACAAAATATATATATATATATATATATATGGAGATAAAACCAAGATATAGGGAAAATACACAAGGGAGAAGATGCTGATGTGTCCCTCTATGTATCATGCAAAAAACATATATAGTTTTCAGTGATGCAGTGTTTGGTTGGAAGCTGCTGTTTTATGCGGGGGGCACTGGTAGCACTTGGCAAAGAGTCCAAATGTGTCAACCTGTTTGATGAAGTTTGTCATGCTAGCCCACCCTCCAAATCCAAATCCCACCACTAGAACCCACACCACCACAAATGCATTAATCACATACATCAACGTCCAGCTTGGGATGAAGAAGGGCAATTTCTCAGCAGCATTCTGAAAACATAGCACAAATAAATTTTTAAATGTTAACTAGGTGTTTGATTTCACATTTCAGATATAGTTTCCCGACACTAATAGTTATACAAGCTTTTCATGATTAATCTACTCTCAATGAGTTTCCAAGCATTATAATAACACAAAAAGTGGTGTTACTGTTAGTTGACTGTAATAAGTTGCTGACTTATTATGAGCATCTGTTAGGAACAGTAATGTGAATACAAGGTAGGGTCAGTTGAGAGAGTTAGGTTAGCCATGGCCCATGTCATTGCTAAAATGCAGACATTGGTTAGCATAGTATCAGGGGGTAGTATAGTATGACTCTAGCATATAACTGAATGACAAAGAAATGGAACCAACCCCATCGTGTCTCATAAATTTTAAATTCGAATAATTAATAGAACAAGTGGAGTGGGGTTTAATACTGTCATTGACTTGGGAAGTCTCTTCTTCCAAGTTCAATCATGGAGCCGAAATCATACCCTCAAACACTATATTATTATACATATGTTTTAAGCTTTCTTTTAAAAGGTTTAGCCTTTTAGTAGGGAAGAAAACACAATGCTAACTAAATGTTTCGTACTGTTGTAGGTTAGTTACAAGTTGTGCATAGAGTGTAGATAGCAGCCTATTAAAACCCAGATTGACCAGTACTAGTCTAAAACGTGAATGTTAGCATATGATATGGCCACACCTTTATGATTTCATAGAAATTTAATACATGCAAAGTAAAACCAGTTAGAAGAGACAGGGATTAGGTACAAAACAAAGATGAGTTATGAATAGAATATTGGACTATTTACCTGTCGTGCAGAAGCAGACCTGTAAGTGAGCATATGGGCAGAAGCAGGGATGACATAGACTGTGAAGGTAACCAAAAGAGCCCCCACAGCAGAGTTAATAGGGCCAAAGAAAGGGAAAATAATAGCCAAAAACCATATCGGTATCACCACAGGCAACCTAGCAAGTGCCCTCAAACATATGCTCTTTGTGTCATGCATTCCTATCACTTTCTCCCACACAAAATACAATGGTGTGCAAGCAAATCCAAAAGTGATAAACTGCCATCCACATGTAATAAATAAAACTCATCAGTTTATAAAACTTCTTTTACTTTTGCTCTCTTTCTCCTGCTGTTTACATTGAAAAAGTATTTTTTTTTTCTTAATTTAAGAAAATGTTGTTTGCAAGCACAACTAATATTGTTATATAAATGTTGCACGAACAACATAAGTCTAAAAAATTGTCTATTTTGAGGGAAGGGAAAAATTGTATATGGACCTGGTGAATCAGCATTAAGATGACACCTGTATCACGCCAACCAGAGCGAGGGAGAAGAGAGAAGGCATTGGAGTGGTCCAGTAGTTGGTCACCAAAGGCCCAGTAAACGGCAATGGCAGATGGTAGGGTGAGTGTGAATACAAAAAGAGTGGCATAAAGATAGATATATTTGAACTTTTGAGGTTTCCACATTGCATGCATGATTTCCCTGTAATAGTCATAGGGTCCACACGTTAGTGCATAATGCAACAACACCAACTTAAATCCATCCACAAGCAAATGACCCAGATGCTCTCATCTCAATATCAAATAAATTCCTTCCATTTCTACTAATATGCTCCAAGTCGAAAATGAAATTCGATTTGTCAGTCCTGGGATATGTCCAAATGAGTTATCAGAATTGTTTTCTAACCCACTTTGCACCTTTTTTTTGGGTAAATACACTGCTAGCTTAGCCCGAAAAAGGTTGAAATTATATTAGAAAAGGAAACAAGTTGTACACAGGAGAATATTTAAAAAAAAAACACATAAAGAACTGTGCATTTCAGTACTAACTCTTGTTTTCATGGCCCCATTGCTCGATATCCCCCTCATGAATGATGGGAAAAAATACTAATAAATGTGTAAATATTCAATATGCATAGTAACACAAAAAACATACATAATTATTGTATTGCATATTTTCATGCTGGTAAAATAATTGTCCATTCCTTCTACATAATACATGTGATTTGGTACTGGAGTTATTCGTTGTACTTGGGTATTGGAGTTGTAGGAAGCGCAAAATGTAAAGATAGATAGATGAATTGAATGGATAAAGTTGGGAGGGGGTTGGAAGTGGAGGCCAAGACACCAGTTTAATGGTTGCTCAAAAGTGCCAGATTTACTGTTTTGTCTTATTTTCCAAGGCCCCATTAGAATGGAGGCAAAAGCTGCAATTGAAGAAAGTGGTCGTGCAATAAACTTCTACTCTCCTTGATGTTTCATTGTCTTAAGACAATAAAGAAAACTATCATCATTGTTTTGTCTAACTCAGCAAGCAAAATATTAAAAAAACATGGGGTCTTACACTGTGACGGCGTGCCCGCCGAAAGTGTAGAGAATGTTGGTGGCTCCCGTGAAATACAAAACCAATTTTTTGGGGCCCGTGTGAGTCACATTTTCAACCTGCAAAATTAAAGAGGGAGATACAGTGTTCTTAATTTTTTACACCAAGTTATTATGATCAAACGACTTCCAGTAAGAGAGACCCCACTGGAGAAATCAACACCGTTGTACTTGGTATTGCTTACCTGGCCATGAACGATGGCTGCAATGGTCAAGTACCAAGCTGTGTACGTGGTCATGCCAAGACCAAGGAAAGACCAAATCCTGTAGTTGTGAAATGAAGGTATGAACACCGTTGTGGCACAGCATGCTCCGAATATGTAAGTCCAGGTCCTCTTATCCAAGTGGTCATTTATGTAGTATATGTTACTGCATAGTCATATACCATACCCCAAATCACAAAACACCCTCTTAAAATCAACAAAATTTGTAATTATCTAATCAAATCAAGACTATATCCAAAGTTTTAAAAATCAGTTTGTTTGTAATTTTAGCTACAACTTCAAAGATTTTGAGTTTTCTGTCACCACAATTGTGGTCGTTTTGGTCTACCTTGACTAAAGGAAATTCATACCTTGCACAAGCTATAAGCTGGATGACAGATCCGAAGAGGAGAAACGTGCAATTAAAGGCCAAGCCAAGGGCTTTCCAGTACGGACCTAGTAAACCTTCCAGAACTTCAAACCACTGCAAAAAATGAAATTAGGCCAAGTTTTCCACAGTAAGAAAATTAGTTTTTTTTTTATTTATTTTCATTTAATTTTTGGTCTAACCTGAATGACATGGTTTTTGAAGCTGACATTCTCTTTCTCTTTTCTGCTCCTGTACTCGATGTACAGAATGCTAATCAAATAAGCAGTCCAACTTCCCATTATTCCATAGAAGACTTGGAATATGATGCCTGAAAGCATTCCCAGCTGAGAGAAAGAGTATGGCAGTGTTAGCAGAACCTGCGCAACCTGCAAAGCACAAAACCATAAACATAATCAGACCAGATTCTCTTATAGAATCCAAGTTTGAATGATGAGAGTGACACTCAATGGACTCATAATTTTTGTTACCTGATTTGAGGCACAGCTGAACCATGCGTCATAAACAGATCCACCATGCCACAGAAGGCTTCTCAAACTGGAATGTGAACCACCCACCTTCTCATCATCCCTCTCTTCACGCTCAACGGTTTCATTGAGGCTTGACATCATGGTTTCTTCACCTTGCTTCTGGGGTAACATTGTTCCAAGATTATTATAATATAAAGAAAGACCTGAAAACAATCACATACAGTGTATCAAACACTGAGTTAGCTAGACATCTACCAAACCCAGGGAAGAAAGTCAGACAAATTGACAAGAGAAAACAAAGGAGATTTTGCTCCATGAAAGAAACCAAATCATATAGAAAAAAAAAAAAGCAATACTCACCTAATATTGGTCAATGTTGAAATGTGAGAGTATTCTCTTATAGCACGGAAACAGAGGAAACAGAGGTTTTATGGTAACATAGATGAGTGTGTGAGTGGCAGGGAAGTTTAACTTTTTTAGGTAAAAAGAGAAGATGGTAACAGCACTTGATTGGGTTGGTGTTGCGGTTTTGCTGATAATTTCAGAGAATTTTAATTTTTGAACTATTTAAACTCTGCACAAAAAGCTCCAATTACAAGAGTGGCAGGCCTTAAATATGGCTTTATGCACTACCTGGTGACCTTAAGGTGGTGAGCCAGTCAACCTCTTAAATGCGGGTTCTGAACAAGGAATTGGCAGAAGGTGGCAGTTTTCAATGCAGAAGATACTATTACTAACCCAGCAAGCAAGAAATGGAGACAACAAGGGGAAAAGGTTGTGTTGGGATGGTAACAAACAAGTGAGAAAGAATGAGTCCTTGGTGGTGGTGAAGAGGGTTGAGTTTGGAGGATCGAGATCTGACAAAAAGGAAGTACACCTGAGAGAGTAAACTTGGAAGATGGAGGTGTGCTTGCTTGGAACTCGATTAAAAGAAACAATATAAAAATGAAAAGAGAACAATGGGAAAGGAAAGGAAAGGAAGAACTGCTATGATAACTCTTTGGTTTATTCTTGACAATCACATAGATAGATAGATGTTGGTATGTTGGTTTGGCTTCTCTTATAGTCTGTACTTTATCTCTCTCTTCTCTGTATCTTTCTCTTTGCCTGTGGACTCTATTAAAATGGGTTCGTCTCTGATGTTGGTGTACGAGGATCACTGTCTGTCATGTTAAGAAGAAAAATATAAATCATTTACTTCATTGACAAAATGTTTATATTTATATTTTTTGTGTGTTTATGGAAAATGAAAACAAATACACTCGTTCAGAGGAAAAGTATATATTTATTTGGTTATTTGTAATTTGAGCCTTTAAAGTTAATCATGTCAGTAGTTTTTTAGGAAACATGTTAACTTTGATGGCTGTTTAAGATTTCTTTTTTGTCATTAAAAAAATAAATAATTGGTTACTTTCTCAAAAATTAAAATCAATTTATAATTTTTTTTCTCTTAACTATAAAACATTAATTCTCCTTAAATTAGCATTATCCTAATAAACACATCAAATGAATGCCATTTTTATTTATTGTTCTCATTTAAATACAATTTAAAGTATTTCATGGAAAGAAAAGAATGATAATCTTAACATTTAGATATTCCAAAATGATAATATAACAATAAAAATAAAATAAAATAATCTGATAAAAAATTATAAAATATGTTTGTTATGTGTTATTTATTTGTATTAGATGTAGTTACAATAATAAGTATAGAATGTAGTATGGTGTAGTTTTTAACCAAGCACATGTGTGTGGATAAGCTTTATTTATTAGTTGTTTATTTTTACAACAAAAGGCCACAAATTGATGAAGATGGCAACCCACACAATAACATTGAAAAATGAACTTGTTTATTACAGTTGTCAAAGTAACATTGGATAGAGTGGGTAAAAAAAAGTTACTCACAGAACCTAGATACTTGCTCAGTTTGATTCACTTTTACTTACAAAAATTTGCAGTTTATGGGAATTCAACATTTGGTGATCGTAGTTAATTTCTGCTTCTTCAAGAAAAATAGTTTAGAATCAGTTTAAAAATATTTTTTTCAAATGTGTATTTTTTTTTTTTCTGTTTTTTACCTTGCAGCACATTCTTTTATAACTTTAGATAACTCAATTAGTATATTTTATTAATGGTGAGTTTTCTCTTTACACAAAAAATAAGATAAATTAAATTAACATTGTTTTGAATTCTATATAATTTTATTAAGTGATCTAGTGAGAAAGAAATATTGTAAATTTTTTTTAAGAAGGATGATTAGGATGATTAGATTAAAAAAATAAGTGGTTATATTTTTAAAAAATTTATAATTTTTTTCAGTATTTGAATAAAACAAGAGTTTGAAACATATACATCTTATTATGTATGGTTGTAAATTTATTTTTATTTTAAAATATAATTAAAAGTAAAATAAAAATAAGAAAAATAAATATTAAAAAGAAATTTTTTTATATAACTCACCCTGTCGCAGGAGATGTTTGTGAAGTATTAACTAATCGTATAAAAAAATGTTGATTTATTATTAAAAAATTTAGAATTTTTAGTTTTCATTGTAGTTTAAAATTTCGGCATTTATTTCAAAATATAAATATTTAATTTATAAAAATAAATTAAATATTCTTTTTATTCTGTTTGTTTTCTTAAGTTAGAGATACATATTATTATAAATTATAATTTTTTATTTTAAAATATATTAAAAAATATGAAAAATGAATAAAAAATTATATATAATTATAGGTTATACTTTTGAAAAGTTTGTAAGTACTTTTAATATTAAAATATTTTTATTTTAAAACATTAAGGTAAGAATATGAAATATAAACATTAAAATTAAAAATTCTTATTATATTATTGTAGATTTATTTTTACTTTAAAATATAATTAAAAAAATAAAAATTATGAAAAATAATATTAAAAAAGTATATATATATATATATATATATATAATTAAGTTATAAATAAATACATTGTTATAAATTATAAATTTTTATTTTAAAATATATTAAAAATAAAATAAAAATATAAAAAAGGTAGAAATCCCCAGTAAATATATATATATATATATATAGTTATAGATAAATCATTATCGCTCATATCTACTAATATTAATATAATCATATTTTATTAATTTAAATTTAAATATAAATTAATTCATTAACTCATAATAGGTAATTTTTTTTAAATAAAAGATAAATTCTGTTAACTTGTTTATTTTAGACCAAATCATGATAGAGTTATCACAGTGAATTTGACTCACTTTATTATATTTTTAAATTATTTATTATTAGTTTTCGTTGTAGAAAAATAATTTAATGTTATAATGTGGATATGTTACTTTTTAACTTATATGTTACTTTATTTTGTTAATCTGTGCGAGTTTGTTATTTTATTTATTTAATCTTTATAAATGTATTATTTTTAGTTTTAACCTCTTCAAATATATTATTTTTATGTTTTTAGTTCCAACATATATATTCCCTTTTTATTTTAGTCTTTATAAATATTTTTTTATTTTAGTCTTTAATTGAACTATATATTTACATGGCAACTTGTTGTTCACTATATGATTTGATTTCTTATTTTTAGTTCAAAATATATGTGAATCACACATATAAATTTTATATGATTGGATTCAATTTGGTTTTGTGATTTTTATGTAATTTATTATTATTTGTATAATCTTTTTAATACGATTATTTATAGTATGATGAATAATTTTATTATTTTATTATTATAATTCAATTTATTCTTTAATATTGTATATTATATTAAATATTTTTTAGAAACGTGTTATAGAAGTATATTTTAATAAAAAAGTTAGAATGAAATGTAAAAATAAATACAAAAGATATCTAAGCTTTTGTAACAACACAAACAAACACAATTATGTAGTTATGTTATATTAAGATATATATCTTATAAGTTTAAATTTTTACACACTTAAATAATATTTTATAAAATTTAGAATACAAATATCAAAATAAATTCTTCTATATTATTTTCGTTTAATAATATTTAATTTTATTTTAGTTTTTTCTCTCTTAAAGTTAAAGATGAAATGTATTTATTACTAATAATTATTTTTTTATCTCATTCATATGTTAATATTTTATTATCTATTTATTATATTTTTAAAAATATAAACTAAGTTAAATATATTAGATTTATTTTTCACACATATTTTATATTTAAATAAAATAATAAATAATATAATAATAATTAAATAATTATTTTTCTCTACTTATATTTATCGTATATAAATAAAAATATATAATATAATAAATTTAAATAATAATTTTTTGTTTATTATAATTTAAATCAATTTAAAATATCAAATTCCAAATTCAACTCAATATATATATATATATATATATATATATATCAATTTTAATGGGTTTTCTTACACCATTATTAATATTTTCTTTTTCTTTTTTTACATCATGTAAAACTAAAATAAAATAATTAGCTCGGATATATTTTAAGTGATTGCAACTATTGCCTGTCTTGTTTTATTTGCTTTAAACGTTGTTGTTAGTTTAAAATATTTGTATTTTGTTAGTATTATTTTTTACTCGTTATCAATAATTATAATTAATTTAGTGTAAAAATGAAATATTAATTAAAGAAATTAGATTATTTTTAAATGTATAATTTGATTAAGTAATATATTTCTTTTTTTATACCTAAAATAATCACATAATTTATTTTTATTTTAAGTATATTATGAACAATAAATTTTATATTATTTTAAAGTAAATAATTATGTTTTATTTATAAAATATTATTCAGAGATAATTATCATATACAATATTTTATTTTGTAATCATATATTTTTTATTTATACGTAAAGGATGATTAATAACAAAATATATTAAATATTATAAATAAAATTATTTTATATTAATTTCAAATTTGCAAGATAGAAATAAAGATTAAAAATTAATTTTTATATTGCATATAATTATTATATTCTAATTAAGAATTCTAGAAATATAAACATATTGTATTATTTTTTTTGTTTTTAAATATGGAATCTCTATTTATGATATTATAAAATCAATTATTTTACAGTAGTTTAAAATTAATATATAGAAAATATATTATAAGTCTCTAAGTAAAGTATGACTATACTTTTATAAAATGAACTGTTAAAATTAAATTATTAAATGAAAAATTAAAAACAATATATATAATACCTTATTTATTCTAAATATTCAATATCTTATTTAATTAAATTATGTACATGAAAAAGCGCTAAGATTCTAATTTGAAGCATTTATTGTTATTTTAGTTTTTTTTTCTATTTTTAGGGTTTAATTCCCTCTACTTAATGATAACAAAGATTAAAATAGAACAATTAAAAAATTTAAGATTAACAAATATTTATATATGAACTAAAAAGTAAATATATATGAATTAGAATTAAAAGCATATTTAAACCAAATTTTAATGATAAAATTGGAAGGTTCATTATCACTTATAAATTTAACAATTATTTCAAGTAATGCTTAAAAAATAATACTATTTCCACATTTTTGTAATAAAAAAATGACACCATTAAATTTGTTTCTTATATAAAGGGCAACAAAGAAAATATTATTTGTTATATAAATATATTATTAAATAGAACATATATACTAATTGGTCAAATAATTTAAAATCTAGCACGGATTCTCTGTCATTTACTTTCTATAGAAAAAGAAATTTAAACACTAGTTAAATAAATAAACAATCCATGGGAGAAGCTACTGTGGTATTTTTTTATTATTATTATTATGACAGATGCTGAATGCACATTTTCATTATACATAGGACCATTTGCTACACATTGAAGTGGAAAACAAACAAACAAAATAGTACTTTTTTTGTTGTTATATGTTGTTTCATAACTTATAGAAAATATAATAAATTGTGTTTATATTATAATTTATTTTATATATGTTTAGACATGGGACAAAATAACGTAACATTTATTAAAAAAGTACATGGCATTCTATAATTTTGGGTTGGACTTGGAAAATATATAGAATATCATATTTTGATAGTCCTTTTTATTTTCAAATTCATAATAAATTTTTATTCACAATTTATAAATAATATAGATATACTATAATTCAACTCTCTAGCTCGTTTGATCTAATTTTTCAAATATGATTATTTATTGCACTTTTTATTTATTTTAAGTGTTTAGATTTTGAGTTCTTATATATATATATATAAATGAAATTTAATCCAAATTATTAACCTACTTTAGATACTTTAATTTTGATTTTCTATTTATTTGGTAACCTACCAACTTTTATAAAGTGAGAGCTATAGTTTTTCAATTCACTTTGAGTTGACATATGAACTTACTTGGTTCTGTTCTTTTTTGGTGGGTTAATGGTGAAACAGACCAAAAGGGTCTTGTCCCCAACTGTATTTTTTTTATATATATATTTTTTAATCTTTTGGTGTTGAATTAGGATTTATTTTTTATTACAAAATCAAATGACATTATGTATAAAATTAATGGGTGATAGAGGAGGATCAAATATAAACTAGAGACCATGTAAGTGTATTTAGATTGGGTGCTGTTTCTTTTTTCTTTTTTAAATGAACTCACTTCTTGAAGCAATAATTTATTAGTGTTAATATACTCATTTGAAGAACATAATCATAACAACATAGTTAAAGTCTTGGTTAAGTTTAAATTGTTTATAGACAAAATAAAGATGAAACATTATTGTAACTCAATGACTATGATTCAACATAGAAAATGAATGCTGAAAACTGAAACAAATTATGTATCCGGTTATTTTAAACAATAAATTGTAAATCCAATTGCATATATTTGATTTCTAAAAAGTATTGTAAAATACATTCATATTATATCTTACTTGTAATTTTTTGTTTATATTAAATTATGTAGATATATATATTTTGTTTACATTTTATGAGTTGTCATTAACTAAATTTACCTTTACGAAATTAATTTAGAAATTAAGAATTATGTATTACTTTTTTTCAAGGTTTATTATTTTTATAAAAGAACATAAATAATTTGATAAAAAAAGAATAATTTATATAAAAGATTTAATACTAATTCTAATACAAAACTTTCAGTTCAATTATTATAAATTTTATTTTTATTATAAAAACTCAATTTTCTTATTTGTATTTATATTTAAGGTGGAACTTTAATCACAGTTTCTAACAAACATTATTCCGAGTCCATAATCTCAAGTAAATAAATTTACTAATATTCTTTTTTATATTTTTTTACTTAATATACTTATTTTTATTTTTATTAAATGTAAAATTTAAACTCAGTGTTTTTAACTAGGAAAATTATCTTCTTGTTTTTTTCTTGCTAGAATATTGAAGAAAAACCAGAGAATGAAGAAAACGGTAGAGTGGTGAGTGAAAAAGAAAAGGGCATGAGATTGGATATGTTTCTTTTGTTTATATATATATGAATAGGTTTGGTTGTGAATGAAGTAAATTAAGATGGTGAGTGGTTGGAGGGACCATCCTGAGTCGTTCACTCGGTTTCTAACTTTTCCATAATATGCTCCTTGTCTTCCTTTTCCTCTCACTCTTAGACTCATTATTTGCTCCAATCTCATTGATTTTCATAGCCACCCAACTTCTTTTCTTAACTAAATTTAGCATTATCCTCTCCCATTTCCTGTTCACCCTATCACTGGAGGACAATTTGTGCATCTCTAGCCACTTCCATTACTAAACACTAAACAGAATCTCAGATCATGTCCTAATCCCCCATTTAACTCACCCCTTCCCTTCTACTTTTCCTACACACCTTCTATGTCTATCATTTTTTTCAACTACCACTTCATTAGATAAGTAATCCTACATTACATATAATTAAAAAAAGTTGAACATCTTATAAATAAAATTCATAAATTCGTTACTTTAAGATTTTAGGTTAAAGGTGATATCATAAATACTTATGTAATTGTACTTATAGCTTATTCTCCTTTTTAAAAACTCTCAATAAGTGATATCAAAATTTAAACTACTTAAATAAAGTATTCCAAAATAGTATCACGAAAAAAATACTCATAATTAAAAAGAGAGAGTATATTAATATAAATAGATTCATATTTAAAAAAAAGATGGTTAAAATAAAAGTATAAGATGAAGTTTTACATTGAATAATATTAAAAAAGTTGAATACCCTATAAATAAAAACATCTACAAATTTATTGTACAATTTATGCTAGAAATAGTATCATATATGACTGTATTTATATTTGATTCTCCTCCTTATTATTTCTAAACAAAATGGAGCAATCTAACCAAGTAAAAGTACAAAGATTCAACTTTTTTTAGGTATATTTATCGAATAACAGGTATAACATTAAAGAGAAACTCTTGTCTCTTTTCCTACCATATTCTGGTTTTTTCTGCTCAGTTAGAAGATACGAAAGTATCGTACTAGGAAAGCGTACGTATACCGTATAGGAGGCGTACGTTGAGGTGACCAATTATGTAACGTTCCGAAAATTGATGAGTTATTATGAGTGACAATAATGAAAGTAGGTTAGGTAACAGCGCATTAAAAGAAGCTTCAACCTTATCTTTATTTTCCGTAAAGTTGTAAGCTAAAGACTAAAGAGATAGGCTAATCCACTCTATAAGTACATGTATGTTTGGTAAACATTGCGTCCATTCAAATCAACACGCAAGTTTAGTGAGTGTTTAATTGTATCTTTTGTGATTCTTTTTGTCCATTATGTAGGGTTAGTACTACCACCTCTCCATGCAAAGAGACAACACACGTCTTCACTGCTGCAATCACAAATGCCAAGACTGCACCACATTACGTTTCTATACTTAGAAGCAGTATATATATCACAAATTTTTATACTTAGGGTGTTTGCATAGCCTAGTTAGTCACCCCTAACTAGAGGGTTCAAGCAGGAACATGATGATTGGAAGGAATTTTTGGGGTACCCACAAAGGAAAAAAAAAAGATTATGTTAATTGAAATGCCAAACCAAAAGGAAAATATTGGATTTATTTGGCTTTTTCAGTGAAAAGACTCTTTTTGAATTTCATCCCTTAAAAAACAATTATACGTGCAAGCTTCCTTTACTTTTTGGGGCTAAACCACAATTTTCTCTCACTTTCCGTCTTCAGCATCGACTTTATTAAGATCAGAAACAAGGATCCTAGGTTTATGGTCTAAGTCCCCACAATTATATGTTTAATTAACGGCTCAATCATGCCTTCTATTACAAAGAAAATATTTTGTGTATTGGAAACAATCTTGGTGAATAGAATATGTATACCTCTAATTCCTTTTTATGGTTAGACTTGAAACTTGTAGTGGGATGATAATGAATGTAGGACCAAGAATTATAAATGCTAAGCATGGAACTTTGTATTGTGTATATGTCCACATATCCTCAATTCCAAATCCAAAGCCACTTAACATTCTTTTCAAGTGCTGAATCCCATTATTAGTGTTAGAGCAAGTGCAAGTATAAGAATGCTTGGCCAACAACATTATTGGTTCTTGTCTTCTGTTGGACGCAGTTCAAAGTGATGACAAATAACTTGGCTATTATATATGTAATCTATTAACTTTCATTTGTTCTTTTAAGTGAGATAAATATAAATATTTCTACAAAAATTTTGAGTCTGGGATTTTGAAAATAGAAAAAGGAACATGGTACCAAGTATGCAGATTTTTTATGTCATTCAATCTTTTTCTTCTGAGAAGGGGGAGGGTGGAAATGTCTTTCATAATAATGTTTAATGTGGTATTGACTACATCATTTTTGTTGCAGCAGCATGGCTGTCGTGTAATCACTGCTTTACTGATTTGAATTCGGTGGGCCCTACGATGTGGGATCCCAAATATTATGGGGTTTGGGCCCATTCATCATTGCTATAATTGGTTTGATTATTAGGATCTGCTTAATGCATAAAAAAAGGGAAAGCACATATGAGAGAGAGAGAAATATCTTCTTTAATGCAAAACAGTTGACAGAGGAGAATTACCAATCCAAAATGGTAAGAACCAGTTCATATACACTTGATATAACAAAGGAAAAGTGGAAATGTTGATAGTGTAATGTATGTTATTTACACAATTGCCCTGCACTCTATAAATTCTGCTTATAGCACAAAATAGTGCTGAAATTAATATGCTAAAATAGTATATGAATGCATAAAGAATAAAGCTCAAAACCCTTTACCATTGTCACTTTTACCTGTTGTCCTATTCAATTAAACAAAAGTATCAGTTACAATACTTTTTGGGTGTGCATATCTACATAGTTATATATGTATGTGGCTGAACTTGAGATTGGAATAGAATTTTCTAGGTAGGGTTAGTGGAACTCAATTTGCAACCATACGTTTAACTGTACAGATTTGTGAATCAAAATTGTACAATTAGTATCACATAATCTGATAGATATAGGAGGTTAGGGTTAATTTTTTTCCTATTAAACTAGATTGCCCCCATCTCAAGGATAGATGAATTGTTTAAGGAATTATTGTTCCGACAGCAGATTTTGCTGCCAATGCCATGGGGAATCTTAGCATTACCTGCGTTCAAACTCAAGCAGTGAAGGAGATAACCTAATACACTATTGGAAGGAGAATAAGAATAATGTCACTGTTTAAATGTTTGAAATCTTTGGTCTTTTTTTATACAGTTTCTTTTATTCCTTTTATAAAATAGTAGTACCAAACCAAACTATGATACTCTTCAGCATTACAAATGATTGAGTCTTACTACTACTAATTATCTGCTTTGAATGACATGTTAATTTAAATTGAAATTCATATTTATAACCAGTTTGATATTTAACATTTAAAAAAAGTGAGTTTAATTGTAAACGTTGATAGGTATCAATCTTTCACATCCAAAAAAGTATTTTTTTATGAAATCATAAAGAAGTAATTTAGTTTCTCACCACTTTGTCAACAGTAAGTTGATTTAATATTTGGTTTTGATAATTACCAGCCCTTTAAATTTTCTTTGGTTTAAATCAGGCAGTTCGATCTTATGACTAGAGAACAAATTCCTTGATTGTATGAATTTGAAGGATTCAGTGAAAATACATTAACATTGTGAAGTTCTTTTACATTGTGATTCTATACATAAACAAATAATCCTCATGCACATCAGAAATGAGAGCAGTTGAATGCACACTAAAATGTGGATCATGTGTGTCGGGTCGGGTCATGAGGGAGTTGATAAAATTGCTTCAGGTACAGTATCATCAAGTCTCTTAAGAAAATGATTGTCATAATGATTCATGATACTACACTAGAGAGAGTCACTTTTTACTTACGTGATTAGGTCTAAACCATTAAACAAAGCTAGTCTTTCTAATTGCCATACAGGGCAACATCATGAAGCCATTTTTTTCTTGGTGCAGCATTATTATTATTATTATTAGTTTGTAATATTATTATTGTATGGTAGCACCAAAATCAAGGAACGGTTACGTCAAATTTGACATGCATGTGAAACACAAAGTAGGCAAATTCCATCAAATAATAAAGAGTCATAACACAGCAAGTTCAGGGTCAATTCCCACTTGAAATCCCACCACAATCAGTTGTTTCACACTTTTACTCCATGCATGCTTCCCCTGCACTGCAATTCCTATGAATTATGGCAACTTTTTTTCTACTTTGGCCACAATAATATGTGAGGGGTTGGCCTTTTATCTTCTTAATTCATATTCTCATGTGTTTTCTACTCTGCTTTACAGTGGGGATCTAACAAGCATCACTTTCAAGCACTGCCCAAGGCTATGTCTCTCTAGGTTTTCAAGGAAGATTCCACTGAACTAGACTCCTAGGCCTAATTGATGGACACCCATCACCAGCTATTAATCCTATCATTGGAACAAAGGCATGAATTTTTAGCCACTGCTTGTTGCCATCATGCCACTCAACTCAGGCCAGAATTGATTGAGGGGACAGTAAAGAGTTGTGAAAAATCAAATCATTCTAAAAAGTTCACATTTATCTTTGCTTAAATGATGTGAGTGGAAATTCAAGTACTTCTGGTAAATCAAAATTATAATAATCACTCTGATGTGAAGCTAGTTGTTTGTTATTATTGACAGATAGAATAACTCAAAGCACAAACCACGTTCAAATTGCCAAAGTAAAAGTGGTTTCTAGGGTTATTTATTTAACACTGAGACTAAGAGCAACTTTATAAGGATTGAAGCCAATTTAACTAAATGTTTTTCATGACCTCAAAGAGGATCAATCATACTAATGCGTAAAATCTCTCACAAATTCTGGTACAACTCCCCTTGAAATATTGTCAGCTCCTTTGTTGTGAGTGTATGACTAAAGAGGGCCTAACTGCACCTTTTTTTTTTCACCCGGAAATTCGATCATACACTGCACTTTTTTTCACCTAGAAATTGGACCATACACTAAAAGCACACACCTGTTGACTATTCAGAGATCACATCATCTAATATAGGTAGTTAAGCAAAGCATGTAGCGTCCTTGTCCTCAAGTAAATTTGTAAATAATGTGCTGCGCATAAAGTTAGAAGCAGAGGTGTACGAAAAGTTAGAAGCATAAGGGACGAGAAAAGAAACGGAGAAAGCGATGAAGAATATGAAGTTTTGTTGATGGGTATAATCAACATCAGTCCTTGCACCAGGGCAAACATTTTACTTGTACTTTTGGATCAATACTTCTATTATATGCACCTTTATAGTCTTTTTCACTAACAGGTCTATGATAATATTAAAAGATTTGATTGAATAAAATAATATATCAACGATTTAATAACAGTTCAATAGTGACCCTACATTCCAGTATTATTCCATAACCACTAGTTGTTGTATTTAGATTCATTCAACACGAAATAATAATACTCAGGCAACACGTTACCCCTAATGATAGTTACCATAAAATTTTCCCAATTTAATATATCATCATATATCCAGAATTTTAGTCAACTTTATTAGATTTGAGGGAAAAAGCCATGTGAGTTTATGTGTATTGGAAGTGCTTTATATAAGAAAATGAAAGTCTTGAAGCTTGTATACCTTGAACCTGTGCATGGCCTTTTAAAGTGAAATGCGCCTGATATCGTAACAGATTATGATGGAACGTAAAAAACTTAAGAGCGGCCAGGTACACGTGCTATCACCTTTAAGTCCCCTGTCATGTACACTCTTATTTACTATTCTGCATGTAATCAAAATGCTTAGCCTAAGCTTGGGATTATTTTCCAATCTTTTTACCTCTACTATTCTGATCAAAGTGGAATTTACAAGGACATGAATTCAGATGTGCTAGAAAGAGGGAGATTCTCATGGTCTGCCAAATCATGTCAAGTTGGACTAGGTCAGATTGACTTCAATTTTTTGCCTTTTGCATGCTTACTGTTACTTGAGGATGCTTGAGTGCGATCAGTGACCCACTAAATTTTCTTTGAATATCAACAGTCAGAACTCAGGACCTCAATCTGGCTACATTATCAAATCCTTATTTTCTTTGTCTTTTTATAACGTAATATCTTTGACCAAACTAGACAGGTGGCGGCAAACAACAGAACTAGTTAAACCCACTTAAAATCTGGCATGAAAAAGGAGATTCTTAGCAATGGCTGCAGAATGAGTTAGTGGATTCCCACCCAACATTTACATAACCTGCTTTATGTGTTTGGCTGCATCCTTATCTATGTAAAGCAAAAACATCCTCATGTGAATAAATTAGTGCATTATCTATGAAGAGTAAAGACTACACGAACACCACTTTGAAATATTAAATCAGTTGAAGAAAGAATCCGTCTTTAACCAACAAGTACCCGAAAAGGATTCAAAACAGCAAACCAAAAAATTTAGCTCATGCAACCACAAACTATGTCGCAAACTTCACAAATAACATAAAAGTTACCCTGAAACATATTAAAGATCTTTTAGTATACCAATGAATAATGAAGAAAAAAGTTTAATAAAAAATCATTTAATCTCGCACATAAAACTTTAAGAACAAAATCAATTATGATATTACAATATCAGAAGGCTTACGTTATCAGTAACTGAACAGGGGCTTCTGGTATGCTACCATCAATTTGGTAACTCGTTCACAACAGTTTCTAGAAACGGGATATTTTCTTTCTCCCTCTTAATTGCATCTTAGAAAATCTCTAACTTTCCAATAAAATATTGCGAATCTTACATCACTAGCCAAACACACGTATATTTCTTACTCAATTTGCTTAATTTGGGGCGTACATGAGGAACGAAAATTTTAATAATTCCTATAATAAAATCAAAGAATATGGGAATGTAAAGAGTTTACATATAACGGAGCTCTATTTACATGCAAATAGAATACATCCGCCCACTTTGCTGCTCTTGTAATTTTGCCTCCACAGAAGAACCAAGACAAATCCAAGCAAGCCATGAAGTAAAACTTCCATGATTAGCACATGTAAGTATATTAGGCCACAAAGAATATGAAGATCAGGAGGAAAAGTATCAGAACGGCAAATATCTTTATTAGAAGCCACCTATTTGATGATATTCGGTTGAGATTCCTCAATAAAGAACTGTGAGCTCCTTCAACATTTGCCAATGACTCATCCATGTTGTCATCAATCCTGCCCGTGCAAGTTAGGCAGATTTAATGCTAATTGCTAAAAGAACGTGAACATCTACAGCTTCGCATAAAATAATATTGTAATTTAATTTTTTAACACATGCCACACCATCAGTGGAGGCAAAAATCAGTGCACTATAGTAACCTAGGCATCTAATATTTAAGTTAAAGGAGGAAACCTGATAGCAAGCTCCCCTTGATGGGCAACCATTGTAGCCAAATGTGAGAAAATTCCACTAAGTTCTGTGATAGTAGATTCCACATTGTGCAGAGCAGTTGACCTACTTTGAGTGTAGTTTTCTTGCCGAGGAACAACCTGCTGAACCATAGACATTTCCATTTGCTGAGATGGAGTGTTGTCCACAGCCAACCTTCGTCTGTATCAGCAATTTAACCAAATGTTGTATCTTAAGTTAGAGACTAGGTACATCCTAAGCCTGGCTAAAAAATTTAAGCTATCCATACCCCGAAAGTGACACCTCATGAATCAAAGGGTAAAAACTTTCCAAAGAATTACTCCCTCCCTTCCTTTTTGTCTGTCTTTTAAGAATTTTATGTAGAAACCAAGAATGTAATAGATATATCTCAAGAATCAAAGGGTAAAAAACCAAAGAATTACTCTTCTCCTTCCTTTTCATCTGTCTTTTAAGATTTTTATGTAGAAACCAAGAATGTAATAAATATTCTTGTCCTAATAAAATAACTACGAAGTTTTATATTTTACCCTTTTACATTTATACTGCACAATAAATTCAAAAAATATGAAAAGCACAAGTATAATTATCAAAGGAGTAATTATTGTTTTCTTGAAATCCATAGATAAATAGAAACATTTTTTTCCAAAAACCAAGAGACAAGAAAGAACGGAGTGAGAAGCTTGGTTAGGTGTAGGAGAAAAATCCAGATTGTATTAAGTTCCAAATTGAATGGCCACATTAAATAATAGTCTTTTGTGGCGTTTCAGCAAATGGCCACTCAATCTATGCAAGCAAGTTATAAATGGCAGACATACAAACATCAAATATGTTCAAAGCTTTAAATAGATGTTATTCTACTTTTTTTAGAAAAGCTACAAGGGTACTGGCGAGTAAATTACTCATATAGCAGGTAGCAAGATGTCTGTCAAATTAAACTCAATCAATGTAAGATACAAAAACCTTGCATTAAGAACTAAAAAATAAAACAAAAGACAACCCTAACATTTAGATATTTATCGTATTTAAGTGACTTCAATGGTAAACTTATGACAATCATCAATCACATGAGTTGTGGATTCAAGAGACTATACAGAAAACAAGCATTATAAGTTTACAATTGAATACTGTGAATACATGAACCACATAAAATAAAATAAAATAAACTAAAAAAATAACTTTAACCAAAACAAATGATTATTCTTGTTGGGCTAGAAGTTTAATTCGTTTATTTATACAAACACAGACAAGACTTGTCAAACCCACCAAAAATAAATCCATGCCCTGCCTGTTTGACAGAGCCCACCCCTGAATGGGAACCTAAATGGTTATCCCCTAACCACAAACATTATCAGGTTAGCTGTGGAATGGTGTACCAAAGTTGTAAGCTATTCCCTAGTGTATTTGACCATGCTTGTAGTGGAAAGAGGGAAATATCAGTGAATGTGGTGTACCCAATGCCCATCATCACATAAATCATACTCAAAAGAATTTAACAGTAAACACAATTGGAGATTTATAATCCATGAGAAACAATTGACGACCACTTGTTTTTACATGAAGTTATAGTTTAAGGCCATATTTTTTATCTTTTAGATTTAAATAAAACCATGCTATATAGAAATGTAAAAGAGGCAATTTGATCTTATAGCTTTAAAAGAAAATTTAGACAAACCTTAGTTGATTGCTAACAGGAGCTCCATTTGATGGTAATCTGCACAAGATATATAGATATATATTATTTTTCAGCAATTAAACTTTTAGTGGTCTATCAATTTTTTCATAAAATGAATATATACACAATCAATATTAATTATTTACAAATTGGGACAGGTTTAAGAAGTGACTTTTGAAAGACAGCAAAATAAATAAATTACACAGCCAAACCACATTATAATTTATAAGTATCATCATTAAACAGAAAATTGTGTTTAGCTATATCACAGTTCGTTTTATGCCAGGCAGATATGTACAATGCCAAAACTTGTAACAGATACATTCCAATGATGCCCTAAAACTTGTTAGTGGTAGTAAAGTGGGAAATGAAAACAATTATGAAGTTAAGATATTTTAAGAATGTTCCATCAGGTTTGGCTGATATTTGCTGAGGCAACATACTGAAATGAAATTTGGAAAATGGCTAGTGAAGATACTTACAATGCCAAAACTTGTAACAGTTACATTCCAATGATGCCCTAAAACTTCTTGGTGGTAGTAAAGTGGGAAATGAAAACAATTATGAAGTTAAGCTATTTTAAGAATGTTCCATCAGGTTTGGCTGATATTTACTGAGGCAACATATTGAACGGAAATTTGGAAAATGACTAGTGAAGATAAATAGTCAGATTGACAAATCCATGACACAACTCAACCTACCAGCATCCAAAATATGACAAGAGTGTTCAAGGCGTAAGAAACTTCTAAATTTGAAATTTACATACACCAACAACTAACTCCGAACTATTTACAGAACCATAGTAACAGGTAGCTCCCACAGGAGCCAGGTTTTCAATTTGAACATTGAGGAATTCCCTAATTTTATTTTACAAAATGGAAGTTGGGAAGAATTATACATGTTGTGGCATGACGACAAATGTTAAACTCTAACTTGTTAGGGAAAGAAAAATTACTCACGCCGACTCCTGTTGCAGATTCTCAGATGCATTCAACGAATTTGACCAAGGTGGCGGCTCAGTAGCTGGCTTTGATTGATGCTGGAAAGCGTTCTCTCTTGATGCATTCTTGGAAAATATCTGCTTCCTGCTCTCGTGAGCCTTGATATTCTGGAGCATACATACACATGCACAATATTAATTACATGGGAGAAAAAATATAGTAAGTCATATGATAAGTTAAGAAGCCTGGATACATACATCATCACACAGTGCATGCAGTAGAGTACGGCACATACGGCAGTAGGGTATAAAAGTATGGGTATATAGAATTTTGGTTCATGTACTTTTAAATTGACAAATTTAGTCATTTATAGAATAGCCTATACTTTCACTAAAGAACCATTAGTCATGTCCAAATAGTTTTCAACTCTGGTTCATCAAGACACAACTTTGCTAATTCAAGTCCAGCATCACCAAGTGGACCATTTGCACCTGCGATAACGTTCCATAACCTTGTCCTCTATCATATCTTTCATCTTTCCTAGATAAAAGTTGAAGATTAGTAGTATACTAGTATGCACATAAACTAAATCCTATGGCTTTAAGGAATCCATTTTGTTTCTCTTTAGAGAATGAATAAAAGAATAGGTACTTCAATTCCTGTCAATGAAGAACAAGGCTGCAAAAAGTTTAACGCAAATTTTTTAAATGAAGCCATATCCCGAGTTGTTCAGCTGTATGGAGGAGTAATCTCTTATTCTATTAAAAAAATAACAACGAATACTCATTTTTGTATCCGTATCAAAATGTATCAAACATGTTGGACACCAACATTTTTGCATTTATGGAATAGCTAGAGTTCATAGATAATAAGCACTAAAAGAAGCGAGGAAATATATCCCTTTGCAGGTTTGTTATGTTGTTTCAATCTTGAAACTTTTTATTGTAGACAAATCATTGATCCATTGAGAGCCCAACGAATCCATGCATCACTGCCCAATGCAAAATGAACCTAAACTTGGCTCAACCAAGGAGCAGCCAACTTAAGAACTTGAATGTCAGTAGCCACAGAAACCTTGCTGGATGTCAGTCACTGTCAAGTGCCACCCGTCCTAGGGTGCCAAATTGCTCTACATTCATACAAGCAGGAAATGCCCGTGAAAGGTTAATGCTACCAAGGTTTGGCAACTTACACCCTGACTCTTATAGCAGAACCACATTTCTTGCCGCAATTTCAATAAATGTCATCATACTGTTAGTATGAGCAACCTGGCGTAACTGTAAAAACAGTAAGGAGATTACAAGCATAGTTGGTTGATAACGTCAACTGACCCAGCCTCATCTAACCTATGTCCCCAGTGCTTTTAAATAGCTGCGATGCAGACCACAGTTTGGGTACGAGACTTTCTGCCTATACTTTGTCCGACACTTACTAACTTGAGTGCTGAACTACCCTGGTAGCTAGCAACAGTCGCTGCGGCAAAAACAAGAGACTGGCAGTGGCATCATCATATCATATTCTTCTAAACACAAGAAACTGTTTATTACCAATTTTGTCAATTCTAAAACTAATTTTTCGATGACCAAAACATTGAATCATGATTTACTCAAAATAAATAAACAACAAAAAATGTCATCGATTGACCAACCTCTGTCCTAGCAGTTAAAACATCTTGAAGGTGCTTCGTGGCTCCCATGAGTTTGCTCTTCAAGTCATCACAGACGGCGGTTGAATGCACAATCCTATCCTGCGAGTAACTTCCGTCAGCCATGTCCATGTTCTGAATGGCTTGCAAATCGGAGATAGCCGAATTCAGCGCCGTGATCTCGTTCTTAATCAGCGCAGTCAGCTCCTGAATCTCCACAGCCGGATCGTTGAACATGGACGATTTCCTCGCCAGCTGCGCGAGCCTCGCCACCTTCTGCGATGTTTCGTGGATCCCCAACCCGATTCGTGAGGCCTTTCGGTTGAATTCGGATCTTGAATAGGAATCGTGAGAGGTGGAAGGAGCATTATCGGGTTGAACCGAAGGCGAGGTCCCTGCTCCAATCTTCTTCAGAGTCTCCGACAGTAACCGGAACTCCGACGTGCGGTCACGGTAAGAGGAAGCCATCGGAGACACGGCCGTTCGTTCCAATTCCAAGATCTCATGAAGGATGCCATTTCAGTGGACGCCACAACTAACTGGGCCCCTCTACAATGAAACACTTTATTTGGGCCTAGCCCACTGGGCTAATATTTCACACCGAGGCCCAGTCTCTGACATTTCAGATCTTCCTATTTTCTTCACAACGCGCCGCACCACAGCCTCCTCAACGTCGCCGACCACCGTTCTTCTTCTTCCTCCTCAGGTACATCCTGCGCAGCTATTTTATTCTTTTTCTTTGGTTTTTTATGGTTCATCTGTTTCTACTATGCTGTATTTTTTTTCTCATTATCATTATCCTTGGTTTTAAAGCGTTTCCGTAGTAGCGCGGCTATTTAGCTTATGACAACGAGGTTGGATTTGTGCTGTGTACTTCTGAAATTTTATCGGTGCATTATGCGTTGATGAAATTTACTTGTAATTTATTGTTGTGCCACTGTATAGTGAAATTTTGCTTATGAATTCTGGTTCTTTCTAAATCACTACAAATTTAAGGTGTATCTGAATAGATTTCTCTAGGAACACTTGTAGAAGAAGAAAATAGTAATAATAATAAATAAATAAAAATTTCCTTAGAAACTAAAATTATTTCACGCATTTGGAAAAGTTTATGTGAAAGAAATTTTACATAATAGATTATTTTTTTCTCCTTTTCAGAGAAGTTTATCCAGACAGCATACCTTTATTTGAATTGAATGAGTGCGAGATCCCAAGTCTACCTTGTTGGCCATTCTTAAATTCTCCTGATGTATTTTTCTCACTCTCGTCAGTCATATCTGATGGAAGCTTTTAACCCGCTCACTGTCTCTTAAATTTATTTGATGTTTTTGACATTACATTAGTGCAACTCCATTATTTTGTAGCTCATGGAAGATAATACTTCTTATTTAATTTCTGATTTTACTGCACGATTGTTGTTCTTGTTACGAGTATAAATGGGCATAGAATAAATTCTGGTTCACTAAATCCTAAACCCCAGACATTGACAGTAAGTGAGTGGAAGAACAAAATAGATGCCACTTCACTGCATCTGATTTGTGAGAAATGGATATGAGAGACGATGCAAAAAAAAAATACATGGCTTCACTTCTATCACTTTCACGTGTAAAGTTTAAATGTATAATCATAAAATTATTAAAATGGCACTTTTCAGAACTATGGTTATTTGTGTTATTATGTGTATTTGGTTCTATATCCTTTTCCCACCACAGTCTTAGAATCTTTCCTTATTATTTTTCTTGCCGGGAAAAATGTTTTTAGTTCCTCTACTTTTGGCTAAACTTGGTTTAGTCTATACATTCAAATTGATGAATTTTGTCCTGCATTTTTTAAAATATGTAAATTTACATTTCTTATACTTAAAAGTTAAACCTAATCTTTAGTAATGGTTTTTTGCCACCATAAAATGGGAGAAGAGATTAAATTAACATATTATTTAGAGTGATATAACAAAATTTATCAATTTAAATGTATAAGGACTAAAATCAAACCAAAAGTACCGAAACTAAGAACACGTTTTCCCTTTTCTTATTTATATCATCAAACTGGTTTTTGTTCTGGTTTTATTTTATTCATATAAGATCATTGTTTTAAATGCATTTGTCAGTTTTTGCAACATTATGCTAATGATTATTGTTTGATTTTATATTTTTATACTTTTCCTTATTTTTTGTATTTCTATTATTTTTTACAAATTTCTCTCCTTTTTTCTTTTATTATGGTGAGCCAACTCATTTAACTTGAATCCATGTTGAGGATTGAGCTGGGATGCTGCAATTTTGGTTCCCTACTAACCTTATGAGCTGAATTTTTTGACAAGTTGTTATCAGCCAACCCGCGGTTGATAGCTATAGTGATTAGCAGCAATGGCGGGAAAATTGGCAAAGGCAGCTTATGATGCAAAGATGTTGAAGCTTCTGAGAGAGTACAGTCAAGTGCTGGTGGTTTCATCAGACAATGTGGGTTCCAATCAGCTTCAGGGCATAAGGAGGGGACTCAACGCAGATTCAGTGGTGGTGATGGGAAAGAACTCCATGATGAAACGCTCCATAATCTTGGATGCTGAGAAGACAGGCAACAAGGCCTTCCTTAACCTTGTTCCCCTTCTTGTGGTAATTTTGCTACCTAGTTTTGAATTCTATTGTACGAGAAAATAAATTTGACAATAATAATTTTAAAAAAGAAGTAATTTTATTGAATTTTAAAGACGGTTTTAATGATTAAGTTTGTTTCTTGAAACAGGGAAATGTGGCTTTAATTTTCACCAAAGGTGACTTGAGGGAGGTTAGCGAACAGATTGCCAAGGACAAGGTCAAGTAACATGTTCTGTTTATCTTATGTCCAATAATATTCTAAATTACTGCTATTTAATTGTGTTTGATCCTTCTTTTGGAATCTTTCCATAATATCTACTTTTAAGTAATGGCAAAATTTTACTCCAGAGCTGATAGTTAAGATTTTTCAAACAACTCACATACGTTCAAAAAGAAGAAAAAAAGTGTCTAACTAAATATACATCTCCTCGCAGTACTTTTAGTCTTTACTTATACTGCAGTTCTTGCAGGACAATGATATATGTGAAGAAACAAAAATTGAGATCCCTATCATTGTATGGAACTCATAAGATTCTTTTTGCTATTCAACTGAAATTATTTTTTGGCTTTTGGCGTAAGTTTATTGTCTAAGTGAGATTATCGATCGCAATATAGGTGATTTTGCTTAGGAGTCATGTAGTAGGGAAGCCATGTTATTATAGCTTAGTTTTGTAGCTTGCTAGGTTCACACACACAATTCTGAATAAAGAGTCCTTCAAACAATGCCTCACTTATAGTTTCTTTGTAAAACCTTTTTCCATTGAATTGAATGTGAACCCATCACTTCTCTTCATTCATGGTCAATTAGAACGTTGGAAATAGAGGGTGAAACGACTAAACAAAACACATACTAAAGCATTTGCTTGGTGATTCTACACATACTAACTACTTCTATTGTTTTAAAGTTGGATGAGTTTGCTTCCAGTTGCAGTAATTATAAACTTTTTACTAAAGTTCAACATGCCAAAAATTTTGATTTGAGTGATATGGTTTGCATTAGGACTAGACATTGTGATAAATATTCTTCTTTTATTTAGTACTTAGTAGCATGATGGAGATCTCATAAATTTTCTCTCTATATTTGACTACCATATGACTAATCACATAAATATTGGTCGTGTTCACATTGGGAAGATTTGTTTCTTTATTAAGGAACCAATTAGAAGGCTTCCTAATCAAAAGCCTTGTGTGTTCATTATCTATTTCTGCAGATTGTTCAACCTATTCTAATGTGTCCCAAGTATATGTCATATGACACATACCACAATTGTTCCTATATGCAATCTGGACAGTTACCTTTGGGCCTCACATGTTGTAATCAGCAGCAGTCTTCGCAAGTTTCTGAGCCTTTTCTTGTATGCTCAAAATTCCTGCCACACCAACATTGTTTCTTGATGAGATCAAGACAGTTCTTGACGACGAGTATATGGTCTCCTCTTCTTCTTTTGGCTGGCAACTTGTGATGAAGTATTCTGATTTGGATGACATGGATTGTATTGTGCGTTGTTGGTTTTCAAACTCTATATAGTTGTACTCTCCCATTTCAGGGGATGATGGAAAATGAAAATGATTTTGATCAGGGTTTCAATTTGATAAACTGAGGTTTCTGGTACAAGGATTTTTAGTTTACCCAGGAATCCTGTTTTTGAATAAGAATATGACAACATATTTGTTGAATATGCATTATAACTTTGAAGTCAAAGATAAGTTATAATATATAAATTAAGTGCACCATGCGGAGGTAGATCATTTTAAATTTTGATTCTCATTTTAGATTTTGTTTTCTTACAGTAGAAATCCAACCAAAAGTAACTATAGTAATAGTATTACCATAACTTAGGTAGAGAATATATTGATTATGCTTGGTATTTATTTGTAATCTGACACTATTAATTAGCCGTGTCGTGTTATATATTACAGCATATCCAAATGGTGAATCACCTTTGAGATGTGTAGTTCCTATCAATTTTAAAAGTTTTAGCATCTGTTTGTAAATTTACACTTCTCTCTCTGTATATATATATTATATATATTGTTTTAACCTAAAAGTATGAAGTCATTATTATTTTAATTTTGAATAAAATGAAGAACTATATACATCAAATTAATTGCACGTATTTGAACAAAAATGACTGAAATTGTGACTTAACAACAATAATAAATGAAATTGTTAACTGAGAGTTGTAAAATCTTTCAAATTTAGAAACTACTTAGAAAAATTTACTAATAGTAAAAATAATTAAAACATTCTTTGTTATTCTTTATTTTAATTATTAAAATACAATAACAGAAATAAATATACAACTATTCACTATTAGAAAGCATACTATTAAAAGGGATTTTGAAAGAAATGACTAAAATTCACATGAATTTAGCTCATTCACTTTTTAAAGTACGTTTTTCTCAATTTAAAAAAAAGTGAAATATAAAGATTTGGATTTAGCATATGCACTTTTAAAAAAATAAGTACAACATTAATATTTAATTATACAATGCAGGTGTTGCGTATTAATAAAACTATAGACAGTTACTGTAATTGTGATAGAATATTTCATGAAGGTGTTCAAATTGTTAGGAACTAATGGGTAATAGTTTTTATAAATAAAATAAAATGTAGATAAATATAGGAATATAAATTATTAAGATTAATGTTATTGGGTATGAAAATTTTCTCAAGTACCAAATACTCTCTTAAATAAAAGAAAAAAAATCAATAAAGATAAGTTCTAATAAAAAAAGTTTAAATAGTCTCAAATTAAATTGCCTTTATTGTTTTCATTATTGTTTTTCTCCTTTCATTGTTCAATAATCAAAATAATTTAAAAATAAAAATGACAGCTAACTAATTGAAATACATTCATATATTATTTAACAAATTATTCATTTCATATAAGCTGGTAAACTATTTTAAAAAATAAATACTAAACACGAATAATAATAAAATAATAATATTTCATTATTCTTATGATTATTTGTTAATACTTAAAGCGTCACTGACAAACAATAACATTGTTTAGAATATTATTTCTGAGATGTTGACTTCTTTTATAAAAAAACACTTTAAAATTGATAGTTCTTCGAAGAACATTGCAAATGTCTTATATTCTTATGTTAATTCATGATATTGACATTATGAAAACTAATTATATAGTCAAATTTTCTGTTCATATGTTTTTGTAGAATTTATCTACTAGATTCATAAGTGAACGTGATGATTTTGATTCTAAATTAGTGAACATGGACTCTAATTTGATTTGAATAATAATGATATGATGTCACCTTTTAAACCCTGTTTGATATTTCTTTAAAAATGTTCAAATGAAACATCAACATTGAACATGACGAATATGTATTTTAACATTATTATATGTATTATTTCGAATTTATTACAAAATTTCTTATTTATTATGTTATTGAATCATTGTTGAGATGAATTTGATCTTTCCAACATTTCATGTACCAAATTATTAAATAAAATTTAAACATAATATTTATAATGTTTATTGATCATTATTAAAATATTTTGTTTAATTTTAATATACTTTATCATTATTAAATTATTAAATAAAATATAAACATAATGTTACATTATGTTTATAATATATATTTTTTATTATATTATGTTTAATTTTGACTTTTATTCTTATGATTTTTTAATATTATTTTAAAAATGTGTAAATAAATTTTACAAAATTATGAATTAAAATTTGAGTTTGACTTAAAAAATATTAGTTACAACATTTAAATATTAATATTATTTCACAAAATTTTAAAAAAATTATATTTAATTTACTATAATAATTCTTTTACAAAAGAATTTTGTGGGGAAAAATTGAAATAATTTTTATGTAATTAATATATTTTAGTTATTTATAAAAAATTATAATCAATTTTATTAATATAAGTTTATGTAATTTAAATAAATTTTTTATTTAAAATAAAATATATATAAAAAAATATTTTTATATACATAAAATTTTTTATTTAATTTATGAAAACCATTGAATTGTTATATTTAAATTTTTTTTTATATTTTTAATGAAAACACAAAATAGTTTACATTTAATTTATTAAAAAAATTAAACATTCAAAAAAATATGTTATATAAAAAAATAAGTAAAAAACATACTTAATTTTTTTATTAACTTTTTTGTTAAAAATTTATATTGGATCTTTAGAAAAGAAAACTAATTTTCATTCTATATTTTATAATTTTAATTATATACTTAAATCATATTCTATGAAAAAGTATTTTAAATAAAAAAAAAGAAAACTTAATTAATAAAAGATGTTTTTAAATAAAATTAAAATATAATATTTAAATCATTTGTTGTAATTATTAAAATTAATTTTTAATTATAAGAATTAATAGTAATATTTTGAAAAAATAACATATATAACAATTTATTTTATGTTCAAATACAAAAATTATTTCATATTTAATATATTTAACTAACTTTTATTTATTATTTATCACAATTAACTTAATCATTAATTATTCAAACAAATATAAATAGATAACTTTAAAAATAATTTCAAATTGTTCATTGTTGTTCATTATTGTTCAAATAAATAATAAGATTTTGTTATATAAATTATGTAAAACTATTTTTCACACTATTATAAAACATAAACATAATAATATAAATTCTAATAAATTTGTATACATTTTTTATAAATATTTTATATATTTTTAAATATTAAAACAAATAAATAATAATTTAAAAAATAAACAAAATAATCCCGTGGGTTGCACGGGTAAGGAGACTAGTTAACTACAATACAAAAACTAACTTTGATATGACTTTGTTAGCAAAAAATAGCCCAATTCATTATCCGCAAAAAACAAAAAAGAGGTTATGCTGGAAGTTCATTGGGCCTGTGCAAACACGAGTCGTCCGATTGTTTACATGAAATAAATCACAATCGTGGGATTTAGGTTTCTCAAAAGCCCTAATTAACTATATATAAAAACTCCATTCCACTTCACTCTACTTTCGTTCCCTTCCCCCTCACACTCTTCCGAACACACCTCAACTAAGGAGAGGTTAAAGAGACGGCACTGTTTTGCTGTCCGCCTTGACCGAGCCAGAGCTTTGTCTTGGCCCTCGATTTTGCTGCGCAAAACTTACGGTCACAGAAAACATCATCATCATCATCAATGGCACCAAAGCAAACCAAGGCAGAGAAGAAGATCGCTTACGATGGGAAGCTGTGCCAGCTTCTCGAAGAATACGGTCAAATCCTCGTGGTCAACGCCGATAACGTGGGATCCAACCAGCTCCAAAACATTCGCAAGGGTCTCCGCGGAGACTCCGTCGTCCTCATGGGAAAGAACACCATGATGAAGCGCACTGTTAGGATACATGCTGAGAAAACCGGCAACAACGTGTATCTCAGCCTCATCCCGCTCCTTGTCGTGAGTTTCCCTTTCTCATTAATCTGTTTTAAGATTTCACTGCTGCTTTATATATCATTGTTTGTTCAATTAATCGTATATAGAGTTTTGGTGTTTTAATTGCTTAGTTGACAGAACTTATTTTGCTTTTAATTAGGGCAATGTTGGTTTGATTTTTACTAAGGGTGACTTGAAGGAGGTCAGTGAGGAGGTTGCTAAGTACAAGGTAAACTGATATTTTCATCCTTTTTTTTACTTTATATTCTTATTTGGTTTTGTTTTTTTACATTCTGTATATTGGATAATGTTACTTTTTTGTATGCTTTACTCAACAAATCTGTGGACTGATGCTAGTAAATGTACCTCCTAATTATAGTAGTTGTTTTTATTGTCATATTATTGTGATCTGGCGTACTGTGGTTGCAAGGTGCTAATATTAAGTGTGATTTTTGAATAATTTGTTCCATGTTATGACTTTTGAAGTTTTGTTTAAAAAACTTTGTCCGAGTTGTTAAGACGGGTAATTGTTGATTACGTTTTGCTGGTTTGTTGTTTCACAAGTAATTAGTTTTATTTTTTCTATTTTGCAACTGTGTCTAGTATTTTCCTTTAAGTGAATGTTTGTTTGAACATTGTTGTATTCTATCTCAATAGGTCGGAGCTCCAGCTCGTGTTGGTTTGGTCGCCCCAATTGATGTCGTTGTTCCTCCTGGTAACACTGGTCTCGATCCATCTCAGACCTCTTTCTTCCAGGTTAGTGATTTTTTAACAACTAATTTCTTGAGTGCAAACGTGTGGATCAAAGTGTGAGAAAACATCAGTAGTGGTAAATCAAAACTTTTAGGATGCTCTTTTATTTAGAAACTGAGAAATAATATTATTTTTAAACAGTTTTCACAAACTGCTCTGATTAATTATAATTTCTGTTTTCTGAAACAGAATGAGTAGTTCTTAAATTATTATTATTATTATTATTTTGGATTATATGTTTATGCGTATTCTCCTTATTCTAGGTCCTTAACATTCCAACCAAGATTAACAAGGGTACTGTGGAAATCATTACCCCTGTAGAACTCATCAGGAAGGGAGAAAAGGTTGGATCTTCCGAAGCTGCATTGCTTGCCAAGCTTGGCATAAGGCCCTTCTCATATGGGCTTGTGGTCCTTTCTGTTTATGATAATGGCTCTGTGTTTAGCCCTGAGGTCCTTGATCTTACGGAGGATGACCTCATTGAGAAGTTTGCCGCTGGTGTTTCGATGGTTACTTCTCTTTCATTGGCTATATCATTCCCAACCCTTGCAGCTGCACCACATATGTTTGTGAATGCCTACAAGAATGTTCTATCTGTTGCGGTTGAGACAGATTATTCTTTCCCTGAGGCAGACAAGGTCAAGGAGTATCTCAAGGTAATGATTTTACATTTGATTGTGTATAATTTTTTTATCCTCATTTGTTTTATTTACGAATTATTATTTGAAATGCAGGACCCAAGCAAATTTGCGGTAGCTGCTGTTGCTGCTCCTGCTGCTGCTTCTGGTGTTCCAGCAGCTGCAGCCAAGGAAGAGGAAAAGAAGGAAGAGCCAGCTGAAGAATCCGATGATGATATGGGTTTCAGTCTGTTTGACTAAATTATGAATGCTTATTGAGGTTGTTTTTCAAGTTTTTTCCATTTTTGATGTTAGGATTGTTGAACTTGTCCGTGGTTTTAGGTGTTACATCGTTTTGTTGTTTTTCATATTCATGTTATATCTTAACTAGTTTTTTAATTTAAAATTTCTTAGTTATGATGCTTAACATTACTGTTCCTTCTGCCTTTGAAAAAAAATTCACTTTGAAAACTGCAATTTATTAATAGATATTTCTTTTTTTATACATAGTGAATGATTCTACGCGATAATCCCGAGACTGATTAACTTTTTATTTTAACAAATATACATTAATTTATCCTTTTTGGTTGTTAAAACACTAACTTTTATCGCAACATTTAAAACAATTTTTTATCTTGTAGTCATATATGTCGAATTGAATGTAGAAGCGTCCTCGTGTATGTTTCTTAATTTATCCTTTTTTTCATAAGGATGAATTAAGAATAACTTATTTTCTAAATTCCCAGTTAAATTTGTTGTGATCGAACATAAAGAAGTAAAGACAACATTGATCTAAAAATCAAATCTATCACCACGTATTCAACACACTAAGAACTTGTTTAAAGGAATTATTACATCTTTTAAAAAAACATGTAGGTTAGTTATGATGATTTTCTGAGAGTCACGTCTTAAAAATCTTCAAATAAATTATTTTTACAAAAAAAATGAAAAATATACGTATTCTTCTTTTAAAAGAAATAAGAAATAAAATAAGATTTTTCTTTTATGACTCTTTTATTATTTTGTGTGATGAATAAATTATAAGAGAATACATTATCACTGATAAGAAGATTTTATTTCATATTAATGGATATAAACTCTTAAAATTATTATTTTTTTTCATTGAAACTCTTTAATATTTGTTGATTAAATTATTTTTATTTTTAATTTTATTATATTTTTTCAAACTAATAATATTTAATTAAATTAGTGAAATTTTAAAATTATCTATTTGATTTGTATTTTGATTTTTTATAATATCAATAATTCTATAATTATACAGAATAAAACATTAATTTCCTTGGATTATAAGATTTTAAAATATTTTTATTTACTTATTTATAATTATTATGATTATCTTTTAAGTTGCCATCATATAAGATATTTCCCATTAAATTTTTTTAAGCTATTTTTCATTAAATTTTTTTAACCATTTCTTTTCATTATCCTTGATTTATTTTATTTTCGACTAAAAAGAAGTACCATAAGTGAGAGATAGTTTGCTAGGTATTGTTCCAAAGAAGAAGCTTCAACCACAATTTTCTTTTAAAAAAAATCTCTATCATTTTATCTCCCTAATTATATGAGAAAAGTTGTTAATATAATTTGAACTCAGAAAGGACGGTGACAAGTACGTCATTTCATGCCTTCACAAGTCATCACACACCGAAACAACTTTCTCTAGAAGTCCCCATATATGGTCTTTGGACAAAGTCCATTCACCCACGTCAATCTTCTCCAAAAATTAATTATTGGCATTTAATACACATATGTTTTTCAATAATCAACACTAAGTAATATATTCAAATCCCTTAATATCTTCTTCCCAATAGAACTTTGAATGTATACTGTTTTAACCATCATACTATTTTTAATTAAAGGACGAAATATGTTTGTTGTAAATGTAATATTTTTTTCTTTGTCAATCCACGCATGCTAAAGACAAAATAAGAAAATTGAAGAGAAACGGCTCTTAGGGTTCAAAGTTCAAAACTCAACGCATGGGTTGCCTAATTGGATAGATGAAAAGGATTGTTGGTGAATCAAAATAAGAGATGTTATGCTTGTGCATCCGTGGACGACATTTCCATCAAACTTCACTCCAAACAACTATTCTTTTTTTTTTCTTTTATTGCAGGCCATGCTTCAAATAAAAATAATTATATGTTATCAAATTGAGTTTGTTTTTCTGCAATAAAAATTTATTTTAAGATTTTTTCAGTAATAATATTTGAGGTATTTATAATTATTTTTAAAATTTAAATATTTTTTATTTTATTTTAAGTAATTCAATAATGGTAGTTATATGAAAAAATAATTACATATTAAAATATTTATAATTATAATATTTTATGATATATGGTTTTTATTAATAATAAGAAAAAAAATGTGAAGAATAAAAAAGTATTTAATTATGGGAAGGGAGTAAATGTTGATGAGAATGGAAAGGTGTGTGAAATGAGGCAACATAGAATCCAATAGCCATAAAAAGTGGTAATGGAAGAAGTGCATGGCACTATCTTCTTTTGTTTCTTTTCCATGTTCTCTTCGATTCCCCATTTTGTATTCTTTTCAAACACAAACATATCCAATGCATGCATCCTCAGATTCTGCCCTATCCTCTTTCTCTTCTTCTTTTCATCCACAATAATCATTTATTCATTATCCCTAACATGCTTTCTTCTTTTCTTTCATTTCTTTTCCCTTTCTCCATTACAATCAAAACCCTCTTTTTCTTTCTATTTCATAACAAAATTTATTGGATAAACATCATCACCGCCATTCATTCATCAAAGGCCTCCATCATCATCCATTTAAGGTTTAGTCAAGTTGTCTTCTTTACAAAAAAAAAAAAATATATATATATATATATATATCATAGCTTTTGACTTTTCAAGTCTTCTTTTTAGTTAAATTAGTCAGCTGGTACAAAATTTTGGAAAAAACCTATCACCCTTCACAACTGTAATAACAACAACTTTAATCTATTATGAAAAGAAATATAATGATGCATATTGTATTCTTAATGGAGATTAGGGGTGACAAAGTGGGTTGGGCTCGGTGGGCCAGCCCACCAACTCGATAGCATATGGACGGAACGAGTTAGCATTTTGAATCCGCCAACTCGTATCAACCTGACCCGTCTAGCCCGTCAACCAGTCGGGTCACAGGTGGGGCGGAGCAGGCCAATTCGCTGGCCCGCGAAAAAAAATATATTGTACTTTTAAGATGTCATGTCACTGTATACATCTTTAATATATTGTTGTAATTACAAAAATTCATTTAAATTGGACACAAACAAAATAACTGCAAAAAAAAGTCCAATTTAAAACCAAAAATCCAAAAATAAAATAAAAAACAAAAAAAATAGACTTTTCAAAAAAAATGCAAAACAAAAGAAATAAACGGGCCAGCCCGCTAGCCCGTCCTATGACGGGACGAGTTAAAATTTTTGGCCTACATCACTGTGGCGGGCTCATGGTGGGATGGGCCTAAACAGGCCGGACTGGCCCGTTTTGTCACCCCTAATAAAGATGGAGAAATATGTGTAATTAATTAATTAATTAATTAACTAGTTAATTAATTAATTAATGAGACGTAACCTTATGTTAAGTTTGAAAATATGCATGAAGTTATTCCACAATAGGTGGTTGTTTGGGTTCCCTCTAAAAAATGTGTGGACACACACATACGCCACCATTGACTATTTAAGTCAAACAAATACCCACCCCATCTTTTCATGCACATTCAACTTCCCTTTATCCTCAACCATCACCATATATATACAACATAGATGCAATTCTTAGGTTAAAAGGGGTCCATTTATGAGTTGTGTTGTGCTTTCAATCCAATATACCAAGCACGTGCAAGCCACGCTCCATGGGACCCAACATGTGGCATAAAAACACTGCTGAGTTGGATTACAAAAACACACACCCATTACCCATGCTTCTTCTATTACTCTCAAAAACATTAGAATTAGTAGAAGAAGATGGCAAATAGCATAATTAATAATATTGAATACTCGTTAGTGTAATTAATAGTGGCATTAAGAGGATTGAAAAGCAAGTGGTTATCAATTAAAAACATCTAATTTTGTTTGGCCGACTAATTATGCTTTATTTACTTCTCCCAACTCCCAATACACTATTAGGTTATTTGTTCGATTATAAGGAGTCGGTGGAACCAAATACGAATCTTCTCAACCTAGATTCCCTCTACTCTATACATTACCATTCTTGCCACTTTGCAACTATCTTATTATATATATACATACATATATATCATCTTAAACAAATCACTCACTTTTTTCATTTTTAAAATAATTTATTTTTAAATAAAAGAAGATATATACTTTACAAGTTTAAGTAGATTTATATTCTCTATATATAACATTCACCTCTCATCTATTTTAATAAAATGATATATATTTAAAAACATCTTGTTGATTCTAATTTGAATAACAATTTTAATAAAAAAACCTAAAATAAAAAAATCTTATAGCCAAAATTCAACAGTTTAATTATATTAAAACATCACAATAATTATATGTCAGAAATTTTGAATTCAGAAATTAATCCACCTAAGAGAATTATATTTAGATTTTGACTCGTTTTGGAAGAACTTTTTACTTTTTTCAATGTAGCCATTCATTGAATTTAATTGTTCATAGTTTAGTCATACTCATATTTTTAAGAGAGAAATTAGAAGATGACAGTGTATTATCATTTATTTATTCATGATCCTACCAATCTTTCTTATGATTCCTAATTTTTGTCAATTTAATTTTATGAGTCTCTTTATTATCATTATCATGTTGATTAAAAATGGTGATTTGGAATAAGATTCTGTTAGTATTGTAGATTAATTATGTAATTATGATTTAGTAGTAAATAAAGCTTTTATTATGTGATTGTCATTTGTATAGAGTTTATATAATTTTTATTAACTATTTCAAGATATAGGTAATAAAATGGTGAACATTGGATGTACCAATATATATCCCTCAATCTCAAACCTTTAATGAAAGAGACTTGTTTGGTTGGGATGTGAAAAGTGGAGGGCTAAGTTGGAGTAATTTAGATAAAGAATTAATACAAAGTGAAATGATTTGATTTAATGAGAAGATAGGAGATTTGAGTTAAAAAATTATCATGTAAGAGGTGGAGAGTGTATGTAGCAATTGAGGTGTACAAGCGAAGAGAGTAAGATGGTTGGACATAGGGCGTTTGGAAGCGTAGGAGGCGGAAATGAAGCCATTTGACGCTGATGTAGCTACCAATAATGGTGCGGAGTTATTTGCTGAGTGGCTTTCAACGCGTATGTATGTATGTATGTATGTGTGAATGAGTGTTAGAATTAGAAGGTCCAACTTCAACGACTCCACCACTACCTACTCCAAACCCTCTTCTCCTTTTTCCACACACCTTGTTACGGATAAGCTCCCTCCTCACTTCTTTACCTATTATTATTATTATTATTATTATTATTATTATTATTATTATTATTATTATTATTATTATTATTATTATTATTATTATTATTATTATTATTATTATTATTATTATTATTATTATTATTATTATTATTATTATTATTATTATTATTATTATTATTATTATTATTATTATTATTATTATTATTATTATTATTATTATTATTATTATTATTATTATTATTATTATTATTATTATTATTATTATTATTATTATTATTATTATTATTATTATTATTATTATTATTATTATTATTATTATTATTATTATTATTATTATCTTACAAATAAAAATACTTTTCAGAATTGGCTTTGGGTTTGGAAAATCATTCCACTGAATTGCGACTTTCAAATTCCATGTTCTTCATGTGTCTCTGCATGCCCTCTCTCTCCTTCCATCCATCCCCGGTCCACACGTCTTTCTCTCTCCTCCCTCTAAATTCCCACACACTCTCTCTCTCTCTCTCACCCCATCTCTATATAAATGCACTTCCATCACCCACCTCCTCTTCAAACACCGTCAAAGCATAGCATCTCCAATTCAAAAAACTAAATCTTCTTATCGATCACTTTCCAAACATGGTTGATCTAGATTGGCAAACAAAGATGGTTTGTTCCAACATGCCTCCCAAGTCCCCCAAACTCTCTCTCTTACAAAACACAATCCCAATCCCCACTTTGCAAATCCCTCTACGCCAAACCGACATCACCGCTGCCTCCTCCCCGCTTTGTGCTGCCTACGACAACTACCTCAGCCTCCCCGACCTTAGAAATCTCTGGGCCTCCAACCACTTCCCCGACTGGCCCAACGAGCCCATCTTAAAGCCCGCCTTACACGCCCTCGAAATCACCTTCGGATTTCTCGCAACTGTTTTATCAGACCCGAGGCCCTACGTTAACAAACGCGAGTGGACCCGACGCCTGGAGTCTCTCGCCACCGCGCAGGTCCAGATCATTGCCATGCTCTGCGAAGACGAGGAACAAAATCCCGAGACACGTGGCAAGGCACCCGTGACTGACGTCAACGACTTCGTCGCGGGTCAAAGAAGAAGCTACAGCGAGGACAGCTTGCTCCCGCGTCTCGCCACGTGGCACAGATCCAGGGACGTGGCGCGGAGGATCCTCGCCACCGTGGAATGCGAGATGATGAGGTGCACGTACACGCTGGGTCTGGGAGAGGCCAATCTCGCGGGAAAAAAGGTTCTCCGTTACGACGCCGTTTGCAGGCCTAGCGAGATCCGTTCCCTGGAGACGACGCCTTATGATCATGTGGACAACTACGAGAACAGGACGGTGCACGCGGCGCAGCAGATCGTGGAGTGCTGGACGCGTGCGGGGAGGAGGTTGGTGGAGAGAGTGGTGGAGTCGGTGGAGAGGAGAGAGCTGGAGAAGGCGGCGAGTGAGTGTCACGCGGTGGAGCGGATCTGGAAGGTTCTAGCGGAGGTGGAGGACGTGCATGTGATGATGGATCCGGAGGATTTTCTTCGATTGAAGAAGGAGTTGGGGATGAGGAAGCAAGGGGAAACGGTGGCGTTTTGCTTTAGGTCGAAGGAGGTTGTGGAGTTGGCGAGGGTGTGTAGGGACCTGAGGCAGAAGGTGCCGGAGATATTGGAAGTGGAGGTGGACCCCAAGGGTGGGCCCGGGATGATGGAAGCGGCGATGAAGGTGTACGCTGACAAGAGAAAGGGGTTTGAGAAGGTTGTTGTTTTGCAGGGTATGCAAGCGATTGAAGTGGCGATGAAGAGGTTCTTCTTCGCGTATAAGCAGGTGGCGACGCTTCTCATGGGAAGCTCCGAGGCCGATGGGTTAACTCAGATATTCCTTGAACCCACCTACTTCCCTAGTTTGGATGCTGCCAAGACATTTCTTAGCTATTACTGGGAAAATAACAACAACAATAATCAAAATCAAAATTTGGTGGTTCCTTGGTAGTTAAATTGGTTAATTAATTCAATTCATAGTTAAACTTACCCAGGAAAAAAGATACGAAAAAAAGTTAAATTTTGTAATAGGTTGATGTAAACACATGTACGCGTCTGTAAAATATTATTTCACTATTTTTTGAATCATATTCTTTTCTCTGCTTACCGTTGAGCAACAAAGTAGTTTGTGTTTGTTTTAGATTCCATGAACTGGAAAGTTCGAATGAAATCTAACACACTGTGCATGGTTTCTATACATATTAGATATTGTCCTTACTCTTACTGAGTCAATAAAATTAAAAAATAGCATCACTATTTTTTATAAAATATATCAGTTATTAATTTTAAAAATTGGGAGAAAGCAGAAGAATCTAAGGGTACAGATACTGGTCAAATACGGGAAAATTTCGCAAAGTTTGTAGACAACGTAGGTCTGAAATTTTATATGATGAATCTTTTTGTTTGACTTGAATTATTTGTGTGGAAGATACGTATGAATGGATATTTTATACGTATAACATATCGTATGAGAAGGTTAATAATTATAAATTGAGTTCATTGTGGACAAAGAATGAGTTAACATTATATTACAAAACGGGGCACCTACGTCACATACAATTCCTACTCACACGTTAGAAAAATTGAATAAACAGATGGGTTGGATAACAAAGACGTTAAATCAAACATTTTCACTTTTGTTTGACGTTGATTTCATTGGAAGGACCTCTTACAAATTTTTTTTGTTTAATTAAAAGTAATAATTTTATTTGACTATTCTAAATACTTAGTAATTAATGGTTTTGTTATCTTCTATCCTTTAAACCAAAGACTACTTTGAAAAATTATGGTTCTTAATTTTTGCTTATTTAATTACGTTTTTCGTGTTTAAAAAAATGTATACGCTCGCTCTTGTGGAAGGAACTTTTTAAACAAAATTGTGTTTACCCAGAAAATTACGTTGGAATGGACGATTTTATAACTAAAGGAAGAAATTGAAACAAAAAATAGGTCTGGAATGGAATTCTCTTCCAATGTTGTAAAAAAGGTCAAACATATAATGCAGGAAGAAAGTAAATTAATGAGAAGAGGTCAATAATTTTTCTTTTGTTTTCAACTCTCTCATTCATTTATCCTTTTAACAAAACCTTTTTTTTCAATGTCCATTTATTTTTGGTATGTTTGGTAAAATAATCTTCCTCTTAGAATATGTCATTTATTGGTAACAAAACCTTGATTCTTAGATGTTATTTTCTATATAAAAATATTTTATTAGAATATGCGATTTCTTAAATTGTTTTTTATCATTTTTAAAAATTTCTTTGTAACTTTTGGCTAGAAATGCTTAAGCTGGTAAAAAAAATATTATTTTTTTTGGAATTTTTAAATTGAGAATGTTTTACATTTACAGGCAAAAAATTACTCATAGTATTTATTAGTTGTTTATTTCATAAAATTATTTTATTAAGAGTTGTTAGAATCTCAATTTGTTGAGTTTAAAATATATTTATTGTAGTAAAAATATTACGTTTCTCTTAAGACTATTTAAAGGTGAAAAGTTAAGACTATTTAAAGGATTTTTTAAATGCAGGTGAACTTGATAATTAAAGGTGCACGAAAGTGCCTTTCTTTTATTTTAAAAGTTTCTAGCATAATTAATAGGCTTCACAGGCTTAAACACCATACACGATCCTTTCATGGAAAAGATAGGTATGAAGTTTTTTTTGTTACAAAATCTTTAACAATAATTTTATTCAAATTAGATATAGAATTTACACTAAATATTTAATATGGTGAAAAGTTGAGCTTAGAATTATGGATTAAATTAAAATGAAAAACTCAAGAATCATCATCATACTCTGATGGTATAGTTTGAAGGGATTTAAAACTGAAGTTCCATAATTTAAAGAACATAAAAAATGAACCTTTTTTCTCCTATATCTGCTAAACATGAGCTATGGCTGATCCAAAACAACTTTTTAGTGGTTGCCTAAGTGATCCGTTGCGTATGACTCGCATTGCAATTTGGGTCACAAAACGAACCATTCAACCAAAAAGAGCATAATCCACCAATCAATAAATATCATACAAAATCCATTCAAAATTAATCTTAAAAAACAAAAAAAAATATCTTCAAACTTTATCTCATTGCCACGTTAATCAGGCCCCACTTGTTATCCACTCCTCTCTTTTTTCTTCCGCAATTACCATCAAGCTCCGAACTTTTTCAGCAAATTGAGTACCCTCTTCTGTTGCCATATGATATCTTCTCTGTTAGTTTTCGATATACAACACTCGATTCTCCAACTCTCACGAACTACCTTCTTTCATTCTTGTCGTTCTTAATTGCTCTTCTCTAAATTCCATACCTACCCTTTTTTATCGATCGTTTTTATTTTTACCCGTTTCAGTTTTAAAAATATTTAGCGATCTGATTGTGTTATTGATGCAGAAAGCAAGAAACTTTTTTGGGTGATTTTGATAGATTTCTATTTAGGTTTATTCAATTATGATTGTCTTTTAGGTGGTTCTTTTTCTGTGTTGTTCATTATTGCTGTGATCCCTGGAAGAACTTGGTGATCGAGCATGGGTTCAAGAGTTTCTCCCAATCTGAAATGTTGGCACTTCAGGACCCCTTATTATTGTGATTCATGGAAGACACCTCGTGCAGTCTCTTCTTCGCTACTGAGGCGTGTCACTGAGAGGAACAATGTCATGCCATGTGGGTTGGTTTATAGGTCCAGGAATTTGAGGGTGCAAAGAGGGAAACGTGTTTACTCTGCACTTTTTGATGACTTTCACCAAGAGGAAATGATGAATCTGGTTCAGGATGGTTGTTGTGATGAAAATGGTAATGAAATTGCTTGTGCTGTTTCTAATATTACCCTAAACAAACTCAAAAATGTCTTGGGCGGAGGTTCCTCTGAGGAATTTAGGACGATGGAACCAGAAGTTTTGGAGCCTTCACTTCTGGGAATCCAGCCTGAGCCACCAAGCTGGCCAGAGAGGGATGAGATTTTGAGACTTAGCTTTGAGAGGAAAGTGAAAAGTGTGGGAATTCCTTTGTCCATTAGGATGATCAAGAAGAAGCTACAATTGGAGGAGGGTTTCAAAGAGGCTGGTGAGTTGACTGAATTAACTAATTGTTCAATGAAAAGGACCTTCTCCTCTATGATGTTTATCATGCACGAGCTTCAAAGTCAGGCCTTGCAAACAAGGGAGAGTCTGTGTGGTGAAGACTTAGAAAGTGTCATGGCCAAGCTAGGGAGAGAAATGGATTCTTCATTTGTTTGGCTCTTCCAGCAGGTTTTCTGGAAGACCCCAACTCTGATGGTCGATGTGATGGTCCTCTTAGCCAACTTCTCGGTGTACTCTATGAAGGACAACACTGTCAAGGCAATCACTCCTTCCGTGGTCAAAAAGGCTGTACCCTTGACCAACAATGAAAGTAAAGTACAACATTTACTGGACGGTACTGATGTTGATCAAGGTGAGCATGTGAAGCAAGAGTTGTTAGAGGAGGAAGAAGCGCTGTGGAATTCCATGCAAGAGGAGGCTGCAATGTTGCAAAAGAAATTGAGGAGTGAGGTTTTGGACCACGAGACAAGGCAGCGGTTTGTGGCCCCAGTATCTGTGGAACTTGAAGGGGATCATTATGAGGAATATATCAAAACTGAGCTTTATTATAAAAAGCATTTGCTCCGGACGCCTCACTGTTCTCTTCTGCTGTCTAACTATGCACAGTTTCTATTCCTTGTCCTTCATGACATTGATAGGTGAGTTCTCAACTTTGTGATCAAATCTGGTTGGTAGCATTCTTTAGCTAGCCTTTTCATGGGTGAGAAAGAGAAAAATAACAAGAGGGAAAAACAAATCTTGTTGCTTGTTTATTCTGTAAGCTGAGAAGGATGTCTAAGTTATGGTTTTAGTGAAGCTCATTTGATTCTTTATGAAGATTTATTTTGGTGTAGAATGGATTGAAGTGACATTTTGCAATATTGACATAAAAATGAGGGTACTGCTTGACAAGTTCTCTGGGTATAGGTAAACTTTTCAGGGCGAAGGCATGACAGATAATGTACATGTATCTTCAAGTTTTCTCTCTTTAGCCTTTTCCTGCAGGGTATTCTATTTCTATTTCTGATTTAGATTACCATTTTGAATACATCTTATATTGATTTTCAGGGCAGAAGAGTACTACAAGCGTTCAGTGCTGGTGGAAACACCGGAGGCTGAGGCATTCACTCGTTATGCTGACTTCTTGTTGATGGTAAGAAAGGATGTTTGGGCGGCAGAACTGAGATATCTGCAAGCATTGGAAGCAGACCCTGGCAACAGTTACTATTTATCAAAGTACGCCAGTTTCCTTTGGAACACCGGTGGACAAGATGTTAATAGTTTTCCCATTGAAGAATTGGACAACTTACAGCTATGACATTGTTCATGTGATTCGTCATGGCTGAGTGATGATACTTTTTGGTAGCATGATTATTGTTACTGCAGTTTTTTTCCATTGTTGTAACATACTTTTACGAAGGAAGTACAAGTGCCAACTCTACCTTCTACCTTTTGAGACCTGAATGAACACAATGTCTCTATCAGAAAACAAGTTTCTTGTTTGTAATGATTTTGTATTCGTTTGTGGGAATTAATTAATAGTTATATAATTTCATATGGAATAATGTTGAGAAATGTGAAAAGTAATATTCTTCCAATATTAGTATGATTTTCCAATATTCTTCCAACACAATAACGTTATCTATTAGGCTACTTGACTATTAATACAAATTCAAAGTCTCTTCTAGTCCCACCTATCAAAGTAATATGAAAGACAGCAAATGAGATCACGTGAAATCTATATCACTTTCGTCACTCCGGGTGTAGTAAACCTAAATAATGTTGTACAATCAAATTCCTAATATTTTGAGAAAAAACACACCCAGGATGCTGCCTTGTATTACTTAACAATGATACAAGAAATTAACCTAAGGAATTTGATCAATTAGCGGCGAAACACATGAAATGTGTATAAGATCCAATATAATACAGCTCTTTGTGACTAACGTGAATGGAGTAACTCAACTAGCAACTAATAGACAAAAGTGGAATTTCTAAAAACGCATAGAAAATAAAAAATTCCAGCGTCACCAAAACCAGATATTGCGGCTATCGACGGCCTTAACTGAAGTAGATACCAAGGGCATCCGCCCATACACGACAGCAAATCTGTTGACGCACTCTGTTCTTCTTTCACTGTGACCTGCCAAACTACTGATTCCAGTCGATCGAATCTCAAATATTTTACCTGTTACAAAAAATAACAAAATAGATCAAGTTAATATTCGTATATCTATACAGGGGTGCCATATGTCAACGCTGTAGTTTACAAATAATGAGTGCATTGTGCAATTTTCTATTAACCATGAATAAACATCACAGCACAAAACCAGTTATTAGAATCAAACTTTACAATGAGTTACTCAAGACTGCGCATATTAACCCCACAACAGCAGTCTACTGGCCAGTGGCTTGACAATAACACAAAATGTCACAAAACACCAGCACCATCCCGAGTTTAAAAAAAAAGTGGCAAACGAAGAATGAGTTGTCACACTGTTTCAGTGATCACCAAGAGAGATTAAAGATACATGAAATAATACCATGATAAATTCATAGCTAAGCTTGCACTGCACAATTACGCTGATATAGAAGAAACTAAAATTGCATACAGTAACTTCTTGATTCCATACTGAAATAATAAATGTTCTAATAAGTTGGAGAGAGTTTCCATCTCAATTATACACTGTAAATCCACTGTCTACCATATGACTGGCATAGGAGGCAAGGGACACGGAGTCAAGAACTAATTTCACAAAAAAAAAGACTTATAGTTTTTTTCTTTTGATAATGATATACTTCTTCATGTATGCTAACAAAATATCAGTTACTATCATATGCAAGAAAGAGAGGAAAGAGGAAATACCGCTAAATGAACACAGCAAACTACTAGTAGTTCTAGCATTAATAAGTAGCATAATGCCTAAAAATTGTTTTCTAGTGTAGTTTTGACACAGTAAAGGTATGCACGTATCATTTATTGGCTCCCCATCCACAACTTAATCACACAAATGTCAGGAAGATGATGAATCCCTTTACAAGAGAAGTTCATCACTAAAAAGACCATTTACGGGAAAATAAGGGCACTATGCACTTTGAGCCAGTTAAGTTAAGGAACTTCTGAATTAAACAACCAAAATAGAAAACTAATAATCCATGTGATTCCTATGCAATGGTTATAGAATGTAGTGTTGTGTAGTTCTTGAGTGTGTGCTCATCAGTATAAGAAGAAAAAATCTCAAAAAATAAACAATTTGCTTCATATGAATCAATTACCTTTAACCCATAGGGGGAGTACACACCGGTAGCATTTGCAACCAGGAAAGACATTGCAATATCTTCATAATTCCTGGTAAATAAATTCCACTATTGAGTAAATAATCAAGAAAAGGTGGAACCACACTTGAGAGATTGAAATCTGATTAAAAATAAGGCAACGAATAATTATTTATCAAGGGAAAACACCTGTTCCTGGTTACATATTCTCTAATTGATGATGGCATCTCGTTTGTATAAATATTGAAATACTTTTTGTGAAAGAACGCTGCCCTGGAGAGCACCATGTTGTATGTACCCGTCCACCACACAGACCACCATCCACCATAGCTAAATTTGTTGTCATTATCTCTCTGCAAGCAAATGGAATTAACTTGAAACATTATCAATAAGGATCACTTCAAGTTTAAAGATGCATCAAACAAAGACTAGAAGGAAGGATTGAAGATTATTAGATGAAATTCTTTCCTCTATGACAGAAACTGAGCTTTCTTTCCCTTTAAATTAGATACTCATCAAGAAAAATATAACAGGTCTCAAGTTCACAATAAGAATCCAATTTTGAAAGTAAATTACACAAGATATCCAAAATGTGCTCCTTTTGTTGTTTCCACGTCAGTTCGAAATCCCACTTAAAATTCATATATGGACCTCCACACCATACTTTGACAAAGGTATGCTTTCTAGATTTTGCAAAACAACATTTTGAAAGGTAAATGTTACGAGTACTCAGGACAGATATGCATGAAAGTTAAAATATAAATGATTGACTTGCTCCACGCCTCCATTCTAAATTAGTCATACACTTCCTCTCGTGTTTGAGCTCCAAAAGCAAAGGCAAAAAAGATATTATGCGACCAAAATTAACAGGACAATAATTTAATTAAAAAAAAGAATAAACCATACCAATGAATCCATCCGTATTAAGAAATTGGAATTTTTGTTGGGATTAAATGAACGAAGTCTAGAAGAGAAAGAAAGAAAAGAATGAGAACCTGGAATCGGGGAAGCGAGGGGGAAGAGGCGTTTGGTTAACCCATATACACTCAATCCTCGTCTGTATCATCGTCAGATAGAACCGATTGCTCAAATTCAGCATCCATAATAACCCCATCCATGAGATGCACAACAATCTCCTTGTTTCTAACATCTACTATTTCTGATCGAATCCTGTTAACAACAAGCATTCCATCGATGTCTTTTGAAACGTACAAGTGAAACCCAGATATCGAATCATAGTTCACAAGCTCACCCAATTTCACATTAGCGGAAGAGAGTGCACGAGGGACAGCTGAAAATCCCAATATACGAGTCAAAATAACATAAGTATCATTGAACCTGTCCGATTTCAAAGCATCGTTCACCGGCAGACGCAGATCCCGCTTAAACGCTTCCTCGGACGGAACAAACACGGTAAAAGCAAGATCTTGGGGCAACATGTCAATCATCATTTCTCCAAACTTGCCCAAGTTGGCATCTTGAAGGGAGACTTTTCTGGATCTCGTCATTGGGTAAAATCCCATTGCACTTTCCTTTGGGGTGTCTGGAAGATTGAGAACAGTCATAGTCACAATAAAAAAACAGCAGACACACACCAACATGCTTACAAGAGCAATTGAATGCTTCAAAACTTGACGCCTCCTCATTTTGATGAAACTCAGTATCCCAATAGTTGAATAGTTGCTATTCTCAAAAGAAAGATCTTAACTTTTCACCTTGATCAACAAAATCCAACACCTTAGTCTCTAAACAAGAAAAGGAGAGTCAATGTTGAAGAATCACAATAAACGAAACTAAACATAGTGCAATACGCATGAATGAGTGAATATTAAAGGATCAGAAACTACTAAGAACTCAATTGAAGTCAAATGATCGATTGACAACTTGAGACCGGGAAGCGACCTTAAGTTATCTTCAATTAAACTTCTAGTTATCGTCGCCACTGATGGTGACTATATTTTGTTATTTTTTTCATATTCTTTTAATAATTATAGTTGAAAATAGTTGTTGGTTTAGTCTATATTGATCAAATAATATTTATATTTATTAATTTTTTTAAAAATTACTTGTGTAAGAAGTTGTGGGATAAAAGTTACAATTCTTACATTAATTTATAAGGTAATTTATACATACATATATATATATATATATATATATATGTTCTTTCATTCTATCGTCTTTTTCTTTTGCTTTAGCTAAACTGTTTTTATAAAAATTCCTTCAGAACAACACCGATCACTTAAATAGCTTTCCAAAACGATGGTAGCTAACCCTCAGGTTCACCCCCTAAGCTCTTTCCGAAATTAACCTAGCAAATAAAACCTATAGACACACATACCCCTTTCGTTATGTTTTTTCCTACAAATGCAAGAAACAGGAAAAAGACTAATACAAATAAAACGGAATCTGAGAAGCCAACACGTACATGGAAATCCCTGAAATGCAAAAAGAAAAATCTTTTCCCAAAAAAATCCGTTGCCAAAAACGATCTTAATTGTTCAATTTAACTTTTGGAATTATCCGTATTAAGAAATTACAGATTTTTGGTATTAAAAGAACGAAGTCTGGAAGAGAAAGAAACAAAAGAATAGAACCTGGAATCGGGGGAAGAGGGGTTTGGTTGTTCCATTGGACGAAGGAAGAAGCCCAGATAACTATTCATCTCCATATGGTAGTTTCACGGTCTAATATGATATTTAATTTCAACTTAAAACCAATAAATTTATCAAAGTACCTCAGTTTTCTTTTGGAACAACCAATAAATTTATCATTTTCTTTTGGAACACCGGTGGACAAGATGTTAATAGTTTTTCCATTTAAGAATTGGACAGCTTACAGCTATGACATTGTTCATGTGATCGTCATGGCTGAGTGATGATACTTTTTTGTAGCATGATTATTGTCACTGCAGTTTTTTTTTTCATTGTTGTAAAATACTTTTACGAAGGAAGTACAAATGCCAACTCTACCTTCTACCTTTGAGACCAGGATGAACACAATGTCTGTCAGAAAACAAGTTTCTTGTTTGTAATGATTTTGTATTCGTTTGTGGGAATTAATTACTAGTTATGTAATTTCATATGGAATAATGTTGAGAAATTTGAAAAGTAATATGGTGTAGTAATATTCTTCCAATATTAATATGATTTTCCAATATAATTCCAACACAATAACGTTATCTATTAGGCTACTTGACTAATAATACAAATTAAAAATCTCTTCTGGTCCCACCTATCAAAGTAACATGAGAGACAGCAGATGAGATCACGTGAAAATCTGTATCACATAGCTTCATCACTCCGGGTGTAGTAAACCTTAATAATGTTGTACAATCAAATTCTTAATATTTTGAGAAAAAAAGCACCACAGGATGCTGCCTCGTATTACTTAACAATAATACAAGAAATTAACCTAAGGAATTTGATCAATTAGCGGAAAAACACATGAATTGTGTATAAGATCCAATATAATACAGCGGTGTGACTAACGTGAATGGAGTAACTCAACTAGCAACTAATAGACGAAAGTGGAATTTCTAAAAACGCATAGAAAATCAAAATTCCAGCGTCACCAAAACCAGATATTGCGGCTATCGACGGCCTTAACTGAAGTAGATACCAAGGGCATCCGCCCATACACGGCAGCAAATCTGTTGACGCACTCTGTTCTTCTTTCACTGTGACCTCCCAAACTACTGATTCCAGTCGATCCAATCTCAAATATTTTACCTGTTACAAAAAATAACAAAATCGATCAAGTTAATATTCGTATAGCTATACAAGGGTGCCATATGTCAACACTGTAGTTTACAAATAATGAGTGCATTGTGCAATTTTCTATTAACCATGAATGAACTTCACAGCACAAAACCAGTTATTAGCATCAAACTTTACAATCAGCTACTAAAGACTGCGCATATTAACCCAATAACAGCAGTCTACTGACCAGTGGCTTGACAATAACACAAAATGTCACAAAACACCAGCACCATCCCGAGTTTAAAAAATAAGAGGCAAACGAAGAATGAATCTGTTTCAGTGATCACCGAGAGAAATTAAAGATACATGAAATAATACCATGATTAATTCATAGCTAAGCTTGCACTGCACAATTACGCTGATATAGAAGAAACTAAAATTGCATACAGTAACTTCTCGATTCCATACTGAAATAATAAATGTTGTAGTAAGTTGGAGATAGTTTGCATCTCAATTATACACTGTAAATCCACTGTCTACCATATGACTGGCACAGGAGGCAAGGGACACGGAGTCAAGAACTAATTTCACAAAAATAAAAAAGACTTATAGTTTTTTTCTTTTGATTTTTTTTTCTTCTGATAATGATATACTTCTTCATGTATGCTAACAAAATATCAGTTACTATTATATATGCAAGAAAGAGAGGAAAGAGGAAATACCTCTAAATGAACACAGCAAACTACTAGTAGTTCTAGCATTAATAAGTAGCATTATGCCTAAAAATTGTTTTCTTGTGTAGTTTTCACATAGTAAAGGTATGCATGTATCGTTTATTGGCTCCCCATCCACAACTTAATCACACAAATGTCAGGAAGATGAAGAATCCCTTTACAAGAGAAGTTCATCACTAAAAAGACCATTTACGGGAAAATAAGGGCACTATGCACTTTGAGCTAGTTAAGTTTAGGAACTTCTGAATTAAACAACCAAAATAGAAAAAAAAAATCCATGTGATTCCTATGCAATGGTTATAGAATGTAGTGTTGTTTAGTTCTTAAGTGTGCTCATCAGTATAAGAAGAAAAATATCAAAAAATTTTGTTAGATATGAATCAATTACCTTTAACCCATATGGGGGGTGCACCGGTAGCATTTGCAACCAGGAAAGACATTGCAATATCTTCACAATTCCTGGTAAACAAATTCAATTATTGAGTAAATAATTAAGAAAAGGTGGAACCGAAGTTGAGAGATTGAAATCTGATTAAAAAGAAGGCAATGAATAATTATTTATCCAGGGAAAAACCTGTTCTTGGTTACATATTCTTTAATTGATGATGGCATCTCGTTTGTATAGATATTGAAATACTTTTTGTGAAAGAACGCTGCCTTGGAGAGCACCATGCTGTATGTACCCGTCCACCACACAGACCACCATCCACCATAGCTAAATTTGTTGTCATTATCTCTCTGCAAGCAAATGGAATAACTTGAAACATTACACTTAGAATTTTATCATCTTTCCTATCACGGCACTAAACACGGGAAAATTAATGAAGGAAACCTAAAATCTTGCAGGTTTAAGGATCAAACGTTACAATAATCAATAAGGATCACTTCAAGTTTAAAGATGCATCAAACAAAGACTAGAATGAAGGATTGAAGATTATTAGATGTAATTCTTTCCTCTATGACAGAAACTGAGCTTTCTTTCCCTTTAAATTAGATACTCATAAAGAAAAATATAACAGGTCTCAAGTTCACAATAAGGATCCAATTTTGAATGTAAATTACACAAGATATCCAAAATGTGCTCATTGTGTTGTTTCGACGTCACTCAGAAATCCCACTTAAAATTTAAATGGATCTCCACACCATATTTACACAAAAGTATGCTTTCTATATTTTGCAAAACAACATTTTGAAAGGTAAATGTTACGAGTAATCAGGGCAGTTATGCATGAAAGTTAAAATATAAATGATTGACTTGCTCCACACCTCCATTCTAAATTAGTCATACATTTCCTCTCATGTTTGAGCTCCAAAAGCAAAGGCAAAAAAGATATTATGCGACCAAAATTAACAGGACAATAATTGAATAAAAAAAGGATAAACCATACCAATGAATCCATCCAATGGACACGAGGTACAAATCCAACCATCGTATCAGGCGCACTTTGCCAAACATCAAATGCAAACTCCACCGAAGAGCAAGGAAATATGACATCGTCATCAATAGAAAAGACAGCATCTGTCTCCAAATCCTTTATTTCTTTAAATCTATTGTTCAAGCTGTCTTCCTTGTTGATATCAAACTTCAATTTCACTTGCCGTCCATCTTTAGGCTTGGACTTTACAACATGGTGCAGAAATTTTAAAAGAATATCCGAAGGTGGATTGGGTTCACTCCACACAATATGTACTGATTCAAGACGAGGACATAATGAATAATGCTTGATGGACTGCTTTAGCAGATCATATCTCTTCCACGTGTTCATTACGATAGAATACCCTTTCCTGTGAACAAAAACATTAAACGAGAATGAGTCCTGTGATATCACAAGCAACATAAGCTCATTATTCTTTAAGAAAACAAAATTTAGTATGAAAAAACCAATCCCCAGACCAAATACCACGAACATATTTATCAAGAATATATGATTAAGGAGGTTGGAGTTCTCCTGAGCTAGGTTCTAGGTTAATAATCAAAATTCTAAACCACCAAACCCCAAATCCTATTACTTAACTCGATTTTCAGTTCAAGATAGTTTGGTGACTTGGAAAAACTCATAAAAAAGGTGATGAACTTCGTAATATAAAAAAAATACGTAAAGTACATCGTTATCAACCCAAATTCCATTACATATCTATCTTCTCACTTGACAACAAAACACAGGTAATGAATAAAGTGCAAACGATATTAATAGTAATAGTGACTTCAGGAAGAAATTTCCCAAACATTGACTTCTAAGATCCCAAGACCCAAAAAATCATTTATCCATCTAATATTGCAAAAATTCTTTCGGAACAACACCGATCGTTTAAATAGCTGCATCCAAAACGACGACAGCTAACCATCAGGCTCACCTCTACGCTCTTTCCAAAATTAACCTAGCAAATAAAACCTAAAGACACACATACCCCTTTCTTTATGTTTTTTTTTTCCCACAAATGCAGGAAACAGGAAAACGACGAATACAAATAAAACGGAATCTGAGAAGCCAACACGTATATGGAAATCCCTGAAATGCAAAAAACACTTTTCCGAAAAAGAATCCGTTACCAAAACAAAGCGATCTTTAATAGTTTAATTTAACTTTTGGAATTATCCGTATTAAGAAAGTGAAAAATTTTTGGGATAAAATTAATGAAGTGTAGAAGAGAAAGGAAGAAAAGAATGAGAACCTTGAATCGGGGAAGCGAGGGGGAAGAGGCGTTTGGTTGTTCCATAGGACGAAGGAAGAAGCGCTAGTGGAGAAGGCGAGAAGCGTGAAGGCGACGCAGCACAAGAGGAGAAGCTTGATCTTAACTGATTTAACGGTGGAGATCGCGAGTAGGCGGAACCGCTGCTCTGTCCGACGGTTCCAACCGCAGCAGCTCCCTCTCATCACCGCCGCAAGGAATGCGTGCAGCCGAGCCGAAGATCTCTCGGAAGCGAAGCGGTCAGGTTCAGCGGCGAGGCATCCGGAGGCGGAAGCGAAGGAGAGAAAAAAGTTGAACGGATTGAGTTATGTGTGCGGTTGGGTTGGGTTGGGTTTGACGTGAAAGTGAAAGCTTAACGTAGCAGCTTACTTATTGTTGGGCCTTGTCGTCGTGTGTCTCTGCCTCAGTCGCAGATCACATTGACAGGAATTGATGCGAGAAACGAAACGAAACGAAGCGGAGTAGAATATTAGAGAGAGAATGGGTGTGCGTGAGAGAGAGAAAGAGAGAGATATTCCTTATTTTCTTTATCTTTAACTTTTATTTTTATTCTCATTTTCATTGGATGGGTTCCGACATGGTATTTTGTTTGGGCCTTCCGGGCTTGTATCAATCGCTTCACTCACGAACATACATCAGGTGCTTCGTGCCACGTGGACGCTTTCCTCACCGTTTGATTGATCGGACAGCCATCCCGTGGCGTCTGAGAGGGATGGTTCCTGCGTCCCTTCACACACATTTCACTCCTACACGCAAAGATGGATGGTCATGATGATAACGGCGTGTGAGTGAGTTGAATAAAACCAGCTCAACAAAACTTCCCTGCGGTGGCTCTGAAAAATCTTGCTTTGACTTTTATATAACTGCGATTCTGTTCATCTGTTTCTTTCTTAGTTTGAAACTTATTCACATTGGTTGTGATAGATTGAATTTTAGCTCTTGAATGGTATAATTAAAGTAAATATTTAAATCATAATAATTAACTACCATTACATTAGTTTAACTGAAACTCGTCTTAGATGTTTTAATATTCACATTTAAAACTTGCAAATAAAAAAATACAATTAAAAGATATCACTTTCAGAGTAATAATAAGTCCAAGTTTTTGGTGAAGTTAATCAAAGCAAATAAAATATCATTATAATTCATTTTGTGAGATTTAAATAAATGGATCCTTTGTATGAAATGAAAGAGAGACAAAAAATATATCATATGTTACTATTAAATATGATATTAAAAAAATAAAAGAAAATAACATGTTATAACTTTTTAACTTCTTATTGATTTTTTAATATAAATATAGATATTTTCTACCTATTATTTTATTTCAAAAAAATTACAAAAATATTAATATTTATTAAAGATAAAATAAAAAAAAATAAGGTTTAATAAATGTGTATAATTATTTATAAGTGTTTATTATATCAAAATATTACAAATTTTATATGTCTGTATATTTTTTTATTGATTTAATAATTATAATATGGTTGATAAATATTCGTAATTTAAATGTGATATATGAATTATTTTATCAATAGTTTTACCATCTTAACATTTCTATGAAGTTTAGTTGATTTTTTATTCAATATTTTTTACTAATATTTTTTAATGTTTATGAATTTAGTATTATCATAAATTAGTTAAATTTATTTTAAAAAGTTTCATAATACTTGTCATTGTCTTCACACATTAGATTATATATTTTTTGTCAAAATTCATTTTTCCACTAGTAACTTGATTCTCTACGTCAAGATATAACATTTATTCTTAACAAATTTTTTGTTATCTCAATTATTTGGTGATTATGGTGATGGAAAAACAACATTATTTCTAAGAAAGAAATGTGATGTATTTAACAAGTCATACATAATATTTAACTTATATATGATGACTTAATAACGGAATAAAGTAAGGTAATATCATTATTTTTTCTTTCATATTTTTTTGTTAGACTCTCTTTTTCATATGGTTAAATTTCATGTAGATAGAGAACTTTTTAATGTGAGACTATCTTCATTGACTTGTAAATTATTATGCATAAGCATAATTTTGCATGAATTCTCAACCTTTGATAGAATAGATCATGTTGGCAAAACATGAAGTAACACCTCTTTTGCATATTACTTGGATCAAAGGGTTTCATCACATATAAGTGAACTTAACAATATGAACATAATGTGTGATTTTATCACCATAAGTGATATCACTTTTCATTATCAACCCAATTTGTTGTTAGAATTTTTTTTATCTTTTCTAGTAGGAACAAATGTTAATATTTTTCTTAATTTTAAAGAGTCAACAAAGTAACTCACTATATTGTAAGTTGTGAAATTTAATAACGACAATTTCTTTTTCATTTGAGAGTCCTTCACTATTATTATTCTTCTTCTTTTAAAGGACAGACTTGAAAAATTACATGTCAAAATGTGATTCTATTTTTATTCATAATCTTAAAATAATAAGTTAATCACAATCATCAAACACTATTTCATTCCATTTATTTTTATTGGAAGTATAAGTACTGATAGTATAATTTAACATTTCCTCTCTTCGTTTCTTTTGCTAGTTTTAATTATTTAATCCATTTATTTATTAGTTTTAGTTTCTCATATCATATAATCTTCTTATAATACTAAGAGTAAAGTTGAGTGTTTTATTAAAAGCTCGCAAATCACCCTGCAATCCACACAGGTGCGCGGGATTGTATTTTTTTATAATTTTTTAATGCAGGTTTTTTCATACTCGACCCACACAACTTGCAGGTTAAACTATTTTCACCATCAGTCTTCCTGAGCTACTCGCAACTCATAACACCAAGTCAAATCAACCAAAAATCTAATACTTGTTGCTTTTATAAAAGATTTTTACTAAGTCTAATTTGATCTAAAATCTAATATTTTTTATTTCTATTAGTTATTATCAAGTTAAATGTAATTCAAAATTTATTTATTTTGTTTATTAATTGTACATTATTTAATGAATTAAGTAAATTATTGTTATATAGATTAATACTAAAAAACTTTAATTTATTTTTATAGATGTCAATGTTTAACTTGCAGGTTTTATAAAATAAATGTAGTTTATATAAATTAAAAATAATTTAAAATAAAAATGAAAGAAAACAACCTTTTTTATAGTATAGATTAATGCATATTGGTATACCAAGTTTAAATATCCTTTTATTGATTAGTGTTAATGTATTTGGAAGTCTTGGTTGTTCTATGATAGTGCTCGGACTTAGTAATAAATGCACACTAGAACTAGTAATAAATATTTTGGTTTAGTTCATATTTATACTAATTTTTAATGAGCTTTCACCTCCATGAACCATTGGAAATTTTGACTCATATAATCCTTAACCTTAGTTGTTGTCTAGACGTAATTGGGTTTAAATCCGTGTTACCATTTAATTGACTTTGTAAAAAATTAAAGTTATAATTTGGGCAACATTACATACGTAGATGAATGACTACTAATGTGGTAGTCATATCTTAATGTTGGACTATAAAAATAAAAGTATTAATGAAATATTTATAAAACCTAAAAACAACTATTTCAAATTATGACGAAATAATTTCTTATAAATCAAAATTAAATCTCACAAATTTTACGAGAAGCAAAATATTTAATAAAAATTATGAAAATAAGTGGTAGATTATCATATTCAAAACCACATCTATCACCATCCATAATAATAATGGTTGCACGGCGTTGGAAATCTCACATCGACTAGAGATGAGATAAAGTCAATCTAGTCTATATAAGTGGGTGCAAACCTCACCTTACAAACCGATTTTGTGGGGTTGAGTTAGACTTAAAGTCCACTTCTTAATATGGTATTAGAGCCAGGTTAAGTTCATCCTAAAGTATTGAGTCACCCGCTATCGGCCCGTTATTGGACCACCCATAAATCTATAGTCCCACGGCGTGAGGGAGTATGTTGGAAATCCCACTTCGACTAGAGATAAAGTCAATCTAGTCTATATAAGTGGGTGCAAACCTCACCTTACAAACCGATTTTGTGGGATTGAGTTAGCCTTAAATGCCACTTCTTAATAGACATGAATAAAATATAGAAAAAAAATGTGAACTTACGTAATAACGACACGTGTTTAATGGGTCAAACTTTAATTTCGTTAAAATGATTTAAAAATAAAGAAAGAAAATCGTTAGTACTTGCCATTTTTACCGTTATGTGTTAATAAAGGATTTATTTCTTTTAAACAAATTTAATAACGATTTATTTGTGTGAAGGTTTTGATTTGTTTACTTGTTAGGTTATTATTAATAGAAGGCCCACGAAATAAGTGTTATTTGAAGACAATTTCAAAGAAGAAGGTTCATTGAATAGCCTCCTTAAAATAATTTAACAAATTTGACTTCGTTCAACGGGATTGATGGATCTGTCAGATTTTTAAAAATGTTCTTCTGAAAACATCATATTTAATAGCTCCAATATTATTATTATTATTAAAATTTATGTAAATATAGATTCAAAAAATCATTTTTGACTCAATCCAAAGTGGAACAAATCACGAAAGCAAAAATCATAAAATCATAAAATATTTGGTAAATGGACATTTTTGTCAATGATTTTGCGTGTAGCTGTGAAAATAACACCTTTGTTTTTTTCTAAATATTTTGCAATAATATAAATATATCTGGATAGTCTGAATTGACTTTTCCTTTTTAGAGAAAAAAATTGAAAAGTGGGAACTCTCTTTGATTGCTTCTTCAGAAAAATATTCCATAACATTGTGATGTTGATATCCATTGCAGAAATGACTTTTAGACAATTAAAATGTCATTTGAGAACTTGTGAGAGAGACAAAAACAAATAATACTGATAAAATGTGTGATAAGATATGACAATTAACAAATACTATGTATTAAAGATAAATTAAATAAACATAAAAACAATTAAGCCATGAATAAATTAATTAGCCTAGCTTAAATTTTTACCAAGTGCATAAATAAAGTTTAGAATTCCTATTATACAGTCCGGTAACGTTTAGAATTCCATAATTCTATAATTAAGTATATTATTTTTAAATTTTGATTTCTGAATTTTACAATTTAAAAATTAATATTAAAATTAAATAATCATAATTTTCCAATTGCTCAAGAATCAGTTTCTGGTTTAGGAGTGAAGAAAATAACTTGTGGATTAATAAAAATAAAAAGCAGAGAGCCAATTAGAGATGCAGGCAAGGTTTTGATCTTTTCCATTCTCCGTGGAGGTGTAGCTTGAAGCGATGAAGGTGTACATTAATTTTGTTTATTTGGGGAACATGATAGTTTCACATCGGGCCTTGGACCAAAAGCCCAATTGAAGAATAGTAGAGTAAGAGGTCTTAGGGTCCGAACCAAAACCTAACAAATATGTTTTTTTAGGTACTCGAAGCAAAAGAAAAATATTATATTACAAAAGCCGAAAATATATTAAACATTTTTATACGTATTTAGGGTTTAGGATTTAGGTATTCCACCTATCTTAACATTGACTATTATTAAATTGCTAAAGGATGATTTAATTAAAAGTATTATATATTAAAGAAAATAGCCAGTTGTAAAGTTTCCCACATTTTTTTATACCTATCATTATATTTCATTTTCTTTAAGAACTTTAATTAGACTGTGGGAACTTGAATAGAGAAAATGCATATTTCTCTCTAGATGATTTGAGACAAGTATTAAAAAAGACAAAATTGTTACCATGCTTTATTAAACAAAACTAAAAAAAATAAAAAGTAATTTTTAAAACTAAATTTGGATTGGAAAGTTGATTATACATAACAATATATTAATATTAATATTTATCTTAAAACAATAATACCTTTAATTAAATGTAAAAATTAATGTAATTTTTAAAATAATTATTTTCTCTTTAAATTAAAGAGAATAAAAAAAAATTAAACTCTTATATAATTATTTATTTATTATAGAATAAAATATTCATAAAAATACTTACGTAGGCATCACAACACGATACTCTATTCTTATGAATGTACATTTACAACAAAAAAAAAAAAATTATGTAAGTTTTTTAAAAGAAAATCAATATAAAAATATTTATTTACAAATTGACATTCCTTCCTACATATTTTCATTTACAATAAAAACATTACTTTCTTTTATGGAATTTTTTTTGTTAACAATTGATTGTAAAATTCTAATAATTTTATAGTATTGAGTGAAATTATGTATTTTAATTAATTTTCTTATGACATATAAATCTAGATTAAGTTAAGTTTCCCTTATCTCCACCCGTGGGCTGAGCATTATGATGCAAAGCTACAAAAGACAACATTGCCGCGACAACATCCTGGTTTGCCTATAGTTGTACCGGACACCAAATCCATATGTGAGTGAGGTGTGGCAAAACAGAGTTGAAAAGGAGAATAGTGTATACAGAGAAGAAGATTTTTTTTGTCTCTTTATATCTATGCATCATATTTGTAATTCACATGAGGCCATATGAAATGAATACGAGACTATTTGTCCAAACGGTGAGTGTAATTCTTCTTTTTGTACCTATTGGTAAAAAGACAACAAAAGATAAAAAAGTAAGTGAACATTCTCATACATGTAACGTTTATAACAAGACTATAATTTTTCTTTTTCATTTGCAGAGATTTGGAAACTGTTCCAACCGGTAAGTGTTATATCCTTTCTACTAAAAGTCTTGGCCACTCAATACAAAAGTGTCGCAAAAGGCATGATATATTGGGACCTATCTAGTTAGATAAGTTGTTTATGGTGTTATGAACATCAGATTAAGGTATATGGATCCACATCATTCTTTCTTATGTGCAGGTTGGCATTTTTCTGGTGAAGCCGTATGTGTTGGCCTCAAATTAGTACCTAAATGGGTTAGAGTGGTTTCGGAAATTGCTTCGCATTAATCTTGATGAACTAAACTCTCAAGTTTTCTCCATGATGCCCCTAGATGAATTGATAGATATAGTTGTAGAACATATTACATTAGAAGGCACTGCTTCAATGTCTATAGGCTAGGGATGTTCTTATTTGCCATTCATGAATTACTTGTGTTTAAATTCCTTTTATTCAGTTTGTAGTTTTAGACTTTTCGGCTTAAAAACATATGGGAATTTTGGGCCTGAAGTTTGATTCAAGCCTTCAAATGGTGGGTAGAATTATGATTCGTTTCCTGGAGTGTTTCTTTGTTTTTCCTTAAATATTTTCAGGTCAAGTGGAAGAGTTTGGATATATAATATAATTATTGATCTCATCTCAGTTTTAGTCTTGTGGGTTAGATTATATGGTGCAAACAACCCTCTGCCAAAATGATACGAGCATGAAGATGACAACTGTAGTTTTAGGATTTCTAAATTTAATTTTTTAATATTTTGTAATTTGGATTTAATTTTCTTTGTGGGCCTTTATTGGACTTTATATTTTTGTTCTTTTTCCAATTTTGGGCCTAATTAGTTAATGGGCCTTGTCTTAGGTCCATTAGTATAAATAGGATTCTCATAACTCTTTGTACTCAGAATTCATATTTTAAGGAGTTGAGACTTTGGCTCCGTGAATTCTCTCTTGGTTCTCGAGTAGAACTTTAGATTCTTATCTGTGAATTTTCGAATTCAGAGTGGCGAATCCTCATTGGACTTATCAGTCAGAAATGATTGTGGCGTCTTCTCCATCCCTAATCTCTTTCCGCATTTTCAATTTTTGATCTTTGATTCGGGGAAATTTTTGTATTTTTGGACAGACTCGCATCATTTGGTAATTAGAGCTAGTTCTTTTACTTTTCCGCAGCTTTTTCGCAGCTTTTCCGCAACAATTTAAATATTGTTATCGCAACTTTTTCCGGTAAGGGTTGCGCAAAGCTTTTGAAGTTTTTTTTTTCGCAACCCTTTCTCCCAGCGTTTTGGCACCGTAGAATCATATCCAGCGAGACGATGTTTTGGAATTGCAATCGAGGCGAAAGTTAACAACGTTTTCGGAAGCTCTCATTCTTTGTAATTATCTTTCAATATTTCTGAAAAAAAATTGAGAACTGGCAGCGATTCAGTGCATTAGATTGATGGTTACGATGAGTGCAACATTAATTGTGGGGAATCAACGTCTGTGTGGAGAGCTGGAGTCACCGGCGGAGGAAACGATGAAGATGTTCTTTTTTCCAGCATTGTTGACAACTATCGTGTGGCGGAGGTTGTGATGGTTGTGGTGGAGATCTGCAGAATAGGTTAATCTGTGCAGGTGATGAAATTAAACTGAGGGAGGTCTGGGCAAGATTAGTGTGAAGCGCTTCCACCACCTGGTTCAACGTATGCCACCAGTGGACTGAAATTGAAATGAACGGAGCTTCTGGAAACAAAGCATACCAACTGTTTGATGAAATTACGAGAAGCTTTGAAACAGAATTGGAGTAGGCAAGACTTTGGGAAAGGTTACAATATATGTTTGAGTGTAAGTCTAGTTCAATTAGTGAAAGGAAAAGAGTGCACCATAGGTGTTGGTTGAATTGTGTGTGTGGGTGTTTTAGTAGCTGGTGTGGAACTGACCAGATGTGCAAGTGTGGGTGCAGACTTTGAACCATCAGTGCATTGAATTTATGAAAATTGAATAAAACAATGTTCAATTGCAGTAGGCTAATCCCTTCAGTGGAGTCAAGAATTGAAACAAATTCTTTTCTGAATTAGGTGCAGTTCATTCAATCGGCTTGGTGAGTTCATTCAATCGGCTTGGTGCAGTTTTGGTATACCTATGAATTAAATTAGAAGCTGGTATACCTATGAATTAAATTAGAAGCTGGTTGATTTCTGGTGGAGCAGGTGAGTCTTTGTTGCGATATAAGTGAGCCAAGCTGAGTCAATTTTGTGTGCAGTGACCGTGTGAATTCTATTTGGAAAAGAATATTTAAGTGATTGACTGTGAATTGAAGAAGAAGAAGTTGAATCCATGCTCACTCCACAATAATTGTTGATCACGTGAATTCATGAAAAAAAATAAATTAGATGACATGTGGAGTCCATGGAAGTCAAGTTAAATTAAATGCATGTGGGCATTGGTGATTTTGTATTGACGAGGTGATATGGAGCGTGAAATTGATTTTGAGTGGGATCCACGACATGGACAAATGGCTAAATTTGATTTGATTTGGTGAATTGAAGACAGTGGGGCCCGCATTTATCAATTGAATTGAATTCAATTTTGGAAAGAAAAAAAATTGTTTCACGTGAATTGAATTGGTGGAGAGATATGTGGGGTCCACGGTTTTGGAATTTTTTTTTTATTAATGTATGTGAATGAAATTGGGACCCATTGGTGAGTTTTACAAGTTTGGTGAATTGAAACATTTGAAAAGAAAAAGGGAATTGGTGCAGTTAGCATTGATGCTGAAATTTGGTTGAAAACTTTTATGGGTGTTAATTAGAAGCTGCAAAATCTGGTGCTTTTGTATGGTATATTAGTTGCTAATATGGTGCAAACATCCTAGTGGAGAACCCGGTGCTTAAATCTGGTTTGACCATTGCTATTCTCTTGTGTCATTTTTTTTATTTCTAGCTTTGAGTTGAGTCATATGTCTATAAATTTCCTTGGATTCTTGTTGTGAAACATAGTATTGGGAGTTGAATTGTTAGAAAATCTTGATTGTTTGAGATTGAATTTGGAGATTACACAATTAGGAGCTAAATGTAGCATCTATGTTTTGAGAATTCTTTTAAACATGAGTTTAAGTCTTGAGAAACTTGAAGCACAAAGTAAGCAAATTACATAAGAGTGGGTGGATGCCTAACTAGCTTTCATTCATCTCAAGTGTGATAAGCCAAAAAAAAATGTTAAAGTGCATATTCCATATTTCTCTTGAGACTTAGATTCAATTTTAATTGAGTTCTCTATTGGATGTCCAAATTAGTTCCATGCATCTAGGTAATCTTGATTCATTTCCTACAACTGGACTTTTCTAATTGTTTAGCTTACTTGCTTTGTTTTACATTTCTAGTGATAATTCTAAATACACTATTTAGATTACCCTTGTCTTCTAAAGTGCTTTTCTCTTTGTCACGTTCTTAGTTTTGTCACATCTTACTTCCCTTTGGTTTAGCTCATTTCTTGATTTTGTGCTTTTTAGTTTGTCTTTCTAAATTTCTTGGTTTTGTCATAGAGTTTTCTATTTTTCTTGACCTCTTGAGTTCAATGTGGATTTGTTACATCTTTCACTTTGAATGTAAAATTCTTGGTAAGTTGACTGGAAGTTCTCCTTAAGAACTAAAGAGGAATTTGAGTGAAGAGAGTGAGAATAGTTTTTCAAGAGTTATACACGAGTGAATGAGTGCAAACACTTAGTGAGTGGTGAGGTCCATATTTTCACGTTATTTGTGCTAACCATTTCTTTATGATTTTCTTGTTTTGTTTCTAACATTTTACTTGCAGTCATGGGATTGACTATAGAATATTTGAATTCAAGACTCATTCCAATAGTACAACGAGTTGGAAAGAAAAGTTTATGAGCATAAAAGGCTAAAGAAGGCGGAGCGTAAATGTAACAACACATCAAGTTCAAGGATAAAAATAAGTTCTATTAGATGTTCCAAATGTGAAGGCTATGGGCATGTTTCTCTTGAATGTCCTAATTGGAAGTCAAAACCCATAAATGATGAAGATCTTAAAGACTATTACCAATGGTTGCGAGAGAAAGAAAAGAAAGCATTACAAAAATTAGAGAGGATAGAAAGAGAGCTTAGAGAAGAGAGAGAACAAATGAGGGAGCTTATGGAAAAGGGAAAAAGATTTGTAGAAAGTGAAAATGATTTTATAAGAAGAGAGAAAGAGTTTGGGGAAAAAGTGAAGGAAATTCTTAGGAAAAGAGAGGAGAAAATTGAAAAGGAAGAAAAAGAAAAGTTTGATCAAAAGATTAGAGAATTGAAAGAAAAGATCGAGGAAGGAAGTAGAAAATTTGATGAATTGTTAGAGAAGGCAAAAGAATAATAGGAAGAAAGGAGAAAGAAAATAAAGAAAGAGAAGAGAAAGAAAAGAGAACAAAGGAAGAAGAGACTAATGATAATATTTGTTCTTACCCTGACTCTATAATTATTTGTGTGGATTCTCCTTTGCAGGAAATTACTAGTGATGAGCTTTCAAGTGATTCATACAGTATTAGAGAGAAGAACATATGGGCTTCCACTACATCTTTGGAATTGTCTAATGTGTATCATGAGCAAATTAAAAATTCTTGTGAATTGTCTGTTGCTTTTGATATGCATACTATTGTTTTAGATGGTGATGCCAAGTCCTTGAATGATGAGATGCATACATATCCTGTGGACTTGAATGTTCATGATCATCTTTTCTCTATGTGTGTGAATTATCAGCAGGTTGATGATGAGATTAAGCATAATCATGTTAGATCTTTAATCTTGTTACGTGAACTGAAAAGGACATTAGATACCATATATTTGTATTGGATTGATGTATTTGACATGCTTATGATTAGTCGTTTGATGTTCTTATTGTTTGATGTGTTTTACGAGGTTGGTTTATGATCCCGGAGGAAGATATTTACTACACTTTGATAATAAGAGATTGGACTCTCATGAGCTCCACATCTCCATTTAGATAGTTTTTCTCGTCTTTGTTTAGATGATGTTAAAATTGAGTTCTTTTAGTCTTATGTTTGTAAGTTTGCTTGTAGGTACAAAGAGCTAAATTCGTGGACGAATTCTCTCCAACCTGGGGAGGATGATACGAGCATGAAGATGACAACTGTAGTTTTAGGATTTCTAAATTTAATTTTTTAATATTTTGTAATTTGGATTTAATTTTCTTTGTGGGCCTTTATTGGGCTTTGTATTTTTGTTCTTTTTCCAATTTTGGGCCTAATTAGTTAATGAGTCTTGTCTTAGGTCCATTAGTATAAATAGGATTCTCATAACTCTTTGTACTCAGAATTCAGATTTTAAAGAGTTGAGACTTTGACTCCGTGAATTCTCTCTTGGTTCTCGAGTAGAACTTTAGATTCTTATCTGTGAATTTTCGAATTCAGAGTGACGAATCCTCATTGAACTTATCAGTCAGAAATGATTGTGGCGTCTTCTCCATCCCTAATCTCTTTCCGCATTTTCAATTTTTAATCTTTGATTCGGAGAAATTTTTGTATTTTTGGGCAGACTCGCATCACAAAACACTTGTAGTTAAGTCGACATAAAAAAATAATCCTATAGTCAAACACTGGCTCTAATCCAATACAGACTTGTGTTTACTTCTACAAAAACTTAACTGAGCATGGTGTTACCTTGTCTCCATTTATGGTTATTCCCATGGCATTGATTTCCCATCACACAGACCAAGTGGACATCCCATCCCTGACCTTATCAATAGATATCTATATATATTTTCTTTCGTAAGACATGATCAAGGTAGTTAGGAGGAGACTATTTTATCTATTGTACAAGCATCTAATTATCAATTAGTTGTTTTGGAGTTTATTAGATAATGCAAGGTTTCTAGTTTCTCCAATTTTTTTGGTCAATTTCATTTTCATGTCTTCATTCTGGTTTTGCTGCAAGTTCATAAATCATATGGATTGAAGGAGACAGAGATTCATTCTTAAGCTTTAAACCATTCATGCCTTTGACTTTGATCACATTATTGACTGAAGAATATCACTTTTTGCTTTAAAACCTAACTAAGGGATAAATCAATACAGGATTATTTTCATCCTATACAATAATAATATACTCAATTCCCTCACTTTTTGCTTTAAAACTAACTAAAAAAAATCCAATGCTGACTAACATCCTATGCTTATATTAAATAGGTTTCTACAGAATAAGTTAATTCTATCAAACTAGCAAATGTTCCATATTACTTTTGACTAAGATCCACCAAATAACTAACGAAGCCAAAAAGCCGAAAACTAAGAAGAAAATGGGGAACTTGACGGGGTGTATGCTAAGAAGTCCCCGAATTGGTCTGCTTTGAGCTAAAGGATGTTCAGTAGCAAATTCGAACAAAATTTGGATAAAAAATCTATGAAAATTCAACTATTTAAACTCAAGAAAAGAAAACAAATGGAATAGTTAAATTAGTAAGAAATTAGACCAGTAAATTAGCAATGAATTAGACCAATTTAGCTAGTTTTCATTCTGGTTTGGACCACTACAACCTAAAGATTAATTTACCAACGGTAATAATCCATCCATTTTACTAACATCAACCGATGCAAATAATTTTTTAAATTTAAAAGCCTATTATTTTATAAAATGAAAAATACTTTGGTACAATTTTTTTAAAATCATAAATCCAAAGATATAGTTAACTGTTATACATATAGTGGATTCACATTGATCAACATAGTATTTGAAGGAAATAAAAGAAGAAAGGAGGTGAAAAGAAAAAATAAAGAAATCAAAATATGAGGGGAGCGTCAACTTTTATGTGATGGTAGGAGTTAGTGTGTGCTGCAAACCGAATCAATAGACATAGGAATTGACAATTTATTCTGAATGAAGAATGCCACTAAGAAAAGCCAGAAGGTCTTTGTGTAGTAGTTCTGTATCCTTCACGTCGCTAATAACCCTTTTAGAGTATTGATCCTTATAATTGATGTTGGTAATACTCCAAGTTCATAGAAGGTTGTGACTCTTGTAGTTCCATGAACACTGTTATTTCCAGCAATCAGTACTGAGCTTGGAGCAAAATATCTACAAGATGAGCAAAATCAAAAAGCATCACCCCCACAATTGTTAAGCATCGCCCATATACACTCAATCATCATCTGTATCATCGTCAGATAGAACTGATTGCTCAAATTCAGCATCCATGATAACCCCATCCATCAGATGCACAACAACCTCTTTTTTTCTAACATCTACTATTTCTGATCGAATCCTGTTAACAACAAGCATTCCATCGATGTCTTTTGAAACGTACAAGGGAAACCCAGATATCGAATCATAGTTCACAAGCTCACCCAATTTGACATTAGCGGAAGAGAGTGCACGAGGGACAGCTGAAAATCCCAATATACGAGTCAAAATAGCATAAGTGTCATTGAACCTGTCCGATTTCAAAGCATCATTCACTGAGAGACGCAGATCTCGCTTAAACGCTTCCTCGGACGGAATAAACACGGTAAAAGCAAGATCTTGAGGCAACATGTCAATCATCATTTCTCCAAACTTGCCCAAGTTGGCATCTTGAAGGGAGACTTTTCTGGATCTCGTTAATGGGTAAAACCCCATTGCACTTTCCTTGGGGGTGTCTGGAAGCTTGAGAACAGTCATGGTCACAATAAAAAAACAGCAGACACACACCAACATGCTTACAAGAGCAATTGAATGCTTCAAAACTTGACGCCTCCTCATTTTGATGAAACTCTATCCCAATAGTTGAATAGTTACTATTCTCAAAATAAAGATCTTAACTTTTCACCTTGATCAACAAAATCCAACATCTTAGTCTCTAAACAAGAAAAGGAGAGTCAATGTTGAAGAATCACAATAAACGAAACAAAATAAAGTGCAATATCCATTAATAAGTGACTATTAAAGGATCAGAAACTACTAGGAACTCAATTGAAGTCAAATGATCAATTGACAACTTGAGACTGGTGAGTGACCTTGGTATCATATAAACAAGTTATCTTCAATTAAACTTCTAGTTATCTTCAATTAAACTTCTAGTTATCATCGCCACTGATGTTGACTACACTTTGTTATTTTCTTCCATATTCTTTTAATAAGTATGGTTGAAAACAATAGTTGATTTAGTCTATGTTGATTAAATAATATTTATATTTATTAATTTTTTAAAATTACTTTTGTAAGAAGTTGTGGGACAAAAGTTACAATTATATATATATCTTCTTTCATTCTATCATCCTTTTCTTTTGCTTTAGCTAAACTGTTTTTGCAAAAACTCCTTCGGAACAACACCGATCACTTAAATAGCTTGCTTCCAAAACGATGATAGCTAACCCTCAGGTTCACCCCCTAAGCTCTTTCCGAAATTAACCTAGCAAATAAAACCTATAGAAACACATACCTCTTTCGTCGTTATGTTTTTTCCTACAAATGCAAGAAACAGGAAAAAGACGAATAGAAATAAGAGAAACCAACACGTATATGGAAATCCCTGAAATGCAAAAAAAAAAAATTCCAAAAAGAATCCGTTGCCAAAAACGAAGTGATCTTAATCGTTCAATTTAACTTTTGGAATTATTCGTATTAAGAAATTGGAATTTTTTTGGTATTAAATGAACGAAGTCTAGAAGAGAAAGAAAGAAAGTAATGAGAACCTGGAATCGGGGAAGCCAGGGGGAAGAGGCACTTGGTTGTTCCATAGGAAGAAGGAAAAAGCGCTGCGGGAGAAGGCGAGAAGCGTGAAGGCGACGCAGCAACAGAGGAAAAGCTTGATCTTGACTGATTTAACGGTAGAGATTGCGAGTAAGCGAAACCGCTGCTCTGTCCGACGGTTCCAACCGCAACAAACGCGTGCAGCCGAGGCGAAGCAGTCCGATTCAGTCCAACTTTCAGGACTGTTCAGTTTATTTTTAATATATTGGCAAAGATATTGAACTTTACAAATTTCATGTTGTATCCAACTAAGTCCAGTTAATTTCTATTTCTAATGGGTGCATCAAGTAGTTTGAATTTCTGTAAGAAAAATACAACCTAATTTTGTAATTAAAATTTGGAAAGTTTAAAACATAATTGCAAAGATTTACGTTATAAATAAACTATGAAATCAATTATACATTAAATAAAAATTAAATTAATAAATACGTTTAAATTGAATAATTAAGGATTCTCTGCAATTCAGAGTGTCTTTACTTATGAATATTTGGTAGCAATCCAACCAAAAAGTAGTTTTAGGAGATTTGAAAAATATTACAATCACACGAGGTATAGAAGCCCAAGGGCCTTGAACCAAAAGCCCAATAGAAGAATAACATATTAAGAGGTCTTAGGGTCCGAACCAAAAGCCTGACAAATTTTTTGTCAGCCTTAAAGCAAAAAAAGTGTTATATTACAAAGGCGGAAAATATATTTAACATCTATATGTAGTTATTCAGGTCATCGTAATTAAATTATTAAATTATTAGAGGATAATTTAATTAAAAATATTAAATATTAAAAAAGCCGTCAGTTTTTTTTATCAACTGTCATTATATTTGATGTTTTGTTAACATAAGTATACACATCATTAATGAGGATAATAAGGACAATAATATTAAGGGTATTCTTGCAAATAAACTCAAAGTATTTTTATTCTATTAACTTTAACATGTCATTATTTAAAGTGTATTTTATTATAAGCATCTTATTTAATTTCTTTTCTAGGAGCTTTTTGCAGAAATTTGTATGCTCTTTCCCCTTCATTGAATTATCTTCCTCTCTCACTCCTAAAATAAGTAAAGGGTGTGAATGAAGTAGAAAATGGTAATGGCAAAGTGGTCCTTGGAAAAAAAATGTTCCAATGCAAAATATAGCATATCCATTGCTGAAGTAACTAGAAAATAATACTAATATACAAAAATATGATGACCACTGCAAGGAATTACTTTTCCTTTTGCTTTCACTTAAAGGTATAGTGATTGAAACAATTAATTATAAGATTAATTAACCTAATCCTTCCCTCTCCAAATAGATAGAGCTGAACAAAAGTGTAATTAACAAGAAAGAACGTTTAATATATTTTTTTTTCTTTATCGGGAACCCTATACACATGCCCAATTGGTGAAGCAATTTGTGTAAAATTGAAATGCAAATAAGTTCATTAAGCATATTAAAAATTATGGCATGACATATGAGTCTGTGGGTTATGAACACAAACCTGTGGCCATGATTTTGCAGACGGTCTCTAATGATTAATTTTATTGCATAATTTAACATACGGTGTTTTGACATTAGTTGTTGTACTTTGAGATAAGAATAACATTAAAAAAAACAATGCATAGCAGGAGCGAAATAATCACCCACTTTGTAAAGTTCTATCCACACATTTATTCAAATATATGGTCTGCTTCTCTTAAAATGAAAAGGACAGCTAATGGTGGTGACCACAGAAGCCATCATTCCAAGAACAATAAATTATTGTCAAAATAGTGACACAAGAACCACTTAATACGAGAAGTTTCTAAGATTTCAAATTTTAAATATATATTATAGTAAATCTTCCTATTATATAGTTTTATATCCCTAGCTTCGTTTGGAATTGACAACGATACCAGCCCAAGTTTTGTTTTTTCCCTTGCTGGGGTTAAAGCAAATTGAAAGTTATAATAATAATAATGATTATTATTATTAAATTGATAATTATATCAATTCGCGGCTTGCTAATTTTATTGTGATTAAATAAGTGTTAGGTATCAAGTAAACTAAAATAAAAAAACTACAAGGACCACGAATTATGTTTGTTTGTACATTAAAATTTCATATCATTGTACACCAAGTGAAACATCTAATAAATATAGAAAATTTATACTTAGAAATTAAGAAAAGAATGTACTTATAGCTCTTAAGGTTTAGGGTAAGATAAGGAATGAAACATTTGAACTAAATACTTGCCATACATAAAATTTATGTGATTCAAAGAATGTAAAGTCACAAAACACTAGTTCAAGCACAGTTGTTTTTATTGATTTAAAATTGGTTCAACTCTTTCTTAATTGATTTTGGGATTGGATTATAATAACTTTTTTTGTTATCAATAGAGAGAAAAGTGGTGACTTATACGTAACTTGGGTAGTTGTTTTTTCCTAGAAAAAAGGAGAGGAATTTGGTTATTATTATTATTATTATTACTATCAATCAATAGCTATATATAATATAAATTACAATGAATATGAATATCTCTTTTATAATAATGAACTTTTTCTCAACAAATATTAGGGTTAAGTTCTATCACTAAAGCCATGATTGTATAGTGGTAATGATAATACCTAATGCCTTAAAAGGAAAAAGTATCGCATCTTCAGTTGATTACAATGAATATCAAATGTTAGAATACATAAAATTTCTGAAATGAAAGGAGACATGAAAACCAAATTTTTATAGGGAAGTGAGGGATGAAAGTGGAGTTGTGATCCCTCACTGAAACAGAAAAACATAATGCAAATTGCTAAAAGGGGTTGAGAAGTGTGTAGCTATTTTCTACGTGTGTTTCTTAATTAGAAGCCACGAGACAAAAGATAGAAAGAAGAGGGTAGGACCCTGCCACCCAAAATCTGCCTGGAGCTGATGCATCCCTAACCTTGTGGCTTTTGCCAGAGTAGAATGACCAACAAATCAATTTTCCAAAAAGATTCCATTGTTTTGGCTCACAATTCAAAACTCAATATCATCAACAACCCTTCCTTTTATTAATCTTATCCTTACAAGTCACTCACACTAATCAACCCTCTAAACTAATGCATATTAGGTAACTAATACGTATAAATAACAACGCTCCAACCATATCCAAATTGTTTATTTTGCCTTTTCTTAACGACTTTTGTATCTCTACGTATTACCAGAGGAAAAGCCGCAATTATTATTATTATCCAACAAAAATATTGAAAGCTACAGTTAAGGACATGGCCTATTAACATATCTACACTTCATCATTGTCTCATCCACCAGAAAGAAACAAAATATATTAAAGGCCTCATTATTCTTAGTTCCACAAGAGAGGAAAATGAACATTTATAATCAACATTTAATAATGGACGTGAGATAAGTTAATTACTGACATCCATGTGCCGACCATGTTTTATAAATCAAAAAGGAAGAAATGTTTGTATATAATAATTAACGGACACAAAACCTTCTTTCTTCATCATCATCGTTCTATTTTTTGTTTTCTGAAAAACCCTGTTCATCTAATCATTGGTGAATATTTCTAATTTCCCTCCAACTCCTTACCATGTTGTCGGAATTCATATTAACGTTGCTAATTACTATATACACAACTCTTGAGCGAAATATTTTTTAAACAATGATTGCAGACATGAACAATCAAGAAATTTTTCATAAACATTCAATGACTGCTCCCATTAGTTATCTGTTTCGAAATTGCAACAGCATCTTCCTATTTATTACATTAATTTTTCTTTCTGCTTTTCTATTGGTTTAGAATTATTATTCTGCAACAATCAATACACATCAGAGAATAACTTTAATTCATATTCAGGCTTAAATTTATTGCATTAAATTGCATTATCTTATAATTTTGTATATTATAAAAGTACGAATAAACCATAAATTTCATTCTTAAAATACCACTCGGTATGTTAAATAGTTTAAAATAATGAAGTCATATAAATTAATAAATATTTAATAATTTAAGAAATAAGAATTAGTATTTATTTAAGAGAGAGAGATAATACCTGAAGCAGTAAATTGTATATTAAAAATAACGAAAACAGAAAAGTATAATTTGTTGGATGATTGTATGATGTGAAGATGAAGATTTACGTGTGGTTCAATGGAGCCAAATTCTGAAAAAGTAAAACTCAAACAAAAAGAGAAAGAAACTGTAGACACCTGACAGACAGCAGTAACAGCGAACTAGCAGTGGGAGGAGTATTTGCGTGTTGGTTTCAAAGTCTCGAATACACCGTGCCAATTCATGAGGTGGTGACACGTGTCTTTGTGCGGGCGCGAGTTCAACGTGATATTTGAAGTCTCGACAATAGCACCGCCCAGGAGCAAGCACAGTGAAGGACCACGTGGAATTCGGTCCCTGCAACCTCTTCCGTCAAAACAAAACAAAACGTTTTACCCTTCTTCCGTTAACTTTTTTCCCAGTTCCAATTTTTTCAAAACCACAGTAATCCACGTTCCAGTGCTGCGCGGAACATGGTCGGTCTTTCTAGAGTGGTTGGAATCACGCCAGCTAGGACAAACCCCATCAATCATTGGTCTCTATCAAAGAAAACAATAAAAAATTCAACATATGACGCTTGCGGGGGCCACTCCCACTACCCTCACCCTCACTTCTATTAACTCTAACTCATTAGGATTATAAATCCGCACCTTCCTCCTTACCCTATCACACTCACTCACTCATAACTCACAGGAATCCGAGGCAAGAAGAAAGAAGAAACACATGGAGGGGAAGGAGCAGGATGTGTCGTTGGGAGCAAACAAGTTCCCGGAGAGACAACCGATTGGTACGGCGGCGCAGAGCCAAGACGATGGCAAGGACTACCAGGAGCCACCACCGGCGCCGTTGTTTGAGCCCTCCGAGCTTACGTCATGGTCCTTCTACAGAGCAGGGATAGCAGAGTTTGTTGCAACTTTTCTGTTTCTCTACATCACTATCTTAACAGTCATGGGTGTGCTCAGGTCCCCAACTAAGTGCCAATCCGTTGGTATTCAAGGAATCGCTTGGGCCTTCGGTGGCATGATCTTCGCCCTCGTTTACTGCACCGCCGGAATCTCAGGTTCATTTTTTTCTCAGCATCTCAAAAAAAGTCTTTTTTTTTTTAAATTGTAAAAGATAAACAACGTCGATTGTTTGTGTGTCTGTGGTGTAGGGGGTCACATAAACCCGGCTGTTACGTTTGGGCTGTTCTTGGCAAGGAAATTGTCGTTGACCAGAGCGTTGTTCTACATAGTGATGCAAGTGCTGGGTGCTATCGCTGGCGCTGGAGTGGTGAAGGGTTTCGAGGGAAAAACCAGATACGGTGCATTGAACGGAGGTGCCAATTTTGTTGCCCCTGGTTATACAAAAGGCGACGGACTTGGTGCTGAAATTGTTGGCACCTTTATCCTTGTTTACACCGTTTTCTCAGCCACCGATGCCAAACGTAGCGCTAGAGACTCTCACGTCCCCGTAAGCGTCTCCCTCTTTCTTTCTCTTAATTAATGAAAACACGCAAGTTTGGCGAAACTAATTGTGTGGGTTGAATATATAACTAGATTCTGGCACCTCTGCCAATTGGGTTCGCTGTGTTCTTGGTTCACTTGGCCACCATCCCCATCACCGGAACCGGTATCAACCCTGCTCGTAGTCTCGGTGCTGCCATCATCTTCAACAAAGACCTTGGCTGGGACGATCACGTGAGATATTTATTTTCATTCTTTCTTTTATATTTGGCCAGTTTTACTATTTTCGGGAAAACCAATCTGGACCGTCTGATCTCTGGCGCTAATTGATTGTCGCTTTTTGTACAGTGGATCTTCTGGGTGGGACCATTCATCGGTGCGGCACTCGCTGCTCTCTACCACCAGGTCGTAATCCGCGCCATTCCCTTCAAGTCCAAGTGATAGAATCAAAAGGTTCACGGTTAATCAAGTTGGGAGAAAAAAATCAAGCAATGTTTGTGGTTTCGGTTTCATTTTATCAAATGATCTGTTTTATCTTTTTTTTTGGTTTTAATTTAAAGTCTTGTATTTTGTATGTAAAGATGTAAACTTATGATTATTAGGTGGTGCATGTGTCGCGTACTGGGCCACAGTTATCCTCTGCTTTTAAGTTGGAAGAGGCCCAGGTCATGTGTGATGTAGGGCTGTGATTGTGTATTATCATGCAAAATCAAAAATAACACCAGAGTCATTTATGCATCTTTTATATATTATTATTTTTATTTTGTGTAGAGCCCACTATGTCCTGCCTGTGATTTTTGTCCTCTTCCCTGAAGTATATGCGAAGGTTGGGTTTCTTTATCCACGCCTGTGCTCGTTATCACTTGCTATGGATAATCGGAATCCATGGAGTGAGCTTGAGAGGAGTGGGGTTGGGTAAGTAGGTGGGGTGGGTGTGATGTCTATTGCCTAATCTGGGACCACTTTCTTCCTCAATAATGCACATTTTGTAGTGTTGTCCATTTAATAATGATTTGTGATCATAGCACAGAGAAAATAAAAAAATGTACACTATTTTTGTATCTGTATTAAATAAACTTAGGATAAGCTTGATCTCACCAATGGGATTGGTATCAGTGTTTCCTTCTAGTTGCTTCCATGGAACCTTCTTCACTCAAAAGACGTGGCACTCGAGAGAGGAGCAACCGAGAACGTGTATTCTTGTGTATGGTTTCTTTTGTTTATCAAATGCTAACTAGTAAAACTTAAGAAATGGTTTTTGAAGTGCCACTGATAGAATCATATTCATGAGCAAACAAAAGGGTTAAGGATTTGGGGACATGTTTATCGTCTTCTTCTGTGAAGTTTAATTTCATGTTTTGCAATCCGGCAAAGATCCAATTATGTTGCTTGAAACATTCTTTTAGGAATCCACATAAGAATTACTGAGAAGAACAAAAGGGACCCGACCCATGTCTAATCCCCAACAAAAACTTTATTCGGCTGGGGAAAAAATGCAGAGAATACCAGTGACAGAATCTACCCACTTTCGCTAAAATACACTTTTTAAAAGAAGAAAAAGAAAAGGAATTTTCTTTCTAAATCTCCTCAATTTTGGATGGAGTCACTATATAGCAAGAAGAATTTTAGTACCTCTTTTTTCTTTTCAAAATACAGATTAATATTTTTAAATGTTCTAATTCACAATAGATATAGATGAGGAATGATAGGGATGAACACATTAACTTAGGTCATGCCAAACTAGTAAGATAAGATGTCTATTTCCATCTCTCTTCATTCACCTTATACTTCTGTCATTTATTATTTGCTAAGATACCTCTCTCCCTTCTCCACAACCCTAGATTAAAATATGCAAAAAAATACACTGATATTTCTCAATATTTTTAACAAGTTATTTATTTTTTATTTCAAGACCAACATATATAACACCAACAAATTTGAACACCCTCCTCACCCAAACCCTCTTCTCCGATATTTCCTTTTGGTTTATTCGCATCTGTCTTCATGCGTATTCTACTTTGTTTTTGCTTTTGTTTTTTTACCATTTTTTCCCCTTTCTTTATCTTTCAAGTTAATAGTTTTTCTCTTAAAACGTGAAACATTCCATTTTTTTTCATATACCCTCTTGTAATTATTCTGTTTCGTCGTATTCCAATAAGGATTAATTCTAAGTGCAATGGTTAAAGTGGGGATGAATTTTAACCACCAAAGTACCAAGGTTTTCATTTGGCATTTTTTAGCATAACCTAAAAATTGGAAGAGGTACTAATGACTTGTTTTTATATATTGTATGTAGAAAGTGGTTAATTTTCACATTCCAATCTGGTGATCAATTATTATAATTGAAATCTTGTTTAAAGAACGAATAAGGTATAACTATTATGCTGCTAGTGTTTGAAACTTATTCGCAACTTGGTTTCACAAATGTTTATTTGAATATACATTACTGTGATTTTATTTTAAGAACATGATAATGATGAAGAGACAAACCTAAAATATGTTTGTGCGTAAGTTGACGAGATAATATTGTTTATTTATATAACAAAAAAACCCTTGTACGTTGTTCTTTTTAATAAGATTATATAGACAAAGGAAAAAATATAAATTCTTATTGAAGATAAAATGTTGAATCTTATTGGAGATGTTAAAGTGGTCTTCTTCACATTTGTTTTTATGTCGTTTTGAATTTATATGATTGTCTAGCCCCCCATACATTCTACAAGACATGCTAGATTGTCACGCAACTTTTAAGTGGAAATCGTATATAATATTTTAATTTTTAATTTTTTCACAAAGAGAAGGATAAACTTTTGCTTTAACATGTAAAAATTAAACTCGAAAATTATATTCCAAAATTATTAAGTTCAATTTTGTATCACACTGATAAAACTTTGAGGGAGTGCATATAAAGTTAATAAAACCTCATGCATATTGGCATTTATACTGAGTTGATTTTTAACTATTACTTACTAACTGATTTATTTCATTACATTTTAAGATGAGCTTTTCCATAAAAAAATGCATTTTTTAAAAGTTTACTATGAAACAAACAGGAGGTGTCAATAGTCTCTGTGGTGCGTGAGAAAGCAGCCCAACTGATAATGTTAACAGCAAATCAGCCCAAAAGGTACTAGCCCAAATATATCTGGCGCAATTACTAATAGTGGGCCAATCCCCACAGACAAGGCCCAAACGTTGCGTAAAACATATTCTTAGCATTAAGTTGCAATAAATCATTCCCTGTGAAAACAATTATTTTCTGTTTCTAAACATACATGGTTTGATTGAAAAAAGGAAGGAGAAAGAATAAAAACGGAAGAAAAAAAATATTAATAATAAATATAAATATAAGTATATAATAATTAGTATTTAATGAAGTAAAAAACATTCACAATGACAAAAAATCGTTTATTGAATGACTACACAACTATTTTTTTTATCATACTAAACAACTTTTACGCATAAAGATTATTATTGTTATAACATATAAAAGAAAAAAAATTAAGATCTGAATATAGAAAATGTTAGAAAAAATACACTTTTATTATATATATATATATATATATATATATATATATATATATATATATATATATATATATATACACACGTAATATTCTATTTATTTCAACCTTATGAATTTAAAACAAAAATATACACTAAATAGATGTTGATACTAGAGCTGTCAAAACGGGCGGCCCGGCTCAGCCTGGCCTGGCCCTACGGCCAAGTTCAGAAAATCTGATAGTCTAGCCTGGCCTATATTTTAAAACGGGCCACAATTTTAGCCTGACTGACCCTATGTTAAGCCAACGGGCCATTTTTAGCCTAATTAAAAATTGAAAAAAAAATTAAAATATATCTATAATATAATTTTTTATCAACAATATAAATATAAATATATAATATATTTACATGAATGTGTGTGTAAAACTGTTTACATTTGAACAACTTGTAAAAAAAACTTAGATCACATACTAAGTACTTCCAAAAGAGTCAAGCACCTAGTAAACAACATAACAGAGACTTGTGAGATGTTAGAAGAGTAGTGCAGTAGAAGAGATGAAAGAGCATATGAGAAAGGAAGAAAAGAAATGAAGAAGAAAACAGAGACTCTGAGACACTAGGGTTTCTTTCTTTGGTATGATAATATACCAATTAAGAACAAAATTTTAATATAAAAAATAAACGGGCCAGCCCATTAGCCTACGGGCCAGCCTGGCCTTGGCCCATATGGGCATCGGGCCAAATGGATCAGGCTAAAAAAAACCTATTGTTATATAGGCCACAATTTTTTAAGCCTAACCTGACCTGAATCATAGGCTATACGGGTCAGCCCATCGGGCCAGACTTATTTTGACAGCTCTAGTTGATACTCCGAATTTTAATGTTAATCTTTCTATTCTTCTTTTCGTTAAATGTTACTATTTAGGACGTGAGAAATTTGTTAGCATCGTGGTACGACTCTAGGAAATCCAGAAAACCAGCTATTCATGCGATCGATGAATTAGCAATGATTTTTGTTTCCGTGCTCCACGAAAAGACATTCTCTCGACTCATATAACACCATTCCAATTCTAAGTTTATTCAAGGTGGTTTGTTCAAAATACAATTTCATAAATCAAAAGAGAGGAGAAAAACTAATTAGAAGTTGGTTGAAGTGGCATTGTGGAGATTAAAAAAGTAACAAATAATGAGATGTGTGATAGACGATGATGCAATTAAATTGCAGTTGAAGAAATAATGTCACTTTCTATGTCAATTAAATTTTTATCTGACATGAAAAATAGATATTACATCAAATTTAGACAACGGTCTTTACTCGACAACTAACATAAAAAGTAGCACGATGCTAAGAATATATTCTATTTAACATGTTAATTCTGTAATCAATATAAAAAGTTTAAAATAACTGTAATAAAAAGTCTTCTCCACAACAATAAACTTTGAAATAGTACTCGTATTGTAAAAAAAAAAACACCGTTGAAGAATAGTTGTGCTACAAGCGTTGATCATTAATGAAATTTGACAAGTTACCAAACTGAATATAATTTCATGATGAGATATACTTGTGTTACAACTGTTGACTGTTAATGACACTTTACAAATTGTTCATCTTTCTTAGATATATTCATTGAACTATCTTTACAGCGTGTTCTTAAGTTTAAAACAATTTAAAAGTTTCTCAAAACCATGATTTGATTCAGGTTTATCATAAGAAAAACAATCGAACTATGAGTATATATGATATTTTAACCTTCTTGCACATCAAGTAGACAATTAAAATGTTGATCACACAAGTTTTTTACAGATCTTCTAAAAACACAATTCAACATCCTTACTGTGTTTTCTCATCTTTTCATATATGTTCAAGTCAATACATTTAGATAAGAGTTTCAACTCATTTTCACACATACACAACTAATGTAACAAATAATTCAATTTTAATCTTTAGATTTCAAAACTGAAAAATATTTTTTATGCTCTTCCAGAAGTAACTTATTAACAATGAAATAAAAGTGCTGGAAGCCTATAATTATAAATCTATAAGCATGATACCCTTTAATTAACAATGACTCAGATGTTAAAGAAAACAAGAGTAGGAATGGGAGCAAGTTATTTAACTTCCGGGATATGTAGGACAAATAAACTGAGTACTCACTTGGAATTGTCCAGGAAGTTAGAGCATTTTTCCACAATTCTCATGCATCATTGGCCACTGCAAATTAATTATCCAAATAATTATAACTTGATTCCTGGGGAGTGTCTGCATTATCTCTTATTGTGATACAGAAGAAAAAGAACCCTTGGTTTTAGTATGGTATTCACATAATATTGTCAAGCATGCATCTGCTGTTCACTATACTTGAGTCTTCATAGTAATAAAATAAAATAAAAGAATATTACAGAATTTTTTTATATATAAAAATATGAGATAGGAAGCTATAGGACTACTTGTTTTTCTTATTTGCCCCATAATCATCCTCAGGGAGACAAAATGAAAGCAATTTTCTATTTTAGCAATATATTATAAGTAGTTAAAGCATATTATAACTTTTTTTTACAGTGTTCACCTTCGATCACTCAAAGTAAAGCATGAAATAATGGAAGAAAGTGAAAGGTATAGCTTTTATTATTTAAGATCTGATAGTCACCAACCACTACACTATTAATGGAGATTGAGTTCATTTAACATGAATGTATACATCCAAACTAAAAAGTAGCATTGCCTCTGTTATTAAATTAACAGCAAATTATAAACACTTGTTTTTATCACTTTAAACACTTGGTTACACTGATTTTAACAATATAACATTAATGTATAATTTGTGTTGAGAAAACTTGGAAGATTCCCACTAGGCGGGGCATGCAACAATGGGAGTATATATGAGTGGTGGAAGCAACTTCTGCCACTGATGATACTGATATAAACAATGGTGTTGGTAATTTAGTATTATATAGTGAGTCTTTGGGAGGGAATAAGGATAAATTGTTTAAGAACTCTCATTCAGTGACCCTATCTTATTGTCGTGTCTGGAAAAGCACATCCACATTCTAAGGATTGCATTGTATGAGCATGGATGAAACACATATTTTTTTATTGTCTATAAAGAAGAAACAGTGTTGCAATGCAGTTAGATGGGAAGAATTAAGTGGGAAGTTTTGAATTAAGAAAATGTGTTAATTGGGTTGCGCATGGTAGGTAAATGTTTTCGTAAAAGCAGCGACAAGAAAGTAAAAGACACGGATCATACGGAGAAGGGTGTGGCGGCGTCCTACCTTTCTTTCTTTCTTTCTTTCACGCCTGTTCCACCATTGCATCCTCTTCTCCTTCTCTTCCTCACCCTTTTCCCCTTTTTTATTCATTTTCTTCCTTTCATCAAACACTTCTCCTTATATACGTCCACAAACCCATATGAACACATCCATCAACCCACCTAAAAGCAAACCACCTTTGCCAATCTTAACTCTACCTTTACAATTATTCATACCTAAAAGTCTTCTACGCACCAATTATTACATAAATAATCATACAAATACACATATTAAATACTTTTTCTCTTTCTATCTTTTATCTCTAATTATATCATATGTTTTATAAATTTATAACTTTCCTTCTTTTTATCAAGTGTATAATTCTTCTTCGAGAGTTAGAGATAAGATAAGTTATGCAGAGATATGGAAAATCATTAATGAAACTGGATTGTAAAATAATACAGAGGACTTTTTACACACATAAACTTTAAACTTGAACTCTGAGAACACAGTGATTATTTACTGATTATTGTTGTCGTAATCAGAATTTGACCATTTGCAAATTGGCAGCACCTTCTTGTTTGGTTTGAGCTTAATTAGTTGCGGAAATTAGTTGATAGCAGCTTTGGGGGCTAACATGACATGTAGACTGAACAACAACAGCTTCGGTCCAAAACACGTAGGAGTTAGAGCCCTAGTGCTAAGTTTCAAGAGACAAATAACACTCGTGAATAGTACAACATCCTCGGGAATTGTAGAATGTGCAAGGAAGAATGTGGTCTCTGTCTTTTCTTGACTACCACTTTACTCAACCACACTATCATTATTTCTTCCTTTATTTTTCCATTACCATTATATCATGAATCAGATAGCATTTGCTTGGAACCAAGAAAAAAATAGAAGCAGAGAAAGAAAAGTAAAACACCTTCAAGGTCCATCTAGGTTAGACACAGTCACATTAAATCAAACTTAAAGAATTAAAACTTAATTATATTTAAGTTTATTAAATATTATTTTTCTTCTTACATTTAAATGTAGAAGGAGTAATGGCGTAGTTAGGAATTTGGAAAGCAATAGCAATTAAATTAATCAAATTTTGAATATAATTTAGTTTGTCTTAGTTTTATTTTCTTACAATCAATCCTCTTATTGAAAGAAATATTTAACACTTGGAAATGTTAAGTCTCAAGATGTAGCAGAAGTTTTATAAAAAGAAAAAAAGACACAATAAAAGGAGCAAAATGACGTAACATACAGAAAATAAATCTGCTTCCATTGTGCTGGTCTGGTCGCAAGATGTTCCTTCAAAATGTGTCTATTTTGTTGCATTTGTTGTCGTCTCTATGATTATGCCCCCACGTCTTGAAAAGAAGATTCCCATGAACTCGAGTCAACTTAGTATACGTAGTGTTTGGTTTAATTTATTTTAAAAAGATTGAATAAAACATTTTTAATTTTAATTTCCATCATCTAACACATTATATATATTACTTGGAAATAAAATTTAAACCTAAAAGTTATAAAATTGCTAAACATATTTAACGTTTAACACAATCTTATTTTTAATATCAATTTTAAAGTAAACATTAAAATCGAAATAAAAGAAATATTTTACATTATGATAAATACAAGTAAATTTAGAGGGAAAGTGTAAATTTATAAAAAAAATTAAAGAGAGATTATAAGCGTTTTAGAATTGATTAAGAAAAAAAAATGCTAGAACTTTTAGAAGTAGTTCAAAACAGATATTTTAAAAAAAGAAATAAATCTTAACGCATAGTTTAAAAATAATTAACCATTTTAAACCTATTAAAAGATATACTTCAAGCATTATAAGTAAAATCATGCATCATAAAACGAAAGGAAGTGTTGGAAAATCTCATATCTTCATGTTAAAATAGGTATAAACTCTAATTATATAGAAATTAGCATATTATATTTCATTTTTTAAATCTACAGGTAAATTTTAAAAAATAAAATACAAAATTTAAAATTTTAAAACAATAAATATCATTAGTTTTGTAATAAAATTTTCGTCCAGAAAGCCTTTTTTTTTTTTAAATAATCTTTCCAATGATTGAATTCACTTTGTAGGAGATGTAACATTAACTATTATATGATCAATATATATATATATATATAATTTATCCTACAAAACTAACTTTTAAACTTAAATCAGACTCAAATATAAGTTTAAATATTTTTTTTTATCATTTATGTTTGATGTTGACCCTATATATGTGTAGTTAAACGAATCACCTACAAGTGCTTAACTTCAATTTTAGGCATGAGGATTTGCATTAAAGTTTTTACACTAACTATTATATAATTAAAATGTTGAGTGTTTGTTGAAGATTTCACAGTTATTAGTAACATATTGTGTAAAAGTGAAAGAGTTATGCTATATTCTATAATAGTTTTTGGACTTGATAGGTGGGAAACTCATTATAAGATAAATAGTATATTACAACGTTAACTTTTAACTATTCTCCATGAACTTTAGCGGACAACCGTTTCTTTTTAAAAGCAAAGTTTGGCTTAACTCACATGTCTTGAAGGAGTTGGACCAATTTGACAATTAATGCTGTCGAAGCACTAAGCATATGATCGAGATAAGACAATGAAAACTACACAAATATATAACAGTCTAAATTTTAGGAGTAAGTGCACGCTTTACTGAAAAACACACTGTGTTGTGTCTAAGAAGAACTCGAGGAAATAAAAATAATAAACGAAGAAGAATCATATAAAATATGGTTAAACTTCAATTCATGAAACTTAAAGTTCGCTGCTCCAAGACCGAAACGTTGAACAATGGCTGCTTTTGCGCATGACTTTCTATTTCTTTATTGGCATGAAAAAACACCACTCTAAATGAATCAGATCAAATACACATGCAATGAAAAAAAAACACAAGATTAATATGCTATATTTTATTGGTATTTTCCGATGGAAACACAAACAACTATACAAATCATGATACAATATAACAGTTATGCGCTATTTTTATAGGTATAAAACTGTTCATTGCTAAAAATTATAATAATTATGCAGTATTTTCATGAAAAGAAACACCAAAAATACTTATGGAACATCACCTTTTTGTCCCATAAAAAATGTTCGTGGATGGTCCCTCACATTCTCTAAATTCAAAGAAGACAGAACGTTGATTGTAAGATCTGTGATCCCCACAAAGCAATGCAACAAAAAATAAAAGGACAAAGATTTTGACATTAGATTAATAAGTTAGGGTATTATATATATATGCACACGGATTGGGATCTTTATGGTTCAGATAATCTCAGAACTAATAAAGTTTTGAGTTCAGAGGCAGAGAGAGAGAATCGTATCTGGAAGCAAAACATGGACGAGGGCATGTCAGGCTTTTGCATCAGATCAGGAAGTGTCCGTGGTAAAAGTGGGGGCACTAATTCTTCTGCCACTGGCACCAAGTGTGGTCGTTGGAATCCCACCACTGAACAGGTTAAACTTCTTACTGAACTCTTCAGGTCAGGGCTCCGCACCCCAAGCACTGACCAGATTCAAAAGATCTCCACTCAGCTCAGCTTTTATGGTAAGATAGAGAGCAAGAATGTCTTCTATTGGTTTCAGAACCATAAGGCCAGGGAAAGACAGAAGCGCCGCAAGGTCTCCTTTGATGACAAGGATGTCATTCGTAGACAAAACTCCTTCAATACTTCTACACAAGGTAAGTATTATATCTATTTCGATAAGTTTTTCGCCGTAAACTAAATTTACGTGCATAAGTTGGTTTTAAGTGTTCATGGAAAAGTTTATGGAAGAGAATGGAACATTGTAAATTAGCTGTTTTAAGGTGGTTTTGACACTTTTCCTTATTGTTGTAGGTCTTGCTGATATGCATCGAGTTTCAGAGCCAGATAGGGTGCTTGAGACTCTTCAACTCTTTCCCTTAAACTCCTTCGGTGAATCTGAACCAGAGAACCTGAGGTTACATGCAAATGAATGTAGGGATAGTAGTACAATGTTTTCATACACGATGGATGAACAAATAGAGCACCCACCATTGGACCTGCGCTTGAGTTTTCTGTAAAAGGGTTTCAATCCTGTTTTTGGTGGTGGAAGGGAAGAAGATTTATAATAAGCTCATTGTCGTTACTTGGTAAACTTAGGTTTAGCAGAAAGAAAACATTTAGAGGTGTATCATGGACCGTTAAGAGAGAATATGTAGTCTATCACCAGATTAATATTTACCTAGTGATCAGTTTTAGCTCAATTAAAATATTCTAAAATGCCTTAGACATTCTCCTGCATGCTTCTTCATTTTGGTTTTATCTCACTGATTATACTTTGTTGGATTATACTTAGATAGTAGAATATTATGTTGGATGGCTTGGGATTCTAATTTCTATCCTCTCATGAGATGTCTCACCTTGGAATTCATAAAGGATAACATTAGTACTTTACTGTAGTCATACCTCGGGTCTGATTCCATCTTTGAATATCATGAATCACATTTACAACAGAAGAAAATATATAAATATATATATAGTTCAAAAACAAGGTATTGTAGCTAACCAAGATGGGATGTCATTCATTGTTACTATCAACTTGCTCCTAATTTTGTTTGGGAGAGGACTTGACCAGTGGTCTTACTCAGATTCACATGTATGTAAGGAAGCTAGCTAGTGTGATCACGTACAAGGACAAATTATTCAGTGATAGTAAACCATAAATCAGTATGAATTGGATATCTATCATTGTGGTGTCTAAAGATTGAATCCAAGTAGGATTGTGTATAATAATCGTTTCTTTATACCTTCGTATAGCGACAGACACTGAGATATGCTAGTTTTAGAGTGCATTACTTACTTGCCTTATATGTAGGATAAATTATACATAACAACATTCAACATATATGAGGAGTCACAATGAAAGATAGTTTACTGCAATGATATGCTGATAATCATAAGTCCAGTCCATTTCACTCTTGGAAGATTGCTTATACATACATTGCTCCTGCACTTTCCCACAATCTAGTTTTATTACCTTACTGGTCAACTTTAGTAATCTCAGTTAACACTTGATACTCCATTAATTAATGCAAAGTCATAGAACATCCAAGCTTGGCAAGCAAACCATGTGTTTTATGAGTTATATTGATGGGTTTTTGGTTCTTTATATTGGATTATTAATACATGCCTTTCAAGAGCTGATTTGAAAATTTGATTTAACCGTGTCTGTGGCGGCTTGTCCTGTGAGTTATACTGATGAAAAAGAAAATAGCAAATATTAGTACAAAAACAAACAAATATAAAATTATAATTGCTAAAGTAAGTTAACAATTATCTGTTTTGTTAGTTTGACTAGGGGTTAAGATGTGTTATTTTTATTGGTTAAATATAATGATTTTTTTATAGGATATATTTTGTAGATTTTTTTATAATGTTTTAAGTTTTTCTTTTTAATTTCTTCTCTTCAGTTTTAAACAATTTATATGATACATCTAATTATTTAATATTAAATTTTAGATTTTTAGATAATGGTCTAAACATGTTTTAATTTTTAAAATTTTTAACTACACAAGAAATAGTTTGTTGATATATTTAATATAAGGTCAGACTACTTTAAATTATTAGATATCTTTTTACTTAATCCGTAAAACTATTTATTCATTCGTTTTAACAGTTATATCCTCTATATCGTAAATGTTAGTTATAAGTGAAAAATGTGTTCTTGGAAATCACGGTTTAACACTTATCACATTACATAACTCACCGTCACAAATTAAAAGGATTGAAATTAAAAAAAATTAAAAAATAAATTCAAGTTATTACATGAAAATTAAAAAGGACTCCATCAATTTTTTTTCTTCTTAAATTTAGTATTCATAATAATGATCCCACTAATGACATGCATAACAATCTCCTTATTTCCAACATTTACTATTTATGATCGACTCCTGTCAACAACAATCATTCTATCAATGTTCTTTGAAACGTACAAGGAAACCCAGGTAAGAAATCATGGTTCTCAAGCTCACCCAATCTCACATTAGCCGAAGAAAGTCCTAGAGTGATGATACATGTGGAGGCCCACTATTTACTATTAAAGGCTTGAGTGATTCTTCCTGCACTCACAAATTTTCTTTCCGTACCTCTCAAAAAAATTAAAATTCCAACCTTGCTCTTATCATGTTATTTAGCATAACGGAGCACGAGGTTGGTGGAAGCTTTGTTGGTGTTGTGTTTTGTGTATTTTGGTAGTTTTAGCTGTGCACGGTGAATCTTGCTGGAGGTTGAGAGCGGTGCATGGTGGTTACTGATCATGGGTGGAGGTTGAACGTGATTTGCTAGTCATGGGTAAAGGTTGAATACGAGAAGAAGAAAGTAAACAAACTCTTCATTTTTCAATTTTTTTTATAATTTTGGATTGTAGAAATTTGAAAACTTCTGGATTGTATAACTCGGAAGTGAAAGGATTTAAAGACGCAACTACAAATTGTAGAGATCAAAAATGAAAAAATGGCTTCCATGTTGTAAAAGTCGGAATGAAAAATTACATGTTAGATATTGGCTTCCATATTGTAGAAAATACGAGGTCAAAAAGTAAGTTTCGGGTATTAGAAACTGGAATGTAGAAATCAAAAAGTAACTTTCTAGTTGTAGAAACCGAAAGTCAAAAAGTGACTTATGGGTTGTAAAAGTTGAAAGTCAAAAAGTGACTTCTGCATTGTAGAAAACATGAGGTCAAAAAGTTAGTTCTTAATTGTAGAAACCGAAAGTCAATATAGAAACAAAAAAGTGACTTTCAGATTGTAGAAATCAAAAGTTAAAAAGTAACTTTCGAATTGTAGAAACTGGAAGTCAAAAAGTGACTTCCAGATTGGGTATTGGCTTCTATATTGTAGAAACCGGAAATCAAAAAGGGACTTTCGGTTTTTACAATCTAAAACTCAAGAAAAATTAAAGATAGTTTTGTCATTTCACTATTTTATTTGGTGTGCAAAACGAAATTTGTGGGGGTGCAGGAAGAATGACGCTAAAGGCTTTCTTGGAGGCCCAATAGCTACCATAGACAGAGTCCCGTAACAATTATGATTGTATTTCTGCAAAGCCCAAAACTATGAATTATATAATGAAGAGGAGAACCATATAGCTAAACAAAATTCAAAAAATATCAAAAAAAGTACAAAAAGGACGTGCATTAACGGGATAGTGGGTTGTTTGAGCGGAAACTTAAAACACGAAGATATTTTAAAAAAATGAAAGTGGATGATGAAAACGATGTCTTGATAAAAAAATCTGGAGAGATAAATAAGAAAGTGATTTTAATGACGAATTAAAAATCGAATGAGACAAATTTATTAACATTAAAAAATCAACTTAAACCTTCTTTTCTTTTCAGTTTAGTTATAGTTTCGGGTGTTAAGTACACTTTCAGGAATCGTATGAATAATCAATATACCAAAAGTCAATGGTCGGGGTGATTTTCCTACCTCAAACTGTAGACTTTTATGATGAAAAACAAATATTGACAAACATTTATTAGGATTTTTTATGAATTTTAAGCAGTAAGAAATTATATTTTTTAAATATTGATTTTTTAAACCTTCTAGACTTTCATTGATCTTGCAAAAGGAACAAAACAAATGGCTTTATGTTCTATGGTCCACGCTCACTAAAATGTCCTCCTCAAGCTATTTATCATTACTACCACGTTAGAAAGCAGAGTTTGGTAAAAATATACTTCCAGTTTTTCCTCCTTTCGGCAAGTGATAAGATAATGTTTATAATCACTCCTTCAAGCTCTACTCCTCTTCTGCTAAAATTTAGCACTAAATTTCTTTAATTGAATCTATTATAATTGGAGTAAAGTTTATGTATTGATCCCGTTGGTGGGTGTAGTTTTGATTATAAAAATATCCCTAGAAAACATCATAGACTTTTAGTTATAATTGTGGCATATTTGGAGCACAGAAGAAGTCAAAGTGGTTAACTGGGTGGTTTTAAATGTGACTAAGAACACTTTTTCTACAGAGAAGTTGGTGAAGGGTACGTAGGGTGGGCGGTGTGCGGCTATATAATTTGCACATGAGATTGACTGAAGTTATTAAGGTATGACCATCAGAATCAATGGAAAATGGTGTGTGAAATGATACTGACCCTTGCTTGCAGATACGTTTGGGGTTTAGATTTGCGGTTTCAGAATTGAAAAGTGCATTGGCATAATAGTACTGCAAATGCATGCCATATTCAAAGTGATGCGCTACCGTAGTAGACCATTCATCGTTTCCATTGCATGCATGAACCCACTCGGTTCATTGTACACGCAGTTACCCTATTCTGAGATACCTCCAAAAAAATCTAATGCCTTCTCTATATACCAACAATATTTTGTGCGGATTAGTAGTCTCTGAGAATATTGTAATCTATGTCGGCATGCGCATGCACTACCAATCCTAGAGCCTACTACCACTAGACATGTGGGGGTTGTAGAGTTTTTTCCCAAGCCATGAGCTGTGTTCATCAGAATTTAATGTTTTATTACAATTATAGAAATTGATGTGAGGTTAAGGGATCCGTAATTATCTTTTTTTGGGTTTCTTTTGAACGAAGACTACGAATATTCTTTAGACAGAATCACTTTTTTAGTTGAATTATGGATGTTTTTACAAAATGTTTTGGAATGAACTTTAGATATTGCGATATGGTCTAGGTGTGATTTATAATACCTCAGATTGCAGGTAATTGCTTAGGATTTTTTCTTCATACTACTTTCAAATTTGTCTATTTAGGATTTCACAACTTCATGACCACTCCAAACATTGCAAATATAGGAACGTAAGATCATTTTTCAATAAACGTAAGTTGAACTCTTAAGTTGTTGTGCCTCGTGCTAGACCCTTGTTTCCATTCAACTCCTAAAAATAAAGAGGGTAGTTGATCTTAGGGACATGTGTGTATACCAACAATTGCTTTCCCCACATACACATTAAATGTTTTGTTGAAATAAATCAGCTTATTCTTTGTAAAGACTCTATAAATAAGAGTCTTATTTTCCTTACATTGACACACAATACTACAATTCTATACACTACTTCAATATAATATAGAAGTATTCTCTCTCTCTCGATTTCCTCTCTTCTCTTTCTTGGTTCTTCGTTACAACAGTGGTATCAAGAGCTTTGAAGGTCTGAGATAGTAGCTGAAGAAGGAAACGAAGGATGGCAATGTCAGGAAGTGGAATCCAAGGCACCATGCCCGTTCTTGACAGCAAGAACCTGAATGGGTATGACAAATGGTGTGTAAAGATGAAGATCATCTTTGGTTTTCAAGAAGTCTTGGACATAGTCTTGAATGACTATGAGAAATTGCCAGAAGAACCCACTGAGGCACAGAGGGTGGCGTATCGGGATGCAAAGAAAAGAGATTGCAAAGCTCTTTTCTATATTCATCAATGTGTTGATGAAAGTAATTTTGAGAAGATTGCTCTAGCAGAATCTTCAAAAGAAGCTTGGGAAATTCTGAAACAGAGCTACGCCAGAGGAAAAAGGTTGAAGACGAGAAACAATTCAAGAATACTTCACAAGGCTAGTTTCTTTAACGAATTTGATGAAATCATGTGATGCAGTGTTGAAGGAGAGATCGATGGTTGAGAAGGTGTTACGAACTTTAACTTCGAAGTTCGATATGATCACTATTGCCATCGAGGAGTCCAAAGATTTGGATTCTTTAAAATTGGATGAGCTACAAGGTTCTTTGGAAGCCTATGAGCGAGAGGATGCATGAGAGAGAAGTAGAAAAGACTACCTCCGAACAAGCCTTAATGGCTAAACGAGAAGAATGCAGGTGATCGAGGCAATGATCACGGGAAGAATCGAGGAAGAGGTGGATTCAGAGGAGGAAGATCTGGTGGAAGAGGATCGAAGAATCCTAATGAACAAGAAAGTCAGGGAGATCGAGCAGGTAGCTCTCAATGGAGAGGTGGAAGAAATCGAGGAGGTCGATCATCGAATCGATCGACTGACAAAAGACACATCTAGTGTTACAATTGCAACAAGTATGGACATTATGCATCAGAGTGTTGGAACAAAAAGGAAGAGGCAAATATAGCCAAGGAGGAATCGGAAGAAGAAACAGTTTTGATGGTCACTACGTCGAGATCAGAAAATGAGGCATCTTGGTATTTTGACACGGGTTGCTCGAATCATATGTCTTTTCAGAAGGATTGGTTCGTGAACTTGGATGAGAGGATCAAAAGCAAGGTGAAATTTGCAGATAACACTACTGTAAATTGTGAAGGAAGAGGAAAGATCTTGATCAAGAAGAAGAATCATAAAACTGTAGTGATCTCTGATGTTCTCTATGTTCCAACAATGAAACACAATTTGCTAAGTATCGGGCAACTACTGCAGAAGGGTTACTCGATAGATTGGAAATTGGAAGAAAAGGTATTGAGGTTAATCGACAGTGGTGGAGCACCAATTCTGAAGGCACCCCTGGGCGGTAATCGAACCTTCAGAGTTGATATTTCACAATCAAATCACAAGTGTTTGGCAGCGATGATCGAATGATGACTGGTTATGGCACTTAAGGTTTGGACATTTAAATTTCGATAGTTTGTACCAATTATCGAATAAGGAGATGGTGATTGGTTTACCTCAAATTCGAAAGAATACTAAGTTGTGTGAAAGTTGCATGATAGGAAAGCAAGCAAGGAATCCATTCAAGGCACACATCGATAATAGAAGCGTCAATTTGCTGGAGGTGATCTACACCGATGTGTGTGGACCAATCGAAGTACCTTCGATGGGAGGAAATAGGTACTTTGTCACCTTTACTGATGATTACAATAAGAAACTATGGACTTACTTGCTTGAAAGAAAATCGAATGTGTTCGATTGCTTTGTAGAATTTAAAAGGATGGTCGAAAGCGAGTGGAAAGAATATCAAGATTACGAGATCGGATGGAGGTGGTGAATACAATAATGGTGAGTTTGCAACATTTTGAAGGAAGGAGGGAATAATTCATGAAGTAGTACCTCCGTACACACCACAACACAATGGAGTAGCAGAGAGAAGAAATCAAACCATTCTGAACATGGCTCGAAGTATGTTGAAGGGTAAAGGTCTACCTCGAGAGTTATGGGGTGAAGCAATTGCCACAGCAACATACTTGATAAATCGAAATCCGACAAGGAAGCTCGGAAAGAAGACTCCAGAAGAAATATGGACTGGGAGAAAACCCAGTGTAAAACACTTGAAAGTGTTTGGCTCGATTTGCTGGAGGCAAGTCCCTGAAGCCAAGAGGAAGAAGCTCGATGATAGAAGTGAGAAGCTGATACTGGTTGGCTATCAATCGACTGGTGGCTACAAACTGCTCGATCCAATCGAAAAGAAGATCATCAGCAGCAGAGATTGTTTAGTGGATGAGAAGGGTTGCTGGAAATGGAGTTCGACGGATAATGGAAAAGGTATTATCTGGATCGATGATGAGATCGAAGCAAGAGGTCAATCCTCGAATCAAGGTATCGAGGAGAATGGAGAAATCGATGAGTATTAAGACATCGATGAGCAAGAAGGGAGACGTTGATCAGCCAGAACAGTAAGAGCCCCTACAAGACTCGATGATTACGTGATAGATCGAGATAGTTCAATAACAGCATCGGGACATGTCGTAGGTGAATCGGAAGATGAGAATGACCTAGTTCATCTAGCCCTGTATGCTGAAATCGAAGCTGAACCTGTATCGTTTGAAGAAGCAATCGAGGATCCTAAGTGGATAGAAGCCATGAAGGAAGAATTTGCTGCAATCGAGAAAAACAAGACATGGGAGTTAACAGATCTCCCTAGTCATCAGAAACCCATCGATGTGAAATGGGTTTATAAAACGAAATTGAAGCAAGATGGCTCTGTAGCAAGGTATAAAGCCAGATTAGTGGCTAAGGGATTTCTTTAAAGAGAAGGTCTCGATTATAAAGAACTATATGCTCCAGTAGCAAGAATGGAAACAGTGAGAACAGTGGCTGCCATTGCTAGTTATGAAGGATGGGAGATGCATCAAATGGATGTAAAATCAGCATTTCTCAATGGTGAATTGGAGGAAGAAGTATATGTTAAACAACCACCTGATTTTATCATCGATGAAGAGAAAAACAAAGTGTTGAGACTAAGAAAGGCACTGTATGGTCTGAAACAAGCTCCGAGAGCTTGGAACATAAAAATCGACAACTGTCTAAAGAAGCTTGGTTTCGATAAATGCGAGGTCGAGCATGGAGTATACTCGAAGATAGAACAGAAGGAAGTATTGATTATCTGCTTGTATGTCGATGATTTACTCATAACAGACAGTAATATTACATCGATCGAGAATTTCAAAAGAAGAATGAAGAATCAGTTTGAGATGACTGATCTTGGGAAGTTGTCGTATTTTCTTGGTATTGAATTCATCGAAGGTAAAAGAGGTATTTTGGTCCATCAAAGCAAATATGCAAAGGAGGTATTGAAGAAGTTTAGAATGGAGAATCGCAATGCAGCAGCAACACCAATCGAACACAATCTGAAGCTCGATAAGGATGAACAGGGAAGTCCGTAGATGCTTCGATCTATAGACGTATGATTGGTCGCTTAAGATATCTTTGCTTGCAGCGGACCGGATATATGTTTTGGTGTGGGTCCGCTGAGTCGATTCATGGGAAATCCTAAGATGTCACATCTTGCAGCGAGCTAAGCGTTTGTTGAGGTATATCAAAGGAACAATCGATTTTGGTATACTCTTACCAAATGCTCGCAAATCAGAATGGAAGGAAGTTAATCGGATATTCCGATTCAGACTGGGCTGGAGATCGAGTGGATTGTAAGAGTACTACAGGTTACATTTTCTTTTTGGGAAAATCTCCGATTTCCTGGTGTTCGAAATTGCAACCTATAGTAGCTTTATCTTCATGTGAAGCGGAGTACATTGCAGCTGCATATACTACATGTTAAGCTTTGTGGATCGAAAATTTGCTGAATCGAATATTTGGGAGGACAGAGGAGGTCTGTAAATCTGAAGATGGATAACAAGTCAGCAATTAACTTGGCTAAAAATCCAATTCATCATGGAAGGAGCAAGCACATTGAGATTCGATTCCATTTTATTCGAGAGAAGGTGCAAGAAGGAAAGCTGAAACTCGAACATGTTGGAACAAAGGAGCAGTTGACTGATATGATGACAAAGCCACTGAATACTCAAAGATTTATCGAGTTAAGGAAAAATTTAAATGTAAAATCGATCGATGATTGCTGATTTAGGGGGTTGTGTTGAAATAAATCAGCTTATTCTTTGTAAAGACTCTATAAATAGGAGTCTTATTTTCCTTACATTGATATACAATACTACAATTCTACACACTATTTCAATATAATATAGAAGTATTCTCTCTCTCTCGATTTTCTCTCTTCTCTTTCTTGGTTCTTCGTTACAACATGTTTTAGCTAAAAGTCACTAAATACCTTTGGTTAAAACAAAATCTCTTATATTATGTGAACTCCTCTCCCATCTCTCTTCTTTTTCTCCATCAATACATACATTTTCCCTTTTCTTTTTAAATTTTTCAATTGTTAGGAGAACTTACATGGAAACTTCTTTTTATGTCGATTAATATGTCACCCAACGTAAAAGGTACCTTTTATGACTTTCTTTTCAATCAATAGAAAAAAGTTGTACAAATTTCTCACCACACTTTTTTTTCAATATTTTAGCTAATTAACTTAAAAAATATGAGATAGTTACTTAATTTTGTATTAATATATATCATACTAAAGACATTTTGAAATTAATAAATTAATACGAGGAAAAAGATGTATATAATACATGAGACGTAAAAGATCAAATGTAATCATACATACATAAAAAATACACAAATAAATCTTTTATGTATTTAAAAATACTTCTTTATTTGATTTTATTTAATTAATAATTTGAAAGAAGATTAACAAACAAATCCTTTGATCTCTTATCTTTAACAAGAGACCACTAATACCAAAACTAAAATTAAATCTTGTATTGATTAGAAGTTATATTTAAGGATATTTTATGAATAGCTTTATTTTTCAGCATATTATTTTACGAATGAAATTATGATGAATGTGAATGCAAATAATACCTAATGCGGTGTATTTAATCAATGTTAAAAAAGAATCTTTTTCTAATTTGTGGTTGGAAGTGAATATGATGATGAGTTGTCTTGGTTAAAATATAAGATGAGTTAAGAAGAAAAAATGAATTTGATGTTTGACAACTATATTAATGTAGAGTAAAATTATTTTTAAATATGGAAGTGGATCATCATTTTAATTGTTTTATGGTCACTAACTCTCTTATATTAAAAACTATTAGAATATCAAAATATTTATTTTTATGTTATTGTATATGAGTTGAACATTTTCATTTGGTATTCCATTTTATATATTCTTTATTGTTGATAAAAAAAATATCAAAATATTTGGATTAAAAATGAAGATACGAGAATTTTGGATAGAAAAATAAATCAATTAAAGGATAAAATTTATTTTAATTTGGTAAATAGAAAAAGTTTGAAAAGACTTAAAATTCATTTAGTAGTCAAAACAAAATTAAAATAGATAGAATAAAAAATATGTGATAAAAATGAAAAACAATACGAAAAAACTTATATGTTATTGTAAAGATATATAGAGATAAAAATACAAACTCTTAAGTCAATTCCAATTGATTGAATAACATTAAATTTTAATATATTTAAAATATATTTTAAAGTTATATAAATTATAGTATATTTTCATAATACAATCCGAAGTTAAAAAATTATCAAAACAAAAATATTAGAGAATATAAAATAACTTATCAAGATGAAGATAATACGATAAAAACAGTGACAGCAACACAAAAGTCAAAGATATTAATTAAATAATTAAAAATATTTTGTTTATGAGAGTTCACATCGAAATCGCGTTGCAAATGGCCAACAATTAAAGTAATTCTATTTCGAATTTCTTAATCAAGGACACACGGTAACTTTGTCTTTTAAAATTAACAAATAAAATAAGCTATTTTTTCCTACGAGCACTTAAAATATTTAAATTTAAATTATGATCATTTATGTTATTTCTTCTTTTCTATTTTTTGCAATTTAGTTCTTAAAAAATTATGATTTCTCACAATTTAAATTAAAAAGGTAAAGATATAATCAAGCCAAAAGAAGTTTTGTTTTATTTCTCTACGATCATATCATTTGGGACATTTCTGTTTCCATTTATTTTCACGTAATCAAACAACACCCACAGGTAAAATAAAATCTTGCAGTTATGTAACTGTCATGATGCTGTTGTCCAAGACAAGCCCATGGACAAAATGCTCACTCTTGGTGATTTGACAAAAATGAAAACAATTATGTCACAAGATTAGCTTAACCTTATATTTTAAGCTGGATTCTTTTTTTTTATGCTTGTCTGATTTTTGCTCCAACTAACAACTTTGTTGTTATCCTAACTCCATATTATCTGATTTTTTTTTCCAAAGTTTGATGTGAGTGCTTATGTAGCTGTATTGGCTGAATCATTTAAGGGGATAATATTTTTAATTGATCAATTTAGAATATATTTTCGAAATTAATCCATTTTTTTTTCATGATAAATAAGTGCAACAAGAGTATGAATGTGACTGGAAAAGTGGGGGATAGATATCCAATGATTTTGTGATGAAGAATTGAATTTGTAGTTTATTTTGATATTTGAATTTGTGGTCTGTTTTTTGCTACAACATATATGACGACGTGTAGAGTCTCTCCATCCGGTTTTAGAGTGTCGGGAGTGTTGTCTCTGGGTGTGATTTTATGTTGGGGGGTGTGTTTTGGCCTTTTGCTGGTTAACTTGCCCCAAATCAGAGTGAAGCAGAAGCAATAATAAAACGTGACAGCAGTGCAGTGGCTACAAACATTGATTTATGAGGGAAAGTGGAGCAAGTTGTTTTGTGTCCGAAAACTTTGTACATCTGAATTTGGTTGATATAAATCTTGTATGGAAGTGTGATATTGACATTGAGTGCATGTGAAGTGGGAAGGAGGATAGAATCACAATAAAAGCGGTAGACTCAGCTGTCCATAAAAATACCCACTTAAACAGTCAACTCTCTTAAACGTACTACTGCACCCTCCTTTTCTCCAACTTCTATCATTCAGTACGGCAGTACTTTATCCAATCCCACGTTTCCCTTTTCTTTCTATTACCACCTCTCTTTTCTAACTATACTTAGTCTTCAACATTCACACTCTTTCTGCAACTTTTTCTTAAAGCTTTATTATTATGCTCATCAACACAATCAAATAAATCCTATCGTTGTTACGGACACCCATTTCCCATGTTTATTTTAAGCATTCAAATCCAACTTAAGTGGCGCAAATTATTTTATATATTGCCTTCATTCTTTATTACAACTGTCTCTCAAAACTCTATCACCATACCAATCCGAAGAGAGAAGGGAACCATTTGATAAGCTGAAAAACATGGACAACATCATACTCAATTAAAAACAGATAAGAACGTTAAAAAAAAATAACATTTTATGTCACAATGATACAGCCCCCAATCCCGAATTAAATCATCACCGCTCCAACCATCTCTTCCTCCCAACACGAGCATGACGTGACCATGCGAGCAACTAGTTACGCCCGATGCACCACCTTTTGACACGTGTCAACACTGACACGTTGCATATTTCGTGAATTCTGGATCAGATTCCAGCGCTTCCATGGTTTCGGGCGCTAGAACAACCTCCAAATCCACCGTCCCTGTTCCATCTCTTCCGGGAAACGCCGAGATCTTGCCGTCGAATTTGTTCGCTCTTCCACTTCTCACCGCAAGAGGCCTCCCCCACCCGAAGTTGTTATCGTACATTGGAAACCGTGGAGAACTACCCATAGTGATGGATGCACCATCAGGGTTCCCAAGAGGGAAGCACCTGGGGTTCTGCTCCCAATCGTCTACGAAGCGCCGCACCATAGCGTCGTCGTGCGCCTTCACGTTTTTGTTCAGCTGCTCCGCACACCACCGTAGATCCCTAGATAACACGTCACCGGCTGAAGCATACGTTGGCACGCTCTGAATCGCGTTCCCGAAGTAGTACGGTTCCAATTTTGGTTCAATTCGGTGACGACAGTTAACCGCCATTCTAAACGTCGTCGTTTTGGACGAAGGCAATTTCCTCGCGCGCGTAACCGCGCGCCACAGCAACGCGCACACTGATTGAAACGACGAAATCTCCGCCGTTTGCGTTTTCGAATTCGAGTTCAACTTAAACCAGTTCTCGAGAATCGTGCCGGCCTTCCCGTTGTTCTCCTTCGCGTGAGGAAATTGATCGTTGCTTTGCTTCCCCATCAACTCGACCGCCGTGATGTTGTTCTCCGGCCATCGACGGTTGTTCGTCTTGGCCTTCAGTTTCTGAATTGCTTCGCGACTGAAGCTGAAGATTCTCTCGCGGAGGGGCGCGTGAGAATCGAATGTAACCTGAGGACCGCCTTCCGGCAGGCGGAGGACGGCGTCGGAGATCAAAACGGAGTCGCGGTGGAAGTCCGGTACATTGCGAATGCTTTTATTAGCTCCTCTGCAGAGCTGGGCGAAGGTGTTGAAGAAGTTCCAGAAGGAAGTGCCATCGGTGACGGCGTGATTGACGGCGCAGCCGATGAATAGGCCGTCAGCGAGTTCAGTGACCTGAACGGCGAGAATAGGGGAGTAATGACCGGTGTAGCTGACTTTCCTATCGAATGCGAAGAACTCCTTGAAGTATTCAGGGACGTCGAGTGGAGACAGTAGGTCGCGGATGCGGAGGGCGGTGGCATTGGCGTGTATGAAATCGACGCCGGCGTCGTTGCAGGCAAGGTAAACGTAACCGTGGGAATCAGTGGTTAAACGGCCAGCGAGAGGTGGAAAGAGAGAAAGCGCGCGAGAGAGTGCGGATTTAAGAAGAGGAATTAAAGAGTGAAGTGGGATATTGGGTTGGGTAAAGAGGCATCCCTTTTGGATGTAGTGGCAGGACAACATGGGAAGGTCCGAAACGGAGAGTTTGAGGTTTCCCAGAGTGGAGCTTTGGTCTGGGAAGACAGTGCATTTGGAGAGCAAGGTAGGTGCAGAAGCAGAAGAAGGCATTTTGGTAGATGTGTTGTGTTACGCAAATTGCAAATACCAAATATCAATTGCTAAAGCAATTGGATAAAAGAGATTTTTGTCTTTTCTCTCTCTCTCTCTCTCTCTCTCTGGTGTGCGTAATTGGGGAAGTGAGGAGTAGGGTGGGGATGGGAGAAGATGTTGCAAGTGCCCCTATTTATAGGCACCAACAAAGTGTCTTGATGCATGCATTTTATTTTGTTGAAGCTGGAGCTTCATCAGTCCTGTTTGCCTTCCTTATTTTATTTATTATTTTTTATTTTTTATTAATAACCACGATTCTGGTTGTTGTTAATCACTAAGTATTCGTCGCCTAGCCAAGCTTATTTTAACCTTTTCAACCTTCAACCTACCTCTTCCCCTTCTTTGGTTAATCCCCACGACTTCAATTCAAATCTCTGCAAACAAACAAATTACTTTATCTAAAATCACCACTCAAATGTCACAATAGTTTTGGACGGTATATAATTTTATTTCCCATCTCTATATTTTAAACAAATCAATATTTTATTACCAGTTTCTTACAGTTTCGTCTTTTTTAAAGAGTAAAATTAAGAAGAAATCATGTTTAGTTCCTTGTTAGCTTATTTGATTTATAAAGTAATGAGAACAGTGAAATGATGTTAACCATGAAAATTGTGCAAGCAAATACTTGAGATGTTCTGCAAAATTCGAATGCCATTCCTACATAAGGGACTTGCATATAAAACAGTGGATTTTGCTGACTTGCTTCCTCACAAAAATTGACTTCCCTTGCACAGTCGATTGTTGGAAACAAGTAGCTGCTACAAGTTTGAAAGAAAATCAATTATCATTGGGCACAGTCGATTATTGAATAATAAGTTTGAAAAATCAATCATCAATGGAACCATTAATTATTGGAAGGGAACTTTTAGACACGAATAATACAATCTATTATCCTCTTTTCAGTGATAAAATTCTTTTATGCAAGAATCAGTACTTTCTTTTTCCTTTTCATAACTCCCCCTGTTACTCTTTTTCACATTTTCATGTGTTCTTCTCTAGGTCAAGATTACTTTATATTTATAAATAATATTTTTAAATTTTAGAAGAAATTCTAAGTAACAGGGAATCTTCTATTGTTGTCCTGTATACTCGAAAACTAATTTTGTCTAAGTATTACAAAATCTCCTGTGTTACGGTCTTTCTATACTAGAAAATTGGTTCTCTTTCAGTTCATTGAACTCCTACAAAGAGAGTCTTATATGAAATTTTAGTCAAATTCCTTTACCTGTAGCTTTACTTCTTCTTATTCTCGAGACAAATTTCTGTTTTAACATGCATTATTTTCTTTTACTCTCGAAAACATAAATGAATTTGTCCTAATGAATAAATTGACTGGAAATAAATATAGATAATATCTGATTTTTTAAAATGAGTATAAAAATAAGAATAATTAGTACTTATATATTTTCTTTTCGTATTCGTCCATGTTTTAAATTTCTAAAACATCTTGGATGAAGTAATTTGTGAGGATTATTTATTTATTTAAAGAATTTGAAATGCTTTGGATTAAAATGATTTGTTTGGATAAGAAAATTAGAAGAAGATTGAAATTTAGGATTTTTAAGAAAGTATTTCAATTAACTAAAATAATAAAATTTGAAATATCCTAAAAAAAGAAAGAAATTGAAATTTCACTAGTAGATATAGTCAGGTCATCCTGAGTCGAATCTGGCTTGCAAACCGAATTAGGTCGAGTTCGCCCAAGGTGAGTTGAGTTGGGTTCATCCTATGTCAAGTCAAGTTGGGTCTATCCCAAGCCCAGTCAAGTTGGATCCTCCTAAAGCTAAGTCAAGTCAAACTTGCCCATGACAGGAATCTAGTCGAGCCCAATCAACTCCAAAACGTGTTGAATCCACCCTGGTTAAGTTGAGTCGAGTTTGTCTCGGATCGAGTTGAGTCAAGTCCACTTGAAAATGAAGTGTCCGACTTGAACCAATTCGAGTCAAGCATGCCCTGAGTTGAGTTGAGTTGGGCTCATCTTGAATTGTATCGAGTTAAGTCCACCTTGAACTATGTCGAGCCCAACCTGCCCAAGACTAAGTCAATTCAGACTACTTCATACCAAATATAATTGGATTTATATTAGGTAAAATTAAGTATACCTACCTCAAGTTGAATCATGGATATATATTAAAAATTGAAATAATTAAATATTATTTTAATATTTAAATTTTGATTGATATTTTTTTTGTAAAATTTAATTTTAAAATCTAAGATTAAAATTTCCAAAAAAATTAAATTTATTTATCTAAAAAATTAAAATGTAAAATATTTTAAGTAAATTACTCAATTGAAATTAAGTCAAAAAATTTATATTTAATTTTTTTTATTCTTAATAAATATTAGTTTTGTAGATGACCTAACAAACTTTATATTAACTTTTTTTTATCTTAGTTTAAAATAATTTATTTATTTTAAATCACATTCAGATAAAAAAAAATATATATACATACGATATGAGACGATAATATTATAAATTTTTCTTTTAGAAACAGATATGGAACCCCCCCCCACCCTTTCTCATTCCCGTTCATATTTCTCTCTTCCAAATTTCTACAATGGTTGCTTTTTTTCTTTTAATTTGTGTCGATTTTAAAGTTAAAGTGAAGTGATGGAATTTAGGGTCCGAATCTTAATTAAGAAAGTGAAGCATCTAATTAGTTGTATAAAATATGTTTTATTTAAAAAAATGTTGTACCTGAAACTCAAACTCTTCATCTCTGTATCTCTGGCTCACACGCAGTTTCTTACTCCTTTTCCCATCTGTAAAACGTTTTGGAGAGTTGGAGAAAGGGGGAAGTGGCAGAAGCACGTGGGAGTGTGTGGTGGTGGATATTATATTTTGAATGAAGTTGAGATGTTAGATGAGGGAAGAGAGATACGGTGTGGAGTGTTGGTGGAAAGGAGGAGGTACTTGACTTAGATATGTTAAGTGAAAAGCAAAACAAGTATCCAAAATCAAAGAAATAAAAGATGTGATGGAAATTTGGAGATTACTATGGATCTGCCACATTTTTCTTAAAATCCAGGAGTATCGCAGACCCTGTGGTGTGCGGTCTGCCCTCAAGGACACAACGCAAATATATGCCGTGCAATTCCTGATCTCATTTGTCTTCTTATTCTCTCTTTCCCTTTCATCATTCCAATATATCACCTCACTCCATCTTCTTTTTTTCAAATTATATAACTCATTACCCCCAAATAAACTACTCTGCTAACTCTTCCCATCTTTCTTATTCTTTTTATTCAACTTCAAATTTTAATTCATTTGAAATAAGTTATACAATACATATACAGCTAGATAAAATGAATATTAAATTTAAATTAAACTATATTTTATCAATTCATATTTTTTTAAAATTAACAAATTTTTATAAATACGATTTCATGCTATACAAAAATGTCTTGTCATTAAGAAAACATTTTATTATTAATATATAATAGTTCATAATTTATATTTCTAAAAAAGTATTATACAAAATTGGGATGGGAAATTTTCAAACACTGTCTCAAATAGTTTTAAAAGATGTATTATGCTAATTTTCAAATTTAAATTTACGCAAACAAACTTTAAGTCAGATTGGGTCGGTGAGTTAGAGTGGTCATGCTCACCTTTATTATTAATTGAGATGAAAAATAAATCATGTTATTTGAATCACTTTATCTCTAACCTATTAAATCATGAGAAAAAAAAAACTAATAGATGACAAATTTATATATATCTCTAAATTTGGAAATAGAAATGAATTTTAATAATTATTTATGTTTTAGCTATAGTACTATGAAATTATTATTTTAATAGGTAAAATATCTTATATAAGTGGGATTTCTTTGAGAAGGAAAGGTGGAGGCGGATCCACAATTATTTAACATGTTATTCATCTTAGAAATAAGGAAAAATATATATAAAGAACATGAAGATTACAAACAAAATTAGTAATTAAATATAATATCCACATACATCTTAATTTAAAAATTGTCTTTGATTTCAAAATTATTTTATAAATATTATGATCACAAAAGAAATTGGATAAAAAAACATTTAATAAAAAATTAAATACTTGTTTTACAAAGTATTCAATAAAAAAAATTAAATATATATATATACTAAGTAAGAAAGTCATAATAATTATTGAATTCCTCTGATCCATATATGTAGGGATGGTAAAACGGGACAATCCGACCCGTTTAGGCCCGCCCCACCATGATCCTGCCAAAAATGGGTCGGGCCGGGCCGCCACAGTAATGTGGACCAAAATTTCTAATCTACCTCGTCATAAGACGGGTTGATCCACTTATTTTTTTTTTGTGTTTTTTTGAAAAGACTATTTTTTTGTTTTTTATTTTATTTTTGGATCTTTGGTTTTAAATTGGACTTTTTTTTCTTTGCAACTATTTTGTTTGTGTCCAATTTAAATGAATTTTTGTAATTACAACGATATATTAAAGATGTATATGGTGACATAGCATCTTAAAAGTGCAGTATATTTTTTTTTTCGCGAGCCAACGGGTTGGCTCACCCGCCCTGTCTGTGATCCGACGGGTTGACGGGTTAGACAAGCTGGATTGATATAGATTAACGGGTTTAAAATGCTAACCCGTCCCGTCCATATGCTATCAGGTTGGCGAGCGACCAGCCGGGCCCAACCTACTTTGTCACCCTAACATATATGAGAAAAGTTAGTATTACAAAAATATTTTAATAGATTAAATAAATTAGTTCATATAATAGATCTTCACATTATTTTCTATCCAAAATCCATAACATTAATATAATAAATTTGTATGCATTCCTTCTTATTTATTGCTCCATCTCCGTTAAATATGGGACTCTCCCTCTCTATATTTAAATTTTTCAAAATAATTATATTGTTATTATATAAAAAAATAAATATCAACTAAAAAATAACAATTATGTGCATAAAATGTTAAGAAAAAATGTCAAGTTTTATTTGTCAAGCATAAAAATTCAACAATACACATTAAGATAACATAGACAAATCTCCACTAACCAGTTTGACAATTCATTATTATAAATTTCTTATATTTCATAAAAAAAAATTTATAAATTTATAGAAAAAATAGCCCGAATTTTTTTTTACAAATTTTATAATAAATTTGTAATTTTTTTTATAAAATATAAGAAATTTTAATAGTAATTCTATTACGAGAAACAATACATTAAAAATTTAGAAAGAAAGACTTGTATAATTATCATAATTGGAAACATAAAACAAATTAATTAAGATATTGTATTATGACAATCCATATAATTAAAGGAAAAATCTATAGGTTTATCTCTTTCTAGTGGGCAAATAGTTGTTGTTTCCTTCGTGTTTCTGGCATTTGTTAAAACTAAATTTATACCTTACAAGATGTTGTTAGTATAAGATATGAAATCAGGGCAAGGGAAAATCTTATATCAAAAGAATTTTTCAATAGATTATTGTGATTAAAAACTTAAAAGAAACTCTTCAAGTTAGAGTATTTGGTATTAGTGTTAGTTCTTCTTTAATTCAAAGCCCCTATTTATCATTGATTGTGTATTATGATAGTTTGATCATACTCAAAATTAATGACTCCAATAAAATTGTGATAGTATACTTAGATGATATTCAGTTTTTTACTTTATTGTTGCCCTCACCACCTTACCTTTCATTCTCATTGATGATATATGTACAGTGGTTACGTAGACAAAATACTAACCACTACAAACACCAAACAAAAGATACAACTATCAAACAAAGTAATCACAATCCTTACATGAAATAAATATGGTATCTGCCACAAGATAGGTTGTTTTAAGAGCTAGATAAAACTTAAGACTTAGAGTTGTTTCAACAAAAGTACCTCCAGTTTATCTTTATGTATTTCTAACAAAAAAGATTATTATCTTATGAAATACGTTTTGTAATTAATTTGTATAAGATTAAAATCCAATCTAAAAGTAGCATCTGACAAAAAAATTGTTAATAATAATATTGAAGTGAAGGAGGAGCGCCGACTATTTGCTCTCTGTATGTGTGCTGTGATTCCTCAAATCCCCAAAAGGTCGGCTCCTTAGAATCTCAACTGTTTTTAGCTAATCTTGAACTGTTACATATCATGAATCCAATATTATTACGGCTACTTGAACATTATTTTATGTTCATGCACTCTTTTCTTCATTTCTATATTCAAACTTAGGTTTTGGATCATCGCATTGTCTAAAATTATAGTCAAACCAACTACACAGAATCTCCACAACCGCCATTTCTGATTTGTCGGTTTGCGTTACCCTCCATAATATCATACTGTTAATCATTACTACATGGAGAAGATTGTCATTACCGAATTCCCATACTTTTTATATTAATTTGTGATTATATTACATATAAAGAGAAGAGATTTATTAGTAGATAAGTTAGCTCTCACCACATTTTGGACTGTGGTATAGTTAATTGTTTGACTACAGATAGTGTATTAATACTATATTGCTCCTCCTTCATATAATTGTATGACTAAAAAAATATACTGGCGATGAAGAGGATTGGGTTGCAGAGTGGCATATATTAATGTGTTCTGCCACTGTGGACAGTGGGGTTTGTGTTTTGTCCAAGTTCTGAGATCCTCTTCCACATTTTTCATTACAATGTATGTGTATCTTGGAATCAGCCACGTGGCTCACAGTTCAGGGCCAACCATGTAGCTTCTCTGGGTTCTATGTGTGACACTGAACTTGACAGTTGCCAGGTGTGTGACAGTGCAAAGCCATCGTGAACAAAAATTAACAATCTCCAAAGTAAGTACACTACTACTGTTTCTGTCTTCCCATCTCAGAACCTTCTTCATTTTTCTTTTTACTATATATTTTACTTTAATTTGTTGTCAAAATTACCGCTTTTAGTGCAATATTTACTGCAAAAATAGTTATTTATATGTCATATCTCTTCGTCTCCAAATCTCAAGTTGAAAGAGAGTTTTTTTATTAAAATAAATTTGAAATAATTTACATGTTAATATTACTGTACAGTATCAAAATTATTACAATCATTACAACAATGTATTTAGAAAGACAGCATAAAGACCCATGAATGTGAGCTTTCTAAAAAAGGTGTGTAAATTATAGTTAACTCGCAACAAACGTTTACGTGCTTTTATGAGTATTTGATACAAATACTCGTCATCTTTTATTATTAACTTGAGATTAGGGTGTTTGCTGCAAGAACAACTAGACATGTGTGTAAATGTGTCTATTGCAAAGTATTTTTTTCTCTTATGATTCTCTTACTTTTATATGTAGTGTTTGGTTTGCAAATAAAGGATGTCGTCTTATAAATATTCTAACATTTTTAAGTTATAATAAGTGTATTTATTAAATAAACTCATACTTTTATTATGGATTAACTAATGTTTATATCTTTCATAACCATAAACAATATCATTCCCAATTATTATTAATAAATAATAAGATTTTCTTGTTTGTTAATTTTATTAATAATTACTCCCTCTGTTTTTAAATAAGAGTCGTTTAAGGTTTTTTCACACAAACTAATAAAAGTAATAATTTCTATAACTTATAATAAATTTTTAAATTTTTTTCTAATAATACTCTTAAAAATTAAATGTGATTTATTAATTAACGAAAAAGTAAATAAAAAAATATAAAGTAATTGGTTAATACAAATAGCTAGTCTAATGTATCATTGAAATTGAAATTTGTAAACGAATGAAACAAATTTTTTCTCCTATAATGACACTTATTTAAAAACAGAGGAAATAGTTAATTACAGTAAAACTCTTATATGTAGTGTGGGTTAATTGTCATTAATAAAACCATCGATGAATAATGTGATTAGATGATAATAAGATTAATTTTTGTATTACCTATTAACTTCTGGTATCAACTTTTGTAATAACTTAACAAATAGAAGGGAGCATAAAATAAAAAAACGGTGCTGAATTGATAACGTGGTTAAATAGAAATGGCCAGTTGGCGAATGCATGGAGTGTCGAATCTGTGATATAAAACAAAAGCGTTGGCCGGTAATTAATTCATGCACCTTCTGCCTCTGTGATGTTGACGACTATCAAATTGCTCCAATAATAAGAATATTATTAATAGTTAATAAACCAATGACTCTAGGTGACGCCGTGGGTCAAAAAAAAAGTAGTGACCACAACCAACTACAATAATTTACCAATTACTATCAGCTTAGCAATAATTTTAGGTTGATTGATGAAGGTGGTGAGCGAGTGTGAGGGCTCAGTTTCACCATTCATATATTTTTTTATATAAAGTAAGTGTATTGTTTTATAGAGATGATCTTATTCGAATTTTATTATAGGCAACAAGTTGTAGGACAAAATGGATTAATTAGCTTGATCTAACCATCAGGGAATGAAAAAACTTGATGCGGTTTTTACACTTTTAATATATCACTATATATAGTGGCTCATTATCCTATAGTTCAACCATTAATCAATAAATCACTCATTCTCACCCATTTTGTAACTCGTGTAAAAGGTGCAATTTATTTTTAAAAATATATACTCTTATATTTCACACGACTATTCTTTTTACGTAAAGTGATATGTTAAGGACTTTACATTAACTAAAAGTAAAACAAAATTATATTATATACATAAGTTAAATATTATCTTACAATAAATATATTATATGTTGTTCATCTTGAAAAATAGAATTAATATCACTTAATTTTATATTGTTAAGAAGAGATTGGTATCTACTTTATATATATATATATATATATATTATAATTTAATCTTTATTTACCTTTTTAAGTTTAGTTAATTTTTATTTCTTTATAAATTTTGATATTATCAATTGAGTTTTCAGTATAAAAAGTATTTATATTTTTTAATTTGGTTTGAGTTTTTAAAATTTAGTTAAGTTTTGTCGTTAAATTTTTTAAGTCTTTTATAAATTTTATTGTCTTTCAACTAAGTTTATATTAAAAAAAATTTGCTTTTATTAAATACTTAAAATATTTTTTTTTTTAAGTAAATCGTTGTTATTTCATTTTATCATAATTATTAATATGTCTTTACATAAAAAATAAAAAAATTAAAAATTAAATTTATATTTTCAGTTAAGTTTCAATTGAAAATTTTTGTTATATTAATTATTCAAAATCTGTATAATTTTTATTAAATATTTATTATTTAGTTTTTACTATCATCTAAAGCGACATAATTGTTTTATTTTAGATTTTAAGCACGAACGAACTTTCATAAAAATAAAAATAAAGCTACGGAATTTTTATTGTTTTTATAAAAAAATATAACATTATTTTATATCTACTCATGATTAGTTTAATTTTAGTTTAACTTTAAAAGATAAAATAATATTATTTTTTATAAAAGTAATAAAACTCTTTATTTTTTTTATTGTTGTTTTACTTTGTAATATTTTATCTGAGATTATATTATTAATAAAAATCAAATAAATAAAATTAATTGAAATATATTAAAATTTTGAATATTTAATTTTAATAGATATTTAACTAAAAATGTCTAAATTTATGAAAAATTTAAAAATTAATTAAGCTATTTTTTATTATTTATATAAAGATACATAATAAGTAGCAATACATATTAATAATTACGTTATTCCAGTTAACGGTCAAATTAAATGACAAAAAATTAATTAATAAATATAAATATTATGAATATTTAATGAAATAAATTTTTTTTAGGAAGACTTACTTAAAAAATTCAAATTTATAATGAAATTAAGACTTAATTAAACTAAAAAAAATAATGAGATATTAAATTTTTGAGAAAAGTTACACGACTCCTGTACCACCCTATCCTACACTTTAGTTATTTTTTTTATTCTTTTCTATTTTCCACTTTAGTTTTTGTTGTATCTTACAAGGCAGGTGTTGGACCACAGTTTTTAAATCTTAAATTTTTTATACGAACGTAATCTTAAAAGATTTCTTTTGGCTTAGGTCATTTTCACTTTCTTCAATTTCATCTTACTCACTGAACTTCATAGACGATTTAGGATTTGTTGGGTATAGAAAGCTTTTAAGTTAAGACCACTACCACTAATATGTATGCGTATTTTCTACAATAATTGTAGTCAACAATCGATGGTTCTTATTTACTTCTTTATTTTAAGACAAATGACATGCTAAGTCACTTCATACTAGAAATAATATGATATACTTTCTTTTTACAAATGAAGTGGAAAATCATCATGATACATTGATAACATCAAGATTAATCTTACCATCAATGTAAAATAAATAATAAAGTGATGTATAAATTTCCTATTCTAGAAGTGAAAGGATGGACTAGTCAAGATTCTTGCCTTCCAAACTGATGGCCAAATTTGAGAACTTTTCCCACACACACACAAGCTTCCATAAATGTGTTCTTACCATCCATGGGACAATGTGTGTTGAATCCTTCCCACATGTAAGTTGTAACACTTTTGCCAAACTGAGTAAGAGAAACAACACCAAAAAGAAAGTGGGGAGCACTTTCTACCTGTTTACACCCAAATAACCACAACAATTCACTTAAACTATCCTTTAAACCTTTTCACTAAGAGCCTAAGTTCATAAAAATCGAAATACATGCCCTTATCTAAGACAATCTCCAAATCTACATACATATCCCAATTCATACACATGTTCACATTTTATTTTTAGAAAATTGTAACCTTAAAACTTACTATTGAAAATCTTAACATTGCAACCAAACCAACTCTTCTCATCTTCACCATCACTTGTTCGATTTTTGAGATTGAGTCAAAATCTTCTTTATTGATCCATACTTTGATTCAAACACATTAAGTAAAAGAATTTTTCTTGAAACATAGGTCATAGCCACATAATTATTAGTATCTTGTTGAATTTGTCTGTATCTTTAATGCCTAAGCCACTATGTATATTCCTTTTCCAAACATATCGTGTCCCATTTTATACATAATAATCACTTATATGCCTTAAAAGTATACAAGGGAAGAATATGGGAACACAAATAAAAGTGGAGATAACCACACAAGTATGGTATTAATGTGCCACCTATGATAATATATGTACCACTCTTATAACGAAAAATTCTACTAATGTAGCTTAAGTAATAATATATATATATATATATATATATATATATATATATATATATATGTATATATATATATGCGCTTTTAATAATAAATTTTAGTAATTTTATTCAACTTAATTATTGTTAATATTTTTTTTCAACAAATATATCTGCCAAAGAGTGCTAATTAACAAGAGAGCCTAAGTTATCACCAAGACTAATCATCCTATCATTTTAGGAAAAAAATGAAAGAATATATAATTTGATTAGAGAAAAACCATAAATAAGGCCTCCTCGTGTATAAATATACAACTTTAAATACTCTAATTATAAAATCTTATTTCTTAACTAAAAGACATTTTTATTATAAGAGTTATATTTAAAGTTATAAGTTTATGACAATTTAAGTTTTATAATATTTTATATTGAAATATATTGATTCGATAATATGAAAAAGTAAATTAAGATACTATGTATTAACTAAGTTGTCCTAACAGTTATTTTTTATTTAACAATGGATTTCTTCACATTCTAAAATTCTCTTCGGATTCCAAAATCTTCATGCAGTATCAACTTAGTATGAAATTGTTCTGTTGTATAATAGAGAAGTTGCATATTCTTACACGACTCAGAAGTATTACAATCTATCTAGCAATCTGAAAATTATGTTTCCGAGAGCTGCGAGAACGCAAGCTCAAGTTTGGGTAAAATGGTACTTCTTTTCATTTTTATTCCTTCCATATTGTTTCAGAGCTTCACCTATTTTACTTACAAGAAGAACCGCAAGCAGTGACGTTTTGATCGAAAGAAAAGCGTGTAGGTTTCTCATGTGTGGTGGTTACCATAAATGTCCAGAAGAACATCACCATATATAAGAAGAAAAGACGGGGATGTTGGTTTCTCTCCTTTTGTGGTAGTAGTTGTGACGATCATGGTGTTGTTGAGTTCTTTCCTCGAGTCAACTGCAGTACACACACATATACATACAATAATATTCTTGCGTATATGTTTGGCGAGGATTCCCACCTATAATATGCTATGGCCATTTTCCATGGTTCGCAGTGATGATGAATTAATACGTGACTTGAACTTGGTCATTTACTGTCACCAACTTCTGCAACTGCAGGGAAGAGTTCAAAATCAAAGTCTCAAAAATGGCTCCATCGATGGAGTAGGCAAGCACAAAAGCCTTTGGTAAAATTATTATTTTTTTCGTGCACATGTCTTCTCAGGAAGAAACATATTTCGTCGTATCATGACAAGAAGATATAAAGATAAGATGAACCACGCATGTACCCTCCAAATGCATGCATTATGTCATGAATGTTGCATAGGATGCAATTGTCTTCTAATAACAACAGTGAACACAAAAGAGGTGTTAGTGTTGTTACGTATCAGCATTTTTTTGTTTTTCTACGGGGAGATGAACGTAGCCTCTTGTTAACCCAATGCATGATTAAATAATGGAATCTTGTTCTCTGCAGAAAATACTATATGAAAATTTTGTTCTTCTTGTTGTTAACAACATAGCGACTGTGACGTTAATGTAGTCTATTTTGGATTTGACACAAGCTAATAACTTCTCGACACAACTCAACTAACAACTAATAGTAGTATTATTTTTTCAACTCTCTCAAAAGATATATGTTAAGGCCAATAATTTTGTCCATTCAACAGTTTAGTCTGTCTTTTTATATAACGACAATAAATTAGTCACTACAAATGTTTCTTTCTTCATGAGAAATAGATATACTTTTTCAGAGAAAGTCTATTTAAATTCAATAAAACTATTGTAGATAATATTTTTTTTATAATTACATGTCTCGCAGTTAAATTCAAAATTCCTTATTACACTTAAAACAATTTCTGTAAATGAATATACGTAGTCACGTAGTTGCAAATGTATTGTCTAATCTGATTAAAAATGTTTGTTTAAAGCGGGTGAACTTTGATTGAAAAGATTTAAAAAGTGAAATTAAACATATATTGGTTTAATTAAAGTTGCTAATAAAGTGGTGCTTAATTTATTCATATAGAGCCTATTTTTTTATTCATAGGGCTCTTACATCATCTAAATAGGTTTGTTTCATCAGCAAATTTGTTATTGGAAAACGGGTACCCATAATCTAATTTGGTAATTGCACAACAACTAATAATATAATAATTAAGGTTGTTATACTTAATTATGATAAAGAATGAATTAATTTCTCTTCGCGGAAATTAATTATAACTGTGAGCAAATGATAGAACTATATTAATTTTTTTTCGGGTTAAGAATTATGAGCATCATCTCATGTCCATATCATCTCCAACCAAAACTATAAACATTTTAAGTTTTCTCGAATTTTCTTTTCATATATTTTTCATTTTTATTTTGTATGAGACTCCTAATTCTACATTTAAATTTATTATATCCAAGATTGAAAAAATTGTAAAAATTTGTATGATTTATATTCTAAATTTTGAAAATTTATGCAAGCTAACTTTAACCTACAATTATCCGAGATAGGCCACATAAACATATTTATCCCTAAGTCTTATTTGAATCATCTTGTTTTGGATGGACTAATTGTGGAGTTCGTCTCCATTGCCACCACCCAGAGATGCCCACATAAAAAAATAGAGTGAAAATTGGTTAATTATTTAAATTGATTTCTTAAATTAATACCTAATCGAATTGTTTGCTTTATTACATTAGGAATTTTTAGGTTTTAGTTTTTGGATTTAATTAAATAAATAAAATACTTTAACTTTTATAAAGTTAACGATAAAATATTTAAAATATCATGAAAGTTAACTTTTAAATAATTAAAATTATTTATTTAATAATTTGAAGACTTATTTGAAATTATAATTACGTAATTTTCATGTTTAAATATTCTTTAGTTATTTCCTTACTTAGCTACATCCTTTAGTATAAAAGTGTGTATTGAATATGAGATCAATAAGCCCTGGAAGAAAGCAAGAACATGTTTAATGAATTGACCAAAAAAAAAACTAAATCTGAGGATTTACGAAGTGGGGCAAGACAGATATTAGGTTGAAGATTTCACACATATTTTTTTAGATTTTCTAAAAAGGTACATTTTTTAGATTTTCTAATTTAAAAATAGCTGACATTTTGTTTTAACGGGAACTTAAATAATCAGAAATTACATATAAAAAGGATTATTTCCCAATTATAAGGATTATATAAAGAATTTATTTTACATTTAAGATAAAAAAAGGAAACAGTGTAATTTTGAAGAAGAAAAAAAGATATTTAAATATAAGTAAGTTAGCTAAACTCATTTTTTTTATTTAAACAAGTCTATTTTGAACATCATACTTTTTTTTCATAAATTGAGCTAAATAAAGTTAGTTAATTAATTTTATTAACACTATATAAATTATAGGATCAGTTTTAACATACCAATCCTAAATGTTTTGTTCATATTTGTTCCCCGATAAAAAAAATCCCAAAAGTTTTGGATTATATAGATTAACAGATATCCCAACTTCAAACATTTATCTATAATACAAAAAATTTTAACCATATAATCTTTTTTTATGAAATAGAAAGTTTTTGATAAAATATTTTTCTTAGTTAGTGATATAATAAGGGATAATATATTATCACAAATTCTTCAATTTTTTCATAAAAAATTATACATGTCTCTTTAAATGAATATACTTTTTGAGAGAAAGATCCGTTATAAAAAGAATTGAACTCATGCTTAGTCACTTTTAAGTGATAGTTACTTCGCTTAGAGATAACAAATAAATATTTCTTGTAAATATTATTTGTATTAGTTTCGATTTTTCATAAATATCAATAATATTATAATTTTGAAATTGAGTATAAAAACGAAAATTATATATACTTACATAATTTTTATTTTCATATTTGTTTTAATATTCTGTCTTTATTTTTAAAATATTTTTTTTTAAATTGATAAAACATATTTAATTTTTAAATAATTTAAAAGATTTATATTTTTTTTCTTAGTCTTGTAATTTATTTTTATGACATACATTTGATATTTTTTTATTTTTTTTATTATTATTTAATATTTTATTCAATTGTTATTTGATGATATTTTGATATTTATATGATTATAATTTTTTATTGATATTTGTAATTGAAGAAAAGAAAATTTGTATCTATTTCATAATTTTATGTTTTCTTTGTTGTGATATTTATTTTGTAAAATATTATTTAATTAATATTTGAAACAATAATTATACTTGTTACCTGATAGAAATATATCTATATCCGATGGAGATGGAGACGAGGATCAGGATGAGAATGAGAATGAATCTTTATTATAACCATAGAATAAAAAAATAAAACTTATTCTGTCTGTGTTGTTATTGTTGTCATTATTAGTTTCAATGAAGGTCTCTATCTTATTTAAGCGAATCAATATAAATTGTAAGCAAGGAAAATAATGTTTCAGTTAAACTTCAAGTAAGATAAAGGTTGTTTGTAGTTTAGAGTTATCATAAGCACTTGAAGCAAGGTTGAAAATTGTTAGTTGTTTAAGTTCGACAAATCACTCTTTCACAACGATCCATACTAATAATTTTGATTAAGCGAGATAGAAGTATATTTGTATGGTTCTATTTGTAATCACATACTAACTTGTTTTATTAACTTGTTCAGCTGAAATAAACGTGCATAATCTTCAATGATTTTTCTATTGAATTTTCAACCAAAATAGCATATGCATTAATACCAATACTAGTAATAAATATTAATGAAAACAAATTACACACAAGTCATAATGTTTTAAATGATCCATTGTTTTACATGTATTGATATTACACAACATAAAATTTAATGTCCTATTAATTATGATGAGATTCATCTTTTATCATAACAATATTGTTGTGCAGGAAGAGGAAGTTGGACTTGTACGAGAGAAGGTGTCTGGCCCAATATAAAATTCGTATTACCTAAATTGTTTATTTTAACCTAAAACACCTAATATAATATATTATCTAGAGTATATCAACAAAATAAACCTTACCATCATTGTTGTATCTACAACGTAACAATGAGATCAGATCCAAAAATAACTTAAATATGTAAAATGAACGCTCAATTGTCATAGAAAAATTAAATTTATTATAATATGTACATTGTATATTACCTTCACCTAATTATCCATAACAAACACATTAAAAGCCACATTAAAGATAACCTTCATCTAGCTATATTCAAATTATTTATTACTTTTACTTTTATATTAAAATAAGAAACAAATCATAAATTATATGGATTTAAAAGATGTTGGTAACGAAGTCTTATTAAATAAAATATAAATATAAATCAATAATCTAGTTTAAAATGAAAAGTGACTAAAATTAATTTAAAATAATTCAAGATTTTCATGGATTAAATCTTGTACATCACTAATTTTTGTGAGTAAGTGGTAAAGAAAATCAGATTAATAATGAGGAGGCCTAAAATCATGAAATGGAGGCAAAGATTGAATAGTCTTAATAGACCAATGAATGTTTTTTGATGTTAGTGGAATAATATGAGTGTTAGAGTCTTATTTTGATGAATTTTGTTTTGACGCAGAGAAACTTGGATGGCATGTAAAACGTGGAGTCAAACTCTTGAATTTGATAGCAGTAGAGTAGAATTAGGCGATGTAAGAACACAAAAAGTCTTCTCAGCATTGATTGGTGCAGAAGAAGAGAAGATAACACTGGAAATGGAGAGTGCTTGCCCATATGCGATGATATGTGTCTCTGTGTCTCATTCTCAACCCAAGTGCCCAGTTATCCTCATCCCCACTCATGTCGGCAACGCATTAATGGAAGAAAGTGATGGATATTAAATATACATTTTTTATTACTTTTTAGTAATCGTCTTCTATGTAGGGAGATAGCGCGTTTATCACAATCAAAAACATCCAAAAGGATGAGTGAAAAAAACAGCATCAGAATATGAAACCTTAGAAGACCAGGGGGAGGGAATTCCACGTTGTTCACTCTTCTATCATCTCAACATGCTTGTAACATCATTCACAACATGCTTGTAACATCACCTCGACAGTGTTGTAGTAATTAATTGCTGCATGCACCTTCCAACCTTTCCACATTCAAGTCCCTTTCCTCTTAATTTCTCATCACCTCATTTCTTCAGTGGTGCTCAAAGGAGCACATTCTTGTCTACACTTTCTTTAGTCTTCTGCTACAAAAGTTTCAATTCAGTAATCTATATTAAGCTTTATCTGCAATGTATTTTATAGATATTATCAGGTAATAGGAACCCGATATAAACGTATCTAACTAACAAATTGCATCTAACTTTTCTTTAATTTTATAACAAAGTTTTGTTTACGAATTTTCACATAAAAATATCTTGTTCTAGTTAGTAGAAAGAAATATTTCATTTCAAAATTATTTTGAAAAGGTATTAGCAACGCTTTTTTTTTAAAAAAAAAAACTTTTCGATTTCTTAAACAATTTATAAATATATATTAATTTGTTGACAATATTCCTTTAAAGATTGTACACTGTTAAGAGAGAATGAAATGGTGTAAAAAAAATCTATTAACAAATATTTCTTTAAAATTTATCGTTGAATAATTTAAACAATGATATTTAAGATACAATTTAATATCCTTAAAATTAAGAAATATAAAAATATCAAAGAAGATATGAAAGGTACAGAGAAAAAAAACACTAAAATTTTTTATATTAGTTCTCCATTTAATTTCAATCCAGACATTGGGTTGTCACACCATATTTCAATGCATTATATAAAGAATGTACACTTTATTGAATAATCTAACATCAAACAAAACATTGTGTAAACCTATATATTACGCAAGTGACCAAAAGAGAGAAATAGTAATGGAAAGATATCACTCCTGATGTGAAAGAATTTCAAAAGAAATAAAGTGTAAAGAAAAATTTTCCTAAAAAACTTATCAGAAATTATTTTCAAGCAAAATCCCCTTTTTTTAGGAAAATGTTCGACAATGTTCTTCATCTTGAAACTGCTGTTTTTGGTAGAATTATAATTAAATATCTTAAAGTTGTAATTTTTTAATTTAGAAAAAAATCACAAATTTATTTCAAAAACTGTACTTAATAAATTATTATAGGTAACAATTAATTATTTTATTATTGACTGGATATAGAAGCCATTATGAATTAATGAACTATTTCAATTAATAATAAATTATTGACATAAATGATATTATAAAATTTAATCAAATAATCAACTATTTTAAAATAATAAAGATCATAGTTGTGATAATAATTATAACAATATAATTAATTATAATATAAAATAATTGATTATTTGAGAGAATATATCAAGTTCAAATTAATAATCTGAAAGATAATCAATCATATATATTTTCAGCTTAAAATCAATTTTCAAAAATATTAAAAACTTTAGACACAAAATTTAAATGATAAGCTTGAGTGAATAACTAGACATGTTTAAGTCAATACATGATTAATGAACACTGATGGATAAAAGCAATAATACCCTAAAAGTGTAAAATACTGACATTTATAAGACATTTCCAACACACTTCTCTAAAAGAAAAATCATTCATTTTTAATAAAGTCTACTTACTACTTTTTTACATTATGGGTATGTAAATGGAAGAATTACAAATACTACATATTTTAGGTTTACAGAAACACATTTGAAGTAAGAATAATTAACTTGTTACAACTCCACTTATGTAAGTTTTTCATTGGGTTGAAAAATCAATCAAAGCCCACAAAAATCACCCTACTTGCATATGAACTTCTTACACCTCCTAAAAATATATAGAAAATCAAAGTTATCCTACACAAATATGATTCATGTCAAAAGGTTCTAAATTAATTTTTTAAGAGCTAAAGAGACGTAGTCATGTTACCTCAAGGGTAAATCCATACCTTAGTCCAACTCACTTTCTCTTGCTTGTCATACCACCACGCCCTTCACTACTAGAGAGAATTTTTCATGGACCCTCATCAAAGCTCACCTTGATCAAATAATTTTAAAGACTGAAAAATGGTATTTTTATAATTTTATAAACTAATTCATCATTGAATCATAATTCAGATAATAAAATTACTTTATTTGGAAGTCATACATATAATTTTAAAATAATAGTTGTTTAAAATTGTAAAAAACTACATACTAAAAAAATACATTATTCTAATTTTATCAAAAGAAAACGAAAGAGGTGTGCTTTAAAAATTAATAGGAAAGGTTCTCAAACGAGTGTTATATGTTGTGTTTCTCTTTTCAATGGAAAATATTTTGAATAAGTAAATTCTTTTATAAGTAGAATCTATTTTTTATTGTAAATTTTGAAACTATAAATTTACGTTTTTGTTTTCATGTGTTGAATGAGTGTAAATAGTCTGTTTATAAGTCTTAGAAGTTAAGGTGTAAATATTAGAGAGCCAAGGAATCATAAGTAAGTTGAAGTCATCCAAAGTCAAATACAACTCACTTAATCTTAGGAGAGCATGCAAGTCAAAGCTAAAAAAAAGTAAAAAAAAAAAAAAAAAACAAGTGTGGCTAAAATAAAAAAACTGTGACTCAACATAATAAGAAGTATGAATAATCTAACTCATCTAAAATTAAATTTATATTTTAAAACTCATTAATCTAAAACTGTCATTGTTATATATACGACACTAGTTACAACGATTGTTTACATCATAATACAACAACAGCAATTCTAAAACATCATTAAATCCTCAAATTTTTAACTATACATGTATTAACGACAATTCTAGAATTGTTATTGAAATATTATTTTAACTATTATAATATATTTATGTACAGAACTTTGTCTCTTTGTAATTTGTAACTAACTAACTAAGTTTATATTAACTTACCTTTATGAATTATTTTGTTATTTAGTAACTGTTATGATCCTTCCTGAATGAAAACCTATAAATTTAAATATTTAAGAGATTATTCAAAATTATGTAAAAGAGTGAAGATATATAAATATTTATTTTGAAATATATTATTTTATAAAAAATATTATTATTTTATTTTGTATATAAGTAATATATATAGATAGAGATATTTTTATGTAGCAATATTAAATGTATAAATATAAAATGTTACCGTGTCATTTTTAAAATAACTTAACTTTTATATTAAATTTAATGAAAATTTTAACTATTTTTCTTAAATAAAATAAATTATTTTTTATTTATATTATCATTAGTGAACTCGTATTGAGTTTTTATGCATTCATATGTGTTTTATAGAAAAAATATTTATTAGTTATTTTGGTACATTTTCCTTTTCTTTATATTCTCTACAAGAAATCATATTTATATCTACACACTTACTTTTGCCTACATATACTAGTTATTAAATCTAATTAAAATCTAAAAATTTATACTTAGATAGATATATGTTATTAAAATCTATTATAACATTACACTCATATCTATTTAATATAAATAAGATTTTAATTTAAATAAAATTTTAAACGAATATATTTAAATAGTATAAATTTAATAATATTATTAAATAACATAAATATTTTAACACATAACTTACTAGGTTAAATTTAAATTTATTTTTAAAAAATATATATTTGTTTTCCTATTTATATATTTAAAAACAACTAAAAATTAGAAATCATGTGTTAAATATTTGTTCCAGTAAAATTTAAATGGATACTTTTTATTCTTTTAGCAATTAAAACTTAAAGTGAAACTTGATTCACAAAGGTATCTCTCAGCCCTCTATAGTGTTATTTCCTGAATTCTTTTTTTATTTTCAAAAAAAACAGGGATTTCCTTGAATTTCAGGTTTTTATATATTGATCTTTCGCATGTTCTTTCTCGTATGTTCTTTCTCTCTTGTTCTCTCCCACGCTTGCAACTACATTTTTGTTGGCGTCAATTTTCTCAGGTTTGATATCAGACTCTTCCGATGATCACTTCAATCTTCAGTGTGATCTCATCTGACATTCTTCACAGATCAAATAGGAGGTAGGATTTTTTTGTGCTTTAGGTGTTATTTGGTATTACAATTTTGATACCTAATTATAGTTTGTAACTGAGAATGCTTTGGGTGGATAATCAGATAAATAGTTAATATTAACTATTTATTAGTTTATTTTATACAAGTCATTCTAGAATGGGATGATGTGAGAAAGAATGGAGTGAATTTCTAGGAGATATATTTATAAAAAGAAAGTTTAGTGTATAATGCAATAAGATAAAGTAACGTGAATGAGTAGGAATTGTATTACGTTATTCATATGTGATGTAATGGTAATTGTCCTCTTGATTCCATGTCGTGTATGAGTGTCTAATTTGTCACCTTTCTATATTATTCTAATCATAATTTGGTCAAAAGCACAAAACAAAGATACTTATAGTCTTGAGGGCTGGCTAACCAGTGCAATGTACTGAAAGGATGTTGGGTTGTTAATTCATTTCAACACTATCCATTATCTCATAAGCGTCCCTAAGTGATCTTAATTTTTAAATATGTTGGGAATGACTCAATATATCTTGTTCCTAAACAAAATTCTCAATATCTAAATAGTGAATCTTTTATTTGTTTTCACTAAAAGAGATGTGATCAAGAGAAAGATGCGAACACATGTATATTGAGAGTGTGGAGGAATAATGGGTTGTGAGTGAGTGGCCAACCCAAAACATTATTCAGACCAGAATTGGTAAGGCAACAGAAGAGACAGAACAAAAGATGAGGTAAGAATTTGGAAAACATGCGGTTTTTGTTGGAACACAGGTTTTTCCCATTTTAAGCAGGTACATTGGAATCAATCAAAATTAGTGGGATGAATAAAGCTGCGGTGTTCAGAAAAAGGATAAGAAGTTGTTGTGGTCCTTGTGTCGTGGTTGTGGAATATACACATGAAGACAAAATGGTCTCTCGGCTCAACGACTGAATCATAATATATACAATAGGCTGCTATACTTTCCAAGAGCATTTCAGGACATCTCCAGTGCAGATAATACCAAAACACTTTAACTTAACAATTACACTTTATAACAAATGTGCATTAAAAAAATCAATGTTATACATATTTTATAAGAAATAAATAAAAATAGAAAAATAAGTAAAAAAATTATGAAACAAAATATATTAGTTAAATTGGTATTCCTTTAATTCTTTCTCTTTCTTTTCTATCATTTTCTTTCTGGCTTTAAAAGCTGTGAGAGTCATCCATATCTTCTATTTTCTTTTTTCTTTTTTTAATGGCGATAATAAAATTTGAATTTATAATTTTATATAAATTATTTAACTCACCATTATAGTCCAAAAACTCTCGTCTTCTATATGCGTGTGTGTTATTTTTAATTTAAAGTTATGGTGCATTTATTAGTATAAAAAGTTTCATATGGTCAACTTATTAAAAAATTTCCAACATTAAATTATATTTATATATATGATGTATCCAGGCACCTCATAAATAATTGAGATGATGGAGATCCAATATAGATATCACTTACATCAATTCATTTGTAGAGATTTGCGCCTTGATAACACAAAATGATGGGATCCAACAGGAAGTTCATGGAGATATACTTGAGAGCAGCTTTAGAATTTTTTATGAAAGATGGCATAAAATGAAAATGTCGAATATTTAATAAGATAAAAACTATAACTGCCATCTAACTTACACATACTTTTCTTTTCAAAGCAAGGTGATATAACTCATATAACTTCACTTATTTTACACTACCATTTTTTTTTAGTGAATTCGGGGCATCCTTCTGTCAAAAACTAATTCTTCTATGTACTGAAATTTATTTAAGAAGTTTTACCTTTTATATTCACATAGAAAGAGTTTCCAAACAAAGTATTTAGAAATGAACTTTCTGTTGTCAGAAAGAAGTTGAATTGCTAACACTTAATATATGGAAGCTACAAATGGTAGAATTTTGTCTTAGAAAAATTGTATAACTATTAGGTGTTGAATTAGTCTCGTTAATTCATATACTAGTTAGCAAATTGGTATCTAGAACAGAAGATATTGGAATCTAGATAAAAAGCTTTTTTTATGTATAGTTATTATGATGAGTCTCAATAGGCACATCCTTGAAAATTTGCCAATTTTTTATTAAAAAATTGACACAAATAAAAATTAAATAAATATATTGTTTGGTTTTTGAGACATTTATTATATTACCAAGAATCATTGAAGCACTTTCAAAGAGGATTAAAAGAAAAATTGTAAGATTCTTTCTTCATCAATGTGTTAATGGAAATAAGAATCTAAATATCTCTCCAAAGTAGAGGTACGTCAAACTCTTAAAGCATATGAACAATGTTTGGTTGAAAGAGACCAACAACGAGAGATTAACCATGCCTTACAGCCAAAGCTAGTTTTAAAAGAAATTATGACAAGAAATAGTGAAAGTCCATTGTCAATTTGTCACAAGGGTGGAAGCAAAGACAATACCTCTAGTAATAATCATTTTGATGATGATGAAGCTAAAACTTTAAAGACAGGTGGGGAAAAGAAAATGTTGAAAGAAAAAATTTGATAAGTCCGAAGTGGAGTGCTATAATTGTAGTAATTGTTGTTACTTTGTCAATAAGTGTTGGTCAAGCAAAGGTAACAAGGAAATGATGAGACACATGTAGCAAAAGAGGAAGAGAAATCCGTTTTTTAGAATGTTATACATGCATATGGTCACAACAGGATTAGAATTGGAGGATGATCCTTGGTACATTGTTACAGGGTGCTCCATTCATATGATTGGACATAAGGAGTGACTCATTGATCTTGATTCAAGCATCAATAGTAAGGTCAAATTTGTTGATAATAGTTATGTCATGGCTAAAGGATTTGGAAAGGTATTGATCAAAAGGAAGAAAGGTAACTCAATAATAATTCATGATCTATTCTACATTCTTTCTATGAAAAAAAAATTGTTAAATGTCAAACAACCAATTGAAAAATGTTTTCATTCAAAGTTAATTATATTGGACTAAATTTGTATGATTAATAACATAGACTTGTTTTGAAGACTTAACTTATTAAGAATAAGACTTTCAAAACAAGCTTATGAATTGCCTCTGACTGTCTAGCAGCCCTAGTGGATTACCTGAGGTTGTTGTGACAAGTTGCTTAGTTTAAAGAAAATTGGAACTAGATTGTCAGATGTTCATTGTGTGAAGAAAGTATGATAAGTAAACATTCAAGGAAGCCTGTTGATTCTACTACATTCTATAGAACAATTTGTGGGTCAATCGAGGTGCCTACACTAGGTGGTTGGTTGCACGTATTTCATATCTTTTATTGATGAGATTACATGAAAAATTTGGATATTTGTCATTGGTAGGAAGAATGATACTTTCATAGTGTTTGGAAAGTGCAAGAAACAAATAGAGAAAAAAGTACAAGTGTATCAAGTTCCTAAGAACTGATGAGGAGAGTTTACATATGTTGAATTTAAAGATTTTTGTAGTGAATACAATATGATACAAGAGGTTACACCTCCATATACTCCTCAACATAATGGACTTGCTAAAAGGAGGAATTAGTCACTACTTAACATGGTAAGAAGCATGTTAAAAGGAAAGTTAGTTCCTTCAAAGTTCTGGGGTGAAGTTGTGAAGACTATAACTTATATTTTGAACTGATGTCCCACCAACAAGCTCAATGACATGACACCTGAAAAAATGGTTTGGAAAAAAGTATATATATGTGTTAAATCTAAAGAGGAAAAAACTGGTATTGAGTAAAGATCTCACTTGTATTGAGAATGAAATCTGGAAGTGGAAAGTAATTGAAGAAAGTGCTAGAATTTTAGATAATTTACCTCTAATTAGTGAATTAGAGGATGAGTTGTACAATGACTTAATGCTAAAGAAACAAATTATGCAGTACCTAACAGTCTAGGAGAAATAGAAGTGTTAAACTTATTGATTATTTGAGGTTCTTTGATAATATAGTTAATGAGCAAGGAGATTTGGTTCACTTAGCACTAGCTACGAAAGTTGAACCAATAAATTTCATTGAAACAATGAAGAGTAAAGAATGGAGAAAGGTTATGAAAGAAGAGATACAAGTCATTTATACTTGGGAATTGATAGAACTTACCTCCAAAGAAGCAATCCATTACAATCAAATATGGGTGTTTAAAGTGAAATTACTTCATGATGGATTAATATCAAGATACAAGACTAGGTTAATTGCAAAAAACTTTCTACAAAAAACAAGTGTTAATTCTTGTTATGTGTCTCCACCAGTAGCTAGATTAGAAATAATAAGGTTAGTGACTGCAGTTGTTGTTTCAAGAGGATGGATGTCCTTTTAACTAGATGTTGAATCTATTTTTCTCAATGAAGCTTTAGAAAATCAGGTAAATGTAAAACAATCACTTGGTTTTATTTTGAGAGGCAAAGAGGGGAAGGTATACAAGTTAAAGAAGACACTACATGGATTGAGGTAGGCTACTAGAGTCTGGAATAAGAGAACTGACTTTTATTTGTTGATGCTATTTGTTGATGCTTATATGAGAAGGGACAACAATGACAAGTTGTTGACGGGTTGTCTTTAAATTGATGATTTATTACTCGCTAGTTCAGATATTGTTGAAATTGATAAATTCAAGTTTTATAGATTCTAAGTTTGAAATTATAAACTTGAGGATTTTATCTTACTTTTGAGTATAAAATTTTTATACTATCATAAAGGTATCGTTCTTTATCAATAAAGATACATAACAAAAGTACTTAAAGAGATATAGAATCAACTTAAGTGAATTTGAAAGTTGTTAAAATTGAAAACTCTAGACAAGTTGACAGTATGTTTTATAAACAAATTATATGCTCTTTAAATTTTGTTTGTGACAATAGACCACACATCCACTTTGTTGTTGAAGTTGTTTGGTTGATTCGAAAGTAATTCATATGACTTTAATAAAGACAAAAAAATCAGTCTAGAATGCTTAACATTAGGCAAATTAAACAACCATGAATCTATAAATTTTCAATTTACATTAAATCAGGTTAAAACAATTGCTACAAAAGGGAATGATATTCAATTATATAACAATTTATGATTTGTTGATAATGTATGATGAAAAGTTTTTACATTGTGAATATATTCTAATAAAATCTTAACATATTTTCTAATAAATGTTTGGAATTTCCGTTTTCGGTTTGAAAAATAATTTTGTATAATTTACGTTTTTTATTTTGTGGAGAGAAATTTTGATTTAATTTTGGTAAATTTTTATCTTGATTTTAGAAAATATACTTTATTTGATTTAATTTTCTTAAAATGAAAAATCTTACTACAATTTTTTAAACATTAAAATGGTTAACGATATTAAATGGTTAACATAACATACATTTTAATGATTATTATATTGTTACAAAAACATAATGATGAAAATACAAATAAAATTATTAAGTTGTATTTTTTTTTATTTCATTTGAAAATGACAAAATCTCTCCATAAGAAACTGTAAGCAACCTAATCTAAGTCCTTCTTCCTATAAATGAAAGTTGGATTTTTTATGTCTCCACTCTACCCCTAATTGCTAGATGCACCCTCATAGTAAAAACACAAAGAGGAACTAACCTTTTGACTTATAATTCTAGAAACTTCTTGGATTTCAAACTAAAGAAGTGTATGTGTTGAGGTGTTAGAATGTTTTACATTGGTATCTTTTTGGGATGGTTCAATCCGAAATATACTTTTGAATTATAAATTTTAAAATTTCAGATTGAATGATAAAAAAACATATTATATGTTTTGAAAAACTTGTTAAAAGAACTTGTTTTAAAAAAACTGTTGTGAAAGGAAATTTTTCATGCCGTTAGTAATTATAGGGGTGCAGAAAGCAAGTTTTTTCTACTACAAATGGAGTGCGTATAACCCAATTAATTACAATTAGATCCATATCCCTTTGAAAACTAAATCCGACCACTAAAAAAAAAGACTTCTTTTATATCATTTGTAAGGCCCATTAATTGTGCTAATATTCATTCCAAAATTTTGTGAGAATATGACATGAATTATTTTAGTATTGTAACATTTGGTACTTGAAATACTTTTCTACTAATACAATCTTTTTTATTCTTTCATACCAACAAATATTATTAAAAAAGTATTTACATCTTAACATTGACTACACCTTTTAATATGATATTAAGTTTGATTTTTTTTTTAACAAAAACTAGCTTATAAATTAGATAGCTCATAAATAAGTTTTTATTTAATAAATCAGTTGTTAGTTGATAAAATTTTAAAAGTTTAAAACTCAAACATATTGAATTAAAACTCTTTGATAAAACTAGTTAATAAACATAAAATCATATGATATAATTATATAAATTTTGGTATAAAAATAGTATTTTTCAGATAAAAATATACTATTATGTAATTATAATTTTTACTTTTTTATAATAATTAAAATTTAAAATTATTAATATTTTTATTTATCTTTGAAAATTTTTATATATTTTTTATTCGCATCATTTTATTCAAACGAGTTTATCTAATAAGTATTAACAAATTTTTTTATTTTCAGCATTTTAAAATCTTTTATTTATCAATTTAACATAATTTATATTTTTTTTTACAAATTTTCATTGCTTATAACTTTTCATATAACATCGTATAAAACATTAATTACAACAATTTGTATTGTTATTTTTTTTAATTTAAACTAAAAAAATTAAAAAGTAACCAAATAAATATTAAAATTATTGTAATAATTAATTGTCTTTAAAAAATTAAATAAATAAAAAGAGTTAGCTAAATAACTTTAATTTATAAGTGAGTTTGCTTATTAACCTATGTTTATTTTTTATTTTCTATGTTTTTAAAATAAAAAAATATGTACAAAACATATATAAAAAAATTAAGAGTCATATAGTTTTTTTAAAAATCTCTTAGTCTTAAGGTAGCTAGTGTTTATAGGTCACATAATAAAAATTTGACAGTGATGTGAAATCTTTTAGACACACATTCTCTTTGAGTTAATCTGATCATATAATCTATTTGTAGTTACTTGAACTTTGATATGTTTATGTAATATGCAACATAAATGCACATTTTCTTTACTTGATTCACCTATTGTGGGGGTAACAAAGTGAAAAGGATCCCTTGAATTTTTCAAGGATTGAATTATGACCAATTTTTATTAATAAAGTTAACATTCTCATATTTTCTTCTTCTAACACATTCTAGATGTTAAAGTATGCCAATTTGTCTTCATAAATCAGTTTATTAGAGGTTAAACTAAAAATAAGTATAAATTTAACATAATTTATTATATAATAAATTAGAGATTCTATAATCCATCTCTATCTATCACGAATTGGTGACTTAAGTTAATTTATTTATTAACTCTTTTTATTTTATATTTTTTATATTTTTAAAATAAAAAATATAAATACACAACATGCATAAAAAATATTTTTCTTAAGAGTTGTATAGTTTTTTAAAGAGTCTATTTGTATTATGGTAGCTCGTGTCTCTTGTATAGTATTTATAGAAATAGGGGCAAAAATTCAAAATAAAAACTTGAGTATGATATAAAATCTTTTAGACAAAGGTGTTGTTTGAATAGTTGATGTTATAATACTTTGTTAACTTGAGAAAGTAAACCCTTTCCGAAAATGTCAAACTAACTTAAAATTGGTAAAAGTGAGAAAAGAGTGAAAAATAAGCTTTAGTTATTTATTTTCAAATAATTTTTTTTTATTTTAATCTAAAATATTTATAAAAAATGCATATTAAGAATTGTAATAAGTATAAATATTTATAAATTATTATTATTATCTTTTAAAACTATTGGACGGACTTTTAAGGAAAAAATATAGAAAAAATAAAATTATTTTTTTTATAAATTTAAATTAACTTATAAAAACTCTCTTGCTTTAGTTTTTACATAATTAATTTTAGTTCATAAAAATATTTAATTATTCTTGTCCTAATAAATTGTAAATTTGTTTTCACCCATTTTAATTACCTATTTGGTCTTAAAAACCTTGGTTCTTAGTATTTTTTTAATTGAAAAAAAAGGAAAAGAAAATTGGGTGCAGTGCGCAGTACGCACAGTGTGTAACAGTAGGGTGGCGAGTAAAGGTGTGAATATTGAAGGGCTGCTAAGGTGGGTTGTTGATTATTGGGTCAATCGAAGTCTAAGAAAAGAGAGAGCAGAGAAAGAGATCAGAAATGGCCACCAAAGTTCCAAAGAAGGCCAATCTCTTGGATCACCACTCCATCAAGCACATCCTCGACGAGTCTGTCTCTGAAGTATGTAAAACCCTAACCCCCTTTTCGATCTATTCCACTTTCAAACCCTTTTTTCCTCTCATTTCGTATTTTCTGTTCGCTAATTGGACTTCGACCTCGTCGAATTTCGGGTGGGTGTAGGTCGTAACCAGTCGTGGGTATGTGGAAGATGTAAGATTGAGCAATATCAGGCTTTTTATTGGGGCCATCATCATCGTCATTGCTCTCTTTGCCCAATTTTACAAGAAGAAGTTCCCTGAAAATAGGGACTTTCTCATTGCCTGCATCGCCTTATATCCTTTCCCTACCATTTTATTTTATTTTGTTTTGTTTTGTTTTAATTCTGGTTTGCATGACATAATTGGATGTGGAGACATCTAAAATTAAGATTGAGGTTATTTGGAACTGCTGTTTTTTTTGGGGGGGATCGGGGTTCTGATTAGGGTAATGGAAAGCTAAACATGTAGGCAATGTTTTAGGGGCTGTGGTTTCGTTGCAATTCTCGACATTGCAGCTAAATGTGGACAGATGCATCCGCTATTTTGGTGGTTGCAGAGAGTCCTAAAAAGTATTGATGTTGCGGCTGATATCACTGTCTTGAATCATTCTTTTAAGCCTTGCGTCTGAGATTTGACGTTGCTTGGGATGCTAGAATTGTTTAATTAAAAGTTATTGAGGTTCCTCATTGAATGACTTTGGTGGTGCTTTACGTGAAAGGGGAAATTTGATTGCTGATGTTTATAGTTTTTATTCATGCTGCTTTTGATCCTTAACTCCTTTTGCACATATGTGATCTTCAATGGGCTGTTGCAGCTGATCATATACACTAAGGAGAAAAATGCCATTCTGTTCACTTATCCTCCTGTTGTAAGTTTCTGTAACTTAGCCGAAGTTCTTGACTTTGATGCTAGAGTTTTTATTTACATATGGAGAATAGATGCTGAGTTTCACTTGCATAATTGCATTGTTTTTGTCATTTTGGATGATTGATGATTGGAATTTCATCTTCCACCCTCCTTGGAGATTGGTAAATAACAAAGTATCAGTCCCATGGTGTTGGATTTGGAGATTGTGGAATACTGAAACACGTGTGTATGATCTATATTGCTCATTATGCATAATGTTAAACGTTATGTATTAGAATATGTGGTGCTGTCTTATAACCGGTTGATTCGATTAATGAAGATCATATATAGACTTACTGGATATACAGAGTTTGTTCTACATCTTTTAATTGTATATTCAAATCGGAAAAAAAGGAACAATTTCTAGATGTCCATGGCTCCTTGTTCTGTGTACTGATTAAATTTTTGCTTCATCTCATCATTTCAATTGACTTTCCAATATAGAGAGTTGATTCGATGTCTAGTTTGTTTTTGTGCTTGTGCTTAAGCGAGTGTGCGAGAGAGAGGGGAATCTACCTTTTTTATCATTGTTTAAACTAACAATTTTTTTTTTCTATTCTAAGACAACAAAGGCACTGAAATTTTAGTCTGTTTAGTTTGTTAGAGTTGTGCCATATATGCACTCAAGATCCATCCAATCATTTGAGCATGACTGTTTAGTTTTGACATGTATTAAACGGGTCATTCATCTACTCATCATGATCAATTATCAATAGTGCAGTATAGCAGTGTGGTCTGTGAAAAGCAGCCATGAACCACTACTAAGTTTGAATAGCTGTGTGTTTTTAATAGCTTCGGCGGGAGCTACAATTGCGCAGCTGCCAAAATGGTGGCCGCAGTGGTATCTACTGGCTAGAACAAGGCTTTTCAAAATTCTGTTTTTGCCTTGAGAATAGAACACGTTGTTGTTGTTGTTGTTGTTTTGGGAGGGGGAGCAAAGTTGAAATTTATTTCCCCTTATTAGAATGTAATAAATCCCTAATTGGATGTAGTTTCCTCTGCTTCCATCTCTAACTCTCAACCTTCTTTTTTTCTTTTCTCTAAACACATATCCTCACTTTTCGTTGAATGTTTAAGATGTCTTGTATTTGAAAAATGAATGTCTTTTAAACTTGTTTGTTTCCTTGAGTTTTATTTTATTTACTTGTGTTGATTAAAATCATGTGACCTTTTATTGTAAATTAGAAATATGTCATGAATCTTTTAGCACTGATATATGTGTAGTATAAATTATTTAATCTGTATATAAAAAAATTGGTCATCCCGCTATGTGCTATGCTGCTATAGCATTTTGGGGGTTGTCTGCTACATGCTACCGTCCGAGATTGATAAACTAATAATACACTGAGTTGATGGATAGATAAATTAACGATGTTTGGTTAGCAATTAATATTTATTCGATATAGTAGTTTTACGTAATAGTTGCATTGAATGAACTTTTAACTTATACTCGTATAGTTAGTTATATTCTATTCTCTTTATCCTTCAGTTATTGAATATCAATTTAAGTTGCATGAAAGTTGCAACAGGAAAACTTTTCACACCCATTGGGTTAACAAGATTAAATTAATGCATAGACCATGACATATTTATCTTTGTATTTTGAACCTTCAGTAGAGTACCTATATCTTTGTTATTTTGAACCTTGATACATGTCATCTGGAATTTGAATTGATCTATAACGTTCTTATTTCACAAATGATTTAAGGGGGTTAAATTATGATATGTTACTAGTTGGTTGCTTGGTGAATTTTATAGTTTTTTCATGAACTAAGGATGTTGATATTTTATTTATTTATTAATGGAATATGATATATTTCATTCATATAAATAAACGTAGACTTGTCGTTGAACTTTGTCATCAAATCAAACAGTGCAATTTTATATTAGCCTTTCTGCAGAACCCCAGAAATACTATAATTTTGATATCACATTCGTATTAAGATTTCCCCTCTTTTCTACTACAGGGATCCTTTACCAGTACCGGTTTGGTGGTTTCCTCCAAATTGCCTAGATTTTCTGACATGTACACACTCACTATAGCAAGCGCAGATCCAAAATCAATTTCTGCAAATGAACCAGTACATTTTACCAAAAGTGTTACTGAGTGGTATGTCCAACTCTCTCTCTCTCTTCATCCCTTAACTTCTGTATGCTCACACAATGACAATGGACATGTCAATCAGTATGCATTTCATCTCTTACGTTGCTTTTTGGCGATCAAACTGCATCAGTCTATTTTTTATTGGATTGCAGGTTCACCAAGGATGGAGTCTTAGTTGAGGGCCTCTTCTGGAAGGATATTGAAGCTTTGATTGTTCAGTACACTAAAGAACCAAAGAAGAGCAAGTAGTATGGAGACATGAACTTTGGTTATGCGGATAACTTTTTGAATGAGAAACATACATATCTGGATATGGTTTATAATTCAATACTTAGACATTTAAAATAGAACTGAGGGAATCGAGCTTTCACCAGCCTTAGGGCACAATTTATTCCCATATTTTGTCAGCTTATTCGCAGAAAACGTTCAAACCCGTATTTTCATTCAATTTCCTAAGTAACAATTAATGGTTCTCGTACACTCCTTTATTCTTCCACCGTCGAAGATAAAGGAAAATAACTTTTATTAAGGAATTACAGAGAGAGAAAAGGAAAGACACTGCGACAAGAAAATTGCAAAAGAAAACACTAAACCATTAAATGTGTTGGGTTCTTTTCTTTTTGTAACTTGTGCTGGTATGTTCTCATTAATAATTATAAATAGGACATGATGTTACTTCATTGTTTTATGAATTTATAAAAAGATTATATAAATAATATTGTTTACAACTAATTTCACAGCTTAATTTTCCATGATACTCATAGTTAAAGTGTTATAGCAAATAAAATTATTACTACTTAGTATTTTCTGAATGTTTCAAAGTATTTTTTGAAAGGCAAAAATTGCCATTGGAATACAGCGATACTGCCAACCAACGCGTTTCAAGGATTTCACAAATTGGGCAGATGCAGACAGATGAGTCCATACAATGCACAAAATCAAGAATTATAATAGATTTTTTAAATATTTTCTCTCACAATAAGCACACGTAAAATAAATGATTGAGTTTTTTCTACATTGTTTTCCATTTAAATGTGGAATTTATCAACCACATGATACAAAATTTAGATTAAAGGACAATGGCACCTCTCTTTTTATGAAAATAAAACTCATCTACCAAAGCGAAAATGAAATTAACTCTCGTGTGCGTGTGTTGTTACATTCCACTAATTGAGTTAACAAGTGTTAGCACGTTTTGACGGAATATTCTACAATAACCTAAATTTAACTGTCTTAGAAATATGATTTATTCTTTTATTGAATTTCTAACAATAATTGGGAAAAAAAAATTGGACTAGTGATCACTAAGTAAATTATTGGAGTGACATCTAGATCCTACCACTCTGTTTGGATAAGAAAAGAAATGAGAAGAAAATAGAGTAAAAAAAATAAAAAATACTTAAATAACTTTTTGTTCTCACTTTTGCTTATGCTTCTTGATATTTCTTTTTTCCATTTTAGTTTTCAATAAAAGAATTATCTCTATTACGATTCTAACTTCTTACGTATATTAAGGAATAAGTAGTTAGTTAAATGATACATTAGTAATTTAGTATAATTTGTGTATTTTTTTCTTTTAATTTTTAATGAATTTGTAAATTTTACTTTTGATGTTTAACATTTTTTTCCTAGATTCATCTTTATTGAGTTTCATCTTCAAATAGAAAAAATTGAACGAAAGAGTGAATGTAAACCTTAATTGAAAAAAACGATATTGTTTGTATTTAATTTTTTATATATAAGATAATTTTAAAATATACATATTTCAGTTCTACATTATCTCGAAGAACTAATAGTTTAAAAAGATATCAATAAACAAAAAATAGAATTAAAAAATTTATAAATAACCGAAACATGGAGATAAAATTATTAAAAAGCATTAGAAAAATACACAAATTTACGAACACTAAAAAAAGAAACACGTCAATAAATTTTAATTATTTTTATTTTATATACAACTAGTTGACAACTAATAGTATAATAAGACATATTTAAAAAATTTCTTATTATTTTGATACTTATATTATTATATGATTATAATTACTTGTCAAGTAATTATATACCAAATAAAATATTATCAAAGATATTTTTATAAAACAAAAATATATATGTATTAATTTTAGTGATTTGTTGACGTATCACGATAACTCATCACTGAACTAATATCAGTGAATAATATGGATGAAAATAAAACTAAAAACTTCATATAAACAAAAATGAAAAAATATATTAAAAATAATAAACAAAATCTACAAATTTATGATAGAAAAAAATAAGTATAAAATTACTGCTTAAATAAAAAAATAGAGTCGGTTTAATTTGGCAAAAAGAATACACTAGAGAGGATGAGTATAATACAATATCATATATGTTCCATATACTTAACTACAGTCTACAATGTGACCTCAAACCTAATATAATTAAGATTTATATTCGTGTGTAAATACCACTCACACCCCTTACAAGCGCATATGGTTTTTGATTTAATTATTCTCATTTTTGCATTAAACTTTTCTATTACTAAGAAATGTCCAATGCAATGGACCACGATGCAGAATTTGGTGTTCATGTTATATAATCAATTGTTTTCAAATCATAAAAAAACATATTTGATTTACATTTGATTTGTTATTATCTTTTCATTTTGAATTATATATTTTTGTCCATGTGTTTGGTTTGTAATCCAACTAGAACATTGATATGCCAATGGAATGCAAATAGGGAAGGGACCTACAACAGACAGGTATATGAAAACGAGTGCTGCCCTAATCGAATCACTTGCTTTTAATTTTAAGCCACTTATAGTCGCTTCTATAGTCCAGACAAACAACTACTTCCAGCAACCACAATAACTCTTCGCTACAATAATCTACGCGCTTGCTAAATATTTTTTTTTTAATTATGAAAAATGTCTTAAAATACTAAAAATCATTTTTAAAGAATAATAAATTTTAAAATCAAGTAAGTGTTCTGCATATTAATAGATTATTTATTTATTAAAAATAAAAAAACTTAACTATACGAGAAAAGAAAACATAAAAAGAGTGATAAAAAAATTAAACAAACATAACATCAAACCAACCATTTTTCTTCAATTTGACCTGCTTGCTTACGTCTTTTTTTAGCAGAAAAATAATCTTCTCATTGATAATTTTATAGCATATTATAATAATTTTATATCAATTTTAAAATATTTCATATCCCTAAATAAATTAACATAACTTAAACTTTTAAAAGATATGCGAAAACATGAATATTCTAATTTTTTTTATTGTTGTTGAAGGTTTTAAAATTGTTATCAGAAACATAAATAATCTAATCCAATTCAAGGATAAATATGCTCTAATCAACGATAAAAAAATAAGTTAAAATATTTTTTCTTTGTCTAAAAAATACTTAAATTTCCAGTAATGACTCTTAAACATTAAAATCTAACAAAAACTTAAAACCTAATCGTAGGAGTTAAAACAAAACCATAACTAAAATTAAAATTTAACCAAGAATTAAATTAGTTAAAAGAATTATTCTCTTTACTAACTTAACAAACACTAAACTCTCATAAATAGGTAAGAAAAAGGTTAAACAATTTTTCAAAATAAAAATATTCGTAACTTACTAATATAATACAATCGGATTCTTAAAGAGATCACTTTTGGAAAGATTGGTATAGAAAGAAGAGAGAAAATAATTTATATTTTTATTCCAAATTTTATTAATGAAAAATAATAAACGAGATACAATGTAAGGTGGTTTGTCATATATTTTTTTTAAAAAATAGTCCTAAACAAAACTAATAGAATTTTTATATTTATTACGTGTTGACACAAATTATAAAAAAGTACAGCATTGAAATGATAAGTTTATTGAGTTTTATGATGATAAATTTTCATTGATATGAACTTATGATGGGTATTGCAATAATATATAGTTTGATATCGGTAATATTACTACAATAAATTTATTGAATATAAATTAATTTTAAAAAAGTTAATCATTATATTAATTAAATTAAAAATTATTATTATTTAAAGTACTTTTTATTATAACAAAAATTATATTTTTCTTACCTATGAATATTAAAAACTTATAAAATTGATTTATATTAATTTGATTTTTAAATTAAAATATAAATTTATTTCTAATATTAATTATTAATTAAACTTTACATTAATTTTTAATTTAATTAATGATCAAATTTATTATTTTATAAATATTTTATAGGTTATTAATATAATTGGTAAAAACAATTTTTTTAATGTACATGTGTTTTAAACTCTATTTTTAAATTTGATACATGTAACATGTGTTTAATAAATAAATAATGTATAATTATTGGAAATCAATTTTACATGTAAAAATATTAAATATTATATTTACCAAACTTCATGTATTTACCAAACTTAACAAATTCAATGTTTTTTGTAAAACATTAATTCTTCTGTTTTTAATGTTTAAAATAAATATATTATAAAGTATATTTTAAATAAACAATCTTAATATATAATAATACAATACCATTAGTATTGCTAAACTAGCTTAATATAAAATATGTAAAATAATAGATAAAAGGATAAATACTCCGAATGTCAATACTTCATATTATAATGCTTAAATAATAAAATATACACTTTAAAAGTAATATATAAAATAACATAATAATTAAAATAAATAGCATGATAAGAAAATTTCTAATAACTTACATATGTGATAGTTGTTGTTTCTCATACATAATATTAGATATCTATCTTAAATCAATTTTATCACCAAGTCAACTTTAATGGATAATATGTCGTTCATGTCACATGTTTTATTATCTTTCCTTGTTTTTAATTTGACTTAAGAGAATCTACTAAAATTCGTTTTAAATCAAGTTGAGAAAATTCAAAATAGTTGAACCAAATTGAAAATTCATGAAAACAGTGAGATAAGAAAAGACTATTAAACTAAAATAAAAAAAAGGAATATAGTGATTATAGAAAAATTAGTGGTATGTACTATGGAGATAAAATAGTTATAGAGATTAAATTGTAAGAAAAATTGTGTGCTAAGTGAATAATTAGATTGTTTGAATTGTGTAATTAATATGTTTTAAAATTGATATTAAACATTGATTTTATGATATTATGGTATTGATATAATACATTTTAATTTAATATTGATCTTTGAGTTGATTTTGTATAAGAGATTTTGTCCTAAGTGAATTCACAAAGGTGTAGAAAACTCATGAATGAAAATATTTGTTTAAAAGGTACTCTCATACAAATATAGTTAAACCTACAAAATAACTCACTAATATATATATTTATATAAAGGTTCACCTAAAAGGGTACGACTACAAAGATAGAGATATGGAAAAGAGGTTGTAAAGTGTATTTTATTTTTAAAAAAATGTTATTTAAACATGATTTTATGTCAAACAGAAAAATTGGTTAACATAGAAATTCTAGATATTACATTAGTTTTCAATCAATTTTATAACATTAACATAAATCTAAATATCGTATTTAAATTCCACAAATCTCGTAAAAGTATAAAAGATGGTAGATTAACCTTGTATTTTAGATGAGGAATTTCAACGATCCCAACAAAATAAAATACATTATATTTAAATTGTTTATAATTAAATTCTCTTTATTTTTTAAATAGTTTGCTTGGATAGAATAATTGAAATATTTTATATTTCAATTTTTTTATTTATAATTTTTTTATTTAGATAAAGTAATTGAAATTCTCTTATAAGATAAAATTTAATTTTAAAATATAAATTTTTAAAATTAAATTTTACAAAAAAATATTAGCAAATTTAAGTATTCAAATAGTATTTAATAATTTATGTTTTAATATTAAATGATATTTAATAATTTATTTTTTTAATATGAAATAATATTTAATAATTTAAAAAATACAAGTATTAATATATTTCATGAAATTATCTTATTAAAATGATAATGAAACCTGCGTCATAAAATAGAGAAATAAATTTTATATGAATCACATGTATACGTCACATATTCTATGAGTAAAAAAAAACATATAAAGTAGAGTGAATTATGGAAAGAATAATAATATAATTATTATGTGTTAATGAAAATAATATGATAAATAATTATATAGAAGCTTTACAAGATGTTTGATAAATATTGATATTGAATGACTGTTTGAGAAAGAGAATGAGATATATAAAGTGAGTTGTTCCACATCAAAATGTGAATGATTTAGTTATAAGGAAAGTAAACAAAATTATTTTCATCCATATAATTGAGCTAGTTATATAATAAGATTTATCTAATTGGATGAGATATTTTAACAGTTTCAAAAAATTAAAATTAAGAGTATTTTAATTACTTGTAAATTAATTATTTTCATTTTTTAATTATTTTATTTAGATAAGGTATTTAAAAGATTTTATATTTTAATTTTTTTCTTGAATAAAATAATTAAATTTCTTTTTAAATAAATTTAAATTTTAAAAATTAGTTTGATTTAAAATGAGTTTCACTTAATTTGATTCAAAGTGATATAAGTTGATTCAAAGTGAGTTTGACTTAACGAGTAATTTTATTTTAAATAATTTTAAATTCTTTAAATAAATAAGTTATTTTCATTAATTATTTTGAATAATCAAAATTACTATTAATTGTACTAATATAAAAGAAATATTAGATCTTCTTCAAATTTTCATAAACTTTTCTATGAGATTTTAAGTTTTTATAATTGAAAAGGAAAAAACACTACATTTATATTATTTATGATATTTGTTGAATTGCTGTTATTATATGATTTAGACAAAAGTAAAAGGAGATGTTATGTAATAAAAGAGTTATGTAAATTTATATTTATAATTTTTCTTATTTTGAAGATGTTTGTTGAATTAAGATAATGGATCTTTTAACATAATTATTATAAGAGTAAACCAATTTCCCATGTATTACAATTATGATAGGAAGTAACTTACATTTTCAATTTATAACTTATTTAATATATTAAAAAGTTTACTTATATAAAATAATTATTATGTGTAATATGCATATTAAAGTATAATTATTTAAAACCTTTTATAATTTTATATTAATGATAAAAATCAATTTTAACTAATTAAAAAAAACAGTCTTTGTACTTGCACTATTTTTTATTTTAGTATTTATATCTAATTTTTTTATTATTTCCTCTCTTAATTTTATCTATATATTTTTTTAATGTGTTTGTGTTACTACATCTATTAACAAGTTTTTTTTATACATGGTAAATTATTTTTCGATATATCTTATTCAAAATTATATACTCTTTTCATCTAAGTATATTATAAAATATTATAATAACCATTAAATATGCTGAGTCACAAACTAAAAAAGAAAATACACATGGAATGTGTAATATAATACTTTATAGTACAATAATATAGTAATTTTCTACTCATTAAATCATTGATAACTTATTCAATTCAACTAAAATATAAGTTTTTTTTACAATGTCATCTTTAAATTAATATATATATATATTAATTTAAATTTTTGAATGAATAAATAATCAGTACATCAAATAACTTTCTAAATATAAAAATTGTAATTTTGATAAATACGTATAACGTACCAATTGTTTTTATTAAGATATTTTAATAAAATTTCATATTGATATATTTACTTTTTTTTATGCATGACTATATTTTTTTATTATTGAGTTATTGTCACATAAAAATTGTAATATCTTTTATTTATTTAAATTATTGTTCTTTAAGAATTTTTTTAATCATTAGTTTCATAAGTACAAGTTGTAATTACCAACATATTCAATTTCAATACTTGACAAAATAATAATGAGTTGTTTTTTATAGGACCATGAAATAAATTTTGTTCCAAACATAAAGATAAAATTGTAAGTGTTTCTTCTATCATTTAGATAATTGACATAATCATTATTCGTAAATTTAATCAAATTATATTTTTCACTCTCCTTGCACTATACCTCTTAATTATGAGTTATTATAAATAGTAAAAAATTATCTTTGCAATAAATAATTGTAATTCATTAAGATTCTCCATATACATTCAAATAAAACTTACAAAATAAATAATTTTTGACCTAGTTATATTAAGATACATTCGACTTTCAATTCATTATGATTTTTATATATCTTTGAATCTTAAGTCGAGTACATATAAGATTAAAATCTTTATCTAAAACATATTCAAAAATTTACCTACATATTTTTTTGACTTTTGTGCATTTAATTCCTTTTGTTGTTTAATAATAAGTACATATTATTTTCATGCACATATATATAATTATGTCCATAAAATTACTATTCAAATTTTTTTAAGAAGGTGCTATAAAGAAAATACAATACATTATATATGAGTCAATTTAAATAAAAGATTTTAAAATATCAACTCTAAGAAAAATCTTACAAAAGAATGAATTTATAATATTTTATGTATTATTTTTTTCCTTTTTATTTAATACGTGACTTTCAATTCAAACTTAGATTTTTAACTTTTCATTATTTATTATTGTTGGATTGAATTTTACTATATTGAAAATATTTATGATTATATAAGTTAATCACCAAATTAATTTTCTATACCTTATTCTAAATTATATAATTTTTAATTAAACACATTAAAAAATATCAACATTTTAATATAATTGATCATTTGATTAATTAAAAAACTAAAAAAAAAGACAACACAAAAAGTGAAATATATAATATATAATGTAGTACATTATAATAAATTTAATAATTAGACCACTAAACTTATATAATTTATTGAAATTAAAACACATCAAATAATTTTTCTACCACTTAGAAAACTAAACAAGAAAACTTTTCATTATATGTATGAACTAATAATACATTTAAACACACACAAAAGTATATTGATACAATGAGTTAATATAGGATTTAAAATTAATAAATTTTAAGTGTAATAACTAAAAGGTAAATATTGGAATTAAACCTTATAATAAACTAAACTTAAAATCATTACATCAAAATTTAAAACTGTAATAATATAATAAAGTATTCTTAAAAAAAAATACTGTTTAACATCCTGGCCTTAGCCATCATTATCGCCGTCCCTATTCAAGGAAGTCGTTTTCAAAACCTAATCAGAGAAAGGGTCGGCAATAGCTCCGATGTGGCACCGCCTCACGTTCACAAGTGAGACCCACACAAAGGTGACGTGGATAAGGGACCCTACCAACCAGTGCCCCTGGACCTGAAACGAGTGCCAAAAACCTCATTCCATAAACAATTTCATGTCCGCCACGTCACCCTGAGTACCTACTATTTATAGAACAAGTTGGCAATTCCAGCCTCGCTATTTCCAGAGTTGCCACCACCTGTTACAGATATTATTTCTCTCTCTAAAACCGTTCGGCTCTTTCTCTCTCTCTTTCTCAAATCTTCAAATCCCTGGAATCTGTTTTACCTGATTGCTTGATTGGGATTCGAGACATTTGATTGTAACTGAACCTAGGGTTTCGGATTTCTCCGCCTGCAATCTAATTCGGTTTGAAAACGATTTTGCGATGGCAAACCGCAGAGAACGAGATTTGTTCAGCGGTGACGGTATCGATCCATCGAACGGCGATGATTTTGACGATTCGTTGTCTGTGGACAGTGCTACTTCTTCCGGAGAGGACGGCAGCTCGAGGACGCAGGTTGGACTTACGGAGCGGTTGGCGGATATTCTCGTCGACGAACGCGACGATGATCTGTTGATTCAGCAGACAAATAGAGAGGACCGATTCTTGCGGTGGCTTCAGGCTCTTGATTTGCAAGTTATGGGAGCTTGTCGTGCAGACGAGAGACTGAAACCCTTGCTGAAGATGAGCACTACTTGCGGCGTCGCGGAAGATCCTCTCCTGGCTCAATTGACTCAGGTGAGAATCGTTCTTGATTGTTCCGTTGATCATCTTTCTGTCATCTTGTGACCTTGTTTCTTTCTCTTGCCGTTCTATTTTTTATTTACTTAAAGAGTGTTTATTTATTTCTATGTTTCAGCATTTCGAGCCATCGGAGGTTGGAATGTTAGCCAGATGCTTCTGCGTGCCGCTTGTTTCCATCCGTGTTGGGAAGATCAACAAGGAGGGGATTCGCTTCTGCCCTACGTCGAATAGGTAATGTCATTTAAGTTTTTGAATCTGTGCCGAAATTGACTTTTCCCCTCACCTGCAGATGCGATAAATCTTTGCAATTCTTTAAGTCCTTCTATTACACTACTTATTTGTCTTGAGAGTTCTATTGGTTCTATTTTGTTTGTTTTGTGTTCTTTTCCTCCACACTTGAGTTCCTCGACCTCTAACTTTGATGACAACCTGTTATTCTATATGTTAACGCGATTAATTGTTATGTAATTTATTGACTGCGTAACTACAGTGTGTCAAAGATGCTAATATACATGGAAGTTAGTGTTTATGGGTGTTAGATTGTGTGTTTGTGAATTAAGATATTATCAGATTGTTAATACTCAATTTTGTATCCTTTCTGTGCTTCTGCATTGACAATTGAAGAGTTGGATTATTGTTACACCTTTTACTTTTATAAAATTTAAAGTTAAATGTGTGTAAGGTCACTTTTATAATGTTGCCACCTTTTTCTTTAATAAGGCTGCATGCTCCCTTTTTGTCATTTCTTGATTTTGTATATATTGAGGAATGAAGATTTGAATTTGTTCGAAGTTCCAACTTCCAATAGTTTTTGCCACCAATTATGTAATATACATAAGCGTCCTATAACATGCCTCCACACTTGTGAAGGGGAAGCATTTCTTGAATGGAAGGTTTCTGTTTTTTGTATCTTGATAAATGGGCCAAACCTGGTCCAATTCCTTTCAGGCTTGCCCACTCCAGCTTTGGGGGGTACTGTGGGTGCAGCTCATCATCACTGCATAAATGTGAAGTTAAGGTGTGATGTACTGCATAAGGAAGAATAAGGAGTTTACAGCCACAGCTGCCTGGGGAAGGCTGAAGGGTCTAGGCCAGGGGTTCAATTTTTTTATCAGCCTTCTGATTGTGGAAGGGAAAAAGTGGGTCAGAATTAGGCCTGATTTTTGTGGGGTACGTAATTTGAATGGTCCATTTTTTGTTTTTGGCTAAAAAATTTGGCCTGTTAAGGGGACGGCTGTGTTTGATATGTCTGGTTTGGTTTTGTTTGTTTTATTTTCCACTAACGGGTTGGGTTGCAAGTTTATTTTATCCTGGATTCTTGTGGATTAGGAGCTTTTGATTGCTTAACTTGATCTTTAGCATATCTTGACCAAATATTTATTGATTCCTTTTAAGTTTTTTGAAGTTTAGAGTTAAGGGTTTTGATTTTCCTGTGGCACTGTTTCTTTTTTAATTTATTTTATGTCTGTAATCGCATTTGTAGTTGTTATCTTCCCTATTCACAACTGTAATTTATGGTGGCTATAGTCAATTGGTTATGCATTACGTTATGGTACATGCTGTTTTAAATATTGAAGTATCTGTTTTTTGTGAACTAACATCTATTATTTCAATTTTGCTTTCCATTACTTCTATTTATCTGTTTGAAGCATGTGAAAATCCATACTTTTTTGGATGATCATTAGTAATTACTAGAGTCTGTAGTTTAGTTTATTGATGGTAATATGTTCATTCTTCCAAGTAAAAATGTCTTTTGACTTGTAGGTAACTGGGCGTATTCTATTATGATCTCTGAATTAAGAGGAAGTAAAGGTAGTTTCATGATCCTATATTATATATATCACTGCTGCTCAGATTTTCAGATCACTATAGGTTTGAAGCATTTATGTGGGAGAAAACAGAACATTGACTAGGTTACACAATCTAGCATTTATTTGCATATCTGTATGCTGCGCTTTGCTATGTGTTTTAACATTTCAAGTTATATGTGTTTGCATTGATATGATGAATATGTTAATTTTTGTGACTACTACCCTCAAAAAGGACTAAATGCATTACTATGATCACATATTCAAAGGATGTGCTCTTTAATGGTCTGAAATTATTGAGAAATTATAGTGTTTGATTTTGTTTTTTTGTAAAGCATGAAACAACACCAACATGAAGTGATAGCTGTTAGGTATAATGAATTTTGTTCTTTTTGAAGTGGATTATCTATATTTAAAATTATGGGAAGGGTTAAATATTGGTTAGATGATTTAGATTGATTTTTTGCTGCTATTGTGTCTTCAATATACCTTCTTGGTTAGCAATGATTATTTTGCCTGAGTAAGCCAATGGCTTTGTTAACAGAAAACTAATATTGTTTACATCTTCCATGGAAGACAAATGTTTTTCAACTTGTAGGAATTGGGAAAATTCTGTTGACAAGAATAGCTTGATGGATTCATTGGGTGCATTTTTCCCGATTTATGTTTATGTTTCTAGTAAAGAAAACATAGTCTGTAGTGTCTGTTATGAGGACTGATTTTTGCTGTGGATTTTCTTTTAATAACCATGACCAAAATTTAATTTTTTTTAGTTGGAAGAGGTCTCTTGTGTTGTTGGTCTAAGGTTTTGAAGATTATGGGTCATAATTTCATCAGAATTTTGATAGATTGTTTGTGTTTTTTGTTTGTTTGTTTTTATTAACTATCACGTAATAAGGAGTCTCATCTCAATTTGTGCACAGGGGTAACTTGACACTTGTACTGCTGCCAAGTTCTGATCTTCGTCTTTCGTTCATTGGGGATGATGGTAAAACTGAGAGATTATTCACCCTTACCAGTAAATCCCAGTGCTCTGCTGTTGTGGTTGATGAAATTCCAACTGATAGTTCTGGCCGATCCTTCTTTATTAGTGCTGCAGATAGCAGAGCTTTTTACTTCTGGTGCTCTGAGAAGTCCAAGCTTTTGGGAATTGAATTACTCAGGAAGGTAGTTTTAGCTACTCTTTTATTAACTCATTTTTAACTTAAGTGTTGTAGGATTAGATATGGATTTTATTCTGCATGTTCATAGTTTCTCTCCTCTATTTGTTTGGTGTTCTGAATATATTATTATAGATATCTTTGGTCATCAAACTGATTTTTGTATGAATCAGATGAAGGATTTGCTCAAGAGGAAACCATCCATTGTTGAGCTGAGTGGCATTAGCAAGTCACGACTTGACTGCTTTGCCACTCAGCTTCGGGCTTTTCTTGTGGGTTCATCGGGAGGCAGTAGTGGCCATGATCATTCAGTTTGTGCATCAACATCTGCCAATTCCACCTCATGTTGTAATGTTAGTTCCGAAAGTTCACACTCATCATCTTCAAAATTTCCACGATCTCGAAACATTGGAGGTCAGACAGCAAAGGGAGATACAACACTTTACCAGAGTATTCTTAGTCCAAGATCAAGTTCTTTTAAAGAGGTTCCCCCAAGAAATTTGTCTTCTCACAGGATTGCAGGCAGGGAGAAAATTAAACGACGTGGTGACAATCATCAGCCAATGGTTGATAACTTGACAAATGATTCAACAAACACTTCAGATTTATCCTCAACTTCTGATAATGACAAAGCATCTGAAGTTACCAAAACTCTTTCCTTTTCACCAAGTCTTCTGGGATCACTTGGAAAGCTCGGTGTTCCATCAAGCCTTGGGTTGGGAGGGGAGGTCCCTCCCGTGGTATCACCCCTTTTTTCGCCCTACTATTGTTTGTGTCCCCCGGGGATTTCTTCCTATCCTTCCATAGCAGCAGCTACACAATCCCCCAAATCTTCTATCGAAACGTTGCCTTTTCCCTCGGGTGTATCTTTCCTACCAAGCCCTCTATCAGCTACCCTGTTGGATCCAGGACAGCCTCTTAGTGCTTCCATGGATTTTCCTCCTTTTTTTCCTGATCCACTGGTCAGAATGACGTTGCCAACATCTCAGCAGATTCCCACTTTCACACCATTAATGTGTGATCCGATTGTTCATGTCCCAGTGATTGATGTGTGCTCTTCAGGTCAGGGCTATCTTGTGAGTGCTGGCCCTGCAATGTCAACTACCATTCCACCGTTGCATCCAAAGCTTGTGAACCCACTGATTCCTGAATCTGATGCTGTAGTAAAGGGTGCAAGAGAGACTCTAAGATTGCTGATCAGTGGTTCAAGCCAGAACCAACAAATGATAAGGGACACTCTGCCAGCAATTTTAACTAATCCGGACGAAAAACAAAATAACATTCTTGTGGCTGGCAGCCGAGGTCTTTACACGGGAACCCGAGATATTAATGTTTTTGCTAACAGCATAGCTGCCATGGGATTAGTATCACTGTCTGGGGTGTCCAAGGAAGACAGTGGAAGCTATTCTGAGGTATGTGATAACTACGGGATTATGGAAGAAGCAGGGAAAAATTCCAACGATCCAGGTGGAGCCTTTTTGGGTGATGATGGCGGTGCTTCTTTGGATTCAAAGTAGTAGTGATGGAAGCAGTTATGTTTTTTTTTTTTTATGTAGATCTCTTTTGTCCAGCAAATGTAGATATGTGCTTTAGCACTTCTGAATGGTTTTAAAGATCCATATTTCACCATTCAAGCCCTGATTTCATGTAGGATGCTGTGATTATTCGTTGTTTCTTTGTTGATTAGAAATGTGGGATGTGGCTGAATCAGATCAGATCCTTCGCTAGCTGTATATCCGGTTTCGGTGCATGTGGTAGTAAATTCGTGGATAAGATATTGTACGTTTTCCTTGACGTCTCCTGTTTTTGTGTGGATTTAGAGATGGTGTGCAATAAACGAGGATTAGGATTTCTACTATTATCATACTTATGCATACTTTGCCTAAATCGTTACTAAATTTAATAAAACAAATATTTTATATATATATATATAAGTCCTACTTTCAAAGCATCTAATTTAAATTTATGATTATCACATTTCTCTCTTCTTTTCTTTTATCAATAATACTTAACCATATAATTAAAATAATATGTATTTCAGTTACATTTTTTTTTATTTGTAATTAATATTATCTACTCAATCTTATATATATTTCTTCTTGATTTTATTATTTTTTAATATTAGTAAATTTTTCGATCAGTATGAACATAAATTTTACTTTAAAATTAAATTGGTATAAAAATTTAATAAAATCATTTTATAGTAAATATTATTATATAATTTCTAAAATAATAATAATAAATTAAAAAATAATTTTTTTAAAAATTAATAATTTTTGGATTGTGTGAAAAAATTATTGATAAAAAAAAAAGAATGAAACAAGAATGTATGAAACATGTTATTTTTATTCCATAATCTATATTAATTTGTATTCTCGAATTCACTCTAACGTCAATACAAACTTAGTGTAACTTATTTTATAAAATTCATTCTTGAGATAATCTTACAGTTAATTACTGACACGTATTTTGATGCGCGCACACATAAACCATTATTTATTGATATCCATTTTACAATGAATTTTAATTTGTATTCTTTTTCTTTTGACATATTGCAAACCAATCATATCAATTATCTATGTTTTCTTTCTTCAAATATCTCTTCAGCATGAAAGATATAGAAGCGAACAAAAAATAAAAAATTTAGCGTATTCATTGTTTATATTTGGTCAAAATAACATATTTAAATTTTATATATAATTACTGTTAAGAATATAATAAAAAAAAGTATATAATTATAATTATAAAAAGTTATACTCATTTAAAAACTATTTTATTTTTTAAAATTCTTGAACTAGTTGATAATTAAATTTAAAAAAAAAAATTTAATTCAAATAACTATATTATTATAAAAAAAAATTATCTAATTTTCATTGTAAAAATAAATCTATTTTTTTTTATTTTTCATTGATATATTTATTTAAATAAAATAAAATAAAAGTTAAAAGTTAAAAAATAAACTATAAAAATATGATTATTTAATATGGTTGTAAAAAATATAAAAGTTGAAATTTTAATATGTATTTAAAGATTTTCATACAAAAGTATTTTAAAATATAAAAATATTCAAATTAATTAAATTATAAAAAACTTAAAAAAATTAATAAAAAATTACATGAAAAATACTCAAAGCTCTAATATATAAATGAGAAATGATATGTTATGAAATTATTTTCTTTTTCATTGTCAAATGGGACAAGAAATCTTTCTTAAAAAATTATATAAAGCAAATGACTTAAAAGAGAAGAGTACATTAAAGAAACATGCTAGGATAAAGGAAGAAAATATAAGTTTTACATTTTTTTCAAAATAAATTACTATATTATTTTGTTTTCTCTAATGAAATATAAGTTTCTTTTCTTTCCACTAAAAAAGTGTTTCCAAATTTTGTTTTCTTAAAATAATTTTTCCTCTATAAATTTTAGTCCTACAAATTTTCCCATAACAAATTTTAATTTCGAAAATTACTTTCTATTAAGTCTTTAACATTCTCTATGATATAAGGAGGGTCAACATTTACAAAATATTTTCCGTTTTTCTTTTTTTTTTCTTTATAGCTACAATTTAGGATATTTCTTTTGAAATAAAATAAAATAAAATTATTAAAATAAAGGTTGATGAATATGTGACATATTAATATTGAGTTGTAAATTTGAATTCCACCAAGAATAACAACATTTTAACTCTGTTTGATTTGAAAAAAAAAGAATAAAAAAAATAAAAAATAATTAATATAGTCTTAAAATTTTTAAACAACTTATATATATAAATAAATTTGGAGACAGAAAATGACTATCAAAATAAAGAGAAAATATTTATTAACATTAAATAACATGAGTTAAATTTTTTTTATTTAATTCTCATTAATTATATATATATATATATATATGTATATATATATATATATATATTTTGAATTTTAAAAATTTTCATTCCTACCCTTAAGAAATTTTGCCTCCAGTTATAATATATTCTTTCTTTTCAAATTATAAGATATGAAATAAAATTTGTTCATAATATAAGGTATTTTAAAATTTCAATAACTTTATTTTTTTTCTTATATACTCCTATTAATCACATTATTATTTGTATTAATATTAAATAATAGAAAGAGAAATTAAATATCAGGAACTAAAAATTAATTCTCTTTTATTAGTCTGACTTATCATGTTTTTTATTGATAACTTTAAAATAAAAATTGAGCATAATCATTTATAATTTGGTAAAAATTAAAAATTTTAATTAAAATTTTAAAATAAAATTAGAGTATAGTTATTTGTAATTTTGGTGAGAATTAAAATTTTTTATTCAAATATTTAGTTAAAATAATTAGTAGTTTTGATTCTAAATTATTTATAAATAATTATTAAATGAATTTAAAACTATTAAAATTCTAATTTCAATTAATTTATAATATCATTAAAAAATTAATTAATTTATAAATATTTTTTATTAAATTTCAATTAATTCATTTAATAGTAATTAATAAGGATAAAGATAGAATATTTCTAAAAAATTAAATAAATTAATTATTTTTATTGACTTGTAAGAATTTATGAAGTAGACCTTATAATTTGATTTTGATTTGGAGAAAAGAGTAATTACTAAAAAACAAGATAAGTGTCTACTTTTTTAGAAATGCTTTTAAAATCAATAAATTCATTTCACTAGTTCACGTTATTTTTTACTCATCTATCTTTTTTTTCTCATAATTATAAAATTTACTTTTTCTAATTCAAAAAGTGTGCATTTTCCTATTTTTTTCACACACAAATGACAAAGTGACCATTTTAATTAGGTAGGGTAATATTTTAACAACTCATTGTGCAAGTTTTTTTAACTTTCAGACCTCTAACTTTTTTTAGTGTTTTCTTTTTCACTTCTTACAATTAATCTATGTTATTTTTGGTAATTATATTATTAGTATTAAGAATTAAATAAACTCTCTTCTACTAATATTCTTTAAATCTATTATAATTTTTACAAAAAGTTTTGGCATTATCGAAATGAATATAATAGTATTGGTAAATCGGATGTGTCAAGAGAGATAAGCATTTATATATCCAAATATCCTTATTTTATAATACTAAAATACTTTTAATTTATTAAATAATATTTATTTTTAGTCTTTTATTTTGTTTTATCTGAAGTATCATTTCTCCTTTACGCAATTTTTTTATTTTTTCTCTCAATTCTTCAACTTATTCTATATTTATCAAGCGTATTCAAGTTATTTATGTATTTTTTCTATCTAACATTTGCAAAAATAATGTATGTTATAGTTGTGACGAAATTACTTGACATTTATATTATTATTTAGTATCCTATTTTAATATTTATGTAATTATATTTTTTATCTTAAAAATTCACTTTGAAGAGAAAAATTCTTTTGACATTAGATCATGGAGGATATATCATATTTTGTTTTCTTTATTGTAATATAATTTTTTAGAAAATTATTTAATTAGTATTTTAAATATTGTAAAAGCAGATATGGATACAGATAGAATTATATTTAGTATTCGACATGAATGAATATATGATACAAATTTCATATTTCATAATTATAAATATAAATTTTATCAAATTTGCATCAAACTTTATTCTCATTCCTAATTAGTATAAGTATGCATTAAGTTGTTTTTAATGACTAATCTCACAAATATTATTTACTATTTTAGTTATCTTAATTAATATTTTCATTATATGGATAATTACAGTTAATAGTAAGAACTAAAAAATAAAATTAAAATAATTCAGAATTTAAAATAGATTGAGAAATCCAAATTCCACACAATGAAATTAAGGTCTGTTTCATTCCGATAAGGAAGGAAAGCCCAGACCCAATTTTTGCACCATGAGTTTAACAGAAAGCTTAGAAATTGTCAATTTACATTGGGTCAATTTGCATTTTGGCCTTGCTCACCTCATTGGGCCGAACCTAATCTAAAGCACGGTTAAAATATAATTGTTTTGCTAAGATTATTAAAAGAAAATGTAAGATTTTTATAGTGAGACAACACAACACAACACACATAATTCAGAATTTTGGATAATTACAGAATAAAATTTGGATAATCAAACAATTTATTTATCATTAAATGTTAATTACAGAATAAATTTGGACTACTATCCAACCTTATTTAAGTTTTTCCTTTAAAAACAATAATAAATATTAAATTAACATAATACTTATTGATGCTACAAGTTAAAGGGTGTCTTGATTAAAACATATTTATTATTGAATAAGACTTATAAAGCAAAAATATGACCAAAATTATAAATTTTTAAAGATGCAAAAACTAAAATGAAGTACAAAAGTAGAGGGCCCTTTAATTCCCTTTGGGCTTTATGATTTCTTAAAACCCATTTTGTCCTTTGTGTACATGTAGCTATGATGTTTTGAATAGTCTTGGTCTAATAGAAGATGATGAGTTGTTTATTATGCAGGTGTGTGGGTGGGTCCGGAATCATTTTTGAAGTCAAAGTAAATGTATTTGTCTATCATTGGACAAAACACAAACACAAAAGTAAGGAAAATGGCTGAAAGTGAAAAGAAAAGGAAATGCTATCAACGTCTTCAGCCTTTGCTTATTTGAAAAAGAATCATCATGAAATCATTCCTCATCAATTTTACATCTTCTTTACTCATTCATCTTCTTCTCAAAATTTGTTATCAACTCTTCAACCGTGATGATACCAATAAAGAAGGTTTTTTAAAGCAAATAAGTCTTCCATCATCACAACTCATTTGACATCACAATGTGATTAGTTGAAATTGCATTCATAAAAGTGTTAGCAAAAACATGTTGATTTTCATCATGTCTACCCATTTTATTTATCTCTCCATGTTTGTATTGTATTATGATAAATTTTTTGGATATTTTTTAAAAAAACATTAATTAAAATTAATATTTTACTTTTCATGAACTTGTAATTATTATGATTAGTCTATAATATATTATATCTATAATTTATAATAAGAAACATTTTATAAAAATATTTCCATAGACTAATTTTATAAAAGTTTAGTGTCAAAGTTGTATAATGTTTTTAATATTAATTTATTATTACTTAATATAAGAATTTTTTATACATGTTAAATTTAAAACATCAACTTAATATAATAATTTTTTAATTATTTTATTGTTATTATCAAAAGTGAACTTGAATAATATATCATTTATAATAATATATAAAAATATATAAAATATTCTTGCAAAGATTTTATATTTATATTTTTAATTAAATTTTTAAATTTATAAATAAAAAATTCTATTTAATATATATATATATATATATATATATATTATTTTTTTATTATATTTCAAAATTAAAAAATAAATAATATTAAAAATAAAACTAAATGCCGATACATCTCAACAACACAACACGAATAACTTATTTTAAAAAATGTAATATACTACAACTTATCGACCATCATTATTTATTTTATTTTTAAAAAAATATAGAAATTAAGCATCATGCATTTCTCTCATTAGCAATAATTAATAGGTAGTTTTATATTTATATTTTACCTTAATATTTTAAAATAAGAAAATATAACAGCTTGAAATTTTAAATTTGGTTGCCTGTAAAAAGTGCAAATAATTTAATAAAAAACTACTTTCACAAACAGTGGAATGTAAAACATTGTTTATAGAACTTCTCTGTTTTCGGGGAAAAAAAGAAGGAAGACATTATAAAAGAACTTAAAGAGGACAAAGCAAACACAGTTTTTGTAACAAAGGGTATGGTGGTCACTCCCTGCATGTGAGGAGACAGCCACAATAATAATGTTCCCAGTAATCGGTCGGAAAATTTCAGAGAAATGCAAGAACATCATTGTTGATTTTCTCTCTAATGTTTCAGCACAAAAAATTACAAATGCTGATATATATATATATATATATAAACAAAATAATGGTAGACCCGCGAAACATAACTTATTTGGACCAAATTTGGATAAGCACAGACACAGGTTTAAATGTCTGAATCATCTTGTTCAAAGCCAATACTTTGTAATAAGATATAGTTTGGAGTACCCTGCACTGCATGCTTTAAACCAAAGGGTACATAGTAGTTCCACACACTTTTTTTCATGGTTCATCCAACTTGTTCAACATAAGAGTTTTAATATTTTGTTTTTAATTTAATAGTTTTAATAGATCATGTGTAGATTATCACCTTTTGTGAATTAATTATAACTTTAAGAGTTCATTATAATATTTTAGCCATGATTGCTAAAGAGTGGTGGATGTGGCTACCATAGAGAAAGATCTCACTTTCCTACTTTTTTTCTCTCTATTTGTTTTTATTTTTGAAAAAAACAAAAACAGAAGAAAAAGTCTCTTGTTTAATATGATGTGTTTTGGGAAAGAATTTTGACAAGTCTCTGAGATTCTGTGATTTATAAAGGATAGAAGTGTGCATGTATGAATGGTGATGGGTGGAGCCAAATTGCACACTCTGAGGGTGGAAGAAAAAGGGAGGTTTCTCCAGCCACTCTCAAAGCATTCCAGATTCAACAATATTGATTGTCGCATATTGTTTATCTCATAATATGTAAAAATGGTTAAAATTCATACTCATGCTGTAATTCTCATAATATGAAAATCATCAAACTTCAATATTAAATCAAAAATACCAAATTATAATATAAATTCTTGATTTTGTGAAACTGTGTGAGAAATTTAATCATGAAGTTTGAAAATCCTATATTAAATACAGGTTAATAAAATAGTAATATAAAACAAAAAATATTCACAAATGTTTTATAATATATATAATTTATTTTACTTGATAACAACTTTTATAAAATCAAACTAAACTTAAATTTTATAGATAAACTAAAAAAGTTATATTTTACTTCTATTACACCTATCATTAGTTTCCAATAATATTATAAAATATCAAATTAATGTATAAAGTTGAATGAGAAGAGAAAACTTTGAGTACATTTTAATACTAATTAATCGTGGAAGATTTGGACTGTACATCGAATCTAGTAACTATTATTATATGAAGAATTTGTGATGTAAGTTTCTGGAAGTCAAGATTTGAATAAAATATATTTTATTTAAATATATAAGTTAAAATAAGATAGGTGATAAAATTTGACAAATTGGCTTTAAGACAGATGTAGAATATAGTTTACAAATTATTAGCCCAACTAAGCCACAAGTGGATTTAAGAATGGACCCATACGTGGGCCCAGGGTAGCCCGTAGTAGATACTGCATGACATTAAGGCCTATACAACTTACAAGTTATTAAAATTTCAATTTTAGTTTTATAATTAAACTCTCTCTCTGCTATTTTTGTTTATAATATAGGTTAAGTAAGAACTCACAATGAACCTAAACAACCAGTCAAAATAATACTCAATTACTTTTTTATTGAAATTTTGAGATATTTAAAATATATCTTACTTCTTTGTCTTTCCTTTTCCTTGTGTGTATATATATTTTATTCTTGTAATTAGCTACTAATTATATTTCACTTTTCTCAACCTTGTTTGTTTTATATTTAAATATATCCAAAACTTAACATCGGTTTTCTTTCTGAGAGGAAACTTATTACTTCATATTTTTGTTGTTATATATTAAGAAGAAAATATATTAATTAACAGATAAAAGGATAAAAGAATTAATTGACCGATCACAAAAGTGACAGAAGATTTAATTATAAAAAATACATCATACTAACAGAAACACAAACCAATATACAATGAATCTATCAAATATTTGTACTAATGATGATTAATCCTTATTAATTAATTAAGTGGTGAGGATCTTATTGACAAATCCATTGGTTATGTGGTGGACCCCAAGGAAGAACTACTGCAATTAAAATAATGTTTTAGTTCATAATCAACTACAATTTTTGTAGATAAAGTAGACTTTACCAGTTTGAAAATATATGATTAGAAACTTGCAACATTGAAGAAAAAAAACTGGTGTAAATAAGGTATTAGAAAAAGTGGTACATAAATTTTTTTCCTTCTTTTAATAGTATAGTGGCGGCGTGTAAGTTGCAATATTGCAACCACAATGACGTGTTAGCTTGGTTTGTGGGAGGGAGCACCGCTGCTAATGATCTAAATTAGGGTTGAAGGAAGCGTTTTCAAATAAAGATGTTATAATTTTTTAGATGTTAGTTTGATAAAAACCTTGCTTTGGAATCCAAGTTGAGTATTGGGTTTCAATTAGACACAAACAGTTTATCTCTTGCTGTGCATTGGGTTTTTCTTAGCACAATAAAAGAAGATATATTATTATTATTATTATTATTGATTAATCATTACATTTAATATTGTTATTGGCACAAAGTCTTACATTAGATATGAAGAAAGGTAATGGAGAAAAATTTGGGATGTCAATTTGCCTAATTCAATGGAAGACAATCAGTGAGAAAGTGTAATATGTCTTTTCCAAGCAACAAACTAATTTTCTTCTTACACACGAAAGTAGCAATATTTCAAAATAAAATGATATTTTCTAACTTAATATTTGACTTTAAATTAAGTAAAAAAATAACTATAGATTTTATTTAAAAGATTTGTATGTAAAGCATGTAACAATTTGATTTAGCCACATCTCATAATATATTTAAAGAATATAAGAAGACTTATAAAAGTATGTGTTGAAATTATTTTGATAAAATATTTTGGTCATGTAAAAAAATAATTTAATAATTTTTTTATTAGTTAAACTTTTTTATTAGTAATAAACACTACAGTAGTAAAATCTTAAGTTTATTTAATGATTACTAGGGTGCATTTTGATTAAAGGAACATAATGGATGATTAGTTTTTTTTTTAACTTTTATCCAATTATATTAGGTGAAGAGATCATATTCAACATATAATTTTTACTAGTTTGATAGGTTAATGAGTATATTTAGTTGAGGGATTTAAAGTAACATAATTATTTTTAATGTTGACTCGAGTAATCAAGTATTATATTAGGTGTTGTTTGAGCTTTTTTTATTGGCTGAATTATTATATCCTGATTAGTAAGGATGACAAATAAACTCTTTTATGTGGATACTACTTGAACTTGTCATAATTTTGACAGAGAATTCTCATATTGATTGGGTATATGTAATACTTAATTTTTTAAATTGGATATGGGAACGAGAATGAAGATGTACATACTGAGTCCTAATGTTTTATATTTATTCATGTTTTAAATTACTAAAACATATTTAGCTTATTAAATAATTTAAAAAATTTGTATTAACTTTTCTTTAGTTCTTAGTTTTGTAATTTATTTCCAGAACATATATTTAATATTTTTTTAATTTTTATAATTATTTGACCTTTATTCAATTATTATTTAATGATACTCTAATTTGAAATTTATGCAATTATAATTTATTTATTGATATTTGTTATTGAAAAAAAAAATATGTATCATTTTGACTTTAAATTATAATATCATGTTTCTTTTAGTGTGATTTTTATTTTTTTATAAACAAGAATATCTTGTCATATCAGGTTTTTATTAGCCTCTTTAACATATCCCAACATGGAGTGATAATAGGCTCATGACATCAGGTTGTCACTCCGAAATAGTTCCTAAACTTTACAAAATTTGGCCACAGAATCCACATCAACATATGTGTTCTCCTTAGTAATTCTTCTCGTGGTCAATTAAGGCAACATGGTGATATATACTAGATCTGCTCTTTTGACAGTCTTATATGGAATTTACCATAATTCTGAAAAAGAATGTTAATTAATTTCAATAAATAAAATAATAATAATAATAGTATAATAGATAAATACATATTATATTGTTATATTTTTCTATATCCCTTTATCATGACCATTTTGAATGACATGTATAGTCCACTTCATTGTTTTTGCTAAAGTAATTATATTTTTGAAAAACAAGGTGTCTCAAAAATATCAAGAGACATGTCATCATGAGTTTTATGCATGCTCCTTCCTTGATCATTAAACACTTCTCATTCCTTAACATAACATTTGTCTTGCTTGATGTGGCATAAGAAAGTTCATCCCTATAACCAACCTTGTTCAAATTCACCAAAACAACTTGAAATCATTTGTTCACACACCAATATTACTATCAATCTAATTCTACTTGAAAACTATCACTCTAAATATCACATAATCAATCTCACATATTTTGTATTACTCTAAAACAACTCACGGATGTCATACTCATTCGAAAAAAAACATTTATAATTTGTTAATAAGCATAGATTAAGTCCATCCTCTTAAATTTGACAAAATTTCAACAAAATTTCACATTGGTCTCCAAATCGCACATAATGAAAAGTAATTATCTATAATACATCATAATTAAGTATGCACTTAGAAAATAACATGAAATTGTAAACCAAAATTCTACCAATTTTAAGGTTAGACCTAATCTTTACATATTCACCAACCAAAAAAACAATTATTCCAAACTGTCTAAATAAATAATTCAAGATTCAATATAAACTATTGATTTTAAACATGAATTAAATTCAGATGGGAACTAAGATTCATTCAATGTGTATGAGTACAAAATTAAACATTAATAAAATTACTAAAATAAAAATAAAACATCAATTAAACATAAATATACTTTGAAGCATCAACTAAGTTGAACAAGTTCACATAAGAAAATAAACTAATTATTATTTCATCTAACTTTTTTTAGTCCCTATAGTTGTAGAAATTAAGGGTATTCACATGTTAGGCTGGGTATGATTCTGGTAAACCAATTACCTAAGCTACCAAAAAAATAATGTGTTGAGTTTTTAAAATTTTTATGTCAAACCCAATTCAATCCAATCCACTTTTGGGTATGTAATTTGATTTTGTTTATTAAAAGTTGTGATTTTCAAGTATTAGTTGAAATAGAAGTCCAAGGAGATAATATTGTGTTAGAGAAGAAGAAATAAAGACAAATAACGGAAATAAATCAAAGACAAATTACAGAGTCAAATAACATAGAGGAGAAGGACAAAAACAAATATCACATACAAACAGTAAAAGAAAATAACAAAGACAAAAATGTTATGGTTGATGTGAAGAAGATGCACTACAACAATATGTTAGTGTTAAAATATGGTATAGACAAACGATAAAGATAAATAACAAAGACAAACAACCAAAACGAAAATATTAGAACTGATATAAAAGAAAAAACACACTACCATAAAAGTATTTAAATTTATTTATGTAATATTAAAATTAAAAGAATTTTTGTGAATTAAATCAGAAAAAATACCTTTTATATCTTTCTACCATCAAACTAAATCAATAATTCTTTACCAAATCTAAATTCTTAAAATAAATAGTTTTCTCAATTTTTATCTCACATTTACAACATTAAATTTGTATGCAGCAAAGATAATAGATACACATTTTCTATTCATAAATATTATTTTTAAAATATTTTATATTTAAAATAATTTTATTTTTTGTAATTCATTTATATGATATCAAATTTGTAAAAAATATTTTTAGATTGAAATCAATAAATTAAATAATGTTAATTAAATTTTTTAATTAATATAAATTAGTTATTTTTAGTTATATTAAGTTGATGTGTCATTTCACCATACCAATCAATCTACCATTTTAATCACATCCTACATGTCTCATATTTGAAGGACATTGTTTCATTGCTTTTCATCAATAAATAAATGCATTGCCATAAGTGGCTGTGTTGTTTGTGATATGTTCTCCTTGTTAATGAAAGTCAATAAAAATAATGTAGTGTATACAAAGAAAAAGTATTAAATAATCAAAGACTGTGTCCATTCCTGTTAAATTTTTATGCGTTGGAGATTTAAAATTTTCGATTTAAAACATTAATAAAATTTAATTGCATGTAAAGATTGATTTACAATCATAATATAATCTAAAGCATTCAATTTTATCTTATAAAATCAACATTTATTTAGTTTATTTGTGTACTTTATTTTTTAATTATAAGAAATGGATATTTCTTTAAATATTATTAAATTATTTTTTATTTTAATTGTTTATCCATACTTTTTTTGTTATCTCTCTCCACAAGCTTCTACACTTTTTATCTTTTTTCCCTTTAAATTTTGCTAATATTTAATATATGATGTTTGTTTATTGGCGTTATTTTTTCAAATTTTACATAATTCAACAATTGAAGTTATGTATACTTTCAGAATAATGGGTTCACAATCAAATAAACAGTGTTTTCCTGTATATATAAAAAATAGGTTTTAATCTTTTTAATATATAAATTTTTGTCATACTTTTGTTTTGCTTTTTGTTCTTAAAAATATCTATTATACTATCAATTTTATTCCTATTTTTTCCAAGTTTAATCTTTTAACCTTTTTTATTGTTTTATTCTTATATATATATATATATATAGGTAAGGAACCCAACATAATATTTGATGAAGTTGAGAAGTCCACAAGCATAGCATTCTGATTTTTTTTTTCAAAATCACGTGCTGGTGTTTGGTTACGTCGATCAAAAAGCCTTCTATAATAGCTTTTATATCATCCACTCAATTCGATAGTGGAACCTTATTTTTTTTGTTTGCTTCCATTTTTTTTCTAAAATTGTGTGGTGATATATATAAATTTAAATTAAATTAATTATAAAATATCAAGATAAAATTTTAGCATATATATATATATAAAGTAATTCCTTATGAAATTAAAAATAAGAAATCAATTATGGATATATGATCTGAAATTGTATAATTAATTAAATTATTGTTCCACCCTTACATAAGCTAAATCGTTACTGAAAATATATAATTTAATAACTCGTAGAATACTTGAAACAGATTAAAATTCTTCATTTTAGCCGTTTTCTTTGAAGAAAACAAGTGTTTGAAAAATAATCAGCATATTGAAACATTAGTAGAAACTTGTAAAATAAAAAATAAAAAAAAATAAAACTTGTGATTATTTCTCAAATAAAAACTGTATCCAAGTTGAAGTAATATAATTTTATGTACATAGAAAAAATAATTAGTTTAAATTTATTTTTCAGAAAATTAACGTAAAAAAGGTGAAATAATATAATATGTGGTATACATAATTTATGTAATAAATTGGTTTTGACCAAACAAACTTGCTTATACGAGTTTATTTCATTTGTTATAATTTCTAGAATAAAACAAAATTTAAAAATAACGAATGGATAAGGAATTTTATAATTTTTATAAAAAAATATATTTTTGTTCTTCTGCATTAGATAATGTGAGTACATGTGTTCTTTTATTAATGAATAATGAAAAGAATATTTTAAAAGGTATCAATACTAAAGATAAAATTGGCACGTTATTTTTTAAATAATTAAACTAAATTTTTTAGTAATTTGTATAATTATGTAAGAAAAAAAATTCTATATTAAAGGCAATAGTGAATAACTTATAAACTCTTAATTTTCTTTATTTTTATCTTCCCATAGTTAAAATTCCATTTCAGTCTTTTAATTTTAAGAAACTTTATTTAGAGTGTCATACTTGAAGAATGTTAAAAAAGATTATTAAGTACACCATGTATTTATAATACAAAATCCCAAAATTATTGTCCAAATTTTTATGAGATTGGAAAGAATAGCAGTAGAAACTTGTTAACAAATTCAATTTGACAATAATTTAATATATTTTAAAATAAAAATTGAGAAAATTATACATAATTAAAAGTTAAAGAAAAGTAGGACAGAAAGTAATGAGATTCAATTACTCTAAACTTAATATGGAAAGATTTATCTTTTATATTTACCTTCTTTGTTGTTTTTTTTAACCAACTGTTACAGATAATGTTTTTCAATATTACAAGTAAATGAAAAATATGATGAAAATACTTTAGTTATTAATTTAACTAACATATTCTTATTAACCTGACTTTCAATTTCATACTTAAGTATTATATAATACCCATATATATATATATATTAATTAAAGTTATATACATATATTTTTATATAACCTATTTTATCTTATTTATAAATATATATTTAATTTATTTATTAAATATATATAAGAATGAAATATCTAACTTTAAGTCTATTCATTAGATTTCATATCGTTAATTACTATCATTGATATCGCAAAAACTTGACTTTACTTTTATAAGACAAATGTATTAAAATGGACTAAATTTATTATCTTTACTAAGTTGTCTCTACAACAAAAATACACAACAGGATAAATTTCTATGACCTACTAAAAATATTATATATAATTCTTTTTCACACCACAAATTAGGTCATAAGAACCTTCATCAACTCTATCATCACATGATACTTTTCTATATGTAAGTCTACTATTAGTAGAGTTAAAATATCTCATATAGAATCTCAAATTCAATATACAACCTAAACATTTCCATACAGTATCTCCTCCTTAGAAATAATTGTGTTCATATTGCATCACATAAGGATATATTCTTTAATTGTATACATTTCAACTCAAATAATGTTTCATCCATATCATGTATAATTCAACTTAAAAGAATATAATTCAAAACATCCTAGTAGTACATGTCTATAGTTTAAGCATTATTATAGTTTTACTTGCAACAATAAAGATATATATTCATCAGTTTCAACAATTCAATATCTCATTCATATAACACATTATTATTTGATAATGCATGTAAAGAACATAAATTATATTCCACACTTAGAATCATTATCACAAATTTCTAATCATCATCAAATGTATTATCCATGCCAAAACTAAATGCTCTGAATATTCTTCAACAAAACACATTCCTTGCACAAAATTGAAAACATTGTGACCAAGTCATATTTACAGTCAATATCATCTACCCTAAGATGCTATCAAATTATAACTAGCTTCTTTTATCCTTACAACTTACTTAACCAAACTTAAGTTCTTAATTCATATTCTCATAAGAAAGTTAAACCCGTGCCTAAAATATTTAGATCAACAATCTAAACATACCATTACGCTCTTGAACTAAAAGAGATTTGTTTTTGTCAAAAAAACTTTACATATAAAGTTTTAATCCTAAGCATGAAACCATTTCCTACAAATCCAATTCAAGAAAAAAGGCAAATAAAAACTTACCATGACTTCTAATTAGACAAAAGTGTTTTACTTTTTATAAGAATTTACAAGATAAACTTGAATTTATGAAAGGATGAACAATTATTTTAAAAATCTAGAAAAAATAGAAGAAAAATATTTTAAAAAATTATAATTTTTACAAAATAAAGTTTAAATAATTAATTTTTTTAATCTAAATAATAAAATATTCATATTTTATCTATTTTTACTATTAGAGACAATTTAACTCGATCCTTCCATAATTTTTAGTTTCAAATTATTTGATGATAATTAATTACATTTAAAAATACATATCACATTTTAATTAACAAATATTATGATACAAAATGATAATTTTGCTTTTAGACAATATTAGCATATATATATATATATTAAAACTTTTTTTAACTTATATCTTAATGAAATGTGATTTCAATATTTAAAGTGTAAATCATCTTTTAATTGATTATATGGTTATATATAATAATGTTATAATCATTGTATACAAATTTATTATAGCTTACATTTAAATATAGTATTTAATTTAAAAATGTAAAATATTATTGGTTTTAAAAAAATGTATATAATACTACATAAACAATATCATATATTTTTTTAATACATATTCAACAAAACTAGTAAATAAATGAAAATATATAAATATTTTATAAAATAAATTTAACATCATTAATTCATTTATAACTTTTGTCTTACAAAAGTACATGTAAATAAATAAAATCAATATTATGTTAAAAACTTCAAATAATACTCATTTTGTGATTTTATACTGTGTTCTGTAAGAAACTAGCAGGGTGTGATTATGAGAACATACCTAAAAAACAATGATTTTTCATGTGGGAATTTTCTGGGTCGAAAAAGTGTGTGCAGCTAATTCTTACCACCCATCTTTTTATTTTAACTTTTATTAATATTTGATTGAATTAAAAGTATGCATTAGTGGTTGAAATTGACGCTGGTGGAGAAATAACTGGATCCAGAATTTTCCATTGATTCAATATGGGAATCAATGCCATTTTATTTGTGTCAAATCTCAATTCCTAAACAAATGGATTTATTTATTTTGCCTTTTTCCTGTTTTGTTTCTTCCCTACTTTGTAAGGGGCTCCTCTTATTTTAAAAGAATAAAGAATTAGGGCTTTGTCATGATGAAGGTGGCATAACACACTCTTTAACATTAATTAACAATTCGTTTAAGAGACTCATAACTTTTTAAAGAGAAAACGATTGCTTGAACTCGAAGCCGAATCCTACCCAAATCCATTTCCATCCATTTGTTGAGGGATTCTAAAGTTTATACCAATAAAAAGTTTTGATTGTTAGAAAAAAAAGTACATTTATTCTGAGAATGATTTTAAATTCAATGATGCCTCTGTTGAAAATTTTAGTAGGACTAATGAATGAGATTTCCCATTAGTAAAAATTCATGGATTGTGTAAAAAAAATTAATTTGTAATGCTAGGGTTCATTATAACATTTGGGTTGAACTTTAATTCACATTAATTTTGGGTTGTAAAAATGTAACATTTAAGACTATGAACTTCCAAATTCATTTTAGATTTAAACAGATTCAAACCATTAAATTTTGTTTTAAGGAAATTAATTATTAAGGTTTGGTTAAAATTTTCAGCAATATAGTTTATATTTTAGAAATTAATTAAAAAAATAAAGTTTTCTTTTATTAAATAATTAGTTATTGATGGTTCTTTACTTGTTATTTATTGAACTTTTTATTAATGTCTATCAATCAATAACCAACTAATTGGTTAGATTTTTGTATAACCTTGACAACATACATTTTTTCAATAAAACAAATTAACCAACTTACTCTATTTGATAAGAGGACTATTTATATACTATTGGAAAAAAAATACTTGTGTTCCTATATTTATTAAAGAATAATTTTAAAAATAATAGTTATATTAATAAATAAATAATTATATTTACTTTTCTTTTAAAATAAAATTATAAATAAAATAAAAGTATACAATGTATATTAAAAGTAAAAATATAAAATATACATACTAAAAGTGAAAATCTAATTATATATTATTATAAATTAATTATTATAGATTTATTTTTATTTTAAAATATAATTAAAAGTAAAATAAAAATATAAAATATGAATCCTAAAAATAAATTTTTTATTATATATTATTATAAATTAATTATTATATTTTTTACTTTAAAATATAATTAATAATAAAATAAGAATATGACATATAGATATTAAAAGTGAAAATGTCCTATGTAGATATATTTAGACGAATATTTTTATAATTTCATTTATATTAAGAGATCCTATTTTTAATTATACTATTATATTCTTTATTTAGTTAAAATAATTTTATTATTTAATAAAATATATAATCAACCAATCTCTTAACTAAAAAGCAATCATTTTAATTATTCAATTTAAGAATAACAGTATAATTTCTTAATTAAGAATAAAAACATAATTTATTCCTTATTTAAGATTTATTTTTAAGTTATAATTATGAAAGATGTAGTTAAAACATGAGCTATTTATGTAACTTGAATATATGGTTTTTAGTTAGATATCCTTTTCTTCTTCCCTGGAAACTCATTAACACATTAATAACTCATTAACACATTAAACAAATAATTAAAGCATCTATGCTTTGATAAAAGCCTTATAATAAAATAGTTAAACCAATTCATACACTTTTGGTTCAATGTATTTCCTTATTCTAAAGTAGTTGAAAATTCTCAAATCCACCACCTCAAGGGGTTGAACCTTGGTCCAAACTTTAAGAGACTTTAAAGATGGGAAGTTTTAAACTTAATTAAAGTTCATATACAATTACATGTTGGTAAATACAAATTTATAGACTATTTTTTCATTTCATTGAATTAAGGATTAAAGTGAGAATGAAGATACATATAGTATTGTTGCAGAAATTAAATTATTTTAATAATCAATTATAGGTAAGTTCTATTATTGTTATAAATCATAATTACAATACATTCTTACTTGATAAACATGATAAAAATTAATTTTAAGATAACTATTTCATATCAAAGAAAAATAATATTTTTATATTAAAAATATGTTGTTTATTCATTAGGCTAAATATATTTTTTAAAGCTTACTGGTAGTCTTTAAAATAATAATAAATGATTTTCTGTTAGTGAAATACAAGTTATCAAATACATATGCGTTCACTACTTTTTATCATAATAAAAGAAATATAACAAAAAATATTTATTATAATAAAGTTAATTAGAAAATACTACTAAAAAGTTATATTAAAGTTATAAAATTATATATATATGTATATAATAATTATAAAAATAGTTTTTATTAATTTTTATAATCTTATAATTATATAATAAAAATATGTATAAATTTTTATCAAAATAAAAGGTAAAATTATGCATGAAAATAGTTAAAATATAATTTAATTTTTATTTAAAAAATTTATTACATTTTATTAATTTGGATAAATGACAATTACATTTTCTTAAACGTGTGAAAGGCATAGCAATCACATTTTTATTAGATTTTATAGCATCATATTTTGTCATCAAATTGTAATGTTATAAGAACATTTTGATATTAAAGTGTAAAACCATTTTTTCCTTTTTACTTTTCTGCATATTTCTTAATTTTTGTGTGATAATTATTTTATTTTTTTTAATTTGTGATTTATCTTTATATTTTTAAAACATGAAGGGCGTATCATGAACCCAGATTTAGAGAGATAGTTTTTTTTGGTGCATTCTGAAAATGGATTCCATAAATCCTTGAAGTTTGGAGTATGATATAGCAGAGTAGAAAAAAATGATGCTTCCAACAATAGCAAATGTGGTGGGGAATAGATGTTTGTTTGGATATGTTCTACATGACAAATTTTTAAGAATTGTTCCATGATATGATACTGGTTTTTTAATAACTGACAAGAATATGGTACAATATTTTTTATATAAAATGAATTTGTTTTTTTTTATAATAAGATCTATTTTTCCTTTTTCTTTTATTTTTTAATAGTTATTTACTCATTCACGGTAACATAATACTCATACTTCTCTATTAAACAGACATTATAATCTCAACTCATAATGTTGTTTTTTTTTATTTCAGACAAAATCTCAAAAAGCAAGTTGCTTTAAAAAAAATCTGAATTTGCAGGCAATGTTTTGAAATAAATTTATAAAGCAGTGATAATATAGTTGTTAGGTGTAATTACTATTTGGCACATGAAAGTACCAATCAAAACTCGTATGACACACGTAAATGTCAATGGAGGCTATTTTTTATTATATTTAATCTGAACCGAAAATGATTTCTTGACTAACTAAATATTCTTCTCACCAAGGTGGATGAATCTAAATCATACACCCACTACATGTAATCATTTTGTTCAAATTCAGTTAGTTTTGAGTGCAGCATCATCTATCAGAACCCATAGCCGCTCCAACATTTTTTTTATAATATCTCCTACAAACACTCTTACCTAAGAAACAAAATCTAAAAAAACATAGTTGTAAGCAAGAAATAGAAATAAAAATAATAGAATTGTAATATTACTACTACATTATTGGGAAGTGAGAAGGTAAGTTTTGTCGTTTTGCTGGGTTTCTAGTTTCTAGTTTCTAGTTTCTACCTTGGTCTCTCACACTCTCTCACCCATCATCCTTCACCTCTGCTTCCTCCACTTTAGTTACATAACAATAATAATAAAAACAACTAGTACTAAAATTCTGACCCCTACTTTTTTTTTTTCTTCTTTCTTCTCTCTTCTCATATAATAGGGTCCGACCCAATCCCCTTCTCACAAACTGTTACAACTGTCACCGTCCGATACTTCCACATCCACGCAATCTCTACCGTCCCTTCACTCACCCTTCTGCTATGTCTTCCCCTTACCCTCTTTCTTTCATCCTCTCCGATTGGCTGGTTCGGCGATACGGTTCCGATGCGATTGGCTCGTTTTCAGTGCGAAATTCCTGAATCCTCTTAACTTCATCCTTCTTTGCAATCCGAATCTTCCTCTTCTGTTATTCCTCCTTTCTCATACTTCTTTGGCGGCGCAGCTTTTCACACGTGTTCGTTTGCGTTTTTTTGACCTCCCTCAACCGGACCGATCCCAGAATTTGAGATCTACTGCACCGGAGACACTGCAGTCATGGAGGATCGAGACGCCAGGCGGATGGCCACGGCTAATAAGTTATCGGATGTGGTGCTGGACTGTGTGATGCCGTACATCCATGACCCCAAGGACCGGGACGCGGTGTCGCAGGTGTGTCACCGGTGGTACGAGCTTGACTCGCTTACGCGGAAGCATGTCACGATTGCGCTCTGCTACACCACCACGCCAGACCGGCTCCGGAGACGGTTCCCTCACTTAGAGTCACTGAAGCTGAAGGGGAAGCCCCGGGCAGCTATGTTCAACCTCATACCGGAGGATTGGGGAGGTTTCGTGACACCTTGGGTTAAAGAGATCTCTCACTACTTCGATTGCTTGAAGTCGCTGCACTTTCGCCGCATGATTGTGACAGATTCTGATCTTCAGGTTCTTGCTCGTTCTCGCGGTCACGTACTTCAGGCGCTCAAGCTTGATAAGTGCTCTGGATTCTCCACCGATGGCCTTTATTATATTGGTCGCTTTTGCAGGTGATTTTCCTTTTCCTCTTTTCTTTCCTGTGTTTTGCTGCTGCTTGTCTCGCAAATATTGGAGAAACTAGTTCTGTTCTTTCTGGTTATTTTATTATTGTCATCATTTTTGTGCTATTGTTAGCAGTAGACTACTTCCGAAAATCAGGATTGTGATTCGTGGAACTGTTTCAGGCTTGAGAGATTGTGTTTTCATTTATTGTTTGCTGATTTTGTATGGTGCTCTTAGAAGAAAGGAAAAAAATATTTTGAACTTAAAGTAAATACTTTTACTAGACACTACCACTTATAAGCTTTACCTCTGTTTACTCTATTTATCAAGTTTCTTGGATTCATGGAAATAATAACAATGAATGAATATTGGTAATTTAGATGTTTTTTTGGACAACTACTTGAAAGTGTAATTCTATCATAAGTTTCTATATATGGAATGTTTGTTGGTTGAAATCATAACAACCTATGTAGAACTTATGTCATTCAAACATAAATTTCTATTTGCAGTAAATTTGTTGATTTTTATATATTTAAAGATAGTATTAATGGTGATTTTTTTGATTGGTTGATAAATTTCTAGTTAGTTGTCTGTATTTTAGACTGTAAATAGAAATTAAACTCCGATAAGAAGTTTATCAGTTCCATTTAGCATATTTTAACAAAACCCTATATCCAGCTTATTAACAAAGAACAAGAATAATGGCATAATTAAGTTGTGTACCAAAATGGACAATGTGTTAATTGGTAACCTAAGGTGTTTTAATAATTGAGATAATATTTCTATTTTGGTTTTATGAATTCTTACATGGCACCCCGGGTGTGTTTTAATTGGTTTTTGCAAATCCTCTAACTTATATTGCAGTTCATATATTATTTAGAAATAAGTTTTTTTTATCCTTTTACAATAAGATGATATGTGCCATTTTACTGTATTGTTATTGGTGAGGAGATATGAGAGTTGGTCCATCTGTTATGAACTTGAAATGAATTGGCTCATTTAATGCTGCTGGAGTTTCCAACAAGTTCATATAACCCTTATTAATTGATAATTGATGAGTTAGTCTAAAGTAGATGGAATTCCTACAAACAAGTAAAAGAAAAGAAAAAAGAACAAGAAGGAGATGGAGATGGAATTTCTTTAACTTTTGATTAAAACCAGGAAAATCAATACCTTATAGCCTTCGAAGAAGATAATTGCAGAAGTGCTTTGAATACTCTAACTATAATAAATGTAAGGTATTGGGTGGACACCATGGCACACCTACAAATAGAATTAAACTAGTATTCTTCCTTTCTTTTAGTCTGGACATAGCACACGTTAGGTTCATGACATAATTCAACATCTAATCCCTATTAAATGATAAGTGTTTTTCTCATCTAATTATAATACTATAATTGTGTTTGTAACTTGTTTATTCTGATTTTACAACCAAGAATTTCTCATTTTTTCAAGTTGTGTTTAATTCCAAGTTTATACTCTTTAGTACTCATTGATTACATTATTTAGGTTGTGATTTTCTTTTATTGTAATTAGATAACTTGTGTTTGTAACTTGTTTATTCTGATTTTACTACCAAGAACTTGCCTCATTTTTTCAAGTCTTGTTTAATTCCAAGTCTGTACTTTTAGCATTCATTAATTACATTATTTAGGTTGTGATTTTCTTTTATCGTAATTAGATTATTTTTGTGCTTTTACCTCAATTATCAAATCGAGGAACATTATATGTTACAATATTCTCCTATCAATACTTATTTTATGTATAAAATAAAATTCTCTTACTAATATTTTGGCTTTGCTAAGCATTCATGTAAAGAATATAAACATAGAAATATTATATTGAGAAAAAAAGAAAATTAATGATTTCATTAGTTTTAATATCATGAATATTTTCTTTGGCAATACAATTTTTTTCACACTTTTTAGCTCTAAAATTTCTAGAAAGTATTAAATAAATAAAAAATTATGCATTCAGTATATTGAAAATGTAGTTTTGATAATCATAAATATCGAGAGTAATAATTAAATAATCATTGAAATATAAATTTTTTTGGAAACTAGTGTATTAATGACATAAATTTTTAGACTTTCTAATTAAAAAATGATCTTTTTAATTCTTTAAGTATTTCTTTTAGAGTAATTGCTAACAAAACCATTCAACATAAAAAAAAAATACTAATGCCTTTTTCATGTAATAGACAGTACTAATATAAGTAAGAAAGTGTTATAAGAGGATTTAAATTTTTTCTTACTTTTAGACGGGAGTTTTGGGTTACAGTGCTGCTTATTTAAAACCTGAGTCTTTCATTTCACTTCTGTTTTATTCATTGACTTAGTCATTTCAAACTAAGGGTATTTTTTTAAGAAGGAAGGATCACCCATTGATTTTCTGTTATTATAAATTTGTGTGGCTCTGACAGTGAAATTTTCTTTTGGGCAGGAATTTGAGAGTCTTGTTTTTAGAGGAAAGCTCACTTGTTGAGATTGATGGTGACTGGCTCCATCAGCTAGCTTTGAATAATACAGTTCTAGAAACACTAAATTTTTACTTGACTGATATTGCCAATGTCAGAATTCAGGACCTTGAACTTATAGCCAGAAATTGCCCCAACTTAAACTCAGTGAAAATTACTGATTGTGAAATATTGGATTTAGTGAACTTCTTTCGATATGCATCTGCTCTAGAAGAATTTTGTGGAGGTTCCTACAATGAGGAATCAGAGAAGTACGCTGCTATATCATTGCCAGCAAAATTATGTCGTTTGGGTTTGACATATATCACAAAGAATGAAATGCCCATAGTATTCCCTTATGCAACCTTACTGAAAAAATTGGATCTTTTGTATGCAATGCTGGATACAGAGGACCATTGTACGTTAATCCAAAGGTGCCCCAACTTGGAAGTACTTGAGGTAAGTTTCCAGAACATTTTCTCATGATATTTGCGATGATTGTTTTGCTGGTCTTAATTTCTCTTGATCTAGCCTTCCACATTTAGCGTCTACATCTTGATTTTGTATAAATGATTGATTTAAGTATGCTACACAAGCCCAAAATGTTTACATAGACTAAAGAACACATGACATTGTAAAAATAATAAAATCAATGAAAAAGATAAGTAGATTAAAGTGCACATGAAATTACAAATTAATAAAATCAATAAAATGGAGGTGGATGTTGCTTAGAGACAATAGGTTTATTGAATTAATTTAACAACATTCGGAATATTAATAATCAATTACTAACTGTTCCTTATGGGCAGTCAAGGAACGTAATTGGAGACAGAGGATTAGAAGTGCTTGCTCGCTGTTGTAGGAGGCTTAAAAGGCTTCGGATTGAAAGAGGTGATGATGATCAAGGAATGGAGGATGAAGAAGGTGTTGTTTCACAGAGAGGACTAATTGCTTTGTCACATGGCTGTCCAGAGCTTGAATATTTGGCCGTTTATGTATCCGACATTTCAAATGCATCTCTAGAACACATTGGTACTCACTTGAAAAACCTGTGTGATTTTCGCCTTGTCTTGCTAGACCGTGAAGAGAGAATAACTGATTTGCCACTTGACAACGGAGTGAGGGCTTTACTGAGGGGTTGTGATAAGCTCAGAAGATTTGCTCTGTATCTGAGACCTGGGGGCTTGACCGATGTGGGACTGGGTTACATAGGACAATACAGCCCCAACGTGAGATGGATGCTTCTTGGGTATGTGGGAGAGACTGATGAAGGGCTTTTGGAATTCTCTAAGGGTTGCCCCAGTCTTCAGAAGCTTGAAATGAGGGGATGCTCCTTCTTTAGTGAGTATGCACTAGCTGTTGCTGCAACTAGACTAACTTCTCTGAGGTACCTATGGGTTCAAGGATACGGAGCATCTCCTTCTGGGCGTGATCTTCTGGCAATGGCTCGCCCCTATTGGAACATTGAGTTGATTCCTTCTAGACGCGTGGTTGTAAACAGTCAACCGGAAGAGCCTGTAGTTGTTGAGCATCCGGCTCATATTCTTGCATATTACTCCCTTGCTGGCCCAAGAACAGATTTTCCAGATACTGTTATACCTTTGGATACTGCAACATATGTTGACACATAAAGTTGTAAATACCATTTTTTTTTCTTAATCTTTCCAAGTTTTCAATTTTTTTTGGTTTTTTTCCCTTCAAATCTTTGTTTGTACTTTGTAAGTGGGTGACAGTGTTTTTAGGTTAGAGGGTTTCAATTTTCTCTGTAATTCCTAGACAATAGTCTTGTAATAAGCTCGTGTTCTCTGCTTCCTGTAAACTCTTGCCGAAGGTAGTTCCCTTTCCACTGAAGATGCTCAATTTTGTGAATATAAAGCCTGGGTTGGTTGTTTCTATTTGTTACTGTCTCTACGTTCTTATTTTTCCTCTTTGTTCCAATTTGTAATTTTGCTTGAGTTTTCTAACGTCCTCTCATCTCAAGTGAGAGATTCAATTTTGGCGAAATTATCTTTATATTGATAAATGTTGCCTATAAAAAAGGCTATGGCTACACACATATATGACATGAGTTGAGACAAAGATTGACTGACAGCATTAGAATGGTTTTAATTGTTGGCTCTTTACACAATTACATACAACCGTATAATTAAATTACAATTTTGACAGAAGGTGCTTTATGCATAGGAGGAATGAGATGAGTGTTGTAAGGAATTCAGTAGAAAGTTCTGTACCTGGTTTCAAAATTTTAAAAAACATCTTTTTCTGCGACACCTTGCAGTTAGGGAGCTGTCACTTCTGTGACCACTACTCCATCAATACTGTCCAATCACCATTTTATGGAAAAAAGGACCATTTGTAGATAGAAAAATAAATATCTACTGTTCAAAATGCAGCATTTAATTTATAGTTTTAATTGCTAAATTTTGTAATAAAATGATGAAGTTTTATGAAAATACAGATGATTAGAACCAGTATCACTGAGATAGTAAAAAAAATGTACATAATCTCTTATTTGTTCCCCTTCTACCACTGACAATAGCTAAAGAAGACCTCTGCATATTATAACTTATATTACTGGTTCAAGCTTTAGAAGACTTTAATCTCACATATACAATGACAATCAGACAAATCTCACATCAACAACCAGACACAAAAGTACAAGATATACTACTTATTAACAAGTTGTCTAAATTCAGATTGGTCCCTAAATAGGTAAAGATATAAATTAATGTTCAAAGATTTTTTTGGAATTTAACTAAAGTCAAATCAGTTTTAATTTATTATTTTATTTTTTAACATAATAATACGTATACAAAGTAATATTAATAAACAAGGATTATACATATAAGTATATATATGTGATTTTTTTATAAAAAATAAACTATTTTACAAGTAAAATTATTTTAACCCAACTTTGTTTACTTAATTAGTACGAACAAAATTTATTTTTTCAAAATTTATAAAATATTAATTAATTAAATATAATAATATATTAAAAAATCACAAAAATTAATTAATGGTTTGAAAAATCTGGTTCACTTTATTTTGTAACCGTAAATGAAGATCTCATTGGCTAATAAGTTTTTAAAAAAAATAAATTCTGACCATATTACAATAAACAAATTCAGTTGAGTGAATAAAATTGGGTTAAGTTTTATTTAATTAATTTTATTTATAAAATGATTTATTTTAGAAAAAATTATATATATATATATATATATATATATATATATATAATAAATGAAAGTAGTGAAGTTTAGTGCATCACATTTAACTTCAACCATAATAAATAAAATTTATTAACAATTATAAGTGTTTTAAAAAAATTAATTACATTAAGAAAATATATCTTTTGAGTGAAGTGGTTAAATCTATCAGGTCAAATTAAGCTTAACATTTTGAAAAAATTTGAATTAAATACTGAACTGATCTCTGATTTAATAGGTTGAATTGGTTAAACAAAATTAATTCTCGTAACAATACTATAATAGTAGTTGAATCCTATCCCAATGGTATTTAATAATATATAGTACTTAAAATATATTACAATACAATACGATAGTATCTAAATATCTCTATTAAATTAAATTTTAATAAAAGGGAATCACACATCAACCCAACCCACTTGTAAATTGATTTATATATATATATATATATATATATATAATATTTCTTTGTTGGATTTTTAAAATAAAAGAGGATTTAGATATTATTGTTAAGTGATATTTAAACAAAATATTTTTTCAGAGAGATAATAAAAAAAATCAAACACTGATAAATTATGGACAAGTTACTTTGGTCCTTCTTATTATATAATATTTAACTTTTTCATTTTTTAGTGAAATTTCCATTTACACTTGGATTAATGGATAGTAAAAATTAAAAAAATAATAAAACATTGAAGATATCACAAAAACAAGGAATTCACATTGAAGATAATACAAAAGTAACATGTAGCATGTATGGTAGTGGATGGAATGATGCAGCACATAATTTGAAAGGTATATTTCATATTGATAAAACTATTTTAGTTTCAACAATTAATTCATATAAAGGGGTTCATCATAAGTAGCAGAAACAATATTACCTCATGAATAAAGCTTTAGAATTAATTCATTTAAAGTATTTTTAAATAATTTTTTATTTTATCAATTATTTACTTAATTTATTAATTATATAATCAATATAAGTAAAATATTTAATTAAGATTTTTTTTTCATTTATTCATTTAAGTACTAATTTTATAATTTTGAACTATTAATATTGATAAAAAAAGAAATAATTTATAAGTTATTTTCATCATTTTAAAATAATATAAAAATAAAAAATTACATATATTCTAAAAAATTATTAAAAAATATCCTTGCAAGAGAAATTACTTGTGGATTTAAATTTGCAGTAAAAGATACTTGCTATTTTTTAAATGGATTTTTTCAAAATAAAGTTACATCTGATTTTTTTTTTTCAAAAAATTTCCTGCCAACTTTATATTCTTGAATAATTTATTATCTGCGAAGGAAATCAAAATTAGCAGATAAGTTTATTTGTTGCGAAATTTTGTGTAAAATTTGCAGGAAAAATTCTAGGAGTCTTGTCCTGGTATCAGTGTTGATTGGTAACCATATCTTATTAGGAAGAGTTTATTTTGTTGTTTATGTTGAAGGAATGTTATTTTACCTTTGTTGAGCTAACTAGTAAAATGAATCTGAAATACATTTACATTGTTGTGTTTTATTTGACCAATTAGTGTTGTGATCTTGTTATAACTCCAGATAATAACTTGTAACCTTTAGCAGAGAAAGAGAATAGAAAGATAGATTAAATACTTACTTTAAGAAATTCCTAATTGATTTTTGCCAACTTCCTATGACTAAGACTACTTATTGATTCTTTTCATGTTTTGTTTGTTATCTTTTATCAAATGTTTTAAGAAACTAAATTTTTATATATATTTACCAGAGTCAAATTTGAAATTTCTTTTTAATAATAAAATATGATCTCTTAATAGAAAAAATATATTTTTATTTTCTTTCCAACAGGAGAAAACTCCAATTAAGCATTAGAGTTTAATAAGGTAGCATTTATAAAGTTTTATGGAGTATGACAAATGTGTGTTGGTTGACTATATAAAATAATTTCAATTATTCTAGGTCCATAAACATTTATATTATTATTTTAAACTTTTGTGGGTGGAACTTATCTTGTTCAAAGTATATTTATTCATGTCAAACACTTAACTAACTATTATAATCATATAATCATATAATATATACAAATTAAACATGTTGATATAAAGATTTTAATTCTTAACAGTTATTAGGGACTTATTAGAATATCTCCATGTGAGTTGATTAAAATGTATTTTAATAATAAAATAATAAAATTTCTAAAATTCTAATTTTTAAATCCACTACTTATTTTGAAGGAATGATATTTAATATCTTTGTCATAAATTATTTTTCTTCATTCTTAATTAATATGTATTTAATACTTTTTATATAAACAAAAATAATTTTAGATTATAAATACTAAATAAATACTTAAAATACAATAGAGATAATATATATATATATATAAGTTCGTATTTTTCTAATATATGCTAATTTTTTTGTCCATGAGTAATAAGACATGTTATTTTCTACGAATATTATTTTTAAAAAAGTATGAGTTGAAAAAAAGACAAAAAAAAGTATGTAAATGAAATAGATATAGTGTGGACATGTACAAAAATATAAATAAATTATAATAAGTTCTTTGAATTTAATATTATATATACACAAATTATATATATATATATATATATATATATATATATATAAATGAAAAGAATAATTACTTTTTAAAAAAAATTAAACTAAATTGATCTTGTTTAGTAGTTGGTTTATAGCATCTTACAGTTATTTTTATTTATATTGTTGGGAATCAATCCTGTAAAAATGACTACCTCAAAATATGTTTTAATTCTTGTTTTATGTATATATGCCATGTTCTTTCCTTTTTAGGTAGTGACAGACACTAGTAAGAAATGACATAGAATCTATTGGTATAACTTTAAGTTGTTAAAAAAAAAAAAGTTAAGAATATTTTGGAATTAAAAACTCCTAGTACCACTAATATTTCAACAAAATAAAAAAGAAACATTTCTAATCTAAACTCTGGAATAGGAATATATATGCTTATTCTCATGAAGACTACTGAATATAGTCCTTTCAGAACTTGAAGAGCCTAATCTCCAATATAGTCTAAGGTCGGTTGCTTTATTCCTGGTAACAGTTTGGCTTATTATTTTTTATCCCATAGTTTCATTTCACGAATGTTAAATTTTGATTTCCATATACATTTAATTGCATGCTTAATCTTCTAATTTTCTAAAATTACTTAATTTTTTAAAATTAAAAATCTAAATGTACAATTAGATTTATATAAAACAAAAATTACAGAGGGAAAAATGCAGATTTAAACCTTATAGTTTTTAGTATTGATCGAAGTTATGTTCACAGTGCATGGGACTACTAGAATATGCTATGGGGTTCTCAGCAAAACAAAGAATCAAAATAAAGCATGATGCTTGGAGAGACCAGCAAAAGAAGGAACAACGCAAACGCAAAAGTGCTGCCACCACCGAAAAGGAGATTGGCGAGCACAGAAATATCAAAGAAAAGGGAGAACATGATTGGCTGAGATCAAAATTAATAAAGATCACTGTGATAGTGTGAACCACATTGGTGCATGCTTACGTGAATCTGCCTATTTATATTCTGACCCAATGAAGCATGGGATTCTACCAAAGTGGAATGCAAACTCGGATTCGACTAGTAAAGTGATGCTAATCAAAGATGGTCAACTTGGCCTTATTGCTCACACAAAGCAAATGGTTAATAACAATCTCATTCCAAAAGGAACAAAAGCTTTGGTTAATTACACCAGATGTAGCTCAAATTTTCAGTGCAAGTGCTCAAATGAGTCAGCCACATCAGCAAATGAACTAGCTCTTCAAGTTAGTAGTACGTAATATTATTACTATTTCATTTTCAAAGACACTAGAGGTGTTAATTTTCGAATATCTAATATGCCCATTTTTTCACTAGAGTATATCTTATTTTTTGGGCCTAATAGCCTGTTGCTAGTGTCATTTATACCGTTCAATTTATAGCTTGTTAGATAAGGATGAGAGGTTCTGATATTTGAACCTATGTTAATATGCGTGTGATAGTAGAATTCAATTATTAGTGATGTTTGTCATGTTGCTTTTGAGACATACATGTCTAAATGGTACATCATATGATTCTGATTGGGTCTCCAAAGAAATAGACATGATCACTGTGACTAAAAAGATACAAAGGAAAACTTCAAAAGAAGTCCATTCCAAATCCAGTTTTTAGCATTGACACATTATTGTAGTCTTTCTTTTAGGATGTTCAATGACATGAACTAAGTAGCTAGCTAGCTTCAGGTACATTAATCCTACAGCACAACGATTTAATCTAGTGGAATTTTTTTGTTTAACATCATCAGGGTTGGCACTACAGTGCATGAATACCGAAAACAGCTTCATTATTGAAGTCTCTAGGAGCCATGCCGAAACCTGGAACTTTTACCTTGGCATAAGCCTCATGTAAAGCACAGTCATAGAGATCCTGCCCTTGCATTTTCAGGGCCATAGAAGTGATATCAGTTGAAGATGACACAAATAAGTTATCACTATTTGGGTTGAAAACCATGAGTGATCCATCATTGCAGTGGCTAGTCCAGTCCAAGTGTACTTTTGACATGCTATTCAGCTTCTGCTCTGGTGTAATAATCATGGGCGACACATTAAATAACGGAGTCTTGATCTTATCTGATGCAGCAGTTTCTGTAAGGTTAACAGTGGTTATATCATGGATGCTAGGTCTTCTTTTATCTTTCCCTCCAGAAACCTTTTGCCTTATGTAGTACTTCTGTGCATGGCTGGCAACTTGGGTGGGAGTCTTTGTGACCACAAAATTGCGAGAGATATTTCTCCAGTCTCCTTTACCATACTTTAGAAGTCCCATCAGAAAACGCCTGTAAATGAATACCGAAGTCATCAAGTCCAGGAACCAAAAACGATAGAGATTGAAATACCTCAAATAGTAGCACAGCACAAGATTTCAAGCATTAACAAGTGTATATAGGAAACACGTAGACCAACTCAAGATTATGTTTAACATGTCAGCTGTTTTGGTCATGCCTGCAGCTCAAATTTTAAATTATCTAAAAAGGTAAAAAACTCACTGATCAAACTGTAGAATAGTTTCTTTGTTAGATTGAAAAAGAAGTTAGTATATAAGTCAATTCCCTCAATTAGATCAGTGATAAAATATTGATATTCAAGGTAAATGAAATGAGCAATGATTAAAATATTTAATTCTAGATTAATCGGTCGGTAATATATCATGATTCATGAGCAGAATTTCAATACCAATATGTTTTCCTGCTCTTGACCAAAACAGCTTTCAGCAAATATAGAAGGGAGAAAAAAGGTCAGATCAGAGAAACTACTGGATATTTTAAATTGGTGAAACTCACCTGTGTTCCTCTTCAGTCCAGGGGACACCTTTCTTTCTCTCTTGATCAGAACCTCTGATAGGTGCAGGCCTTCTTCTGCATCCATCATAGTTGTGGTTGTCAACCAGCTCAAAGGTAAAAGAAGAGGCAAGATAACCAGGAATTGGAACACGCCCTGCTTCAATTTCACTCACATCTTCTTCCAATTCCCTATACTGCTTGATCACGTCGAACACAGTCTTCCCAGGGATCATGGCTGTCACCTTGAACCATCTATCTGGGGTGTCCTTGTCATATATAGCAAGGGCACTTTCAAACTTCTTGTTATCCTCTCTAGTCCATTCTGTGTCGTGGCTCTCTTGCACAAACCAATTTGAATCTGGCATAAAACAAGGGGGGTAGAGGGTTTCCAATTCCATACCTCAAACCACAAGCATACAAAAACTCTAGTTGAATTAAGTCCCTAAAGATATGGAAATGGGGAGGACCTCAAAGGGGTGCTCGTAAAACACAGGAGAGAAACACAAACAAGAAGAAATTATAGAGCTTTGATTCTCAGGTGCAAATATTTCAGAATCTTTTGCGTGTATTATCAAGATAAAGTTGAGAATCTACAAAAGCCATACCTTTTAGATTCGTACAAAATCTTGGAAAAATCATGGTGTACCAGAATTTTGGTGTGAGGACAACGAATTCTGAAACTAGAACAGCACACAGATGTTGATGTCTTGTGGATGAAACCAGGAATTAGATAGCAACTCTCACCCCGACCAAAGAGAAAACAAGTTTTTCTAAGGTGATCCTACAAAGGTGAGGTCCACGACAAAAGAGAAAAATTTGAGAACCTAAGAGGAAGAGGGTGCATTAAGCTATGATCCAATAGAGAAAAGAGAGAGAGACTATTTACAATCAGCAAAGAAAAAGTTGGAAACAGTTTCTCCTTGTCGTTTCTTGGTGACCAAGCAAACTTTAAAAGCAAATGCATATATCACATACATACATGTACATATATACATCAGAGTGGAAACTGAATGCTACTTAGAGAGCTTGACTCGCTTACACGGAAGCATGTTACGATTTCGCTCTGCTATACCACAACGCCAGACCAGCACGAGAGACGGTTCCCTCACTTAGAGCCGCTGAAGCTGAAGGGGAAGCCCGGAGCAGCTTTGTTCAACCTCATACCGGAGGATTGGGGAGGTTTCGTGCCACCTTGGGTTAAAGAGATCTCTCACTACTTAGATTGCTTGAAGTCGCTCCACTTTCGCCGCATGATTGTGACGGATTCTGATCTTCAGGTTCTTGCTCGCTCGCGTGGTCACGTACTTCAGGCGTGCTCAAGCTTGATAAGTGCTCTGGATTCTCCACGGATGGCCTTTATTATATCGGTGGCTTTTGCAGGTGATTTTCCTTTTCCTCTCTTCTTTACTGTGTTTTGCTGCTGCTTGTCTCGCAATTATTGGAGAAACTAGTTGTTTTTCTATATTTTATTATTGTATTATTTTTGTGTTATCGTTAGCAGTAGACTACTTCCAAAAATCAGGATTGTGATTCGTGGAACTGTTTCAGGCTTGAGAGATTGTTTTGTATGGTGGTGCTCTTAGAGGAAAAGAAAAAAATAATTTGAACTTAAAGTAAAGTAAATACTTTTACTAGACACTACTACTTATAAGCTTTCCCTCTGTTTACTCTATTTATCAAGTTTAGCGGATTCATGGAAATAATAACAGTGAATGAATATTGGTGATTCAGATGTTTTTTTGGACAACTGCTTGAAAGTGTAATTCTATCAGAAGTTTAAGTTTCTATATATGGAATGTTTGTTGGTTGAAATCATAACAACCTATGTAGAACTAGCTATTCGCGAAATTTTTCTTTTAAATATATCAAAACATTAGTATAAAGTATAAAATTTAAGAATCAAATCATTTTATTCTTATAAAAATGTAAAATTAATTTATCTTTACTTATGCATATAATTAAATAAATTTTTTTGATATATTGATAAAATCTTTAGGTTGTAGATATCGAAAAATTTGATCATTATTATCTTGATAGAAATAAGAATTTAACTTGTTATCGTTTAGAGATGTGAAATCAATCAATCTAATTTAGATATATTTATTCATCACAGATAAAATTAAAAATAATAAAGTCAATCTAGTTCACTTTATACTAAATCAAATATTTTATAATTCAGTTCAATTGACTATTGGTGGAGTAAGTGGATTGATTCCTTAACTTATATTTTTTATTTTTAAATTAAAAATTTATATAAAAGTATTTTTTTATTTATTTTTCATTTTTCATTAATAATATTATAATTATCTAAATTTTTTTTTTAACATTTTCAATATTTTCATCATTAAAAACAGAAAAAAAAGTAAAATATTAAAAAAGTATAATTTATAATACAAATAGGTTGATAACTAATACAATTCGGATCAAATCTATTAAATCCATGATTAAGAGAGCTATAGACTCATTTTGACTTATAATCAACAAAAATAACTTTTGCAATTCAATCTAATTTGAATTTGTAATAGACATTACTTTGCAATTTCCAATCCTTATTTATATAACTACTTTCATGTTTAGTGATGAAAATCCTTCATTTTGTAACAAATATTTTATGAACATTTTGTTTGTAGTTGTAACTCATAATGTATATAAAACAAATCTAAAAGTGTATATGAATATTAACCTTTTTTTCCACTAATGATATCTTTCAATCTAGAGATTATGAGAATTTTTCTGTCTACATAACCTTTGATTGCTTATGGTCAATAGTAAAAATTTAATTAGTATTAAATGTATAGTCTTCTCTATTAAACAGGCGTCTGTAGCTCAGTGGATAGAGCGTCTGTTTCCTAAGCAGAAGGTCGTAGGTTCGACCCCTACCTGACGCGTATCTTTTTGTCTTTTTCTGCTATCCAAGCAAATGAATTCTACAAATCCATTTCAACAAATTGAAATGAAGTTTTACCAAGCACATTCATCACATTTTATGAACCCAAAACTTACATGTTTTATCGTTAAACTTACAACAGGAAAAAAAACATCTTTAAATTATCTACAGCAAGTATTTTATTGATTTCTGCTACAAATCCAACTTCACAAACTGCCATAAACAATTTCATGTGTTCCCCTTAGGTCCTGACATCACCTCTCCAGTGCAATAATGTACACTCTCGTTGTCTCTGATTCCTTTTTCTTCAGAAACTTCAGCACTTCGGAAGGTCCTTGGGAGGGGGAAACGGGGACTCATGGGGACCGTTGCCGTTGTCTACAATGAATGCCATCTTAAGTCCCCATGTGGTGTGTACTTCTAAGTGGCAATGCAGGAACCAAACACCTTCACAGTTCACACATTATAACATCAATTTAGACAACAGGAACTTGATGTGTATAATAAAGTTTAAGGTTGATGTATGGTCATTGTAATAGATTTTACACAGAAAACTAATCCGAAATAAGTTAGGCATAATTTTTTAAATAATCATCACAAAAAAACCTTCTATGCTGTTATACTATTTACTCTATATTAAAATATTCTATTCACATTTGTGTCATAGCTTTAAATTTAGCATACCGAATCTAAAGGAATTGTGCATAACAATTATACAGGAAAATTTTGAAACACAAAAACCACACATAGAAAGTGATCAATCTACCTGGGTTATTTGCCCTGAATCTGATTGCTGCCCATCCACCATTTGGTACCCCAATGGTGTTTCTCTCAACTGGGTCAACAAGATTAAAGCCTAAGGGATCTTTCTCTGGATCAAAGTTCCCTAGCCCCTGCCCTACAACAAAGAAATTGTAGCCATGCAAATGAAAGGGGTGATTTTCTGGAGCTATCATTGCAGTGCCCTGGAGAATAATTTGAACAGTTGAATTGAAATTCAATCTGTAGAGTCTAGTGCCATTATTGGTCTGAATATTAGCCGGTTGAGTACCAGTATAATTAAAAGCAACAGGAGGGTATGCAGGGAAATCATCTGTGAAAACACCCTTGACGTTGTAATAATGTGCTTCAAGAAGTGATGCTGTTGGCAACACAAAGGTGATGTTGTTAATAGCAGACACAAGCCTGCTCCGAGTGAGACATGTGTCGCATGGGTTAAGGCCAACAGTTATGGCAAAGAAAAGAGAGTGGTCAACGGTTAATGGAACTCTTGCAGGGTATTCTTTTGAGTTAAGGCTTCTTAGGGAATCAATGAAGTGACTTGTTAAAGGAGTGGCATTGAGTGCAGGAATGGTGGTTAGAGTTGTTGTGGGATAAGGTGATGTGCTTTTGTAGCGAAGTGTAGCAATGGAAGTAACGTTATCAAAGCCTATAGGAGCATCCATGAAAGGAGTAACTGCTATTAAGTACTTGCCAACACCTTGGTCAGCGGATAATAGGACATTGGTGGTTTGGCCAGGGCTCATGAATATTGTGTCTGTCTCAAAAGGTTTAACGTAGGATGCATCTGCTTCAACCACTGTTAGCTTGTGCCCCGCAATTTTGAAGAAGAGTTCATCGTTCAAAGCAGCGTTTATGATACGCAGAAGATAGGTCTTGCCACTTTCAACATGTAGAGTGTAACCTGCACAGTTTGATTAAGCTCTATATTTATGAATCTGTCTAAATATCTAGATAGAAACTTTTTCTTTCTCGTTCATATTTTTACTTTAACTACAACATGATTGATGCTCGAAGAACAAGGGTAAACCAACTTTGTTAACAAAAACGGATAAAAGTTAAATCCAGATGTTTGAGTATATTAATATTTCTCTATTCAGAGTTATATTTTGAGTGTACATGATGACTCCAACCTTATTAAAATATAGTATATAAGTGAGAAAAAATTTTACAAGTTAGTTTTATAAAATTGAGTTGAGTAAGAAAATATTTCCTAACCATTTCTGTTTTCTGGTTTATAAAGTAGTTATTGCTTTGGAAATAAGTTTTAAAATTCAACAGATTTTGAATAATGAAGTCATCCAAAATTAATTGCTAAGTAATGTGAAATTGTTTCAGAAAACAGTTTTAAAAGACAAAATTAGATAGGGAATCAATGATGTTGTGAATGAACCTTTCATGCAAATTTTTTATCATGCAGTTTACGAAGTGAAACTTGCTTAAAAACTGTATTTAAGTTTATCTCTCTACTTTAAAAATGCTGTTAAAGGCTTAAAAACTTGCTTAAAATGCCTAAACCCTAAACAGTTAAGAAACAATATTAGAGAAACACAAAAATATAGAATATTAAAACATTTTTGTGTCTCTCAAAAACAATTTAAGTAAATGATTAGTTTATTTCTTGAAATTGTATTTTGCAGCTATATTGATTTAAAAAAAATTAGAGACTTATTTTAGAATTTCTAAATTATTAAGAATTTTATTAGTCATTTACTCATCAACTCCTGATTGATTGAAAATTCATTCGTAAGATTCACGTGAAAAGTAATGAATAGCATTGTTGTTAATCCTATATTATTGAAAAACATATAATAAACCCTGCTATATTATATTAGTACCCTGAGAAGTGCAACCGGGAACTGGTCCTGTATGACCGTTGATGGTATGAGCATCTGATATATTGGGTGGCAGACCAGAACTTTCAGCCTGATTGAGCACTGCTTCAACGTCTGATTTCCACCATTCACCTGTAAATCATACAAATCAATAACATAAATCGTAAAATATGTTTTAGTTGTTTCAGGATTTGATCAAAATTAATTTTACTTCCTATATCTTAAAAAGCAGTGATTTAGTCTTTGCATTTCAGAAGTGGGATGAATTTCATCTCTAGTCAAGTCAAAATGACCAAAGACAAAATTTGTCAAATTTCATCATTTTAAAAACAGAGATTAAATTAAAATACATTTTATCCTATCGTAAAACTTACCTAGAATGATTATCTTTTCCTTATCTGGTTTGGGAAATGGATAAGAAATGCCTCGTTTAGGTAATATGACAATGGCACCATACACCGTGGCTCTGAGCCAAGTGATATGTGCATGCCAGAGAAGCGTGCCTCTTTGACCTGTGGTGGTGAAGTTGTAGACAAAGCTTTGCCCTGGCTGAATCGGACATTGTGTGACATATGCTGGTCCATCAGACCATCCAGTTCGAAGCTGTTTGATTCCATGCCTGTCATGGTCCAAAACTTATGATCTAGTCAATTTTTCTATTGCCAACTTTCACAGTTCCTTGTTATTTGTTTAGGAGTGGAAATTCTCACCAGTGGATTGTAATATTGTACTTAACATGGTTAGTGACCCTTACAAGTACATTATCATCCTCCCTTGCATAGAGGGTTGGCCCTGGACATTGTCCATTGACTGTGACAAATGATTTGTTGGTGCAAAGCTTTGTGGTATTCTTCAAGATCACCTGTACACATTGACCAACATTAATTGGTCAAATGCCTAGCAAATCATGATTTGTGATATGATTTTATCGTAAGAGTAGAACTTTCAGTAATTTTCACTTGTGTTGGACAGTGTCAACATAGGAAGTACTTACACTAAACTTGTAATGACGCACCAAGGATTGAACAAATGGTGAGAATGAAAGAGCCACCAGGAATATTGCCAGAAGGCGTGACTCCATTCACTTGAGCAATTAATGTTTTTGTGTGTTCTTCAATTCTTCCTTGGCCCTTGTTAGTCTCCTCTCTTTTGAATACGAACACATGACCAAGCAACCTTATAATGGAACAATCTATGATGCTATGTCGTTTTACAAGTGGTAGGTGACTATAAAATAATGCTAGTCATGTATTTTAAGCGTTACAAAGTTTTCTTGCATGCTACACAATGTAGTCCTTAGTTGTCCACTTCGATGCAAGACATTTATGCTATTTTCAGCCGACAGAAACCCTTCTGTGAGTTGAAAAATACTTCTCAGCTGCAAAATGCTTTCTTTTTCTTATTACCAAGAGCATGTTTTCTTAATTTTCTTACCCATCTTTGTCCCATGTATGTATTTATTTGAATGTCTGCTACTCCTCTCTTCCAGAAGATACACCATGCACTGTTGTAATGATTCATTAATTCACATTTAGAGAGAGACTTTAAGATGTCATCAACATGAAATTTTGATGGTTGAGCTGTGATTTTCAGCTCATCCACTTCGCCCTTGATTGGATGTTTCAAAGGTTAAGAAGAGCACAGACAATTACACGCACAATCTTCTGCCATCAAAACCAACTAAATGATTCAAATGGCGCATCTTTTTCAATGTGGTTTTTATGATTCTTTGTCAAAAGATGCTGCGTTTGTACTTCATTAAAATCACTTCCGCTGGCCAAGATGTTCAAATCTCACATTTTTGGCGTTGTTAAATAAAGCTCATCACCACTGCTAAAAGGGCCTATCCTCATACCTCACAAATTTGGTAATCAATACACGGTTAAGGGCTTTTAACTGTTTTCTTGTGTAGATTTGAAATTTGAACTAAGAAGTTTGGTTGAAAGAGATGCCATTTCTAACTGTTAAAACAGACACATAGCCACTAGCATAGGGATATGTATGCTACAAGATTCAATACAGTCACAGAAGAAAAGGTACCAACCAACGCAATAAGCATCCTACCCAGTAGTTCAATTGCCTTCATTCAGTAAGCAAAGTAAAAGGAGGGACCCGGGAGTTAAAAATAATGGAATAACATGGTAAAAGACAGAAATTATTTGTATGGTTCAACCAATTTCCAATCTGACACGTAATAATATTTTTCAATTCACAAAAAAGAGTTAATGTGTTATTGCGTTACATGAAATTGATCCCGAACCACATGGTTTAGGAGTAAACCATAACTTTTTTGTAAAAGACAAATTTTCATACCGAATTAATTGCAAGAGTATTTAGTTCTTTTCTGGTGATATCATTTGCACTTTTATTCTTTTTGTTATTCAGTCTTCATAAAAAAATTGTAAGTCACAAAACTTATGAACTAAAGGACATGAAAGGGCGCAATGTTTCAAGTGTTGAAGTTAAGGAAGTTCTTTCACAGAAAAAGGTGAGTAAATTCTTTTACAAGTAAACAGTTGGCCACACCGAAGTTGAAGCCCAGAGAAAATGACACAAAGCCCTTTCACATAACTTACATACAAAAGAATAGTTGAGACAATCACACTAGAAACATGTAATTGACTGTATTATATGACTTTCAACAACAAAATTATCCAAACTGGTCCAACAACAAAGTAATTGAACCCCTGCAAGAAAGGTAATGGTACTGTCACTTTAATGTTATCTTCCAAAACTGTACCTCCTTTATTGAAAAAATCGCTTCCTCAACTCTCTCCTTTACAACCAGAATCATTAAAATGTTTCATTTTATCCTTTGAATATTCATTACCAAGGGATTTCTTTGTCATACTCTATCTCTAGTCTTATATAATTGTACCCTTTTAACTTTGATATCCATGAGATATAATAGAGGTAAACTAAATTCATTCACAAGGAAGCAGGATATGAGAGGAAGAGATTTAACACTCTGTTTCAAATTGGAAATTTCATTAACAAGATAGTTTGTACTGGTAGCTTATTTATATCTTTTAACATAAAATATTGTAATATATTTTTGGAAAACTCATTTGTGTAGAAAGTACAAGATGGAGAGTGTAATTGACTTCTTCTACTTCAATTAATCTGTGTATTCTAGTTCCTTCACTTGATTCAATGAAATATGACTACTTACAAAGACAAAATTACTCAGTCTAATAGTGCGGCTGATATGATTTCGTTAGAATTAAAAAACTTATTAGCTAATTTAATTCATAAGTTAACTTTTTCACCTATAAATATTTTTAGAACTAATCTTAAAATTATTAAGATTCTACGCTCTTAGTCTCTTTCTGCTTAACTAATAAATCTCTATTTAAGGGCATTTTTGTAAGGAAAGAGATTAGTGAAAGACAATTTAGAACAAAGACAGAATTGAAATATCAGATTGTTAGAATCACAATGCAATAATTATTCATTATTCACATTATGACTATAAATTTTATCTTAAGGGGAAAGACCCCACTTTCATGTGTATGAATTGAAAAAGAAGCTTATGGTTTGAATAAAATGATGTTTACTATGCTGGTGAAACATTTCTTGAAGCAGATTCTATGGCACCCTCAATCTTATTGATGCAAGATTTGTAGAGAAATCCAAGATAGTCCACTATGCTGTCCTCAGATATATCTTCTAAAGGGTTTATCTCGAAAGACCAGTGAATAAGAGTTGATTCATGGCCATAGTCGACTAGTTTTAGTGAGTTTATAGATCCGTCTAAACCTACATTGCTAGCTTCCATTATGTAAACATAGCTATGCGATGATGAGTCCAGCGAAACCAGCCTCTCCTTGATCCATGACCTTTCTCCGTCTTGTTGAGGAAACATGAAACCTGAAACTAGTCTAACATACCCCGGTTCATCTTCATCTCCAGCCAAAGCAGTGCATTTATCCACCATTGGCATCCATTCAGGTAGTCTTTTACTTTGAGAGACCAAGGTCCAAACCTTGTCAATAGGTGCACAAACTATACCACCAACTGAACCATGCCATTTACCATTTCCCACTTCAATAGCCTACAGACATGAATGAAGATTAAAACAATCTCTAACTATATATAACAAAATAATTTAGCAAGCTTGTTCTGAATAACAGTCTGCACTTAACTTGAAAGAAGGAAATTAAATATACAATACTTCAACGGTGTACATAAATTGCAAAGGAAAAGGTAACTCGATGATTATTGAATCAAATCAAGACATATATACATACATACCATGTTTATTTTTATGATCTTATCCTGCTTTCGGGTTGATTACTTTGATTAATTGGAAAGATCTTGACTGTTTCATCTGGAAATCACTTGCACTTTTATGTGAAGGGTCATAGCATGCTACCAACAACTCTTTAGCTTCTTATTAGTTCTCCGCCAGAAAAATAACAGCAACTGGGATTAAAATATAAGTGGAGAGCCTACACATACTTAGCTCTAAGTTATGTTGATAACAGCTCCAATATTAGCTTTCTAGTGCAAAAAAACTCTTATCGTTATAACATATGAATGCAGCATCTATCTCAAAGAAATCGAGATATCCAAGGCAAAATTGTGTGTTCTTTTGGGAAAAAGAACAAAAAGAGTGCTGGTGCTTTCAGTTCTGAACTGATAACCCCAAGGTCAGACTAAGTTGTTTCCGCCTAAATTGTTAACATTGTCATGATTACTTATGTGGTTCAAAGTATACCTTAGATAATATTATTGAATAATTTTATCTTAAAATATCATTAGATTCTAAGTTGATATTATATGAAGTGTATTACAAAGTTTTAGTCCACAAGAGTTTCTTACCCAAGTCATATAAATAATAACTTGGTTAATATATATATATTTAAAATGTTACAAGAAAAAATGATTTTAGTGGTACTAATATTTATTTTTTTAAATTATAAATATGTCATTATTAATAATTTGTGATAATAATTAAAGTATCACTAATATTATTGTTACTATTGTATTTATGATAATATTTTTAATTTGTCACTAAAATTAAGCTTTATTATAACAAAAATATTTGTCATTAGTAATTCTATTTAATAAGACAAAAATAAATTGTCACAAATATATAAAAAAATAACGACAAATATTGTCACTAGTATATTATATATACAATACTGATAATTAGTTGTATTTATGATAATATTTTAAAATCTTACTAAAAGTAATATTTGTTGTGAAAAAATAGATAATAATTCTACCTAATAGTAACAAGTTAAAATATTTTATGATAATTTTTAATTATTTTTTATAATAAATATTTTAGTATTATTATTAGAAGTTATGTTAATATGCAATTGTCACATTACATCTATGACATAAGAAAGAGAAAATTATTTTAAGATGTTAAAATAAACATTAATTAAAATAAATAAATATTAAAATATAAAGTATCTATTACATTTTAAATGACAAAAAACAAAATAAATATCTAACTGTGAGTCTAAATATTATACACATGTGATTTATTTCTATTTCAAAACATGTAAATTAAATAAATATTTAAAAAATAATAATAAATAATAATATCTTTTTATCTTGTAAATAAATAAAAGAAATAATTAATATTTTAAAAATGTAAAGATGTAATTATAGACATATTAATGACAAATTTTAAATAGAAAAACAACTTACTCTACTCGATGGAATATTAAGAGCTAGATATTTCACTAAATGATAAACTTCTTAATAAAATAGTCATTTTTCATTTCCCTTTTAATATCTTGTTTTATTTGGTTTTGTTGAGTTTTAGAAGCAAGTTCTTGAACCTTAATTACAATTCATTTTAAAGTTGAATATTAGTCTCTTCTTGTTTTTGGATGATATTGGTAATCTTGAACACTCCTAATTCTAAATCACGTGCTCTCTTTTGTGATTTTCAACTTGATTTTGAAAAAATTGTTTCACCACATATGTTTTTGTCATTGATATATTGTCTATATTTTGTGAATGATTTGGCTTTGATCCTAACACAAATTCAAAGTACTTTACCAATGGGACATGTGTTTTTTCAATCTCTTCTCCATAAACCTTACCCATACTATTTAAATTTTGTTGTAGAAGGTTGAGATAATTAACATTATGAATATCTCATAACATCAAGATAAAATTCTTATAAATATAATTAAACCAAACAAATAAAGGTTCCAAACATAAAACAAATTTAATGGAAGTGTGACACTCAGAAAGTCATCATATAAAATAGATTATAAAATAACTTCTAACATCGTCATAAATACTCACACAAGTCATTCTACAAATTTTAACTTCAAATTTATACTTAAAATTCAAATATTTTTTACTTCAATTTTAAATTTTAACAAGAAAAAAATAACTTCTAAATTTTAACTTGTATTATATGCATAAATTTATTAAAATAAAAGTAATAATATTTTTTACTTACCATAATTTCTTTTCCGTTTTGAATACACCAAGTTCCATCAGATTTCATTTGTGTAACATTTCACATCTCTTATGTTCTTGACCATTCATCAGTTCTTAATTCTTCTTTCTATTTAAAATAAATAAAATAAGATTATACAAAGTTACATTATAAAGAAAAAAATAAATTGATTAAATAAATAAAAAACATAATATCTTTATCATTTAAAATGTCTTTTGAATGATTGATTTTAGGCCTGATTTAATTTCTTGTTTATTCTAACTAGTTTTATTTTTCAAGCTCATTTTCTATATAAATAAAAAAATAATTTAATATTATGATACAAAAGTACATACAAAATCAAATTCAAATTTAAGATATATAATAAAAGAAATTTACCTTAAATTTAGAATCATGTTATTTATTATTTATCATCCAATTTCAATATTCTTGTTTATCTTTATTTTAAAGATATGTTTGATACAAATAATGATGTCTATTTCTATATTATTTTTGTAATTGTTTTATTACATACTCTTTATTTTCTTCCATCAAACATAATGCATTCTAGAAATTATAAATTTATAAAATAATAATTATTAAATAATTTTTAAAATACATGATAAATATTTAAATATATAAATTAAAACTAATTACATTTAAACTAAGGAAACTATATTAACCTTCGTATGTTTTCATATTTCACTTAAATTATCTTGAAATACATATTTCTGACGTAGACATATAGTTACTTGAGTCTTATCATATTTTGCATGCACAAATCTTGAAAGCATGATGAAGAAATTGGATGTTAAAACTTTTACCCACTACCATTAACTTTTTCTTTTTTTTAAGCTTGGCATTAATAGATTAGCTTTTTCAATTAAAAATTCTAAAGAAGCTACATTAAACTGCAGTTTCCACCTATTATGAACTTTTCTTTTACACTAATATGCATGGAAGAATACGTTGAATTTTCCGTAAAATCAATTATTATTATTTACTATTAAGTATTTGTCAGATGCAATTAATCATGTAGATTTCTTTCATATTACTTGTAGTAGATTAACTCATAAAATCTATTGTGGGACAATTATCCCTTCTTTAGATTGATTTTGGGCTTTACCTGTTCGTCCAGTTCATTCCTATCATTTAGTCTTCCAGAATCTTTTTGTTCTAATCTTTCAAAAATTTCAAAGGACGCTTAGCTTTATTTTTTTTACTAAGTCTGATTACGAATAAAAGGATAAAATATATTACATATGAGTTGTACAACTAGATATTTGTCTTAATGACAAATATTTATCTTATATAATATACACTTTTAATTCTATAATTTATATTATTAATAAAAAATAATTTTAAACATATAAGTTAAGTTTTAAACCTATGATAAATAATTTATATTTTATTTTGTTTTTAATTATTAATTATTTTTACAAATTAAAATTAAATTTAGAAATGAAATTAAAATTAAATTTAGAAATGAGAAATTGAAAATAAAAGGTTATATGTCTTTTTTTTTTCAGAAAACAACATCATTAAAGAAAAAATTTCTAAAATCATTCTCATGGAAAAGTAATTCTTAGAAACAATACTACTATTTATTATTTGAGATCAGTATTCAATTCATTTATATTATATATTAAAAGTATATGAGGATTAAAAAACTTATTTAAAAGAAAAACATATTAAAATGTTATAATTAATGAATAATTTAATTTGTTAATTGTTGTAGTGTTTGTGTGTTTCCCCAAGAAGACGAAGAAGGAGAGAGTCTGAGTGTGACTGCGTTAAGGTGTTCGAGAGTTTCTTCCTCCGAAGTCTTTCATGGAGTTCGCGGCACTCTCTAGGGCTACCCAACTTGGGAGCTTCAACCCTCTCAGAACCTACCTTCAAAGTCCAACACAACACCGCCCTCTTCCATTTTGCTATGCTTCTTTCCCTTCATCCTCTCCCAGAGTTTGCTCCTGCAAAGCCACCCTCAGCACCCACACACCCACCTCTACCCAAAAAATGTTTGGACCCCATTCCGTTGATTTTGAACTTTCCTCTTTGACGGCCTTGTCCCCATTGGATGGTCGTTATTGGGGCAAAGTCAAGGAACTGGCTCCTTATTTGAGTGAATATGGCTTAATCTACTTTCGGGTTCTTGTTGAGGTACCCTCTTTTGAGACCCTTTTGATTAAAGAACCCTTTTTTATTTTCTGTTCTGAACTTTTCTTCTGGGTATTATTGTTTTCTGATGTTGTATTTGTTGATTCAAACTTTTTTTTTATTATTGCTTCCTGTTAGATAAAATGGTTGCTGCAGCTGTCTATGATTCCTGAAATTGTTGAGGTTCCCAGTTTCAGTGAGAGTGCTAAGGCTTTCCTACAAGGCCTGATTGATGACTTTAGTGTTGATGATGCCTTGGAGGTTAAAAACATTGAGAGGGTCACAAATCATGATGTGAAAGCGGTGGAGTACTTCTTGAAACAGAAATGTCAATCCAATGCTGAAGTGGCTAAGGTTGAGGTTCACTTCGTGTTTCTTTGTGCTTGGTTGTGCACTGCTTTCTGTTTTTGATTATGAGTTCTGATGGATTCTGTTATTCTGAAACCTTGTTGCAGGTGCTTGAATTTTTCCACTTTGCGTGCACATCTGAGGATATAAATAATCTTGCCCATGCCTTGATGCTGAAGGAAACAATGAATTCTGTTATGTTTCCTGTCATGGATAAAATAATCAAAGCTTTGTGTGACATGGCTAAAGATAATGCACATGTTCCAATGCTTTCTCGCACTCATGGACAGGTATATTCATTTGTGCATTTGGGCTATTTCAAATACTTTTTTTTAGTATGCTAGTTTTGTTAGCGGAAGAATTCAAACCTTCGACACTTCCACTGTTACCTCCAAGCCAACTTTATATCTCAGCCATTTCAAATACTTGACTTTGAAATGGCAAACAATTGGTTTTTAGCTTTTGAACTCCTGCTGTATGAGAGGTGGTAGATACAGGATAGTTCCTTTTTAAACAATTTGCAATTTATTAGTGTTTATTTATTGTTCTTTTCACTTTATCAGTTGTTAGCTCTTCATTTTTAAAGCAGTCGTGATTGAACTTTGCAATTTTTCTGCCCTACTCGCCAGCCAGCATCACCAACTACTTTGGGCAAGGAACTGGCGATCTTTGCTGTAAGATTAAGCAGAGAAAGGAAGGATCTGTCTCAGATTGAGATATTGGGGAAATTTGCTGGTGCAGTTGGAAATTACAACGCACATGTTGTTGCTTATCCCAATGTTAACTGGCCTCACGTTGCAGAACAGTTTGTACATTCCCTTGGATTAAGTTTTAATCCTTACGTTGCTCAGGTATGGTTTTAACTTTTTATTTTTTAATTTTTTCCCAGTTCAAGTTTACCACATTTATTCAATTTATTCAAAAAAGTAAAAAAACACTATATCTTGAGGTTGTCAGCAGCAATATAAAATTTGTAGACTTCTGCTATTTCTTTAGGTATATCCATATACATTGTTTTTAAAAAAATCATTGATTGTTAATGAAGCTCATTTTAGTCTTTTGGTTAGTTCTATTATTATAGTAATATCTTGAGTACTCATAGTCAAAGCTAAGTTGAACTATTATTTAGTGATCATCTTATCAAACCCCTTGAGATGATAACTTAATGTATAGTGCTAATTATATTACTCTACTTTGTTAACAGATTGAAACCCATGACTACATGGCAAAGCTTTTTCATTCGCTCATCCAGTTCAATAATATATTAATTGACTTTGATAGAGATGTATGGGGCTATATATCTTTGGGCTACTTTAAGCAGGTGAGCTTTCAAATGGAGTAGCTATAACTAGGGTATGATGTTATAGTTCAGAGCAAAAATAATATTTTTTTTCATTTTCGAATTTCCTTTGTGCAGATTACTAAGGCTGGGGAAATTGGGTCATCAACTATGCCTCACAAAGTTAATCCTATTGATTTTGAGAACAGTGAAGGTAATCTAGGTGTAGCTAATGGAGGTCTGTCTCACCTAAGCATGAAGTTGCCGATTTCACGCTGGCAGGCAAGATCTACTGTAGATTTTTTTTTTCTGGAATTGCTATTATTCTAAACTATGATTCCAAGAGGATTTTACTAATATATCTTCTGGAAATTGTTTGTTACAATTTTTTTACCTACCCACACACTGTCAAAAAACGTGGAATGAGCTAGCTGAGATGTTGTAATCTATAGTGCAATTTGGCTAGCTAGCAAGTTGTATTGTAAGAGGAATTTCATGGATACAACAAGATGATTCAAAAGATTATTTTTTCTTTTTCTTTTCAGTTTTCTTTCACCAATTCTCAAGAAAGATATTCAGAAGTCACAAAAGCTTTAATTGTTAAATGAAAATGAATTGAAGTATAACTATTGAATTTGTCTTCCGCTACTTTATTAATCACTCTCATATAATAACTGTTTCATTGCTTTGGTTCCATTATTCCAAAATAGAGGCTTCACGAACTGATATATCATAGTTCTGCTTTATGACTTGTTCAGTTTCTTGATCTATTGAACATTACAGTTTTATATATTCCGAAGTTATTTTTCAATGTCTGAAAATCTTACTATTCACTGTTTAAAAATTAGCTTGGCAATTCACACTTGGAATATTTGATAACCTTGTTTTAATCTATTGATCTTTGAGCATAATTTAGTGACAGTTACAGTCTAATTATATTGGCTCTTGGAAATAATTGTTATTTTGCTATAGTCATTTTTTTTCTTTTTCTGCAGAGGGACTTGACTGATTCAACTGTATTAAGGAACATGGGTGTAGGTATCGGTCATTCTCTTCTTGCATACAAAAGCACACTTCAAGGAATGGGGAAGCTTCAGGTATTTACCACAACGTGGGATTTATGTTGCTTTTCTCCTACTATTGCATAATTATCTTTTTTTATTGGAAATGCACATTATGAGGTGATATGTTTTGGTTACCTCAACTGTTAGTTTCACCTATAGTATGTTGTCATCTATAAGAAGGATGCACTTGTAAAGTTCCCGTCACTGACTATTTTCATAACTACATGGCGAGTTTCTCAAACTTTCTGTTAAATCTAGAGAAAAGATAGTAGGTTTTGGTATTTTCATTCAGGTTTCTTGTAACATTCGAATTGACAATTTAGGTTAATGAAGCTCGCTTGAGAGAAGACTTGGACCAGTGCTGGGAGGTGCTTGCTGAACCAATACAGACTGTATGTATATGCTTCTGGCTTTATATGACTATTTAGTTTAATCATTTTCTATTTTCTATTGAATTCTATGCATTATTTACTTGATGCAGTTCAAGAGAACAAAAGAAGCAAATTATTCGTTTAACTTCACTCTCTGAAGATAAATACAATTTTCTAGTTAATGTGCTTTGGGAGATGAAAGGCGTACTCAATCTGTTTCTAAAACAATTAAATGTTGTCAAAACCTGTCAAAGAAATATGATCCTTAAAATGCTTTTGCACAAAAAAAATTAAAGATATACTAAATCTTGGAGAAGATCAATGTGCCATTTTTTGCTTTCAGTCTTAAATTTTTTGTTTTCTGTTAGGAACTCTGATAGAAAATAAAGAAAAGGAAATAGAGATTGTGTTTCTTGATTAATTGGAACAGAACAGAATAAAAGAGAACTGTCCTCCGACAGTTTTTCCTTAACAAAGAGCTGATACTTAATTTACAGATGATAATAGATCTGAGGGAATTCCCTCCCCTTTAGTCTATTTATTTATGGCACCAATCATTCAAACTAACCAATATTCTAAATTTCTAACTATCCTAACTTCCCCTTCTGCACAGTCCTAACAATACCATCCCCTAGATTTCAAGGTTGAAAATGGCAAACTGATAATAGATAGATTTCGCATCAATATTTCCCCAAATTTTTCCCTTGTAGTACTCCCATCTCATTATATTTTTTATAAGACTTTCACTGGGCTTTGAAGCTACTGAATCCCTTTGCAGCCACCTGTTAGTACTCCCTTGTTTGCATTCTGTGTTGTGTCCAATTCGTTGTTAAATGGGCTCTATGCAATTTGACCTTGAATTTGATTGGGTGAATTAATTTTTTCTCTCCGGCCACTGTGCTCTCCAAGCAACTTTGCTCTCTGTTAGCTGCCATGCCCTATGAACACTTTTGCTCCCTGGCAGCCTCCTCATTCTTCAAGCATGTTTTGCTTTCCTGCAGCCTCCTCGTCCTCCTAACATTTTTTCCTTTGAGCAACCTTTGCACCTCCAAGTTTATTTTGTTCTCCAGTAGCTGTTGCGTCCTCCAAGCTCTATGTGGAAGGTGTCTTCCTCTAACAATCACTGTGCTTCCTGACTCAGTCTGAGCTCTACGTGGAAGGTGTCTTCCTCTAACAATCACTGTGCTTCCTGACTCAGTCTGAGCTCTGTGTCGAATCTGTATTTCTCTAGCAACCACTATGCTTCCTTACACAATTACAAGCAATTCTTTCAATATCCTCTAACTCAATACCTTGTTTCTACATCCACCTTTCCAGCTGCTGTTTGATCTCTTCTATTCCTTCTGCCTTCCCTCATTTTAGAGGGCCACCCTCCATCGACCCTTTCCTCAATTTTCACCCTATTTTACAGTAGAAAAATTAGTTCACTCTTCAGCTATGAAGCTCAGACACGCCTCTTCAATAGCGTATTCATATGTCTGACACGTATCAGATATTGACACCTGTACAACACTCTAGGATACGTATCCATGAGGTGTCCAATTTCAATAAATTTTTTTCATTTCTAACACAATTTTGATAAAGTTCGGACATGGTTTCAACACAATATTAATGATGACAGATAACATAAATTTTGTTAGGAATCAGAAATTTATTAATTTATTCTGTAAATTTCTATTACAATTATGAAAAAATACCCAAATCCTATATAATCAAGAACATCTAAATTATATGTGTACCATTAAGAAAATTTTCATTCATTCTCATTGTGAAATCCTAAGAAATTGTTAATTTTGATTTTAGATAAATTGATTTAAAGTGTTTTTTCAATGTTGATGATTAAGAAAGGATGCATATATATCCGTGTCCTATATTTTAGAAATTATAAGTGTCTGGTGTCGGTGTCGTGTTTGGGCTTCATAGCTCTTCAGTAGCTTGTGCAGTCTGTGCTTCAACTTTGAAATACCAGCCTAGTAGGAATGATGGTGCAACCCACGAGACTTGGTTTCTTGTTTGTTTCATCTCCAACCACTGCAACATTTGGTTTAAATGAATTGTCCACAATTTTGTGCTGGATTAATGTGTACTCATTCCTCTTGATGTTGCTTGTTGTCATTCCCTTGAAAATTTGTACTACTATAATCATTTTGTGAATTTTATTCAGGTTATGCGAAGATATGGTGTTCCTGAGCCTTATGAGAAGCTAAAAGAACTAACCAGAGGGAGAGCCGTTAACAAAGAGAGCATAAGAGACTTCATTGAAGGCTTAGATATTCCAAAAGAAGCAAAGATGAATCTGTTGAAGTTAACACCTGATACTTATGTTGGAGCAGCTGTTGAATTGGCCAGAACAGTAGAAAATGTGGTGAATATTGTGAATGGATCGAATATTTAGGAAACAAGTGGTTGAAGCAGTTTTCTCGATATATTAGTTAGTTAATGAGACTATTGGGAAAACAATTTTGCATCCTCACCCATTCACCATATGGCTATTATTAGTTTATGTATGAACTTCAAAATAAGATGTTCCATTTGAAAAAAGAGAGAAAGGACATGAAATTCCCTGATTACAAAACCATTTTGATATAGAATGGTTTCAAGGATTTTGTAACATAGCAACTTGTACTGCACCAGTTTGAAGTGCCAGACCTTAATAATAACATAGGTCTGATGAAGCATAAAGAATGCGCCAAATTAAACCTTTTTGCCCCCATTTCCTGCTGTGGGTATATCACCCCATGGAGCTCATAACTGCAATTTTTGAAATCTCCTGTACAAATATCTAAAGCATTTGAAAATTATATCTCTCTTCTCAGGAACTAAATACAGCCTTGATAATTTCAAAGAATTTAATCGGAATACTTTGTCAGTATAAAGGCATTTTATCCAGCAATCAAAACCTAAAGTATCATGTATATGAATTTTTAATTTTTATAATAATTATTTTACACGGTTAGGTTATACAAATTGTAAAATATAAATATTCAAAATTATTAGAACTCATTAATTCAAGTTTCACTGTGCTTAATTTGTTTTCCGAAATGTCAAATATTGAAAGCATGTTATGTTAGAGATATGAATTTCTTTGTCGTCTAGTTGTAATCTCGGAAGAGTTTGGTTGTGACAAGGTGGGAAATTAAAGTTATTTTCGTAAATATAATGATTTGTTCTAATGGTGAAGTTTTTCAGATTTCAGTATCAAATATTATTGGAATTCCTTATGAAAAAATTGGTCTCTCATTTTCTTTTTCAGATTTAGATACATGGGTTATCTTGTCTACAAAATGTATGTTAGATGTAGCAATCTTCTAGAGGGTGATTCATTCTTTTGCAGTATGTGTGTTGCGAATGTTCATTCTCACCATCATGTCCTCAATTGCTACATTTTCCTCCTCTTCCTCGTGTTGATGAAGAAATCATAATTATTAGTTCTTCTTAAATATATTTTAAACATATATATAAAAAAATAAAGACTACTGTAGAAGTACATACATATAAAAAAAACTTCATGAAAATTGTACAATGTAATAATAGCCATAACTCTAACATAGATGTATATTTTTTAAAATTGAATGTAGTGAATGCCTTCAGAATTGATCCTCGTTTGCTTACAAAATTATGTGAAGATCCAACCAAGTAAGAAAATTACAATTATAGAGAAAGTAGGCATATTAGTAATAGTAACCCTCTTCTTATGTATGCTTCTGATTTCAAAATTTGACTATATCATTATACCATCTCAATTTCCAACACAAAATTTGTGGAATGGTGGACGACATTTCTATTTATTTTTATTCTCATGGAATACTATTTTTTAATATTATGCTATATAGTTTAATTCTTGAACACTTTATTTATGCTATTTTATCGGATTATTATTGTACTGATACACGTCTGCTTGCTCTAGCAACTACTTTATTATTGTGCGTTATTTTATTCATTTATTATTATTATTATTATTTTATTGTTGTTGTTTTATTTATTATTAAGTGGGACTTTGGAATCTAGAATCTAGCTAGTAGCTAGGCACTACGACCTTTACCCCACACCATTCTGACTCATGTGCCAAGTGGGGCTATGTGTGAATGCAACCTACGATAAGGAAACGTATTCAACAATATGTTACATGTTCTCACAACATCGTATAGTATATTAATCCTCTTAATGCTTTGTTTTGTGTCTAAACTTTGGTTAGCATTTTAATATACTTCTCTTAATGTTTGATATCACAATATTCTCCACACACTTTCTTTTACTTTTGAGCTTAAATTGGTGAATACGTTTTTGTTACGCTATTGGATGGACAGATGAATGATTTGAGTGGGGCATACCCATCTTCTGGAAAGTGAGAGAGCAGGAAAACAAGTTGAAGTGGTGTTACAATTTGATTGGTAATTCACTGTGTTTGGTTATACACCTTAATTGTTTAAACCACCAAACCCTGGCCTTTTCCCCAAACAAAGGATAAAGAAAAGAAGATTCATATGGTTACAGTGACTTCACTGCTCTTTAGTCCCAGTTACTTCTCAAACATGGAAAGACTGTTAAATAAATAAATAAACCAAACATTACGATGGCCAAATAACTTCCCTGTGGCAAGGATTATTGATTTATCTATCATTCTAGTCAATTGCTTCCTTTCATGATTCCCTTTGCCGTATAATAATGTCTTTCTTCGGTGCTATTTTCTCTCACTGTCTTCCCAAATCACCAATTTAGCAGCACACATTCACAAGACGAATGATTTGCTTGCCTTGTGTTAAATCTGACTGGATTTGATTTTTGTAGTCAACTGGGATGCAAAAAACCCAAACACCGTTCTTTGGGTCAGTCTCTACTCACGCTTTCGTCTTTGTTTTGAACCAGTTCGTGTTATCTGTTGTGTTCTGTGTGATTGGAAGCCGGGGTGGTTAGGAACTTGTAGACACCCCAGATCGTGTGTCCGCTGAAAGTTTGATCTAACACCGCTTGCATCTTTTATATTCTTTAATTTGAAGGGTTGTTTATATTCTGTTATAGGATCAGGTGATTCAGTGGTGGGAAATTCTGATGGAAAAAGAAAAGGGAATTGTTGAACAGTTGGTTTGGCTCATGAGTGATATCTTCTTCCCCGTCTCCTCGTCCCTTACTGTTGAAATGTTTCACTGTCAAAAAACTTGGGAAGGGCTAGAAAGAAAGGAAAAAGATAAGGTGTTCACTTTATTTGCTTGTAAGCTTTGGTTATGTAATAAGTGAATGCATAGCAATCCAATCGCACCAGTTTTTTCATCTTTGTCACTGCCGTTGAATCTGCTATCATGAATGATAATTAAATCTCTCCAAAATTTCAGGATGCCCCTTTGATTTCTAGTTCTGGAAGCAAGCTGTTGGTGCTGCTTTAACTGGATTTTAGGATAGATATTAGCGGCAGCTTGAAGTTATGTCTGCTTATGGCCATCAAATGGACCAGATGTATTCTGCTCACAGTCTCTCAGGTGATTCTGGTATGTATGGAAGCTTTGCCACTCTTAGTAGATCCTACCCATGAACATTTTTAATGTATTGGAAACAAGTATTCAATACTTCTTCAGGTAAGAGAATTTGCACAGGAATGTTTAGGAGAATTTCGAGTTGTTCTATATTAAATCACATATTGGAAGCCAGATAGATAATACAGAGTTTTTACCCACATGTCTATCTTTCAGATGAGATTATCTTTCACATTATTATTTCAGCATAATTTGGATGATTATTTATCTTGTTTCTTTCCTGGTTACAGAGTTGAGGAGGAGCAGTTTTGTGCTGGAATCAGGATTCTACATCACTTCCTTTGTTGCAACCATCCTTGTTGCTGCATTAGCCGCTGCCGGGCTTTTATTAATTACCTTATTGGTTTCACTGGCAATGATGCTGCAATCTTGTCAAAGTAGCCATGCTGGAATTATTGAGCTTCGGAATATAAATGAGGAGTACAACTATTGCAAGGTTTATTCCCTGCATGCTAAGCTCAATAACTTGGAAGGACATAATTTTCCTAGCCTCTGCAAGGACCTGACCATACAGTATATCAAGGGAGGTCAATATGCTAGAGACTTGGATTCAACCAAGTCTGTGATGGAGGATTACTTCAACACTGTTAGACCATCAGATGACGATGATCTTGATGTGGTGTTGATAGACATTGATGGCATCGTTTCCCCAAATCCTCATTCTTCCACTTTGTTGCAAAGGTAATCTTATCATCCACCTTTTACTCCCTGTGTGTTTGAGGCCATAATTTCCCCGAAGGATGAATCTTTATATCCATTGGTTCAGTTTTGGGTATTTGTAAAAGAAATTATACTTTCTTTGACATAATCCATTTCCCCACTTCGAAGAAATACTTTTGTAGGGAAATTCTTGAAGTGACATCTAATCTCAATATTAATGAACTTTGTCTTTTATTGTGTTAGTTAACCCACCTTTATGTTCCTCAATTGTAGATGGTATAAAAATTGAATCATGGCCAGATGGAATTATGGTGTCTAAAAATTTAATGCAATTTTTTTGTCACTCCAACTTGCATCAGTTTACCGAATTATATTTCTTTTTACGTATATATACAACACCCAGTGCTTTTTGTTATGTATTTTTGAAGTTGTTTATTATCCAACTTGATGCAGCTCTGCACATATTTCTAGCAGTAACTTGACATGGTTTTCTTTTTATTGTGGTTTTCATGATAACAGCAGCATTGACAGTTGCATCATAGAGGCAAAGAATTTAAAGCGCATGTTTGTTTCAAGATTATACATGAACCTTCAAGGTGGTGGATGGTCCATAATTTTGTTATCAAGAGAGCATAGAAAACACCAAAATGTCACCATCAATCATCTTCTCTCTGCTGGATTTAGAGGCTGGTCTTCCTTGATGATGAGGTATTGCAATTTTCTGTTCCTTTCAGTTATCCTGGATAATGATTAAAGGAGGATCTCAAGTTCTGTTTGTTTAGACCTTATGGTAGATATCTAAACCTCACATTTAAAGAATACCCTCCTCTTACTTTTATGTCTTGTGAAGTCTCAGATGATTTCAGTGCTTAGTCAGCATAGGCATCTTACCACTTCTTATCAACAATATGTGGATGTTCCATTTTCTAATCTCTCCTTTAAATCTACTGGATTAATTCTATAACCATGTTTAAAATTGGTGGTCTTATACTAAGTTTTACCTTAGAAACAATCTCTTTCCTTCCAAAACAGTAGGCAACAAAACAAGAGCTAATCCCTCTTTAGCTATAACAAGAACACACGTGAGAACTTTCATCTTATGCGACCTATGTATGATCTATGTTTTTCCAGAGAAGATGAAGATTCTTCCGAAGGGAATGGGTGCTTTTCTAGACAAAGGAATGTGATACAAACCAACGGGTTTCGCATAAACAGTATCATCAGCAGTCAAATGGATGCTTTTACTGTTGCTGATAAAGGAATAAGATTTTTTTTGCTTCCGGACCCTATATTTGACACGTTTGAACAGCAAAGAAGAACATAGACGCTGGATATTACTCTCATATCCTACGCTACACAGGACTATTGATTTTTGTTTTTGTTTTACAGGTTTAATTCTCTGCATCTCCAATTTGTTCATATTAAGGATGTTGTAATCACATGTCATTTTCTGATAAATGATGCTAGACAGTGTCAAAATATAATTTTTCCTGTCAAATTTTTGTATTATTATGATATTTATATTTTTAAAAACTAAGAATACTTTCATCTATTGATTTAATAAAGAACTATCAAAAGCGAAATAATTCTTTTAATTTTTTAAAGTTCATTTTTCCTTCTTTTCCTTGAAGAAAAAAAAGAATAAGATAAGAAGGAAAAATGATCTTCTTTTTCTTTTTGTTTGACACCTCCATATTCCTGGAAATAGTTATAATTTGAATAATGAACATACAATTCTTTTTCGGAATAGAAACCGACGAGGAAGTTCTTGAAGATTTTTAAATAAAGTTCTCCTAGAAGTCTTTAGTGGATGATTAAAATCTAAAATACAAAATTAATTTCATGATAAATATAAATATTAAATATTTAACTATATTTTTTAGTTTCTAATTTTGGGATAAATTCTTAGTCTTTTATTAAATTTAAGAGATAAAAGTAACTTTTAAGAACTTATTTTACTCCATTATATTTAACCTTTAGAGATTAAAGTATTTATTTTTCAAAAATTTGAGAGACAAATAATATTTTTTTAAAATTTTGGAAATCAACCATAAGTTTCAAACAACAAAGTATAATTAAGTCTATGAAATTAAATATACCGAAGATCAAACTAACTTAAAACATGTACTCTAAGAATCACGTTATGCTAGTTAATTAAAATTAGGATTAAATATATTTTTAGTATTTGAATTATTTGTCAAAATTGTATTTCGTTTCTGAGACAAACTTTGAACTTATTTCATCCTTATGTTTTATAAACTCGTGTAAACCATTCTTGATGATGTCTTAGAATTTTTTTTATCTCTTTATTTTTTTTTAATAGTTTTTTATTTCATTATGATTCGTCTCTTAAGTTTCTTTTTTATTTTCTCTTATTTTTCTTTCTTAAAAAATGTGGATGTTTTTATTTGTTATCAAATTTACGTTTATTTATAAAATATAAGAACGAAATAGGTTCAAAGTTTATCACAGAAACAAAATATAATTTTAACATATACTTTAAGGACTAAAAATATATTTAACCCTTAAAAATATATAACATTATATTTTAAGTTAGTTGGTTCTTAATTTTCAAACCAAACTTTTGATAGTGTTTTAATCCATTATGTATGTTGGTATCGGTTTCAGGTTATTTTTTAGTTGGATTTTAAAAATTCATATGCCATAAAGTCACTGAATTGGATTTTCTCTCGCTAATGACATCTGAATCCTTATCCTTTCATTAAATATTTGTACAAACTTTATGCATCCATTTCCTAAGCCAATCTCTTAAATTAAGCAATGATATTTGAACACCTATTTTTTTCGAACACTTAATAATGTCATTTAATTAGTGTAAAATTATGATATTGATGTCATGTAAATTGGCTGTAGGTAGAATGAAATTACTGTGAGTGCAGCTTAGTGATGTTTTATGATTTCTTCTTCTTCCCATTGTTTGTGTGTATGCATTACTAGTGCCATAAGTTATATCAACTTTTTAGAAGGATGTTTGATTGTCATATTTCTCACAACTTTATGATATTTAGGACTTAAACAATAATCCATATCACTAACTCATATGTCTAATGTTACCAAGTTTAGTAAACAATTTACATCTTTAGAATAGCTGAGAATTAAGAAACAAACTGTGAAATATTACAAAATCAGGTGAAGATAAATAATAACCATTGACATCATTAAGAGTTTTATAGCAGAAGATATAGAAGAAAATAAAACATTACAAAAATGAATAAACATTTGCATCACACTACATACGATTTTGATATGATTGAAATTGACATTGAGTTGAAGTGTTGAATGGTTGGTAGTAGCAATGTAATATCGGAATCGTGAAGTAGATGATAACTCTTCTTATAGCCTACAATGATTAGAATTTATACTAAAATAAATAAATAAAAACTACAAATGTTTTCTTAATTGTTAAAACAAATATTCTCCAACTTATTCTATGATCACACTAATGTGGTTGAATATGTGACAAATTTTTCAATATTTTTTTATCAATATAATTTGGTGAGCATAATTTCAGCTGTAATTATTTGTTGATTATTATTAGTTAACTCATCATTGTTTTTCATCTGTAATATCTGATTTTGAAAACTATCTAATCTGAAAACTAAACAGAGATTTGGTTTTCCTTTCAAATAAAACACAAATTAATTTAAAGCATTGGTAAAAGAAGAATAAAAAATTAGTCCAAAATCATCAGTCAGAACTTGGTTTAAATATGAATGATTTTAGTTTTTATTCTTAAAAAATAAAATTAATAAAATAGTTGTCTTTTTCTATATATTTTACATATAAATATGTTATTATTAATAAACAAATTTTTATAAATATTATTAAATATTCAATTTAAATATTATAAAATGTGTTTTAAATTTTAAAAATATATATTTATGCTTTATTTTAATTTTTTGTTATCACGAAAGTATGATATTACGTTTCTTATGTATTATTTAATTATTATAATACTTTTATTAATACCCACCGTTGTCTTCACCCCGGTCCAATTCTAAAACATCATAATCACACACAAAAAACATTTAGTAAAAATAAAATAAAAAACTTAAAGGGATTTTTTTTAAAAAAAGATATAATTTATTTGTACGTTGTGAATAATAGGTTCTTTATTGACCACAATGGTCAATACTCCATTCTGATTTAACTAGTATTATAAAAGTTATCATATCATGTCTTAATTTATTTTTATGGGTTTATGCCCTCTGAATAATTTTAAATTTCATATCACTGACTAACACTTGCGATATTTTAAATGAAGTTTAACCTGAAGAGTATTTAGAAGGAATATGTATTTAAGAGAAAGTTCTTGGTAATCTTGTTTTCTTTTTTAATTTGACTAGTATTATTAAGACACAGATTTTACTGAAATGTGATATAACAAAATATGTATAAGATAATGCATTTTCAAAGAACAAAGAATGAATGATTTAAACCCAGTTTAGACAAAAAAGATATTTATGTTTATACATTTGCAGAAAGTGGTGATACATTGGCAAGAACACATCAGAGTTTTACGCAGCGTTATCAGATTTTGGCAGTGTTAAGCCAAGGACTAGCTAGAGGTTTATTTTGGGAGATAAATTCTGAATGAATTCTAAATAATAAAAAGCTTGCATAAGGGATTATATATCACGAAACCAAAGATTCTATGTTCATACAACACCCAGATATAATGTTCTTCTCTATCATCACATAATATCACCATTAATTCTCTACAGTCAACACAAAAAAACCTAATCAACAAACACAACCAATTAACCTCATGTCACTCTCTGCATGAACAATTTCCACAACAAAAACAACACAACTCAAGCGATAACAGAGTCACGTAATAACGAAAAGCAAGAAAACGATGGTCACCGCCACAGGAACACGATAAGCAAGAGAGGAAGAGGAGAAATCGACACGGTACTTGGCAGTTCCATTAGCGTAGAGAACTCCCCAGCTCCTCCCCGTTCCTTCGTCCTTATCGAACATCTCGTAGACGAAAACCTCGCGCACACCGTCCTTGAGCAACGGTGATCCCATTCCGGATTTGAGGTGTTTGACAAGGCCCCTGAGGTAAATCTCGGCGTAGCCGAGGTTGGCGTCGAACTCGTTCCCGGCGGCACTGAAGCTGGGCCAGCCGGTTTCGGTTACGACGAGGGGGATGTTCTCGTAGCCGGCGACGGCGAGGGCGGATACGACGGCGTCGACCATGACGTCGAAGAGGTTTCGGTAGCGGACGCCGGTGGTGAAGTCGTCGCGGAAGTTGAAGGGGTATTCTTGGAAGAGCGCGATGCCGAGGGGGATCTCGGGGTTCAAACGGTAGAGGTTGTAAGGGTAGAGGTTGATCAAGAACGAGGAATTCGTGTCCTGCAAGAATTGGAGGAGTGGACCGAAGAGTGTGACCCCTGGGGGTTCTTGAAACTGTGCGTTCGAGGGGGGGAACGGGGATGACAGGGCGGTGACGAAGGAGAATGACGTGGACACCTTGATCGTGCGGATGCCGAGGTCGCGGAGGGACACGTGGACGTTGGAGATTGCGGGGAGGAGGTCGTTCAGGGATTCCGGGTGCACGTCGGGGAAGGCGTTGCCAACTGAGATGGTGGTGATTTTGACACGTGGATAGAATGGGACGACGTGGGTGTACAGCCAGGACTGTGCTACCGAGCGATTTTGGGCGATTTGCGATACCATGTAGTTGGGAATGGTGAGGAAGAGCGTTGTGTTCGTGTACAGGAGGCTCCGGGTGATGGAGGGGTCCGCGTCTTCCAGTCGGAGGGATCTCGCGTTCAGCTGCCGGAGACCACCGGAGATGCGCTCCAAAGCCTGGGAGGAGTGGTTGGAGGAGCCGGTGGGGGCGGAGTAGGTGACCCCGACGCAGGGGTGGGGGAGGCTGAGAGGGAGGAGGCTGAGAAACCAGAGAGAGAGGAAGAAGAAGCGAAACATGGTTATGGTTGTTGCTGTTGTGGCTCTGGAAGAGGAGAGAGAAATAATGAAACAGAAAATTAGTTAGAGAGGGTTTGAAGTTTTTGAATGTGGCGGGATCTTTATTTTTTCTCTTTCTTTCCTCCTCCTGTTGCTATCTCCATGCATTCACATTCAACGATAGTTTTATTTTCTTTTTCTGAAATTTCATAATTACATCAACATTCACAGAGAAGATAATAACACTCTGGAACCATTCATTTCTATATATAATTATAGAAGCTTCCAAATGTTTTGGTATTTTCTATTTTTGTAAGCCCTCTAAATAAGTAAATATGACTACAGTGGTTAAGTGAGACTTTGAATGTTCTGTCCTTTTGTCAAATTTTTTCAAAGTATTTCAATTTTTTAGAAATGATAAAATTTCCTTATGAGTAGTAATAAGACTGTTGTTTAAATTAGTGAAAAACTTATATATAAAAATGTAGAATTATTTTTTTTTTATTTTTTTCATTAACTAATAACATGTTCAATCTCTAAATAAATTGCATGAATCTAGGAATATGATTACATGGTATGGGCAATCAATTATTCCTCCGTGGAAGGTGTTCTTTACTGTAAGCCTCATTATGAGCAACTCTTCAAGGAGATAGACTCTTTGAAGAACAACTTCCAGTGAATATGTACTCTTTCTTAAACCTCTTCCAGGTAGACTCTGTTCGTGATTTTTGAAAAGGTGCCTGTTTAATTGGTGATAATCTTGAATTTGCCTTTTTGAAACTTTGTTTTGGAATGAGCAATTTATAAATGGGTCTACGGTATTGGTGTGCAATTAAGAATGTCATGTATTTGACCATTACACCTTTAGTAAGAATAGTGTGACTTGCAAGATATCGCATCTCATGTTCATGTTAGTTCAGTCCACTGGAGATGCGTATGTAATTAATTTTAATCATAGATCTAACATTAAAACATGTCATGATGAGTGAAATTAACTTCAGATGCTAAGCAAACAATCACTTAATAATCTTAAAACATCAACAATGCAAAGTGTCTTTTATAGGAAACAACTATATTCCTCTAAATAGGTTCAATTAACTTAGCATAGAAAATATTTAAAATAATTTATGAAACTGGCTCAAAGATTTTGAATAGAATGCACTGCATTCAATATATTGTTTAAGTTTACGGTTTGATGATGTCCTAATAAAAGAGGGAATTTCTCTAATTGGTTATTAGCTACTATCTGTAAGTTTATCAACTCTGCGTTTAATTAATATTCTTTTTTGTGAAAACCAAAAAGCAAACAAAAAATCCCAAACAAAATAAACTGGAAAAGCAGAAAATTTAAAATGATTAAAGTTACACCTGCAAAGATCAGGGCTACTAAGAAGGAAGAAAAATAAAGTAATGACCGATCTATTATGTGTATGATGCCGACGGATCATCCCAGCTTATCTTCCTAACTTTGCTCAAAACAAAAATCAATGGCATGGCATTTTGAATTATTTAAAAGTTCTATAAACAAAGAAAAATAAAATAAAAGAGTTTCCTTACAATTATTATAAAATAATTCAATCCAGACTCCAAATAATACCTGTCAAATAAAAAAGATATCTGACTACATTCTAACACATAATGAACAAATAGTTGTATAATTTCCTAGAGTCTGAAAGACTAGAGAATACAGAACTTTTGCTTTGAGCAAAAACACGAGCTTTATCATCAATAAGCAAATGTAAACAACAATGAGCAGAGGATCCAATTCTACAACTCTTTCTTCAAAGAGATCAGTCACTTATTGAAACTTTGTACTGTAGGCTATTTCTGCACAGGTGCTAATACGGTGGGGTACCCGTTCAATGAGGCTTTCCATGTGGAGTAAAAAAATTGTATATATATATAGTCTGAAACATCCGGATTCTGATCACAATCATGCTAACAAGTTTGCATCATGGAATCTTGAGGTTGTCCGCACAGGGATGAAAACATATATATAGGGAATTCACTGCTAACTTCCCAAAACTCATGAATAACAGCATCAGTGTCACTTGCTTCGCTTTTTGGCCTCACTATAAAGTACAACTCCAAGGACTGTGAATGAATAACCCATCATTCCAGTGACTGACACTGGGTTTCTAAATATCAGAATTGAAACTACTACTGCTACAGCCCCTTTAGCATTCCCAAGTACCTGCAAGAGCCAACTCTCGGATTAGTTGTTAAAGCATGAACTTAACATAAGTTTATGCAAGTATCAAGTCCTGGATTACTTATCTAGTTATCCTCACTTGAATCAAACTCCTTTGACCTTTCACTAATCCAAAAGCATATGGTGTTACACACCCTTCACAAAGAAAAGGCCTAGAAACTAATTTTTAAATCTATATTTCCTTGGAAAACACCTAAACAACTCCTATAGTTCTTCATAAACTATATATATCTTAATCAGCTTGGCCATGGTATCTCTAATGAACAGAATCTATAACATCTGAAATGTCACTGAACAGTTAACACAGGTAGCTACTCAAATTAAATTTTACAGAGAATTTCACTAAATAATTTGGCATCATTAGAACTAGAGTCTTGTGACCTGCCAGATAGCAGTATTTGAAAATAGAGCCCCAGCACTAGTTTTAGAGATCCAGTGGAAAATATTCAGCAGCAATCCATGAATTCCTTTCCATGAACTACTTATGAAACGGAAACTGGAAAACTAAGTGCTCAAAAATTGAGGAACTCTATACTAGTACTAGACAATCTAGAAACTCAGATGACCTTAGGTAAATGTGTTCCCAAACACAAATAATTTTTTCTTAAAGAAATGAAAAAATAATAATAAGACACTGAGACAGATAACAAAACGAAAATGAAGGCACTAAAGAACATACGGAAATATAGATTAAAAAAACAAGAATTTAAATAAAGAATAACATTTTTGACAATAAACTTGTGCAAGACAGCAGATACGTTCATCGAGTAAAATAGTAAAATTTGCCAAAACAAGGACATAGGACGTATGCCTATATGAATAAGTGAGGCATACCTGAAGGGTGAGAGCACTGGTATGTTTGGTGACCAAGAAATTGGTCAGGTTGACAAGATAAGCAAGTGCTGAATTAAATAGCAGATACCAAATGATCTTCACATCATCTCTGGCAAGAGCCAATGTAATGCCAACCACATTTTCTTCCATTACTAGTGTAGCAGGGAGAAGGAAAACAACAGCAATGGGAGCCATGTAAAGAAGAAGGTTCATAGAATTCAGCTTCTCTCTGGTACGCGAAAGAAAGGTATCAGTAGATATTTAATATAATATGATACGACCACAGAAGAGAACATTGTAATGAACTAAATAGCATGTTCCTTATACATACCCTTCAGAAGAAAGTAAAATTCCTTGCAACACGGATTTTAAGGCTCGCGCAGCTGTAGCGGCAACACATACTATGAACCCAAATAAATGGAAGCTTGGTTCACCCTATAAGCGAAGAAAAGAAAGAACAAGTACATCAGAAGCTATAGACTATTTTTGTTTTATACTCATCAATACTTGAATAATACATAAAAGGAAGAAAAAAGATCTAGCAATGCTTAATTTGTCGCTCACATACAGTTGAATTTAATTCAACAGCAATTAGAACTTCTAAATTCATGACAGATATTCCCAGTTTGTAAAAAATATCAATCAGCAAGGTGGGGACACCAAGTAAGTATACTGAGAACCAAGAATGCTACACAACATGAACGAAACAAGTTTTTATTTGTAACTGGAATATGCCATTTAATATCACATGTAAAGCAACGTTAGCTCTGTTTCTCAACCAAACCTAACCACATTTTGTAAAATAAAGTAACTACATGAGATTCTGATGTATCCGACCAACATACCACTTTAATGAAAAGTAAAAACAATCCCAAATGGAGCTGCATAACCCTACATGCTACCGAATTGAAAACAAACTATTTCTACAAGTCACAATATTTTTGGATAGTACAACAAGTTCAACCAATCAATATTTAACTCTGTCATCTAGTAACAAACTGCAATACATGATAGTGTATTGACTTTCACAAAAACTATCTTAAAAACCATAACAACTAACTAATATTTCTAATTAATTGCCAGATTTGAAGATTGCACACTATAAACCAATAAAAAACTATGCTTGATAAGACTTTATAATATCACCCACTCAAAAACTATCTTGGATAAGAGTTCTAAATAATTAAGACAAAATTTAAAAACTTTCACGTATGGTGTTTTGTAATTGGATGAAGGGCATGACTCAACAAGATATTATTTTCTTTATTTTAATCATGATTCTAATAGTAGTACACTCCTACGTTAAAGTCGTGGAGGTCTTGTCTGCAAGTGTCGGTGCTATAATTGCTCGATAAAACTAATATTCATAAATAGATGTTCGTAAAACAGAGTTTAAAAAGAAATAATAGTTTTTTTTTAATTTCTGACAGAATAAAAAAATAATTTTCTTTAAAATTAAAAAATAGCGCGAGAGGAGTAAGGAAGAAAAATTAAAATAAGAAAAAGGAAGATTGGGAATAGCGGTGCGTTACCCCGCTGGCAATGATGACGCCGGCGACAACGGGGACGAGGGTGAGGTAGGTGAGCCAGGCCTCTCTCTTGAAGGTGATGAGGTAAGCGAAGACGGCGGTGAAGAAGGGAGTGGTGGCGCCGACGGCCTGGTTGAAGGAGACGGGGAGGTAACGGAGGGAGACGTTGCCGAAGACGACGGAGACGCAGAAGATGAGGCTGAGAGCGGCGATCTTGAGGAACTGAAGGCGGGAGCGTAGGGTCTGCATGGGAACAAGCTTGAGCCAAGCGATGGCGACATAGCTGAAGAGGGAGCAAGCAGTCATGTGGCACATGGTGAGGAATATGGGGTACTTGAAGCCATAGTTGCTGAGAAGATACTTGTTGAGGAGTAAAACCCCAATGTTGGAAGAGTACCAGGCGGAGACCAGACCTACGGTGAACAAACGGCTCCGACCCTTCATTCTGCGACGGAGCGGAGCGTGGATCTGATAGCCTTCCGCCTAATCTTGCCCTCCTCCGTCAATCTCAGAACCCGCTCCTTCTTCCATCGCCCACCGCTTCATTCATTGATCGATTCCAATTTCCAATCAAAGGCGGAGGAGTGTTTGTTTGCGTCTAAAGCCTAGCCACTCATTTTATTAATGGATGCCAAAGGTAAAGCGCGTACACAAACAGGGTCCTCACTGCCTCCCCTTCTCTTCCCTGTGCTTTCTTTTATTCCTTTTCTCTTTTTATTTTCCCTGTCACCAAACAACAAATATATAATATCAACATCCTGGGTTGTTTCATTTTTTTTTTTCGAATTAACAGTAATGGAATTACATACAATTTTTACAACAATTATTTTAAGACTAATATTTATAAAAAAAAAATCAGACGAAACGCGTTAAACTTACATTATTTTTAAACCGACATAATTTGTCGTATAATTATTTTCTGTAAAATTAATCATAATCTTTTACATATAAGAAAAAACAAGGAAGAGAATTACAGATTGGACTGTGTAGATGGATATTTTGAGCGTTCACATTGAAGTGGGTGTACACCGGAAACCAATTCTCCTTACCATACTAATTTAGCTAGCTTAGAAATTGATTTTTTAACTGATTCTGATTTTAATAATTAGGTTTGGCTATTCTGAGAGAAAGTTTGGATTACATTTTATATTTTGTCTTTTTCATGACACAAATATAATTTTTAACAATCATGTAATGACAAAAATATTTTACTTAATAGGTAATATTTTGATAATATTATTTTGAAATAAACTTAAAAGTATATCCTAATGTAAAATTTTATTTTATTTTTGTTATTTTTTTTCTCTCCTACTTGAGGATAGATCTAACAAACAAGAATGCTTATAGTCATCATTGTAGTTGTTTTTGGATTAAACATGTTTTGGGATCTGATCCGTTTTAAGTAACTGGTGATGCAGAGGATAAAAAAATGCATGTGTTTTGGGGATGGCGCAAATTGTGCAGAGAAAAGGGATTTGATGCAGAAAGAAGGGTCTGAAAAATGGTAGGTTCTGAAGGAAGTTTGTGTGGGACCCTGACACCAACCTACCCTTGTAAACGTATGAAAGGGAAAAAGAGAGGATAAGAGAATGTGAAAACGACACACTGGATCTGGAAATTAAATTCATGATAACTAACTATAGGGAAAAATCCTCTAATTCAAAAGAAAAATTATGCTAAGAGATACACAAAACTTATTCATTTTTTTTTTAAATTCTGCTTGCAATAAACTATAATTAATTTATTGATGATATGAAAGATTTATAGCCATGTACATGAAAATTAAATTTTAAAACTGTATTCATCTAATGATTCACGTCTCTCTCATTTTAAAATCATGTTTATCACATCATATATGTTTTTATTTTATATAAAATTAATTATGATAATATATTTTTAATACGATATACTTACCTCTTTTATTTCACATAAAAATAATCATGGTTATTAAACTCGAATTTTAACTCATAAAAACTTCAGTTCTAGAGTTAATATCTCATTTTGTGTTAACTAACTTGTAGAATAATATTTTTATTGGATTGAATAGTGGTAAATACTTAATTTTACTTTAATAGAGATGTTTATTTTATTGATTTAATGAAAAGTATATAAATTATAGTTTTAATTATTTACTTATTTATTTTTAAAAATGAATTATTTCTCTAGATTATTTCTTCCTAAGTTTTCGTTGAGCTTATTTTTTTTTTCAATTGGATGGCAGTATTGAGAAAGTAACACAATATATCATTATTAGATTATAAGAATTTATGATATACTTGATAAGAATGTATGATATAATAAGTTGATATTTACATTATACTTTTTTTAAGTTTTTTTTTATGAATTTAGGTCTAAAAGTTTTGACTTTTCAAAAAGTTGTATAAGATGAGGAGATAATATTTTATCAAATTAAATCAATATTTGATTTTAATGTTTTAGTAATTTTCAATAACTTTTAGATAATAGGAAATAACTTCATATATTTTTTTCTTTTTTTAAAGATTTTTGTGACTTGAAAAACATGTATCAACTAGATAAGAGAATGTACTTTTAGTTGTAATTAAATTGTTGTAGTTGTAATTAAATTTTTAGTGTTGAATTGATATAAGAGAAATTGTTCTTGAAATTGTGAGAATAAGGGTTAATATAATTTTATTACTAATTGAATTTGGTGATGTTAGTTTCATTATTGATTTTTACATGTAAAATTTGGTTTAACATGAGTAAATTGAATTATATTAGTTTTACCATTATATATTGTGTTATTTGATGTAATTTGGACTTTTGGAAAGGATGAATTTGTTAATTTAGGATTTGAAATATTGTGCAGAATTGTTGAACCTTTAATCTCTAGTGGATTGTCTATTTTAAAATAGTACCTCTAATCTTATTTTATGAAATAAAATGGTTAAACATATTTGTAATATGTATATAAGTATATAAAAACATTTAAAGAGATTATTTGATGAATAATATGACATGCGAAGTGTATTATTGAATGAAATTGATAATATGTTTAAGTTTTTTTTAGGAAAGTTAGATTTAGGATGTGAAAACATATTATAGTGGGTGGTATAATAAGTCCAATAAATTTTAATAAAATAAATTTTGATGTGTAAATTTTAAGTTTAATTTAATTTTAAAAATTAATTTATAAGATAAAGTTTACATACAGTCATATATACTATAATCTGAGAACATCTTACCAAGTCTTACCAAGCAAGATCTTTATTATTTCTAGAGCAATATGCATTTATGTTTTGAATCTAGGAGTTTTATAAAGTATTTTAGATTTCGAGAATTTATGGTTCATAAAATTGTTTACATATTATAGATATTTTTTTATGATAATTTAAAGTTTATCCATAAAATGTAATAAAATTATCAACTTATATGATGATAGTTGTCTCCGTATGTACTAATTAGATACTTAGTTCTACTAAAAGTCAATAAAATAAATTGTTAATTTAAAACTTGTAAATTTAAATTTTATTATTTAATTATTAACTTATCAGTTATCAATTAGTTTTCCTAAATACACCCTCAACTTTATAAATAAAATATAATTAAAGAAATTTTAAAATAAATTACATATTATAAATTTTTTCAATAGTTAACTTAAAAAAATTCATATCTAAATTAATATGTAAAATGGAACCTATTTAGTCATTGAATTAAAGGAAAATCTTATTTAATTCTCAAGTGTACAAGAAGAAGTTATGCTAGTTTCTAAATTTTATAACTTATTGTCAGATTTATTCTTATTCTTACAAAATACAATTTAGACTCAATTTGGTTCTTTGATAACCTAATAAAATTTAACGACAAGAGGTAATTATCACACTTTTTACCTATTTAATAACTAAATATGAACTTTTTTTAGAATAAAATCATAATAGTTTACATTTTCAGGTGTAAGAAAAAAAAAAGCTTTAATTTTAAATAATTTGTAAATAAATACATATTAGCTAGTTATAACGTGAGAAGAGTGTTAAAGTAGATAGTCCAAAAACAAGTAGTATCAATAAGAGGGGTGATTAAATATTATAGGTGAGGGGAGCTTGTCATAAATAAATGATACATCACCCCTTTAAATTATTCCATACAATTTTTTTTTATTAAGATATAGTAATTGTTTTTCTTAATAATAAAGTCCAATTATTTAGTTTTTATTAAGGCACTATTAATTCAATTCAAATTTAAGCCAAAAAAATTATAATATATATATAGTATAACGATTATTGTATTACTAGTGGAAAAAATATTTCGTGTCAGTAGTTTTTTTTAATAAAGATTGCTATGTGAAAAAAATAAAAATTATATTTTTAAAGTATGTGTAATTATTTTTAAAATTTAAATAATTTATTTTTTATTTTAGTTTTGAAATATTAATTGAAAATAAAATAGAAATATAAATGTATACATATCAGAAAAGATAATTCTATTTATATATTATCATAAATAGTGTAAAAATTAATTTAGTCATCTCTGCTGTCTCAATAGACATTAAACACTCCAAAATTCAAAAAGTAATTTTTCCTAAAATAATTAAATATGTCTATTGCTATATCATTTTTCAATTGTATAACTTATTTAAAACTTATGATTTTGAAAAAAAAATAACTACGTCTAATCAATCATCACATTAAATATTATAGATATTTTTCTTTCAAAATAACGTTATCTAATTATCAGTTTTCTTAATAACTAAATAGATTTTTTAAATGCCTAAATAAATATATTTCAATTTGCTCAAATTTAGTTTTCATTATATAAATCACCTAATTTGTCATGTATACTAAACAATTCTCAAGTAAATTTTATATTTTAGTTATCAACAAACTTATCAGTTTTTGTTAAAATATGAAAAATATATAGTTAGGGAAAATTTAATAATACTCAAATACTTAATTGTTAGTTCCTGAATTTAGAATAAATTGAATTTTGAGCTCTTAAATTAAAAACACTATTTCCTTAGATTTAAAAAAAAATCTTAGTCCTCTAATTTATTTTGTAAGATGAAAAAGGGTTTTGAAAAAAGCCTTTATCACTAAAGTTCATACCTAAGGAATCCAAACCTTTTTTAAGGCCACAGGCTAATCTTTATAGAATGCACCTTAATAACAAAAGTTTCATATATGACATATTTTAATGCAAATTTGCGTTTTTGGGAGGATTGTTTTTGTCAACGGCATGAATCAATTTCATATATTTATGGAGTTTATATATTTAGTTATTTCTTATTCTTCCATCTTTTTAATTAGAGATTGTAGATTTTTTAAATTTATAATTGTAATATATCTATTTGTTGATACATATCGATATAAAAGTTGTATATTCAATTTGAATATTTAGGGCAATAAAAATTCGAATCTAAATATAGCTATTGTACATTACCTCTTATCATTTATTCATTTTCTTTGTTGGGGACTTTCAAATCGTAGGTAAAAGGGCATTATTGAGTAACATGATTATTTTGAAGAAGTGACATTTTACGTAGTCAAAACAGTGTTAGGTTCTTGTTAGGTCCAATTTCTTTGATAAAAAAACTTTCTCCGTAGAATCGAAATTTGAAGATGGAAGAATAGTGCAAAGCCACCTAAAGTGGTGTTTTGCACCTTCTCTCAACCATGACACAAGGAAATGCACGTGTGTACTTATTGTTATTTTTAATAATAATAATAATAATAATAATAATAATAATAATAATAATAATAATAATAAATACCATAATAGAAAAAAGGATAAAGCAGCACTGTAGCTAAAGTCAAAGTGGGGAACAGTCTTGAATTTAGGAGTGAGTGGAAGAGGGTGAGAAAACATTTGGTGTTTTTCAAAATAAAATATTATGGATGTAAATATTCAGTCCAAATAAGTGTATTAATAGTATTATCTAAAATCTTCAGTGTAAACAAAAAAAAGGGGGTTTGTACTTATCCAATAATAGATAAGAAGTCAACAAAAGTTTGTATAAAATGTTGTTAATATGGCATTTGGTGATCTGGGCCACCAAATTTTTCAAACCATTTGTTAATGTTCACATGAATGAATTTGTTTTGTAGAGGAGGGTGGGGGAAGGTGAAATGCACAATCACCTAAAATGGGTAGTGAGTTTTCAATTGCCTCATTGGATATTTGGAACGTTGAATTATTACATCGTATTATTCAATAAGAGTAGAAAACAATATTCTCAATATAGTGTTTTAATTTTTAAATCATTATGAAACGTATATTTCAGATTTTTGGATTTTTTTTTCTTTTTAAAAAGTATTCTGAAATTTTATTTTTTTATTTTATCATTATTAAAAAATGGATCGGTTTTAATTATTTATTGAAAGTGAGAAAAAAACATGTAAATTAGGTCAAAAATAAAATTTTCCATAGTAATAATATAAAAGTTGTGAAACTAAGAAAATTCATTAATATATTTCATTTTATCTGAATAAAGTTCTTGTCAATAAATGTTCTAACTAATTTTTTGGTGACTGAAACAGATTCAAAGTTATAAGAGTAATAATTAAAATTAGTAGCAAATTTATTCATCACATCGAGTTTTCATCATTAAAAAGTTATTCTTTGGTAAAAATATGAGCTATTAGTTTCCTCTTTATTTAGGGTTGGAAATAACGAAATTAAAATTCTTTCAACTTTGATTTAAAATTAGATAATGAAATAAATTAATTTGAACGAAAAAATCCCCTTTTGTTATTATACAGACGCCAGTTGTCCTCTGCTCCCCTATAGAATACTCTAAACGGTGAATATTGCATTGTAATGATTTTTGATTGGTCACACATAACGTTGCGTCGCCGAGATGAGAGATACTCTGACAATGTCAAGCACGGATATACTACAGAAAATATTCGCAGCGTAAATTCTGGAGTGTCCTTAATAAACATACTATATGCTCACAAAACAACCCATGGACATATAACAATTTGAGAAGTGACTGCAGTTCACTGTAAATCATTATGGAACTCGTACTCGTCTCGTTATTTCTAATTTAAAAACTACACACAATTGGCTTTTCTAGAGATAGCAATTACTCACAATAACAATTTATACAATTAATTAGGCGCTTCCTTAAAAGTTAAAAATTTTCATCCAATTTTAATGGGGACTGCGTGATCGATTTTTCAATGGACGCGTAACTGACCATGATGTAAAACAGTTGAGTAAAAAAATCCATTTATAAAATTGAGACTCAATCCTCCTTGATGAAGAAAGAACATAACATTCATTCGCCATCGTAAACGAGAAACTATTCTGCTCACGAGCTACAAAAACACATAAAAATTTAACTCGCATAACGTAACTTCCTTTTAAGTACCCAGACAAACAAGCCCCACGACCAAATTGTCCTGAGAATCTGCAAAAACCAACATGCAATTTCAAGGTCGATTAGATCATATGGGACAAAATAGGGGTATCATGAAAATACATTTGATATTCTTAAGTGCACTAATAGGAAGCAGAAGCTGAAACAATAGTCAATTTTAAATAAGTTTCAATTGGCTATTGTCCATTTATACTCCATGCTCAGGTCAAGTTATTGGAATCTTATTTACCACAGCCATATTTCAATGACGTTATTGTAATTTTCCAATCAGATTTCTTTACTATGATTGTTAAAATGCCTATATAGAATGGGCACTTAAAAGTATACGGCATTCACAATGCATAATAAAGCATATCAGACTTCAATGGATGGTTTCTAAAATCCAAATATACTACCGATAGGAATGGGGGCAATCACTATTCAAGGAACAACAATATATTATCATCAACAATCAAAACGAAAACCTCAATAAAAAATAAAGTCAGGCAATCTCAAGCAATGTGAAAGGTACCACGGGCCATGCCTTCAATACCTTACAGCAAAGACATCAAAATCACAACAAACATTCAATTTTAAGAAAAATGATAAAGCTGTAAACCAATTACATTGGAGCAAATCTCCATGGATAAAGAAGAAGGCTCAAGCAGAAAGGTTTTTCACTTAATATCCGCACATATAAAATCCTGGGAATTGGTTTTGTAAAACAGGTTCCCAAGAAGAACTGTGTGCGACATTTTACAAGTGTTTAAGCAATTCTTGAAATAAATAAATAGGACAGATAGAACACAACACAGTACAATTGTGTTTAAAATGAAGGATTTTGGTTACCAAATGAGATTTGGTAAAAATATAATAACAATGATTTGGGTGCATATCTGAAAATTATTATTAACCATGCCTTATATACCTTAATATGCACAAAAGCAGGAAAACCACAACAAATAACAAACAAGTTTTTAGAATATGAATGAAATTGTAAGCCAATTACATTGGAGCATATCCCCATGGATAGAGGAGAAGGCTCAAGCAGAAAGGATTTTTACTTGCTATCTGCACAGATAAAATCCTGGGAATTGATTTTATAAATTAGGTTCCCAAGAAGAACTGTGTGCAATCTTGGAACAAGGAAATAGGGAAAAAGACACATACAATACAACAGAGTTTTGAATAGAAGGATTAGCATTACACCAAATGACAAGAGGCAGCAATAAACTAACAATCAGTTGTGAGACACTGACAAACTAGAAGAGCAATAATAATTCAATTAAGATAACATTAAAAATCATCTGCCCAGAGATTCTACTTTAAGTAGTACTATAATTACAATATTACTAAAAATATCATTGTGTATATTCACAAACTGATTAGGCACATTAATTTTAAAAACAAATTGGCCTAATATGAAAAATGGACAAGGTATTTCATCATGAACAAGTTATTCAGTATTTTGGCAACTGGGTAGCTTATAACCCATCCTTCCGTCATAGAAAGTGATTAATTGATGCAAAAATCCTACATCATTTCCTTTACATAGACAGTTTGTATTTTAATCTACTATTTAGTTTATATAACTTGAGTTTCATAACCAATTACACTAGTACAGTTGGCAACAACACAGACATCTCATTTTTCGACGAAACATATCGAGGTAACAGTTGATAATGAATATATCAGAATCGACAATGTCAATAAAAAGGTAAAATTACCTCATATATTGCTTGGATACATAAACACTCTAACCCTTGCTCCCTGCAAATGCACCAACAATCAACACTAAAAATCCACCAAAAAAAGCCAGAAACAAGAACAAATTCTGTCAAAAAATTACCATTGATTTTGGCGGCAGATTGGACTTGAACTTAGCTCTAACGACACCACTGTTACCATGAGGCCTGGTGACCTTACCCCAAATGCATCGATAGTGGCTTCCGTTCTTCTTTACCTTGGCTTTGTAAATGTAAGCCATGCGCTTCCCAGCGTACCACGCAACCTCTTCCTTGGAGTTTACATTCTCAATCTGGATGAGAGAAGTATTTGGGTACTGATTTGACTTGGACCTGAACAACACAATTAATTTCTATTTCTTAGCACAAATATTGTCGCACTACCTTAATCAACATCAATTGTCAATTATATATACATGCCACAGATTGAAATTACTATGAGAAAATCATAAACCTAATAATGTTACAGTTGCACGTACTAGATGAAACATTTGAAGCAAGTAAACACATAATACAAAATTGGAAAAAGAAAATATCTGGCGTTAGTAGAAGAGAGAGAAAATGGCTTACCTCTTGTATCCAAGAATTGAACCCCTGACGTAAAGTCTGGCAAACGATAAAAACGGTGATAACATAAACAAACGATCATGAATGTGCATTACGCTAAAACTTGTAAAATGAAATTAGGATTAGGAGATTCAAAAGCTACAGATCGCAAACCTGACACGTTCTCCTTGGCGTCCTTTAACCATTTTGGTAATGGTGATGCCTCTTCCTTCTTCTCCTCTTCTCTCTTCTTCTAAGCTCGGCGGAAGCAGACTCAGCTGTAGCAGTCTCGGGGTTCTTATAGAGGCAGTGTAACGAAGCGGGTCAGCTAGGGTTTTCTGCAAGCCCCATTCGATTGGGCTTACCAAGGCCTTTTGCTTCAGTTTTAAACCATTTTTTTAGTACATTAGTAGCTGTACGAATATAATATTTAAAAAAAACTAAAACATTAATTATAAAACTAATTTATTTTAAGATTTAAATAAAGGAATTCCAAAAATACAGAAGCGTTTTTTTAATTATTAAAATTTAAAATATAATGTGAATAATGCTAGGTAAAAGCAGTTTTAAAATTTCTAAATGTTAAGAATTTTGTAGTTTATAATATGGATAACGATTAGATAAAACCGAAGTTAAGATTTGTATTTGCAATAATTTTTAATTTATTAATAGATTTTATTATAATTTAAAATTGAAATAAAACAAATTAAATTATCTAAAGCTAAAGACAATGAGATAATTTTTTTATCTAGTATTAGTGAAAGAAAGATAATAATGGAGAAAAAATCGAATTGAAAATATTATATATATATATATATTAATATTTTTTAAGATGGATTTTCTTGTGATATTTTTAGTCTAATATAGATGTGGTTGAATTCACATCATTTTTATACAATGAACTAAATATATTATTTTCTAATTAAATGATAAATTTATTATTGAAATTTAATTTTTAAGTATATTAAATTTTATAATAATTTATTGAAATAGTTTTTCATTGGAAAGAAAAAAATATTATATAAATGAAATATTTTTTTATCCAAGTTACATACAAAACAAATTATATGTATAAAGAAAAAGATTTTAGTGTAAAGCACATTTAAAAACATAAAAGATTTAGTTAAGAGGAGTTACACATAAATTTCTAGTAACAATAACACCCACACAAGCATAACAAAAAAAATATAAATATATTTCAAGTAAATATATGTATTAATTAAGTAAAGAGATAAATTCTTTAAGCTTCACTTAGTATTAGTATGTATTGTAGTTTATGTTAGTAATATTTAGACCGCTAGTCTTTTAGTATAATGCATAACTTGTTGTTTTTTCCATCTAAAGTATGATCATTAGTCCTTTTGCATCTTTTTATGAAATTATAGGACTTTCTTATTATTGAAGGTTTTTTTATTCTCGGTGTGATGATGTCATTCATATGTAGACAAAAGTTTTTCAAAAATGATTATGGCATGGTTGATTTTAAAAAAGATTACCTAACTACAAAAACAATCAACCAATGACAAGATTCCTCAGCTAAAATGCACTAGCATAAATAGATAATAGAAAAATTGAAGAATTACTAAGAAAGTTTAATTATATATTTATCGTATAAATATTATTTTAAGTATCTCCTTGAACTTTGATATCACTCCACCTAATTTGTGCAATGAGATAAAGCTCCATTTTACAAATAGTCATTACTTCTACATTAATTTTAAACTTTTAAAGTCATTTTTCTATTAGATTTTATTTTGAATTATCAATTATTCTTGACATTTCATCTCAACCTACTACACAATGTTATCCCTGTAGCTAAATTATTCCCAAATCATCTCCTTCTCCGTATCATATTCTATTTTCATGTATTATAATTCCATCTATCTAGATTTACGAAAGTAGCATCCTTGAAATTGGGATTATTATACAATTTGGTATATCATTTAGCATAAATTATTGTTCCATTTCACCCATCTTTCCAAAACCTTATACTTGTTCTCATTTTTATCTTCCATGATATATTTTTTTCAAACTAGTTTAAATCATATTTTGATGCACATATCTTTCTTAGGTCTCGTCACCATAAAGAATCAAGTTTTGACTTAAACCCCTCTTTTAAATGTTTGCAATCCTTATATTTAAATTTCAATATATTCTTTTGTAGACATTTCTTATTTTACAAGTCCACTTCCATTTTCCTAAAAGCGCTTCATTAAAAAGTTATACATCCTTTAAACTTAACCTTCCTACTTCTTTTGGCATACATATTCTTATCCCTTTTACTCAAGCTATTTTTTTTTCTTTAAGAGCTTCATTCACACAAAAATTGTCTTCGTATTTTCCTTATTTTCTTGAGCACAAGTTTTGGTGCTTTATAAACAGATAAGAAGATAAGGAGAATAGTTGTGAGCACATATCTTATAAGAATCACTCTACCAACAAATGATAAATATCTTCATCCATTTATTTTCTTTATCATTTGTGATATACGTTCTCATCCATTTCTCTTGTTAACTTTCACCCCTTTTTGTTCCTGGTAGTACTTGTGCATAAGTATAATCTTTATCTATTCGCCTGCAAACTCTGCTTCAAGTTTTCCTTTCCATCCTTGATTTTCCTTGGTTATTATTGTTTTGTTGGTAGGTTTTGAACCTTTGGTATTTTGGCCGATTTACATGAAGCTTTGTATCTGCGATTTTGACCCAATGAATTTCATGAATATAAATCATTACCCACTCCTATTTAGTTTCCTTGATATAAATACTTCATGAATTTTACGAAAAGAATATTATATAAAAAAATTCTTGAAATGCTTAAGTCAAACAAGTGAGATAATTACAAATTGAACACAGATACTTCTTAACCACTTTAACCCACCAAAAACCATACATTGTTACCAAATCATTCAACTAATGCTAAATCCAAAAATCACCCATCCATCTAACAACAAACCCCTTATGTGAAAATCAAACAAACTCAAGACTTCCTCTAACAAAATTCACATCCATATTGTCTTGTGTTTTAGTTTGTTACATTTGATTATAGATACGTAATCTAGATGTATGTAACATTATCAAAATACTACATAGACCTATATTTTCTAATGGCTCTTATAATATTAGATGAAATTTCCATTACTTACATGTCAGTGTTGGTTTATGGTTCTTTGCATCCCTCTTCTAAAAGTGGTACTTATGTTCTTTTGCTCCACATTATCTTCTTTGTTGTGCATGTATGCATGATAGTATCCCTTTCTTAATAGTTTATACTTTTGTGGACTCCTCACTTACATATAAAAGTAGAATAAATATGAAACAAGCATGTCTTTGCTTTCACTCGAATTCCAATTCTCTCCTTAAGTGCAAAGCTCCCAATTTCTTCTAGAAATATTATACCAATGAGTTCCTGATATCCCTATCTCTGCAATTCTATTTAATTATTGTCTTTCCAAAAAAATAAGATTAAGTAATTTTATTTTATACGTTTTTCCTTATTATTAGACTAACTACTACAATTAGAAGTTATATTGATAACGCATTCATGGTAAACAAATAATATATAGAATTAGAGAATAAATCTATCAAATTTATTTACGATCTATTTTAGAATTGTTAAACTAAAACATAAAAATAGACTAAATTGTCTAATTTGGTTTATTAATTATATAGTGTTTGTTTGATATATGATATAACTACTTTGTCAAATACATGTTAAATATGTAATGTAATGTGTTTTGATTTAGACTTTGTTTATAAATAAACACTTAAAAATATAATAAAAATAAGTTAATTTATTGACTAAAATTAGCTTAAAGAGTTATTGAAGAAGTTTTTCTCTTATTAACTAAAATAAGTTTATTAGTAAAAAATGAGACAAAAAAAGAAATATAACGAAGAAATTAAAAAAATGGAAATAGAAAAAAATAGACAAGTATATGAGAAAAAGATAAAAACTTATAAAGTAAAATAAATCTAAGAAATGCTTTCAATGGAATATAACATGCAAATATTTAAAAAACTCGATATAGCACACAAACTAAAAACATTTGAAACAAAGAGAATGTATCGCCTCATATTTCGGTGGCATGACATATAGACTTATCGTTTATCTATACACAAGCCTCACCAAAGGAAACAGAATATAACAAAGTCTATCACACGAGTCCAACCTTTTACCAATGCATGGTTTTTTTCATAACCTCGCACTCCCTTTTGCGTCCTTCCCATAATCTCTGCAATAACTTCTTATTGTCTTTTTTCCAAGCGTGGCTCTTAGTCAATAATTCTGAGCACCATGTTCAAGTCAAGGAGGAGCGTGTTAGATGGCACAGAAGAACGATACGGATTAATGAGAGGCATGTCCTCTACGCAACGTAAAATACGACATTGGCAAAAGCTTTTCAAGCTTAAGCTGGGACGTCATATGTTTTGGGGCTTAATGGTTTTGGTTTTGATGTGTGTCATTGCCAAGTTTCTGTTGTTGAATATGTTTTCTGATCAATTGGACTTGGATCCCAAAATTCATGCAAACATCGTAAAACATGTACCCTCACCAAACAAGTCACCGGTATACAACAATTTGTTCTATGAGATATTTTACCTTAATTACTATATTATGTTTTCATTACTTTCTTTTATATTTTAATGGATACAATGACCATAATTCTAGTTGGTTTGGTAAAAATAAAAGCTTTTGTGTTGTTCATCTCTTTCTAACTATCTAGAAATTCAAGTTGCTTTATTTCTTTTTACATTGTTCTTCAATAAAAGTTTTGGTTATACAAAGTAATCTTATGATCTTCATTATATCTTTTCAATCAAATAATAAAATTTTCAATTACTCATGAATATATTTGCTTAACACAGTTATTATACACATTATAAAAGAAAGATGAATGCAAATTAATTTTTAAGATTTTTTATTCATATATATCTGTCTATTTATCTATCATTTTACATGGATAAACTATTTATCTGTCTATTCAACCTGTTCATTTTTTACTATGCTTCCCATAAAAGTTATATAACTTTTAGTTAAGGAAATTTTTAGTGTGTGTTCCATCTAACTTTTTTTAAAAATCTATCCATCGAAGTAAAAAAGGGTGATAAATGTTCTTCTAGGAAAAAACACCTCTTTAGAGATTTTTCTTCGTTTTCTTTTTCATCGATTTCTATCTCCTTTTCTAAATATCTACAAATATCAAAATTGTATTTTCATCATTTGTTTTCCTTACAAAAGGTCGATGAAAGATCATGATTGAAAATTGTATGATAACATTAAGACTTATTTGTTTTACAAGATTGCCTTATATTTGAAAGCATCTATGGTGTTTGGTGTGTTTACTTCATATTTTTTATGTTCAGAATATATTAAATACTATCATTTGTAGTTACATTTAGATTAGATTAGATTGTGATGCTACTTTTCCTTTGATATCTGTTAGTTAGACTCTCAAAATATGGATGCATCCCAACAGTAACAACTACCACAAATGCATGGGTCGAGCTAAAAGTGATAAACGTGAGTTCAAAGCTTTTTATTGCTCAAAAATTGAGAAAAAAAAAGTCATTATAAGTGATTCCCATTTCGCCATCTTTGTAACTAGAAAACTTTCTATCGTGCAGGGAAGAGAAATGCCACAAATGGTTACCTTATGGTCCATGCAAATGGAGGCTTAAATCAAATGAAAAGCGGAGTACGAAGAAAAACTGCTTTAGAGTTTTTCTTTTGTTTATGTTTATTTATTGTTTTTCAAGTTTCTTGTTTACTTTGAGATACACATAAATATATTTTCCACCCAATTGCAGATAAGTGACATGGTCGCTATTGCAAAAATTATGAAAGCCACTTTGGTTTTACCTACATTAGATCACAACTCCTTCTGGACGGATTCTAGGTATGAAATCTCATTTACTAGAGTTTCATAACAAAAATATGTTCCCTCTGATTCCAACTGTATTTTCAGTGATTTTAAGCAAATTTTTAACTGGAAGAACTTCGTGGAAGTTTTAAATGATGATGTTCAAATAGTGGAGTCTCTACCACCAGAATTCGAAAAAATTAAGCCAATTGTGAAGGCTCCAGTTTCTTGGTCTAAGGCAATACTACACCATCTGCATATATAGTGGTTTTACAAAGTAGTTATTACAACTTCAATATAAACTTTTTATGTACTTTGAAACATGCAGGCCGGTTATTACGCAGGAGAGATGTTGCAATTGTTGAAGAAAAACAAAGTGTTAAAATTTAGCCATACTGATTCTCGCTTAGTCAACAATGGTCTAGCCACTCCAATCCAGAGAATACGTTGTAGGGCCATGTATGAAGGGCTTAGGTTCACAGTTCCAATTGAAGAGCTTGGAAAGAAGTTAGTAAACAGACTTAGAAACAATAACAGTCCTTACATTGCTCTTCACTTAAGGTAATACCTGTGACATGTACTTGATTTAGGGTACATATTTAATTAACCTTTGTCTCACAAGCAAGTGCCAATTTTGCAGATATGAAAAGGACATGCTTGCTTTTACAGGTTGTAGCCACAACTTGACAGGAGAAGAAGCTGTAGAACTCAAAAGGATGAGATATCAAGTGAAACATTGGAAGGTGAAAGAAATTGATAGTAAATCAAGGCGCTTACGGGGTAGTTGCCCCATGACTCCAAGAGAGGTTGCTGTGTTCCTTGAAGCACTTGGTTACCCTTTTGACACAAAAATTTATATAGCTGCAGGTACCATTTATGGAAAAGATGAAATGAAACCCCTCCAAAGCAAGTATCGTTATTTGCTCTCACACTCCACTTTGGCCACTGAAGAAGAGCTTAAAGCTTTTAAGGGTCACGAAAATCAACTTGCTGCTCTGGATTACATCGTAGCAGTAGAAAGTGATGTTTTCATTTATAGTTATGACGGGCACATGGCCAAAGCAGCTCGTGGACATCGAGCATTTGAAGGATTTCGAAAAACTATCAGCCCAGACAAGTATTACTTCTGCTAAATAATATTTACAAGGTTTCTTTTTATATTTATGATATGATTCATATGGATATAATTTTGGTTCTTTCTATATTTTACTATGTTGCAGACAACGGTTTGTAAGATTGATTGATCAACTGGACAATGGTTTGATTTCTTGGGATGAATTTTCATCAAGGGTGAAGAGCATACATGCAAACAGAATTGGAGGTCCTCATCACAGAAAAGTTCATCGACACCCCAAATGGGAAGAAAGCTTCTATGCAAACCCTTATCCGGGTTGCATTTGTGAGCATCGTGAGAAAATGATGATGTAAATATGCAAAACAATCTAGTGATTGGAGTAGCCAAAGCCTAATGTTCAACTATTTTGCATTGTATATTAACTTAGCTATAGAGTAGACTAATCCATAGTTCTCACACTTTATTCATATATCATAGCCATATTTTGAATTATAATTTAATTTTAATTGCACTTTAGATGTTAAGTCACTGAAGCTTCAATTTATCAGGAAATTAATTTAAGTCTTTTGAAGCAAGTCCAGGGATTTATTTGCTTATGTTAAGCAATGTTTGTTAACAATAAAATTCTTTTGTAAAATATATTTGAAAATAAAAGTAAAAGCTAAAGTACCTAAATGTTATTTAACTGCTAAAAAATAGAAAAAAGGTTCTCTTTCAAATTAAAAAATGATTTTATATATAAAGGTAACCTCTTTCTACCAATAACAGATATAATATAATCTGAATAACAATTCCTCAAAATCAAATGTTAGTTAAAAAGAAAACAATTAAGATACATAAGTATATTTATAATTATAGTTTTTATTACTTATTATATTTATAGTTATGTACTTTAATTTTTTAAATATAGAACTTATAATTTAAACCATATTTTTAAAGATATATTATATAATATAGAAATGCATTTATATAAATTAACTTTTAAAAAGTAATAAGAAAGTATTATATATATAAATGTACAGATTAAATTTGGTTATAATTATTAAATAAAATAAAATATTATATTACTTAATAAATGTATTAATTATATAATTAGTTAAAATATTACGAATATTATATTTAATATTAGGTAAGCAAAATAGTAATATTGTATTTGTGTGTGTGTATATATATATACATAAGTAACAATAATATCAATATAACTACATAGGAAAAATACAAGTATAATTATAGATTTTTTTACTAATGCTTCTTTTTAGAAAAAAAATATAGAGGAAAAGGATGAGAAAAGGAAAAAAAAAAAAAGAGGTAAGAAAATGAATGAAATTTATCCACATTAAGAAAAAGCAAATACACAGAACATGCACTTTGGCAAGGTTGGGTTCTTCTCTTCTGTGGTGTGCCATTTGTTGTCTTCTCTGATTCCACCATTCATCTCCGCTTCACCGCCGCCATCTACCCTTTCCTTCGTGCTCCTCTCTCAGGTTACCTCTTCTACCTTCGCTATTCGTCCGTTATTTTTTAAATTTTTTATTCTGCTGTTCTTCAGTTTCGTGCCCCTGTTCAATCGAAGTTTTTGGTGGTTCTTTACTTCGTTCTCTTTTAAAAATCAATTTTTTAGGTCATATGTACTTTTGGATGTTGATTTTGTTGGCAGATCTAGGGTTCTGCACTCGTTAAAATTACTTTTTATGTTGTTTGATCCAAGTTCCCGCATCACCGTGAATTCCGATCTACGTCGTAAAATCTCTTGGTCCTGCCAATTGTACAATGATTTTGAAGTGAGTACTTTGGTCTACGATTATTGACACCCAAATAAATAGAGCCGGAGAATATAACTACCACTGAAGTGTTAGTATTCTATACTTCGAATTGAATTAGAAATTTCTCAATTGAGAATGAGGGTTATTTATAAAATTTAGAATTTTCTAGCCTACAGCTAAGGAAAAATTGTCAATCCTGTTGTAAGTCTGTCAGTTCTTTGACAAGGAAAGCATCCCATTGCTGTATTCTCCCCATATATTTCAACAAAGAGTATTATCTACCAAATCAGGTTCAGGGATACCGTGCTGCATTTTGATTTAATGGTTACGATTACTTTTCCTTGAGCCCTTATTTTGACTGCGATGGTTTGCCAAATATGAGGCAATGTGAAGATTAGTATTTGGTCATATAACACACTTAAATAGTGCAGCTAGCTGTTTTATGCTTATGGTTAATGATTCCTTTTTTTCTAAAAAATTATCTGCGGCATTAATAACCATTGGCCTTTTTGAGGTAATACAGACTAGTAAATGTAGGGAACTGCTGGTTTCGTAGTAGCTGATGCATGATTTCATACTATATTTCTGGCTGTTAAGTCAATATTTTAGAATGAATTTGATCTTTATTCTTACTTGCCAGTGCATAGTTTTTCAGTGATTTGTAAAGCTTTAAGTAGTCTTTGTGTATATATGATCATATATTCCATTTTTCTGTAATTCATTTGCCATGTTTTTCTATTAGAAGAATGTTGGGAATTCCCAACACCTATTTATTATGAGTTCAATTTTGATAGGATGTTAGTGTAAAAATTTTACACTGTCAATCTATTAAAAATCACCCTAATTACTTTAAAAGTAAGGTTCTGATATTTTCCCTTTATTTAAAGAATAGTAAGGATGCACTATTTGATTTGATGAATTAAAATTAAGCCTCCTTTGTCATAGAAGTTTTCTAGATTGAGACTGTTCATTTGGATGAGATTGAGGGGTGTACAATACCGATCATTTTTATTTGTCGTGGTCATTTGTTATTCTCCACTTCTGTTTATAGGTGAACAACATATGAAAGACTAGTGCAAAGGACTTGGAAGTTTTTTGTAAGCTGTGTTGGTTTTCTGTTACATTGCAGGTAAATAAATGGGTTTGTGGACATTACTTGAGGGGTTCCTGCTTCTTGCAAATGCATTAGCAATACTAAATGAGGACCGCTTTCTGGCACCTAGAGGATGGGGCTTATCAGATTTTTCAGCTGGCCAGACAAAATCTTTCAAAGGCCAGGTTTTAGGTCTCATTTATGCAACACAGTACCTAAGATTTCCTCTTATACTTCTGAACTCTATCTGCATTATCGTGAAGTTAGTTTCTGGATGATGTCAGCAAGGTGAGATGTCAATTCATATGTCTGGTTTAAACGTGAATCTTATGTATCATCATTTTTATTGCTATAGATGCTAATTTTTAATTTAATTATAGCAAATATCTGTTGTTTATGTGAGTGCCTTGAACTTTTCTTAAATCTTGTATTTTATTTATAAACAAATCACGTAAAAGTGAATTATACGTTGACATTTCTGACTAGTATTTTTCTAAACGTGATGTTTGATGCATTCTGACGGACATGGCAGTACAACGCGTGCACACAATATATGTGTACTGAATTTAATTATAGATTGTGAACTCAGTTTACTAATTGTGAGTGAGCTTGGTTTAATGTGGTCTTTATAAGTTATTGAATTTACATCAGACCAAGCCATAACGGATAGTTTTAAACTTACCGTGGTTAATTTTGAAGTCAATAATTTTAATTGCATGTTTGATTCAATTTATTTTGGACAAGTAATTGCTTATTTTTGTTAGTTTCAGGAGAATTTTTAGAAAACAATTAATATTTTTTATCTTAAAAAAATAGTTTATACCAAACATGCTGTCAGTGTGGTGAGCAAACCTTTTCCCTTACACTAAGCATTTATGTCCTTTCTCTTAAATGCACATTGAAGAATATGGTTGTTTATTCTCTTATTAGGAAGCCTTGTGATATATCGAATGTATCATGACATTTAACACTATTTCTGTTTCTTAATGATGGCAGGTTCAGGAGTTATCATCAGATTATTTCAAAATGTTCTTAGATAGGAAAATTGGAAAATGGTTTCTACCCAAAAAAATGTGAAATTATATTGTAGAAATATACATTAAAAGTCTTTTTTGGGATATTTGTTGCCGTAAAATCACGTGTGCCGTGGTGACATAACGAATTAGAAAATGAGTTCATCGTGGTTTTGATTTGGCTGGGCGGGTGTTGTATTCATTTTTTAAGAATTGGTTACCCTCTGCAAATTTTCCTTGTGTAAATTCAGATTGATTTTAACTGTATCTTGCATGATAGGTGATATGTGTTCGAACTGACACTTACCGAATAAATTTCACGAAAATATATGATTCTCAACTTGATGACTTCTAAAAATGTTTGTTAATTCTTTAATAAGAAGTCTGTTTATTACCAAAAGTTTGTTAAGTGGAAGCTCGTGGTATATTTAACAGAAGGCAAATCTTAGGTTACTAGTGAACTAAACAAAAGTAAACAAATGTTATTGAGAAATAAATAAATATAATGCTTAAATTATAAGTTATTTAATGCTTATATTTTTAAGTAATCAAAAGTATATAGGTAGTATAAACTCTACATCCTCGAGTAAGGCTTTGTTGGAAAGAAAGCTATGACTTGGCGATTTCTATATCTTCAAAGAAATTGATTTAGTCTTTAACCATAGTTTGGAAAGTAGTTTTGGTTCACATTGAAAGAAAAAGTTAATAAAACTATCCAATATATTTAACTAGCGCTTATAGTTAATAAGATTTTTTAAAGTCAATTTGTTTAAATTTAAAACAAGTATTTTTGTAAGCACTTATTTTAAGAAATAAATATAAGTTGCTTCTTAAAAAAAAACAAAGATTATTACTTTTTACATAAATAGATTAGATAAATACATAAAAACACATTTTGTTATAAATAAGTGTTTTTAAACGGTAAATACTAACAAACCGACCTAATATATATAGGTAATAACATAAGAATAAAGGATTATCATGTTTGGTATAAGATAGTGAAATGTTTTTTAGACAAGAATTTGATTTTGAGAATGTTAATTATAAATATAAGTCGAAAAAAACTTTTCTTACTTCACAAAAGAACCTGTTCATGATAACTAAGTATAAAATTATTAAATTTTTCTCACGATAACTGATTTGAAGCAAATTATTCTTGAAAGAGTTTATAATACCTAAGCGCTTGTTTGGTAATAATGTGTTAATAGAAAATAAATACAAGAACGAATGCTCATGTCTAAAATAATCAATATACTACTTTCAGATTTCTCACGTTTTTGAACCAATTTATAATATTTCGACATAACCACTATCACGTTTTTTACCCGTACACGTTTTGATATGCAAAGTAATTGCCTTTAACGAAAACATATTTGAAGCAGAACCCACTTATCATTAGAATTCCTGAAAGAATATTAATGCATTTAATCATAAATCTGCAAAAGCATGGTACGTTTTGGAGTCTAAAGCAATAAGCCGCAGGGCTGCAATAGTTGCCGCAGCAGACACGAAGGCAAAGAAACAAATATTGATCCAATGCCAGAGCTTTTGGATGGACGTTAGTTTGTTCTTATTTGCCATTAAGTACATATGGTTTGCAAGGATAAATGTAAGTGGAAAGGTGCTGATTGCTCCTGTGAGGCTCATGAAATCTCCAAGAAATGGCAATAGAGCTGATACAAACGTATTTATAGCGAGGTAGCCACCTCTGACCACGATTCGAAATGACAAGTTCTTAAAAGCAAGGGCACTCCCTTTGATCCCATGTTTGGTATCCAAATACTCGTACATTGGACTCGCAAATATCTACCAAAAACAGAAGAGGGGTTATTAGGGCAGTGATACAATTTAAATAAAACATTTAGTAGCACAGGAATTGCAGTTTAGAAGTTACTACATGCAATGCAATGACTGATTGAAGAAAGGCTGCAATATTGGTCATGGCCTTAGCCCAGACTGGACCATTTACACCACCCATCAAATAGGTTGGTGTTGAAGATCCGTAAGCCCAGTATCCTGCAAAGGTTACCATATATAACGGCAGAACTCCCACGGTAAACTGAAAGTACAGGGATTTCATCATGTTCTTCACAACTGGCTGCCTGATGGTTGCCTGTGAGGGTTACAACCAAATAAAACTCACTTTCAAGAGGGTTATTAATCCACACAAAACTCAACAAATCAATAGGCATAAGCTTGCATGTTACCTGTATCTCAGGAAGCATTCCTGTATTATATGCAAACACAAGGTTAGCAGATGCCCCAATTGTTGTGAATATTTTACTTGTTGATGTCCCCGGAATACTATAATCTCGAGGTGGTGATTTTATACCTATTGATGCAGGAGGGCAGGTTAGTATGCAATTCGCACCGTCATCAAGCTAATAAAAATATAAAATAACATAAAAAACTAAAAATAGAGAAAAGCCATTGTTCTGAAGTAAAACATCGTCAGTCTCAATTGTAGTAAACTCACCCACGAGGAAAACTCAGGTGGATGCTTTAGCCTAATTTAAAGCTTGAAAAGTAGGTGGAAGAGAAATGGGATGACAAAAGATGCTAATCATCATTTTATAGTGAATGTTCTGTAACATGATTCGAACTTCGAACTATCTTCTAGTATATAAATGAAAGAGCTGGTCTGTATATTGTTTAGGATTAAATTGATATCCTTTTACTAGTTCTCAAAGAATTCTTTTTGACTCCAATTGGTTGGTTCAAATGGTATGTATTTGTTTTCCCTTAAGGAAGGTCCTAGGTTTGAATCTTGTGCAAGGAAAAAAAAGTCCCCACTAAGAACTTGAATACCGAGTATGCAGAGGTACCTGTAATCTAGAAAAAAATAATACCTTTTGACTTGTACTGAGACACATCAAGTGGTGAATATGTAAAGATAAATCAACAATGAGGGTTGCAAATTCCTGAAAAAGTCTCACTAACTATATCATAATACTAGACACAAGCTTAAATACTATACAAAAGAATGGCATTTTAGATCTATCTATGTCCTTTATCATTAAAACAATTAACTGCCCACAGAATACCAGCAGCAGATCAAAATCACAAATGAGGGACGTTATATTCATTGATAAGCACAAAAAGAGAATGAAAAGAAGAAACAAGCAATGATAATGAGATTAGGTATGGCATGGCAGGTTAAAGAAACTCAACAATTAACTCAAGATTTAAACAGGAATGTAAGATGTTGTATGCTAGAACACTAGTTATCTCTCCTTCAGATAACAGTTAATTAACATTCCTAATAACATGAACGTGAATTAGGGAAAAACTTGTTACAAGAGGACTGGAAACAGAAAACCAAGCATCAGTCTTGCACATTTCTTTCTTCAAACAGGAGTATATTCATAGAAGGAATTTTAATGAAAATGTTTAGAGTGCATTTAACATGGTGGAAATTGTTAAATTCACAAAAATTGTATCAACAAGGGCAATTAATTTAAAGAAGTAGTGGTCTAGAATCAAGAGCTAGTCATTGTATGATAAAAGTACACAGGCGCATACAGACAAGTAACAGAATGAGAGATTACCATCTTTAACTGACAGTAGAAATGCTATAACAATATACACTAGGCTCAAGAGTGTTGAAAATCCCAGCCAAATTCCAAGAGCAGATAGATGGGGAATACAAATGGCAAACATTGCACAAACAAATCCAGCTATGGCAATAAAATGTGGAAGCTTCATCCCATCATCCTCCCTAAATAGAACATAAGCAGCCTGCTGGACAATGAACAAACAAGATCCAGAAATATTCTAAAAAGCACCTAAACGATTTCTGCATGACTTTTTTTTATCCATAAACATAATAATGCAGTCAACATTGCGCAGCTAGAGAAGAATTGACAAAATATGAAGCAGTTGCAGTATCATTAAATAAAACTTTTAGAAGACTGCTTGAGAACGGGAAAATGAAATCACTAATGAACAATTGATATAAAGATTTCAAAAGCGATACGTTCTGCGTAAAAAGGAAAAAAAATGACTGAAAAGTAGAATAAAACTATGATTGCATCAATAATACACTTGGTTTATTAGAGTATGTTTGGAGGAGTGATGACAAGAAATTTTTTAAATAAAGTTCATTTTGAAGTAATGTGATTTATATTTAAACGTTTTTATTTACTATTAAAAAAATTAGCAATCAAAGTTAGTATCTTTTTAAATAGATTTCACTGTAAAAGAAATTATGAAAGAAAAACTAAGTTTCTCCAAGTTGATTCTAGTATAAGCTTTTCCATCAAATATAAAAATTACCTAAAAAAAATACTTAAATTCGATTATTTCTATCTAAGAATCAATTCCTGAACTTAGAATTAAACATGTAAAAATTACCTAAAATAAAACAAAGTGGTGTCTCAACATGGTTAAAGAAACACAATTTGTGGCATTTACCTTCAAAGCAGAACCAGCCAAAATGATGTAGCCAACATTTATCATGAAAAGATTGACATACTGCAGAGTCCATGTGAGGGAATAAGCTTTTCTACCTGCAATTAGAAAAGGAGTGAGAAATGATAACTATACGCGTAAGCATATATGCTTATTTAGTTACACAGCCACAACAAGAGAAAATATATATAGAAAATACCATATATAAATCCAGCAAGATCTCTGTATCGAATATGCCTTGTTCCTCCAAATTCATGAAGCCTAGCAATAAGAGCATTCGCGTAGAGCGAAATCGCAGTGGCGAGAATCAAACCAATTACACCCCCTATCCAACCCAGGGGTACCATGATGGTCCCAGAATATCCAAGCACATACGCGCTGTTGATGCCCGTTGTGAGCACAAACCCCACCTGAAACCATGAATCTGCAAATATTCCCCAATTCATTCATTCATTCTAGTAAATTCCCAAATCAGTTAGCAGTGAATAGAGTGTAGCTAAGAAGAAGGAACGCACCGGTGCTAATTTGATGCGCGGTGTCGGGGATTTCAACACCCGCAAGGTTTTCAAAGTCGGAAATCAGCGTGATGCCAAGCTGCTCCGACGGCGACGCCGCCGCAGAAACGTTCTTCGCCGCCAGCGTGAATCTCTTTTCAATTTATAATTAAATAAATCTGAATCTAAACCTTTCTTATAGTTGCAGCAGTAGTAGTTGTTATAAAAATTATAACTGGCGCGGAAATTTGTCTGTGACAAGACAAAACAAGATTGCAGTGCGGTGGTAGAGAGCACAGAGCAGGTGCCAACAATTTCCTAGGTTGTCAAGTGTGAGTATGGTTGTGCTGCCACTGGGTTTAATGCTAAGGTTGTTGTTCAGGAGCCGGAGTTTGGTGGGTCCCGAAACGGTAGCTTCGCCCCAATGATCGCTTTGAAATTTTAAACAATCTCTTCTTTCCTCCTACATCTACGTACCCTCACTCTGCTTTCTTTCTTTCCTTTTCTTTTTCTTTTTCTTTTGCTTATATCATACAATATATTTGTATCTTCATCTACACATTTTTCTTCTTCTTACAAAATCTAATTAGGAAAACTGCAAAATACCTTTCCAACCATCTCCTCCTTTTAATATACAACTTTATTATTTATTAAATTCCCAAATTCTCATTCTTTTACTTTAATTTTCTTGAAGTTTATTTATTAATATTATTTTTAAATGGTATGTCATTTAAATTTTAGTTACGTAACCTCCACGAGCAACCCAAAAACCCGCACAACGAAGAGTGGTTCAAAGGAGACGAAAAAGAAAGAACAGAAGATATGGATAATATATTTTAAAATAAAAAGAAATATCATTTTTCATAAGATATTTTAAATTTCAACAAAATTCCACTAAATTTTAGCCTTTTAAAATCATTTCATATGGTAGATTTATCAAATGCTGCATTGGTGCTAGTTGGTGTTGGAGAATGAAACGTTTGTGATGCAACATGTGAACTAATTTTGTTGCTATTTCTTGTTACTGTACTGAAAAGACAGAAATCTTTAGCTTCTTGCTATGAATTTTATATTTGGTAGAACAGTGAAGGCACTTTGTGTGAGGGTAGTGTGATTAGTTAGGGACAAACATGAGGGAGGATGGTGAGGATTGTCAATGATTGTTGGTAGTTGAGTAAAGGAAGTGCTAACTAGTTGGTGTCTGTTTCTATTGTCCTCTTTTATGTCATACTGTATTAGGTTTTTGTGATATGGTTGGTTAGCTCTGTTCATTAGGGCATGGCTTATCCATTCTGCTCTTGATGTGGGACTTCTAAAGAGCTCTGCTGCTTTACTTCTATTCTTGCTGTCTCTGCTTTCTCTGACTTAGACAGAGACTAATACTGTGTGTTTGAACAAATAAACTTTCACTTGAGAAGAAAATTACTTTGTGAACTATTATTCAGTAACATTGTGCTCTTCAAAATTTATAAGAAAATGACATTGTAATTTCACTTTAGCAGTAAGAAGATATTCTTCTTTGGAAGGACTAATGGTGGCTACATCAGAAGATGCATGGCTATAATTTATTCTTAGCGATTACCCTTTTTAAGAAAATACATAAAACAATGGCAGATTTTTCACAAAACAACGAGCAATCGTGAAAAAGAATCTGTGAGGATGCATATCTTAATTTTTAAGTGGCAAATGTCATTAAGGTGGACCCCTCATCATATTGCCCACCTCATAGTTTTATTTAGCTTTTAGGGTATTGTCTCTTCCTTTTCTTATATTTACATCAATTAATTAAAATAAGAGGCAATAAAAAAATATGAATTATGGAAATTTTATGACCATATGTTTAATTATTCATGTATTATTTACGTGTGAATATATATATATATATATACTAGTATCCGAACTTGTAAAACGCACGGTCATATAATTTAAAATAATAAAAAAAATATAAATATTATTTCTTTAATACAAATAGTTATTTAATATATAATGTATTATGTATTATTAAAGTTAATGATATATTTTGAGTTCTTATAGTTATAATATGATTTCGTATATAAAAATAGTATATCATCAATATATGCGTCATACAAAACATTTATAAAAATTATGTGTACTGACATGTATATAAAAATAGTATATTATCAATATTATGTGTATTGGCATGAATATTTGTATTTAAACATACCTGTTATACATTTTTGAATGAAGAATTTCGATTCAACATATGAATCTTAATGCACTTTATATTCTTACAATTATTAAGAAGTACAAATGAAAATTTGAAAATGTAAACTTAATATAATAGTATTGTTATTAAATAAAAGAATGTATACATGGTATGAATAAGTGAATCCATTACTTGTATGATTTAAAGATTTTCAAATATTTCTTTGTAGACAACATTTTTTTTAGAAGTGCATAGACTTCCATCCTCATCCAATATAAGAATTTTCAAACCTTTTTTGGTTTTTACTCTTGATATAACAACATATAATTGATCATGTGCGACTTTATTTAATGTTTGTCCTGGACTCTTATTTATAGTAATTGCAAAACATAATGATAAAGGAAATTGTCTTCTTTGAAATTTGGAAGGAAAACCTAGATCTGAAGGGATCAAATCCATTCTGGGTATAAATAATTTATCACCAATGTTTGTCTCAGTAATAATTGTAGCTGAAATGACGTATTCTCCCAAAAGATTAACTTGTAATCTTGTTCCATTACATAAGCCATTTGCTTGATCTATATTTTTAGTGGAAGTTAAAATTGTTCAAACTATGATGAGAGATACTTAAATAAGTCCATGAGTCACCTCTAATCAAATTAATAATTTATTATTAGAGAAAGAAAATTTAACCCTTCTAATTTTTTTTTTAAAAATAAATACCTTAATAATAATTTTATCTCTATAAATCAATAAATTTATCTTTTTCACCTAAAAAATATTTTTAATCATATCTTAATTAACCATAAATTTTTAATGTTTTTCATTAATAATATTTTTTTTTTAAAATAAAAATAAAATACTATTCAATTGAAGTTGTTTAAGATGTATTTTAATAATAAAAAACAAAATTTATAAAAAATTATCATTGGAGTGATTTTACGTGAAAAAAAAAATATAAAATTTTTAAATAGTTACTTTCTTAGAAATGTGTTTAAAACTTATTAACATTTTATTTTGTAATACATTTTAATTAGATATAGTTATAATTATAATTAAATATATCTAGAAGCACTTTTATAAATTGATATTATTTATAATAATTAAATAAAAAATTTAATATAATTTATAAGTTTATTAAAATCATTAAAAATATATATTTAAAAAAATTTCTCATTGATAGTTTTTTACTTTTATTTTTTTTATGTTCAAAGTAAAAAAATTTATATGGATCTCAATTGATATAATTTTTAAAAATATTTTAATTATTTATAAAATCAAGTACACCTTCACTTCTTATGGATAAAACTTTTAAAATCCTCAATTCTTTTGATTATGTAATTTTTTTTATTATTGTATTTTTTATTATGTAATTTTTTTTATTTATATTTATATATTATTCATAATAATTTTTTTTAATATATTAAAAAGTATAGTATAAGTTATTAAAAAGTAGATGTGCTACTAATAAACAATTTTTATTGAACAAAAATTATAACAATATAATATAAATTACTTATAAGTGATACACTCATTTAAAGTTGATGAGAATTATTTATAAATAATTCATGCTATGAGAAAAAACACTAACAATTTGTTCATTTATTTTAAATCTCAATAATTTATATTTCTATAAATCACTTCTTCAAATATTAAAGTATCATCGAATTTATAATTAAACTGAAATTGAGTTTTTTTTTATTTTGGTATAATTTTCTTTTTCTAAATTATAATGCTTGAAAAAATAGTAGTAACAAAAACACAAAAGAATGAGTGAGTGATAAATAATTTTGTTTGTATTAAATATGTTTTTAGTCTTTGAATCATCTGTCAAAATTGTGTTTTGTTCCTGAGACAAACTTTGAACTTATTTTGTCCTTATGCCTTATAAACTCATGTAAACGATACTTGATGATATCTCAAAATGTTTTTTTATCTTTTTATTTTTCTTCTTCGTCGTTTTCTACTTCATTATCACTCGTTTCTTAACCTTCTTTCACTATTTTTCCGTTTATTTTCTCTTATTTTTCTCTCTTTTTAAAGATATTTTTATTTATCATCGAAGATTATTTACACATGTTTATAAAGTATAAGAACGAAATAGGTCCAAAGTTTGCTTTCAGGACGAAATACAATTTTAACAAATAATTTAGGAACTAAAAACATATTTAACCCGTTTTATTTTGGTATAGATGACAGGTATTTTTCCCTCATGATAATTATGTTCTAGTCAAATAGAAATCAATGAAATTATTTCAAATTTAATCAAACTATGTACTCATGACTCAAATTTCAAATTTTAGCAACATATTTAGGGACCATCTTGGAAACTGGATTTCCAGCTGCTTGTGGTGTATCTACTAGCCTTGAAATTGAGCTCTTTGCAATGCTTTGAGGTCTTCAAAATGTAAGCAAAGATGATTATAGAACAATTGTTTATGAAAGTGATTCAAAGATGAGTTTGTCTTATTATTTGGAGCTGGTAAACGGCAATTTAGAAGGTTTTCATCCTTATTTTACCTTTTTCAAAAGGGTTCTTAAATTGAAACGTTACTTTGCAACATATAGTAGTAAGAGATGCTAATTTTTGTGCAAATTGACTTGCTAAATTTGGATCAATCATGATTCATGATGATGTTTTTCTTTCTTGCACACAATGTTCCTATGATATTGCTCACCCCTAATCCTTGTTGATGTAATGGAGCTGTTCATCATAGGAACTAGTCTCTTTCCTGCTTTATTTTTTTTTCTTTTCTCCCGAATAACAAAACTCAAAAAATCACATTTAAGCTAGAATATTGTGGAATAAATAATTGATATTTAAGGTATATAACATGCTTAACAAAGTATTTTATCTTTATAATTTATTGTTTTTTTTCCATTTTTTTCCTGTATTTTTTTCGAAATCATCCTTACAAGTTCCAAATTTTTTATTTAGTATATATCGTCTACTTGTATTAAAAATTGTTAAATGGCTAATTTTTTTAATCATCATATCGATAAAAATGACGTAACGTGATAATAGTATTTTTAAAAATTATTATTATTGATCATATATTCTAAAATTTTGAATTTTTATCCTTTTAAAATTATTTAAGAGTTTTTTATATTTCATTTTAGATGGATTAATAAATAGAGTAATTTTGATGCTTTGTTGAAAATATGAGAAAAATAATTAAAATTTGACAAAAATAAAATATTTAATTAAGTAACATAATTTTTTTACTTAAATAAATGAAATGTGAAAAATAATATAAAATTATCTTTATTTAAGTGTGGCATTTTGGTTGCTTAAGATATTTTGTTTAAGTTACCAAATGGTTGTAGTTTAAGCTATAAGATGCGAAGACAATAAATCTCTAAATAACTTTGAAATAAATTATTAGCTTTATAAAGAGAGTTTGAATAAAACTTCAAAAATATTTTAGAAAACTTTTACGTGGAATGATATATACTACACGTTGATTAGGTAGTCTAATAATTTGAAATGTGTTAAAAAATATTTAAAAAGTGTTTGATAGGAGTACGATGGACTTATATAGAAAATAAATTAATGAACACTTTGATTTACCTTAATTTGAGTTAATTATTGTATTTTATTTTTTAGTTTGATTTTGTTTGGGATATTAAAGATTTTACTAAGATCGATGTATTATTGAAATAATTATTTTTTTATCAATATCAATTAGGTTTTTTATTAATATTAATAAGATTAATTTCGTGATTTAAATTTTTTATTGTTTTTATCCTAATTTTTATCGTATTATAATAATTTATAAAAATATACAATAAACGAACAAGGAAATTATACTTTACACAATGTCGAGCAAAGAAAAAAAAAAAGTGAAACTAAAGTGAATGTCATATATAGTAGTGGAGTAATCTTTATGAGATTAAGAGCCAATTCATTTGCAATCTTATTCTAGGGCTTGCTACATTAGAGCAACTTTGCTTCCAAAACTAAATAAAAGTTTATTTAATGTTATGGATTAAAAGCTTTCCAGAACTAAATAAATAATTTTTAATAATATATTAATTTTTTTATTTTTCTTGTCAATAACTTTATAATATGTTATTTTTTATTTTTGTTTTCTCTTGATTTTTTTTCTTTTAAAAAAATATTTATTTATTATTAAAATTATTTACACTAATTTATAAAATATATCTAAAATTTCTTTTAAAACATCCACACAAATAGTTTCCCAATTAAATGCATATTCAACTCAAAATCAAAATTAAATATTCATAAGTTCTTATATAAAATAAGTTTACACCATTAATTTAAAAATATCGTCAGCATGAATTATGTATTAATATATAAGATCTTTCCTTTGCTAACTTTCCGCTAAACATGAAAATGATTGATTGATAGAATTTACATTATGATATACTATTGTTATAGCTTTTAGGTAAAATTAATAAATTTAATAATATGGTGAAAGGGGAAGTTGTTTTTATAAAAAAGATAATATGAATAGACCTTTTTGCAACAATCATGAAACAGTCTCCTCTCAAGCAACATATTTATTTATTCAAATGTGTTTCAGAAATTAAAACAAAATACGATTATATTTGAAGAGTAAAAAAGATATCAAAATGATAATATAAAGTTGATGATCTCGGACATTCACATGCTTGCTTTTTTCTGAGTTGATGCTATGATCATGATTTGATTTGACCTTCCAAATCCTAATGTCACTTGACACAAAAAGACGATTAATTAGTGTGCCTCTTATCAATTATCGTTTGACTTATGATTGAAATAATGTGAGATCAATGGAAGAACTAAATACACAAAATTTAAACAAAAAAAAAGAGAAACCAAAAGTGTAACTAATGGCTTTCCTCTTCACGGATTGAAAACATGTTTGAATTGACCTTCGTCCCATAAAATAAGTGTTTTGAAGAAACAAACGTTGAGTTTTGTGAATCATTGATGCACACACACTTCAAAGTTCAAAACATACTATGTGGAAAGAAAGATGAGTTTCTATTTGCTACGATGAGAGAGGTCCACTTTAGAGTAATGGAAAAAAATGTGGTGTGTGAAAATAAAAAACAAAAAATAGTACATTTTAAATAGTTTTCATTAGTTAATTTTTTTTTTCTAATTTTTATCTACCAAACACAAATCACTACGTGAGGTCCATCATATTTTGTGGTTTGACCCACCATGCGAAACAAATTCTGGAAAGGAATTAAAAACGAAGGCCCAGCAAGATAGCATGTTTTGGATGTAGGGAAAATTAGAGATGGTGCAGAGGAGATAAATTGAAGAGAAAAATAGAGAGAAAAGAAAATAAAGAAAGTGGGAACATGAATGCTACGGAAGAAACTTGTGCAGAGCAGAAAGTTGCATATGATAAAAAGCTGCAGAAAGGTGTATATATGACACAAAACTGGAGGAGTGAATGAGCAGAATCAGAATAATAATGTTCCGTCGAAGCTCCCAAAAGTGCACCTCAAACGCTGAAATGGTGTCACAACTATGAAATCATTGGTTTTCACCTCAATTCTTTCCCACCCTCTCTCGTAATTAATGTTACCTCTTATGTTTATAAGGCTTTCAATTGTCTTTAAGTATGTTTGCATAGTAAAAAAAAAGATAAAAATACGATTGTTTGAATGAGCAAAAACAAAAAAATGAAAAAAAAAGTTTGTAGAGTGTAGGAGAATATTTTTTTAAAATTAATATATTTAAAAAGTAATATGTAAATTTTTTTAACATAATTTGATATAATTTTAAAAAAATATAAATTAAAGTTAAAAATAAATTTTAAAAAATTATTATGAAAACTTAATAAATAAAAAGTTACATTTTAAAATAAGAACATATTAAAATAAATTATTTTATAAAATATCAAATTTAAATTTATTTATTTATTTTTATTTGTTATTTTAATATTTTTATTAAAAATATATACATCATTATATTTTTATTAGAAATGTTAAATATTTAATATTTAATATATAACATCATAAATATTTTTATTTGTAATCAATTACACTTATTTTATAATGAATTATAGATGTAATATTTTATTAATATTTAATTATATATAGTTGATTGTGTTAAAAAATATAATCGATGATCTATATCTTTTTTGACAAATCTTCGCTTTATGGTGTCGAAAGTTTTCTAATATTTTTTTTAATTTTTTGTGTTTTTTATTTTATTTTTTTTCCTTTTTTTCGTTTTTCAATACGTCGAGAATATTAAACAAACGGAAACAAATAGAAAGTAAGTATTACATAATTTTTAATAGGAAAATAATCGATGAACATTTAATTTCTTTTTCATTACCTAATTTAGAAGAAAAAGGAAAATTATAAGTTGATATAGATGTAATAAGACGAAAGAGATAAAAAAAGAAAAAGAGTTGAATAAATATATATCAAATAAAAAAGTTTAAATATTATTGTCCTTTCTAATATTTGTTTTAAAAAATGAATTATACACTTTTAATAATTAAGATATTTGAAACCGTAATTATATATATTAAGAGTGGTGAAAATATAATTAAATTATAATATATAAAAGATATAAGTTTTTTATTTTATAAGTTAGTTTTGGAAGATGAAGTTAAGTATAAATTTATTTATTAAGATGATATTAGAGTTATTGAAAGTTGATCATAATTAGATTTTGGTTGGATTAATGAAGGTCTTTAATTCTTAAACATGGACTTTAGAATATATTAGATATCTGAGATTGAAAATATAAGAGTAAAGTGTATTTTGATGAAGGGGTGTAAAAGTTGAAATAGGAAAGATGAAGGTAATTATTTTAGTAATTTGGAAGGATTAGGTTGAATAATGAGAGGTTGTTGCAGCACATGGGGTTCCACCTTGAAGAAGCAGCAATGGCACCATGAAGCAGCAGCGGCAGCTAGCACACCTATAGAGGGCCAATATTGACAGTACTGTCATCCCACTAATGGTATTGTCGTGGCTACTCTTATGCAATATGCACTGCACAGTAGCTGGACCACGCCATTTATACATCATCATTCATCACCATGCTCTTTTATATCAATCCAATTTCTGCACACCCCTCAATGCATCACGTTTATCCAACAACACTTCTTAAATAACCCACCTTTCATTCTTAACCATAACTATGCGCATGAAAAAGATTTTTTTGAAAGAGACAAACATTTTTTTAATCATTTTTACGTCTAAAGTCATTAGTCTCTACTTATAGATGGAGGTATCAACATGTACCTACCCTCCTTTTCTTCTGTTTTATTCACCTTTAATACCTCAAACCTAGCTGTCCATATTTGATCAGTCATTGGAATATATCATAAATACCATGCATCACCTTTTATGGGGTTAATTATATCGCCATTCTTTCTTTAATTCTTTTCTGCCCAAAACATGGGAGTCAATGAATCTTAATTAATGATGCTAGCCTTCCACAGCATTGTTCACTGTGTTGGATTTGCTATTGCTTCACAAGATCTCCATTTCTCTTATGGATCCACTTTCGTATGCTTCTGCTGGTGCCTGTGTTTAGTCAAATTAGTTGGTGTCAGTCATGGTGAGTTTCCTGTGAAACTCACTTCTCTCTGGTATAGATCATATCATTCATTCAAAAGCAAAATTTCAGAAAGTGACATCATTTGCTGTGTAAATTGTCGAGGTGCTTTAAAAGGTTTTAAAGTTTATCTTTTCACATGTCACAAAAGCACAACATTGATTTAGTGGGTGAGAATTCGACTTGTATTTGATAAAGATGTGAGTAAATTTTGTTAGTGAGTAATTTGCAAGTATTTTTGTGAGTGTTCGTGGGATATGAACACTTTGAGTTGACTAAGATAAAACTCAATTCAATCCATTTTTTTTATAGTTTGAAATAATATTAGATTTTTAGTTTAACTGAACTCATCGAATCCTTTAATATAATATTTTTTATTTTTAATTTATCATTTACTTATTTAGAATAAAGATCGAAAAAAATATATATTAAACACTATTTACAATACTAATTAAACCTCAGTCTTCTCTTTTCATCACCATAGGAATTCTTTACATTTTAGTGTGCTTAAACTCTTTATTCAAATACTCCTTATATCCCACCTCCGTGTCTATTTTGTTTGTAAGACAAGTTATAATTATTATATATATATAAACAGATTAATGAATATATATACAACTTTAAACATCATAAAAAAATATAATATATTAATATTGTTATATTATTTATATTTATTTAAATAAATTACCCTCTGTTTGGATAGGGGGAGAAAGTCCAAAATGAAAAAAAGTGAAGAAAATTGAAAAAATAAAAAAATAAAAAACACAAGAAATGAAATGCATTTTACACCTCAAGCTTTTATCACAATAATGAAAAGATTTATGAAAAAAATTAATGCATAAGATAATAATTGTGATATTGATTATGTTTAGAAGATAATAATTGATCATGTGTATAAGAATTTTTCCAGTATGAACGCAAGAAAATTGAGAGAGTAGCATTGAAATATATATATATAAATTATATTTGAATATATAGATACAATATTTGTAATTTTTTATTAGTTATTAATATTTTATTAATATATTTTTTATATAATAATAAAATAAATAATTAAAATAATAAATAAAATAAAATAATTAAAACTTTGATATTTTTGTGAAATTATTTTAATTTGTTATTTTACATGTAATTTTTATTAAGATTTTTAATTTAAAAATTATTTTAGTTCTAATTTATATTTCTAAAAATTATTTCTTGTATTAAATTATTTTTTACAATATTTTTATTTATCACATCAATAAAATTACTTACAAATTTTTCTTCAATTCAAATGATCTATTTTTTTATTTTATTTTCTCAAATAGATCTTTAAATCCAAACAAAGCATTATTCTAGTAAGCATTAAGTGGTCAAAGCTTAATTTTTAAATAACAGGATTCTGAAACTATATTTGACTTGATAACCTGAACTAGATATATACAAAAGAAGGTATATATAGATTATGAATGAGCAATTTAACCTAGATTTGCATCTTATATATGATATACCATTGTCGGCTCAACAGTTTTGTGTACGATATAATATGATAATAACATCTTTTCCCTGTAATCCCCAAGTACAATTATAATTCAACAGTAGCAATTTCTATATATTTCCTTCAAATTTTGATTTTTCTTTAACTGTAATCATTTCAGTTTGGAACAAATTTCTTGCTACAGGTTAGAATATTGAAGTTCTGTAAATAATTTTAAGAAAAGTAGGAGAAATATCCAGAGTGAGAAAAAAAAAACTAGAAGAACTGTGTGAGAGAGATGGAAAATAGATGTGGGTAAGTGAGAAGACAGTTTCACGTGAAGATTTGATAAAGTTGAAGTGGTTGATTTTACCGTTTGCACAATAAAGGAAGACAAACTTAGTCCTCAAACTTTACGAATGATAGGAACATTTGAGAAGCATGTACGATGAGGGTGTTTGTTAGAGAAAATGAATTAAATTTTTTTAGAGGCCTATTAGTAGCCATGATCATGTGAGAAGATTTAGATTAGATATAAAGAAAGAAAAGAAAAGATATGAAAGGATCTAGACAGCTAAAATACCCGCTTAATGTGCCTATCCATGTGCAATTTTACTAGATTCCATTGCAAGCAAACAAATGCTTCTCTTTTGGGTGCCCATTCTGCATTTGTCTGCCCATTAAAGCCCTCAATTTTCTCATAAATCATTTCTTTCAATCTCTTTTCTATTTCCCCTACAAAATCACCGTTTAACAAATAACACTTTCTTTCAACCCAAATTCAAACAAGATAATGTTTATGTGTGCATAAAGGATGGCTGAGTCTGGACATTGGAACTTACTAGAAATGGAACATGAAATCAGATACTTTTTAAAACAAGTTGAACATAACCACTAAGTTATATACAGTCGTTAGCAATATAAAAAATTGAACAAGCCCTATGATTTATAATGTAATTTAATTAATTGATATGTAATGCGTTATATAAGCATCTTTGACCAATGTAGACAACTTGGATTTCTTCAAATATCCACCCATTATGCATATATTTAGTCTGTGTTAAGTCATATGTATGATCATTCATATCATTGATAAAGTATATTTAATCATGCGTACATATACTGTCATAATTTTTATAATGCATACTTCTGAACCAAGTATTATTATAGTTTGTTGTGTGTGAGTGGGAACATGGATTGGACCACAAACTTTGATTTAGTTAAAGAAGAAAAAGAAAAATTTAGAGAATAAAATTGCTTTTCTTTGCGAAGACAGGGAATAAAATTGTAATATATATTGGTAGCCAACTAGTAGAGAATTTCCAATAATGGATAGCTGACCCATTGTCGGGTAAATTTTCTTTCGGGGTGTCTGGATTGTTATGGAATGGGGTCTACATCTCAATAAATATCATAATTTCGTGAAAAACATTTTCAGATTATTCTGCAAATCTTCATAAATATAATCAATTCACGGAAATTTTGAAATAAAAGAAACAATGATGGAAAGAGAGTTTTTGTTGTTAATATAAGCACTTGTTCTCTTTTGCTTTGAAAGCCTCTCCTTGGCTTCAACCCTCAAACTCAGAGCCTTCCATCATCCATCCACTTTCCTTCACCACACAAGCCTTTTCAGAGAGAGAGAGAGAAGGAGAGAGTATATATGAAACACTCTCAAGAAGAATCAATTGAGAAGGTCAAGTTTGCTTACTGTATTCCACTGCAACTGGAGGAGGCATCCAAAGGGATCGCATTGATCCCAAATCTCAGATTTATAAATTTTTCCTTCCCTTCCTTGCTCCATATTTGGGATCATGGGATCATGCTATCCCTTTGGATTCCTCCTTTGGTGGCTTCTACTATTTCTCATGCTTTTGCTGGACAACCTCTAATTACTGCATCGCAAACCATCAGTTCTTGGCCTACAAACTGCATTCTGCATATGAAACACGGTGGTACAATTCCTGTAAGTCAATATTATCAATGTTCTTGTTGCTCTCTCGCACTTATCATGCCAATTTCTTTCACTTTTAACATATTCGACATCTCATGTGATTTATGTAGTGGATCTCATCTTATGTCACAAAATTTTGTTCCTACTGTTGTTTTCTTCTCTTTTTCTTCTTCATTCAATCTTTTAAGTCATTACAAGTTAACTTTTTTCCAGAACCCAATACCCTTAAATTTAGCAAAAATAGGCTTAATAATTACCTTATTCATGCTTTCTGAAGCATGGTTGAATAGATCCACTGATTCAGTCCCGGGGGACTGGATCCCACCGAGGTAAATTATTCCTGAAACCAAGTATATATTATCTCATTATTAGGTCTTTCTGCTTTTCACCATACACACACACACACACACATATATATATATATATATATATATATATATACACACACACACACATACGTACACTTACATATATAATTATATATTTTACTGGAGTGGTTTTCCATGAATGTCAGTGTATATGCAGTACTTTTACACATATTTCAGTCATAGAATGAGGTAAGCTTCTACTGGGTACCAAACATTGTACAAAATTACACCATGCAAGTTAAATGCCAACTTTAACTAATATGGAGACACCTTTTCCAGTTGATGTACTAAGATTTAAGAGTTAATGGGCATTGGATGTTCTGTTATATGAATTTAAGTGCGCTATAGAATTTTTGGGTTTCTAATATATATCCTTCATGAAGAAGGTTATCAAGACATTTTAAAGCCGTAGACTAAAAACAACTTTGACCAAAGAATTAATAAGGACATTTCCCAATATCTTTCATGGATAAATAGGAAAGAGTTCATATCCTCAGTAAGTAACTTTCTTGATTTTAATCAAACACTTTTTTTATGGGTTCAGAAATGAATGGAAGGAAAAAAGGTAGTCTCTCTCTAAAGTCACAGATGCGCATATTCTCCCTCTTAATTACAAATTGAGGATGCCATGTCAGTAAATAAAAATTGTTAATTAAGTACAATATATAGAGAAATGGAAGCAAACTAGCTAGTTAATTGATTAGCTTTGCAATCCATCCGTATGAATAAAACAGTGCTGACCATTGGCTATGCATTCTAATTAGTCGGCCAAAAGTATAATTTCTACCCCATTTGGAAGGTTTTTGAATTTTGATCATTACCTATATTCAACAAATCAATTTCACCTTTTGATAAAGCAACTTTTCCCCCGGCTGAACATGATCATTTTATGCACAAAAGCTAACTGGGCAAACTTGGCACTCATAGTCATAGTTTACTGACCACACTTGAGTTGTCATATGTTGACATGATATTTTGTGTTGAACCAACGTTCTATTGTAATATGAGTGCTGGAACAGGCTTCATATGTGTCTCACACAGTCACAGTAGCTATGATAGCCTTATAATATTAAATTAGCTTTTGTGAAAAAATGTAAACAGTGCAGGAAAAATCCCACCGAATATAAAACTACAGTATAGTAGCCAATTGAAGTAGCATATGGCACTCTAAAACCACTGAGTTTGAGTCAATTGCACTCCCAAAAACACATGCTTTTCATGGACTTTAATCAGAATCCAAGGCAGTGAAAGTTGTTATTTAGGCAATTCTGTATATTGCTTTGAGACTCACACTGAGTGTTCCATAGGAAATGGAATCATACACGTGCCAACATTGCAATATCTTTATTTAGTCTGGAATAAAAGGGTATTTATTTTGATGGTTTTACATGCTTAGGTTATTCTTAGCACATGAGTCCCTCCAACGTTGTGAAATTTTAGCCCACACTTTGGCGAGGATCACTTTTATCACATGGTTGGAAGCCCCTAGCTACCCCCTCTCCTGTTAAAGAATGAGCTGTTAAATCTCTTTATCAATTTTCCTGAAAGGACAAAAGATTAATTCTACACTAAACTATTAATGTAGGAGGGCCACTAAGGAACACAGTACACACATTTCTGAAGGATGGCCCTTTTGTTTCACTGTCTATTCTGTCCATTTCTTGTAAACAAGAATGCTATTTACACATTTTTGTACATATACATATATTGCTGATGTGAACATATTTTATTTCAATTTGACAAATAATAATAAAAATCAGATAGTTACTTAAGGCTAGCAATACTCATTTCACAATTACACGAATAAAAATAAATAAATGACACTTTTTATCAATATAATTCTCTCCAATTTTTCCAACTTTAAACTGTGTACACTAGTTTACTGTTACTCAAACTCAGATTGTTTTCTTGAGAATTTCCCTCTTGTCCTCACCATTTTGACTATTCTGCATGGTAATACTTTTTCCTTTAATCATTTTCCACAAAGCTAGCGTAAAGTAAATCACAAATTATCGGTCAGAGAAAAGTACCAGATCATTATATAATTCACCTTTTCCTACTCCTAACCATTGTTAATAAAAAAAATTAAGATAGTTGTTATAAAAATATATAGACTAGAAGGGTTAACATTTACCTGAATAATTTAAAGATGAAGCAATGGATAGCAGCAAGAATATATGTGTGGTTTTGTGATGATTTTTGTAAGATGGAGGGGTGGGTGGACTTAAAAATTTGCAAGGAAATGACGTTGAAATGAAATTGTAGACGAAATGGGGTCCTAGATGAAGTAGAATTTTTGGACAAAAGAGTGTACAAATTGTCTACAAGTGTGAGTATGTAGTTCCCATGTCCCCCTCTTGGACTACACAAGCTTTATGAAGAAGACACCAGCTGCCAAAAATAAAAAGTAAAAATGTTATAAATATAAATAAATATGAAAATTTTTGTTGAGGAAAAAGTAATATTTTTACGTAGAGTGGTGTAAGTGTTGAAGGTTTTGGTTGGGTTGGGTGGGTGTGCGTGCCAGGGATAGTGGCCCCGTAAGGTCCTTCTCATGTCTCCAAATTTATTAAACCCTTTTCCTCATTTTCTTCGCATTCTTTTCTACTGCACTTTCTCACCCTTATCTTCCAACCATCAATTTCGGATCTTCCCATTTTTTTCATTTTTCACTTTCAAATGTGCGAATTATTTGCTTCACAATTCTATGCATCACTTTCCCATGTTAAGAAATAAAAAATATATTTTTTTACATTATAAGTTTTCGATTATCAATTTAATAGCTTTTTCATTTTAATTATGGCGCATGGGATAGAGAATTTAGTTTTGATATTATACATGAACTATGTGATAAAACAAAATATGTATTGGTTGGTGGTAGTGCGGTGGGGAACAACTATTGCACGATTGAATGAAATGGTTGGTTTCACAACCCCACCAAGCCAAAAGAATAAAGTGTCTCATAAAATTTTATGTTCTTTGTGATTAGTCTTTTTTTTCTATGATTTTCTAGACCAATTTATTAGGGTTTTCTTGTATTCATTTATGTTGATTCTCATCAACGGCAAATGAGAAGAGTTATTATTCTCAAACACTTCATTTTCCTTCCATCTCATAATTTTCATGGTTACTGAAGTACCTTAATTTAACTCATGTTGGCAATTTTGATTAATAAATTAATAATCCTTCGTTAAATGGCGCTAATTTATTTTATTAAGTAGAAAATTTAAATTCAAATAAATCGCACAAAAAGAAACACGACACACAGTAGCACTTGTTGAAAGTTTTCTTTTCACTTGATATAGAAAATAGAGAGAATAAGGTGGTGGGTGGTACAAACAATGAAACATTTTAAAACAGCCATCTGCATCTGTACTACACGACAGAGTGCATTAGATTCACAATTAAATATGGTGACTCACAAAATTTAATCTTTTACAATTTCGCTTTTAATAATGTTTGGACTGATGTGGATCAATAACAAGGCTCAGCTGGCATTGTAAATGGGCTCATAAAAGGCTACATAGGTAGGGAGGGCCCAACTATTGAAACCTCTGTTACAAGCTTTTGCTACATATACTTGAACAAGTTTTCATGGTTTTTGCTACAACCAAAAGTATCTTATGTAAGCTTGAATGGTACAGAAGAGAAACTCGATTCCACCATTAGCATAAACTTATGAAATTTGTTTTTACACATGTTTGATTAAGTTTATCTTTATTTGTATTGTAGTGTGATTATATTTGAGGGAGGCTACTGCAAATACCATTTGTAGCATCAACTTATAGGCAGAGAGGTACTAGAGATAGTCTTCACTGATGACGCAGGAGCACAGTACATACACAGGTGGAGAGAAAGACTCCTTAATGATAATCAAGGATATATATATCTTGATTGTTAGATATGTATTGCTTTTCTAAAATATCTAATCATACCTCCAATACGAACTATTCTTATTTTATTATTTACACAGTATTACATGTTTACACTGAACATGCTGGTTGTTGTAGTTGGCAAAGTAATGGTTTCTCCTTATAATATTTCTTTTCTTAAAAATATTTAAGATTGTTTCAAAGGGGGAAAAGATTAGTTCCACACTTGTCATATAATTATTTAACTGGAGAAAATTAATTATAATATTTTTTCAGAACAATAATAAATATAATATTTTATATAATAAAAAGGGTAAAGAACCAAATAAAAATTTAAAATGATAGAATAGTTGGTGGAGATTGCTTTTCTTTGTGTTTAATAAGCTTCATTACGTCTTTAATTTCATATTTCATAAAATTAATTTTAACATGATTCTTCATGAAAAAAAAAATTAGATTATGTAAGGAATAACTTAATTTCTCCGTGAACTTTATGAAGCAACAAACATTAAGGTCGATAACTTCAAGTTAATTTGATAATTCTTATCCTTGTTTCAGGTTATAAGTTGTACCATAATTTTTAGTTGGATCCTAATTTATAAACCACGATTAAATTATAAAATTATTATTTAATTAAGTCAAACAAGCATTTAAGTAATCAAATAATGTTGTAAAGGAGAAGATGAATTACTATAGCTACATCAATCTTTAATGATAAGACATTTATTTATTTGTAAGATTAAAGAACATGTAACATTGCAAAAAAATGTTAATTGTCAATATTTCTTAAGAATATGTACTTCTTGCAATTCGAATTTTTAGAAATTGTTCATGCACACGACATCCAAATTCATGTAAGGAAGAATAACTAGTTGATTCACCTTTCTACTTTTTCCCATTAAAACTTTATTATTCTCAACATTACTTTTATTTTAATTAAGAGAGTTTTTTGAGATTTAAAATTTGAGTAATCTTAGTTGATTTGATTTTGTGCTCCTAACCATATTGATTTGATGGACAATGTGTGAATCTTGAGTTAAATTTTGATCTTTAATGTAAAGTAAATTTTATTCATTAATTTTAAATAGTTATGATATAAATTGTTTTTAGAAGTGCTTTTTGAGCTTCCTTTTAAACGCCGAATTTGTTTTAGTTTATTAAAAGTAGTTTTAATAAATTGAAATATTCTTGATGTTATTAGATTTAGAATCTAGAATATTTTAGTTGATTAATTCTTTATTTTAGTTTACTAAAATCTTCTAAACATTTTAAAGAATAAAGTTATTTCTATTTTAACCCATTAAAACATATTTTTAACTAGCCAATTCACTAAAATTTCGTATTTAAATTATTTTAGCATATTAAAACACCGTTCTAACCAATCAAAAAGTGACTTATCTAAAATAGTTTTTAACTTACTAAAACTACTAGACCTACAAAGATAGCATTCACATTCTTTACATACACAAATTTAACCCAAAAAAATAACAATGACTTTATATTTAGAAAAATACCTTTTTGGAATCGTTCATTAAAAATTGAATCAGGACCATAGTTTCATATTCTTATCCAGAAGATCGTTTACCTATCTTTACAATTCTAAACTAAAATTTTTAGGTATTCTTGTTGAATTTTTCTTTTCTTTTATATTGTTTGTTTTATTTTATTAGTTTAGAATATTTATATTTAGTTTATAAGTCACCTTTTTGAAATCTCTAATGAAATGACATCATTTCTAATATAAAATTTTAAAGTTTAACATAAAATCTTAAAGTTCAATATTTATGGGTTTTTACTTTTTTTTATACATCTCAACTTTATCATTTATACTCAATGTAGAACTTTATGTCCACTCTCATACTTAAATACCCAATAATTTCTCCCTCAAATATGAGAATACCTTAACTGCTGTTGAACTTTTATGTCCACTTTCACACTTCAATATCCAAAAAAAAAAAAAAAAATGCTAAAGTCCCTCCAATCTGGAAAAACTGTGCTGAATGTGTGTCTGGTCATTTTATAGGGTTTGGTGGTAAAGTAGCTGAATGTGTAAGGTTGATGTAGCCATCAACACCTGCATGTGTTTGCTACGGATGCATTGTGTTTTTCTTTTTTTCCCTTTTTCTGTCTTCTTTTTCAGCCGAGGATACCACTTCTGTCTCGTAATGCAAACAGACAATGGATGCTAAAACCTTTGTCTTGGAATATGGTATTTGCCTCCTCTATGATTGAGTTTAACCATTACCTACTAAAATATAAACTCAAGAATTAATATTCGCAAAATTTAACCATTAATTAATATAATATCAATTACATATTTAATTAATTCATTTTTATCTGTTAATTATTTCACTCATATCTTTCTACTAAATTATTTCTTACAGAATATGTACTTGTGGAGATATTTTTATATTCAGCATGGCATATCAAATATCTTTATCACCGAATATTATCACATGTATTTGGTTCTGTCACTTTAAGCATACGAGGCTACAAATATGTAAACTACTTCTGAATTTTACGAGAAAATAGTATATAAATGAATGCTGGTCTAAAAAAATCACTGCAATTACAAATAAACTTGTAGAAAAAAAAACTCCCATCATTACCAAAAAAAACCATTACTCGTATTTTTTATATGACTTTTATTTTTATATTAGATATTTATATTTGAAAATAACTATTAGTTCCTTACAAAAAATAAAATAAAATAAAAATGACTTGATATAAAATTGGAATTAATAAGAAATGTTAAGAGTTTAAATAATATATCTTAATAAGAATTATTTAAGATGTATCTTAAAAATAAGAAAGAAAGCTTATAAAAAATTATTATTAGAATTATTTGACATGTTAAGAAAAGTTTTAAAATTTTTATATAATTTGTGTTTAATATTTTTGTCATAATTTTTTTAATTAATATATATTTAATACTTATTTCTATATAGAAAGAATATTATAAATTCTTATAAAAAAATCATTCTATATATTACATTTTATTTTTATACAAAAAAATTATTTAATTTTGTAATATATTTTAATTTAAATTAGACATAGTTATAATTATAATAAAATTATAAATAGATATGTTTAAAAGTATTTTCATAAATTGATATTATAATTAATATTATTTATAATCATTAAATAAAAAATTAATATAATTTATAAGTTTATTAAAAATATGTATTTAAATTTTTTTCTTATTGATTGTTTTTTATTTTGTATTTTTTTTTTGTGTTCAAGTAAAAAATTTTATATGGATCACAATCAATATAATTTTCAAGCATCACCTCCACCTTTATTATTGAAAATTTTTAAAATTCTCATTTTTTTATTATGTAATCTTTTTATTATTGTATTTTTTTATTATATAATTTATTTGTTTGTTATTTATATTTATATATTATTCATGATAATTAAGTTTTAATATATTAAAAAGTGTAATATAAGTTATAAAAAAGTAGAAATATTTATAAACAATTTCTATTGGATCAAAAATTATAAACATATAATATGAGTTGTTTATTAGTAATGTGATAAAATAGAACTTACTTAAAGCTAATAAAAGTTGGATACTTTTAATTGGATGTTTAACTTATAAAATATTTATTTAAATTTGTTTGTTTAGATAAACGAATTTATTCAAGTTTATAGTGAAAATTGAATATTTAAATGAATGAAATTTAAGTTATGTGAACTCACAACAAAATTAGTAAATAAAAACTCAAATTAAAATAGCTTATTTGTGTGTCTCTGCATACATCATTTACCTAGTCACTTATTTCTCTTAATTTTAGTTTGAAATTTTAATGTTATTTATTTATTTATTTTGTTTATTATTAAGAATTAATATGTTGTATAATTTATTGAATTTATATTTTCTTATTTTTTTCTTCTAATTTTGTTCTTATTTTAAATTAGTTGAGTCATCATTGTCAATATGCTAAATATACATCTCTCATGATAAAGTAAATTATCTCGTACTCACAAAAAAAAAAGTCATTTCATAACCTAATAGACCTAGATTGAATATTTCTTTTTAAAGCAACGAGTCAAGTAAATTTACTTTCTCGTAGCATATTCAATAATATACTGGTTTTAGTTAATTTAGTGAAACAAATTATCAAATCTAGTAATGTATATTCTATATATAAATAATACACCAAAATATACAAAAGTTAAATTAAAATAAATGTATATAAATATACCAAAATTAATAGTTACATAAATTGTAAATATATATTTAAAAATAATATTACAAAATTATACGAATAATATAAAAAGAGCAGAAATATTTTTTAAAATTTTGCATGGTTTGTAATGTGTTATATATTTAACCTATAGTGGTGGTTCTATGGCATATCCTTAGGAAAAAAAATATCCTTCTATTTTTCTATTAAACATAGTTAAGGTTTTGTATTTTTATATTGATGAATTGGTTCTTATATTTTAAAAAAATAAGGAATTGTCATAAAAAATAGACTAAATCTATTTGTTTGAATTTAAAGATTGAACTCATTTATACAAAACTATAGAACTTTTCTCATCTCTTAAAAAATATAAAAACCAAAAATAGTTTTTCACATTCTTATTTGGTTTCTCGATGTTAAGAAAATGAAAAAAAAAACATAAAAGACAAGAAAAGATGAAGAAAGTGAAAAGTGAAAGCGGTGAATGGCGAAGAGGACAAAGAATTTTGTGCTTTTCACAGTTTTATCTGTTGATGGCAGCTCCAAAAGAAAGAGCTTTTTAGGTGTCCTCTCTATCTATCAATCATAACCACACTCTTCAAGTTCATTCTCTTCTCTTTTCATTTTCCTTTCTCTTTTCCTTCTTTCTTGCATTCTCTCCTCTGTTACACTCATCATTTGCAGCCCACAGTGAAAAACCACCCTGTTTTCTCACCAGCCTCTACAGGGGAAAAAGAAACGTGGGTCCCACTTATCTCACAACTCATCACACCGTGTCACTTCACCGTGAGTGACCCGTGTTCAACAATCTCTCTTGTTTTAAGGTTTCTTTTGCTTGTTATTATGGTAACGACATAGTATAGACACTCAGAAAATAATAATAATCAGACATATTAAAAACTGTGTATGCTTTGGGTCTTTGAGTTGAGAGACACTGTTAGATTTCCAAGACCCCTCTTTTTTTACACACAAACAAACAAAAAAATAGGGAATTTTTATTTTTTTTGCTATATTTCTCCCATCAGATCACTGCATAATCATAATGCTGTTTCTCTTATATCATCTCTTCTGATCCATTTCTCTCTCTCTCTCTCAAAGGTCCTCCTGTGTCAGGGTCTCAGAAGAGAGAGATCACATACCTTGCTCACAATTCACACAACTCGTGCTGGGCTTCAGAAAGACTGAAACTTTCTCCTTAAAAACTTGAGGGTATTAATGATCTTTGCCTCTCTGAGTCGTTACATGAAGATTCTAAACTTAGGTGTTCAAAATGTTGGTCACTACTGAGGACAAGTCTCATGTTGTTGTTGTTGACATACACAGTAATGGCTGTTGTCACCGGAGCTCGGCCGCCGGCGAGGGGTGTTCCGATGCCAGCGACCGGTCGCATGAGGAGCAAAGGTCTTCCCATGATCCTGGCACTGAGATTGTAGGAGTGTGTGAGAAGGAGAGAGAATCCTCTGCTTCAGAGTGTTCAGTGGAGGTGGATCTGGAGGAGGGTGCGGTACCCGAAGATAAGGTGCATTTGGATAATGTGGAGAGGGATTGTAGGATTTGCCATCTCAGCATGGATATGACCAACCATGAATCTGGAACTCCCATTGAGCTGGGATGCTCTTGCAAGGATGATTTGGCTGCTGCTCACAAGCAGTGTGCCGAGGCTTGGTTCAAGATCAAGGGCAACAAGTAAGTAAACTTTTATGTCTTTGGACTGACTTGGTTCTTGGCAAAGTATTGTGAATTTTTAAGATTGATCAGTACTACTTACTAGCTAGTAGTTCACTACACACCATTTTTAAGTTATTGGTGTTTTCTTTTGGAGTGAAGTTATGAACAAGGTATCTGGTGGTCTTGCTTTAATTTGAGATATAGATAATCTATTTTTTCCCCAAATCTGGTGCTTTGACTTGACTTGTCTGCTTGTTCCTTACTTGCTCTTTAGCAATTTATCATATGCTTATGATACGAACAGGATTTGGGATAATAATGCTGGTTGTTCTTTTGCTAAGAGAAGCTCATTGTGAGAGCTAAATTAGGCCACATTGTTCCCAAATTGCTTTTGGTAAAGATTAAATGCTTAAAGAAAAATGTTGGATGGGAGATGAAAATATCATATTTGCAGGTCGGACTGTCCAAGCATGTTTGATTTGCTTCTCTACCTCTTTGTCCTGTTGCTCGTGAACAAGTTGAATTTCAAAAGTATCTTTGAGAGTGAGGTTTCTGAGGAAAAGGAACAATGAATTTTCGTTTTTAATAAACATTTTCTAATTTTGGTAAGTTTTAAATGAAGAAATGTAATTATCCTAGTCTTTTGTTTATTTTAATAAAAAATATAAAGCTTTTAATTAAAAAACAACAAACTTTTCCTACCTTTGCTTTTCCTCTAAAACCTCACTCGTTGAATTTTTGAGAGCTTTATTGAAAAACTAAACTTGCCTTCAATGCTCTGTCATTTTTAATGTGACAGCATGTATGTTCCATAAGTAAAAGTTGGTGTGTTATGAGAAATTTCTTGTAAAAGAAGGATTTTGTAAGAATAGTACATGTATGGAGGTGGGTGTAGTTTCCCAATCAAGAAAGCTGTAAGGTAATTAATGTTAACCTCAAGGGAGAAAGTATAACCATCCCTTTATTTATTGATCTGGCCCTCGTTATTAAATAGTCATTCCTTTTTCTTTCCTTAAAAGAAATCATGAACAAGTGTGTCATTCACGTAGGACTTTAGTGACGCATTGACACCTGAATTTCATGAAGTAATAATCACCTATTGATGACAGGCTCCAGTAATTTTTAAATTCAAAAATCTCCTAAAGGATAGTCAAAGTGTTGGGTCTGCCCAGAGAAAGACAATTTGAGAAGTTAAATACATAGTTCTATGGGTTTCTAGGATGAGTAAGTGGAAAGTGGAAATTTTGTGAATGAAAATCAGTAGAAAGACTGAAGAGTGGTATGATGCAGAAACAGTTTAGGTTGATTTCAGTTTAAAGTTTGGAAAGTAATTATGTGAATTCCAAATAAAGAATTTCAATAAACTAAAAGTAATTGCTGCCTCCAAAATAAAAGTACTTAGTCATGTTTACATCATATAATTGCAATATATAGTCAAATTATACTCGTTACCGATCTGATTTGTTCTGGCTTTCGCTACTTAGCAGTACTAGATAAATTAAACTGCTGCAAGTACGAAACTTGCTTCATTTACCAATTTTTGTTTCTAGTTATTCTTTTTGCTCTGTAGTTGTGACCCGAAGCCTGCAAAACAAGCCCGCTTTCTTTCGTTCTAGGAATCCTGAATGGTACTAACTTTAAATCACACAATTGCTTTGGGGAATATATCTGGGAACAAAGTGCTAATTTGGTGACATACTCATATTTTCTTATTCAGATAGTTTTCTCGATAGTTTTTGACGGCCAGTGATGTTTCCTAGTCTCTAGTTCTTTCTTTGCAGTGGTGACATACTCATGTTTTCTTATTCTCGTGTTCCTTTTTCATCTTAAAATAAAAAGTGATCCTTGTCTAACTTGATTTAATCCTGATTCAGATAAAATCTTTACTTTCTCTTGACTACGTTTGTGGTTTACCATATCATAAACGCACAAAGTTTCTACCTGATCTTTTAGCTTATTCTTAATCTTTTAAGTCATGAAACGTTGAAGAATTTGAATTTCAAATGGGTTAAATGTTCCTAAAACGCAAATGCATTAGAAACATTCTTACATCCACAATGCATATGGATTTTCAGATAGGAAGACTTACCAGCAAAGCCAATAATAGATAAGTGGGTCATTGGTGAATTTGTTGTATTTGTCGGGTGACCAATTGCCATGCATAGATTGGATCATTGAAAAAAATATTTTCGTAAAAAAATTGCGGACTTCGAGTTTTGATGTCTTTTTTTGAGCTTTCAAATTGTAAAAGCACTGTTTCTACTTTGTAGAATTTCCCTTTTTACAACTTGTAAAGGCTAAAGTATATGAGTTTTTTTATGTCTGCATTAGGTTAAATTTCTGAAATCCTAGAGAGAAGCCAAAAAATGCATAAATTCTAACCCGTAGAAAGCAACATGAAATTTGCTGCATCTAGATTATTTTCCCATTTCAGAATGATATTTTCTTCTTTTTTTTACTGTTCAGTTTTTCAGAAAGAAATGTGTTCTTTTACCAGTGGGAGAGCAAAACAGCAAGCCATAAGAAAAAGACAAACTTTAGTTCATATATAAAATAGGAAAGATGTCAATTTGGAATTGTTTTTTTGACAGCCTTGTGAGCATATTGAATGAAGGGAATAAAGTTGAAGTTTGAAAGGATTGTTGTATTAACTGAGTATAATCGGTCATTGCTAGAAAATATTTCAATTATTTAATGTTTGATCGAAAGTTTATGACACATCAGTCTCTAGTTCATCTTTAAGTAATATATCATATATTTATTAGGGTGAACTGAGATATCAAGTTTTTAGGATTTTTTGTTGTTGTACAGAAAGATATTTAGTTGAAAATAACTAATAAAGGCTTCTTTCTTCCATTTTTCAAAATCCATCTCTAATAGTTTATCCATATTTTCCGGGATGTTGAGGATGATAATCTGTGTGAGCTGTTCCCAGCCCAAACACAAAGAGAACATTAAGAAGTGACAGCAGTTTGGAAAATCAGTTGTAGTTTGCTGCCATTTGTTAAAATGAACAGGGGGTGAAAACCATTTCAGAAACTGTTCCGTATGATTAGTTGTTTTTGTGTAAAATATGGCACAAGATCAACAATTTGATTGACAAGATGGTGTGCCTCAATCTATTAAATTTTGGAATAGCCCGAAATGAATGCACTTCTATTGATTCATGCAGTTAGTTTACTTCTTGTGTATTTAAACTACTAAAATCTACTGCACTAATGTTATACTTATGTATATAGACTTGTAAGTTGTACTAATTGTTTGATCTGTATGATTAAACAGAACATGTGAAATATGTGGATCAATTGCACGCAATGTAGCTGGAGCTATTGAAATTCAAATGACAGAACAATGGAATGAGGCCAATGATGGTTCCACGGCACCACCATCTGGAGCAGCAGCAGCGACAGAAACTAGAAATTTCTGGCAGGGTCACCGTTTTTTGAATTTCCTGCTAGCCTGTATGGTCTTTGCCTTTGTCATATCCTGGCTCTTTCACTTTAATGTACCCTCTTGAATTCCTGTGTAACTTGAGGATGAAGCAGGTTAAGATGATGGGGGGTTATTAGACCAACCTATGGCTCTTAACACAGGTATCAAACTCAATACCTGTGTCTGCATAGTTGATTGGGATCTCTGTCTTTCTTTCCATATGTTCATACGTGTATTTTTACTTTTATTTGCTGCATTGTTGTTGATCTTATTTTACTCAACTTAGAATACCACCATGGATGTTTATGGTCATTTTCTTATAAAATTATATACCATGCTCGTTGCATATCTTAGAAATTGTTCTGGAATGAACTGCCTAACTTGGTAACAATTTTGGATGGTAGTGCATCACCTAGTTTTAACCCTTAGATATGGATGAGATGAGATCAAGATCAAGTTCCAGTAACATTCAAATTGTTGTCCTTATTCCTAATTCATGCTTGCTCCAATTGTGGTACAAATTATTGGTTATCTAACTCCAAGCAAAAAAGAACATGCAACACTTCAATAGAGTCATTGCTCCAAGTGGATACAAAACCCTCCTTATGATGTTTATACTTGATAACCTTAAGCTACACATAAGTTTCAACCATCTATTACCCTCAAAATATCACAGTATGTCCATTTTCTTCAATTAATAATTAAAAAAGCAATGATTAGGAGTTTTCATATACTGCAAAATGAATTTATCTCGAATCGTAGACAATGTATTGTGTTTGAGTGAGTATTTGTAAAATTAATTTTGAAATAATTTGACATTTAGTTGGATGTTTCTATTCAAAAAATAAGTTAATAATAAAATTCAGTGTAATTTTTTTATTCCGAAATTGCTAAAGTTGTTTCAGTTCTATTAATTTTGAAGTTAAAATCATTCTTAAAATAAAAAATAAGAATATTTACTTCAAATTATATTAATTGGTGTTTTATAATGTGTTTAGGAATGATTCATCGTGAATCTAAATAGGTATTTGATTTTGTAAGGATAAATCGGTACAAGTGTTATTTTTTTTAATTATATAAAAAACAGGCGTTGGCAGAGTTATGTTTACACAATTCAATTGCAATTTATTATATTTAAGACAAGTTAAGGTTCCACTTGTTTTATGATTAAAAAAACTATTTTTCTTATTTTCTTAAAAATAGCCATTTAAATAATTTTTTTCTAATTATACTCTAATGTTAAATCAAACTGTTACTATGTTGACCTCCCATGGTCAGTCTAAAAGATAGAAAGTTTGAATTTGCTTTATCATCAACCAATTATTTTTCCTAATTTTTAGAAAAAGATACACATTTTAATGAAATTATTTTATCTAATTCTACTCTAGTGTTCAACTATCAGGGTTGTTCTAGAAATGAAAAGTTTGGGTAGTTTATGCGAAATCTTATATTTTAACTTTGTTATTATCATTATATGTATAAAAAAAAGAATGGATAGTAAATCTCTTGAATAAAGGGTGGATAATATAGTTTATTGTTTACAAGAAAAAAAAAGGTAATATAATTTGTCGCCTACAAATTATGCTGTATCTGTTTCATGTTGATTGATGATTAAGGTTGGTGTATTCAAATTAAGCAACCTTTAATATATGTAAAATATTGTTTAATTTGGATTAATAATTTTTGGTTTTTTCTGAAATGAACCTAAAACAACAATAGATAATGAATGAGGGTAGAGTTCTAAAATCTTGGTCATTTCTTGGAAGTACACTTTCCTTGCCAAACACCAAATTGCTTACAGGCAATCAAAGTAAATTGAACCAAATTTAGATTATATAGTCCCTCTTAGCCCTAACAAAAAAATGTACATTAATAATTATGTTTAGCATTGATAAAGACTTAGAAAGAAGGTAAAAATAGATTTTGATGGAGACTTTATCCTCCAAGATTTGCACAATGATTTTATTCCCATGCTAATTGGGAACATTGGTGAACAATGAATTTTTAAAAAGGTGAGATTCGATCCCACTGAATCGAAATTTTATTTCAATAACAGTGTATAATGATGTCTCCAATGATTGTTGCATTAATATTTTATCACTAATCATTTCATGATATAATGCTTTATTTTCTCTAGTGCTCCAAATATCATTATAAGGTTTTCTAATATATTCACCATAGCTCTTATTTTAATTTAAATATATGTTTCATCTCTTAAATTATTGGTTAGATTCAAATTTATGACATATTTAATCTTTCTTTTTTTTACTTTTTATTATTAATTGTAGTTAGTTCAATATTAAAAATAAAATACTAATTAGTATAATTAATGTGGTAAATAATATTTCAAATTAAAATTATTACATTTTTAAGCACATAATTTAATTAAGTAATATATATATATATATTAATAGAAAATGTAACGTTGAATTGAGCTAAATAGTGGTGGCATATAGAAGGTGAATGCAAATAGAGGTGTGATGAGAAAGAAGGTAGAGGTTAGAGGAAGAAGAGAGATAGGAATGAGAAGATAACAGAGTAAGAGTATGACAGAGAGGTGTGGGTGAAGCAGCATGATTAGAATGGTATGATTAATAGTAATAAATTTGAACGCAATTTAGTTGAGTGAGTGCACGAGTTCCTGCCATTAACTCGCCGCGATTATCGCTCATTCTTTGCTCACCTAAATCTCCATCTCATCTCACTCACCTCATCACGTCCCAACCCTTTTTTTTGTTTCACCTACATTCATTAATTATTATTATTTTTATTCATACTATTATGCTATTGTGAAAATCCATTACTATGAATATTTATATATGTAAAAAAAAAGAAAAATTTTGTTCATAGTATAAGTATATGAGTTTTAAATGTTGCATATTTTAAATTAGCTTAATGAATGAACATTACTTTAATGATACAACTTATATATAGTATTATGCGTGTTGTTTAGTATATTATATTTCATGTTTAATTAAATTTTAATTTAAAAATATTGTTTAAATCTTGGGCAAAAGTCACAACACAAAGAAAACAAATTATTGCTAGTAGAGTTTGTAGTAAGGTTGAGTATGTATACATATATGTCTATTTATATTGTGTTTGGATGAGAGTGAAAATGGAAAATAAAGAAAGTAAGAGAAAAGTGAATAGAGAATAAAGTTGTTTGAATTGAAAAAAAATTGAAAAAAAATTGAAAAGAAATGAGTGAAAAATGTTGTAATAGATATAATTGATGTGATAAAATAAATATATTTTTATATTAATGTATTTAAAAAATAATTTTTTAAAAATAATTTTTTAAAAATAATTTGATGTAAAAAATAGTTCTTAAACATATAAATTAAAATAGTAATAAATTTTAAATTAAAATAAAATATTGTAATTTTTAATATATAAAATTATATTTTTAATATTAAAATAAATTATTTTAATTAATATAAAAAATTAATTAATTAGTTAATTTTATTTATTAATTATTTTAATATTTACTTTACTTATTTATGTATAATATATAATTTATTAATAAAAATAATTACATTAAAAATGTTATTTATAATATAATAATAAATTATGTGTAGTATTCTATTTTTTTATTTTTGTAATTATTCTTTTTGTAAATTGTGTTTTTAGCTTGTATAATAAATTTATATCTTTCTATTTTTAGAGTATCTTTGATGAGAGTTGTTTATTTCAATATTAAATGTGTTTTAATATGTTATATCACTCATCAATAATTCATATTATATTTTTATAATTTTTTATTTAATGAAAATTGCTTATAAGCACATCTACTTTTTATAATTTATACTACACTTTTTAATATATTAAAAAAATAATTATTATAAATAATATACAAAAGTGAATAATAAACAAACAAATTATATAATAAAAAAAATACATAATAAAAAGAAATGAGAATTTTAAAAATTTTCAATGATAAGAGTAGAGATGATGTTTGATTTTGTAAATAATTAAAATAACTTTGAAAATTATATTAATTAGGATTGATGTAAAATTTTTTATTTGAACACAAAGAAAAAATACAAATAAAAAAATCAATGAGAATTTGTTTAAATACATATTTTTAATGATTTTAATAAACTTATAAATTATATTAATTTTAAAGATAACTTTTAAAAAAATAAAAAATAAAAATTCAATGAATAAATATTAAATGTTTATTATCTATTTTATTCATAATTTTATTTTACCAAAACTTATATTTATACCTTTTTTAATGTTTAAAGAATATCCAGATTATTGTTGTCTTGTTATATTAAATTGAATATATGAAGAAGTAGAGAGATAAAAAATATATATCAATATCTATAATGAGATTTTAGTAAGTGATTCAATTATTAAAAGTTTTTCTTTTTTTTCTTTTCTTTGTGTTGTTTATTAAGAAGGAAAGTTTTCGGAATATAAATCTTAATTGGATTTTTGGAAGTGTAAAAGGTAAAATTTAAGTTTGTTGATATGCTACACTCACATAAGCAAAGTTAATATTGTTAAATGTGGGTGAAGTTGGTATATAACATATTTTATGTATAAAAAAATGGAAATAAGTAGAGGTCATGAAATTGACGTTGAAATGTTAATTTATATTGAAATTAGTTATTTTAAAGGATGAAAATAATATGATTGGTGTTTTGGATGAATTAGAAGTATGGAATGTAGTTATTTTCTTGGTTAAATTATCTATTAAGCTTAAAAATATTGTTTTCAAGTTTAATATCACTTAAACGGTGACTCGTTACTTGAAGTGATATCTAAACAATGTGTAATAATTACACTTATTCGCTTAAAAGGTATTATACTCACTAAAGCAAGGTTGATGACAATATACATGAATTTAGGAATTCAAACACCAATCATATTTGACTTTCCCTACCAACTAGGTTTGTTCGACTTGACCCAATCGAACTTGACATAGGTCTAACTTGGTCAACCTAATTTTATTTTGGCGTAACTTAACTTACTTTGGTGCAGTCTGATTGTACTTGTCTTGTGACTGATCCTACCTAATCTTGCATAGTTTAAACATAACTCAACTCGACTTTGTATAAAATGTATATAATTTGAGTGACCTTGGTTACTTAATTCCAGCTTACTTAACATTCAATAACTTGAATTAACATAAATTCAACTTACTTTTAAATTTTCAAAATCTAAATAATTATCTTATTTATATCAAATCCAAATTTAATTAAATAAATTGAATTTAAAATTGAAAATATAAATTTAAATTTGAAATAAATTTATTAAAATAAACTTAAAATAATATGAATTTCAATAATTATAGATTAAATTTTAAGAATTAATTTTTTTATCCTAAAAAATTGTGTATTATGGGTGCGTATTTCTCCTTAACCTAAGAAAAACATAAAAGCGCATATCAAGCAAGGTAAGAGTTGATTGAGCATATCGTTAAAGGCGAGAATTTCCTTGCTCTGAATCTAACATATGTATGCTTCAAGAATATGTTTAGCTAATTACCTATATGGGTGACATTAATACATCCAATACTTAAAAAATTTCTGATATTTTTCATAGGTTGAACAAAAACAAAATCCCTGATTGTCTTTAAACAATTGTGTCCACAATTCTTCATATGAAAATATGACATGTTTTAGACTGTTAAAACAAAACAGATGGTCATTAGCAGAGGTCTTTAAAATACTTTTATTGTGAATTGTAAAAATATTCAGTTTATTTGCATTTTCTAGCTTTTATAAAATCGTTGATTAATTATTTCTGGCTCAAAAGCTGATAATTGCTAGAGCAATGCTTTGAACCCAAAAACACTGAACTGTTGTAATAAGTAATGGCATAGAAGCCTGCTTGTAATTTTGATAGAAATAAAATGAACTTTTGTGTTAAAAAATAATCTTCGTTTCAGTTTTTTCAGTATTTGTTCCTTTTCATTACCAAAATGTATTTTCTTTTGTTTTTCTTTAGAAATTCAAAAAAATGATTTTTTTGTTTTAATTAAAAGACTCATTTTAAAAGTTTTTACACTCGACTGAATTAAGGTCCAAATGTGTGTTGTTATTTCTCAAGCAAAATCACATGCAGACATTTAGGAATTATTATGATATTAATTAGTGCGAATGATTATTTTTCACAAGATATACCAAGATGAATGATACATGCAGAAAAAGTAATAATAGTCATTGACGTGAAATCCCGTTAACATGAACATTAAGATACACTAATTAATTTGATATTAAAACGTTTTCTTCTTTCTAACTCCATCATAAACTATTCACTCAGAAATCACAACCCTAAGGCAAACCCAGTTCAGTACTTGGTATCAGACATCGAATCGAACATATCAATAAAATATGATATCAAACAAATCATTAATAGATACGGAGATTCCACAGGGGACAAGGGAAGAGGAAAATTCACCAACACCACCTTCATCAATAAAAGATTTAAACTTATTATGATATCTATCTTGTACATACACTTTCCTTCTTAATTAAAACAAAAAGAACCATAAATAATAAACGTCTCGATTGTTGTAACAACATCAAATATAGTTAATTACTGCAGCATTTTCATGAACGTGCATGAAATGATTCAGAATAGAGAAACGACAAGGTGTGTTTTGTCGCTTAATAGCTTCCTTGTGACCAATAATCAGAAATAGGATCAGACCACAGCTCATGTGGCCCTGTTCATTGGAGACATGAACAAACTCATGTGAGCCTAACCTATAACCAGCAACCAGCAACCACCAATTGGCAGGGCCATGGGCTACCATTCTCAATTACAATTAGAATTTTAGAATGTTGGTCGCATCTTGCATATCTTGTATGCTTGGTTGGGACATGCATAGTTATGTTCTTTGCATACATCATATGTGTTGCCGACATTATCTCAACTTAAAAGGTACCGTATCTCGAATAAGCATGATCTTATCCTTTTAACTATAGTTAGTAATTATTGGGTAAAAAAGACAAAGCTTATAAAAGTATACATGCCATTGTGGGAGGTAACAAAGTTTGAAATTGTGGGGTAATGTACTCTCTTTCGACCTCGTCCTTATGTGCTTCTTTTTTCTCCCAATTGCAACTCAGCTAATCATTTTCTCTTTTCCTTTTCTTCCATTTCACTTTTAATGTAAGTTGTTTACCTCTTAATCAAATTCACTTTTTCTCTCTCTCTCTCTCTGTCTCTTCACAAGGTATCCCAATTGTGTAGCGACCACACTAAGTATATATATACATTTTTCACCTCATCACAATCACCTATGATACAGTGTCAATTTTTATGTACTTAATTAATTATCATATTTCTATATGAAAGAGAAAGAACACCAGATTGTTACATCATTAAATTTCCATTTACGTTTTTACCTAAAAGAAAAAAAAAACAAGTATTTTTTTACGGATCTCTAGAATTTATTTATTTTAATTACTTCCCATCCCATCCGGTTTTATATTGATGTAATCTTTAATTTATTTAATTAAGCCTATATTGACATATCACATACCATCTATTTTTTAATATTAACAATGTATTAAAATTATATACACCGTCTATTTTTCTACATTAACAATATATTAAAATTAAATCCAAATACCATGAGTGGAATAAGTGAATTAATAAACATTATATGTCCGGTATTCTTTTTTACCCATTTAATAATGATTCACACATTATAAAATTTAGTGAAATTTTGCTCAATTTAATATCAAACAAGGTGAAATGTTGGTGGTTTGGAGATGAGATATATGGGAGACATTTGGGTTAAAAATTTAGTTAAACAGTGATATAATAAATTCTTATAATTTGGAGTTAGAAGACTATAAGAAGGTATGAAGTGGAAGACTTTTATCAGCATTTGGGGTTTCATTTTCTGGCAGAGTAAATAAAGATAAGCAGCAACAACCTACCTTAGCATGTTCCCTTTTGAAATAAAATAAAAAAAAGTTGACAAGAAAACCTTAAAATTATTGAAACATGTACATTAATTTTAAAGGGAAACCTTAAGTTAAGTATGGTCTATGAGAGGCGTGCGAACACGACGAGATAGACAAGTGAGGGTCCCCATAGTTTGGTTGTTAATCTTTTTCCAAAGTAACATGCTCAATACTCAACAACACTCATATAACTATTTCCTTCTCCCTTTCAATTCAAGACTCCAACCCTCTCTTTTCTCTTCTCTTTCGTCACTTCCTCATCTCATAAGCTATCTAAACCCATAAACATATAATAACCTTTATCACCAAAGTCTTTCTTCCGTTCATGCTCATCAAAATAAAACCACATTCTGTTTGATTTCTGCTTCCTATATCTCTCTCTGCTATGAAGAAGCTCTGTCCCAATCTTACACGCGAGGATGGGCTCGAAACGGTGCTGGAGGTTCCCATCCCAGAAGAGATTTTCACCATCAAAAGCGGAACCAGCAGAGCTTGGCATAACATGAAGTCATGGATGAAGCCAAACGTTGAATCTTCTAGATCATCATCACTCTTTGGAGACCAAAATACTGATATCCAACTCTTGCTTGGCGTTGTTGGAGCACCATTGATCCCTCTCCCCATCACCTCTCACAACCGACCCATCACCATTAAATCCCATGACATTGTAAGTAATTACTAAGACAACATTCTCTCTATGTTTTCCACAAGACTTACTTAGATGTTTTTAATGCTGTTTTTATTTTGGAGTTTCACTTTAGTAATCCACGTTAATTTTTAATGCAAACCTTTATTGTTATTATTATTATTATTATGCTGATTACTGATATGAAACTCTAATTCTGATTGAAAAACAACTGCAAAATACATAGTATCTGAATTTTATCCTAAGTTTTTTCTATACTAAGTTTTTTCTTCTGTTTTATCCTTTTCATGTGGTGTATATGTATCTGAATTTTGAGTGTTTGATTGTGTGTTGTGAAGGAGGCTTCGATGGCGAAATACATAGTGAAACAGTACGTGGCGGCTGTGGGAGGAGAGAGTGCTTTGAATAGGGTGGAAAGCATGTACGCGATGGGGGAGGTGAGAGTGGGGACATCAGAGTTTTCAGGAGGGGAAGAATGTGTGAGTAAGAAGAAGATGGTGAAGGTGAAGAAGGTACAGAAGAAAGGGGAAGTGGGAGGGTTTGTTGTGTGGCAGAAGAAGCCAGAACTGTGGTGTTTGGAGCTGGTTGTTTCTGGGTACAAAATCAGTGCCGGGAGTGATGGGAAAGTGGCATGGAGGCAAACACCTTGGCACCATTCTCATGCTTCTCGTGGCCCACCAAGACCACTTAGGCGTTTACTTCAGGTAATTTCACTTTAAATTTCTCTAATATCTTTATCTTTTTCTTTTTTCTGTTCTTCCCTTTAATTTAAGTTGTTAAATTGCTAAGAGGTGAATGTCTGAGTGTGTATTTATTATATTTGAGATAATGAAACAAGATTAATCATGATTTGGATTTGATATGTTATATTCTAAACCGTGTTAGTTCTTGCATTAATGGTTGTTTCCTCTTTGATTTGATTTCCTGAGTCACTCAAGTGTGAATCTGAATTGAATGTGTTCCCAAATACGTTGCATTCCCACTGAACTTGCTTTCTCTTTTTCTCTTGTAGCAATTAGAATAAAAAGGTTAATTAGCTCCCTATTACAGAAAAGCTAGTATGAATATGTTTTCAAATGCTGCCTAACCAAATCTTACTCACCCAAAACCAGGTGCTTCCCTTTCAAAAAGGAACACCAGAACTTCTTCCTTTTTTATAGAAAAAGTCAAATTACTTTCCTAATTGTTTTTCATATAAATTAATAGCTTAGCCCTCCCAGAATTCAATGGCGTCTACATTTGTTAACAAAAGTCAACAATTTAACATGTAATGCAAAGAAATTTCATCCTTATTTAGTCTCAAGCCAAAAAGCATAAAATTCCTCCAATTTGGTGGTTAACAATATTTACCTCATTCTAGAAGTCAACAAGTTGCTAAAGTCTAGAAGTCAACAATATCTATCTCCATTACTCAGTGCATGACAACTGGTTCATCCATTTTTTCAAATAGCATTTTTTTCTCGCCCTCCCAACCCAAACCTTTGAACACGTAATGACATTTAGGCATCTTTTGGCTATTACCAGGTCATGAAGTATGACTAAAAACACACTCTTATAAGGACATTGGTTTCCTTGGTTGGATCTTCTTCCCCGCCACTAATTTGATGCTCCCAATTCTTTTCATGCCTGATTGAGGTATATCATAGTCACACGACCATTCCATGCTTCTTAAGCATCATGAACCAATCCTTTAGGCTGAGGATTGTGTTCAATAAACTAAATTCTAGCTAGTGTCAAATAACAGACACACATTACTTCATGTTCATTATTTCCACACTTTGGTTATGCATTTTATATAAATACTGTCATTTATTCTATAAATCTTTGATAGTTAATGCCTTTTAAACAGGGTCTTGATCCAAGGTCCACAGCCAATTTGTTCAACAACTCCATATGCATTGGAGAGAAGACAGTGAATAACGAAGAATGTTTCATATTGAAACTTGAAGCCGATTCCAACTCACTTCGAACAAGAAGTAGCAGCAATGTAGAGATTATTCGCCACACTTTGTGGGGCCACTTCAGCCAAAGAACAGGTCTTTTGGTCCAATTAGAAGACTCTCACTTGCTCAAACTCAAAACCACAAGAAGTGATGCTATATTCTGGGAAACCAACATGGAGTCTCTAATACAAGACTACAAAACTGTGGATGGCATTAACATAGCACATGCAGGAAAAACTTGGGTCACGTTGTCTAGGTTTGGTGAAGGCCCTGAGAGCCATTCCAAAACTAGAGTAAAAGAGGTTTGGAAGATTGAAGAAGTGGATTTTAACATCAAAGGGTTGTCCATTGATTGCTTCCTACCACCAAGTGATTTGAAGAAAGAGGAAGAAAAAGTGGTAGAAGAGTGTAGGGTGGCTGCAAGCAATACAAAGTTACCTTACAAGATTCAATCTGCTTCTTTTAAGATTAGTGTTTCCAAAGTAGCCGCCCTTAATGTGGAGTATTCAAGTGGTAGTGAAAGTGATGATGAAGAAGACATGTAAATCAGTACCTTCCATTTTGTAAGACCACGTCCATTTCATTTTGTGGAGCTTGGTCATGCTTGTAGGAAATATATAGCCTATGTCAAATAACTTAAGTATTGTATGAGACTAAAATCATTTCTAAAAAATTAAAATCACAATTCGGTCTCTAATATTAAATAGTTAAGTAATACTGGTTCTGAAATTAAGAATATATCATTTGTATATTTATATCAATACTATTTATAAAATACTAAATTACAGTAATACTTGTGTTGATGTCTATGTGAACTAGAAATAAAATACAACTACTTAAAAAATAAAATGGAATAAATGAATAAATAACAAAAAAAATTAAATAAAAAATAAAGGTGAAATAAGTTTTATTTCTCATTACTCATTTAACGGGCCAATAAATATAATTTTTTTTCTTTTAGGTTCATAGTCCAAAGGATAAAGAACAAAATGAAACAACAAAATACAAAAATGAAAAAAAAAATATGAAACATATTGGATAAGAGGATAATTCTTCTTATACTTTTCAATTTTATTTCTGTAACTCCAAAATTTTGAAAATATTAAAAATTAATTCTTTAATATTAAAATTTGATTTTTAAATTGACTTTCAAGGTATAAAATTTAAAAGATTTTTTATTGTAGATTCCAAAAATTATATTTTTAAGTTTTCCAATATAAATTCAAGAAGACATATAATTTGGAAGTCAAATTTAAAGAATAATTATTTTTTAATTATATAATTCGAAAATTATAATTTAATAATTTTAATTAATTTTTTAAACGTGTAGGAAGAAAAAGTGGAATTGCAAGTTAAGAAATGTTATTAATAGGAGAAAAAAAATAATAAGTGAAGAAAAATGTGATAAAAAAGATTGAAGGTGCTAGATACAGTTTTGGTCTTTTAGATTTGATTCTTATTTGATTGGAGACTATCCTTTTCTGATAAACATAGTAACCCTCTTACATCATCTCCCATCGACATTCTTTTCCAGAGCTTGAACGAGTCTTGTATGTATACATTATTTATTTATACATTTTTATTATTTAAGTATTTATATAATGATTCTTCTCACATATATTACAATAAATTCATTAAATATAAATTAATTTAAAAATAAAAGATAATTAATTATTATAGTAATTAAATTAAAAATTATTTTATAAACTAAAAATTATTAATATTTAAAATAATTTCTATTATAAAAAATTATATTTTTTTTATGATTATTGATTTAAAAAAATTATGAAATTAATTTTTTATAAATAAATTATTTTTAAATAAAAATCTAAATTAATTTTTAATTATTTATTAAATTATATTTTAAATTAATTTTTAGTTTAATTAATAACCAATTTTATCATTTTTAATCAATAATATAGTTGATAAAAAAATTTAATGATATATAAAATTTTTAATTATTTATTATTCTTAATTTATTTTTTATCGTCATCTTAACACACATATACAATTTTATTTAAAATATTTTAATAATCTTCTTCAAAATAAAGTATTAATATTTTAAAAATATCATATTTAAATTAGAATATAAATGTATATTAATTTTTTCATACATTTTAATTATGATAAATTTATATATTAAATTAGTAATTTTTTATTTAAATTTTAATTATATAAAAAGATTTATTATTTCTCATCTATAAATTAAAATAATTATTTAAATACTTTCGCACAACTAAAACCTTTTGAATTTGTAAAGTCAATTTTGTTACTGGATTCGGTCTGTCTTAAAACTACATTCATTCAATATCTTAAAAGAGAAAGATGAATGTTTATAAACTCTTAAACAAATGAGTATTTCTTTTATACTAAAATACTCTAAAATATATTTTATGAACAATAATAACTAATGATAAAAGAAAAGTAAACATTAAAAAATTCAAAACAACAAAATAAATATAGAAAATAAGAGATAAGTTGTTTAAATTTACTTTAAAACAGTGAATCACATTTAGCGTGTGATATGTTGAAGGTCCAGAATTTTATTTTTGATAAATTTATATTAACTTTTTTTTAGCATTGATTTAAGATTTTAAGGTAAGTTAAAATTAATTTATGCAAACATTAATTTTAGTTTGTAAAAAGATAATTTATTTTATTTTATTTTATTTTTCTTTAAGTAAAGAAAAAAGTGATTGGACCCTCAAATTATTGTGATATGTGTAAGGTTCAGAATTTTTATTTTTGAGAAACTTATGTCAAAGTTAAATTTTTTTATAAATTAATTTTAATTTATTAAACTTTTAATTTCATTTAATTTGTTTTAATTTTATGTAAAGAAGAAAGTGACTGCGCCTGAAATTTTAAATTACTAAGGTATGCTTAAGATCTATAATTTAATTTGAGAAACTTATATCATCTTAATTTTTTTTTCTTATAATTGTTTTAAGGCTTTGAAGTAGGTTAAAATTTATAAATTAATTTTAGTTTATAATTTTTTTAATTTCGTTTATTTTATTTTAACTTTTTGTAAAGAAAAAAGTGATTAAATACTTTAAATCTAATATTTTTTTATTAATTTAAAAAGTGTAAAATATAGAATATATAATTAAATAATTTCTTAAAATTATTTAGAAAAATAATCTTTAAATAATTATAAACAATTTTCTTATTATAATATATTATTTCAATAATAATAAATTGTTTTAACTAACTCTTAACTACTGTAATAATTACTTTTATTAGAAATAATCTAAGTTTATTACACTAATTCTTAAGTGTAGTTTGAAATCTTTAACTCCATTGATACTTGTAGCATATAAAATTAACAACTCATTTTATTTATTATTTAATTTAAGGACATTGCTAATAGGAGTTACAATTGCTTGAAGTTCAAATTCCCATCTAACTACAACAACAATTCATTGTTCTCTTCTTTTACATTATTCCTATACAAATAAAAAGTATAAAAGTAACCGCTATAACTAATATTGCAACACAACACCTATAATAATAGGAATCTTCTTGACATCGAAAATCGTTTCGTTGATCCCATAGTTTTAAAGTGCTTCCTCTTCCTATAAAAAGAAAAAAACACAACTTCATGTGAAACTACAGCAATTCAATTGCTCTCTTCTTTTGCATATTCTACGTCATTAGTTTACCTTATAAAAAGATTTATGTGTCTTGCACTAGTTTTCTTAATAAAAAAATAGTTTTTTTCTTCTTATAGGAAGGGAAAGCACTTTGAAACCATGGGATCATACGAAGCGATTTCCGATGTCAAGAAGATTCCTATTGTTATAAGTGTTATGTTGCAATATTAGTTATAGCGGTTAGTTTTATAGTTTTTATTTGTATAGGAATAATGTAAAAGAAGAGAACAATGAATTGTAATGAATTTTTGCACTTAGACATGAAGTTGAACTTCAAGCAATCTAACTTAGTAATATGCTATGTTGTAACTCTTTTATGCGGTATATTTCCTTAAACTAAATAATAAATAAAATAGATTGTTAATTTTATATGTAAAATTATTATGTGCAATGTATGTCCTTAAATAATAATAAATTCCCATTATTATTATTTGAGGAAGCAATATCAGAGGTTGCTTTGTTTTATATCATCTGATTGCTTCAAGGTGCTTTCCCATACTTCCTATCAGAAGAAAAAAAAAACATTTTTATGAAGCAAAGTCATGAAAATGTTACAAAATTATATAATACTAATTTGCGAAATGCTTTATTATAAACAAGAATAAAAAAAATAATGGTGTGAAGAAATTACCTTTCTTTCTCCTCTTCCACCAACAGAGTTGTGTTGAAGTCTTCTCTTTGAGTTTTGGGAGAGGTGATGGAGATAAATGGTGTGTGATACACCTCCTTATATATTATTTGTTGAGATGACCCAGTGAATAGAACAGCAAATGTTTTCCAGTGTTGTAATATTCTCGGGTCTTAGAAAATTGAACAAGAAACATGCAAAAATAGAAGAAACCTGCACCATACGCATAGATAACACAACAATAGATAAAGTACAAAACACTTATTCCCTTCAAAGGCATTTTTGCCAAATGCTGCAGTGTTAGAAGTGCAACCTTCCAATTAGCTATTAAAGGTATATAAATGATTTTTTCTTTACTTAAACAAAAATAAAATTAAATAAATGGAATTCTTTTTTTATTTACTAAAATTAATTTATTATAAATTAGTTTTAACTTACCTGAAAACCTGAAATCAACTTTTGCACTGAAAAATAAACTAAGTTTCTCAAATATAAAATTCTGGACTTTTAACATGTCACACGCTAATTTGAGGACCCAGTCACTTTCTTCTTCATTTAATTTAAATAAAATAAAATAAATGAAATTAATATTTTTATAAATTAAAATTAATTTATGCATAACTTACCTTCAAATCTTAAATAAATTATAAGGAAAAAAATTCAAGTTCTTTATCAACGGACAAATTGTTGATTATTTTGCAGTTTCTAATTCTTGAAAGTTAAAACTAAAAAGTAAAATTGTGGGTCTTTAGCAAGTCATACAGAAATTTTGGGATTTCTTTTTTTACCTCCATGTTGGCCTTCTAGACTTTTATAAAATATGAAATTCTCACTTTATTCTTTTGGTTTATAGTTTTTCTTTTGTATTTAAATTTTTTTAAATTATATAATATAAAACTTCAAAAATATACTAGATTACGTAATTTATAACAATAATTTCAAAATCAATTTTAACTTGTGATTTAATCTAACCTTTTTTTAATTTTAAACCATAGGGCCAAAGTGGAGAAATATTTAGGAGTTACAGAAGAAAAGTATGGGTGTAAAAAGAAATTTCATAATTTGAAGACCAGGTCTAATAATTTGTTTTTACGGTTTAAGATTTAAGATTTAATTTTTTTTTGAAAGATTTTAAATTTTACGTTTTAAAACTTAATATTTTAGAATATATTTTAAATCACTCTAAACATGGCCACGGATATGGAATAATAAATATTAAATATTTTTCAGTATTACAGTATTTTCCACACCTTAGATTTTACTAAAATAAATTAATTTAAACTTACCTTAAAGCCTAAAATCAATAATGAGAACAAAAAATCAAATTGGTATAAGTTTTTCAAAAATAAAACTCTGGGCCTCTAACAAATCATTGAGGCCCAATCATTTTATAATTACTTTAAATGAAATAAATTACATTAACTTTTTACAAACTAAAATTAATTTAAGTATGAATTCATTTTAACTTACCTTAAAGCAATAAATCAATGATAAGAAAAAAACCGGATTGATATATTACTAGATAAAGTGTTGATTAATTTTATAATTTTTCATTGATGAAAAATAAAATAAATTTTTGAAAAGTAAAATAAATTGTTCATTGATATATTACCGGACAAAGTGTTCATCGATTTAGGTGGAACTAATGGCCGATGCTTTGTTATATAAATTATACCTTCAACTCTAAATTACTAGATGAGTTTGAAATGAAACTAAATTCAAATTCAAATTCCACTATATTAATCATACACAACTAATCACTTATGCTTTTCAATATTAGTCCCAATCAGATTTGAATAATTATAATGATAATTAAAGGGAATTAAGTTATAGTATGATTGGTTTGATTTATGCATGGTTGCAGGTTGATGAACTTGAAAATGCCAAAGCCTAAATAGGTGAAGTTACAGAAGAAAACCAAAGATTAACGATGTGTTTGAGCTAAATACTAAGTGATTATCGATCACTGCAAATGTAATTCCAAAAATATAGTTAAACAAGAGACAAAATGTGTTTCTGAGAAACCGAACAAGGATGATGAACATCAAGAAATGATGGAGGAATCAGAACTACTTTCACTTAGTCTTGGAAGAATTCCAATTCCAATAAACAATAAGAAAGGTAAAGTCCCTAAAACATTAAAAGAGGAGAAGACAAAGAAGGCTAGTGCAAATTTGAAACAACATCAAAATCTGGAAGCACGACTAAAAGTGTGCCAAATCCAAGCCCTACCAATAGTGTTGAAGAAGTGCCAAAGGAAGAAGCTGTTGGACAGAGTTGGCCACCAACAAAGGACACAAGACAAATAGAGATGTTGGAGAGGATGATGTTTCTAAACAAAACCCTGCAAACAAAGTTAGAGTTTGTCTGAGAGCAAGATGCGACACCCTAACTTTAAATCTCTTATCATTGCTCATTCCATGTCGTAAACTTTACAAAATTTAAAAAGCAAGGAAACTTGGTTGCCATTGAATTCCCAACTCGCAACTTGCAAGGGTGGCTGGCTACTCTAGCTGCCAATATTATTTATTGTTGTAGATGTCTTCACTGCAATCTACAAGAAGAATAGTCTCCTCCCAATAGTTAAAGGATGGGTAATTCTTTAATTGGGCCTTATTTGAAGTGTTATTAAAGAAGAATCTTAAGTACAAGAAAAAAATTGAACTAGGTCAACATATGATCAAACTTTCTAAGCTTAATAATATTACAGAGGTCAATACATTCATACCTCTTTAACCTACTTAACCCATGTTTGGAATTTCTACCACCTCACATTATTAATTTTAGCGAGTTAGTTAATTTAATCTGAAAATGGACGTGTGGGATATTTTAAGAACAAAAAGTGAAATCAAATATAAAAATAAATTGATATTTTAGAAAATATTACTTTAAAAATTCTGTTAACTTTTACAGGATTTTGTACATAAAATGTTAATTATATTAAAGTTTAATTATACTTTTTTTATATTTAATTTTGATATTTTTTGAATTTGTTAATTATTCCTGTATGTCCAATAGTTTCAGATTGCTTAGGATTCAAGTGTAAGAAAAGTTTATATACTCCTTTCTTTTTTAATTTTATGAGACGTTTTTAAGGACAAAATTGTGACACAGTTTCAATGGGTTCGAAATTCGAATCCTTGCTTCCTTAGTCCTCGATTAGGGGGTTTGTTCTGGTTCACCCAATAGTTTTATATCACTCAAGAGTTAAAGTCAATGACACTTTATATACTTCTTTCTCCCTTAATCCTCTGAAGTATCTTTTAAGGACAAAATCGTGACATAGTTCCAAGCTTAAAAGCGAACAATACCTTAAATGCAGTAATTGACCTTACAGAGATAAACTCGGACACGTAAGAGGTGACTTCCCTGAGTAACCAAAAGTACTCGGGATCGTTAATTTCGAATGGATCCTCCTTATTTTTCTTTTTCGGTATAGACTTAACTATATCTAAGGTAGCCTTATGCTTACCTTAGAAGGGTCAAGCAACGTCAACCGTAGTTGTCGCCGTCACTGTGGTGATTGGAAGTCGCAAGAGTGGTTGAGGAAGATTGGACTTCCTCCAATGAATTTGCTTTCACATAGGAAAATTTTATGTGACTAGATGAGGAAGGAATATCCTCACCTATCCTTACAACCTTCCTATCAACAAGAGGAACTCTCTCCACATAAGAAGCTGAAAATGAGGAAGAATACCTTATTCTATACCTAAAAGTAGACAACAACAAAGAAAACGAAACAAATTTAATAAAACGAGTTAGAAAAGTAGAAAATTTTAAGACCTTTTGAACAATGAAAATGTCTAGAAAACCTCTTACTTAGCAAATGCCACCAACTAAACACAAAGATAGGATTGATTGTTCATTTGTTTTATCCTTCAAAGGAAAAGCAACACAATCCTCATCCTCATCCTTCTCAGTAAGGGAAAATATGCTAAAGGAAAATAATTATATGCTATATTTATATTTGAACGTATTACTTAACATGGACATTTTGTGCTATGTTTATACCTAATTATATCCCTTCACATTGGCACCTGTGTGCTATATTTCATTTATTCATATTCTATACTGTAGATACTATATGCAACAAGTATATCTTGAACAATGCTTTTAGAATTACAAAATTATTATTTATTTTTTTTACCAAAATAACAAAATGGATAGAAACATAAATTATTGAAAATAATTATCATAACGAGATATAATTTTGAAGTTCATGATTACAAATTGACTGATCAATTGCCACAATTTCCACCAGGTCCTCCAAACTGGAGAGCATATCCAAAGTCTTTGTGAATATTACCATAATAGCTAAGACCAAAACATTTAGGTTTGTCAATGTAGTTTTCTGTTTGATAGATTTCAGGTCCATAAGTTGTTCTTGAAGCATTTTGAATATAGATCAACCTATAAAAACTTGCATGATAAAAGTTCTTATCAGGAAAATGTCCGGATCCCATTGGAGGACTAGGAGAACCACGAGGAGTTAATGTCCTTCCACCCAATCCTACTTTATCTGCTGAAAGCATATTGGAGAACAATTTTGCCGGAAAATATCCAATATAATCATCTTCTATACTTACCCACCAGTTTTTGGTTGATGGGTCCTGAAATTGTATGTACACAAATTCTTGTCAAGAATAATACTCTACCAACACATATCATACAACATTACATGAAAATTTATAGCAAGAACATCACCTGAGTAATAGAACTATCAAAACCAAAAATTGGTCCGTCATAAGAAGATACATCTCCAAAACGTGAACCGAGATAAGATCCTTTATGAGTTTGAACAAAACCTGGACATCGTATATTATAGCATCCCGTCCTATGGTAATTATCTGACTGCACGTCACATTAATTTTTTAAGAAGTGAAGAATTCATGAGTTTTTTTTTCTTCTTTTACACAAAGCTAATAATGTTAAATTGAGAAATATGATGTTCATATCAATAAATTTATCATGATGCGTACATATGGGTGTCGTGGTCACCGTACAATTCCGGAGACACCTGTAAAAAAGCTTGAGATTGTGGATATTTTTTTCTATATCATTAAATTAATAAAATTAAATATTTTTTCCATGTACTTTTTAAAAAAGAATATAATTGCACAAATTAAATCTTACATGTCATCCAACACTAATTTTGTTATTAGTATTTATTGGTCCATTTTGAACCCATATATGAGAAAGAGACATTTGACCCTTAGTGACGGTTGGATTATAAATACTGTTCAATCCGGAAACGCTATAATATGGACCAAATTTTGATGAAAGAGACATCTCTGCAAGCTACAAAATTCAATAAATTTAAATAATTAATCAAAATTAAGAATTAAACATCATGTAATTTATAGAAATAAACCATGAAAATTTGAAATTCGGTTGAACAAGACAACATACATGAACACCAGGAATATCTTGAAGAAAGATATTACTATTTAAAAATTCTTTTTCTCGATTGAGATCTTCTTTTGTTGTTCTCCTAATAGGAACACTCCCTTCAGGACATTCGTCTTTATCAAGTCCAAATTTGAGTTTACTTGATAAATTTTTTACACTTGTTTTTCCAATTGGTCTTTGGAAGCTGGGTTTTTTCTGTAGTTAAAAAATAAATAAATACTAAAATTACAAATGCATTGAAAGAAATATTGAAATCTTTCACATTTGAGGCTATTTAAAACAATTAAAAAAAATTATATATACCTGTAGCTTATGATTCTTAAGTAAGGGATGATCAAAAGCTGGTTGTTTATTAATATCAATGCAATCAACAAGGTCTCCATTTGTCTATAAAATTTAGAATTCAAAACATATAAAAAGTTGTTAGTGAATATAATGAGATTAGATTCAACAAAGAAAAGTATAAGATAATTTATTAAAAGATTATAAAATACACGAATAGTTCGGATAGGAGGCTTGTTAATGAGCTTTAGTTGTCGTTCCAGTTCCAAATCTTCTTTGAATATATTTTCAGTACCATAAACTATAGGGCTAGCACCACCCATCACCAAACACATAACAAATATCAATGTATTAATCATGTTTTCAGGATTTTATGGTAAATTCCTTATGGATAGTTCACCCACAAGTCCATATTTAAAGTTGAATATAAATGTTATTCTCTTTCCGTTTTAAATTATAAGACGGACTTTTAAAAAAAATTGTTTCATAATATAAAGTATTTTAGAATCTTAATAAGATGATTATCTATATTAATATTAAATAATAGAAAAAGAAATTAAAATCAAGAATTAACAATTAATTATTTTTTATTAGTCTGACTCTTCCTATTTTATTATCATCTACTAATATCATCTTAAAGAGTACTAATTTAATTTTTACCAAATTTATATCATCTGACATTTTCAAGTTGTAATACAAATTGAAGTTACAGTACCTATGTCATTTTAATTTAATATTTCTATTTGTATTTTAGTGAGAATTGAAAATTTTGAATGAAATTTTAAAATAGATTTTGAACATAATCATTCAAAATTTGGTGGAAATTAAAGATTTTGATTGAAATTTTAAAATAAAATTTTAGTATAATCATTTGGAGTTTGGTGGGAATTAAAAATTTTGATTACAATACTTAATTAAAAAAAATTAGTTAGTTCTAATTTTAAATTATTTAAAAATAATTCTGAAATAAATTCAAAATTATTGAAATTTCAATCTCAATTAATGTATAGTTTTATTTAAAAATTAATTCTTTTTATAAAAAGTTTTTATTCAATTTTAATTAATTTAATCAATAGTAATTAATAAAAGTAAAAATAAAAGATTTATAAAAAAATTAAACAAATTAATTACTTTTGTTTTGTGAGAATTTATAAAGTTGAAACGGAAGGAATATTTAGTATGCTGCATTTATTATTTTGAATAAATATATTAAATGTAAAGTTGAACATTCAACGATAATAAATATAAATTTATTATATGATAATAAAAATTTTATGAAATAACGGTTTGGTCAACCAATATTAATTTATTATGCAATGGTAATAAAGAAATTATAAAATAACGGTTTGGTTAACAAATAGAAACCTCTCTTTTTTGTTTTTTTTTACATATAATTCAGGTTAACATTTCACTTATATATAATTTTTTTATTTTACACATTTGTATTTAATATAATTTATTTATAACTTTTACTTCTCTCACCAAATAATTAAAACTAAAATATCTCTAGTAGTAGTATATACAGAAAGTTGATATTAAATAGATCTCACAATGTTATTAGTCCATTTTGTGATTTTGAATTTTAGTTGAAGGAATTAGATTTTTTTTTTTATGTGGATGAGAAAGAGAGACAATGAAAAGAAATTTTATTAATGTGTTGATATTCAGGTGAATATCAACATTTTTTACTAGAGTGATGATCTTAGCAAAATCTTCATGTTGACCTCAAGATCAATGCTTCAAAATTATCATTCGAGATGCTTTTAGATGTAATTTTATCTTAATAAATTTGAAAGACCTTTAACTCCTTAAATTCTAAGATTTTATTTTATTAAAATAAAATTAATTTACTCACAGATAAAATTTATTGTTTATTGTAAAAATTAAAAATTAATCATTTCCAATTAAAATTTACTATTAGTTATTGATTTATAAAACTATTTCATTATTAATATACAATATTATGAGATAAAAATTTAATTAAATAAAAAATTTATTAAATAAGATTTTTTTTTTCTTAATACATTAAATTGGTAAAAATAAAATACAACAATTTTATTTTTTTCATTTTTTTTATATGCAGAAGGAAAACACACATATCCACCTTTTTACATATAATAAACATAAAAAATATTATAAAATGTTATTAAAATTATAAAAAATGTATTCTTTAAAACAAATTATTTTTATCAATTTTATAATTATATTGTGGTTATTTTTTTATTATGAAAGTTTATTGAATTTTGAAGATAGATGAAAAAAATTTAAAGAGAAAAATAATAAAAAATGTGTATAAAAAATAATTATAAAACAATATTCTATGTCAATAATATAGATATTAGTGAGAGAAAAAAATTATGTCTTTATATTTAAAAAGTTATACGTAAATAATAATTAGAATTTATATAATATAATTTATAATTATTTTTTAATATATGAAAAATTTATATTTTTTAAAATATATTAAAAAATGTGAAAAATATACATATAAAAAAGTTCGTATTATATATAGTTATATCTACTTAAAAATAATATATATATATATATATATATTTATATATATAAGTTAATAATTTATATGTTAGGTGTTTAAAAATAATTATATTTAAATATTATTTTATAATTCTGGTAAAATTATTGAATTTTTATAATTTTATTTTAGAAAAAAATTATATTTTTATAATAGATAAAATATTTTAAAATTATTTTTTTTATTTATTGTTATTATTTTAAAATAGTAATATGTTTGAAATATAATAAAATAAAAAATTAAAAGTTATATATATATATATATAAAAATGTAAGTGGGTAAAATGAAAAAAACTATACATGAATGTAATGTTAACTTATATATTTCAATTATGTTTTAAAAGTTATTTTTATTCTTATATTCTCAAATATAAATCACTTATTCCACTTTTATGTCTCCTTCTACCCTTTTTTCATATAATAAAAAAATAAAAATAATTATTATTACTATAATTATCAAAATATAAAATTTTATTAAATATATAGAAAATATATTCATAAGAATAATTATTAAAATATAAAATGTTATTAAATAATTATATTATGATTAAATTTTTTATTGTGACATTTTATTAAATTTAAAAAGGTAGTTATCAAACTTCAAGAGTAAAAGAATAAAAATTTGAGTTAAAAAGTTATAAAAAAGTTTATTATGTTAATATAAAAAGTATCGTATCGTATCATATCATATCGTATTATATATATATATATATATATATTTATTATGTATATCTCTTTTTAATAATTACCTTTCGTATATATATTTTAATGTTTATATTTTATCTTTTTAAAAATTATCTTTAAATAATAAATTTAATTAAAAAAATTATTTATTGAATAAAAGAAATAATTAATTAACTTTTTTTAATTTTAAAATAACTAAATAACTTCTTCTTTTTTTAATTTAATTTCAAATTTAAAAATCATAAATATAATAAAAAATTATTTATTTTTAAATTAAATTAATTAAAAAATTACAAAAACAGGTAAAAAAGAAATTCAACTTACTTTCTAATTTTATCTTTCAAAATAATTTTTTTTCTTTTTTAATAAATAATATAATAAAATATAAATATAAATAATTTAAGACCACCAATATAAATAAATCTCATATAAATAATTCAAAACATTGAAACAAAATGCGAACATACCAAAGCCCGTGTGTTCACGCTAGTATATAAAAAGAATTTATATTAAATATTGTTATATATTAAAAATATATAAATTAATAACTTATATGTTATAATTATGTATATAAAATAGTTAAATTTAAGTATTATTTTATAATTTTGGTAAATATTTATTTATATATATATATATATATATTTTGTTTAAAATTAACTATAGTTGTTGAAATATTTTAAAATTATTTATTTAAATTTTTTTTTTTAATTTACATGTTAAAATGTATTAATTATTATAAAAAGAATTTATATTAAATATTTTTATATATTAAAAATATATAAATTAATAACGTATATGTTATAATTATGTATATAAAATCGTTATATTTAAGTATTATTTATAATTTTAGTAAATATTTATTTTTATATATATAATTTTTGTTTAAAATTAACTATAGTTGTTGAAATATTTTAAAATTATTTGTTTAAAAATATTTTTCTAATTTACATGTTAAAATGTATTAATTATTTTTATTTTATTATTACGTTATTAATTATTTTTTCAATTTTGTTTTCACCTGAATTCCTCTCTCCTATCATGTCTATAATTACGTGATGCGTTGTAAATCAAATAATACGTTGCTAATTAAACAATAATTTTAAAATAAAACACAATTTTGGGTTGTTACTTTTTTTTCAATAATAAAACTGTTGAATGAAAATATTATAAAAATATTATGATAATTAATAAAATGATAAAATAATAAATAATTAAAGGTTAAAGTTAAATTAAAATTACAACTGCGATGCTCTATTAGAATATTAAAGTCAACTTCTTATTATATTTTCTACACAAGAAAATGAATATAAAGAACAAATAATAAAAAAGAGAATATAAAAAAGGCAAAATAAGATAACATAGTAAAAAAGTTTTTATACAGAAGAAAATAAATTTATAAGAAAAAAATAATAAGAAAGGGAGAATATAAAACAAGATAATATAGATAACATAGTAGAAAAAGTTTAGTTAAAAAGGAAAGAAAATAAAGAAAAAGTAAAAAAATATTAATTATTTTTTATATGTTTATGTGATATGTAAGAATTTTTTATAATTTTTTTATTGTATTAGTAGGATTAAATATGTTTTTAGTGTTTAAATTATTTATAAAATTTGTGATTTTAAAAAAAATAAAAAAAAACAAAATTTAAAAGATAAATGATAATATGATTAGAAATTATAAAAAAAATTAAAAATAAAAAAAATCTAATCTATCATAAAGATAGTTTACACCATAGCTGAAAAATTAAAAATATATTTAATTATAATAATTAATATCTCGTGGCTTACACTTAAAACTAGGCTTGAATAAAATTAGGCTTCAATAGATAAAACTCATTGATTCCAAATCCAGGAAATTCGAAGAAAATTAGGCGCATGGATGATTTGGTTTAGGTGAGCAAATAATAGTAGATAAATAAAACTAGGTCAAAGAGATACTAACGGTCAAACAAAAAATTAAAATTTGGTAAATATCTAACTCAAAAATGATGTTTTAATATTTATAAATTCCTTGTAATCTTTAAATTTTATTTCTTATCTGATAATTTCTTTTGTCAAAATTTAGTAGTAAACTATAATAGTCCATTATAAAAACAATTATTAAAATAATACATGTGGTTTTTTTACTAACAATTCAGTATATTTGTTTCACTAATTCAGAAAATATTTTTTTTTTTAAATTTGATAACCAAACTCAAATTAACCTGCAATTCAAACAACTCATTGAACTAATGTTTCGCAAACCTATCAATCACCGTGACACTCTAACTCCAAGCGCATCAACCATTTAGTGTCTGGATTCTACAAGAATTCAATTGTCGTCGTGAATCTTCTTATGTCTCTAATCACGATTCTACCGCACTCTTACTAATCCTTCACTGTATACTACTGGTTAGGATTTTTCATTTTTATTGTTAACCAGTTTATAGAGATGCACCCAAACCCAACCTAGTGGTTTTGGATTTCATTCTTCATTTTGATCTAAACCACCATCTCTATTTCTTTTCTCCTTCCTATACTTAATTTTGGAGGTAAAGAAGAAAGATTTATTATGAAATCCTAACCTAACCATATCGTAGAGGTTCCTTAAAGATCACAAAGTTTTTAAATTGTGTAGGGTTTTTTAATTACTAGAGATGATTGTATGATTATGAATCACTTGTCCTAGGAATGATGATAATTGTGCTTATTGTATGTTTCTTAAAATGATAATTATTCGAGATGCTCTTATTGTCCTAGGAATGATATCCTGAAGTATTGTAAATTAATTCTTCCAGGACTTTTTTAATGGAAGAATTATTTTGTTTCCTTATTTGCTTTCAGATTTAGTAGAATTTGAAATTCTTGGGAATAAGCATAGTTAAGAATTGTTCTTATCATTTAAATTGCGTAATTGAGTTTTGGAAGGAGTCTTAGTTATTGGTTAGTGACAAAGCTTGAGAAGAAATTTTTACAACTTGTATACTCATGTTTGCTATTCAATAAAAATTGGAAATTTGTTATAAGTTGATATACGCATTTTATGCTTTTCTCCTTGTCATTAGAAAAAAATAAAGAAAATTATATCTTTAACATTACATTACAAGAATTCTGTTTTGACTCCCCCATAATACATCATGTATAATTTGCTATCTTGTTATAATTTTACGTAAAAAAATACATTTTTCTCTTGCTTTACAAATGTTGTATGGTGTAATGGTCATTATATGCTTTACAAATTAGGTTTTTTATTTCATCTTAATATATTTCCTTATGGTTTTGATTGTTTTTAAATTAAAATTGCTTGTCAGATCAGCTAGATTAGTTTGATTTATATCTCTTATTATTGTTTATCTAGAATTAAGTATAAAATTTCAAAATCAAGTAACTGGGCTACTGCTGAGAAAGAAAAATTACACTTGCTGGTTAAGAATTGTAAAGTGTCATTTTCGATAAGTTGAATGAAATGGCAACTAATAAACTTAGTTCAAAGTTTAGAACTTCAGAATTTTGAAAAAATATATGATATTATATAAAGGAAAATAATTCTTAACTTTGTCGTTATTTCCTATACTATGTGAAAATAATAGGTTAAAATAAAAAAAATGTATGAAATTGATTTTTAAAATATTATGCATTTAAATTATATATGTGATAATTAGTGTATGAACCTGAATACGTGGAAGGTGAGCATACACTCAAACTATTTCAAAAATCTTTAAACAAAATCAATTAAAGACCTGTTGTAAAAATATTAGCAATTTGATAATGTAACAGCAAATGAAAGACTCGAACTTCCCCTCGAACAACTTTTTCACAAACAAAATGAATATATATTGTTGACACCTCAATTTTTATAAGATTAATTAAATATTTTTAGAAAATTTTAAGATTTTTAATTTAATTAATATACTTTTTTTTATGTGATTTTAATATATAGTATTCATGTTCATAATTATAAAATAATTAATTTTAGAATATGAGGTTTTATTTAAATAACATTAAAGTCTTGGGTCATTTAGAACACTAACACTTTGAGAGATAGGAAGAGAAAGTCATTCCCGTTTTTTCATAGGACTGTTATGGTAAAACTAATGTTTCACATTCGTTCACCATTGGATCGGGATGGAAATTTAACAGTGGGTTTTTCACATCTAGTTCTTGATTATGACCCCGGTTGGATTGTTGATACAAAGTATGAGTAGAGAGATATTCAATTCGCACAGTAGCTGTGATTTGGGATTTTCATCTTCTTTGTTCTCTATTTAACAAGGGAGAGGAGAAAAGCAAGAGGGAAATTTTAGAATATTGGGAGCACTATCTACACATGAAAAAGGTAAGGGAGGAGTGAGAACTTGCTTTGGGGTGTGGGATATCTGTTGGATAGTGGAATTGACCAATAATTCCTTAATTTGGGTGTGTTCTTGAAAAAAGGGTTTTCCTCCTTCATCTCTGTTTGATTCCTAGTTACTCTTATAGGCTCTTTATGATGTGAATTGAAGAATAATATGTATAATTTCTTAATTTCATGATATTGTGATTGTTTTGGAGCACTTTAAGGATTCTTGTGATACTCTATGAAGAGGATGAGTCAAGGGTGATATAGTTTTAATGATGAATGAAGGATAATGTGTGTTAATTGAATATTATTATATTATTTTATCAATTGATTATGATAAGAGTCATGTGTTAAGTGATTGTGATCGTAAATGTGAACTTATGTGAAGAAAAATTTGTATGAGTGTATAAGAAGTCTCTGGACTTACGTGAACATGCATCATAACGTGAGATGGACTTATGTGAACATGCATTATAACGTGAGATGGACTTATATGAACATGCATCATAACGTGAGATCATTGTGTATCATTTTTGTGGTCAAGTGTGATATGATATTGGCGCCACATGCATCATAATGTGAGATCATAACGTAAGATCATTGTGTATCGCTTTTGCAGTCAAGTGTGATATGATATTGGCGCCACATGCATCATAATATGAGATCATAACGTGAGATCATTATGTATCACTTTTGCGGTCAAGTGTGATATGATATTAGTGTCACATGCATCATAATGTGATATCGTAACGTGAGATCATTGTGTATCGCTTTTGCGATCAAGTGTGATATGTGATTGGCGCCACATGCATTCATCATCATAGTGTATATACGAGTACGACATGCATTGCATATGATGCAATTATGATATAGATATGTTGAGCTTATGGATAATTACTGTGCAACTTGAGTGAGATATTTCTCATTCCCTTTGTTTCTTTGTCATGTTTTTCCTTTTATATTGCAGGTGATCTCTAGTTTAATGTAGTGTTTATGAGACTACTCTGATAAGATATGTGACACTGGGATAGAACTAGAAAATTAGAACTTTTGTTTATTTATTTTTAATTAAGACTTTAGTTGGTTTATCTTAATATTATTAGTGAATGTGAATCTTTTACCCTGTGTACACTATTATTATAAATTTTATTAATTATGAGGTTACTTATAAATGTTACTTTTACTCTCATGATATACGTTGTGGGGTAGAGGGTGTATGATTTTAGAAGAAGACAAATCATAGCACTTGTAACCATGATGATTAGATAGATAACCTAGGAAAACACACTAGTGGACCGGGCTTGAAGTTTGCTCATGATAGTAGAAGAAAATAGTGGATAACATAGACAACCAAACATCCTAAGATGAGAGTAGGAGGATACTTTTATAAAGAATATAAAGAGGTTAGTGATATGCTAATTGTTTATTCATAAATATATTAAAAAAGTATGTTGCAATTTGAAAAGCATGATACCAAAATGAGGTGGTAAATAGTCATGTATAGACAATGTTATTAATGTTATTAATGGTACTAATTTTTCTTTCGAATTCCTCATTTTGTAATGATATATGCAAACAAGAAAGTTGAAAGATAGGCCCATTTTTTTTTACAAAACTCCCAAAAAGGTCCATTGTGAAATTCTCATTATCTCGTTGAATGTTTTTTACATCTAGTTCAAATTGAGTGACGAATCAATGCTCTAAAGGATAGAAAAGTAGAAAATTTTGAGACCTTTTAGACAATGGAAATTTCCACAAAACCTCTTATTTAGCAAATGCCACCAACTAAACACAAAGATAGGATTGATTGTTCATTTGTTTTATCCTTCAAAGGAAAAGCAACTCAGCCCTCATCCTCCTCCTTCTCGATAAGGGAAAATATGCTAAAGGAAAATAATTGTATGTTATATTTATATGTTAACGTATTACTTAACATGGACATTTTGTGTTATGTTTATATCTGATTATATCTCTTCACATTGACACGTGTGTGCTATATTTCATATTTATTCATATTCTATAGCGTAGATACTATATGCAACAAGTATGTCTTGAATAATGCTTTTAGAATTACGAATTGTTATTTACATTTTTTACCAAAATAAGAGAATGGATAGAAACATAAATTATTGAAAATAATTATCATAACAAGATGTAATTTTGAAGTTCATGATTACAAATTAATTGATCAATTACCACAATTTCCACCAGGTCCTCCAAATTGGAGAGCATATCCAAAGTCTCTGTGAATATTACCATAATAGCTAAAACCAAAACATTTAGGTTTGTCAATGTACTTTTCTGTTTGGTAGATTTCAGGTCCATAATTTCTTCTTGAAGCATTCTGAATAGAAATCAACCTATAAAAACTTGCATGATAAAAGTTCTTATCAGGAAAATGTCCGGATCCCATTGGAGGACTAGGAGAACCACGAGGAGTTAATGTCCTTCCACCTAATCCTACTTTATCTGCTGAATGCATATTGGAGAACAATTTTGCCGGAAAATATCCAATATGATCATCGTCTATACTCACCCACCAGTTTTTGGTTGATGGGTCCTGAAAATATATGTAAACAAACTCTTGTTAAGAATAATACTCCACCAACATATATCATACAATATTACTTGAAAATTTATAGCAAGAACATCACCTGAGTAATAGAACTATCAAAACCAAAAATTGGTCCGTCATAAGAAGATACATCTCCAAAACGTGAACCGAGATAAGATCCTTTATGAGTTTGAACGAAACCTGGACATCGTATATTATAGCATCCCGTCCTATGGAAATTATCTGACTGTATATTTTTTAACATCACATTAATTTTTTAAGAAGTGAAGAATTCATGATTTTTTTTTTCTTTCACACAAAACTAATAATGTGAAATTGAGAAATCTGATGTTCATATAAATAAATTTATCATGTTGTCCTTTTTGTAAGTTACATAAATATATAGAAAAAAAAGTTGTGCTATTTGTCTCATACCGTCCATGATGCGTATATATAGGTGTCGTGGTCACCGTACAATTCCGGAGACACCTGTACAAAAGCTTGAGATTGTGGATATTTTTTTCTATATCATTAAATTAATAAAATTAAATATTTTTCCGCATGCTTTTTAAAAAAGAATATAATTGCACAAATTAAAACTCACATGCCATCCAACACTAATTTTGTTATTGGTATTTATTGGTCCATTTTGAACCCATATATGAGAAAGAGACATTTGACCCTTAGTGACGGTTGGATTATAAACGCTATTCAATCCGGAAACGCTATAATATGGACCAAATTTTGATGAAAGAGACATCTCTGCAAGCTACAAAATTCAATAAATTTAAATAATTAATCAAAATTAAGAATTAAACATTATGTAATTTATAGAAATAAACCATGAAAATTTGAAATTCGGTTGAACGAGACAACATACATGAACACCAGGAATATCTTGAAGAAAGATACTACTATTCAACAATTCTTTTTCTCGAATGAGATCTTCTTTTGTTGTTCTCCTAATAGGAACAGTCCCCTCAGGACATTCGTCTTTATCAAGCCCAAATTTGAGTTTACCCGATAAATTTTTTACACTTGTTTTTCCAATTGATCTTTGGAAGCTGGGTTTTTTCTGTACTTAAAAAATAAATAAATAAATACTAAAATTACAAATGCATTGAAAGAAATATTGAAATCTTTCACATTTGAGGCTATTTAAAACAATTAAAAAAAATTATATATACCTGTAGCTTATGATTCTTAAGTAAGGGATGATCAAAAGCTGGTTGTTTATTAATATCAATGCAATCAACAAGGTCTCCATTTGTCTATAAAATTTAGAATTCAAAACATATAAAAAGTTGTTAGTGAATATAATGAGATTAGATTCAACAAAGAAAAGTATAAGATAATTTATTAAAAGATTATAAAATACACGAATAGTTCGGATAGGAGGCTTGTTAATGAGCTTTAGTTGTCGTTCCAGTTCCAAATCTTCTTTGAATATGTTTTCAGTACCATAAACTATAGGGCTAGCACCACTGGTCACCAAACACATAACAAACATCAATGTATTAATCATCTTTTCAGGATTCTATGGTAAATTCCTTATGGATAGTTCACCCACAAGTCCATATTTAAAGTTGAATATAAATGTTATATTTAGTATAGTGCATTTATTATTTTGAATAAATATATTAAATGTAAAGTTGAACATTCAATGATATTAAATATTATAGTGCATTTATTATTTTTAATAAATGTATTAAATGTAAAGTTGAACATTCAATGATATTAAATATTAATTTATTATAGCATTTAATGATCATTGTTAAGTGGTAAAATTTAAATAAAAATTGATATTTATTAGGCACTTAGCAACTAGAAATTCCTAAAAACAAGTAAAGATAACATTTTTCGATGGAGAAAATTTTGTTTTCATGTGTATACAGGAGTAGATATCAAAAATAGAAGAAAAAAAAGCAAAAATCAAGGGAAGAAAGAGTAAAAGTGCAAAATTAGGCCAACAATTGGGCTAATTTCATTAAAGTGGGCTATTTTCACTTAAGTTGGTTATTCTCACTTAAGCTAAATATAACCTAATTTTCTCCTATATAAAGGACTCAAAAGCTCTAGTGTTATTCTCCCATCTTGGTGAATATCAAGACTCTTTAGAAAAGAGTGAGAAGGGGAAGGAAGATGTCTTGGATCAACTGAAAAGAAGATTAATTTTTCATCCCCACGTCCATCCGGGTATATAAGCTGCTCATAATCATGAGTAACTAATTTTCCTTTGTATTTAGATTGAATGTAATTTGTCAAACTATTTTACTCTTGATTGATATATATGATGTCTTTTATTCGGTGTTAATGATTTAATTCTGTTCTTAATGCGGAGATGAATTGATCACTCATCTTTCGATTTATGATTTACGGTTAGATTGGAAAATTGATCTTAAATCCGATTTGAATTAAATTATCTTATATGTTTGAATGTTAGGAATAGATTTCAATATATATGTTGAATTGGTTTTGGACTTAAAACAAGGATTTTATTATGATAATGTGAAGAATCAATTGTTATAATTTAATTCTTAGACATTTTAAATCAAGGAATTGGTTTAGAACGAAATTTGGTAAGTTCAATAACACTAAATAATTGATTAAATATATTGATAATTAGAGGATTATAGAAGAGAGAGATAGATGAAATTTAATCTCAATACCTTTTTATCATCTTAATATTGCTTTATTGTTATTTGCTTTTTAATTTTAGTATTAAAAACAATATAAAAAAATTCTCTTATTCAAAATTGAGTTACAAAAGAGATTATAATTCTTCTTAAATATTACACAAGTCCCTATGGATACGACACTTGTAGATGCTACATTGATTCAGTACACTTGCTGAAAATATATCTTTAAAATCGTTTAACAAGTTTTTGGCGTCGTTGCCGGGACTTGTGTCAAAATATTTAATAATATTATAATCACTTTTAATTTTGCTTTTGAATATTTTTTTTTCATTCTTATATTTTAATTTTGTTTCTCATTCAATTTATTTTATTGGTTATTTTGAGTATTGTTATTCTTTATTTTTATTCACTGTTATTATTCTTATTTGCTTTTATTCTTTCTTTTTAGTTGTCATTTTTATTGTTTTATTTTATTTTATCATTTTTCAGTTTTTTTTATCTTTTATTTATTTTTTATTATTTTATTTTATTTCTTACTGTTTATATTTTTTTATTAGTTATTCTTTTACGTTTTTATTTTATTTTATTTTATCATTTTTCAGTTTTTTTTATCTTTTATTTATTTTTTATTATTTTATTTTATTTCTTACGGTTTATATTTTTTTATTAGTTATTCTTTTACGTTTTTATTTTATTTTATTTTATCATTTTTCAGTTTTTTTTATCTTTTATCTTTTATTTATTTTTTATTATTTTATTTTATTTATTTCTTCATTATTATATGTTTACGGTTTATTTTTTTTTATTAGTTATTTTTTTACTTTGCAAGTTATTATTTTATTTTATCATTATTCAGTTTTTTTATTTTATTTTTTTTAATCATTCTTTTTATTACTTTGCAATTTATTATTTTATTTTTTATTTTAAATTTTATTTCATTTATTTTATTATCGTAAAATTTTATATCATTTTTCTAATTTTTTCTGTTAACTGTTTTATTTTATTTTATTTAGTTATCATTTTTTCAGTTATTTATTTAGTTTATTCTATTTTATTATTTGCTTATTTTATCTCATTCAGTTTGTTTTTATTTTATTTTCAGTTTTATTATTATCAGTTTTGATTCAAGTTTATTTTATTGTTATTATTTTTTTATCTTTTATCTTTAATTTTTTATTATTATTATTTTTCTTTCTTTTATTTTATTATCATTTATTTATGTTAAATTTTATTATTTTATCTTTATTTTTTTTCAGTTTTTATTTAGTATACTTTTATTTTTATTTTCTCTTCATTTTTAGTTTTCTGTTTTTATTTTTATTCTTTTTTTTATTGTTTTATTTTATTTAAATTTTATTTATTTTTAATAAGTTATTATATATTTTTCAGTTTAATTTTAATCTGTTATTTTTCTTTTTATTCCTAATTTTATTTTGTTATTTCTTTCTTTTAATAATTTTTATTCTTGTTACATTTTTTTTTTCTCTTTAGTTTACTTTGTTTTTATGCGAGGTAAAATTCCGACCGAGCAATTATTGTTTTATCTTGAAATAGAAAAGACCACGAGGAGAAACACCACAATTAAGATATTTGAATGAACAGGCGTCGAGCTATAAAGACGTTAAACAAGCGTTCCTGAGAGACAACCCAGTGTTTTTATGCTTTACTTTGTTTTTCTTATTATTTAAAATTTTTTTTTCGTAAATAAAAGTAAGTTTTTATTTTGGAATTAAAAAAAAATCTTAATAAAAGTTTCTACATATTTTCTATTCACCATTATCAAAACCCAACAGGATGGTCAACCCTATATCAAATTTCTTCTTATATTAATTGGTCTAGGGACAAACGAACTTTTTTGGAGGGGAGTAAAGCTGCTAATGATGCTGAAGATGACAGAGAAGATGAAGACCTCCATGATCCGCATGATGATATAATTGGTAGAGCGTAATAATTTTTCTTTCTTTTTCTATATTTATTTTTTTTATTTTTTTTATTTGTGATATACATGAATAAGACTAAACAATTACCTCAAGTAAATTGATGTACATTTTCTATATGTGCTTAGGAAAACAATTGAAGATGGTAGAGTGAAATCAATTATTACATGTTAAATCCAAATAGAGGAAGAGTGTGCATAGACATGAAAAGAAATTATTTTTGAAACTAAGGAATTGACTTTATTAAGGAAGCATATTGAGAGTCAAAGTCAAAGGATTAGCTTAGAGAGATTGAATACCACTTTATAATAGTAACTGATATTGCTTGATTCTTTACTTATATTACTTGTTAAGAAAAGACTTGAAAATGATAAAGGCACATTTTTGTTGAGTGAGCTAACCAGAGCCAAATAGCCAACCTTGAGAGAATTAACACTTTTGAATCCTATTTGAGCTTGAATTTTTTTTAGAAAAATAAACCTTTAGCCATGTAAAAAAATAAATTATCCCAACCTTTACTTGAAGGATTAAAGAAATATGAGGGTTAAAAAAGTTATAAAAGATAAATATGAATTATGGCTAATTATTGAATGTTGTGATAGTTTCATACAGGATCATGTATTATGGCTATTGGAACCAGATAAGAATGTTCTTCTGCTTTTTTGAAAAAAAAAATGAAAAAAAAGAGAATAGCAGAAGAGATAATATGAATGTCAAAGTAAAAAAAAAGGTTGTGAGAATAATTGTAAGTTGAGGTGTTGGAAAAACAAAATCATTCTTATTTCTTTAATCCTTCAAATATTTTGTTTATCCAAGAAAAAATCAATATTTATTCTTAGCCTCAGCCTCATTACAAGTCTAAAAAGACCTTATTGATTCAAGTCTTGATTAACAAAAGTGATTATTAGTTTAAGAAGAATATCAATTTTAGATTGCTTGATTGAAGTGGTTGGTTGAGAGAAACATTTTTTGGTGAGATGAATTCAAATGAGATAGATTGCTTCTTTGAGAAAAGTTAATGAATTGTTTCTTTTATAATTTTTGGAAGTTCAAGTGTACACTCACCTTGCTTTTACTTGAAGTGATAAAATTATTTCCTTTTGAATTGGATTTTGAAAAGAACTTATTTTGTGAATCTTGAGAAAATTGATTTCTTTCTAACCTTTTGTGTCATACATTACAACCTAGTACAAGATTCAAATTACATTACTTTACTTGAGGACAAGTAAGATTCTAGGTTTGGGGGAGTTGTTAAGTGGTAAAATTTAAATAAAAATTGGTATTTATTAGGCACTCAGCAACTAGAAATTCCTAAAAACAAGCAAAGATAACCTCTCTCGATGGAGAAAATTTTGTTTTCATGTGTATGCAGGAGTAGATATCAAAAATAGAAGAAAAAAAGAAAAAATCAAGGGAAGAAAGAGCAAAAGTTGGAAGGAATTGAAAACATAAAAGTCAGGAGCAAAATTAAGCCAACAATTGGGCTAATTTCATTAAAGTGGGCTATTTTCACTTAAGTTGGTTATTCTCACTTAAGCTAAAAATAACCTAATTTCCTCCTATATAAAGGACTCAAAAGCTCTAGTGTTATTATCCCATCTTGGTGAATATCAAGAATCTTTAGAAAAGAGTGAGAAGGGGAAGGAAGATGTCTTGGATCAACTGGAAAGAAGATTCAACATTAATTTTTCATCCCCACATCCATCCGGGTATATAAGCGGCTCATAATCATGAGTAGCTAACTTTCCCTTGTATTGAGATTGAATGTAATTTGTCAAAGTCTTCTATTTTACTCTTGATTGATATATATGAGGTATTTTATTCAGTGTTAATGATTTAAGTCTGTTCTTAATGCGGAGATGAATTGATCACTCATCTTTCGATTTATGATTTACGGTTAGATTGGAAAATTGATCTTAAATCCGATTTGAATTAAATTATCTTATATGTTTGAATGCTAGGAATAGATTTAAATATATATGTTGAATTGGTTTTGGACTTAAAGCAAGGATTTTATTATGATAATGTGAGGAATCAATTGTTATAATTTAATTCTTAGACATTTTAAATCAAGGAATTGGTTTAGAACGAAATTTGGTAACCTCAATAACACTAAATAATTGATTAAATATATTGATAATTAGAGGATTATAGAAGAGGGAGATAGATGAAATTTAATCTCAATACCTTTTTATCATCTTAATATTGCTTTTTAATTTTAGTATTAAAAACAATATAAAAAAAAATTTCTTTTAATTATTCAAAATTGAGTTACAAAAAAGATTACAACTCTTCTTAAATATTACAAAGTCCCTGTGGATACGACACTTGTATATGCTAATAGAAATATGTATTTCTTGTTTCTTTTTAGATGTAATTCATGTTAACAATTTCACTTATATATAATCTTTTTCATTTTACACATTTGCATTTAACGTAATTGATTTATAATTTTTAATTCTCACATCAAAGCATTAAAACTAGAACATCTCTAATAGTAGATCAAGAAAGTTGATTTTAATCTTACAATGTCACTAGTTTATGGTATTTTGTGATTTTGAATTTTAGTTAAGTGAGTTAGATTTTTTTGACACAGATAAAAAAAATAAACAGTAAAAAATATTTTTTATTGATGTGTTGATATTCAAGTGAAGATAAACATTTTTCATTCTAGTAATCATCTTAGCAAAATCTTGATTTTGACCTCAAAATCAATGCTCCAAGATCATCATTGGAAATGTTCTTATATGTAATTTTATCCTAGTGAATTTGAAAGATTTTTAACTCCTTAATTTCAAATATTTTATTTTATTAAAATAAAATTAATTTACTCACAAATAAAATTTATTATTTGTATGAAAATTAAAAATTAATCAGTCATATTTAAAATTTTAGTACTAGCTATTAATTTGTAAAACTATTTCATTATTGATATACATTATTACGAGATAAAATTTGATTAAATAAAAAATTCATTAAAGATGATTTTTTCTTTTTAATACATTAAATTGGTAAACAATTTTTTTTTTCATTTCTTTTATATGCAGAAGGAAAACACACATATCCACCTTTTTACATATAATAAACATAAAAAAATATTTTTAAAATGTTATAAAAATTATAAAAAATGCATTCTTAAAAATAAATTATTTTTATCAATTTTATAATTATATTGTGGTTATTTTTTTATTATGAAAGTTTATTGAATTTTAAAGATAGATATAAATTTAAAGAGAAAATTTATAAAAAATGTGTATAAAAAATAATTATAAGAAAATGTTCTATGTTAATAATATCTATATTAGTGAGTGAGAAAAAATTTGTGTCTTTATATTTAAAAAGTTACACAAAAATAATAACTAGAATTTGTATAGTATAATTTATAATTATTTTTAATATATGAAGAATTTATATTTTTTAAAATATATTTTGAAAAAAAAGTGAAAAATATATATATAAAAAAATTCATATTATATATAGTTATATATACTAAAAAATAATATATATATATATATATACATATAAATTAATAATTCATATGTTATAGTTAGGTGTATAAAAATTGTTGTATTTAAATATTATCTTATAATTCTGGTAAAATTTTATTGAATTTTTATAATTTTATTTTGAAATAGATTATATTTTTATAGTAGATAAATTATTTTTTTGTAACTTCTTTAATTTATTGTTATTATTTTAAAATAGTAATATGTTATTTAAAAGTGGGTAAAATAGAAAAAATTATACATAAATAAAATGTTGACTTATATATTTTAATTATATGTCAAAATTTGATTAGTGGACAAGAAAAAAGAGACAGTAATGTAAAACAAGTCATTTTTATCTTTAAATCCTTATTTAAAAATCATTTGTTCTACCTTTTTGTTTCCTTCTCTATCCTACCAATCAATTTTTAAAAGAGTTAAAATATATATATGTTAGCATTTTATTTATATATTATTTTTCTTATTTTACCCATTTACATTTAAAAATGTTTGTTTATAACTTTTATCTATCCTACCAATAAATTTCATTTATTATATTCCTAAGAATTTTAATTTCTTAAATTTAAATATTTTTCTTAAAAATATTCTTTTAATTAAAGTTAAAAATATTCACTCATTATTAAAATTTAGTGATTTGAAAAATTATTTCATTATTGATTAAATGAAATTATTTTTCTTCTTAATATAATAAATTAGGAAAAAATAAAATACACAAATATTTTTATCTCATTTTTTTTATATTTTTCTTTCTTTTATTTACATTGAGTTTTAAACTTTTTAATACTTTTATTTTTACATCCATACTTTGAAAAAAAAGAAAAGATATATTATGATAGTTCTCATTTGAAATAAAGAGCTACATGTTCAAGTACACACAAATGGAAATATACATATATCTACCTTTTTTCCATATAATAAAAAAATAAACATAATTATTATTATTATTATTATAACTATCAAAATATAAAATTTTATTAAATATATAGAAAATATATTTCATAAGAATAATTATTAAAATATAAAACGCTATTAAAAATTTATTAAATTATATTGTGTTTAATTTTTTCATTGTAACATTTTATTAAATTTAAAAAAGTAGTTATCAAATTTCAAGAGTAAAAGAACAAAAATTCGAGTTAAAAAAGTTATAAAAGAGTTTATTATGTTAATATAAAAAGTATGACATCATATCTTGTCATATTATATTATATATATATATATATAATTTATATTAAATATTGTTATATATATAAATTAATAACTTATATGTTATAATTCTGTATATAAAATAGTTATATTTCAGTATCATTTTATAATTTTGGTAAAATATTTATTTTTTTATAATTTTTGTTTAAAATTAACTTTAGTTTTGTTGAAATATTTTAAAATTATTTATTTTAAAAAATATTTTTCTAATTTACATGTTAAAATGTATTAATTATTTTTTATTTTATTATTATGTTATTAATTATTTTCTCAATTTTTATTTTTTTTTCACCTGAATTCCTCTCTCCTATCATGTCTATAATTACATGATACATTGTAAATAAAATAATACGCTACTAATTAAACAATAATTTTAAAATAAAACACAATTTTGGGTTGTTATTTTTTTTTTGAATAATAAAACTGTTGAATGAAAATATTATAAAAATATTATGATAATAAATAAAATGATAAAATAATAAATAATTAAAAGTTAAAGCCAACTTAAAATTACAACTGCGATGCTCTATTATAATATTAAAATCAACTTCTTATTATCTTTTCTACTCAAGAAAATGAATATAAAGAACAAATAATAAAAGAAGAGAGAATATAAAAAAAACAAAATAAGATAAAGAATAAAATAAATATAAAGAACAAATAAAAAAGAAGGGAGAATATAAAAAAAAGATATTAAAAATGTTTAGTTAAAAAAGAGAGAAAATAAAGAAAAAGTAAAAAAATATTAATTACTTTTTATATGTTTGTGTGATATATAAGAATTTTTCATAAGAATTCTTTATTGTATTAGTAGGATTAAATATGATTTTAATTTTTGAATTTAAAATTTTATTTTTTAATAAATTTAAAAAATAATAAAATAAATTTAAAAAATAAATGATAATGAAGTAAGAAATTATAGAAAAAAAATATAAAAAAATTCTAATATATCATCAAAAGATATTTTACATATTTAACTCTAATAATTAATATCTCTTGGCTTACACTTAAAACTAGGCTTGGATAAAATTAGGCTTCAATAAATAAAACTCATTGATTCCAAATCCAGGAAATTCAAAGAAAATTAGGCGCATGGATGATTTGGTTTAGGTTAGCAATAATAGTAGATAAATAAAATTTGGTAAAAAACGGTCAAACAAAAAATTTTAATTTTGTAAATATCTAACTCAAAAATTATGTTTTAATATTTATAAATTCCTTGTACTTTTAAAATTTTATTTTTTATCTGACAATTTCTTTTGTCAAAATTTAGTAGTAAACTATAATAATCCTTTATAAAAATAATATTTTATGAGAATTTGCTATGTTTTTACATGTTTATTTATTTTCTCAATTGAGTCTTAAATTCTATTAAAATTTGTTAATATAATTTTTTTTGTCAAAAATTCATAGATTGTAGTGTCGTATTTGTGTTAGTATTCGTACCATTTTGTCATTATTCACCTATCACGAGTTAACTTAGATGTGTCACACTTCATACAGTTAACATTGATCTAACAGAAAGAATCACATTGACATATTTTAATCAAATTTGGGATTCAATTAAGAAAAAAAAATATTGCAAATTCTCACAAAATATTGATATCAAAATGTTTATTAAACTATTTTTTTTACTAACAGTATATTTGTTTCACTAATTCAAAAAATATTTCTTTCTAAATTCGATCGAATATGAATCAAATAATCCACTTAAATTAATGTGTATTTCAAACAACTCATATTCGACTAATCTAATAAATCAAAGCTTCGAATATAAATTTTAAAAGTTTAATAAGCATTTTTGTTCCAATATTTTGTGAGAATTTGCAATGTTTTTCCACATTTATTTTTTTTCTAAATTGAGTCTGAAATTTTATTAAAATCTATCAATATAAAAAATTCACAGATTGTGGTATTGTATTTGTGTTCATATTCGTACCTTTTTGTTATTATTCACGTGCCACAGGTTAATTTAGATGCGCAACACTTTATATAGTTAACGTTGTTAACATTAATCTAACAGAAGGGATTACATTGATAGAGTTTAATAAAATTTGGGACTTAATTAAGGAAAAAATATGGGAAAATATTACAAATTCTCACAAAATATTGGAACTAAAATACGTATTAAACTAATTTTAAAATATTAAATTCAAGTCATATTATACATCTTAAGTTGAGCTTAAATATGACAAAACTCAACTAATACTCTAGGCTACCTAAAACTAGAAAAATAGATTGGGATAGAAATAATGTCTTTGCTTACATTAAAGATCAATTCTATATGTACAAGTAGACATTTATGTTGTCTTTACTTTTAAAGATGGAAAGTTGAAGAAGAAAAAATGTGTTGATGTATGTTGTTTATTTCTAATAATTTGTGCATAAAAGATATGATTGATTTGTGAGAGATGTTTTTCTCTAATATAAGAGGAAAAACAATGAAATCTGACTGGAAAATTTGAAAATATAATTTTGTCCTTGATTGTTGAAAATAAAGAAAAACAATTTATTTTCTTATAGAAATAATTAAAAGAAGAATAACACTATCCTATTTGATTTATTGTTTTTAAGTGTAATAAACCCAACAAATAATCAAGATAATAAACAATTAAATAATAGAGGAAAATCACATATTATAAATCGCCAATCTAAAACATCTAATTATAACCTTAAGATAAATAACTAAATGTAAATAAGGGTTCCAAATCTAAGAAAAAGATCAGGATATGAGTGGAAAAGGAATGGAAGAGAAATAGAGTAAAAGGTGAGAAATAGAAAATATCTTCTAGATTAAATTTTTATATAAAAGACAAAGTTATGAATTGTGTGATTCGTAATGCGAAAAATTCTTCTCCTTCTTCTTCTTCTCGACAAAGTTTGGATTTGATTTCAACCGAAACTCTTGAATGTGATTTTCAGTGAAATGTTAGTGCCCCTCTTTCTTTTTATATAAACTCTAGGATCTATCACTCATTTTCTATGAGAGGTCATTTTTAAATCACCTCTACTATAAAATCTTCGTTCTATTAATTCATTATCGTTTTGCAAACCTATCAACCACCATGGCATTCTACCTCCAAGCACATCAACCATTTAGTATCTTGGATTCTACAAGAATTCAATTGTCATCGTCAACCTTCTTATGTCTCTAATCACGATTCCACCGCACTTTTGCTAATCCTCCACTATATATTACTGGTTAGAATTTGTTCGTTATAGTTTTAGATTGTTTTCAAATTAAAGTTGCTCGTTAGATTAGGCTTAGATTTCATCCCAATATATTTCTTTATGATTTTGATTGTTTTTAAATTGAAGTTGCTTGTGCAGATCAACTAGATTAGTTTGATTTATGTCTCCTATTATTGTTTATCTAGAATTAAGAATAAAATTTAAGTTGAAATTCTTGCGGAACCACAGTAATTGATTGCTGTCTTCTTTTACATATTCCAATACAAATAAAAACTATGAGAGTAACCAATACAATTAATATTGCACCACCTAGAACAATAGGGATTTTCTTCACCCCAGCTTCATATGATCCCATGGTTTCAAAGTGTTTGTCCATGCTTTCTATAGAAGAAGAAAAAAGCACTTCTTATTAAGAGAACCACAAATTATTTTTTTTGTTTGGTCTCATCCCATGTATACATTTTATTCATATTTGAATTTTCAAACATTTACTAAAAGTACTAAATCAATTTACCCAATTCGTATTAACAAAAAATATATTTTAAAAGAGACTGCATGTAATTAGAGGCCTAAAATAAATAATAATAAACTTGGTATAAGTTTCTGAAAAACAAAATTCTGGACCTTAACAGGTCATTCAGGCCCAATCCCTTTTTCTTTAATTTATTTAAACAAAAATAAACGAAATTAATTTCTTAATTAAATTTCTTTATGTATAAAGTAATTATTTTAACTTACCTTAAGACCATAAATCATTGATGAGAAAAAAATCACGTTACCAGATAAATTGTTCATTAATTTTGCATTTTTCCATTGCTGAAAAATAAAATAAAATTCTGAAAAGTAAAAATGTGGGCCTTGAAACGGGTCACACAGTAATTTGTGGGATTTCCTTTTGCACCCATTTCTTTCTTTCTTCATCTCTATAAATGTTGTGTCCAGAAAAGAAAATGTGATAAATCTGGACCTTAACAGGTCATTCAGGCCCAATCGCTTTTTTCTTTAATTAATTTAAACAAAATAAACGAAATTAATTTCTTAATTAAATTTCTTTATGTATAAAGTAATTATTTTAACTTACCTTAAGACCACAAATCATTGATGTTAAAAATATTATTATTAAATATATATATATATATATATATATATATTCTTTTAAAAGTTTGTCTTAACTTATATCTATAACCTTTAATCTTTTGAATAAATACTTATAAATTAAAATATTTTTTTTATTAATATTTTATTAAATTATAATATTTAGTTAGTTATATTGTAATGATCAATATTTTAAGTTTTTCTACTAAAAGATTATATAGAAAATGTTATAGTTATTTTTCTTTACACATGTAGATAATGTTAAGGTAATATAATTTTATTAGCCATGATAAAAAAAAGAAACATTAAATCCCATCAAACCATAGTGTGTAAAAGGAAAACAAAACTTAACTCAAACTTACAATATTAATATGCACAGAGACATAACGTGTGTATACAGTACCAATTAATTAAAGGAAGAAACCAAGATCATAAAAGGTAGTGGTCCTCTCAACAGACAAATGGTCAGACCTTTTTTTAAATGATAATAAATGCATAGAATAAAAAAATTAGGTTTCACTTTACTTCTTTTTATTTTTATTTTCTTAAGAGAACAAAATACAATAAGCTTTTCTAACATCTTGCTTTAAAAATCTTTCTCAGTCATCTCAAAAAGACACTGATCTTGTATAAATTAGAAAATAAACTTAGGTGCAAGTCTGAGTTTTAAAATAAAGAAGGAAAAAAACTTTCTCAAATAGTTTCACATACTGGTCAATTTCACCCCCTTCAAGATATGTTCCCAATGGAGAGCAAGGTGATGAAGGAGTTAAGGAGATTGTCATGATTCTTACGGTAAAGAAAACGTGCAGTGTTATGCGAAGGTTCTCTTTGGGTTAAGAATTGCAAAGGATCATTTCCAAGTGGTTCTATGGCTGAAATCCTTGACGAGTTGGATGAATTTTAAAAAACTGGGGATGACATTAACATAACACATGAGGAAAAACTTGGGTCACGTAGTCAATCTTCTTATGTCTCTAATCACGATTCTACCGCACTTTTGTTAATCCTGCACTGTATACTATTGGTTAGGATTTTTTAATTTTTATTGTTAACCGGTTCGTAGAGATGCACCCAAACCCAACCTAGTGGTTTTGGATTTCATTCTTCATTTTGGTCTAAACCACCATCTCTATTTCTTTTCTCCTTCCTATACTTTCTTTTTTCTTTCTCGACTAGATTTTGGGGGCAAAGAGGAAAAGATTTATTATGAAATGCTAACCTAACCATATCGCAGAGGTTACTTAGAGACCACGAAGTTTTTCAATTATGTAAGGTTATTTTCTAGGCTTTTTTTTAATTATTAGAGATGATTGTATGATTATGAATCACTTGTTCTAGTAATAATAATTGTGTTTATTGTGTGTTTTTTAGAATGATAATTATTCAAGGTGCTCTTATTGTCCTAGGAATGATATCCTGAAATATTGTAAATTAATTCTTCTAGGACTTTTTTAATGGAAGAGTTATTTTATGTTTTCTTATTTGCTTTCAGATTTAGTAGAATTTGAGATTCTTGAGAATAAGCATAATTAAGAATTGTGTTTATCATTTAAATTGTGTAATTGAGTTTTGGAAGGAGTCTTAGTTATTGGTTAGAATGTTTGTCAGTGACAAAGCTTGAGAAGAAATATAGTAGGGGTAAAAATATTTCACAACTTGTATACTCATGTTTGTTATTCAATAAAAATTGGAAATTTGTTATATGTTGATATACTCATTTCATGTTTTTCTCCTTGCCATTAGAAAAGAATAAAGGAAATTATATCTTTAACATTACAAGAATTCCGCTTTGGCTCTGCACTGATACATCATGTATAATCTGCTATCTTGTTATAACTTTATGCAAAATTTCTTAGTCTCAAACATTTTTCTCTTACTTTACAAATCTTGTGTGGTGTAATGGTCGTTATATGCTTTACAAATCAGGCTTAAATTTCATCCCAATGTATTTCTTTAAGGTTTTGATTGTTTTCAAATTAAAATTGCTTGTGCAGATTAGTTTGACTTATGTTTCCTATTATTGTTTATCTAGAATTAAGCATAAAATTTCAAAGTCAAGTAGTTGGACCAGTGTTGAGAAAGAAAAACTACACTTGCTGGTTAAGAATAGTAAAGTGTCATTTTTGATAAGTTGGATGAAATTGCATCAAGACTTAGCCAAACTCCATCAAGACTTTATCACATTGGTTAGTTATTTATATTTCTTTGATCCAAATATGTGATATTTGAGTATATAGACAGTGCTCTAATTTCTTAATTTTAGTCTTTAGGTTTTACTAGTAAGGAAAAAAGATATGCTACCAAATGTTTTAAGATGTGTAAGATATGAAGAGTGTTTTCCAGTTAAATTTAATATTTTTGGTTAATTTATTGGTACTTATTAAGCTCGTTGAATACTTATTTCAAAACACTAGTTAAGAATGCATACCTAATTCCTTCAACTTTCACTAGTTGGAAAAGATTAAAAGAATGGAATTACATAAAAAAATAGTCATAGTATTTTATTTTAATCATTTTTATTTTCAATTATATGTTACTTAAATTCTAACTATTTATTAATTGATTATGAGATGCAATCAAAATTTAATATTGAAAAACATGCAAAAAAATGAATTTTGGGAAGTATATGCTCAAGATGGAGAAATAATAAATGAGTATCTTGGGTACAATTGAAAATTTTGTTGAATTGTTTATTTTTCAATTATGCTTGACAAGTAAAGTGTCAATGTTTTTTTTTTCTCTTTTTTGAACTTCAACAAACCTAAGCCCAAGGTTCACTTACCCTTACACTAAAGAGAAAAAAAGAAAAACAATTTTTTTCATCACGATTGCATTAAAGTGGATTATTCAAGTGGTAGTAAAAGTGACAATGAAGAAAACATATAACTCAGTGCTTTCCATTTTGTATGCCCATATCGATTTCAATTGTGAAGCTTGGTCAAACTTGTAACAGTGTATGTCAAATAATTTAAGTATGAAACTAAAAACATATATGAAAATCTAAAAATTACAATTTCCTCTCTAATATTAAATATTTAAGTAATACTAGTTCTCATATTAAGAATTTATTTATTCGTATATTTATATGAATATTATTTATATAATATTTTAGATTTTTTTTTGTATTATATACAATTGTCAATTATTCTTGTAATTTAAAATATAAAATATAATGAAAATTTCCTTCATAATACTTCCTAGTTTATTTATTTTTAGAGATGTCTTTTACATACTCTTTGTAATTAAAAAAAAATATCTTAATCATTTTAAATTATCTTATACATATATATGAATTTTTAATTCTTTGTCATTCTTTTAAGTTATTTTTTTTATCTTCATCTTTACACAAACACACGTGTTATATATATATATATAATATAATTTAAATATTTTAATCATTTTTTTAAAATAAATTATTAATATTTAAAAAAATATCATATTTAAATTTATTTATTTTAAATTAGAATATAAATCTGTATTAAAATATTTTTTATAAATTTTAATTAATATAAATTATACATTAAAATTAGTAATTTGTTATTTAAATTTTAATATATAAAAACATTTATTATTTCTCATCCATAAATTAAAATAATGATTTAAATACTGTGACACAATTAAAACGGATTTGTAACTTCAATTTTGTTAGTTTTTATAAAACCACAACTCTGTATGTTGAAAGAGAAAGATGAATGTTTATAGACTCTTAAACAAAAGATAAAATAAAATTAAGTATTAAAAAAATTAAAACAATAAATAAGTACAGAAAATAAGAGATAAATTGTTTAAATTTATTTTGAAAAAGTGAATCATTGTTTACCATGTGATATGTTATTGACCCAAAATTTTATTTTTGATAAAATTATAATAACTTCATTTTTTTTATTCTTATTACTGATTCAAGGCTTTAAGCTGAGTTTATAAAAAAATTATTTATTTTTTTATTTTTTTTAAGTGAAGAAGAAAGTGATTGGACGATCAAATGACTATATAGTTTATTAAAAGTTCAGAATTTGAAAAACTTATATTAATTTGATTTTTTTATCATTAATTTATGGCTTTAAAGTAAGTTAAAATTATTTTTAGTTTATAAAAAATATTTATTTTATTTTATTTTATTTTTCTTTACATAAAGAAGAAAGTGATTGGGTCATAAAATTACTGTTATCTGTTTAAGGACCACAATTTTATTTTTGAAAAACTTATAGTTTTAGATGGTTTTCAAATTAAAGTTGCTCGTCAGATTAGATTTAGATTCCATCGTAATATATTTTCTTATAATTTTGATTGTTTTCAAATTAAAGTTGCTCGTGAGATAAGCTAGATTAGTTTAATTTATGTTTCTTATTGTTGTTTATCTAAAATTAAACATAAAATTTCAAAATCAAGTAGCTGGGTTAGTAATGAGAAAGAAAAAATATACTTGCTGGTCAAGATTTGTAAGTGTTATTTTTAATAAGTTGGATGAAATTACGTGAAGACCTAGTCAAACTCCATCAACACTTTATCATATTGGTTAGTTATTTATATTTGTTTGATTCAAATGTGTAATATTTGACTATATATGTTTAGTAGACAATGTACTAATTTCTTAATTTTAAAGTTAAGGTTCTATTAGTAAGAGAAAATGAGATCCTACTAAATGTTTTAAGACACCTGAGATATGAAAAGTGTTTTCCAGTTAAATTTAATATTTTTTGTTAACCTATTGATACTTATTAAGATCGTTGAACATTTATTTAAAGACACTAGTTAAGAATGCACATTTTACTCTTTCAACTTTCACTAGTTGGAAATTACTAAAAGAACATTGGAATGACATGAAAAAATAGTCATAATATTTCACTTTAATTGTTTTTATTTTTAATTATATTTTACTTAAATTCTAACATTTATTAATTGACTATGAGATGCAATAAAAAATTTAATATAGAAAAACATGCCAAAAAATGAATTTTAGGAAGCATATGCTCAAGATGGAGAAATAATAATGAGTAAAGGAGTATGTTGGGTACAATTGCTGCATAGAATTGAAAACTGGGTTGAATTGTAGAGTTTCTTTTCAATTATGGTTGGTAGGTGATGTGTCAATGTTTTTTTTTTCTCCTTTTGGGCTTCAGCAAACCTAAGCCCAAGGTTCACTAACCCTTACACTAAAGAGAAAAAAAGAAAAAACGCTTCTTTTCATCATGATTTGCATTAAAGTGGATTATTCAAGTGGTAGTAAAAGTGACAATAAAGAAAACATGTAAGAGCGCTTATTCCTACACCCATGAAATATGAAAATTGTCCCATATTCGTTTCTCTACTTCCTTCTTAAGGAAATTTGGTGTAAAATAATTTTTTGATTGTAAAATCTGGAAGTCAGTTGTATTGAAAAAAAATTGTCTTATAAATTATAGAATTAATTTGAAAGTCAAGTTTCTGAAAAATTATCTTTTGGATTGTAGAATCTGGAAATCAAGTTTTTAAAAAATTATCTTTCAGATTGTGGAATCCAAAAGTTATTTTTATAGAAAAAAAATTGTTTTCCGAATTGTATAATCCGAAAACCAAGCTTTTAAAAAATTATCTTCTGGATTGTAAAATACAGAAGTCATATTTAGAATATTTTCTGGATTGTAGAATCTAGAAGTCATTTATATTAGAAAAAAATTGTCTTTCAGATTGTAGAATCTGGAAATCAAATTTTTGAAAAATTACCTTCTAGATTATACAATCCAAAAGTTCTTTTTAATCTAGAATTGACTTTCGGATTCTATAATTCAGAAAATAACTTTTTTCTTATTCAAATGATTTCTACATTTTGCAATCCAGATATATTTTTAAGACAGTTGTAGTAGTTTTAAAATTTTTGGAGTGGGGAAGGAAGATGAAGGTGCAGGAAGAAGCACCCAACATGTAAATCAGTACTTTCCGTTTTGTAAGCCCACATCATTTCAGTCATGGGACTTGGTCAAACTTGTAGGAAATGTATAATGTATGTCAAATAATTTAAGTATGAAACAAAAAAGATATCTGAAAAACTAAAATTACAATTCTCTCTCTAATATTTAATATTTAAGTAATACTAATTTTAATATTAAAAATCTATTTATTTATATATTTACATGTTATTCGTATAATATTTTAGCTTTTTTTAATTGTGTATAATTGTCAATTATTCTTATAATTTAAAATATAAAATAAAATGAAAATGTCATTTCATAATACTTCCTAAAAAGGTTTATTTATTTTTAGAGGTGTATTTTACATACTATATTTAATTAACAAAAAATATCTTAATTATTTTAAGTTATCTTATATGAATTTTTAATTGTTTGTCATTCTTAAGTTATCTTTTTTACTTCATCTTTACACAAATATATATATATATAATATAATTTAAATATTTTAATAATTTTCTTAAAAAATAAACTATTAACATTTCTAAAAAATATCATATTTAAATTTATTTATTTTAAATTAGAATATAAATGTGTATTAAAATATTTTTTATAAATTTTAATTAATATAAATTATATATTAAAATTAGTAACTTGTTATTTAAATTTTAATATATAAAAAATTTATTATTTCTCATCCATAAATTCAAATAATGATTTAAATACTGTGGCACAATTGTAACTTCAATTTTGTTACTATATTGCCTCTAACAGTATTGTTTTTATAAAACCACACTGAATATTTTTAAAGAGAAAAATGAATGTTTATAGACGCTTAAACAAAATATTAAATTAAATTAAATGTTAACTTTTTTTAAACAATAAATAAGTATAGAAAATAAGAGATAAATTGTTTAAATTTATTTTGAAAAAGTGAATCATAGTTTACCATGTGATATGTTAGTGGCCCAAAATTTTATTTTTGATAAAATTATAATAACTTCATTTTTTTATTCTTATTAGTGATTCAAGGCTTTAAGCTGAGTTTACGAAAAAATAATTTTGTTTATTTTATTTTATTTTTTTAAGTGAAGAAGAAAGTGATTGAGCGATTAAATGATTGCTAAATGTTCATAATTTTGAAAAACTTATATCAATTTAAATTTTTTCCTTATCACTTTAAAGTAAGTTAAAATTATTTTTAGTTTATAAAAAAAAAGTATTTGTTTTATCTTACTTTTCTTTAAATAAAGAAGAAAGTAATTGAGTCATAAAATTACTCTGATCTGTTTAAGGATCACAATTTTATTTTTGAGAAATTTATGCTAACTTAATTTTTGTCCTTATCAAGTTAAAATTTATAAATTCATTTTAGTTTATAAAAATTTCAATTTTGTTTATTTTATTTTAATTTTCTCTAAAGAAGAAAGTGATTAGGTTTGAGATTACTCTGATATGTTTAAGATTCATAATTTTATTTTTGAAAAACTTATATTAGTTTAATGTTTTTTATTATCAAGATCAAATTTATAAATTAATTTTGGTTTATAAAATTTTAATTTCATTTATATAGACTTATAAAGGCCCAATCAGAAAAAAAACACATTTTGATTATTATTGTGCCATCTGTTAAAGACCCATAATTTTGTAAACTTATATCAACTTAATTTTTTTTTCTTATCATTGATTTAAGGCTTTAAAGTAAGTTAAATTTAATTTATACATAAATTAATTTTAGTCAGTAAAAAAATAATATATTTTATTTTTCTTTTAAGTAAAAAAGAAATTGATTGTGTATTCAAATTACTGTGATCTGTTTAGGGTCCGTAATTATATTTTTAAGAAAATTATCAACTTAATTTTTCTTTCTTATCAAGTTAACATTTATAAATTAATTTTAGTTTATATATATTTTAATTTCTTTTATTTGATTTTAATTTTCTCAAAAGAAGAAAGTAATTGGGTCTGAAATTACTGTGATATGCTTAAGGTCTAGAATTTTATTTTTGATAAACTTACATCAATTTGATTTTTTTCTTACAAGTTAAAATTTATAAATTAATTTTGGTTTATAAAAAATTAATTTCGTTTATAAAAACATATACAAGCCCAATTAGAAGAAAAAAAAACATTTTTATTAATAGTGTGTGATCTGATAAAGGCCCAGAATTTTAATTTTGAGAAACTTATATCAACTTAATATTTTTTTCTTATCATTGATTTAAGGCTTTAAAGTATTTTAAAATTAATTTACACATAAATTAATTTTAGTTTGTAAAAAAATAATATATTTCATTTTTCTTTAAGTAAAGAAGAAAGTGATTGAGCCTCAAATTACTGTGATCTGTTTGAGGTCCACAATCTTATTTTTGAGAAACTTATATCCACTCAAGTTCTTTTCTTATCAAATTAAAATTTATAAATTCATTTTAAGTTATAAAAAATATTTTTTTATTTTAGTTTAATTTTCTGTAAAGAAAAAAGTGATGTGATATACTTAAGGTCCAGAATTTTATTTTTGAGAAACTTATATGAACTTAATTTTTTATTTCTTGACACTGTTTTAGGCTTAGAGTAAGTTAAAATTTATAGATTATTTTAGTTTATAAAATTTTTATTGATTTTTATTTTAATTTTTTGTAAAGAAGAAAGAAATTGGACCCTAAAATTTGTGTGATATGCTTAAGGTCCAGAAGTTTATTTTTGAGAAACTTATATCTACTTAATCTTTTTTTCTTGTAACTGATTTTAGATTTGAAAGTAAGTTAAAATTTATAAATTAATATTAGTTTATAAAATTTTTAATTTCTTTTATTTTATTTTAATTTTATGTAAATAAGAGAGTGATTGGGTCTAAAATGACTGTGATATGTTTAAGGTCCAAAATTTTATTTTTGAGAAACTTATATCAATTTAATTTTTTTTGTTATCATTGGTTTAAGGCTTTAAAGTAAGTTCAAATTTATAAATTAATTTTAGTTTATAAAAATTTAATTGAATTTGTTTTATTTTAATTTTCTGTAAAGGAAAAAAGTGATTGGGCCCTCAAAAAACCTTAAAAAAAGGTCCAGATCTATACAACTGATTATCTTACCTGCTTAACCATGCATGCAGATCCATACATACTTTCAGCATTTAAAATTAATAACTCATTTTATTTAATATTTAATTTAAGAAGATTGTTTAAGATAATTACAACAGAAAGATTACATTTCTCTAAGTTGAAATTCCTCTGGAACCACAACAATTGATTGTTGTCTTCTTGTACATATTCCAATACAAATAAAAACTATGACACTGATCAATACATTTAATATTGCACCAGTTAGAACAATAGGGATTTTCTTCACCCCAGCTTCGTATGATCCCATGGTTTCAAAGTGTTTTTCCATGCTTTCTATAGACCAAGAAAAAACCACTTCTTATTAAGAGAACTTGTTAGAAAATATTTTATTTTAAACATGAATAAAAAAAGGTATGAAGAAATTATTTTTTATTTTATTATTATGTTATTAATTATTTTCTCAATTTTTATTTTTTTTTCACCTGAATTCCTCTCTCCTATCATGTCTATAATTACATGATACATTGTAAATAAAATAATACGTTACTAATTAAACAATAATTTTAAAATAAAACACAATTTTGGGTTGTTATTTTTTTTTTGAATAAGAAAACTGTTGAATGAAAATATTATAAAAATATTATGATAATAAATAAAATGATAAAATAATAAATAATTAAAAGTTAAAGCCAACTTAAAATTACAACTGCGATGCTCTATTATAATATTAAAATCAACTTCTTATTATCTTTTCTACTCAAGAAAATGAATATAAAGAACAAATAATAAAAGAAGAGAGAATATAAAAAAACAAAATAAGATAAAGAATAAAATAAATATAAAGAACAAATAAAAAGAAGGGAGAATATAAAAAAAGATATTAAAAATGTTTAGTTAAAAAGAGAGAAAATAAAGAAAAAGTAAAAAATATTAATTACTTTTTATATGTTTGTGTGATATATAAGAATTTTTCATAAGAATTCTTTATTGTATTAGTAGGATTAAATATGATTTTAATTTTTGAATTTAAAATTTTATTTTTTAATAAATTTAAAAAAATAATAAAATAAATTTAAAAAATAAATGATAATGAAGTAAGAAATTATAGAAGAAAAATATAAAAAAATTCTAATATATCATCAAAAGATATTTTACATATTTAACTCTAATAATTAATATCTCTTGGCTTACACTTAAAACTAGGCTTGGATAAAATTAGGCTTCAATAAATAAAACTCATTGATTCCAAATCCAGGAAATTCAAAGAAAATTAGGCGCATGGATGATTTGGTTTAGGTTAGCAATAATAGTAGATAAATAAAATTTGGTAAAAAACGGTCAAACAAAAAATTTTAATTTTGTAAATATCTAACTCAAAAATTATGTTTTAATATTTATAAATTCCTTGTATTTTTAAAATTTTATTTTTTATCTGACAATTTCTTTTGTCAAAATTTAGTAGTAAACTATAATAATCCTTTATAAAAATAATATTTTATGAGAATTTGCTATGTTTTTACATGTTTATTTATTTTCTCAATTGAGTCTTAAATTCTATTAAAATTTGTTAATATAATTTTTTTTGTCAAAAATTCATAGATTGTAGTGTCGTATTTGTGTTAGTATTCGTACCATTTTGTCATTATTCACCTACCACGAGTTAACTTAGATGTGTCACACTTCATACAGTTAACATTGATCTAACATAAAGAATCACATTGACATATTTTAATCAAATTTGGGATTCAATTAAGAAAAAAATATATAAAAAAATATTGCAAATTCTCACAAAATATTGATATCAAAATGTTTATTAAACTATTTTTTTACTAACAGTATATTTGTTTCACTAATTCAAAAAATATTTCTTTCTAAATTCGATCGAATATGAATCAAATAATCCACTTAAATTAATGTGTATTTCAAACAACTCATATTCGACTAATCTAATAAATCAAAGCTTCGAATATAAATTTTAAAAGTTTAATAAGCATTTTTGTTCCAATATTTTGTGAGAATTTGCAATGTTTTTCCACATTTATTTTTTTTCTAAATTGAGTCTGAAATTTTATTAAAATCTATCAATATAAAAAATTCACAGATTGTGGTATTGTATTTGTGTTCATATTCGTACCTTTTTGTTATTATTCACGTGCCACAGGTTAATTTAGATGCGCAACACTTTATATAGTTAACGTTGTTAACATTAATCTAACAGAAGGGATTACATTGATAGAGTTTAATAAAATTTGGGACTTAATTAAGGAAAAAATATGGGAAAATATTACAAATTCTCACAAAATATTGGAACTAAAATACGTATTAAACTAATTTTAAAATATTAAATTCAAGTCATATTATACATCTTAAGTTGAGCTTAAATATGACAAAACTCAACTAATACTCTAGGCTACCTAAAACTAGAAAAATAGATTGGGATAGAAATAATGTCTTTGCTTACATTAAAGATCAATTCTATATGTACAAGTAGACATTTATGTTGTCTTTACTTTTAAAGATGGAAAGTTGAAGAAGAAAAAATGTGTTGATGTATGTTGTTTATTTCTAATAATTTGTGCATAAAAGATATGATTGATTTGTGAGAGATGTTTTTCTCTAATATAAGAGGAAAAACAATGAAATCTGACTGGAAAATTTGAAAATATAATTTTGTCCTTGATTGTTGAAAATAAAGAAAAACAATTTATTTTCTTATAGAAATAATTAAAAGAAGAATAACACTATCCTATTTGATTTATTGTTTTTAAGTGTAATAAACCCAACAAATAATCAAGATAATAAACAATTAAATAATAGAGGAAAATCACATATTATAAATCGCCAATCTAAAACATCTAATTATAACCTTAAGATAAATAACTAAATGTAAATAAGGGTTCCAAATCTAAGAAAAAGATCAGGATATGAGTGGAAAAGGAATGGAAGAGAAATAGAGTAAAAGGTGAGAAATAGAAAATATCTTCTAGATTAAATTTTTATATAAAAGACAAAGTTATGAATTGTGTATTCTGTAATGCGAAAAATTCTTCTCCTTCTTCTTCTTCTCGACAAAGTTTGGATTTGATTTCAACTGAAACTCTTGAATGTGATTTTCAGTGAAATGTTAGTGCCCCTCTTTCTTTTTATATAAACTCTAGGATCTATCACTCATTTTCTATGAGAGGTCATTTTTAAATCACCTCTACTATAAAATCTTCGTTCTATTAATTCATTATCGTTTTGCAAACCTATCAACCACCATGGCATTCTACCTCCAAGCACATCAACCATTTAGTATCCTGGATTCTACAAGAATTCAATTGTCATCGTCAACCTTCTTATGTCTCTAATCACGATTCCACCGCACTTTTGCTAATCCTCCACTATATATTACTGGTTAGAATTTGTTCGTTATAGTTTTAGATTGTTTTCAAATTAAAGTTGCTCGTTAGATTAGGCTTAGATTTCATCCCAATATATTTCTTTATGATTTTGATTGTTTTCAAATTAAAGTTGCTTGCGCAGATCAATTAGATTAGTTTGATTTATGTCTCCTATTATTGTTTATCTAGAATTAAGAATAAAATTTAAGTTGAAATTCCTGCGGAACCACAACAATTGATTGCTGTCTTCTTTTACATATTCCAATACAAATAAAAACTATGAGAGTAATCAATACAATTAATATTGCACCACCTAGAACAATAGGGATTTTCTTCACCCCAGCTTCATATGATCCCATGGTTTCAAAGTGTTTGTCCATGCTTTCTATAGAAGAAGAAAAAAGCACTTCTTATTAAGAGAACCACAAATTATTTTTTTTGTTTGGTCTCATCCCATGTATACATTTTATTCATATTTGAATTTTCAAACATTTACTAAAAGTACTAAATCAATTTACCCAATTCGTATTAATAAAAAATATATTTTAAAAGAGACTGCATGTAATTAGAGGCCTAAAATAAATAATAATGAACTTGGTATAAGTTTCTGAAAAACAAAATTCCTTACCTTAACAGGTCATTCAGGCCCAATCCCTTTTTCTTTAATTTATTTAAACAAAAATAAACGAAATTATTTTCTTAATTAAATTTCTTTATGTATAAAGTAATTATTTTAACTTACCTTAAGACCATAAATCATTGATGAGAAAAAAATCACGTTACCAGATAAATTGTTCATTAATTTTGCATTTTTCCATTGCTGAAAAATAAAATAAAATTCTGAAAAGTAAAAATGTGGGCCTTGAAACGGGTCACACAGTAATTTGTGGGATTTCCTTTTGCACCCATTTCTTTCTTTCTTCATCTCTATAAATGTTGTGTCCAGAAAAGAAAATGTGATAAATCTGGACCTTAACAGGTCATTCAGGCCCAATCGCTTTTTTCTTTAATTAATTTAAACAAAATAAACGAAATTAATTTCTTAATTAAATTTCTTTATGTATAAAGTAATTATTTTAACTTACCTTAAGACCACAAATCATTGATGAGAAAAAAATCACGTTACCAGATAAATTGTTGATTAATTTTGCATTTTTCCATTGCTGAAAAATAAAATAAAATTCTGAAAAGTAAAAATGTGGGCCTTGAAACGGGTCACACAGTAATTTGTGGGATTTCCTTTTGCACCCATTTCTTTCTTTCTTCATCTCTATAAATGTTGTGTCCAGAAAAGAAAATGTGATAATTCTGGACCTTAACAGGTCATTCAGGCCCAATCCCTTTTTTCTTTAATTAATTTAAACAAAATAAACGAAATTAATTTCTTAATTAAATTTCTTTATGTATAAAGTAATTATTTTAACTTACCTTAAGACCAGAAATCATTTATGAGAAAAAAATCACGTTACCAGATAAATTGTTCATTAATTTTGCATTTTTCCATTGCAGAAAAATAAAATAAAATTCTGAAAAGTAAAAATGTGGGCCTTGAAACGGGTCACACAGTAATTTTTGGGCTTTCCTTTTGCACCCATTTCTTTTGTTTCTTCATCTCTATAAATGTTGTGTCCAGAAAAGAAAATGTGATAAATCTTTTTATAAGATAAATTAATAATGTGCAATTGAAATTTATATTTAGAAAAAAATTATAAGATATTTTTTGATATATTTTAATGCTTATTAAAAACAGTTTTTCAAATTCGGTTTTTATATATATTTATTATGTAATGAATTTAAAGATCATTAATTCCAATTTTATATTATTTATCAGTCATATAATAAAAATTCAAGTTGGTATATGACCCGATAAATTATTGATTACTTTTTCACTGAAAAATAAAATAAGTTTCTCAAAAATAAATTACATTTAATTTAAATAAAATAAAATAAATCAAATTAATACTTTTATACATTAAAATTAATTTATGTATAACTTACCTTAAAATATTAAATAAATTATAAGAAAAAAATCAAGTTTTTTTATCAACCCATAAATTGTTGATTATTTTGCAGTTTTTAATTCTTGAAAGTTAAAACTGAAAAGTAAAATTGTGGGTCTTTAGCTGGTCATACAGAATTTTTGGGATTTCTTTTGTATTTAATTTTTTAAAAAAATTATATAGTATAAAACTTCAAGAATATACTAGATTACATTATTTATAACAACAATTTCAAAATTAATTTCAACATGTAATCTAACATTTTTTTCTCAAGTTTAAACCATAAGGCCGAAGTGGAGAAATATTTACCAGTTACAGAAGAAAAGTATGGGTGTAGAAAGAAATTCCATAATTTGAAGATCAGGGCCAATCACTTTCTTCTTTATATGTGCAGGTTATAAGAAAGTTTTTGAAAGATTTTAAATTTTACGTTTTAAAAATTAATATTTTATAATATATTTCAAATCACTCTAAACATGGCCCACGGATATGGAACAACAAGTATTAAATATTTTCCAGTATTACAGTATTTTCCACATCTTAGATTTAACTAAAATAAATGAATTTAAACTTACCTTAAAGCCTAAAATCAATAATAAGAAAAAAAATCAAATTGGCATAAGTTTTTCAAAAATAAAACTCTGGGCCTCTAACAAATCATTGAGGTCCAATCATTTTATAATTATTTTAAATAAAATAAATGAAATTAACTTTTTATAAACTAGAATTAATTTGAACTTACCTTAAAGTCGTGATAAGAAAAAAAAATCATATTGATATATTACCGGATAAAGTGTTGATTAATTTTATAATTTTTCATATGAAGAATAGAATAAATTTTTGAAAAGTAAAATTGCGTGCGTGTAGCATGATACACAATAATTTATTGGATTTTTTCACCCTGATGTTTTCTTTATGCACTCTTACAAATATAAAAAATCTTACTTTATTATTTTGGTTTAAAGTTCTTTCTAGATTATGCCTTAATTATTGATTATTATGACTTTAAGTTATCTTAAAGCCGTAAAATAAATGATAAGAAAGAAAATCAAGTTCTTTTTCATCAGATAAATTATTGACTATTTTGCAGTTTTTAATTGGTTAAAGTTAAAACTGAAAAGTAAAATTATGGGTCTCTATCAGGCCATACAGAAATTTTGGGATTTCTTTTTCACCTCCTATACTCTTATTAATATAAAATTCTTACTTTATTTTTTTGTTTAAAGTTTTTTGATATTATTTAAAAATTTCTCCAAATCAATACTTCAAGAGTATACTAGATTGCCTAATTTATAATAATAATAATAATTTAAAGGTCAATATAATTTTTAAATTATGTGATCTGACATATTTTTTAAGTTTGAACCAGAAGGTCAAAGTGGAGAAATATATACGAGGTTCGGAAGAAAAAGTATGTATGGGTGTAAAAAGAAATTCAATATTTGGAAGATCAGGCCCAATCACTTTCTTCTTCGTATGTGCAGGTTATAAATTGTTGATTAATTTTATAGTTTTCCATTGCTGAAAAATAAAAAAATTTTCTGAAAAGTAAAATCATGGGCCTCGAAATGAGTTACACAGTAATTTTACTGGAGTTCTTTTTGCACCTGTTTCTTTTCTTCTGCACTCCTGTAAATATAAAAATCCACACTTTATTTTTTTGTTTAGTCTCATCCCATTTATACATTTTATTCATATTTGAATTTTCAAACATTTATTGAAATAACTAAAGGGGTAAAATTTTTTTACAACTTGTATACTCATGTTTGTTATTTAATAAAAACTGGAAATTTGTTATATGTTGATATACTCATTTATGTTTTTTTCCTTACCAAGAATAAAGGAAATTATAGCTTTAACATTGTAAGAATTTTGCTTTGGCTTTGCAGTGGTATACCATGTATGACCTACTATCTTATTATATTTTTTTGCAAAATTTCTTACTCTCAAATATTTTTCTCTTACTTTAAAATTCCCCTGTGTTGTAATGGTCATCCTATGTTTTATAAACCAGACTTAGATTCCATTATAATATATTTTCTTATGGTTTTGATTGCTTTTAAGTTAAAATTGTTCGTCAAATCAACTAGATTAGTTTGATTTATGCCTTCTATTATTGTTCATTTATAATCAATAGTAAAATTTCAAAGTCAAGTAGCTCTGTGACTAATGGTGGGAAAGAAAAACTACACTTGTTGGTTAAGTATTGCAAAGGATCGTTTCCAAGTGGTTCTATGGATGAAATCCTTGACGAGTTGGATGAATTTTGAAAAACTGGGGATGACATTAACATAGCACATGTATGAAAAACTTGGGTCACGTAGTCTAGGTTAGGTTGGTGAAGGCCCTCAGAGCCATTTCAAAACCAAAGTAAAAAAGAGCTTAGGAAGATTGAAGAAGTGGATTTTAACATCAAAGGATTGACCATTGATTGCTTCCTACCACCCTTTTATTTGAAAAAAGAAAAAGAAAAAAAAAAGGTAAAAAAGTGTAAGGTGCATTACACGATATTTTTTAAAATTTATTTAAAATATCTATAGCAATATATAAAAGATTATTCTTTCTAATGTGGTATACACATTTATATTTCAATTTTAATCTTAATTAATTTTTTAAAACTTTTTTGTAAACCTCTTTCAATAGTATAATTACCATGTTTTTTATATAATTATTCTTTTAAAAGTGTAACTATATCATCTTTTTCATGTAACCATTTTTATTATTTTTTATTTCAAATTATATAGGGTTAAATATGTCTTTAATTTCTAAAGTATATATCAAAATTGAGTTTCGTTCCTGGAACAAACTTTGAATTAATTTTGTCTTTGTGTTTATGAAAATAGTGTAAGTCGATGATTTAACGACATTAAAATATATCTTACGTGACAAACAAAGTTCTACATTCAAACTCCATGTGGCTATGTCTCGTACTCATCATTACTACTCTGAAACTAAGTTGTCTCTCCTACTTGTGATGTGGTATCTCTTAGTTGTTGGTTAGAATGTGACTGATAAAGCTTGAGAAGAAATATAGTAGGGATCAAATTATTTTTTACAACTTGTATACTCATGTTTGGTATTCAATAAAAGTTGGAAATTTTTTATATATTGATATACATACTCATTTTATGTTTTGTTCCTTGCCATTAGCAAAAATAAAGGAAATTATATCTTAACATTGCAAGAATTCTGCTTTGGCTCTGCAGTGTTACACCACGTATGACCTACTATCTTGTTATAATTTTATGTAAAATTTCTTACTCTCATACATTTTTCTCTTGCTTTACTGAATCCTATGTGTTGTAATGGTCACCATATGCTTTAAAGATGAGGCTTAGATTTCATCATAATATATTCCCTTATGGTTTTGATTGCTTTCAAATTGAAATTGTTTGTCATATCAACTAGATTAGTTTGAGTTATGTCTCCTATTATTGTTCATCTAGAATCAAACACAAAATTTCAAAGTCAAGTAGCTCTATGGCTAGTGGTGAGAAAGAAAAACAACACTTGCTGGCCAAGAATTGTAAACTATTATCCTTGATGGCTGAAATCTTTGATGAGTTGGATGAAATTGAATCAAAACCTAGTCAAACTCCATCATGACCTATGATTATGAATTTATGCTTAATTAATTGTTTTATTTCTTTTATAAAGGCTCCTTTCCGCTTATTTATGCTATGTTATATGCAAATATAAGAATTTTATGATTATTGTAATATATGATTCCACATTTTATGTTACATGATTCCACAATACATGGTGAGATGATTCTTTGGACATGTGTCCCTCTCGTATTTATCAAACTCATGAACCTTAAATTTATGAGGAACTATAGCATCGTGAACCACACACAAGTCAACAAAGATTGAACCCATAATGATCGAGCACTCTCAATAGCTCTCAATCTTTCCTCTACAAACTATAATTTATCTCTAGACTGAGTGTCTTCAGGTTGTTTGGATTGTATCATGATGGTTGGTGTGGGATTGGGATTTGAAGGGTTTGAGAGGCTTTCAGAAAGGGTCATGACAGTTGTTCAGGATGTGTATATGGGGGTGTGTGGTGTGTATGTGGATGGTTTAAGGGGGATTGTCAAGTCGTTGCAATGTAGATTTAGGTCAATGATAAGTGCCAATAGTTAAGCAATTCATATTCCCTTTTTGGTCACTTATAAGTCTTAAATGCAAGTTTTGAGTTGATAATCACCCCAATTGTTAGAATTATTTAACTTAAGCTCTTAATGGTGAATCATGCTTTAAAAGATCATTTAATCCCAATTTTTGTTGAATTATAGGTGATCAAGGAAGAGAGGAAAGAAGAAAACATTTATGAAGACTCCAACAGAAGAATTCAAGCCTACATTCAAGTTTTTTGGTTGTCCAAGCTGAATCTTCTCGCCTGAGCGAGGGAGGGAAGTGAGGCACTGGATTAGTGTCGCTTAAGCGAGATTGGGAAACTTAGACAGTGGCCACTAGATCAGTATCGCTCAAGCAAGACTTATGTTGCTTGAACGAGACCACTTGTTTTTCCTCGGGCGAGTTTTGCTAGCTTGAGCGAAAAGTCACTAACCTAATTGCGCTCGGGTTATATGATCCATGAAGAGCGCTATGACGACAATTTTCTCTCCTGGAGGAATTGCTGAGGCATTGAAGGTTATTGGGAGAAGATAAGGGCACTTCATCGGATGAGTCTGAACCATTCTTTCTCTTTTCTTTTATTGGTGAATGGCTACCATTAGTAGCTAAACTCTTCCTTTGGGATTGAATGTAATCTGTAGAACTCGAATATGTTTTAGTGATATATATATATATATATATGTATGTATATATGTATATATATATATATGTATATATATATATATGTGTGTGTGTGTGTGTGTGATGTTTATTTCTTTACAATATTGGTGTTTCATCTTGTTTTTATCGTTTTGTGTAATTATATTTGATCACTAGTTTTGCGTTCTAAGTTTTCGGATTTGACCGGGAGGTATTTTTGGAAACCGAGTTTAGATGAAATTACTTGGCATGTTGTGATTCTTGGAATAGATTACATTATCTCAATAGCTTAAAACACTTGAACTGAATGCGAGATGATTTACAGGTAGTTGAGGAATTGATGCGCATAAATTTATCTTTTGGATTATATTTTTGAGGAATCAAGATATATGATTTTAGAGTGTTGCTTCAATATTGTGAAATCGAATATTACATATTTATATTTAGCTGGAACATTGAAGAGGGAAATAGAGAACATCCAATCCCAATATTTCCACATTTATACCACTTTAATTCTTGTTTCTATTTAAAATTACACAAACACAACACAGATTCCTTTTTACAATGAAATATATTGATTTCTTTGTAAATATGCTTAATGAGTGAAATTATTACATTTTGAGTTAACAATTCCTCGTGGAAACGATACTTTTACTATACTCTATTATACTACAGTTGACATTTGGTACGCTTGCCAATAGTCCAATAAGTATTTTTGGGTTTGTGTATGGTTTAATGGGTTTGGAATGGAGGTGGTGTTGGTTGTTGAAGGTGTGTAGTCAGGGGGAAGGCCATAGAGAGGATTTGAGGTGGAAGCAAGTTGATTGACTTCAAGAGCACCAGTGATGGTGGGTGGGATGTAACTAGGTGGGAGGCCATAAGGGGGAAGCATAGGATTAGCTTGTGGAGATGGAGTAAATCCACGAGGATGTGAAGGGGTAGTTTGAGTTTCATTTGAGGAATTCTCATTTGCATCTTTCATTGATTGCAGTATCTCCAAAATCTTTTTCATCTGTTCTTTCATTTGATTAACCTCTCTTTTCAATTCTTCATGTTGTTGTTCCATATCATCTACAACTCGCTCCATCATCTTGGCTTTGGCACGTGTTTGGTCAGGGTGTCGTAGAAAGTCTTTATTTTTCTCAATTTTACCCTTTATATCTTTCACTTTCTGTTTTTAGAAGAGGTTTCATGATTTATGCTTGAAATATGAATGAAATGAAAATGCAACTACTTTATTTATTTTCTTAGAATGCAAGGTTGTTAAAGAACCATAAGTCATATGACTCGATGTGAAAATTTTCTTAACCAATACGTAGGATGTCACGTCCTAAGTATTAAGTTTTAAAAAAAACACATAATTAGAAATGATGCGCAATTATCCGATTATCGTTTTCCTTTAGAGTGTCGCACTCTAAGAATTACAACTAATATTGCTCCAAGCAACTCGTTATTTTACTTTTCTTTTTAGAAGAACTACATTCCAAGTTCTAATAATAAATAAGAGACACAAAATTGAAAATACAACACCATTTCAACTTCAAAGTCTTCCTCAAATTTGAATTTGTTTCTTTGAAAATTACATTGAGTCTTAATTCTTTATGGTTCCTCAACAACTTGGCAATGAATGCAAAATGTCATGATGGTCTTATTTCTTTTATGATAAAAAGCATGCTATGTTTTTCTCAAAAAATTTCTTTCATGCTATAATCCTTTTATTTTTGTTTCTCTTATTTTTTATGGAATGCATGATAATGATGAATGACAACATGAATGATAAACTAAACTTATCTATTTTACGTAATTTTTGTGTCTATTTTTGCATATGTTATGTCTTTTGATATGAAAGGGTAGGGTATTTGCCCCTATTATGTCTTAGAAGGATATTCTAAATAGTTGATAGATCCATCGGTCATTTAAGTTATCCTTTCTCATGGGTGGTTTTACAGTTCTAAATTGGGTTCTTAGAGACAAGAACACTCTCTCAGAGTGTTAACCACAACAATAGGTAAACTACTAGAAGTGATAATAACCTTGAAAGGATCAAACTCTAGGTGAGGCTTTCATGATAACCGAACAAGATGTACATCCTGAAGGTTACCATTACATAACCTCTTACTTATCCCTAGTTGCACTCAGGTCTGGGTGAAGGACCTCATTCCAAAGTATGTGAAATGTGAGTGAAGCGTGTGAAGGAAGCAACTCCTAAACGATCCATTATGCAAAACAGACAACACATATAATATAATAAAAGGTTTTCTATCCTGTGGTTCAAAATTAAAATAAATGTAAATAGACATCATATAATAAAAAACAAAAAAAAGGATGAGAAAAATAAATTAAAAAAATATAAATAATTTGTTTAATTAGTTATATTAGGCTTGACTTTCAAAGTAAGTTTTCCCAGTGGAGTCACTATCTGTCGCAATCGGGATCGCGACGGAGTCAGCGAAAATGAAAACAAAATGGAGTCACCACCAATATTTATCAGGAAAAACATTAGAAAAATCATTAAAAAAAATATTGGTCTATGAAACTAGATTTTTGAGTTCGGACGTGTAGATGAAGTATTAGCACCTTAGGATGCCCATCATAAAGATGGTTACCCATAATTAATAAAGTATATTATCAAATATATTTTTTAAAATATTTATCTCACCTTAAAAATAAAAAAAAAGCTATAATTTAAACAAAAATTAATTAATAGTTTATCATTTTAAAAAAATATAATTGTTATTGTTATTATTATATTAAATATGATATTTTTTTTATATCTTTAGCATGACGGAAATGTGTTCCTGCTATTACGTATCTCCAGATGCAATGGAGAATCAGAATTACGTAGTTCTTATGTAGAAAAGAAAAGTAATAAATTTTAAATTTTTTATTATTTTATAAATACTAAGATATTTGAATTGTCCCAACTCATATATCCTTAGGAGAATTGAGAAGAGTGTACACCCAAACCATTTTGTTTAAAATATTTTGTTATTCAATTATTATTATTATTATTAAAAGTAAAGTTGACTTACAATAAGACTTTTGAATTACATATTGTAACAACATCTACCCATGAGTCTTAAAATTAAAAGGATCTTGCATCTAATTAACTCATTCTCTATCTTTTATATATTTTAAAAAAATTCTATCAAATATCTTATTTAAATTTTAAATTAAAATAAAACTAAAATTTCATGTTTTTCAAACAATTAATTATTTTTTTCATATTTATACTTATATAAAAAAGCTTGTTTTTTTAATTTTATAAAAAAAATTATTATTTTTTTAGTAGGATTTTAAAATAGACAAGTTGTCACAACTTGCATTTTAAATCCTAAAATTAAAAAGGACGTGACATCCTATTCATTTATCCTCCACAAATAAATCAATATAACTTAAGAAGTAATAATTTATTTAAAAACATTATTATTAAATATATATATATATATATATATATATTCTTTTAAAAGTTTGTCTTAACTTATATCTATAACCTTTAATCTTTTGAATAAATACTTATAAATTAAAATGTTTTTTATTAATATTTTATTAAATTATAATATTTAGTTAGTTATATTATAATGATCAATATTTTAAGTTTTTCTACTAAAAGATTATATGGAAAATGTTATAATTATTTTTCTTTACACATGTAAATAATGTTAAGGTAATATAATTTTATTAGCCATGATAAAAAAAAGAAACATTAAATCCCATCAAACCATAGTGTGCAAAAGGAAAGCAAAACTTGACTCAAACTTACAATATTAATCTGCACGAGACATAAAGTGTGTATACAAGTACCAATTAATTAAAAAAGAAACCAACAAAAATCAAGATCATAAAAGGAAGTGGTCCTCTCAATAGACAAATGGTCGACCTTTTTTAAATGATAATAAATGCATAGAATAAAAAAACTAGGTTTCACTTTACTTTTTTTATTTTTTATTTTCTTAAGAGAACAAAAACAGAGTTACAATAAGCTTTTCTAACATCTTGCTTTAAAAATATTTCTCAATCATCTTAAAAAGACACTCGATCTTGTATACATTGGAAAATAAACTTAGGTGCAAGTCCGAGTTTTAAAATAAAGAAGAAAAAAACTTTCTCAAATAGTTTCACATACTGGTCAATTTCACCCCTTCAAGATATGTTCCCAATGGAGAGCAAGGTGATGAAAGAGTTAAGGAGATTGTCATGATTCTTACGGTAAAGAAAACGTGCAGTTTCATGCGAAGGTTCTCTTTGGGTTAAGAATTGCAAAGGATCATTTCCAAGTGGTTGTATGGCTGAAATCCTTGACGAGTTGGATAATTTTGAAAAACTGGGGATGACATTAACATAACACATGAGGAAAAACTTGGGTCACGTAGTCAATGTTCTTATGTCTCTAATCACGATTCTACCGCACTTTTGTTAATCCTCTACTGCAAACTATTGGTTAGGATTTTTCATTTTTATTGTTAACCGGTTCGAGAGATGCACCCAAACCCAATCTAGTGGTTTTGGATTTCATTCTTAATTTTGGTCTAAACCACCATCTCTATTTCTTTTCTCCTTCCTATACTTTTTTGTTTCTTTCTCGACTAGATTTTGGGGGCAAAGAGGAAAAGATTTATTATGAAATCCTAACCTAACCATATCGTAGAGGTTACTTAGAGACCACGAAGATTTTCAATTGTGTAAGGTTATTTTCTAGGGTTTTTTTAATTATTAGAGATGATTGTATGATTATGAATCACTTGTCCTAGGAATAATAATTGTGCTTATTGTATGTCTTTTAGAATGATAATTATTCAAGGTGCTCTTATTGTCCTAGGAATGATATCCTGAAGTATTGTAAATTAATTCTTCTAGGACTTTTTTAATGGAAGAGTTATTTTATGTTTCCTTATTTGCTTTCGATTTAGTAGAATTTGAGATTCTTGAGAATAAGCATAATTAAAAATTGCGTTTATCATTTAAATTGTGTAATTGAGTTTTGGAAGGAGTCTTAGTTATTGGTTAGAATGTTTATCAATGACAAAGCTTGAGAAGAAATATAGTAGGTGTAAAAATATTTTTTACAACTTGTATACTCATGTTTGTTATTCATTAAAAATTGGAAATTTTTTATATGTTGATATACTCATTTCATGTTTTTCTCCTTGCCATTAGAAAAAAATAAAGGAAATTATATCTTTAACATTACAAGAATTTCGCTTTGGCTCTGCAGATGATACATCATGTATAATCTGTTATCTTGTTATAACTTTATGCAAAATTTCTTAGTCTCAAACATTTTTCTCTTACTTTACAAATCTTGTGTGATGTAATGGTCGCTATATGCTTTACAAATCAGGCTTAAATTTCATCCCAATGTATTTCCTTATGGTTTTGATTGTTTTCAAATTGAAGTTGCATGTGCAGATCAGCTAGATTAGTTTGATTTATGTCTCCTATTATTGTTTATCTAGAATTAAGCATAAAATTTTAAATTCAAGTAGTTGGACTAGTGTTGAGAAAGAAAAACTACACTTGCCGATTAAGAATAGTAAAGTGTCATTTTCGATAAGTTGGATGAAATTACATCAAGACCTAGCCAAACTCCATCAAGACTTTATCACATTGGTTAGTTATTTATATTTCTTTGATCCAAATATGTGATATTTGAGTATATATGTTTTGTAGACAAGTGCTCTAATTTCTTAATTTTAGTCTTAAGATTTTACTAGTAAGAGAAAAAGATATCCTACCAAATGTTTTAAGATGTCTGAGATATGAAGTGTGTTTTCCAGTTAAATTTAATATTTTTGGTTAATTTATTGGTACTTATTAAACTCGTTGAACATTTATTTTATAACACTAATTAAGAATGCATATCTAGTTCCTTCAACTTTCACTAGTTTGAAAGGATTAAAAGAATGGGATTACACACAAAAAAAATAGTCATAGTATTTTATTTTAATCATTTTTATTTTCAATTATATGTTACTTAAATTCTAACTATTTATTAATTGATTATGAGATGCAATCAAAATTTAATATTGAAAAACATGCCAAAAAATGAATTTTAGGAAGTATATGCTCAAGATGGAGAAATAATAAATCTTGGGTACAATTGCTCCATAGAATTGAAAATTATGTTGAATTGTAGTTTATTTTTCAATTATGCTTGACAGGTGATGTGTCAATGTTTTTTTTTTCTCTTTTTGGACTTTAGCAAACCTAAGTCCAAGGTTCACTAACCCTTACACTAAGAGAAAAAGAGAAAAACAATTCTTTTCATCACAATTGCATTAAAGTGGATTATTCAAGTGGTAGTAAAAGTGACAATGAAGAAAACATGTAAATCAGTGCTTTCCATTTTGTAAGCCCATATCGATTTCAGTTGTGGGGCTTGCTCAAGCTTGTAGGAAATGTACACTGTATGTCAAATAATTTACGTATGAAACTGAAAACATATATGAAAAACTAAAAGTTACAATTCCCTCTCTAATATTAAATATTTAAGTAATACTAGTTATCATATTAAGAATCTATTTATTCGTATATTTATATGAATATTATTTGTATAATATTTTAGATTTTTTTGTATTATGTAAAATGGTCAATTATTCTTGTAATTTAAAATATAAAATATAATGAAAATTTCCTTCATAATACTTCCTAAAAAGTTTATTTATTTTTAGAGATATCTTTTACATACTCTTTGTAATTAAAAAAAATATCTTAATCATTTTAAATTATCTTATATGTATATATGAATTTTTAATTGTTTGTCATTCTTTAAGTTATCTTTTTTATCTTCATCTTTACACAAACACACGTGTTTATATATATATATATATATATAAAATATATTTTAAATATTTTAATCATTTTTTTAAAAATAAATTATTAATATTTAAAAAATATATCATATTTAAATTTATTTATTTTAAATTAGAATATAAATCTGTATTAAAATATTTTTTTATAAATTTTAATTAATATAAATTATACATTAAAATTAGTAATTTTTTATTTAAATTTTAATATATAAAAACATTTATTATTTAATTATATATTACTTAAATTCTAACATTTATTAATTGATTATGAGATGCAATCAAAATTTAATATAAAAAACATGCCAAAAAATGAACTTTAGGAAGCATATGCTCAACATGGAGAAATAATAAATGAGTAAATGGGTATGTTGGATACAATTGCTGCATAGAATTGAAAACTCGGTTGAATTGTAGAGTTTCTTTTCAATTATGGTTGGTAGGTGATGTGTTAATGACTTTTTTTTGCTCTTTTTGGGCTTCAGCAAACCTAAGCCCAAGGTTCACTAACCCTTATACTAAAGAGAAAAAAAGAAAAACGCTTCTTTTCATCATGATTTGCATTAAAGTGAATTATTCAAGTGGTAGTAAATGTGACAATGAAGAAAACATCTAAGGGTGTTTTTTTCTCACCCCAAAAATATATGAAATATTAAAATTGTCTTATATTCGTTTCTCCACTTCCTTTGGAAGGAAATTTGGTGTAATTGTAAAATAATGTTTGGACTGTAGAATCCGGAAGTCATTTCTATTAAAAAAAATTTGTCTTATGAATTATAAAATTCGGAAGTCAAGTTTCTGAAAAAATATCTTTTGGATTGTAGAATTTGGAAGTCAAGTTTTTGAAAAATTATCTTCCAGATTGTAGAATCCAAAAGTCATTTTTATAGGAAAAAAATTTGTCTTCCAAATTGTAGAATCTGGAAACCAAACTTTTAAAAAATGATCTTCTGGGTTGTAGAATACAGAAGTTAGATTTAGAATAATTTCTAGATGGTAGAATCTGGAAGTCATTTATATTAGAAAAATGTGTGTTTCGAATTGTAGAATCCGAAGTCAAATTTTTGAAAATTTACCTTCAGATTGTACAATCCAAAAGTTATTTTTAATCTAGAATTAACTTTCGAATTCTATAATCCAGAAAACAACTTTTTCTAATTCAAATGACTTCCACATTTTGCAATCCAGATATATTTTTAAGACAATTGTAGTAGTTTTAAAATTTTTGGGGTGGGGAAGGAAGATGAAAGTGCAGGAAAAAGCACCCAACATGTAAATTAGTACTTTCCGTTTTGTAAGCCCACATCCATTTCAGTTGTGGGGCTTGGTCAAACTTGTAAGAATTGTAAGAAATGTATAGTGTATATCAAATAATTTATGGATGAAACCGAAAAGATATATGAAAAACTAAAATTACAATTCCCTCTCTACTATTTAATATTTAAGTAATACTAATTCTGATATTAAGAATCTATTTATTTATATATTTACATAAATGCTATTCGTATAATATTTTAGCTTTTTTTAATTGTGTACAATTGTCAATTATTCTTGTAATTTAAAATATAAAATAAAATAAAAATGTCATTTCATAATACTTCCTAAAAAGGTTTATTTATTTTTAGAAGTGTATTTTACATACTATTTTAATTACAAAAATATCTTAATTATTTTAAGTTATCTTATATGAATTTTTAATTGTTTGTCATTCTTAAGTTATCTTTTTTATCTTCATTTTTACACAAATATATATATATATATAATATAATTTAAATATTTTAATAATTTTCTTAAAAAATAAACTATTAACATTTCTAAAAAATATCATATTTAAATTAGAATATAAATGTGTATTAAAATATTTTTTATAAATTTTAATTAATATAAATTATATATTAAAATTAGTAACTTGTTATTTAAATTTTAATATATAAAAACATTTATTATTTCTCATCCATAAATTCAAATAATGATTTAAATACTGTGGCACAATTGTAACTTCAATTTTGTTACTAGATTGCCTCTAACAGTATTGTTTTTATAAAACCACACTGAATATTTTGAAAGAGAAAAATGAATGTTTATAGACGCTTAAACAAAAAATTAAATTAAATGTTAATTTTTTTAACAATAAATAAGTATAGAAAATAAGAGATAAATTGTTTAAATTTATTTTGAAAAAGTGAATCATAGTTTACCATGTGATATGTTAGTGGCCCAAAATTTTATTTTTGATAAAATTATAATAACTTCATTTTTTTATTCTTATTAGTGATTCAAGGCTTTAAGCTGAGTTTATGAAAAAATAATTTTGTTTATTTTATTTTATTTTATTTTTTTAAGTGAAGAAGAAAGTGATTGAGCGATCAAATGATTGTTAAAAGTCCAGAATTTTGAAAAATTTATATCAATTTAAATTTTTTCCTTATCACTTCAAAGTAAGTTAAAATTATTTTTAGTTTATAAAAAATAAATATTTGTTTTATTTTATTTTTTTAAAATAAAAAGAAAGTGATTGGGTCATAAAAAATTAAATATAAAATTAAAATTTATAAATTCATTTTAAGTTATAAAAAAATTAATTTTTTTATTTTAGTTTAATTTTCTCTAAAGAAAAAAGTGATCGTGTTTTAAGGTCATAATTTTATTTTTGAGAAACTTATATGAACTTAATTTTTTTCTTGACACTGTTTTAGGCTTACAGTAAGTTAAAATTTATGAATTATTTTAGTTTATAAAAATTTATTGATTTTTATTTTAATTTTTTGTAAAGAAGAAAGAGATTGGACCCTAAAATTTGTGTGATATGCTTAAGGTTCAAAAGTTTATTTTTGAGAAATTTATATCTGCTTAATTTTTTTTTTGTAACTGATTTTAGGTTTGAAAGTAAGTTAAAATTTATAAATTAATATTAGTTTATAAAAAATTTAATTTCTTTTATTTTATTTTAATTTTCTGTAAATAAGAGAATGATTGGGTTTGAAATGACTGTGATATGTTTAAGGTCCAAAATTTTATTTTTGAGAAACTTATATCAACTTAAGTTCAAATTTATAAATTAATTTTAGTTTATAAAAAATTAATTGAATTTGTTTTATTTTAATTTTCTGTAAAGGAAAAAGTGACTGGGCCCTCAAAAAACCTTAAAAAAACGCCCAGACTATACAGCTGATATCTTACCTGCTTAACCACGCATGCAGATCCATACATACTTCCAAGCATTTAAAATTAATAACCCATTTTATTTATTATTTAATTTAAGAAGATTGTTTAAGATAATTACAACAGTAAATATTACATTTCTCTAAGTTGAAATTCCTGTGGAACCACACAGCAATTGATTGCTGTCTTCTTTTATATATTCCAATACAAATAAAAACTATGAGAGTAACCAATACAATTAATATTGCACCACCTAGAACAATAGGGATTTTCTTCACCCCAGCTTCATATGATCCCATGGTTTCAAAGTGTTTGTCCATGCTTTCTATAGAAGAAGAAAAAAGCACTTCTTATTAAGAGAACCGCAAATTATTTTTTTTGTTTGGTCTCATCCCATGTATACATTTTATTCATATTTGAATTTTCAAACATTTACTAAAAGTACTAAATCAATTTACCCAATTCGTATTAACAAAAAATATATTTTAAAAGAGACTGCATGTAATTAGAGGCCTAAAATAAATAATAATGAACTTGGTATAAGTTTCTGAAAAACAAAATTCTGGACCTTAACAGGTCATTCAGGCCCAATCCCTTTTTCTTTAATTAATTTAAACAAAAATAAACGAAATTAATTTCTTAATTAAATTTCTTTGTGTATAAAGTAATTATTTTAACTTACCTTAAGACCATAAATCATTGATGAGAAAAAAATCACGTTACCAGATAAATTGTTCATTAATTTTGCATTTTTCCATTGCTGAAAAATAAAATAAAATTCTGAAAAGTAAAAATGTGGGCCTTGAAACGGGTCACGCAGTAATTTGTGGGATTTCCTTTTGCACCCATTTCTTTCTTTCTTCATCTCTATAAATGTTGTGTCCAGAAAAGAAAATGTGATAAATCTGGACCTTAACAGGTCATTCAGGCCCAATCGCTTTTTTCTTTAATTAATTTAAACAAAATAAACGAAATTAATTTCTTAATTAAATTTCTTTATGTATAAAGTAATTATTTTAACTTACCTTAAGACCACAAATCATTGATGAGAAAAAAATCACGTTACCAGATAAATTGTTGATTAATTTTGCAATTTTCCATTGCTGAAAAATAAAATAAAATTCTGAAAAGTAAAAATGTGGGCCTTGAAACGGGTCACACAGTAATTTGTGGGATTTCCTTTTGCACCCATTTCTTTCTTTCTTCATCTCTATAAATGTTGTGTCCAGAAAAGAAAATGTGATAATTCTGGACCTTAACAGGTCATTCAGGCCCAATCCCTTTTTACTTTAATTAATTTAAACAAAATAAACGAAATTAATTTCTTAATTAAATTTCTTTATGTATAAAGTAATTATTTTAACTTACCTTAAGACCATAAATCATTGATGAGAAAAAAATCACGTTACCAGATAAATTGTTCATTAATTTTGCATTTTTCCATTGCTGAAAAATAAAATAAAATTCTGAAAAGTAAAAATGTGGGCCTTGAAACGGGTCACACAGTAATTTGTGGGCTTTCCTTTTGCACCCATTTCTTTTGTTTCTTCATCTCTATAAATGTTGTGTCCAGAAAAGAAAATGTGATAAATCTTTTTATAAGATAAATTAATAATGTGGAATTGAAATTTATATTTAGAAAAAAAAATTATAAGATATTTTTTGATATATTTTAATGCTTATTAAAAACAGTTTTTCAAATTAGGTTTTTATATATATTTATTATGTAATGAATTTAAAGATCATTATTTCCAATTTTATATTATTCATCAGTCATATAATAAAAATTCAAGTTGGTATAGGACCCGATAAATTATTGATTACTTTTGCACTGAAAAATAAAATAAGTTTCTCAAAAATAAATTACATTTAAATTAAATAAAATAAAATAAATCAAATTAATACTTTTATTTTAAACATGAATGAAAAAAGGTATGAAGAAATACCTTTCTTAGCTTCTCCTATTCAAGAACTCTGATTGAATCTTCTTCTTTGAATTTTTGGGAGAAGTGATAGAGGTAGATCATGTATATATATTATTCATTGAGATAGAAGGACAAATATTTGCCAATATTATATTATTTTCCAATTCTAAGAAAATAAGAGAATAAACATGTAAAAATAGAAGAAGTATGTCACCACACACTTTCAAAATACACAAATAAAATAAATGACAGAAATTATTCCTAGAAGAAAATCTGAATTTATACTTAATTAGACAAAAATTATTACTTATAAGCAACTCCATTCACTATATATCAAAATTTTATTATTTTCTCCTTCATAAAATGCATCCTTACCAAATATTTTATTGTTAGAGATTCAACCTTCCAATTAACTATTAAAAGTATATAAATAAATAGATGAAATTAATGTTTTTGTAAACTAAAATAAATTAATTTTAGCTCATGTCAAAGCCTGAAATCAATGATAAAGAAAAAATAAATCATGTAGGCCTAAATTTCTCAAGAAAAAATTCTGGACCTTCCAGACCCAATCACTTGCTTTAATTACTTGAAATGGGCCACACAGTAATTTTCTTTTCTTTTTGCACCCGTTTCCTTTCTTCTGCACTCCTATAAATATAAAAATCCACACTTTATTTTTTTTGGTTAGTCTCATCCCATGTATACATTTTATTCATATTTGAATTTTCAAACATTTACTGAAAGTACTAAATCAATTTACCCAATTCGTATTAACAAAAAATATATTCTAAAAGAGACTGCATGTAATTAGAGGCCTAAAATAAATAATAATGAACTTGGTATAAGTTTCTGAAAAACAAAATTCTGGACATTAACAGGTCATTCAGGCCCAATCCCTTTTTTCTTTAATTCATTTAAACAAAATAAACGAAATTAATTTCTTAATTAAATTTCTTTATGTATAAAGTAATTATTTTAATTTACCTTAAGACCATAAAATCATTGATGAGAAAAAAATCACTTTACCAGATAAATTCTTGATTGATTTTGCAATTTTCCATTGCTGAAAAATAAAATAAAATTCTGAAAAGTAAAAATGTGGGCCTTGAAACGGGTCACACAGTAATTTTTGGGCTTTCCTTTTGCACCCATTTCTTTTGTTTCTTCATCTCTATAAATGTTGTGTCCAGAAAAGAAAATATGATAAATCTTTTTATAAGGTAAATTAATAATGTGGAATTGAAATTTATATTTAGAAAAAAAAATTATAAGATATTTTTTGATATATTTTAATGCTTATTAAAAACAGTTTTTCAAATTCGGTTTTTATATATATTTATTATGTGATGAATTTAAAGATCATTAATTCCAATTTTATATTATTTATCAGTCATATAATAAAAATTCAAGTTGGTATATGACCCGATAAATTATTGATTACTTTTTCACTGAAAAATAAAATAAGTTTCTCAAAAATAAATTACATTTAATTTAAATAAAATAAAATAAATCAAATTAATACTTTTATACATTAAAATTAATTTATGTATAACTTACCTTAAAATATTAAATAAATTATAAGAAAAAAATCAAGTTTTTTTATCAACCCATAAATTGTTGATTATTTTGCAGTTTTTAATTCTTGAAAGTTAAAACTGAAAAGTAAAATTGTGGGTCTTTAGCTGGTCATACAGAATTTTTGGGATTTCTTTTGTATTTAATTTTTTAAAAAATTATATAGTATAAAACTTCAAGAATATACTAGATTACATTATTTATAACAACAATTTCAAAATTAATTTCAACATGTAATCTAACATTTTTTCTCAAGTTTAAACCATAAGGCCGAAGTGGAGAAATATTTACCAGTTACAGAAGAAAAGTATGGGTGTAGAAAGAAATTCCATAATTTGAAGATCAGGGCCAATCACTTTCTTCTTTATATGTGCAGGTTATAAGAAAGTTTTTGAAAGATTTTAAATTTTACGTTTTAAAAATTAATATTTTATAATATATTTCAAATCACTCTAAACATGGCCCACGGATATGGAACAACAAGTATTAAATATTTTCCAGTATTACAGTATTTTCCACATCTTAGATTTAACTAAAATAAATGAATTTAAACTTACCTTAAAGCCTAAAATCAATAATAAGAAAAAAATCAAATTGGCATAAGTTTTTCAAAAATAAAACTCTGGGCCTCTAACAAATCATTGAGGTCCAATCATTTTATAATTATTTTAAATAAAATAAATGAAATTAACTTTTTATAAACTAGAATTAATTTGAACTTACCTTAAAGTCGTGATAAGAAAAAAAAATCATATTGATATATTACCGGATAAAGTGTTGATTAATTTTATAATTTTTCATATGAAGAATAGAATAAATTTTTGAAAAGTAAAATTGCGTGCGTGTAGCATGATACACAATAATTTATTGGATTTTTTTCACCCTGATGTTTTCTTTATGCACTCTTACAAATATAAAAATCTTACTTTATTATTTTGGTTTAAAGTTCTTTCTAGATTATGCCTTAATTATTGATTATTATGACTTTAAGTTATCTTAAAGCCGTAAAATAAATGATAAGAAAGAAAATCAAGTTCTTTTTCATCAGATAAATTATTGACTATTTTGCAGTTTTTAATTGGTTAAAGTTAAAACTGAAAAGTAAAATTATGGGTCTCTATCAGGCCATACAGAAATTTTGGGATTTCTTTTTTCACCTCCTATACTCTTATTAATATAAAATTCTTACTTTATTTTTTTGTTTAAAGTTTTTTTGATATTATTTAAAAATTTCTCCAAATCAATACTTCAAGAGTATACTAGATTGCCTAATTTATAATAATAATAATAATTTAAAGGTCAATATAATTTTTAAATTATGTGATCTGACATATTTTTTAAGTTTGAACCAGAAGGTCAAAGTGGAGAAATATATACGAGGTTCGGAAGAAAAAGTATGTATGGGTGTAAAAAGAAATTCAATATTTGGAAGATCAGGCCCAATCACTTTCTTCTTCGTATGTGCAGGTTATAAATTGTTGATTAATTTTATAGTTTTCCATTGCTGAAAAATAAAATAAATTTCTGAAAAGTAAAATCATGGGCCTCGAAATGAGTTACACAGTAATTTTACTGGAGTTCTTTTTGCACCTGTTTCTTTTCTTCTGCACTCCTGTAAATATAAAAATCCACACTTTATTTTTTTGTTTAGTCTCATCCCATTTATACATTTTATTCATATTTGAATTTTCAAACATTTATTGAAATAACTAAAGGGGTAAAATTTTTTTACAACTTGTATACTCATGTTTGTTATTTAATAAAAACTAGAAATTTGTTATATGTTGATATACTCATTTATGTTTTTTTCCTTACCAAGAATAAAGGAAATTATAGCTTTAACATTGTAAGAATTTTGCTTTGGCTTTGCAGTGGTATACCGTGTATGACCTGCTATCTTATTATATTTTTTTGCAAAATTTCTTACTCTCAAATATTTTGCTCTTACTTTAAAATTCCCCTGTGTTGTAATGGTCATCCTATGTTTTATAAACCAGACTTAGATTCCATTATAATATATTTTCTTATGGTTTTGATTGCTTTTAAGTTAAAATTGTTCGTCAAATCAACTAGATTAGTTTGATTTATGCCTTCTATTATTGTTCATTTATAATCAATAGTAAAATTTCAAAGTCAAGTAGCTCGTGACTAATGGTGGGAAAGAAAACTACACTTGTTGGTTAAGTATTGCAAAGGATCGTTTCCAAGTGGTTCTATGGATGAAATCCTTGACGAGTTGGATGAATTTTGAAAAACTGGGGATGACATTAACATAGCACATGTATGAAAAACTTGGGTCACGTAGTCTAGGTTAGGTTGGTGAAGGCCCTCAGAGCCATTTCAAAACCAAAGTAAAAAAGAGCTTAGGAAGATTGAAGAAGTGGATTTTAACATCAAAGGATTGACCATTGATTGCTTCCTACCACCCTTTTATTTGAAAAAAGAAAAAGAAAAAAAAAGGTAAAAGAGTGTAAGGTGCATTACACGATATTTTTTAAAATTTATTTAAAATATCTATAGCAATATATAAAAGATTATTCTTTCTAATGTGGTATACACATTTATATTTCAATTTTAATCTTAATTAATTTTTTAAAACTTTTTTTGTAAACCTCTTTCAATAGTATAATTACCATGTTTTTTATATAATTATTCTTTTAAAAGTGTAACTATATCATCTTTTTCATGTAACCATTTTTATTATTTTTTATTTCAAATTATATAGGGTTAAATATGTCTTTAATTTCTAAAGTATATATCAAAATTGAGTTTCGTTCCTGGAACAAACTTTGAATTAATTTTGTCTTTGTGTTTATGAAAATAGTGTAAGTCGATGATTTAACGACATTAAAATATATCTTACGTGACAAACAAAGTTCTACATTCAAACTCCATGTGGCTATGTCTCGTACTCATCATTACTACTCTGAAACTAAGTTGTCTCTCCTACTTGTGATGTGGTATCTCTTAGTTGTTGGTTAGAATGTGACTGATAAAGCTTGAGAAGAAATATAGTAGGGATCAAATTATTTTTTACAACTTGTATACTCATGTTTGGTATTCAATAAAAGTTGGAATTTTTTATATATTGATATACATACTCATTTTATGTTTTGTTCCTTGCCATTAGCAAAAATAAAGGAAATTATATCTTAACATTGCAAGAATTCTGCTTTGGCTCTGCAGTGTTACACCACGTATGACCTACTATCTTGTTATAATTTTATGCAAAATTTCTTACTCTCATACATTTTTCTCTTGCTTTACGAATCCTATGTGTTGTAATGGTCACCATATGCTTTAAAGATGAGGCTTAGATTTCATCATAATATATTCCCTTATGGTTTTGATTGCTTTCAAATTGAAATTGTTTGTCATATCAACTAGATTAGTTTGAGTTATGTCTCCTATTATTGTTCATCTAGAATCAAACACAAAATTTCAAAGTCAAGTAGCTCTATGGCTAGTGGTGAGAAAGAAAAACAACACTTGCTGGCCAAGAATTGTAAACTATTATCCTTGATGGCTGAAATCTTTGATGAGTTGGATGAAATTGAATCAAAACCTAGTCAAACTCCATCATGACCTATGATTATGAATTTATGCTTAATTAATTGTTTTATTTCTTTTATAAAGGCTCCTTTCCGCTTATTTATGCTATGTTATATGCAAATATAAGAATTTTATGATTATTGTAATATATGATTCCACATTTTATGTTACATGATTCCACAATACATGGTGAGATGATTCTTTGGACATGTGTCCCCTCCGTATTTATCAAACTCATGAACCTTAAATTTATGAGGAACTATAGCATCGTGAACCACACACAAGTCAACAAAGCATTGAACCCATAATGATCAGCACTCTCAATAGCTCTCAATCTTTCCTCTACAAACTATAATTTATCTCTAGACCGAGTGTCTTCAGGTTGTTTGGATTCTATCATGATGGTTGGTGTGGGATTGGGATTTGAAGGGTTTGAGAGGCTTTCGAAAGTGGTCATGACAGCTTGTTCAGGATGTGTATATGGGGTGTGTGGTGTGTATGTGGATGGTTGAAGGGGATTGTCAATTCGTTGCAATGTAGATTTAGGTCAATGATAAGTGCCAATAGTTAAGCAATTCATATTCCCTTTTTGGTCACTTGTAAGTCTTAAATGCAAGTTTTGAGTTGATAATCACCCCAATTGTTAGAATTATTTAACTTAAGCTCTTAATGGTGAATCATGCTTTAAAAGATCATTTAATCCTAATTTTTGTTGAATTATAGGTGATCAAGGAAGAGAGGAAAGAAGAAAACATTTATGAAGACTCCAACAGAAGAATTCAAGCCTACATTCAAGTTTTTTGGTTGCCCAAGCTGAATCTTCTCGCCTGAGCGAGGGAGGGAAGTGAGGCACTGGACTAGTGTCGCTTAAGCGAGATTGGGAAACTTAGACAGTGGCCACTGGATCAGTATCGCTCAAGCGAGACTTATGTTGCTTGAGCGAGACCACTTGTTTTGCCTGGGCGAGTTTTGCTAGCTTGAGCGAAAAGTCACTAACCTAATTGCGCTTCGGGTTATATGATCCATGAAGAGCGTTGTGACGACAATTTTCTCTCCTGGAGGAATTGCTGAGGCATTGAAGGTTATTGGGAGAAGATAAGGGCACTTCATCGGATGAGTCTGAACCATTCTTTCTCTTTTCTTTTATTGGTGAATGGCTACCATTAGTAGCTAAACTCTTCCTTTGGGATTGAATGTAATCAGTAGAACTCGAATATGTTTTAGTGATATATATATATATATATATATATAGTATGTATATATGTATATATATATGTATATATATATATGTGTGTGTGTGTGCGTGATGTTTATTTCTTTACAATATTGGTGTTTCATCTTGTTTTTATCGTTTTGTGTAATTATATTTGATCACTAGTTTTGCGTTCTAAGTTTTCGGATTTGACCGGGAGGTATTTTTGGAAACCGAGTTTAGATGAAATTACTTGGCATGTTGTGATTCTTGGAATAGATTACATTATCTCAATAGCTCAAAACACTTGAACTTAATGCGAGATGATTTACGGGTAGTTGAGGAATTCATGCGCATAAATTTATCTTTTGGATTATATTTTTGAGAAATCAAGATATATGATTTTAGAGTGTTGCTTCAATATTGTGAAATCGAATATTACATATTTATATCTAGCTGGAACATTGAAGAGGGAAATAGAGAACATCCAATCCCAATATTTCCACATTTATACCACTTAGATTTAATTCTTGTTTCTATTTAAAATTACACAAACACAACACAAATTCCTTTTTACAATGAAATATATTGATTTCTTTGTAAATATGCTTAATGAGTGAAATTATTACATTTTGAGTTAACAATCCTCGTGGAAACGATACTTTTACTATACTCTATTATACTACAGTTGACATTTGGTACGCTTGCCAATAGTCTAATAAGTATTTTTGGGTTTGTGTATGGTTTAATGGGTTTGGAATGGAGGTGGTGTTGGTTGTTGAAGGTGTGTAGTCAGGGGGAAGGCCATAGAGAGGATTTGAGGTGGAAGCAAGTTGATTGACTTCAAGAGCACCAGTGATGGTGGGTGGGATGTAACTAGGTGGGAGGCCATAAGGGGAAGCATAGGATTAGCTTGTGGAGATGGAGTAAATCCACGAGGATGTGAAGGGGTAGTTTGAGTTTCATTTGAGGAATTCTCATTTGCATCTTTCATTGATTGTAGTATCTCCAAAATCTTTTTCATCCTGTTCTTTCATTTGATTAACCTCTCTTTTCAATTCTTCATGTTGTTGTTCCATATCATCTACAACTCGCTCCATCATCTTGGCTTTGGCACGTGTTTGGTCGTGGTGTCGTAGAAAGTCTTTATTTTTCTCAATTTTACCCTTTATATCTTTCACTTTCTGCTTTTAGAAGAGGTTTCATGATTTATGCTTGAAATATGAATGAAATGAAAATGCAACTACTTTATTTATTTTCTTAGAATGCAAGGTTGTTAAAGAACCATAAGTCATATGACTCGATGTGAAAATTTTCTTAATCAATACGTAGGATGTCACGTCCTAAGTATTAAGTTTTAAAAAACACATAATTAGAAATGATGCGCAATTATCCGATTATCGTTTTCCTTTAGAGTGTCGCACTCTAAGAATTACAACTAATATTGCTCCAAGCAACTCGTTATTTTACTTTTCTTTTAGAAGAACTACATTCCAAGTTCTAATAATAAATAAGAGACACAAAATTGAAAATACAACACCATTTCAACTTCAAAGTCTTCCTCAAATTTGAATTTGTTTCTTTGAAAATTACATTGAGTCTTAATTCTTTATGGTTCCTCAACAACTTGGCAATGAATGCAAAATGTCATGATGGTCTTATTTCTTTTATGATAAAAAGCATGCTATGTTTTTTCTCAAAAAAATTTCTTTCATGCTATAATCCTTTTATTTTTGTTTCTCTTATTTTTTATGGAATGCATGATAATGATGAATGACAACATGAATGATAAACTAAACTTATCTATTTTACGTAATTTTTGTGTCTATTTTTGCATATGTTATGTCTTTTGATATGAAAGGGTAGGGTATTTGCCCCTATTATGTCTTAGAAGGATATTCTAAATAGTTGATAGATCCATCGGTCATTTAAGTGATCCTTTCTCATGGGTGGTTTTACAGTTCTAAATTGGGTTCTTAGAGACAAGAACACTCTCTCAGAGTGTTAACCACAACAATAGGTAAACTACTAGAAGTGATAATAACCTTGAAAGGATCAAACTCTAGGTGAGGCTTTCATGATAACCGAACAAGATGTACATTCTGAAGGTTACCATTACACAACCTCTTACTTATCCCTAGTTGCACTCAGGTCTGGGTGAAGGACCTCATTCCAAAGTATGTGAAATGTGAGTGAAGCGTGTGAAGGAAGCAACTCCTAAACGATCCATTACGCAAAACACACAACACATATAATATAATAAAAGGTTTTCTATCCTATGGTTCAAAATTAAAATAAATGTAAATAGACATCATATAATAAAAAACAAAAAAAGGATGAGAAAAATAAATTAAAAAATATAAATAATTTGTTTAATTAGTTATATTAGGCTTGACTTTCAAAGTAAGTTTTCCCAGTGGAGTCACTATCTCGTCGTGATCGGGATCGCGACTGAGTCAGTAAAATGAAAACAAAATGGAATCACCACCAATATTTATCAGGAAAAACATTAGAAAAATCATTAAAAAAAATATTGGTCTATGAAACTAGATTTTTGAGTTCGGACGTGTAGATGAAGTATTAGCACCTTAGGATGCCCATCATAAAGATGGTTACCCATAATTAATAAAGTATATTATCAAATATATTTTTTTAAATATTTATCTCACCTTAAAATAAAAGAAAAGCTATAATTTAAACAAAAATTAATTAATAGTTGATCATTTTAGAAAAAATATAATTGTTATTGTTATTATTATATTAAATATGATATTTTTTTTATATCTTTAGCATGACGGAAATGTGTTCCTCGCTTATTACGTATCTCCGTATGCAATGGAGAATCGAATTACGTAGTTCTTATGTAGAAAAGAAAAGTAATAAATTTTAAATTTTTTATTATTTTATAAATACTAAGATATTTGAATTGTCCCAACTCATATATCCTTAGGAGAATTGAGAAGAGTGTACACCCAAACCATTTTGTTTAAAATATTTTGTTATTCAATTATTATTATTATTATTAAAAGTAAAGTTGACTTACAATAAGACTTTTGAATTACATATTGTAACAACATCTACCCATGAGTCTTAAAATTAAAAGGATCTTGCATCTAATTAACTCATTCTCTATCTTTTATATATTTTAAAAAATTCTATCAAATATCTTATTTAAATTTTAAATTAAAATAAAACTAAAATTTCATGTTTTTCAAACAATTAATTATTTTTTTCATATTTATACTTATATAAAAAGCTTGTTTTTTTAATTTTATAAAAAAATTATTATTTTTTTAGTAGGATTTTAAAATAGACAAGTTGTCACAACTTGCATTTTAAATCCTAAAATTAAAAAGGACGTGACATCCTATTCATTTATCCTCCACAAATAAATCAATATAACTTAAGAAGTAATAATTTATTTAAAAACATTATTATTAAATATATATATATATATATATATATTCTTTTAAAAGTTTGTCTTAACTTATATCTATAACCTTTAATCTTTTGAATAAATACTTATAAATTAAAATGTTTTTTATTAATATTTTATTAAATTATAATATTTAGTTAGTTATATTATAATGATCAATATTTTAAGTTTTTCTACTAAAAGATTATATGGAAAATGTTATAATTATTTTTCTTTACACATGTAAATAATGTTAAGGTAATATAATTTTATTAGCCATGATAAAAAAAGAAACATTAAATCCCATCAAACCATAGTGTGCAAAAGGAAAGCAAAACTTGACTCAAACTTACAATATTAATCTGCACAGAGACATAAAGTGTGTATACAGTACCAATTAATTAAAAAAAGAAACCAACAAAAACCAAGATCATAAAAGGAAGTGGTCCTCTCAATAGACAAATGGTCAGACCTTTTTTTAAATGATAATAAATGCATAGAATAAAAAAAACTAGGTTTCACTTTACTTTTTTTTATTTTTTATTTTCTTAAGAGAACAAAAAACAGAGTTACAATAAGCTTTTCTAACATCTTGCTTTAAAAATATTTCTCAATCATCTTAAAAAGACACTGATCTTGTATACATTGGAAAATAAACTTAGGTGCAAGTCTGAGTTTTAAAATAAAGAAGAAAAAAAACTTTCTCAAATAGTTTCACATACTGGTCAATTTCACCCCTTCAAGATATGTTCCCAATGGAGAGCAAGGTGATGAAAGAGTTAAGGAGATTGTCATGATTCTTACGGTAAAGAAAACGTGCAGTTTCATGCGAAGGTTCTCTTTGGGTTAAGAATTGCAAAGGATCATTTCCAAGTAGTTGTATGGCTGAAATCCTTGACGAGTTGGATAAATTTTGAAAAACTGGGGATGACATTAACATAACACATGAGGAAAAACTTGGGTCACGTAGTCAATGTTCTTATGTCTCTAATCACGATTCTACCGCACTTTTGTTAATCCTCTACTGCAAACTATTGGTTAGGATTTTTCATTTTTATTGTTAACCAGTTCGTAGAGATGCACCCAAACCCAATCTAGTGGTTTTGGATTTCATTCTTAATTTTGGTCTAAACCACCATCTCTATTTCTTTTCTCCTTCCTATACTTTTTTGTTTCTTTCTCGACTAGATTTTGGGGGCAAAGAGGAAAAGATTTATTATGAAATCCTAACCTAACCATATCGTAGAGGTTACTTAGAGACCACGAAGATTTTCAATTGTGTAAGGTTATTTCTAGGGTTTTTTTTAATTATTAGAGATGATTGTATGATTATGAATCACTTGTCCTAGGAATAATAATTGTGCTTATTGTATGTCTTTTAGAATGATAATTATTCAAGGTGCTCTTATTGTCCTAGGAATGATATCCTGAAGTATTGTAAATTAATTCTTCTAGGACTTTTTTAATGGAAGAGTTATTTTATGTTTCCTTATTTGCTTTCAGATTTAGTAGAATTTGAGATTCTTGAGAATAAGCATAATTAAGAATTGCGTTTATCATTTAAATTGTGTAATTGAGTTTTGGAAGGAGTCTTAGTTATTGGTTAGAATGTTTATCAGTGACAAAGCTTGAGAAGAAATATAGTAGGTGTAAAAATATTTTTTACAACTTGTATACTCATGTTTGTTATTCATTAAAAATTGGAAATTTTTTGTATGTTGATATACTCATTTCATGTTTTTCTCCTTGCCATTAGAAAAAAATAAAGGAAATTATATCTTTAACATTACAAGAATTCCGCTTTGGCTCTGCAGTGATACATCATGTATAATCTGTTATCTTGTTATAACTTTATGCAAAATTTCTTAGTCTCAAACATTTTTCTCTTACTTTACAAATCTTGTGTGGTGTAATGGTCGCTATATGCTTTACAAATCAGGCTTAAATTCATCCCAATGTATTTCCTTATGGTTTTGATTGTTTTCAAATTGAAGTTGCATGTGCAGATCAGCTAGATTAGTTTGATTTATGTCTCCTATTATTGTTTATCTAGAATTAAGCATAAAATTTTAAATTCAAGTAGTTGGACTAGTGTTGAGAAAGAAAAACTACACTTGCCGATTAAGAATAGTAAAGTGTCATTTTCGATAAGTTGGATGAAATTACATCAAGACCTAGCCAAACTCCATCAAGACTTTATCACATTGGTTAGTTATTTATATTTCTTTGATCCAAATATGTGATATTTGAGTATATATGTTTTGTAGACAGTGCTCTAATTTCTTAATTTTAGTCTTAAGATTTTACTAGTAAGAGAAAAAGATATCCTACCAAATGTTTTAAGATGTCTGAGATATGAAGAGTGTTTTCCAGTTAAATTTAATATTTTTGGTTAATTTATTGGTACTTATTAAACTCGTTGAACACTTATTTTATAACACTAATTAAGAATGCATATCTAGTTCCTTCAACTTTCACTAGTTTGAAAGGATTAAAAGAATGGGATTACACAAAAAAAAAATAGTCATAGTATTTTATTTTAATCATTTTTATTTTCAATTATATGTTACTTAAATTCTAACTATTTATTAATTGATTATGAGATGCAATCAAAATTTAATATTGAAAAACATGCCAAAAAATGAATTTTAGGAAGTATATGCTCAAGATGGAGAAATAATAAATCTTGGGTACAATTGCTCCATAGAATTGAAAATTATGTTGAATTGTAGTTTATTTTTCAATTATGCTTGACAGGTGATGTGTCAATGTTTTTTTTTTTCTCTTTTTGGACTTTAGCAAACCTAAGTCCAAGGTTCACTAACCCTTACACTAAGAGAAAAAAAGAAAAACAATTATTTTCATCACAATTGCATTAAAGTGGATTATTCAAGTGGTAGTAAAAGTGACAATGAAGAAAACATGTAAATCAGTGCTTTCCATTTTGTAAGCCCATATCGATTTCAGTTGTGGGGCTTGCTCAAGCTTGTAGGAAATGTACACTGTATGTCAAATAATTTACGTATGAAACTGAAAACATGTATGAAAAACTAAAAGTTACAATTCCCTCTCTAATATTAAATATTTAAGTAATACTAGTTATCATATTAAGAATCTATTTATTCGTATATTTATATGAATATTATTTGTATAATATTTTAGATTTTTTTGTATTATGTAAAATGGTCAATTATTCTTGTAATTTAAAATATAAAATATAATGAAAATTTCCTTCATAATACTTCCTAAAAAGTTTATTTATTTTTAGAGATATCTTTTACATACTCTTTGTAATTAAAAAAATATCTTAATCATTTTAAATTATCTTATATGTATATATGAATTTTTAATTGTTTGTCATTCTTTAAGTTATCTTTTTATCTTCATCTTTACACAAACACACGTGTTTATATATATATATATATATATATATAAAATATATTTTAAATATTTTAATCATTTTTTAAAAATAAATTATTAATATTTAAAAATATATCATATTTAAATTTATTTATTTTAAATTAGAATATAAATCTGTATTAAAATATTTTTTTATAAATTTTAATTAATATAAATTATACATTAAAATTAGTAATTTTTTATTTAAATTTTAATATATAAAAACATTTATTATTTAATTATATATTACTTAAATTCTAACATTTATTAATTGATTATGAGATGCAATCAAAATTTAATATAAAAACATGCCAAAAATGAACTTTAGGAAGCATATGCTCAACATGGAGAAATAATAAATGAGTAAATGGGTATGTTGGATACAATTGCTGCATAGAATTGAAAACTCGGTTGAATTGTAGAGTTTCTTTTCAATTATGGTTGGTAGGTGATGTGTTAATGACTTTTTTGCTCTTTTGGGCTTCAGCAAACCTAAGCCCAAGGTTCACTAACCCTTATACTAAAGAGAAAAAAAGAAAAACGCTTCTTTTCATCATGATTTGCATTAAAGTGAATTATTCAAGTGGTAGTAAATGTGACAATGAAGAAAACATCTAAGGGTGTTTTTTTCTCACCCCAAAAATATATGAAATATTAAAATTGTCTTATATTCGTTTCTCCACTTCCTTTGGAAGGAAATTTGGTGTAATTGTAAAATAATGTTTGGACTGTAGAATCCGGAAGTCATTTCTATTAAAAAAAATTTGTCTTATGAATTATAAAATTCGGAAGTCAAGTTTCTGAAAAAATATCTTTTGGATTGTAGAATTTGGAAGTCAAGTTTTTGAAAAATTATCTTCCAGATTGTAGAATCCAAAAGTCATTTTTATAGGAAAAAAATTTGTCTTCCAAATTGTAGAATCTGGAAACCAAACTTTTAAAAAATGATCTTCTGGGTTGTAGAATACAGAAGTTAGATTTAGAATAGTTTCTAGATGGTAGAATCTGGAAGTCATTTATATTAGAAAAAATGTGTGTTTCGAATTGTAGAATCCGGAAGTCAAATTTTTGAAAATTTACCTTTCAGATTGTACAATCCAAAAGTTATTTTTAATCTAGAATTAACTTTCGAATTCTATAATCCAGAAAACAACTTTTTTCTGATTCAAATGACTTCCACATTTTGCAATCCAGATATATTTTTAAGACAATTGTAGTAGTTTTAAAATTTTTGGGGTGGGGAAGGAAGATGAAAGTGCAGGAAAAAGCACCCAACATGTAAATTAGTACTTTCCGTTTTGTAAGCCCACATCCATTTCAGTTGTGGGGCTTGGTCAAACTTGTAAGAATTGTAAGAAATGTATAGTGTATATCAAATAATTTATGGATGAAACCGAAAAGATATATGAAAAACTGAAATTACAATTCCCTCTCTACTATTTAATATTTAAGTAATACTAATTCTGATATTAAGAATCTATTTATTTATATATTTACATAAATGCTATTCGTATAATATTTTAGCTTTTTTTTAATTGTGTACAATTGTCAATTATTCTTGTAATTTAAAATATAAAATAAAATAAAAATGTCATTTCATAATACTTCCTAAAAAGGTTTATTTATTTTTAGAAGTGTATTTTACATACTATTTTAATTACAAAAATATCTTAATTATTTTAAGTTATCTTATATGAATTTTTAATTGTTTGTCATTCTTAAGTTATCTTTTTTATCTTCATTTTTACACAATATATATATATATATATATATATATATAATATAATTTAAATATTTTAATAATTTTCTTAAAAAATAAACTATTAACATTTCTAAAAAATATCATATTTAAATTAGAATATAAATGTGTATTAAAATATTTTTTATAAATTTTAATTAATATAAATTATATATTAAAATTAGTAACTTGTTATTTAAATTTTAATATATAAAAACATTTATTATTTCTCATCCATAAATTCAAATAATGATTTAAATACTGTGGCACAATTGTAACTTCAATTTTGTTACTAGATTGCCTCTAACAGTATTGTTTTTATAAAACCACACTGAATATTTTGAAAGAGAAAATGAATGTTTATAGACGCTTAAACAAAAAATTAAATTAAATGTTAATTTTTTTAACAATAAATAAGTATAGAAAATAAGAGATAAATTGTTTAAATTTATTTTGAAAAAGTGAATCATAGTTTACCATGTGATATGTTAGTGGCCCAAAATTTTATTTTTGATAAAATTATAATAACTTCATTTTTTTATTCTTATTAGTGATTCAAGGCTTTAAGCTGAGTTTATGAAAAAATAATTTTGTTTATTTTATTTTATTTTTTTAAGTGAAGAAGAAAGTGATTGAGCGATCAAATGATTGTTAAAAGTCCAGAATTTTGAAAAATTTATATCAATTTAAATTTTTTCCTTATCACTTCAAAGTAAGTTAAAATTATTTTTAGTTTATAAAAAAATAAATATTTGTTTTATTTTATTTTTTTTAAAATAACAAAGAAAGTGATTGGGTCATAAAAAAATTAAATATAAAATTAAAATTTATAAATTCATTTTAAGTTATAAAAAAAATTAATTTTTTTATTTTAGATTAATTTTCTCTAAAGAAAAAAGTGATCGTGTTTTAAGGTCATAATTTTATTTTTGAGAAACTTATATGAACTTAATTTTTTTTCTTGACACTGTTTTAGGCTTACAGTAAGTTAAAATTTATGAATTATTTTAGTTTATAAAAATTTATTGATTTTTATTTTAATTTTTTGTAAAGAAGAAAGAGATTGGACCCTAAAATTTGTGTGATATGCTTAAGGTTCAAAAGTTTATTTTTGAGAAATTTATATCTGCTTAATTTTTTTTTTGTAACTGATTTTAGGTTTGAAAGTAAGTTAAAATTTATAAATTAATATTAGTTTATAAAAAATTTAATTTCTTTTATTTTATTTTAATTTTCTGTAAATAAGAGAATGATTGGGTTTGAAATGACTCGTGATATGTTTAAGGTCCAAAATTTTATTTTTGAGAAACTTATATCAACTTAAGTTCAAATTTATAAATTAATTTTAGTTTATAAAAAATTAATTGAATTTGTTTTATTTTAATTTTCTGTAAAGGAAAAAGTGACTGGGCCCTCAAAAACCTTAAAAAGCCCAGACTATACAAATGATATCTTACCCGCTTAACCACGCATGCGGATCCATACATACTTCCAAAGCATTTAAAATTAATAACCCATTTTATTTATTATTTAATTTAAGAAGATTGTTTAAGATAATTACAACAGAAAGATTACATTTCTCTAAGTTGAAATTCCTGCGGAACCACAGCAATTGATTGCTTGTCTTCTTTTACATATTCCAATACAAATAAAAACTATGAGAGTAACAAATACAATTAATATTGCACCACCTAGAACAATAGGGATTTTCTTCACCCCAGCTTCATATGATCCCATGGTTTCAAAGTGTTTGTCGATGCTTTCTATAGAAGAAGAAAAAAGCACTTCTTATTAAGAGAACCGCAAATTATTTTTTTTGTTTGGTCTCATCCCATGTATACATTTTATTCATATTTGAATTTTCAAACATTTACTAAAAGTACTAAATCAATTTACCCAATTCGTATTAACAAAAAATATATTTTAAAAGAGACTGCATGTAATTAGAGGCCTAAAATAAATAATAATGAACTTGGTATAAGTTTCTGAAAAACAAAATTCTGGACCTTAACAGGTCATTCAGGCCCAATCCCTTTTTCTTTAATTAATTTAAACAAAAATAAATGAAATTAATTTCTTAATTAAATTTCTTTATGTATAAAGTAATTATTTTAACTTACCTTGAGACCATAAATCATTGATGAGAAAAAAATCACGTTACCAGATAAATTGTGGATTAATCTTGCAATTTTTCATTGCTGAAAAATAAAATAAAATTCTGAAAAGTAAAAATGTGGGCCTTGAAACGGGTCACACAGTAATTTGTGGGATTTCCTTTGCACCCATTTCTTTCTTTCTTCATCTCTATAAATGCTGTGTCCAGAAAAGAAAATGTGATAAATCTGGACCTTAACAGGTCATTCAGGCCCAATCCCTTTTTCTTTAATTAATTTAAACAAAATAAACGAAATTAATTTCTTAATTAAATTTCTTTATGTATAAAGTAATTATTTTAAATTACCTTAAGACCATAAATCTTTGATGAGAAAAAAATCACGTTACCAGATAAATTGTTGATTAATTTTGCAATTTTCCACTGCTGAAAAATAAAATAAAATTCTGAAAAGTAAAAATGTGGGCCTTGAAACGGGTCACACAGTAATTTGTGGGATTTCCTTTTGCACCCATTTCTTTCTTTCTTCATCTCTATAAATGTTGTGTCCAGAAAAGAAAATGTGATAATTCTGGACCTTAACAGGTCATTCAGGCCCAATCCCTTTTTCTTTAATTAATTTAAACAAAATAAACGAAATTAATTTCTTAATTAAATTTCTTTATGTATAAAGTAATTATTTTAACTTACCTTAAGACCATAAATCATTGATGAGAAGAAAATCACGTTACCAGATAAATTGTTCATTAATTTTGCATTTTTCCATTGCAGAAAAATAAAATAAAATTCTGAAAAGTAAAAATGTGGGCCTTGAAACGGGTCACACAGTAATTTGTGGGCTTTCCTTTTGCACCCATTTCTTTTGTTTCTTCATCTCTATAAATGTTGTGTCCAGAAAAGAAAATGTGATAAATCTTTTTATAAGATAAATTAATAATGTGGAATTGAAATTTATATTTAGAAAAAAAAATTATAAGATATTTTTTGATATATTTTAATGCTTATTAAAAACAGTTTTTCAAATTAGGTTTTTATATATATTTATTATGTAATGAATTTAAAGATCATTATTTCCAATTTTATATTATTCATCAGTCATATAATAAAAATTCAAGTTGGTATATGACCCGATAAATTATTGATTACTTTTGCACTGAAAAATAAAATAAGTTTCTCAAAAATAAATTACATTTAAATTAAATAAAATAAAATAAAATAAATCAAATTAATACTTTTATTTTAAACATGAATGAAAAAAGGTATGAAGAAATACCTTTCTTAGCTTCTCCTATTCAAGAACTCTGATTGAATCTTCTTCTTTGAATTTTTGGGAGAAGTGATAGAGGTAGATCATGTATATATATTATTCATTGAGATAGAAGGACAAATATTTGCCAATATTATATTATTTTCCAATTCTAAGAAAATAAGAGAATAAACATGTAAAAATAGAAGAAGTATGTCACCACACACTTTCAAAATACACAAATAAAATAAATGACAGAAATTATTCCTAGAAGAAAATCTGAATTTATACTTAATTAGACAAAAATTATTACTTATAAGCAACTCCATTCACTATATATCAAAATTTTATTATTTTCTCCTTCATAAAATGCATCCTTACCAAATATTTTATTGTTAGAGATTCAACCTTCCAATTAACTATTAAAAGTATATAAATAAATAGATGAAATTAATGTTTTTGTAAACTAAAATAAATTAATTTTAGCTCATGTCAAAGCCTGAAATCAATGATAAAGAAAAAATAAATCATGTAGGCCTAAATTTCTCAAGAAAAAATTCTGGACCTTCCAGACCCAATCACTTGCTTTAATTACTTGAAATGGGCCACACAGTAATTTTCTTTTCTTTTTGCACCCGTTTCCTTTCTTCTGCACTCCTATAAATATAAAAATCCACACTTTATTTTTTTTGGTTAGTCTCATCCCATGTATACATTTTATTCATATTTGAATTTTAGAACATTTACTGAAAGTACTAAATCAATTTACCCAATTCGTATTAACAAAAAATATATTCTAAAAGAGACTGCATGTAATTAGAGGCCTAAAATAAATAATAATGAACTTGGTATAAGTTTCTGAAAAACAAAATTCTGGACATTAACAGGTCATTCAGGCCCAATCCCTTTTTTCTTTAATTAATTTAAACAAAAATAAACGAAATTAATTTCTTAATTAAATTTCTTTATGTATAAAGTAATTATTTTAACTTACCTTGAGACCATAAATCATTGATGAGAAAAAAATCACGTTACCAGATAAATTGTGGATTAATCTTGCAATTTTTCATTGCTGAAAAATAAAATAAAATTCTGAAAAGTAAAAATGTGGGCCTTGAAACGGGTCACACAGTAATTTGTGGGATTTCCTTTTGCACCCATTTCTTTCTTTCTTCATCTCTATAAATGCTGTGTCCAGAAAAGAAAATGTGATAAATCTGGACCTTAACAGGTCATTCAGGCCCAATCCCTTTTTTCTTTAATTAATTTAAACAAAATAAACGAAATTAATTTCTTAATTAAATTTCTTTATGTATAAAGTAATTATTTTAACTTACCTTGAGACCATAAATCATTGATGAGAAAAAAATCACGTTACCAGATAAATTGTGGATTAATCTTGCAATTTTTCATTGCTGAAAAATAAAATAAAATTCTGAAAAGTAAAAATGTGGGCCTTGAAACGGGTCACACAGTAATTTGTGGGATTTCCTTTTGCACCCATTTCTTTCTTTCTTCATCTCTATAAATGCTGTGTCCAGAAAAGAAAATGTGATAAATCTGGACCTTAACAGGTCATTCAGGCCCAATCCCTTTTTTCTTTAATTAATTTAAACAAAATAAACGAAATTAATTTCTTAATTAAATTTCTTTATGTATAAAGTAATTATTTTAAATTACCTTAAGACCATAAATCTTTGATGAGAAAAAAATCACGTTACCAGATAAATTGTTGATTAATTTTGCAATTTTCCACTGCTGAAAAATAAAATAAAATTCTGAAAAGTAAAAATGTGGGCCTTGAAACGGGTCACACAGTAATTTGTGGGATTTCCTTTGCACCCATTTCTTTCTTTCTTCATCTCTATAAATGTTGTGTCCAGAAAAGAAAATGTGATAATTCTGGACCTTAACAGGTCATTCAGGCCCAATCCCTTTGTTCTTTAATTAATTTAAACAAAATAAACGAAATTAATTTCTTAATTAAATTTCTTTATGTATAAAGTAATTATTTTAACTTACCTTAAGACCATAAATCATTGATGAGAAAAAAATCACGTTACCAGATAAATTGTTCATTAATTTTGCATTTTTCCATTGCAGAAAAATAAAATAAAATTCTGAAAAGTAAAAATGTGGGCCTTGAAACGGGTCACACAGTAATTTTTGGGCTTTCCTTTTGCACCCATTTCTTTTGTTTCTTCATCTCTATAAATGTTGTGTCCAGAAAAGAAAATGTGATAAATCTTTTTATAAGTTTTTGAAAGATTTTAAATTTTACGTTTTAAAAATTAATATTTTATAATATATTTCAAATCACTCTAAACATGGCCCACGGATATGGAACAACAAGTATTAAATATTTTCCAGTATTACAGTATTTTCCACATCTTAGATTTAACTAAAATAAATGAATTTAAACTTACCTTAAAGCCTAAAATCAATAATAAGAAAAAAATCAAATTGGCATAAGTTTTTCAAAAATAAAACTCTGGGCCTCTAACAAATCATTGAGGTCCAATCATTTTATAATTATTTTAAATAAAATAAATGAAATTAACTTTTTATAAACTAGAATTAATTTGAACTTACCTTAAAGTCGTGATAAGAAAAAAAATCATATTGATATATTACCGGATAAAGTGTTGATTAATTTTATAATTTTTCATATGAAGAATAGAATAAATTTTTGAAAAGTAAAATTGCGTGCGTGTAGCATGATACACAATAATTTATTGGATTTTTTCACCCTGATGTTTTCTTTATGCACTCTTACAAATATAAAAAATCTTACTTTATTATTTTGGTTTAAAGTTCTTTCTAGATTATGCCTTAATTATTGATTATTATGACTTTAAGTTATCTTAAAGCCGTAAAATAAATGATAAGAAAGAAAATCAAGTTCTTTTTCATCAGATAAATTATTGACTATTTTGCAGTTTTTAATTGGTTAAAGTTAAAACTGAAAAGTAAAATTATGGGTCTCTATCAGGCCATACAGAAATTTTGGGATTTCTTTTTCACCTCCTATACTCTTATTAATATAAAATTCTTACTTTATTTTTTTGTTTAAAGTTTTTTGATATTATTTAAAAATTTCTCCAAATCAATACTTCAAGAGTATACTAGATTGCCTAATTTATAATAATAATAATAATAATTTAAAGGTCAACATAATTTTTAAATTATGTGATCTGACATATTTTTTAAGTTTGAACCAGAAGGTCAAAGTGGAGAAATATATACGAGGTCCGGAAGAAAAAGTATGTATGGGTGTAAAAAGAAATTCAATATTTGGAAGATCAGGCCCAATCACTTTCTTCTTCGTATGTGCAGGTTATAAATTGTTGATTAATTTTATAGTTTTCCATTGCTGAAAAATAAAATAAATTCCTGAAAAGTAAAATCATGGGCCTCGAAATGAGTTACACAGTAATTTTATTGGAGTTCTTTTTGCACCTGTTTCTTTTCTTCTGCACTCCTGTAAATATAAAAATCCACACTTTATTTTTTTGTTTAGTCTCATCCCATTTATACATTTTATTCATATTTGAATTTTCAAACATTTATTGAAATAACTAAAGGGGTAAATTTTTTTTACAACTTGTATACTCATGTTTGTTATTTAATAAAAACTGGAAATTTGTTATATGTTGATATACTCATTTATGTTTTTTTCCTTACCAAGAATAAAGGAAATTATAGCTTTAACATTGTAAGAATTTTGCTTTGGCTTTGCAGTGGTATACCATGTATGACCTGCTATCTTATTATATTTTTTTGCAAAATTTCTTACTCTCAAATATTTTTCTCTTACTTTAAAATTCCCCTGTGTTGTAATGGTCATCCTATATTTTATAAACCAGACTTAGATTCCATTATAATATATTTTCTTATGGTTTTGATTGCTTTTAAGTTAAAATTGTTCGTCAAATCAACTAGATTAGTTTGATTTATGCCTTCTATTATTGTTCATTTATAATCAATAGTAAAATTTCAAAGTCAAGTAGCTCTGTGACTAATGGTGAGAAAGAAAAACTACACTTGTTGGTTAAGAATTGCAAAGGATCGTTTCCAAGTGGTTCTATGGATGAAATCCTTGACGAGTTGGATGAATTTTGAAAAACTGGGGATGACATTAACATAGCACATGTATGAAAAACTTGGGTCACGTAGTCTAGGTTAGGTTGGTGAAGGCCCTCGGAGCCATTTCAAAACCAAAGTAAAAAAGAGCTTAGGAAGATTGAAGAAGTGGATTTTAACATCAAAGGATTGACCATTGATTGCTTCCTACCACCCTTTTATTTGAAAAAAGAAAAAGAAAAAAAAGGTAAAAGAGTGTAAGGTGCATTACACGATATTTTTAAAATTTATTTAAAATATCTATAGCAATATATAAAAGATTATTCTTTCTAATGTGGTATACACATTTATATTTCAATTTTAATCTTAATTAATTTTTTAAAACTTTTTTTGTAAACCTCTTTCAATAGTATAATTACCATGTTTTTTATATAATTATTCTTTTAAAAGTGTAACTATATCATCTTTTTCATGTAACCATTTTTATTATTTTTTATTTCAAATTATATAGGGTTAAATATGTCTTTAATTTCTAAAGTATATATCAAAATTGAGTTCCGTTCCTGGAACAAACTTTGAATTAATTTTGTCTTTGTGTTTATGAAAATAGTGTAAGTCGATGATTTAACGACATTAAAATATATCTTACGTGACAAACAAAGTTCTACATTCAAACTCCATGTGGCTATGTCTGTACTCATCATTACTACTCGGAAACTAAGTTGTCTCTCCTACTTGTGATGTGGTATCTCTTAGTTGTTGGTTAGAATGTGACTGATAAAGCTTGAGAAGAAATATAGTAGGGGTCAAATTATTTTTTACAACTTGTATACTCATGTTTGGTCTTCAATAAAAGTTGGAAATTTTTTATATATTGAAATACATACTCATTTTATGTTTTGTTCCTTGCCATTAGCAAAAATAAAGGAAATTATATCTTAATATTGCAAGAATTCTGCTTTGGCTCTGCAGTGTTACACCACGTATGACCTACTATCTTGTTATAATTTTATGCAAAATTTCTTACTCTCATACATTTTTCTCTTGCTTTACGAATCCTATGTGTTGTAATGGTCACCATATGCTTTAAAGATGAGGCTTAGATTTCATCATAATATATTCCCTTATGGTTTTGATTGCTTTCAAATTGAAATTGTTTGTCATATCAACTAGATTAGTTTGAGTTATGTCTCCTATTATTGTTCATCTAGAATCAAACACAAAATTTCAAAGTCAAGTAGCTCTATGGCTAGTGGTGAGAAAGAAAAACAACACTTGCTGGCCAAGAATTGTAAACTATTATCCTTGATGGCTGAAATCTTTGATGAGTTGGATGAAATTGAATCAAAACCTAGTCAAACTCCATCATGACCTATGATTATGAATTTATGCTTAATTAATTGTTTTATTTCTTTTATAAAGGCTCCTTTCCGCTTATTTATGCTATGTTATATGCAAATATAAGAATTTTATGATTATTGTAATATATGATTCCACATTTTATGTTACATGATTCCACAATACATGGTGAGATGATTCTTTGGACATGTGTCCCCTCTGTATTTATCAAACTCAGGAACCTTAAATTTATGAGGAACTATAGCATCAGGAACCACACACAAGTCAACAGCATTGAACCCATAATGATCAGTACCCTCAATAGCTCTCAATCTTTCCTCTACAAACTATAATTTATCTCTAGACTGAGTGTCTTCAGGTTGTTTGGATTCTATCATGATGGTTGGTGTGGGATTGGGATTTGAAGGGTTTGAGAGGCTTTCAGAAAGGGTCATGACAGTTGTTCAGGATGTGTATATGGGGGTGTGTGGTGTGTATGTGGATGGTTGAAGGGGGATTGTCAATTCGTTGCAATGTAGATTTAGGTCAATGATAAGTGCCAATAGTTAAGCAATTCATATTCCCTTTTTGGTCACTTGTAAGTCTTAAATGCAAGTTTTGAGTTGATAATCACCCCAATTGTTAGAATTATTTAACTTAAGCTCTTAATGGTGAATCATGCTTTAAAAGATCATTTAATCCCAATTTTTGTTGAATTATAGGTGATCAAGGAAGAGAGGAAAGAAGAAAACATTTATGAAGACTCCAACAGAAGAATTCAAGCCTACATTCAAGTTTTTTGGTTGCCCAAGCTGAATCTTCTCGCCTGAGTGAGGGAGGGAAGTGAGGCACTGGATTAGTGTCGCTTAAGCGAGATTGGGAAACTTAGACAGTGGCCACTGGATCAGTATCGCTCAAGCAAGACTTATGTTGCTTGAACGAGACCACTTGTTTTGCCTGGGCGAGTTTTGTAAAGAAGAAAGAAATTGGACCCTAAAATTTGTGTGATATGCTTAAGGTCCAGAAGTTTATTTTTGAGAAACTTATATCTACTTAATCTTTTTTTCTTGTAACTGATTTTAGATTTGAAAGTAAGTTAAAATTTATAAATTAATATTAGTTTATAAAAATTTTAATTTCTTTTATTTTATTTTAATTTTATGTAAATAAGAGAGTGATTGGGTCTAAAATGACTGTGATATGTTTAAGGTCCAAAATTTTATTTTTGAGAAACTTATATCAATTTAATTTTTTTTGTTATCATTGGTTTAAGGCTTTAAAGTAAGTTCAAATTTATAAATTAATTTTAGTTTATAAAAATTTAATTGAATTTGTTTTATTTTAATTTTCTGTAAAGGAAAAAAGCGATTGGGCCCTCAAAAAACCTTAAAAAAAGGTCCAGATCTATACAACTGATTATCTTACCTGATTAACCATGCATGCAGATCCATACATACTTTCAACATTTAAAATTAATAACTCATTTTATTTAATATTTAATTTAAGAAGATTGTTTAAGATAATTACAACAGAAAGATTACATTTCTCTAAGTTGAAATTCCTCTGGAACCACAACAATTGATTGTTGTCTTCTTGTACATATTCCAATACAAATAAAAACTATGACACTGATCAATACAATTAATATTGCACCAGTTAGAACAATAGGGATTTTCTTCACCCCAGCTTCGTATGATCCCATGGTTTCAAAGTGTTTTTCCATGCTTTCTATAGACCAAGAAAAAACCACTTCTTATTAAGAGAACTTGTTAGAAAATATTTTATTTTAAACATAAATAAAAAAAGGTATGAAGAAATACCTTTCTCAGCTTCTCCTATTCCAGAACTCTGATTGAATCTTCTCCTTTGAATTTTTGAAAGAACTGATAGAGGTAGATCATGTATATATATTATTCATGGAGATGAAAGGACAAATATTTGCCAATATTATATTATTTTCCAATTCTAAGAAAATAAAAAAATAAACATGTAAAAATAGAATAAGTATGTTACTACACACTTGCAAAATACACAAATATAATAAATGACAGAAATTATTCTTAGAAGAAAATCTAAATTTACACTTAATTAGACAAAAATTATTACTTCTGAGCAATCCCTTCACTATGTATCAAAATTTTATTGTTAGAGATTCAACCTTTCAATTAACTATTAAAAGTACATAAATAAATTTTCATGTTCTGCACAATATTGTACAACTTATCAAAATAAATTTTATTTATTATTTCATTATTTTCTTGTCACTGATTTAAGGTTTAAAGTAAATTAAAATTTATAAATCAATTATAGTTTATTAAAAAAATAATTTTTGTTTATTTTAATTTAATTTTATGTCAAGAAAAAAGTGACTGGACCTTTTAAAAATTCTAAAAAAAAGTCCGGATCCATACACTTGAAAAATGTAACCATGCCTGCAAAATCATCCATCATAGGTTTTCTTGGACACTCACTGTAAGTGCAATTATACTTTATTAGATCCGTATTAATTTTCAACAACTAGATTTATTGTATATCTAAATTTTATTATTTTCTACTTCAGCAAATGCATCTTTACTAAATGCTCAATTGTTATAAATTCAAACTTCCAATTAGTTATTAAAAGTATATAAATGATTTTTTCTTCACTTGAAGAAAAATAAAATAAAATAGATGAAATTAACTTTTATTAACTCATTATAAAGAAAAAAAACAAATTGGCATAAATTTCTCAAAAAGAAAATTCTAGACCTCTTTAACTAGGAGTATTACTACTTGAAGTTTAACTTATTGTGACACTAACAATAAAGTTAATTAAAAAAATGAGTATGGAGATAGTTAGGAGTCAGGTTGGACAAATAAAAAAAAATCTTAACATCCAAAATAATTAATTTAGAGTAAAAAAAACTATTAGAGATGAGACAAATAAAAAGTCAAATTTACTGAAAATAAGAAGGATATGAATGAAATTATTAGCGGATAAATGAACATATGTGCATATTTGTGCATAACTTTGAAATGCTATATATATATATATATATATATTGTTTTTATTTGAAAATTTAAAAATAAAATAAAATAATTATATTATTTTATAAATTATTTATTAAATATGTGAGATGTTATAAATTTAATAAAAAACAAAATAAATATTATGTAGATAATTGTTAATGTAACCATTTTTTTTGAATTTTTGTTATTTATAATAATAATAATTGTGCATATTTGTGCACTAATATAGTTTAGAATTTTGATATGTTAAATATATTTTATTTTAAAAATTACAGATAAAATTAAATTCAAATGATAAAAATTTATATTGCTTTAATTTATAAATTTATTTATTTAATATGATGATAAATCTTATAAATTTAGTAAAAAAACAAAATAAACAATAATGTGTACAATTATTTATGTACTCCTTGTTTTTTAAAATTTGTTATTTATAATAACAAAAGTAATTTCTAAAAATTCTTACATTTTCAAAAAATGCAATATTAGATGTTTTAAGAAGGATTTCCAAATACACACTTTGAAAATATTTAAAAAAATATATATTTTGCAACAAATATTTCAATACAAATTTTTAAATACATAATATAAAATTAATTTCTAATTTTCAATTCACTTTTATTATTTTTTACCTCTCTTTTTCAGTTTTATTATAATATATATTAATTTATGTGTTTGCATTGAAAATCTAAAGTTAGAAATAAAAGTTTATATTTTTTAAAGAATAACAATTTTACTATTTTTTTAATTATGAGAATTATAATTATTATATCTTTATTAAGAAAATATTTTATTTTTTACAATAATATTATTAAAGTGTTAAACTTATAGAATATTTTTTCAAAGTCGTGTGGATTATATATATACAAATAAAAATAAAATAAAAAATTATTTTAAAAATATTTTTTTATTATATTATTTACATAATATAAATATATAATAATATTGTAACTTAAATCATTAACACTTATAAATTAAGTTTTAATTATCAATTATAATAGAATAATTTATCTCCTAAAGATAACAATCATTTTAATTTTTTTTATTGAAGATATTAATTCATCAATTAAAAGTTTTAAAAAATATTTATATGGTTAAGTATGATTTAAAATTAAATATATTAAAATAAAAAATATTTTAAAAAAAATAAAATTATAAAATAAAAAAATATTGAGTTGGTCCACTACTCTGTCAACCCGCTCCTTGACGAGCTGAGCTATGGAATCTAACTCGCATGATGGTGACAGACTAACCCGTTTCGTCTCATTTTTTGGAAGCCACTGGTAAGTCGAACAGATCTATTTTACCACCCTTATTTATTGATAGATCTAAAATTGAAATTAAAAATTAATTTTATTGAAATTACTAAATCAATTTACTCAATGATTTTTCTTTCTCCTCTCTCCTATCTTCATTCTGCACCTCCATAATATTTAAATGTCCAAATTACTCTTCATTTAATATGAGTTTATTTTAGATTATTCAATTTAGTAAACTCTTCTAAATTTAAAAGACAATATAAAATTTATAATAATTTTTAAATTGTATGATCTAAAAGTTAATTTTAATTATTAAATTATATAACCTAAGTATAGATGATAAAAGTGATTTTTGAATTGTGTATTTTAAAAAATAAGATAGTTTTTTTGTTAATAACTTCTGTATTATATAATTAAAAAATTATTTAGATCAATAAATTAACTTCTAAATTATACAATCTCAAAATTATTATAATTCAATCAAAAATTTTAAATTACATAATTCAAAAATTACTTCATAAAATAATTTTTAAATTATATAATTTGGATGTCTTCTCTTTATAAGAGACTACATATCTCTTTAGAATTAGAAGTATTTTTTTACCTTTTACTAATCTCGTGGAAGTGGAAGATGAAGATATGGGGTACAAATTTTTTTATATAATATATTGTTTGGTATACTATAATAATTATTAAAAACAGTTTTCATGTATTCATTATACAATGAATTTAAAGATCAGTAATTCTAATTTTATATTATTCATCTATCATATAATAAAAATTGACATGTTTTATATAAATTTATCTTATAAAAAATTGTTATAAAAATTATATTTATTATAGCTAGAATGAAGTTCAAAAGCTTGTACAGTAAAATATAAAATATAAAGTTTTTAAGTAATAAATCTGGTTTGACACAGTTACTTCACCTGTCTAATATATACAATTACTAGCTTATAGTTTTCACATAGAGATGTTCTAGAAGTAAACTGGGTCCTCCATCATCATCATCACATAGAACATAAGAACATGCAATATTCAGGATTTAAATATAACCCATCAATACATCTGTACCTGTAAATATAACACACTACAATTAAAAGAATAGCAATTTACAGATAAAATGAGAAAGCAAAATAAAATAAGTTTCTGAAAAAGAAAAGATTGGTCATATATATACTGGATTATATAATTTTTTATTCTGTAATCCAGCTTACTTTTTCAAATTTCAAAATAATTTTTAATTTAAAAAACAGAGTGCAGAAATATTTATGGGGTGTAGAAGGAAAATATGGTGTAATTTTTTTTAGTTTTACGGAAATTTTACAGGAACCTGTTCTATGACTAGTAATAATAAGGCCTCTTGAGTACATGTCAACATAATATTATTTGTGTTCATTCTATTCTACACTATGCATTTTGGATTTTCATCCATAGTTTTCTAAGGTGTTTTATTTATTTTTGGTTCTTACAAACTAGCTTGAACAAAACACCCAATGAATTAAATGAAAGGTTTTATATAATCTTAAGACTTCTCTTGATAAAGATAAATAAATCTTATTTAACGACCTTAATCACCTAATGGGATCAAAAGAAGAAAGAAATTAATTATATTTAAAGCCTTAAAAATTTGTATAGGTATCATAACAACTCTCTTCAATATTAGTTCAAATAAATTCCTTTAGTATCTAATTCACCTTCCAAGAAATTGTTAAATAGATCACTTATAAGTAAAATTGTATACATATTAAAATACATGATATCAAACTCGATGGTGTGAGACCTAAATTTAATCTTACTTAAAATAATTCCTGAATATTCTTTAAAGATCTAACCTATTTATTTATCATATTATATATATATATATATAGATATGAAATTATGACTCCATATTTTGTAATAACTTAGCAAAAAAAAATATAAAAAAAATATATTAGACTTCATAAAAATTGAGTGAAACTCATTTATATAATCATTTTCGATGAAAATTCATTTATAACAAAAATAGATCTACTAATAAATATAATTATGGATTATTTTTATTTAAATGAATAGTATTACAAACTTTTAATCTAAAAATATTGTTCTAAATAAGTAATAATTTTTTTTTATTTTTAGATAATAAAAGTGCAATAACCAAAAGTATTGAATTATAAATACATATGGGAATTAAGAAAATATGTTAGTTGGTTTGTACTTTGTTTTTAAATGCACATCTTATACATAACAAATTTACAAAGATAACCGGTATTAATAACAGTTATTTGTATTTAAAATTTAACACATGCTGCTAATCTCTCATCTCATGTCTTCACTTATCTTTGTAGATATTTGAAACATTTTAAAATAACAATAAGCTACATCTTATTTATTTTATTTGATTTTTTTTTACTTTTCCGATTTTCCATGTATAATAATAAATGTTAATTTTTTCTATTTCATTCTTCATCATTAATCTCTTCTTTATTCTTTTCGATAAAGACTAACAATAATATAAATATATTTATTGAATTTAATTTCACATTGCATAATAATTTATTTAAAAATATATATTGACCTTCTTTGATGGTTTTGGTTTTCCTAACGTATTGATCACTTAAAATCGTATCACTTCAACGATATTACAACAATTTCACTCGTAATTGAACAATTCTAGAATAACTTATTTATATTAATGTTTAAAATGCTTGTGTTTTAAAAGAAAAAAAGTTTTTACATAGTCAAATATAATTTTTTTCTCGATTTCGACATATATTTTTAAGATGAAAAAAACAGTAAGAGATAAAATAATTATGCGTAAAAAAATAATTATATAGCTTCTATAAGCCATGTCCATCTTTTAATATTCAAATAATATAGAATACCGTCGAAAGTTACACATTTTTCTCACGAAAAGATAATAGATATATTGCAGTTCCTTTTAATATAATTGAACTTGTTAAAAGTAGTTTTTTCTTTTTCTTGAAGCACGAACCCGAATGTAATTATATCTTGTTTTAAATCTTTATTTTACTTTATATAATTTTTAAAAATAAGTAATGATGTTCCATAAACTAGAGATGTTTAAAATTTTGTTTCATTTTTAGAATTAAAAAATTGATGATGATAATAATAATAATAATTTACCAGTGATAGCATTAAAATTGAAAAAAAAATTATCCATTAAGTATTTGTTCATAAATTATCATCATAATCATGAGATTCATTTTCATTAAAATAAATTAAAGTCTACCTATTTCATTCTTTACGCAAGAGTATGATTTAAAAGAGAGAAAAAGAAAAATCAGTATAAAAAAACTATTATTTGCTTGAAAGAAAACTGTTGATTTTCTAAAAAACTAAAGATTTTACAAAATTGGAATGAAATTCACCCATGATCGGATGGAAGAAAAACCAAGAAGCCATTTTGAAGGCATACTGAAAACCACGTCCTCTAAATACATTAGAAAAATGATCTACAATAAATACAATCTTCTAATTGATACAATTGGTCATGAACTGATTCAGCTAAAGACTGCAAATAATAACCCCAACCACTACACATTTCTATTGCAACTAACAACATAACATCTTTAGGACTCAACTAACAACAGATGCTACCAATAAATGATACAAGGAGAAGGTTGTTTTACTGTAAAACCTCACCAGTCATTTTGTCTTACCATTCAAGGCATGTGGCTTCTTTCCACGCTCTGCCTGTTCTGCTTTATTGCTGCTTGGGTTTGAACCATTCACCCCAGTTGAATTGCTCAAAATCTTTGTTTCTTTTGATTCTGCCCCAAGATAATTTGACAATACTCTTCTCACCCCTAAGCCACGACGTTGAGGTTTGATGTTGTTGTTATGGTTATTGTTGTTGAGGAAAGGAGATCTCTCTCCCCTTGCAGGACTAATGAGTGGTGGTGCAGGTGAAAAGCTTGGTGTGCCAACTGCTTTGTGAGGAGTGCCTGAGACAGACACTGTCATTGGAACCAATGGAAACCTGTCTGAATGTTTAGTTAAGTCATCAACATATAGCAAATCGTCTATGCGAGCTACAATGTTAAATGCCATGCTCTCCAAAACTCTTGAGTAGCTCTCTAGTATGGATTTTCCAACATCCTGAATGTTTCAAATGAAATAAGATGTGTTAATGTGAAAGGCTTTGAGAGAAATGATTGCAAAAAGTACATGAAAATATGGAAATAGAAGCATGGAACCTTGTTGCACTGGATCTTGCTGGTATCCAAGGTAGTTTGAGTAAGACCAGGAAATCGTTGCTTCAGTGAAAGTAACACATTTTCAGCTCTTTCTGCTAGTAGTTCTCTCTTATCTCCATCAGCCATGAAGTCCTTCACAATTTCCCACGATGACTTTGTAGTTGAACGGTTAGGATTAGGTAGCGGTTTAGAGTGAGCTCTTCTACGCCAAACATATATTGAGGCTTCAACACGGTTTGCAATCTCTAGTGCCACATGCTCGGAGGAGAGGTCTAGGCAATCAAGCAGACACTCTGGAGAGAATTTCTCTGATGTAATGTAATGGTAAATAAAATCCCCCAAGCAAGTTCTTCCATTCTGAAAAGTTCAACAATGAATCAACTCTGTTGGAAAAACCCTTTGTGAAACCAATTTAAATTTCACCACGATTGTCGTATAAGTCAGCTGATAAGTTTAACTAGATTTTAGCAATGCATATAGTATACTATATTTTAGAAGAATGGTATACGTTGCCTCTTCATGATCAAACAAAGCTGATTACACATGCCATGAAAGTTTCCTTGGTAAACTTGAAGTGGAATTTAAATAGAATATCTTGACAGAGTGATTGTCTACAAGTTCTTTAGGTTGTCATCTAATCGTAGATGTGTGATAACTACTTTAAAATTAATATCCAAGATGATTTCTACATGGTTGAGGCTGTAAAAATTTTTACAGTAGGAGTATATGAAAACTAAACTCACTTTGCAATGTCTATAAATATAATCAATTTCATATTCTTTTTTTTATCATTTGTCTTAATCATATCATCAACTTCTATTTATGTGGAAAATAGTCATACCTTGGGAAGGGTTTCCAAGTATGACTCAGGAACTTCCATTTCAGCTAAAGCACCATTGTTGATAGCCATGGCAGCTTTTAGAATTTGGCTTGCACATTCTCTTGTGTGATTCAACTGCTTTCTCGAGTTCTCACTGAGGCCGGCAGGGGGCACACGAGGTACAGGGAGCCACCACTTATCCTCTTGTCGCTGAATTCTTTTGCAAAATGAAGCTGAACCCTCTGCATCTTGGGCTATAATTCCTTTGTCAACATACCAAAACTCCATATCTTTGCAACTATCTAAAATTTCCTGTGATAAAGATAAGTTCACATGAGAGTGTCAGAGCCGTTTCTCTACCAACTACTACTCTACTAGCACACCATGAAAGAATAAGATTCAACACCCACAAGAAGCATGTTGTCGAGTTTGCGCAGAGCTGGAAGATTCATAAAAAGATCTGACCTTGGTCTGCAAGTCATAACCTGTAGAATGCAACACATTATAAACATCAAAATCATAATACCAATTTTAGTTTTAAGTACATACAGAGTAGAGACCTCTTTATTGAAAAGAAAATTGAAGTCATATATGAGCATGCAATCCAATTATACCTCTAGCTTACTTCCATCTGGAAATGTCTGCCAAGAAGGTATTAACTCAACAATATGATCACTAACACTAAGAAGCCATTCCATCTCCCTCCGCCACATTTCTTTCTTTTCACAAGGAACAGGTTCTAGTCTCCATAATTGCCCAAATACAGTGGCTACAAGTTGCATTAAATTAGAATTGAAAACATCAGTATAACAACATTAAAATTCAAACAATTAAAGGAAAATTTGAAAATTTTGCCCATCCACTAAACTTTCTCAATACATGTGTGTTACAGATAAAGCATACCACACAAATTTGTAATGGCATTTGAGATGGCCAAAGCACTGCAGACTCCTTTCCCAGATCCTGACATATCTTCCCCAAGCAGTAATTTTGCAAACCTTTCCTTCATCGCATCGATTCCTGATCCAGCATTATTCCCAGCAGTTAGACGACAACCAAATAAATACTAACTAAACCCAGCCTTCATAGAATCGTCAAAATTCAAAATTTGAGTGAATTTTTGAACTTTTCCCAGTCTCTCAGTACTCCAAATATTGTAATCCCAACTTACCTGGCATTTTTGAAGTGATGCTGGTAAATTTTGTATCTTCCAAGTGAGAAACAGGTTCATTTTCTTTCTCATCTGATTTGCGGCATTTCGAGAGTGTAGCCTTCCGAATAGGCCAACCAAGAGGAGGAGAAGCACACCCTTTGAGTTCTTGAGTTGAATCACTGGCAGAAGAAGGAAAGCCGTCTTTTTTCTTCTGAAAATTTTCACCCTTGTTGCATAAAGACTCCATCTTGATGAACTTTACCTCAGGAAAAAAGCCTTGCTTTTTGAACTAAAATCACCCCAATGATAGCTCACTCTCCTCCAACATGTCCCAACACAGCGACAGTAACAGTTTCTGCCGTAACAGTGAAGGAGTTTGAAAAACAAAGGAAGTTGGGAGGTGGGTTTTATAGATTACCGTGTATGAAGGGACCGTTGAGGTTGCTGTGGACACAGCATCGTGGAAAAGACGATGGAATGAAGAACAATGTAGCTTTTGGGGAAAAGGTTTGTGTCACTGAACAGTTGTTGTGGTTTCGTGCACTCTCTCTCTCACACTCTGTGTTCCAAATTTGAAGTGTGGAATGCCACATGACATACCAACGTCTCTCTGGCTTTCGCTCTCAGAGTAACTCAAATTTGTGGTTAGGTTCAAAATAATACTAAACAATTTAAACTTGTTTGACCTATTCTTTTACTCACAATATATATTATACTTTCTAATTTATATTTAATAATAGTAATTATTACTACATGGATCTCCATACAAATATTTTTTTTACTTTTTATAATTTTAATAATTATTCTCTCTGTATATTAATTTTAAAAAATGTAAATATATTTAATAAATTACCACAAAAATTTTATATGTTATCAATCTTGTTTATTCAAATTTAAATGTACTAAATTTGAGACATTAAAAATATAAAATATTCTTACGAACTTTCAGTACTTTGAATTCTTTGCGTTGATATAATTTTCTATTTCTTTTCCTTACTGATAAATAAAATATGTGTATATTATTTTCACATTACTTAATTTATCTAATTGATTTCTTATTCATGTACTTATTTCATATTCATGTAATTTGTCGAGTATAAATCTTCAGGAATAACTTTATGAAATATTATTTGCATCATATCATTTAAGTAACTTATTCGTTGCTTAAAAAAAGGCTAGTTTTTTTTTTATAAATGATTTATTTCATTTTTATTTTCTCTGCTTTTATTTCAAATTCTTTAAACGGATAATACATTTTTGTTTATAATTTTAATTCCTTAAACAGAAATTAATAATTTTGATTTCTTACATACAATTAGCATTTCTAGAATAGTTTCATGGAAATTATGGCAATCAAAGAATTGTTATTAAATATAAATATTTGAGGAACCAATATCAAAAGTTAATTAAAAAAGAGATAATCAAACACTTAAATATTCTAAAAAAATATGTCATTGTCTCATAATATCTAAATCATAACATAACATTATTTCTAGGAATCTTCTCAAAACCTATCTCTCATTGGTATGATAATTTTTGAAAGATCACCTTAATTGAAGTTTTTATATTGAAACAATATAATTATATCTTTAAATCACTTTTTAACTATTATTATTCTCTTTTAAATTAAAAAACTGTATTATTATTCTTATATTATTAATTTCTTTCTTTCCTGTCATCCGTGTATATTATTTAAATTTATATAATCACCAAGTTTTTCCTTTTCTTCTTTTTTATTGTATTTATATTTTAAAAAGTAGTGAGACACACAGTGTTTTATCTTTGCTCTAGTATTAATAAAATTCAAGTACAATTTTTCCATGAAAGGCATATCATTAATTGAAAGGAAGAATAGAAGTTTCGTGTGTAATGAATGAAACAGTTGAATTAGGTATATATATTTGAATAGAAATAGAATTGTGAACTGATAGTTCTTGATTTAAATTTTGATGTAATGCATTTTAAACTGCACTCAAAAAAAGTGAGTGGTGGGTATAAAGGTTCTATCCATCTCACCCGCGAACCACCACACTTAGTAGCTCCATTTTTGTCCAAGAAAAGCTCAAGTGAATGCTTCTTCAAATATCTTTTCTGGGAAAAATTTATATATTCTCCTCAATGACACTATCAAAAAGTAAAAGATTTGTAAACATGCATTAATAATATGCTCATCTATTTTCTAGACGTGTGTTTCTATATTATGTTAACAAATAGAATGTATCATATGCACGTATACTTTATTACATTAACATGTTTAGAGTTTAGGGTTAAAATAAAACAATATGTAAAGCGTTGGAATAGTGTTGTACAAAATTAGGAATTTATGTATTAGTTTCTTTTTATAAATATAATCAATTATTAAAAATTGATTCAACCATAATTAAAATAACATTAACTGTTATATTGGACTACAATGTTTGAAAAATTAGGCTTAGTGGGTCTATTTTTTCCTTCGTAACACATTTTTATATTGAGAGTAAAGATTCAAAATCAAAAGGGAACGAAAGATAAAACACAAGAGTTTGGTTCATTAGCTTCTCCATTTTCAACTCTGTAAATGCGTTTCTTTTAATAGTTTGACATGTTTAGGTCATTAAAATTTGTTTATCTCTTTTTAGATATTTTTTAAGAATGTGTAAGTTTTGTAATATAATAATATACTTAAAAATTTTACTTTTATTAATTATATTATTAACTTATAAAATTATAAAATTAGATACTAATTATATTAGAGATTAATTTAAAATCTAATTTAATAAAACAATTAATTTAAAATCTAATTTAGTAAAAGACTAAAATTTGATAGTTAATATTAAAAAATAATTTAAATTCTAATTTAATTATCATTATATAAAAATTAATTTTATAATCTTTTAAGATTAATAACTATAAAAAATATATTTTTTATTATAATAAAAATTATTTTAGATATTAATAATTTTTAATTTGATGATTATAATGATTAATTATTATTTTTTTAAATTAATTTATATTTAATAATTTTTTTAGTGTTGCTTTGAGTCTTAAAATGTCTCCCTGTCTCTCTCTACGTCCTTGTATCATCTTCCAAAGACCTTTTGCATGTAAACCACCAACAACGGCTAGCACATTGTATGAAGAAAGGATGAGACATAATAAACAAAGTGAACAAAAAAGGTTCAACGTCATTATATCCGTTTGGGAAAGAAGAGGTACTGTTAGCCGTTGAAGTTTGGTATGCGGTAGATTGTTACGTTAATTTTCCAAAATTCATTCATACTTGAAATCCACCAACACCATTTTTTCTCTTCACCTGTGGTTCTAACGTTTGTGCTCCAACACAGTACTAAAATAATTATTAGTCAATGAAAATCACATCTCACGGTCTTTTATGTTAATAGTTTGATGCAAAAGTTTCTTATCAACGTTAAAAATGTAGAAAATAGAAGCTATATTGGAAGTGGTTTTAGTTTGAATATAAATTTTGAATCTATTGTTTGAGTCGTTAAATTCAAAATAAAAAATGACTATAGAAATAGAATCACCCCCTAATTACTTGTTTATGCATGCATGCATGCAAACAAAAGGTAATTCAGCGGTTGTACGTTGGTTAGCATGCAATGCAAGATATATGCAGCAAATTAATCAGTTAATGGAATATATTATAAATGCAATCATACCAACGTTTTGAATTGTAAGCAATTTCGGCACAGTTCAAAAGTTGTTAATTTTTTAAATAAAATTATATTGTCATTCAATGATATTTATAATACTTATTTAAAAAGTAATTTCTGATTTGTTTTTTTTTATTATTATTATTCTTATTATTATTAAAAGGTACTAGTTTTATAGGTCCACACTATATTAATCTTCTGTGCATTTAAAGTGTGGAGTTTGGGTAGTAGTAGTTGGCCTTGGATCTACACTCTTGAAGCAATAATTAGCTTGGCACTTGGTAGTTCTCCATCTTGGTGGCAAAGAAAGCTTTTGTTCTACTTTTTGTACCCAAGCTAGTCGTTTGAATTTTAAACCAGAATAAAGAATACGTCCTTTCCTTTCAAGTCCTGAATTTCAAACCCAACCAGCATAGAAACACGTGATGTTCTGAACATTTGAATCCATCATTTTTCCATGCCAATACCTTCATTATGAGCTTTTGTTCTTCATACAATGCATTTTCCAAAGATGTTAATCAGACCATTCATTTATTGAATAGATAAACAGCAGATATTATTTAATTAAACAGAAACTAAGGAACATATAATTTTTTAGTATTTTTTCCAAAGATTTTTTTATATAGAAATAGAGAAAACAGAAAATACAACTAAAAAGGAATATTTTTATTTGTTTTTCGTCACAAACAAGCATTAATTAGTTTTATTTCTCATCATTGTTACATAATCTCAACCAAATCATCCCTCTCTAAACTCATTATTAATTAGTTGAAAAAATGTCAACACTCACCGCACACCACTCTTCATGTGAATTCGCGCATACTCTTTATTTTATCTGTTTCAAATAGCAGCGTTGAGTAATTTATGAAATAAATACGCACTGTATATAATGGTCCCCTGTGCATTAAAAAATTTGTTTCCAAATTTTGTTTTGTGGTTCCGTAGGTGACAAAACTCAACTTCATCTATTTTTTGCCACTGCATTTAACTAGAACACCTAGAGGAACAAAAGTACAAAACCATTGACGTTGATTGTGTTTGCTGTTTTATGTTCTTCTTTTCCTGGTCGCTAATTTTTTAACAGCAATGGTAGCCAAAGTTTGGGTTTCTTTGTAGTGTTCCATTTCAAAGTTAGTTACTGAAAATGCTAGGATTTAGCTCCAAGATGAGGTTTTTACAATAAAATTAACCATTGTGGTGGCATGGTTCCATAATTTCAAGTTGCATCCCAAGTGGGTTGGGTCAATCTCGATATGTAAATCCAACCAGGTTTTTGCTTCCTGTACTCCCATAATCACTAACTCCTCTCTCGTATTTTTTTAAAATAACCATTTACATTTCATGTTTTATTTAAATAGACACTTTTAAATTATTTATTCTAAAAATTTTATAGAAAAATTTTTTTCGAATAAGTTTTCTAAAGTTTATGAAAGTTTTTGGGTAAAAGCTTTTTAGATATTTTTCAAAACAAGTTTTCTAAACATATTTTCAAAATTTGTAATCTTGAAAAATATTTTAAATTGTAGAATTAAAAAGGTGTTCTGAAATAATTAATCTAAAACACTATATAAAAATCATCTTCCTTCATGTAATTAAAAAAATATTACAAATTAAACAATCTAAAAGTTTTTTTGAATTAAGCTAATGTTTAAATGTCATCTTCCCTTTACCAATGTTGCAGCGGAGGGGCAGTGAAGAGCGACAAAGGTGAAGTGAAGAGCAGTAGAGCTGTAATACAGGGCAGCAAAGATAGGATATTTTAGTCTTTTAATTGTTGATATTGGATTCGGTTAATAATTATGCGGTGTAGGAAGAAAAAGCCATCCAACTACATCAAATTCCAAAAAGTAACATGTTTAGATAGGGTAAAGAACAGTTCCAAAACCCAATTGGTTTGGGTTAAGACATTTGCCAGAAATTCGACCCATTCAACTTGGTCCATTCTATTATAATTGTCGTTTTAGATTTTTATTTTACAGGAATCAAAAAGAGTTAGTAAGAAAATAAATGAAAATGATAATTTTACAAAACTAATCTTGGTGTTAATAATTTACATTTGTAAAAATAAAATAACACTTATTTTAAAATTTAATCCATTCTTGGAAAGCAATTACATCATACATATCATCATATGATATTTCATAAATATTTTCATTTATTTACATACCATAAATTAATAATACGTTCATGTTGGGATAGTGAATATGTGTTATTGGATTAGCATAATTGTGTTCAATCTTAAAACACAGAAATGTTATTTCGAAATCAAAGTCTATTTTTTTTATAGTTCTTGATCTGGAATACTTAAGGGTATTGATTTTTTGTTTCATAGTTTAACAATTAATTTTCTGTGTTTTTATATCATATCATAGGTAATGAACTCTGAGGAGACAATGAAGACGAATTTCTATAATCTTGTTTACTTTTTATTTTGTTAATTAATATTTTGATTTCGTTTATTTTGTTTAAATATGTAGCTAAATTAATAGAATTGGGATGTAGTTTATCTTCTGAACCCTAATTTGTGATAATAGTTATGAAATTATGAAATTCTTTATTGAGCTCTTAAGTAATTAATAAACTAACAAAGAGTTAAATATAAAGAAAGAAATATCATAATCAAAATAAATCAACTCTCAGCAAATTAAATAATAAATCATCTTCACAACTCAAAGAGAATCAACATATCTGGGAAATTGGACTTCCACTTACCAATATCATTAATTTATTTCAATTTCACAGTTCATAAATCACCCTCTCATCAATAATTTTAACAAAGAAAAACCTGCATTTACAACGAAAATGTCACATGTTAATTCCTGTTAAGAATATAAGCAAGAACAAGGAGAATAAGGAGGTAGCTGCAGACAACATCATGCGATACAGCAGCAACATCTCAGTTGCAGCAGAGACTACAACAGTCACAAAATACATAGAAGAAAACAGAAGATAGAACCACCATAAAATAGAGATTATCAGATGAAAAACTCGTTTAATCAAACTACTAAAAAATTACCTTAAATGGATAGAAAAGTACCCTCAAGAAATCAATTCTGTTACCTGAGACCTTGGTTGTGTTGTTCCAGACTGTAAACAAGAAACATCCAATGTAAGAAGAAGAAGAAGAAGAAGAAGAAGAAATTCATTAAATAAGATGTGTAACTTGTAATCTTTAGCCTTCCATCGAATGCCTTCTCCTCTCTCGAAGTTCTATAATGATGTTTGGGCTTCAAAATTTTCTAACAAACAAGTCGAATGCGGAAAGAAAGCTGGAAATTGTTATTGGCACCTACTGTTTTGCTAAACACATCTCCTCCACACTTATAAAAGATAAGTGAGTTGTTAGACAAAAAACGTGGTGAAAAAAAAATTCCAAAATATATCATTTAAAAAATTACAAAAATAATTAAATCTAATAAACTTCAAACATGAAGAAAAAGTAATTGAAAAGTAAAAAGCTGAAAGTAAATAAAAACAATGTTGTTTTGCTACTTTGCCTCAAAGTACTCTGTTAAAGTTGTTTTCAACTGATCAATAGTTAAATTAAGTTACGAAAATCGTTTTTCTTTTCTCTTTTCCCTTTGAAAATTAAGTTATCTGAATTTTATTTTTCTTATGTTTTCCCCCCTTTATTTAAAACTAAAAACTCTGTATGAGTTCAAACTTTTCAACCTGATGGTTAGATTTGGGATTAAAACTTGTATTCGACAATAGTGTATTTTCCCAGCAATTTAAGGACACTAAAGGAAACTATTAAAAAGAACTTATATTGAACAATATCTTGAGAATTAGATGTTAATCAAGTTCATAATGTATGATTTTATCAAGTCAATCTCAGCAGAATATGATTAATATTTGTATTTAGAAGAGAACACATTCTATTTCTTTGTAAAAAAAAATTATATGGAATCACTTTCTGAACCTCATGTCAAAAGAGATTTTAGACGTAAAATTTCAAAACCTCATAAATATAATAAAGTACCTTAATATGTTGACAACACCTCCTTTATATAATTAAAAAGAAAAAACCTACCTTTCCATATGAGATTACATACCGTATATTAAGCACAAATGTCATATAAGATATGAAAATAAGTTATTGATGTTCAAGGAGAGTTTTTTAAAGAAAAAATATTTAGGATTTAGAAAGAAGAATAAAAGGTAAAATTGAAATTAGTTTCCTCAAATATTAAATGTCCCTCTTCAAAATTATAATTTGTTTGGAAAACAAACAGTTTCACAATCTAGATATTTAGAAAAGGAATTTTCAAAGAAATAATTTCTCTGTGAAATAAAAAATGAAACTATTATATCTTATTTTTTATTCTATATTTATTAAAATTTTATTTCTAAAGAAAAATTAAACTCTCACATTTAACTTAATTCCATCTAGAACAAACAAGTCTAGTATCAATGCACATGAGCAAGTTGGTTGGGTCTAAGAAAACATGACTTGTATCTTTTATCAAAATAATGAGTTTAAATTTTGCTGTCAAACACTTGTTATTAAATAATCTATGAGTATCTTAGTTATCATTCTTTGAACATAAGATTTGTCTCAGTAATAGTTAAGCTTATGAATTCCAACTTATCTAATTTTTTTAATATAAAACATGTATATGTACTGATGCACAAAACGTGAGGACACTCCTTGCTGAGAGAGTAGCTGTAGAATGCGACCCTAGTTCCAAGACCTTTCACCATTGACTATAGTGCATTTTTTTTAAACAATAGTTTTCATTACACATTACTAGGAATCTATATTTTTATTATTATTCACAACGGTAATCGAGGCTAAAATTTTTTGTGAAGGATGCATATCACTCCATGTTCTGTAATCCAGGAATCTTCTAAAGCAGAGTCCTCCGACAAGTCATCTCTTCCACGCATAACACTGAGAAATCTTCTTCCATATGATTAATTTGTATTTATACCAAAATGTCATTATTTCTCTCCATGTCTTTGTATGGAAAAAAAAGTACATATATTAATCGGTTTCATCATTTTGCTTAAAAGAATGTGATGCTTGCTGGTTTTGTGTTTTTGTTATCTCTTCCTGCTCTGGAAACTACTCCCCGGTTGTTGGTCCAAATACAGGCATATCCCCTTTGTGGTCACTGGTTTCTTTAAATTTTCATGATATGTTTTTCCATTTTTAATAGTGCTATATACTCTTTATTTGCTTTTGTTATAACAATGAATTGAAATGTAGTAGAGTTAGTGGCCATGACATGTTAAACTTGATGACTTTACTCGTTTCTTTACATTGTTATAGGATGAAAGGTGAAAGCAGTTCAACTTGAAGAGATACACACACTTCACAGCTATACCTCATGATGAAAGCAAAAAGAAATATGAACGTAACAATCTGAAGTAGTAAACTAATTTTATGAAAGAGGGCATCAAGGTTATGAATTTTGGTTATAAATGAACTTTCAAAGTAGACTAGCCCTTTAATCAATCAACACCTTTTGACTGTTCAAGTTTAGATATAAGCGCAATACAGAATTGAATGTCTAGAAGGCACAATAATGAAGTAGAGTGGCTCCTTAAAGTGCACCATCATCGACAGTGGTAGGTGCTGCTTAGCCCATAACTGTAGCATACTGAGGACGACGTTTTCATAGATTAAGTAATAAAGTGAAACCACGGTAACCCATGTTACATAAAGCTTGAACCGATGACACCTCTTCTCATCGTAATACGAATCACTGTCCTTTTGCTGCAAATTGTTTATATTCACATCGAATAAGCTACTAAACTATGTGCTCTTGCGTAGTAGTGGTCCAAATTCAATTGAAAAAGAATCACAATAATAATAACAACAACAATAATAACAGTCTAGAAGATCCAAATTGTTGATATTATTAAGTCATAACTGCTTCTTTGTGTGTTTGTTTTCTTGCGTGTGACTTTGTACTGTTTTTTTCCTAGTCCAGCACTATGCTCTAAGCTGAAATGTGTTTGGCAGGATTGTTAAGAACATGGAGGAGTACATCCTCCAAAAAAAGCCAATTTCAACGCATATTTTTAGGTGGATCGTTGAATGTATGTGTCGTATTCTTAATCTAGGCACAGTTGAAAACGACCTGCTTCTCCCTTTTTTTTAAATTTGGACTTAAATGTGGTTAATTGTGACAAGATAAGTCATTTTATGAGTTTGACCACATCATAATCAAGAAATTAACTTTTATGAATATGCATAAAGTATAGAACGACCCACGTCATCCCAATATGTGTATGTGAAAACAATGTTTATTAGATCATTTCCACTATAAGAAAAGGCTTTCCGGCTGCAGCCACACCTGCATTTACCTTAAGTTTGACCAATGACTTTAAAATCTCATTTTGGTATATGGATCACGTGATCGTTTTTCTAGTCACGTGAGCTCTTGTTGGGTAGGATACTATACTACTTACTACTATACTATAGTCTATAGAGTCTAACCTAATCTCAAAGTGATCGCATCCCATGTATCCGATCCTACTGAGAAACTTATTGTATGCTAACAACGAAATAACCTATTTTGAATTTATGTCAAAGGTCTCATATTTTCTTGTTTCTATCAAGTACTTTGAATCAATATCAAACACCTTATAGAAAATGGCTTCTACTATTCTCTCTCTGTTATACATGAGTTAAGTGAACTCTTTTTCTTTATATACTTTCATGTGAAGTATCAAGAAAGAAATATCTGTGAAATAGTTAGTATTAATCGAAAGAATTTGTTTATGCAAAACACATTTTCAACATATGAATGTTGTGAACTTAGACCTTATTATTAAAATGGTAGAAAAGTGTTATAATCTTTGGTTGGGGGAGGGGAATAGAATGGTCGTGCATGTCAGGTTTAGGCATGTGAAGGTTGGACCCTACAGTGTGGAAATTTTGCAAGTGCCAACTTAGAGGTATTAGGAAAACTGGTATAGCAGAATATAGAAAGAAAAATAAATAGATATGAGGTTGACCCAATATCACTGTGGTTGGTACTTGTCATGATATCTCACTGGATACCTAACTTCCCCAGTACCATTACTAAGTTTTCAGAGCATAATGTATAATATATATATATATTCAATATTTAACTGGGTATTAAAAACAATAAAATCAGAAAATTGTCTAAATATGCTATTATAAATGATTAAATAGACTTAAGTTAAATTGTCTTGTTGAAGATGTGGCAAAATTTATTTTGGGACTTGCTTTGAAAATAGAGGGGCATGTTATCACTGCATATACAAAGTCAAATCCTGAGGTTGCCCTTTTGCAGTGACAAGCCATTCTTCTCTAGTCATGCTGCAGAAGCACTGGTTGCTAGTTTTAGCATCTTGTTCGGCTAGTATAGAGCCTAATCATTAGATTGTTTTGGTTGTGGTTCGAGAGTAGCTTATCAACACTAGATATTAGGGGGAAAGCAAGTAAAGTGCAGGGTCGTGTTTTTGCAGTCATTCTCCAAGATGCCAAGAAATATGATCCTATGATTACAAGTATCTTTGTTGCAAGTTCTTGTGATGCATTTGTTTTGTTTAACTAATCTTAGAGCTACATAATTTTTTGTATTGTTATTTGTTCTCATCTTAGCAGTTGCACTTCTTATTTTAATTAGTTGTTGCTACTAAAGTATACATGAATGGACGATTCCTTTGTAAACTTGGAAAAATTTACCACATATTAAAAACTACAACTAATAGAAATTATATGATTAAGAGGTTCATCGTAATTGATGAATACACAAGGAACACAACATATTGTATGTCACTAGAAATATTATACCATATACAAGAGAGTACAGGTTGCTCACTTGCTATTGTTAAATTAAACTTACGACATATTTATAACAATTTTTATCTTCAAGGTTTTTAGAAGAAAAAAATAAAAATGTAAATGAATGAGTTTCTATAAGTTAAAATTAGTTTGTATATGAATTTAAAACAATTTAAAAATTATATGAAAGAATTTGTATATCAAAAACGGAGTCAAATCAATCTATTCAAAATAAAGTTAGATAAAAAATTAAAAACGATAAACTTTTATTGATTTTCAGTTTTCAACATCCTAATTAAAAGTGAAAAAAGTACATCAATCTATTAGGGAGTACGAATTTTGAGAGCCGTATATAGTATAATTTGAGCGTTGAAAGTAAAAAATGTTATTAAAGGTATCAAAGATTTATGTCTTTCAGAAACTTTTGCGAATTTAATGAATTAAGTTTTTAATTTTTTTTATCCTTTGCTGTTGTTTTTATCGTAGTTTATTTCAAGGATAAAAATTAATAAATAAAACTTACACAAATTTAAGAATCCTATCTCTAACTCACTCAAAGGTAAAGAAAACAATTAAACGAAACATGAAGAAAACAATTGAATTAAGGAATCTCATTATAGTTACATGTCAACGAGAGAAATATCATGACATTGCTTATATAAGTATAGGCGATCAAAGGGTGGTTTAGAAAGTAAAACGTATAATCTAAAAAGAAAAATAAGTTATTATATTTTAAAATTTCATGCTTTCATTAAATAGTATCTTAAATATTATGATAAGAGGAAGGAAAGGAAAGAAATGTCTACTATTTTTCTATACTATTTTACGTACATATTTCATACCGTAAAGAAACAAATATTTACTATTTTTCTATATTATTTTATGTACATATTTCATACTTTTTTATAAGGTATTATTTATCGATTTTATATACATATGTATATATATAGATATTTAAATAAACAAAACAGTAAATATACTATATTTATATATTTTTTTATAATTTATATATATGTGTATTTTATAATTTATATATATATATAACGTATGTAACTAGTATTTATATATATACATGTAAAAAAAATAAAAAATAAGTATGTTTACTTTTTATGTAATTTATATGAAAGTTAAGAAAAATAATTTTATTTAAATTTAAATTAATTTGTATTTAAAAGTTCACCTTAAAAATTTAAATAAGAAAGAGAGATGAGAAAAGATGAAGTAATGATGTATATTGTATTCAATTTTTTAGTCTCATTTTTTGAAAATAAATAAATAAACACGTATTTATACAAAAAAGTTTATATAAATATTTTTTATATACATGATATTTTATTTGTGTATCATTAAATTTATTTATAAAGTATTTGGTATATTTTTTTTTATGATTTCTGTTTTTTTTTAATAAAAAAATATTTACCACATATTATATTTTATATATATATACAAGATAAATTTCATATAAGACAAATTTATGTTATAATACAAGTCGTGTTTTTTTGTTTGCAATGAAACGTAGATACTCAAAATAATTTTATAACTTTCAAAGGTTAAGACAATATATTTCAAGAATCATATTATGGTCATATTCATTATTTTTGTTACTGCTATTTATGATAATTCATTGTATATGAGATAGTTTGAGTAGTTTATAATAAAATATTTAAAAGAATCTCTTAATAATTAAAGTGAAATTATTTAAAAATTTTAATTTAGTTTAATGTCATCAATTTAGGAATAGTATAATTAAATAACTCATATGATTGCCTTACCATGAAATTACATTGCTTTAAAAGATTAATTGACATATTACTCGATCTCACTAATACAATACCACATATCAATTTTTCAGTGGAGCAGCTGAGTCATTTTGTTTCTCAGTCCAGGAGCGACTCAAGACCTTAGGAGGCCTAAAGCACACTTAAAAAATGAGGTTTTTTTATTTACTTAAAAAAATTTATGCTAAAATATATTATAATTTTATTTAAAATTTATTTTTCAAGCTTTTTGTGATGCAAAATTATTTATTAAATTATCATAATTAATTTCATTTAACATTTTTTTTTAATAAATAATAAAGCTAATCCGTTTAATCTTTTTTGAAAGATTTTTTATCTTAAATAAGTTTTTATTATCTTTAATTTTGAAAAACTCCTTTCAACTGAGGTAACTGATACTGTAACATTATTCTATAAGCTATATATGACATGTCTATATAATATATAAAACACTACTAAAGATAAGTAAGTATATAAAATAGAATGAATTAAAACAATAAAACCTGATTCTAGTTGTCAAGAAAATAGCTTGATCGTAAATTTGTAGTATCTTGAAGACTTAAGTCTCTTTCTCTTCTTTAGTAAGTGTTTAAATTTAATTTCCAAATTTCAACCTTTTCATAAACCTGCACAGTTTATTTTGAGATTAATCATTAGTATTAGTAACACAATTGAAAAGATCAATCAGTGTAACATGATAATATAAAATTTCTACCATTTATAAACCATTTAATATAAAATAAACCATAGTTCTTAACACACTACACACACATAATATATATATATATATATATATATATATATATATATATATATATATTATCATCACATCAAATAATATTCTCATAAATTCAATTCAAACATGCAAGTTTAACCCTTAAGAAGAGAGAAATAGAAAAAGAAAGGACATTAAGAGAGACAAAACTTACCTGAAATTAAAGTTTATTGGGTAGAAATACTCTTCTCCCTCTCTATATCACAATTGTAGACTTTGATTTTGAAAAAGATGATTGAAGATTGCAAATTTGGAAAAGAGAAATTAGAGTTTCTCTAAAATTAGGGTTGAAAATGAAAAGTCACAAGAAGAGAAAAGAAGAAGATATAAACCAGTTGGTAAGATAATAGAGATAAAAATATTCTGAATCTTTTTTAGTTATTAGTATTAACTAACAAATCTCTTTTTTCTAAAGAAAATTATGATTTATTGAAAAGAGTGTTTATCTCATTAAATATTATTTTTAGTTTCAATAAAAATTAACAAAAAATCATAATATTTTAATTAAATTTTATTCTTAAACATAATTTTACAATTAATTTAATAGGATATATTAGTATTAAAAATAAAATTTGAGATTTTTTTTTAAGTCTAAAACGAGAGTTTACTTTGTTGGACACTAAGTCACCCTGTCTCAGTCCTATTGAGAATCGTTACTCAAAGGAGCATCTGGACTTGATTTCTTCTATCCTGCTGAAAACATCTTAGAATTCAAGTTTTTTCCAACTCAGATTGGGCCACTTCTCCAACTACCCCAAAATCACTCACATGCTACTCTGCTTTCCATCACAAATCTCTCGTTTCTTAAAAGTCAAAGAAGCAATATACTTTAATAGAGCGTTACACTGTGTTTGGATGGCTGATCTCGTCAATAGAAAAATCAGAACAGTGTGTTCCTCTCTTAAATGAAGTGAAGAAAACAAAGATCTTCATTTTACCTCCTCATATTACTTATATAAGTATGATCGATTATTTTCTGATAGATAATTGATTATTTATAAGCAAAAATGTATTAAGTATTTTTTATTATACTTTTAATTTCTTATTTAATGTAATTAAATTCTAATCATAATAATTTAAATATTTATTCAAATTGAAATTATAATTTTAAACTTTTTTTAGACCAAATTTAAATATCGTATTTTTCATTTCTAGAAATTAATTGTATTTTATAATTATTTATAAATTAATTCTATGCTATACAAAATATATATTGATTTAGATTTATCTTAAATTTTTTTTAATCAATTTGTCTAACTTGATATTAGCTATTTTTAATTTTTTTTAAGATTGTTATAAAAAATAAATTAAAATTATATAATCACACATATTATATATTATTATGAATATAATGTTAACCTATTTTGTAAAAAAATAGATAAAATGTATAATTAAATTTAGAAAGAATTAAAATAAAATAATAATGATAAAAAATTAAGTTCAAGACATTAAAAATTACTTTAGTTATATTTTATTATAATTTTTACAATCATACATTCTTAAAGGACACATATAGTCAATTTGTTTTCCTCCCTTTATAACATATTTCTTCTTCTAATAATTTAAAAATAATTTATTTTTTCATAATTATTAATTATTAAAATTATGAAAGATAATTAGCAACATAAAATTAAATCTATTTTTTAAATTATGAACTAAATTTTGTAGAATATTTTTACATAATTTTCAATTAATTATTTAAATATATTAAATTTAAATTTAATTTTTTTAACCTAATTTTAAAGTTCTATAAAATAAAATTTCATAATTATTTTTTCAGTTCATCTTTACCTTTTATTTTTTATAACACAAAATTTAAACATTTTTTCTAATTTATTATTTATATACTTAAATATATATATTTAAATAAATTATTACAATTAATGACATATTAGTAATTCATTAAATAATATAATTTTTTTTTATTTTTAGTCACAACAATTAAATCTACTATAAAATTTTTAGTTAAATCTATTCATTTTCTTTTATTTTAAATAATTTTACTTTTCACTTTTTCTTTTCTTTTCTTTCTCTTTCCACTCCTACTTCTATCTAAACAAATAAAGTATTGGTTTGTCTTATTTGTGAACTTCAATGTGTGACAATTGAAGTGGATTGTCATCTAATTCATATCAAATTTTGAAAATAACTATCATATCTTATTCGTATTTCTTTGATAAATGAGTTAGTTAATGTTTTGAGTAACTCTTTATATCCAAAGTTTTTCCTTCATGCTATCTTTAACTTTGGATTACACATAATCCCACTTGAAAAAGAATATTAATATTAGTGAGATTTCTTTCATTAATTTTCTATGGTTAGTTAAATTATTTAAAAATCTAATCTGATATATAAATTACATTTATAAACTACATTTATAATTATCTAGAATGATGTCTTGAAAATAGTAATAGATTTTTTTTGGTATTATTTAGTTGCTAACACTTGTTAGATAATGAATTTAATTTTTTTATGTTATATATATCTATGTGTGTGTGAATGAAGAAGGAAATTATGTGAAAAATTCTAATCAACATTGCCACTGACTTTCATTATGTCGGCTTAGAGTAATCTAAAAACATACTCTTTAAAATTTTCACTTACTTTAACTTATATGTGGAAATTTTGATTAATTTTTCCAATTGTTGAATCAATTGAATCGACTTAACAGTGCCAAATAAGACATTAAATATGAGATAGAAAATGTTAATCAAGTGTGATCGTAAAACAAATTAAATATATTTCAAGCAAACAAAGGATATGTGTTAACTTAAATTTTTAAACTAGAGTTATAATGAAAGATTTTAAACTCCATCATTTTCTATTAACAAAATCTTTGTTAGTATAATTTTTAAATAAGTATTATATATAAAGTTAGTAAATTTAACTGTTTGTAATCAGATAACAATTACAGTCCACCTGACAATATTAATTGTGTGTTTTTTAATAGTTTTTATAGATCAAGTGAATTTTTAAAATTAAAATATTTGTAAATTTGATTTTGAACTTTATAATTTGTAGGTAATAGTAAAATATGTGTTAGAAAATGTTTTGAAAGGTAAGGAAAAAGAAATGTAAAAAGAGGAGAATGCAAGGCGTGTTTGTGAATTGCAGTGTGGTGAGGGGCAGCAGCAGATATTTTGTTCAGTGAAAGTGAAAGTGAAGCAATTCCTGAGCAGACCACTGAACTCTCTTCTTTTTAGGCAACCAAACCAAATCAATTTTGGCGCCAATTCTCTATATTCTCTGATCACGCTTCATTTGGATCGATAAGATCTCAAAAGATCAAGAGGATACATATATATATAAAAAACTGAAAAATTACTAATAGTTTTGAATTATTAAATGTGAGAATAAAAGAGACTATAAAAAAAAATGAAAGTCTTTTTCTCGTAAAGGTATAAAGAAATTTACCTAAACGATCATGCATTCTACTATAATTGAAAACGGATCATATACATACCTTTGTTCGTCCCATATACTATAAATTGCTAAAAGGGAATAAAACTTTTTTTAAAAATATTTATTTATTTTATAAAATTAAGTTAAACAGATTAATTTAATCAAAGGATACAAAATATATTTATATTAATTTGAAATTTACTTAAATATTAACTTTGACCAGCATTAAAAAAATTTAATATATTAGATAAACTAACAAAAGCAACAAATATATATTTTTATTTTTTAAGAAAAAAATTATTAAAAAATACACATAATAACTTTAAAATGATTTTTTAATGTATATTTTATTTCTTTTAAAGGGTAACTAGCTTGTCCATATATTTATGGTTAAGCGAGTAAAAGAGTTGAAGTAGCTGACTTTACTTACAACTTTTTAACGGAAAGTATGATGTTTATTCTAGTTTGTGATTGCTACTTAGATTTAATTAGTAGAAAGTAATAAATTCAATTGATTTGATAAAATATTTGCATAGTTGTTATGTCTCGTGGAATTTAATATACTAGTTCATAACTACAACAATTTAAATATACCTATATTATTTTTGTTTTATATAATTTATTAACTTGAGATGATAGCAAGAAAGATAACACTCACTTAATAAAAATATTTTAATTTTATTGCTATTTAATTACTTAAACAAGACTACGAGTTATAATAAATTTAATAATATTTTCATTTAAGTTGGTGTAAGGTGATAATTTATTTTGCAACTTATTTATCTTGTTTATCATGGTTTAAAATATTTAAAATAAGACTTACGTTTTAGTTATAATATTATATGTAAGTTCATTGCATTTACATGTATGATTATTATATTAATAATACATATGATATTATGTTTAAATTTATTAGCTCAATGATGTACGTATGTCTATGTAATATGGTTGCAGTCAATTTATTATTATTCAGTTTTATATTTACCCAACTTGTATGACAATGATAAATAATTTTCTTTTATTTGTAAAATACAGCGATGTCTATCTTATAATTTCAATAGTTCAAAAGGTGTAAAAAAAATTATGAACTACAATTTCAATAATTAACAGTTGAGGTAAGGAGTGTGAAGAGTTCTGATTAGATGAAAGAATAAGAAAGAGTAAGAATATTATAAAAAGAATTAAATATTTTTAATTTTCAAACTATTTATTAAAATTATATTTAATTTATAAAAAAAAATTATATTTATTTTATCTTTATATTTTATAATTAAATATAAATAATATTTTATGATAAATAAAAATATTTTTTAAGAAAAAACAAAATACACTATTAATACCAATTTATAAAACATAAAAAAAAAAATATGTTTAAAGCTTACTTAAAAAATTTTGCTATATTTTTATTGATACATTTATTATATTAAAACTCTTTTGATAACATTAGACGATGAAAATAAATTAAGAAAATAAAGAAACAATGTTAGTGTAACCATCTCACTAATTATAATTGAGTCTTTAGATTTACGTTGGTTTGTTACTTTTAAAACTTTACCTTTGGATAAAAGAACTTATGTGTATTTTTTCAACCTATATCTATGTATAATCCATGACATGCTTCTAGCGGAACCATGGGCTAAACAATAGTAATTGATTTTAAGATTTTGAAAGCTTTAGATTGGTTGTTATGATTTGACTGAAAGATGAAAACAAATTGTATTTGAATTATATATATTTAAAAGATGTTATTTATGTGCGATTATAAATGAAGTGGAAAATATTTAAAGAGAATAAACTAAAATATGAGATAAAATATAATTAATGAATAAACTTAGAGTATTTTGTATTGATTTGTTTCCATTTCATGTTATAGGATGAAATTTAATATTTAATGTACTGTCTTATTTTATTTAAACTTAATTTTGAATACATTTAAAATGTAGTTATTAGTTTATTTTAATTGGCAATATTTTGAGTTATAGTTGACTGTTATAGTATGCTGATTTTACATTGCAGTTGTACTCTATAAAAAATGAAGGCCAGAAATAGACTAAACAAACAAGTTATTTAATACAAATAGGTGTCCGGAACTAACCCTAATTATGAAGAAAGAAATGTACCTATGTACATATGTCTTTAATAAGAAAGTTGAGTGACAATTAGATTGTCAAGTTTGAAATATAAGTATTGTAAAAATAATTATTTTAATGATAATTGTTTAATAACTTTCTTCCACTTACGAATAAACTTTTTAAACTTTAAACAACTTACATGAAAAAGATTCACATTAAAATAATATACTATATGTAGATATTTTTCATTCAAATGTTTTGAAAAAATATTTTAAATTTAATATCTAATGCTGTATTTTTTTAATCTTAAGCTAATATAATAAATTAAGTTTAAAATGTAAAGTTAAAATAGAAAGACAATAATACGGGATAAAGATGGTTGGGTTGGGCGGGAAATGGATTAAAGAAAATTGAATGTTGGGTTGAAATCCGAGGAAGATGCATCGATGCCCACGTAACGTACGACTCGTCCACGTCAGCCAGGGCTTGATTCACGGGATTTCTGTGACTACGCAGAAATTAGCTGCAATAAATGCAGGTACCTCATCTTTCTTTTCTATTCAATTCTCTTTTTTTTTTCATTTTTTTAAAACAATAACACGTAACTGTCACAGCTTTAATCTGATCAGTAACATCTCATTTAAATATTTTTTCTTGTCCATCTCAATTAAATTTAAAAGAAAAAAATTAGTATACATAATAATCTTACACTATTCAAACGATATAATTCATCAGACATAATTTACCAACATTTTTAATTACACAACAAATTCTATCATTATTCATAATACAGAAATATTTTAAAAAATATTTTAATAATGGTAACAAAAATAGTGACAAGTTAACACTAAATGTTTTAGATTAAAGTTGATACGATTTACGTAACACTAAATATTTGTAATATTTACAAGAGTATTAATTTAATTAATTTAATGTAAATTTATTCCATATTCTATTTATGTGATTAAATAATAAATAAAGTTGAGATATTTTTTATTTATAAATTGTTTTATTTATCATAATTACCTATTGCCATATATATGTATCATGAGTATATAACTAGATAAAATACCACCATATATTTTATTTTATTGAGAAAAATATCAACAACATCATGTCTCTTTGATAGACCATCAACATGTATATAATTAGTAATATACATCTCAACACACATACAAAATACATTGCACATAATATTATACAAGAGTATAAACACATCATCATATTATGATTGCATTATTTAAGAGCAAGGTTACTAGTTTATTTGAAACCCTACCACTTGAGCAACCACATTATATAATAAATCATCTTCATATTGTTTGAACGACACCCCCCATTCTCAGGTCTCTCTCGTCGCTCGAGTGACTACCTATCACCTACTGATATCGAGTCTGGAAGCAACTCCTCATAATTTTCTCATTGCTTGAGCAAGTAATTTATTGTTTGAGTGACATCGAGGGTGAGAACACCCATTCTCACACTCCTCTCCTTGCTTAAGGGATATAACTCTAGTGGAAAGACAATAGTCTAAACATCTCCCTCGCTAAACCTATCATCATCACTTGACTAATATTGTCTGTCTTTCGACTAATCCATCTCTAAAGCGACTAAACGCGATAGAAGAAAACACTACTCATTTATCATAATTCTCAATACAACATGCTACCTTTACCAACCAGTTTGTATAAAATGGTTAACTCCCCTTACCTGAATTGAAACACAACGCTCTTAGCTTGCTTTTTACTCAAGTTAACTAAATATATGTTCGAAATACACATCAAAAGAGTAAAGTTTTCTCTTAAACTATCAACCTAAACAAAAAAGACGACAACTAATTCAACATCAAGAAGACACCAAACTACTTATCCACTCAATTATTTTTATCGAGTAGAGAATGCAGACACTATAAAGAGAATGAGAAATTTTTTTTTACAAGAACTAATTTTAAAATGAATAAAAAATAAAAATCTAACTCTTGTATAGATATCATTAATGATTCACTTTAAAATCTATTTTAGAATTATAAATGAATCTTGCATAAACAATATTATCCATGAATTTAATCTCATAATCCTTTTTCAAAATTAAATCATAATTTCAATTAATTAACCCTAATTTCAAATATTAAATTTGTAATTTATATATTTATATGAAAACTAAAAAAATACACATAGTTACACATTTGATAAGATAGTTTACTTTATCATCTATTAATACTATGTTAAATTTTATACACACAAATAATAAGGTATAAATTAAAATATGAATTAAAAATAAATTAACTTCCACTAATTTCACATTTTAAAACATTATTAAAACTTACAAACAAAAGAATAATAATTAAAGTTATTTAACCTTTTTTTTATTTTTTATCTTGAATTAGATCCACACAATGTCCTCGTGTAACTCATTCAAGCACGACAATGTAAAAAAATAACAATTGCTTGATTCTTGGTCTTAATATGATTGACTATACTTAAAAAAAACCACATTATTGACTATGATGTATAATTGATGATGACTTCAAGTCACCCCTAAAAAATAACACAAGTTTAATAAATTATTAGCATCTAATTTACATAACACATGTTAATAGTATATGATAGAAACTGGAAATCAATTACATACAAAACTAATATTGCAACACAATTGAGGTCATAATCGGTTATATTGCCTCAACATGACCAATCATGCTTAAAAGAAAAACACATAATCAATTATAATTACATGTACAATCAATTATGTGATTTTTTCTTTAAAGTATAGTCATTTATGTTTATAGTCATAATCGATTATGATTTTATTCCAAACATTCTTCAACACATATCAACTATATAATAATGAAAGAACAAATCATTTCATTTATGTACATATGAAGCAAAAACATGCAAACAATTTAATGAGTTTGTGAACTTATTGGTATGATAACAAGAACAATTCCTTCAAAGCAACAATACCTTCTCAATCTAACATGAATAACATGACCATAACTTCATTCAACACAACACTATTAAAAATGAAAAAAAGAATTTATAACAAGAAATGAAAATGAAAAAATTGATAGCAAACAAAAAACAAGCAAATTTATAACAAACAAGCAAGGACAAAGAAAACAATGCAAGTATTAAAAAAGGTTTGCATTCACGATTTTTTAGTAACACTTCTAACAATTTTGTTCAATATGATGAAGTGGTTTAATGTAATAATCATTACTGAAATAAAATTTTTGTCATAAACAAATGACTAATACCACATAAAAAATCGGTGTCAATATTATAAAACTAAAAGAAAACATATATAAATAAATTGCAACAGTTTTATCTTTAAAAAATTAACAAAAATACAATATAGAAAAAACAAAAAATTTACAATAATAATAATGACTAGAATTTAATAAATAAAGATAATTAATTAAATATGATAACTATTTATGCAATAAGAATAAAAATTATTTTTTCTTTCACAAAATATTTTAAAGATATTTTTTCATAATCAAAATATTATTTACTTTTTATTTCTTTGCTTAATATTTTATTCAACAAAATAAGAGATATTGTTGAAAAAGTTATAAAATTAGTTATTGTACACGTGGAAATTAAAAAAATGAAAAATTACTTTTATTGTATTAAAAAGTGTAAATATTATTCACTTGTAAGATAACTGAAGTGCCTTTATCATCAAATTTGGTTAAGTATTGTAAAATACGTTTGCCATAATATATAATTATCTTACACTGAGAACATAAGATTTTTTTTTTATTTAAGAAAACATATACTTTTTTTTTTATAGATCTGACAATTATATAAACAATATTAACTACATCAATATCTATAGCAGTATACATACTTTTGTAGATCACTAAGAAAATGTTGTTCTCACAACATCATTAAGAACATATTTAAACTATAATCAAATGAATCTTCGTAAATTTGAACCAAAAATTCCTTTAATTTTTTTTCTTCACCGTAAAAATTAAGCATGTATTCATTGCTCCCTTTAAATTGTAAATCATATCTTGAATTTATAAAGTACTGTTTAAATTATGATATAAGATTATTACTATACATTGGTAATTTCATTTCTCTAAAAATATAAAAAATTTATTTAGGAAAAGATATAAATTTATATAAAAATAAAGACAGATTTTTGACCATGTATTAAGAGATATTAGTGATATTTTACTATTATTTTTGTTTAAGTTGTTAGAGAATAAGGCATTAGTTTTATTTTCTAGCTTTTAAAATCCTACAATTTAACTTTATAATAAATAAAAAATTAAAATATACAAATTAATTTCTAATTAAAATTCATAGAAAATTAATATTTTTAAATATGTAAATTGTATTTTTAAGTTCTTAATGAACTTTTTAAATTATCGTATAAGATTACTCTTATCTATTGTATATTGATAAGTTAATTAAATGAAAAAATATTAAAATTTAATTACAAATAGAAATAAAAGGTTATAAAAGAATAAAGTGATATTTTTAACCATGTATTATTAAGATATATTTGTGATCTTGTTTCGAGTTGTTTTAAGTTTTTATAGAATAAAGTATGAAAATGATTTATTTTATTATGTTAAGAATTAATAATATCACAAATATGTATTATTTAAAATATGAATTAATTTCCTAAAGTAAAATGACATACAACTTAGAGTGAAATGATTTGATTTTATTATCTTCGTTCTAAAATCCGCGTATGCAGCCATCAGTATCATATAGTCAATAATTAAATACAACTTAAAAAAATATAACAAAGAGAAATTTATTTTATAATAAATTTTAATTGTGCAAAATTGTTTTATTATAAAAAATATCTAAAATGAACTTTAATTTATGAAAAGAACAAATCATTAATTTTTTTAAAAAAAAGTAAAATTTAAATAATTATATTTTATTATTTACAAATTTAAAATCAGTTCTGTTAAATATATTTTCTGAGTCGTGTTAATTTATAAAATGACGATAGATCAAATTACTTGAAAAATGCTAAATAACCATTTATAATTTTAATTCCTAATAAAATGTGCTATTTTTAATTAATGTTATATTTGATTGCAATGTAAACATAGAAAAGTGGTTTTTCTTATTTGCTTGACACAAAATAAAGAAAATAAAATCTTGGACCAGTACGTACTAAAGTCTGTTTGTTTCCTATTTGGAAAACAAGAGTAAGAATTTGAATTAAAAAATAAAAATTATTTACCCATTTTTCTAGACAATGCTACTGTAATGAATATTATCCGTACCAATATATATAGTGAAGAGGGATGGGTGCAAATACTATTTTGACATTAATTATATTTTAAAATTTAAAATTATTATTATTATTATAAGACAAATGTACAACAAAAAACCAAAAAATATTGAAAAAACCTACTACTTCACTAAAACTAGGTATGTACTAACAAAGACAAAAAGTTATAAAATTACACATTAAATATATAAAATAATACATATATATATTGTTTAAATAAATGTATAAAATTAAAATTAATATAAATATTAAATTTTAACTGATTAAAATATAACAGCATAATAACAAAGTCGAACACACAAATCACTTTAGGTTCAAACCTAAAACAAAATATTAATTGAAAAGAATTTACAGATGTTTGACCATATTAAGATATGTTGTAAGATTATATATAATTAAATATGTACTTTAACAGATAAAATAAATTCTTAAATGACTTATTTAATTATTTTGTATGATTCATAATAAATTGTGTAAGACTAAAATGTATTACTTTTTTTATGTACCATATAGATACATTATGTGTGATTGCTGATGAACTATTAGACTATGGTTATCAGCATTATTCATTATAAACTGGACATATAATTCACTATAAATTTTAATTTTGTACAGTACATCCTTGTTTTGAAAATTAAAATATAAATAAGATGCAATTAAAGGGTATAATTTATTTTTCGTAAGAAGTTAATTTTTTCTTTCTTTTATGTTTTTTTTTTAAAAAAAGTGTATAAACTTTTCATTATTTTTTACTGTATTTTACTTAATTAAAATGACTTCCTTTATATTTTTGTTTATTCATTCACTTTCTTTGACATTATCTAAAAAGAAGATTGATGTAATTGAGGAAGGTGAAAAAGGTGTAGAAGGAAAAGAGAAAGATGCATGAGAGTGAGTTGGTTGCTGCATGTTGGTGTGTGTATTAGGTTAGCATGTTGAGGAATGAGGAGGTGAGCATGCGCAGCAAGTAGCATGGAACCTTTATGTTATCACTAAGCAAAGAAGATGAACTAATTATGGAAGTTTGCATGTCAGAGAAGCGGTAACAAAGAAGAGGATAAGGATATTTTGCAGAGTTTTTGACCAACTTACTGTGTCTTCAGCCTCTTACTTGGCAGTGTCAGCAGCAACCAATAAAGAGCTGTAAGTAATAATCAGTAATAATAATGCATAGTTATGAGTCAAATGCCACAATGATTATGTCTCGTGTCTTTTGTTTATAACAGGAGTGTCCTAATTAAAGCAGCAGTCAAAGAACACAACTCATAGGCCACTTTCTATATAAGAAATCACGGTTTCTTTAAAAGAAATTACAGTACCATAAAAGTTCAATAAATGATTATGTGTTAAATTATATTAACGATAATTTTTTAAATAATTACACTAATAACATTTTTTATACACTTATAAAAGTTCAACTTGTTACATGTATGATAATATAAGTTTTTTTCAGCATATTAACTAAACACAATTTAAATTTGCAGCATTTTATATAGATAATGCTTTAGAATACATAAAATATTTGATGATAACATGATGTATTTCTGGAAAGAAACTTTGAAGAAAAAAATATTCTTTAATGTTAGAAAAAAATTTATAAGTAATGAAGAACATAATGGTAGCATTCAAGGAAATTAAAAATAAATAAATAGAAGAGTGTTTTGAAATATAGGAAAGAACAAGAAATATAAATACAGGAAAGAGTACTATGCAAGAAATATAAATGTAAAGAACAAACAAAGATAAAAGAATATAAATGCAATAGAACAATTATCAAAAGGTAAAACAAAAATTTGGAAAGAAAAATTATAAAGAAAATAAGCAGGTATTTTTATAAACCAGACAAAAAAATAAATTTATATGGAACATTTCTTTAAATAATTTCAAATGTAGTTTTTTATTAGATTGCATTTATGAAGAATTTTTTTCCAAGCAATTTAACATATTTTAAAAGTGTTATTTTCGTGAAGAATCTTAAAGAAACACAGTATTAATATAAATATATTTTTTGGTTTCACACCCATCTATTCTCAATGAAAAGTAACTTTTCCCTTTTCAAAAAAATCAATTTTATTAATCACAAAAATATTTTTTAAAAGCTATAAAAATCACACGATTACAATGGTTGAAACAAATTTTAACCACAGTGTTAATGGTCTTGTTTTAAAACAAAAAAAGAGAGTATATTAACATGTTTGATATTGTATAAAGTATATGAAAGGAAAAATGAATAGACGAATATTCTACTTGTGTGAACATATCAGAATAATATAGATTGTTTTGTTTTGTTTATCTTGATTTATTTGATGGTATTTCTATCTCTCTTTGTTCTGTTTTTAGAATATATAAAACAAAAAAATACTGTGTTTTCGTTTTCAAACACTGTCTGAATTTTATAATAGGCGTCTGAATGAAAAAAATTGGTATAGAGTAGTTTGTTTTGGCCCACTAAAAATTAATCTTGCCTTGCAAGAGAAGGAAGAGTTTTATTGTGAATCTGTTTGTGTCGGAAGCAAAAATTCGGGTGTGTTTTTTTTTTTTCTGTTACACGTGACACTGTGAAAGTACTTAGCTTAAAAATATAAAACTATGACGGTGGAAAATATCATAAATATAATATTATTTAATTAGGTAATAAAAATATTAGATAGGTGAAAAAAAGTTAATTTAATATATATAAATAAATATAAAAATCTTTATTTTATAAGTTAATTATGTAAGATTAAATTAAATTTAATATCTATTTTTTAATATGATATTAAAATCATATAAAATATATAAGTCTGTTTAAATAATGTATAAATTTATTTTAATAAAATTATTGAATTTATTATCATATCATTTATAAATTTATAATTTTATGTTGGAGATGTTAAATTTTTGACTTAAGTAAAATATATGCAAATTTTATTTTATAAAATTAAATTAGACTTAAAAGTTTTTTTTAATAAACTAAATATAGTTTCAAATTCATGTTGATAACAATTGTTATAATTTAAAACCAACAGTTCTGATTGAAAAATAACCTAACATGTCAAAATTATTATAGAATCACCTTTAACACTGAAATGTTGACTATCTATTTAAATGCACTTTTTATTTTTATTTTTTTAGAAAACATACTTCTATTCTTTAAAAGTTTTTGGGTCTAATTACGCATTTGTTCCATTGTTTTATTTATGAGCTGCATTTTGATTCTTTATACTCTATTTTTTAGTGTAGAAATGATTTTTCGTTTTGTTACTTCGTTTAAATGCTTTTTGTCGATTATTTATGTTATTACTAGTGTTAAAGTTGCATTACATCATTTCACAACCTAAGCAAGACTATATTTCTTGTATTTAATTTCAATTAACTATGTTAATTTCTTTAATTTTAATGTTGAAAATCACAAGAATAAAAGAATAATAATATATATTTTTGCTATTCAATTTTTTCAAGAAGTTGTCACGCTATAACTATTAATAATAACAACTTAACCATCAATTTAATTTGAATATTTTTTTAAAAAAACTTTTCTTTATTAACATTCAACATTTTCCGGTTCATTCACTATTTTACTATTTACTACTCGTTTATTTAATTTAATATAATCCTCACACATTTGTTTATATATTTCTGGTCACACTATACGTTTTTTTTAAGCTTCCCAAACATGTTATGGATTTGTTTTCCATTGAAGTTACGTTTGATGTTATTCATGCTAGACATTTTATTTCCTTCATTTTATTAACATAAGAAAATGATGTTGATTTGAAGTTAAATGGCATATATTCATCATCACACATATATTCTTTTGTTCATATTACACATTTCTTAATGGGTTTTGTTAGTTCATTACACGATTGAAAAAAAACACTCTAACAATGTAAGTTGAAAAAAAATAAAGGGTCATTTCAATTTTAAAAATACAAACGACCAAAATAAAATTAATAAAAAAAAAAAAATCAATTTAGTATCTTATATTGAAACAAATTTATGAAAAAATTATAGAAGTTACATGTGATGAAGTTAAGAACTTTGGATAGTTGCTAGACTCTTTAGTAGTGCCTAAAGAAAAGAGGTTCCCCTTCCATCTGCTAAAATTTAAAAATTAAGTTGAAGAATACAAATTAACCTCGGGACTTATTTTCGTGGATTTGCACATTGATACATTTTCCAAGCAAAAAAAAAGGACAAGTTCATTTAATTTGAAAAAACTGTGGATGATGAACATTACTCAAAGGACCCCATCATTATCCAAATTTACATAATAAAGCCTTCATCTCAAGGTCAGCATCAACGGCAGATCCAGTCACCAAAATAAAAAAAAAAGGAATTTGAAAAAAAGGGTCAAAACTGAGAAGCCGAAGAATTTAAAATTTGAAGTGAATGTTGAGAAAGTCCAAAATTTTCCAAAAGAAGGTAGGGACAAAAAAAAGAGAGAGGAGTGGAGTGGAATTAGGTGAGTGAATGGGAAGTGGAGGAGTCCAAAATTTTGAAATTTGATTTGAAAAGATAAGAAACAAACCTTGAGAAGGAAGCAGAAGCAGTAAAAATGAGATTTTGAATGATACAAGAGTTGTGGCGCTTAATTAATTTGAAAGATTATTTGAAGTTTAGAAGTAAGAGAGGGTGGACAAATGGCAGGTGAGTTGCATGCAAGGACAAATGTCCCCAACCACTGGGCCACTGTTCCAGTTGTTTACACTACAAATTTCTCATTCTTCTCTCTTTCATTTTCATACATACCAATATTTTTTATTTTCAAGTGTCTAAAAGGGACCCTGAAACCTTATTAAAAGCAACTTGTCTTCTTACATTCTATTATCCTCCAACTCACCACAACCCTCTCCCTTTACTTTTTTTTTTTCATTCGATGTGGGTCCCACTCTGCACACACAGCTGGGTCATTATTAAATCTTCCTCAACCAGCAACTTCAGCTTCCTCGTTCCCCTTCATTACCCTCGTAACTCGTAACGGCTTTGTATCACTTTTTCACTTTTCTCTCCAACCGGTTTTCTTTCTTCTAACCTTCCCTCCCTCCCTCACCCATGGATGACGCTGAGTTCGACGCCGCGTTCGGCTTCCCGTCCGAGTTTCCCTACGAGTTTCACTCGCTTGGGGCTGAACCTGTCGAGTCCGGTTCGACCGGGACTGAGAGCAGCGATGAGGAGGACTTCTTCGCCGGGTTGACTCGCCGACTCAGTCACACCTCGCTCCAGGAAACCAAGAAGGAACAACTTCTCACTGTTCCAATCTGTAACGGTGACAGAACTGAGGTAATGATAACCATAACGCGCCGTTTTTGTATTGTTTTGTTTGGTTGATTGTCTTTTCAGGTAAACTGACGTTGTTGTTTGATTTTTTTGAAGAGTCAGAAACTGATGACTCGGGGTTTGGCTGGGTCACCTCAGTCTATACTGAGTGGAATCGGAAGCTGGTCCGGTCGGAGCGGCGGGTCCGGCGACGGAAGCCCGAACGGGTCTTCTCGTGTTCCTTCGCCAACGACGACGCCGTTTAAGGCTACAAACGATGCGTGGGATGTACTCTACGCGGCTGCAGGGCAAGTTGCGAGGTTGAAGATGAACGACGAAGTCTCTTCGAAGTTTCAGTTTCAGAACGGGGGAGTTTTTGGTGGTATTTCTCCACCACTAGTGGCGGAGAATGCGTTTTTCGTGAACCAGGGCGGTCCACAGGTGAGTTATTTAGAACCGTTGTCAAGGTATTTGTGATAATGCGTAAGTAAACTTGCATGTTAGAATCGGGTGTTTACTTTCGTTTTTCTTGTGTAGGTTCGGTACCAACAGGTGAGACCGGAGCAGATGCTTAGGCAGCAGTGCGGTTCAGTTTGGGGGAGGCAAGAGAAGGGTGGTTGGGTGGCTCAGCAGCATCAGCCACAAGTTCAGAATAGAGTGCGTGATTTGCGTGAGTTTGGGTATGACTATGAAGCTGTGAAGTGCGCACGCGCTGTGCCTCGTTCTGCATGGCACCCTCCTCTTCAAGTGAAGCACCAGAGTCAACAGGTGCCGCATTTCGGATCCGGGTCGCGACCCGGTCTGCAAACTGGATCTGGTGGTGTTAACAAAAGGGGTTGCGCTGGAACAGGGGTTTTCCTGCCTCGTCAATATGGGGCCCCTCCCCCTGAATCTCGCAAGAAAACAAGTAATTTAGTGAATCTGTTATTTCTCCTTGGTTGAGCATTGTTTCTGCTTATTTTAGTGGTTAACCTGATTGTTTTTTTTGTCTCGTAACAGGTTGTGCTGCACCAGTTTTGGTCCCAGCTAAGGTTATTCACGCTCTGAACCTCAACGTTGATGACTTCAATGTCGCTAGCCAACAACGCTTTTCTAGTCCTTTCGGCGTGGATTATGGTAAGTGGGTCTTTCAGATAAGAAAGACATTTTGCTATAGAGTTGAGCTCTTAAACCAGAATTTCTGGCTAACTTGTTAGTTTTGGATCTTGTAGATGCTTTGTTAGCAAGGAGAAATGCTGTTCTCCTGCAGCAGAAGTTAAGCATGCGGCGAGAGGAGGCAGCAAACCACGAACTACGCTTGCCTCAGGAATGGACGTATTGACTCCTTTGATGAATAGTTCAAACAGAGATTCAAAATCCATAAATTTCGGTGGAGAAACAAGCTAGTGAAATTAGTAGGGAAGTTGTTTTTTAGTTTTTACTTTTATAATATAAAGATGAGATTCAAGAATGTGTTTGGGTAGTTTAGTGGCAATAAACATCCGGTTTTTTGTGAGAGATGCAGCTTTTGAGATCTGTTAGTTGAAGAAACAGTGAAAGATAGCAGTTTAGGGGGAAGGGTTTTATCTTTGATTAAGAATATATTTATTATTTGTAATAAGTGGGGTTGGTTTTCTTCCATGTTAAATTAATGTTGGTGGAAGAAGGGTAAAGAGCTTGTTGTGTTGGAAGAGGGTTCAAGTCTAGCTGGCATAAAAAAGTGTTGGAAGATTGCCCATAACTCTTTGTAAAAGCTCTTACTCGTTATAGAATAGTATGTAATAAGTTATACTATATGTAGTAAAGGCAACTGATGTGTAATTCCATTATTCTCCATATCTCTACCCCTTGTTGAGGGATTTCATCTTAAGCTTGTCTTGATTTTCTTGTGGAAGCTGTGCTGCCACTGCAATGTGTAGATGAATATGTTTGACTGATACTAATTTTAGAGAATACCAGTACTTATTATTCTAGAAAAGTTAAATTGGCGAAAGAAAATAAATAAACTAAAAATGCAATACTGATGCAGTAGTTAATGATAGTATGGGACATATTGGAGTTGAGATAGTGTGAGATATTTTGAGCGGAATGTAAATTTGAGAAGTCATTATCAAGTAAATGGAGGGAAGGGCAGAAAGATAGAAAAAAAGAGATGAAAGAGTAAAGAGTGAGGGAGCATTGGGTTGGGTTGCTGGTTGAAGATGGGAGGTACCTCTGATGGGTCCCTCTCGTCTCGGTTACTACCCTCTCCATCTGCATTCCCGCTCTTTTTATTTTATTATTGTTTTTATCCAAAAAGCAATCTAAAGAGTTGTCATTTTGAAATTCGTGATTTGATTTGGAACATTTCTATTCTATTCCGATCTTGACCTGGTCAAACTTTGCATTATTATATTTCTCTCCTTTTCAAATTTGGTTAGTTATATATTATTTTTAGTTAAATAATTATTTCTATAAATTTTTTATATTCTTAATTTATATTTTTGAATAAAAGCATATCAAATGCTGGTATAGTCACTTTTCTCATAGTTACTAATATCTAGTGTGGAAATTAGTTTAATTGATATAAAAGATCAATAAACTAATTGATAACTTATTTAACTAATTAAGCGCGCGAAGTTTCTAACTTATGAACTATGTTAGTTAAACTTACAATTTATAATTTATTTAATTTATTTCAATTACTAATTTTTAATATGTTATCTTACTATTTTTTATGTCTATTTGTTATTATTTGTTTCAATTATATGGATATAAAAGTTAAAAAATATTTAGTATTATCAGTTGAAATATTTAATACTATATCAAAATTATACGCTAAAAATGATAAAAAATAAATGTAAAAAATAAGTTTCAATTGAAAAATTAAAATAATTTATATTTATAAAAATAAATATAAATTAAATTTGATTAATATTTAAATTAAATGATTTGTCAAAATAAAAAATAAATAGAATACTAAATGATTTAATTATTGAAAAAATCTATTATATTTTTGTTAAAAATATAAATTTTTTTTAACATCATAAAATTTCTATAATTATATTTTTTATAACTTTAGTAAGGTAGAACCTGCGGCTACACAAAACCCTTGGGCTTTTAGTATTTTCTTAGCATGGTTTTAATGTTAATTTTATCCTTGTTGTACAAGATCCATTAATTACAATTATTATCACTGTTTTTAATGTAAGGCTATTTTAACACTTTTTCCACATCATTATCATATAAGCATTATTGTTGCTTAATGGGATATGAAAATCTGGCTTTGTACAGGGAACGGAATCTTGATTTTCACTACGAAACACGAATATTCATAATTTATTATGTTGTACTTACGACATGGTAGTCGTAGATCACTACCCTCCTTTACATCACTCCCTAAACGACATTTCTTTTAAGAACATATACATCAAGATATTTTAAAAAATTGCATTTCAATCTAAACATACTATGATGCGATTATGCATTATTGATTTAAGAATATAAACAATTTATCTAAACTTACGATGAAAATGAAAATTTTAAAAATTATTTTAATAATTAATAAAATCTGTAAACGAATAATTTATAGTGGTGAAACCTATCTCAAGAAAACGAAACCACAATCAAGTATCCTTATTCTGTTTAATAAGTGCTTTGTGTTCCTTTTTTTAATAAAAGAAACAGTTAGTGAATAACAGTTAACGACTTATGGACGGCACGTTAGCATTCAGAACACATCAGCTTAATAAATTATGCAGTTAATTAGTTGTTGTACTTGCTTGTTTAAGAATCTAAAGAAGCCTTCAACAAATAGTTATTTTTTACATCATAATCTTCTCTACATGTCTCCCTTGGTGCAGAAAGAAAAGACACTATTTTGTTTTTCTTATTTTCTTATTGCAAGTGTCCTTTTGATTTTTCATGTATTAAGATGATTATTTTACGGACCAACTTATGATAAGAAACATGATACATAACGAAAACTTGAGACAGATAGAAAGCAAATGATTTTTTGGGATGGTAAAATAGGTTCTTAACCTTAATGAAGCAAATTATTTGACTAAATTTAATCAAATAATAGTATAATCCAGTTGAAGAAAGACGTGTGGTAAAAGGGTGATTGTGTGATATGATATGATCCTAGGCAAAAATCTGGAACATTTGTTTATATTAATTGAAGTTGTTGACTGGTGGTGAGGTAGTGGAATACAGCTATAAAGTTTGTCACACAGAATACTAACATGGCAGATGAGATGGTTCTTTGATTAGGGATGATCCTCAGGCTGAGACTGAACCTCAACCTTAGTGTGCATGTGGGGTAAAGACTAGGGTTCACCTTCACTTATTTGGTTTTTGCAACTTATGCAAGCAAACACATAAAATAAAACAACCATGTTTCAATCTAGTCTATGTCACGTGTGGCTAGCTAGTAGCTAGCTAGATCAAACAATATAATCAACACCAAAATTCATTCTTTTGCTTACTTGGCCACTAAGTATGTTATACATGGACACAATTCACCTTTCACCTCTCACCTCTCACAAGTGAATGTATTTTAACTTTGAGTTAATAATGGTTTGGGAAGCATAATAGGTCATTTTGGTGCATCATGGGTGGCTCAGATTGAAAAGAGAATAAGCATAGCTGTCTTTTCAGGGATCCAAGATGGAACGGAGTGAGTTGGTGACAGTTCATACCATAGTTTTATTTGTACTCTGTTTTGCTTAATTGACGCTCTAAGTCCTTGTCTTTTACTAGATGAAAGGTTTATTTGTGAAGTGGTTACTAGAAATGGTGCAAGTAAAAGGGCAGAGATTGAGGTCGGTGGCGGTTGTTGCATGCAATTAATTGGTTTCTTTTGTTTGGTTACTTACTCACTTCTTAATCAAACCCAATAAGGGTGTTAGATTTGTCCCTGTGGAGCAACAAAGCAAACAACCCGACTCCTGTCTCCATTGAAATTCAATTATTGCCATTTAGGCCTATTGTTAAAGAATTATATATCTACCATTAATTAATAGAATCATGTGTGTTGTGTTGGTTATATTTTTCAACCAATTTATTAGTTGTCCTTTCTTTGTGAGATGGAGTTGCACCTTGCACGCCCATATGGGTTGAAGAGAGGGGTGTTTTGATTTGATTTGGTTTTGTTGGTGGTGGAATAGGCCCTTCTCTTTAAAGAAAGAAAGATAAACATTGATGAAAGGTTTTGTGCGTATTCATTCACTATTATGGACTTGTCTTTGCCACCAAGATACCAAGCAAAGCCTGCAAAATAATTTAAAGTAACATGCAAGGGGAGATGGGTTGTCAACACGTGGAGGGTCACCAAGATGCCATTAGGAGTGGATGTGATAATTCCATGTTTCATGTGATCATTCTTTTGCTTTTTTTTTTCTTTTTTTTTTCTTCTGGCTTTTGACAAATGGGTTCCCTTCTGCCTTGCTTGATTTCTGGCCCATATCTAGCCGTAAATCACGTTTATTATGGGTCCCCAGTCCATCTATTTTTTAACACTTTTCTTCATACCATCTCCAACCATTATAGCTTGCACTTGCCTTTTGGCCTGTTAACTCCCACAACATAGTTAGCTCCACTTATTTATTAATATACATCCAAATCTTACTCAACTTTAATTGTAATATAATGTTTACTCTAAATGCTTGTAGATTGTATAAAAAGAGTTGTTTGGAAGAAACCCATTTGGCATCCCTTGGATGAAGAAAACCTAAATCAATTATCTAAGATACAGCAAAGTACATCTGAATTATAGATTTGAATATTGAGTTCATTCATGTGTACACGATTGTAACTGATAAAAGTAGTGGATGTTGAGCGTTTGTGTAACAATACTGAGTGAGTGTACGGAGTTTGATGAAGCAAGGTACAGTGTAGGCGTCAATCATATCCTATCCTCGAAGGCCCACACCGTGCACATTCTTCTTCATTGATATATTTTGTTAATACAATAAGATAACATGGCTTATCATTTATAATCTACTCATGATTTTTATCTCTAGATGGCGTGCACATAACTCAATCATTTGCTGCTACCAATATGTTTAAAAGAGAGAGAAGCTAATCATATACATTTCTGGCATTCGTTAATTGTGACCAGGTTTTCATTTCCACCTTTTTTTCACTTATTTAATTATTTAATTAAAGCACTTGATTTCTAAAGCTTTTGTCAATGATGTAGATGTGCAGATTATAGAAGCAACTAGGGATAGTTGATAACTATGTTTACTTATACTTCTGTTTTCCATTATAGCCAAGGTAATTAATATGGATGGACATATTTTTATATATATGAACTTCCTTTTGTTTAAGAACGGTTTTAATCTTTTGAAATAATTTTAATTTTTTTATTAAAAAATTAATCCTTAAATATTACATTATAAATCAACATTGATCAAATCAGTTGTGACTTATACTTTAATTTTTTAATAATATTAATAGTTATTTTCAACCATAAACAAGAGCTAAATTTACTAAATTAACTTTCCTAAAAAGTATATTCCAAAAATTAAAAAGTGTAAATTTTCAGATTTGAGTAACTAAAATAGATTAAAATCGAATAATCAAAACTGAATTTACTTGGTATTTTATGCACTAAAAATGTGATGTAATTTTATTATTTTTTATCAGCAATAATTTGATGAGAGTAGTATTTTGGCTTTTTATTCAGATTTTTTCCTGATAATTCGATTAGATTAAAGATTTTGACTGGATTAGCATGTGGAGTACGAAGTAAGCTCTAGATTAAAATGGATTTTTAATTTTGAAAGATTAAGTTCATCTTAAAAGCTACAATAATTTTTAGGACTGGTAAATATAAAGATTTTGACGTCATTAATCAAATAAAAAAAATTACTCTATGCATTTTTTTAAAGTAATTATTATGTAGTTAATAATATGTGTTTAAACATTATTATTTTATTATTATAAATACTTACTTTTTCACTGTGGATGACCCTTTAACACCAAGATGTGATCAATAGGGCTGAATCACGATGATAAAGAACTTTTGACCTTAAATAATATCATAAGCACACTTGGCATTGATTACATGCTTAACCACCAAACAAAATGCTTAATTCAAAGACTTACAATTTATCCAGTTTTATGCTACTTGTCATACAAATATAATGATAAGGCAGCTACTCGATACAAGAAAAAATTAATTTGTAAATGTATTTTGTACCCATATCCTATATGTTCATAATGCAAATGGCGTGGGCTGACATAATTTGATTCATGCACCAGAAAATTTGACTTGCAATTCTCTTCACTAAATATGGTGGTTCATCTTACTTTTCTTCTTTCTTGTAGCAAAGCTGCTCGGTCCAATTTCTATTGACATTCTTTTTGTCCTGCAGAAGAAGAAAATTCAATGTATGTTTGTGTCAGTATAGAAAGCCAGATATTACTAGTAGTATGTCCCTAAAACATTCAGACACTATCATTTCCACTTTTTCATAGAAAAGCAAAATACCTTGATGACAAGTCTTCTGACTCCTTGCAATCCTCACCAGCACCATCTATGAGAAAAAAACATCCTCCACTCAATTATATTATATCATACGCAAAAAAATAAGGAACAAAATGAGAGATCAATACTCTCATTTCCAGTTGCAATAAGAAACAACTAACAGTATGAGCATGTACTCGTGTCTAATGCTGTCAAACTCTCAAGGATCATAAATAGTTAAAGGATCAAATGGGGATATAAAAAATAGTAACTTGATGATAGAAACAGATCAACAAATCCTAAAATCATTGCTAAAATGCAAAATTATATTATATAAATACATATACATAAAAAATAATATAGATAAGGAAAATAACTAAGAACATAATATGAGAGTACAAAAGTGAGTATTTCAGTTGTACATAAAGAAATACTCCCAGAAAATAATAGGTCAAACAGAACATGTTAGGCCTGTTACAAGTAAATAACACAAGAGGAGAACCAGGACTTAGACTTTTTAATAGGACTGAATTATTTTAGCAGTAATTAACTATTTTGCAGTAATTAAGTAGTTGGGGGCACGCAGAACTGCCTCTAAGCAGTTAGTGGCAGAATAAAAATAAGAGTAGAAAGAGGAGGTGGGGAGGTTTTTCCCCAAGTGGATTTACGGGAAGGGATAGACCAATCTCTCAAACATCTTGGGAGGAAAAATTTCCTGTACAATTTTCAATTCAGTATCGATTCCATTGAATATTATTCAGTCCTTAATTTTATACCAGTTGGTGTCTATCACAACACCCAACTGCCCCAAACACACTGAGAACAACACCATGTTAGGATTTCTTACTAAACCAACAAAGCAAAACAGATTACACAAAAGAGTTGTCTCCTTTCACACTGTCCCCAAACTAGTTTTGGAAATTGGCTGTGAATGGTGGTCACGTCCTCCCAAGTTGTCTCCTCAGGTGACCTATGCTACCATTGTACCTGGACCTGTAGGATTTAGCTCACCTTGTTCTGCTATTGTCTAAGTACCCAAAATCTGATTAGGAACATTATTAGAAACTTGTTCCTGAACCTCGGTAAGGTAGCCTCCGCTGGATTGTCTCCCACTACTACAACTGAGAAACATGGAAAACTGGGTATATACGCACCTTCTCTGGTAGTAATTGCAATTGAAAAGTCATGACTCCAATCTGTTTAAAAACCAAATAGGGCTCTCAGTAACAAGCAGATAACTTTTGATGCAGCCTAGTTGGCATAGAAACTTGTCTCTGAGTACACTCAATGTTCTACTTTTATATTTGATGGCTTTCTATGGCAATAGCAAGTCTAAGCTTTCTCCAAATGAAACTTCATCCCTTGTCATTAAATCTTGTGCAACAGCCTCCACAAAAGTTTCTCTTGAAAAAATCTTGGCCAGGGACAAAGGAGCTCGACCATATACTATTTCAAAAGGAATACATTGAGCTGCACCTTGAAAACTAGTATTTACCAATATTCAACCCATGGAACGAAATCTTCCAAAGATTTGGGTTGTTCCTGTTAAGCACCTCAGTCTAGCCATCCTATTCATGATGATAAAAAGTATACATCTTGAGTGTTGTTGTCCTTTGTAGTTTGAACAACTCCTTCCAAGAATGGCTCAAGAAGGTTGGGCCGTATGTGGCGTTATAGCATAAGGTACTTTGAATATACTAGGCTGATTACATATATAGCATGCTTAGAGAGCTAAAATAAATTTGTTTAAATATTGCTTGCAGTTAGGATTTGAAGCCAAAACCTGAAGTTTAGAATATGCTCACTTAACCACCGGGTCAAATCAGCTTTATTATGATATAGGGGTTTTAATTTTTTTTACTTACAAATGAGGCAAAACTCTAAAATTAAAGTTGTATTCAAACATTTTGGAATTCAAAAAAAGGGATACGGATAATTGACAAAAGTGAAAATATTTATCTATTAAGATTCTTCATTATATCTTGTGATCTTATCAAGTCAACAATTTTTGTGACAATCATCCTCGGGCTTTTCGTTATTTTGTTTTCAATTCGTAATTTTTTATTTCAATTGATTCCAATCCCTACCCCCTAAATTCCCAAATTTTGCCTCAATCGTATTTGGAATCTTACAAGTCCCCCAGTCACTCACAATGGAAGTACGAATTCCATGCATCCTGACCACTTTGACAAAACCCCCAGTTATAGATCTTGCTGAATATGGATTTTTATGAGAATAAAATGTGGCCATGCTTGCTAACTCTGTCCACAACCACCAGAATTGCTCCAAAACCTTTAGATCTAGGAAGACTTGCAATGAAGTCCATGTTGATGTCTTCGCTTGTGGCATTCGGAATGAGCAGTGGTTAAAGGTGGCTGCAAGTGAAGATACTTGGTATTTGCTTTGTTGGCAAATAGGACAGGCTGCAACATACTCTGCTATTGTTCTTTTCCCATCAATCCAATACAAAGATTGAGCTAACTTGGAATATGTGAAAAATCCCGGAGTGCCCAAAGGAGAAGTACGATACTTATAAAGCAGTTTAGGAACCCAACTGGAAGAGGTTGCTAAGACCAGTCTACCCTTATAATACAACCTACCATGTTCCAAGGTCGTGGCCATGGGAATTTGGGTCCTTCTATAAATCGTCCAGAAATTTGCTGAAGACTAGATCTTGTTGTACCTCCTCATCAATCAAATTCACATCTTGCCAAAATGGTTGAGACAACACGTGCAATTCCTGATCCTCATATTTTCTGGATAAAGCATCTGCCACTTTGTTTGCAGCCCCTAGTTTATATACAATATCAAAATCATATCCAAGCAACTTAGCCAACCAATTTTGTTGGTTCTAAGTCGCAATTATTTGCTCCAGCAGATATCTCAAGTTTTTCTGGTCGGTGTACTTTATGAATTTTTCCCCCCAAAAAGATAGGGCCTCCAAAATGTTGAATAGCTAGCACCAAAGCCATCACACTCAATGCAAAACTGTTGAATGAAATTTGACATTGCTAAAATCGACGTTTTAGCGATAGGAACTTGAAATTGTTCAAATGTGGCCGTCCTATCTTGAGACCATTGAAAATTCCCCTTTAGCAAATCAGTGAAAAGTCTTGCTATTTTTCCCCAATTGCTAACGAAACTCCTATACTAACATGTGAGTCCCCAAAATCCTCTTAAAGACTAGATAGACTTAGGAATAGGCCATTGTAGAATTGCTTTCATTTTCTGTGGATCCATGGCTACCCCGTGCAGAGAAATCACATGCCCCAAGTACCTAACCTCTATCTCGGCAAACTCACTTATGGAATTCTGTGATCCACTGTGCCATGTTAGGTGCAGTCCTTTTGGTTCTGCAAAACTAGCAGATTATTACGTGCTTCCTTCATGTACCTGTTTTCCTAAATCTCTATCTACCATAATATTGATACTGCCTCTATCTCTGTCACGTTCATCAGAGCTTGTGGAGTAATCAAGGTTTTTGACATCTTGGGATCACCTCTAACTTCCACAACCTGACCTTGTTCAACAAATTTCATTGTCAAAGTCTTCCAATTAACTCTTACATCTCTAGAGTGGCCAACCATGACATACCCAAAATTAAATCCACTCCTCCTAATTCAAATATGAAAACTCCCCAATGAGTAAACTCAACGAACTAAACCTTAATATTTTTGTAGAAACCTTGAGTTTGTTTTCTACGCCCATCTCCTAATTTTACTCTGTATGCTGGAGCTTGTTCCACATGCAAACCCAAACTGTGCACCAACTTAGAAGAAAAAAGGTTGTGGCTAGCTCCACAATCTATCAACACCAAAACAGGTTGCTCACACAATTTTTAAATCCGGCAGGTCAAACCAATTCGTAGGATTCTCAGGATTAAGAAAAAAAGAAAACTACAGAAAAAGATTCACTCTTGAAGTTATTCCTGAACTAAAAGAAGCAAAACAGATTACACAAAGGAATTGTATCTTTTCACACTAGGTAACCCACACACCACAAACTAATGTTCAAAGACGATCCTACTAAAACAAATAGGAAGTCTATTTATAAACATTTTATAACAAAAATGGTGACAGCTATAACTGTCACTCAACCCATATAAAGAAAGCTTTATTCCTACTTTTAAACTGCTTCCTATAATAAACTCGTCAAACCTTCTCCTCAACTGGAACATTGTCTTGTCTAACAACACATCTGTTGAGAGCATCTTCTTGGTAAAGTGGATATCAACATAACAAGCAATCCCTGTGTAAGTTGGAATGTAAACCTTACTCCCTCCTCAAGACTAGTAGCATCGAAAGAATAGGTGTTTACTTACAATTTTGACAACACTATTAATGTCAGTATTCCGGCATGTATCTTCAATGTTGAGTCACATTATAAATCAGCTAAGTGTTTGTTTCAGAAACACTCAGAATCAATAACTAATGAGACACATTACAATATAAAATCTATGATCGGGATTAATCTGGGGCACACATCCAAATTAAGTGAAACATATCCAAATTAACTCAATCAAAAATCAATTCTCCCAACTTTGAAACAAGCAAACTCTATATTATTAACTTTCTAAGTTAATTTGATATTAAATTAAATCTCATTTGTGTTGAGCGAGCATGAGGGCTATACATACCAATTACATTTCCATCTTCAATTTCCTGAACTGACTCTGACTCTGACTCGGAACCCCATCGATCTCCTCCATCATCATGGTCCCACCGATCACCAACAGGAGGCGTCCAGAAGTCTTCCTCTTCTGTGTCACTATCCTCATCGGAAGACTTCCTAACTTCTGATCTAATCTCTTCAATTGTCTTGTCCTCATTCTTTTTCTTCTTCTTCATTTTATCCTTTTCTCCATCATTTGCACTTTTTGACTCCAGTAAGTTCTCATCAGTTCCTTTGTTCTTATTCTTCTTCTTCTTCTTTCTATCCTTTCTTCCACCATCTGCACTTTTTGACTCCTGTAATCTGTCTTCAACTTCCACTCCTTGGGACGACAACTTCTCTTCTTCCTCTCGCTCTGTTTATAAAAACCAAAATGTTTTCAGTAAATAAAGCTCCCAATATCCATTCTCGATCACAGATCACATAATCTGCAAATACTAGCAGGAAAACTTAGTCTCACTTCATTATTGAAGCACTGACATCACTCCAAATCCAATAATGAGTGAATAAAAGACATAAACATCACTGACCTAATTTATTGAGAAATCTTTTCCCACTCATATGCTTCCAGATATGTTCCTCTGACTTGTTCACGTTGTCCCCAGTCAGCTTACATATCAACTTTGAACTGAAAACGAGGAAAAAAAAATAACGATGTTGGTACATACTTTACAGACACAGAAAATGGGGACAACTAAATATTTATCCCTTGAAATTTGACACATTTTCATGTCCAGACAGTGTAGCTACTTCATACAAACAGGCTCCACACAAATTCAGTCGAAAATTCACATTTTTTTAAATACAACATTTTATTACAAACATATATTGAAATTTTTGAGAGCTTTGCAAAGTTTCGAGATTATTTTCTTAAACCTAATGGAAAAACGTGACATTGGTATGACAGACACACGTTCGAGTCCTGAGGCAGAGAGGGACAAAAATCGAAAGAAAAAAACATTGGAAGAAAAAGGAGAAAGGGAAAGCCTAGTTTACCGGCAGAGAGGATCTTGCTTGAACATGTTAAGAGGGGGTTTGCGATTGGACAAGGCGAAATCGATGAGACCCAAACGACATTTTTTGCTGTGAGAGTAGGATGCTATGTCCTTAGAAAGGACCTCATGCCCAGTTTCTACGCACTTGAAACGCCCGTTTCCCAACTCTGTGAAAGTCGGCGAGCCAAGCAAGTTGGTCCCTTCCTTCTTCCCACTGTCTTCGCTCATTGCCATTGCCTCACTCTTGGCACAGACAAATGATATCCTCTTGGCAGAGGGTTTTTGGAAATTTAGTAGGAGGGTGCTGCTAGAGGAGGCTTTTAGCTTAAATAAACACAAAACCTAATTGTACTTTAGGGATTTTATTTATTTGTTTTAGTTTACATGTTAGTAGATAACTTAAAAATAATTATAAATTATTTTACTTTTATTTAAAATATAATTATTATAATTCTAAACACTTAGTTAATAATTAATAAATATAAAACTACAAAAGGTAAAATATATATATAAAAAAGTGTACACCAAAACAAAAGTTCTAAAATTTAATATTCACTGTTCATTGTTAAATACAAAAAAAAATTAATAGCTTTGATTGTGCCTCCATATAGGAAACTCCAAAAAAATTGCAAATGATCCAAGAATTTTTAGAATTTCATGAGTTGTTGAGGATAAAAAGTTTGAAAATATTTATAGCAAAAGTGTGATGATACAACTATCAAATAAAAGCAGTAATAAGAAGGATCTTAAGAATTGTTTGCTAACATAATTTTTCTAATGCTTGAAAATGATCACAGTACTGTATCTATGAAGATCCATGTTTGAATAATAAAACCATTTTTTATACTATCAAGATATTCTAACTAAATTATAAAGGTTAACCATATATATTTTATTTTTTTAAATAGTTATTAGTTTAAATGTTGTTTTGTCAATTAGGTTGTTAACAGTGTTATTGTTGTATTAACCATTTCACAAAACTTTGTGTATAATATAATTTAACTATTATCTTTTAAAGTGATGTCAAAGAGTTTAAACAAAAAGATTTCAATAACATATTTTTAATATATTTTATTATAAGTTGTCCCAATAATATAGTTTTATTTAAGCGACACTTTTTAAAATATAAGTTTCTGTTTAGTTAAATTTATTTAATAAAGTCATGTGATGTTATCTATTAGAATTAAACTATATTGTTTAATAGCGTAATTGAATGATTAAGATGAAATTGTATGATATTTGAGTATATAAAATAAAATAAAAAACTTTCGATGTTTTATAATTATTTATCTAAATACTCTAATATTATATAAAAAGGTTTCCATTATGTTTGTGAAAGTTAAAATTTAATTTATATTTTAAGCATTAAAATATAATTAAATTTTATTATTTTCATCATTACAAGTTAGATGAAAATAATATTTTAATTGTTAATTCTCTTTTTTTTTTTGACAGATTAGAACTCATTCTTGTTAAATTTATATTGTATCTGGAAGTACACAATAAAAATTACATTAAATTGATATTTTAAGTTTTGAAAGATTTTGAAGTCGTTAATCAATTAAAAAATTATTCTATACATTACTATTAAACTAACTATTATAAATAGTTAGTAATATTACGTATATCTACATTTTTTTATACTATTTTATTTTATTAAATTTTAGTTATTCTTAAAATTTATATTATTTTAATATTAATTTTAATATAAGTTTTAATACATATTTATTTATTTTTATGGGGTTTTATTTAAACTTAAGATATTATTTTAAGTTATTTATATTTAAGATAAACATATTTGAAATCATTATAAACATAAAGAAAATATATGAAATGAGCAAAGATAACAGAACTTACAAGATATCAAAAGAATTTGACTATTGTTTTGAAAGAAAAGATTATATAAAAAAATATGTTACATACATTGAAAATACATATTGGAACTAAAAAATAAAATATGTATAAAAAAATAACAATGAATGATTGATTAACAAAATATATATTTTTTATTCTGTCAATATGTTCCAAATAAATATTTAAAGAAGTCAATAATATGTGTTTGGTTTTTAAATAAGGAGATTCATTTTTAAATAATTTGAAATTATTCCAATATTACATTTAACTTTTGTTAGATTTATCTTTTAAAATTACAAGTACAAATATAATAAATTTCATAATATACCACGATTTATAACTAGACGGCTTACAATTTAAATTGTATTCTTAGTGAACTATGCAAGTTGTAAATAATTTAAAAGTTAAAAATATTTATAATATCAATTAATTGGATGGGTAGTGAACCACGATGGAAAAAGGTAATTTAACTTATATAATGTTATAATAAGAACATTCTATGTTTATAAGGTATAAATATTGTTTAAAAAATATTATTTTTAAATAAATCCAGGAAACTATAATTCATAAATCACATTATTCTAAAATTAAAAGTAAAAAATAATATTAACATATTTTTAGAAACTAAAACACAATGTTAGCACACTTGTTTTTTAAACAAAATTTATAAAATCAGGATAGTATTTATTCAATAGGATACTAGATTTATTAAATTTCACAGCATTCAACTGAAAAGAAAATGTATTAACAGATCGTTTTGATAATAATTTTAATTAAAAATACTTTATAACTAAATAGTATTATAATATTCTTAATAGTATATTTAAATTTGTTTCCGAATTCACAAAATTGAATTGTAATAGAAAGTTGTAGAAGGTTGTAGAAAAGCACGTGTCTCATCCATCACCATCTGAACAGAAAATTCTGGAAAATCCTCGCACTTCTCTTGAAACTTATATATATATATAGCTTTCGCTTTACGCTCGCAGCATCAGAAGCATTTGATTTGAAGAAAATATCCTCCTGTAAATCCTCTCAGCAACAAGTTTTCATCAAAACCAGAAGAGATAAATATAACGACGACGATGTCTCTCATTCCCAGCTTCTTCGGTGGTAAACGAAGCAAGGTTTTCGACCCTTTCTCTCTCGATGTATGGGACCCTTTTGAGGGATTTCCCTTTTCAGCTACTCTTTCCAACCTCACTTCCTCTGGTGATGAAAGCAGTGCCATAGCCAACACTCGCGTGGACTGGAAGGAGACGCAGCAGGCTCACGTGTTCAACGTGGACCTTCCCGGGTTGAAGAAGGAGGAAGTGAAGGTGGAAGTGGAAGATGGGAAGGTGCTGCAGATTAGTGGAGAGAGAAGCAGAGAGAAGGAGGAGAAAGATGATAGATGGCACCGCGTTGAACGAAGCACTGGGAAATTCATGAGGAGGTTCAGGCTTCCGGAGAATGCTAAAGTTGATCAGGTAAAGGCTGCCATGGAAAATGGGGTGCTTACTGTTACTGTACCTAAAGAGGAAGAAAAGAAGTCTGAGGTGAAGTCAATTCAAATCTCTGGTTAGGTCTTTTGATTCGCATCCTCACACAAGACAACCATTCCATCTAAACAAAGTGTCTTCTGTTGTTCGTGTCTGTCTATGTTTTTTATGTTTGTGTCATGTTATGTAATGTGGTTATGTGAAGTTTGAGTACAGATTGTAATTAATTTGTAAAGGTTTTTGCCTAATGTATAGATAACCAGTGCTTATCTTAATAAGCAGAAACTCCATGTTTTCTTTCACTCCACCATGACTCCTGTATTTGTTTCTTCTGTTTTGGACCATGTAAATTTTTATGGTGCTGATAATTAATATTTAATTGATGTAAAGATTCTTCACAACCTTCATTTTGAAAGTCATGATGGTTAGACTTTGTTCATTGGATTGTCCGAACACACGTGTCTTAAGAGTATGTGGTCCAATTTTGATATTTTTCATATACTACTCTTACTCTTTTTTAAAATAAATTAAAATTATATAAAAGTGTCTTTATATATATATATATTTTTTTTTTTATTATTTGGATGAATGGGATGTTACTATGTTAGGTTATGTGTAGAGACACAGAATGGTGTTTAAAATTTTTACTAAAAATGTTACACATAATATATCATTTATTATAATTTTCCATTAATTAAATAATAGCACAGTTACAGAAAAATATATAATTATATTCTAAAACTCCATCCATAATAATAAATAATAAGAAAGTACACCATTGATTTGGTCTAACAATATTATAAATTACAAATTCTGTATTTATGCCAATCGTCATCTATGATGAATGTGAATGAAGTTAAATTAATTAGATTAAATAGAATCAATTTAATTAATTTGATTTGGGTTAATGTATTCAATTAATATGACTGAGAAAGTCTAAATTGGACATCCTGGACATATATATTGTTACCACAAGAATTTATTTAATGAATATGTCCATGAACAATTCAATGTATAAACGAACACCTTTAGACAAGTAAAATGTTATTTTTCAAGAATTATATCTCCTAATAACTTTAATAATTATGTAAAACTTTATTTTATTTTTTTCTTTTAAATTAAATAATTTTTAAAGTTAATAATAATTATATTTATAAACATATTATTTTCTTTAAAAGAACATTAGTGACCTAACTGTCTATCTAGACACTAACACTAATTAAAATAAATCCTAATAAAAAATATTTAAATAATAATAAAATTTTCTTTAATTATAATAATTGTCTTAATAAAATGTTTACTAATAAATATAATTATATATAAAATCCGACTATTATACATTGTTATAAAAAAATCTATTAACTTAATATAAATTAAGAAAAGAAAATTGAGTTAAAACATGTAACTAAAGTTAAATATTTAAATAAAAATTTGTGAATAATTTATAATATATATAATATGAATAAGTGTAAATTTATACTATAATTTATTTATATTTGATTGACATAATTTATAAGTTAATTGATTTTATTTGTTTTTATAAACTAGCTGTGATTCGTATTATTAAATTAAATTTATTTTAAAATTTAATATAAATTATTATTAAGTTTAATTTAATTTAATATAATATTTTTATTTTATTATTATTATATTTAATTCAATTTAATTTTATTTATATTGATAATACATTATGTGATAGATGGAGTAAATTTTTATTATGAAAAATGTTACAAAATTATTCTAAAAATATAAACTAACCTATTTAATTTTTATATTTTGTAAGATAAATATAATTTATAAAATTTAAAATTTTATTAAAATACTAATTATATTAACTAATATTTTATAATACAGATTTACATATATATATATATATATATATATAAACTTAAATAAGTAAATCCGTCAATGTGCTCAACTCTACCCATATATAATATATAAATAAGAATATTAGAATATATACAAACAAAATATGTATATTAGATATTTTAATTTAGAATTCTTCATAGTTCCTTACTCGAACAATAATTCTGTAAATTTAGAATATTTTAAATACACATTTTTCTAAAATATCACTTTCTTAATATAATATATTATCTTCTCTAAATTATATTGATACAAATTACAGTTTAATATATTAAAGGATGAAAGATAAATTTAAAAAAGTATTATTAAATAAATAGATATGAATAAAATAACACTTTAAACTAAAATATTTTATACAAATTTAAAACTAATCGATATTTGTTTAACATTGAGAAAATGAAGTAGAAAGTATATATATATTTTTTTAGGTTGAAAAATACTTAAAATTCTAAAAAAAATATTATACAAATAAAAAATACTGAATTACCTAATTACTTTTAAACAAATGCAAAATTGAAACATGAATTCATAGATAAATATTTTATGTATTAAAAAATTTAATTAAAAGTAAAATCTAAAATATGCATTAATATGTTAAGTAAATGTTTTATATATTAAAAAATTTAATTAGAAGTAAAATATGAATTTATATATTAATAAATATTTTATATGTTAAAAAGATTAGTTTAAGTCTTATATGGTTAGTAAAATACAAGTCTTACACTTATAATTAAATTTAAAAATTTACTAAGTTAAGTTTAAGTCTTATGTTATTATTTATTAAGTTTTAAAGTTGATATTACTTATAAACTTACTAAGTTAAGTTTAAGTTATTATTTAAGTTTTAAAGTTGATATTTAAAGTTTATGGTATTATTTGTCAAGTTTTAAAGTTGATATTACTTATAAACTTACAAAAGTTAAGTTGAAGTCTTATTTTATTATTTGTTAAGTTTTTAAGTTTATATTTAAAGTTAGTTTATGTCCTATTATTTGTTAAGTTTTAAAGTTGATATTTAAAGTTTTTAAAAATCTCATTCCCTTCTGTTTTTTTTTTATATATATATATATATATAATAATAATAATAGAATATAAATATATTCAGTAAAAATTTGTAAATTTTTTATTTAAAGTTATTAATGCTAGACTATATATATATATATATTAAGAAATATTAAATATATAAATAGTATATATTTTAATGTATAATTTTCAATATATTTTTATTATATACTTTAAATATTATATATTATTTATAACAAATCCTTAACTGTTTTAAATAAAAAGTAAATATATTTATAGAAATGGTGATGTAAAAGGGAATCATGAAATTACTAATGAAAACAAGTTGGGGAGGCTATAGTAAAGAACACAAACACTGGTATAACATTTCAGTAGTATCTGACACACCTTAAACTCAATTCAAGCACATACATTTATTCATGACAGATAAACAGAAAAGAGAAAACACCATCGATTGATTTCTGGGCACATAAGTAAATAGTTCACACAAGGAAGTGTAATATTTGGAAGCCTAGCCAGTGATTTGAACGGGTTTCACATCAGGCTTCTTGACTTCCTCCTTCGGAACAGTGACAGTGAGCACTCCGTTCTCCATAGCAGCCTTTACCTCATTAACTTTGGCGTTCTCCGGCAGCCGGAAGCGGCGGAGGAAGCTGCCGCTGCTGCGTTCCACGCGGTGCCACTTCTCGTTCTTGTCCTCCTTCTCCTTAGTCCTCTGTCCACTTATCTGAAGCACCCTCCCCTCCTCGATCTCCACCTTTACCTCTTCCTTCTTCAGCCCCGGAAGGTCCGCTTTGAACACGTGAGCCTCCGGCGTCTCCTTCCAGTCGATACGCGTGTTGGCGATCGCCGCCGTCTCGTTGGAAACGTCGGAGCGCGGAAAGGAGAGGGCGGAGTCAAATGGGTCCCAAACATCAAGGGAGAATGGGTCGAAGACGTTGGTCCTTCGCCCTGTGCCGAAGAAACTTGGAATGAGCGACATTGTTTTGCGAGAGTTGTTGATGAGTTAGTAGGTTCTTAGCCTGGTTTTGCTGAGTGATGGAAAAATGGAGAAGAGTATGCATATTTATATGGAGTGGGAGGATGTTCGCGAGGTTTCATGATGGATCATGTGTTTGCAGAAAGGAGAAGAAGTGTTTAGAGAGTTCTGAAGAATATGTAATTTCTTATGAACGAATGAACAAGATGCCAACGTAGAAGAACGATGAAGATGTTTCGGGAACAAACAAAGCATATTTTAATATGGACTGCCACGTGTACAGCTGCATTCATGCTCCAACGCCTTATCACCAATAATGGTAGATTTGGTATAAAAATAATATTTTTCCGTCTTTATTTATAAATTAATAAGTAAAATAAAGATTGTAAAAGCATAGACAGTCATAAGTATATATAACTATTGTTTCTTAAAACATTAACTAATTAACTGAAAATAGAAAGATGATTAATTTCAGAAATATTTTTAACAAATTTTATTGTTAATGATTAAATTAGCCAATCTTTTTTAAAAGGAGTAAATAAATCGAAAGATGTTGTAAACAGGGCCGGGGAGAGCGTATATGATTATTAACAAAAATTAAATATTAAATTGTAATTATGATCCTTTAATTTTTTATACTTTTATTTCTCTCTATAGATTTAGTCTCAAAATTTAAAAATATGTCATTTTTATTTAATTTTAAATTTCAGATATATTTAATTTTAATAAAATATGTTCAAAGGTTTCACAATAAATAGTATAATTAATTAAAATCAAGAACAAAATAATGTAAACACAGCTAAAATAGAATAAAATAATTTTTATTTTTTAATAAATTAAAAAGTCTAAACGAATATATTAAAAGAGATTAAAGTACCAAAAATTACTCTGCGTCTCTTAATAATTGCACCAAAATATAATTCTAAAATTCAAATGGGCTGACTTATAATTATTCAAAATCAACTCAAGTATAAATGAAGGACTCGATTCATCTAAGAGTCGTGATCTGTTTCGGCTTCACTAGTCACTAATCCATAAAAATGAGACTATGAGCTAATGGTTAAGCAACTAAAAATCTTTATTTGTCTTATAGGATTTTTTTTCTATAATTTTATTTTTAGTTTACTATATATATTTGAAATATAATTAATTAAGTAAATGTTTTTTGAATTTTTAGTTAATTAATTAATATTCAAATTAAATTAATAGAAAAGAATATTATATTTATGTGTTAAATTATTTTACTATAATTGATAATTAGAATATTAATACTTTAAGTTGCACTACCATTGGTATATATTTACATTCTTGAAATGATATAATACAATTTTTTTTATTTTTTTAATAATAATCTAATTGACCAACTGACTTTGTTCCACCTCGCAGACCAAGATTCGACCACATTATGATCCATTACCTAATTCACTGTGTGGTGCCTAATCTCATCCAATTTACACATTTAGTTTATATTTAAGTTTCCAAACATTTATTGAAATTATTAAACCAATTTACCCAATTCATATTAATAAAAAATATAATAAATCTTTTTATAAGGTAAACTAATAAGATGAAATTGAAATTTAGATTAAGAAAAAAATATTCTTATAATTCAAGACCAGAAGTTCTAATTTTATACTATTCATCTGTCGTGTAATAAAAATGAATGTTTGAATAATTTTTTCTTATAAAAAATTGTTATAGAAATTATATCTATTATTTTTTATAATTGAACGATAATATATAATATTATTCCTACTATTAATGTATAAAAATTGAACTGATATTATTTATCCAAATAATGACATTAATATATATATATATTCATATAATGTTTTAAATAATTATAATTGAAACAAGGTAAACTAAATAATTACATTAATTTATTTCAAAGTTATAAACTGTATGTATATATAGTCAACATTACAGATTTTAATATTATAAATAAATATTTCAACCAAATATAATTAACACAACTATAATTACAATCACTAACACATATTAAAAAGGTTTGACAATATAATAAAAAGTTTATGTAAATTCCATTATATGTATTATATTTTTTATCATTTAATGTATAATATTCAACGAATAAAAAATATTAATTTTATCTTTAACAAAAAATTATAATATAATAATTATATATAACATTTCTTTCAATTTAAAATAAATTAATGTATAATATCTATATCAAAATTTTACCATAATGTTAAAAATAATATAAAAAATGGGAAAAATTTAAAAAAATATAAGAACTATAATATATATATATATTAAATATGTTTTTAATTACTAATTTAAAATATTTTTTTAAGATATTTAAAAAAAATATACATAATTCAGTAATTTACTTTTGTAAAATTTAATTATATATATAAATATATTTAAGTTAATGTTCTTTAAATGTAAATTTTCTTTGACATAATAAATATATAAAATTTGATATTATAAAATGACTGTTTGTAATTGTTAAAGTATATTCAGGATAACACTAAAAAGTCGAAGTAAAGATTATATTACGTAGTAAATTAATAATATATTGGTTCAGGTGTAACTGTATATAAATTTTTTAATGTAATAATATTACGGGTTCTAAAATAAACCTGTGTTAAGAAATTGAATAAAAGAAAACTGTTTGTAGACGTAAAGTATGCCTTTTTATCATGATCAGAACTTACTATATACTATGATATGAGATTGTAAATCATGATTCAGAAAGCATACTAAGCTAAGTGAAAATCTTCTCATGCATCAGAAAAGAACTTTGCAGACGTGTCTGCATTTTGGCATAACACTTCATACAACTAAGCATTTGCTCTTGCAACACCTCCTACATTCCCTGTCCCTACTCAACGCCACTTCATACACAGATGTTCAAACCAGATGCATGCCCTCAATTTGTTTTTTAGTTAAATATCAATAAATAAAATGTAACAATTAACTAATTAATATTTACTTTATGACTTTATAAAATATAATTGTTTTAAATAAACAATAACTCATAAGTGATGATATATAAAAAAGTTAATAACATATTTGAATTGGCATTCATCACTAAGCAAAAGTCAGGGACAGACACTGGTCTTGTTTCCTATATAAAGGTTCCTCAGTTTCTTCTTCTCCATAGCACAAAGAAAGTGTGGTGTTGAAAATCCAATAAATTGCCATGGCTCTCATACCAAACATCTTAGGTGGTCGAAGAAGCAACGTGTACGATCCTTTGTCTCTGGATATATTTGACCCTTGGGGAGGGTTTCCCCTTTCCACACCTCAGATGCCTTCATTTGGCGGCGAAGGCAGTGCCATAGCCAACACTCGCGTGGACTGGAAAGAGACTGCAGAGGCTCACGTGTTCAGCGTGGACCTTCCGGGGTTGAAGAAGGAGGAGGTGAAGGTGGAAGTGGAAGAAGGGAGGGTGCTGCAGATAAGTGGAGAGAGAAGCAGAGAGAAGGAAGAGAAAGATGATAGGTGGCACCGCGTTGAGAGAAGCTCTGGGAAGTTCGTGAGGAGGTTCAGGCTTCCCGAGAATGCCAAAATGGATGAGATCAAGGCTGGTATGGAGAATGGGGTGCTCACTGTTACAGTGCCTAAAGAGGAAGAGAAGAAGCCTCAGCTGAAGTCAATTCAAATCTCTGGCTAAATATCTCTTCCTTCAACTCTCTCACATTCCGAACAAGTGTGCTGTGTTGTGTTGTATCCATATCCTTGTATTTCTATATTGTGTATCTTCCGTTCGTTCCTTTGTGTCATCATGCGTTGCAATTATGTGAGGTTCTAACGTTGTGGTTGTGAAGTTTTTCGTAACATGTTTCAAATAAACTGCCACTGCTTATTTCTGTTCTATTCCCAGCGTTCTAGAAGAATTTTTAAGAATATATAATCATGAGTTAAAATATGGAAATAGAGCATCATAAGTATCCGGAAGGATCCTAATCTTGATTAGGATTTGAGAAGAGCAGGTATACTTATATTTTATATTTCCTTGTGTTCTTTCTTTGATTTTACCTTTTTTGTTTCATTTAATTCTCCAGTATAGTGTTTATCTGTTGTAATTTTATGATCTGTTGTTGTATAATTTTATGATCTATGCTTTATTTCAAGTCTTTTATGTTTCATTTTTTAAGCTGATATTCTTAATCTTTATTTCAATTGTTTACGAATCTTATTTAATTTTTATTTTCTGTAATAATTACTCTTCGTACTATTTTTTTATATGTTTAGAATTATTATATTGAGTTTTATACTCATTTATCTTAATATTTAAACCTCGATTTCACAAAAATAAATTTAAAAATAATATTATCTAAATTAAATTATTCATTAATATCTCCCTTTATTTAATATTTTTTATATTATGAGTTTTTATATTCATGTTTATTTTAATATTTAAACATCTTTCATATGATTTTATCATATGAGAAAAGCAAGGCACGCTGTGTAACATAGTAGTCCGTTCAAAGCACTCCACCGATGGGTATTGAGAAATAGTAATTAGTTCATAATCTAAAGTTAACAACTCAAACAAAATTATTTACTAGAAAATCTTGTTAAATCATGTTCTTCTCCTGTTCTATAACATGATTTCAAGATAGAATTAAGATAGCGATCTTCTTGTAAACAAATATTATGAGATAGTTGTTAAAAGTTTCTCTATACATACATACATATATATATATATATATATATATATATATATATATATCAAAACTAAAAGTTAAACAATAAACTTAAAAATAAATAAAATATAAATAAAGGAATATAAAAGTTATTAAAGAATTATATATTAGAGAAAAATTTGAATAAAATAAAAACCGAAAACTAAATAAAAAATAAAAAAAATTATAAAGAAAATAAGTAATAATAGTAAAATAAAATGAAATAAAACTAAAAAAATGAAAAATAAATAAAATAAGGAAAAGAGAAAAACAGAATACAATAAAGTAAAATAGAATAAATAACTGAAAAATAAACAGTAAAAAATAAGAAGAACTTAAAAATAAAATATAATAAAATTAGAAAAAACAGAATATATATATCAAAACTTAAAATTAAACAATAATCTGAAGAATTATATATTAGAGAAAAAAATGAATAAAATAGAATAGAATAATAAAACTGAAAAACAAAATAATTAAAAAAACAAAATAATATAAAATTAAAACGCAAAAAAAATAAATATTAAAAACTGAAAAATAAGAATAAAATAAAAATAAATATATAAAAAAACTGAAAAGTTAAGAATAAAGTAAAAATAATTTTTTTTAAGGATATTCACAACATATGATTTCATGTTTGTTTGTTTTTTCATGTTTGCTTTCTTTCTTCCTTACTCTTGGATAGCCTTCGATTATAATTGTAATACCATAAATAGTATTAACGCTGACTTCTCCCATTTTCAAACAGAAGAAAATTTTTTACTTTTAAGAAAAGAATTGTATGGGTTGCTGCATTGTCACCAGGAAACATTTTTTTTTTCTTGTGTTATTTGATGTTTTTGGATGTGAATTTCTTACAATGGATCCGAAACCGTAATGCGAAGTATTCGGGGACATAATTGCAGGTTTATCTATTTATTAATGATCCTTGATTACATATTATGCAGACCATCTAATAACTTCTCGTTCACCATATACTACAATGGGCGTTCTAACTTGAAAAGTGCCATCATCCCAAACCAGAGAAGCAGAGAGTATATCTGCATTAATACTACCTTCAATTATGACTGAGAATGACTTCTTCTGCCCAATTGATGTGAAGGATAGAACATTTGGTTTCACCTGAATATCCAACAACGATGGTGATACCACTTTGGCTTTATAACGAGACGTTTCTGATCCCACATTTGTAACCGTTCTATGATAAACACGACTGAAAGATGAGACATTTACGTAGAGAGCATATGATGGGAGATTCAGGTCATATACAGCTTCTTTCTTGGCATGTTTGCTACATCTACTATGATCTTTAGTGAGAATTCGAAGCATTTTATCTGTATAACCCTCTCCACACAAGAACTTGACATAATCTGCTTCACTAATATCGTACACTAAACCAGGATTTACTGCTTTAAAGGGATTAACTTGCCCTGATCCATATGCGAATTCAGCTTCAGGATTAAGAGTAGGACTCATTGGTGTAGCTGTTAATTGGGGTTGTAACAGAGAGAGTCATAATTTGTCGATCAATTAGAAGCATAACAAGAAAAAGTGGTAAAGAAACACTAGTTTTTTTTTAAAAAAAATAGACATACGTTAATTGAAATAATTATCTTGAAAAATATCCTAAAGATGCAGACAAGCTTTACCTGTGGTCATTAATGCAGACTTGATCATAGCAGGGGACCAATTGGGATGAAATGATTTGACATATGCAGCTGCTGCAGATGCATGAGGGCAAGCCATTGAAGTGCCAGACTCTATGTTGTATTGTACTGCTCTTTTGTCACCTTTAAATGTTGAAATTGGATACAGTGGAGACCATGCAGCTAGAATGTTAACTCCTGGTGCAGCAAGATCAGGCTACAACATCATGAAATAATATGCATCAGCATTTTCAGGTTGAAGATGACAATTTGACGTGGATTTTAGATTTACCTTGAGAGTGTTTGGCGTAATGGGATTTGGACCTCTTGAGGAAAACGAAACTATGTAAGGGGTTTGTGAGTCGTAGTCTTCGTCACTCCTAAATATTGTAGCAGTTGAATTTCTGCTAATTGGTAAGCATATACCGAAAGTTGAAGTCAATAATGTTTTTAAGAGAAAATGTTCAACAATTCTCTACGGACTCAAGATAGTGTGGTCTTAGAAGAAGAAAAAAACAACTGTAAATAAGAACATATGAAACTATACCTGGATGAAATCATGTAAGAATGTATGAGCTTAAAGTTTCTTAGACTAATGAAAGCTGCGGGTAGTGCATATGTGGGAGGCCCATCTTTTGCGTCAGTGGTTCCAACAAGCATCCCAGCTGCCCCAGACAAAACCCCAACATCGTTAGGAGACCCAATTCTGTCACACAGAACGATCTTTCCTTTCACTAAATGTTTATCCACAGAGTTGTCGAAGCAAAACCTGAACCAGTTAAAATTCTAAATTCAAATGCATATTTTTTTCTAAGAAAATCAATAGACGAGGACAAATCACGTATGGATTCATATTCTGATACCTGGATGTGGAACTATTATATCCATCAGCAGTGTTGGGTACATCTCCAGCGTATATCAGTGGAAACATTTTGTTTTTCAGATCAAAAGTGTTAATTGTAACCCCCTGTACACAAAGCAGAGCCATTCATAAACATTGAACACTATAATTTCATATAAAAAGGAATTACAATGGATTACTATAATTATTATTATTAAAATAAGGGTACCTCAAAAGCTATGCCATTGCCCATTTGCACTTTGGTAAGGAACTTTCTGTCAATAGTGCTAGCAGCCACAGAGAGTATCCAGGGTGGATAAGTGGTCATAGAGGAAAATCGAGGACCCAAATTATTAGCTGAATTTGACGTTAAGATGCCTCTCTTCATTGCATGGAAACTTCCTATATCATGCGCACTTTGGAAATAGGGAAAGACCTCTATGCTATTGAGCCCGGTCGAAATGGAAATTATATCAACTCCATCAGCAATAGCTTCATCAAATGCTGCAAGGGTTTCAACCTCAGGACAACCTATTTTGAGCCAACATACTTTGTATATGGCAATGCGTGCTGATGGAACTCCTCCACGGGCTGTCCCTGAGGCAAAGCCTAGTAGACTTGCAGACTTAACCAAATTTCCAGCAATTGTGGATGCAGTGTGTGACCCGTGTCCTTGTGCATCTCTAGGAGATATGATATCGTCTTTGTCATAGTCACCTTCAATATTGATGTACTTTGCTCCAATTATTTTGCTGCATACAAGTGCTGACATGCTTCAGTAAAGAATGAATCCGTTTTTTTCTCAACTTGTTGAAATGGTAAAAAATGCATTTATTTATAATTACTAGTTAAATCATTGAAAATCATTAGCAAGACCTACTTGTTACAAGTAAAGTTGTGGCATGATCCCTTCCATTTGGTAGGTGGAGGACCAAATCCTTCGTCCCTGAAGCTCTTAGACTCTGGCCAAACTCCTGTGTCTATTACTCCAACAATTATGTCACTCTCTAAACTTGTTCTTAGAATTTGCTCTGAAACGCCTATGAAGTCCCACGATCTAGTTGTGTGCGGATGATTCTTCTTGTTTGGGAAAACAGAGACAACACTGTCCATTTCTGTGACAATACCGTAGTATTATTAACACCTTGTTTTTCCTTCCTAAAACGTAGAGCGAATATTTTAATATTTGAGATTAAAAAGGATATTATAGTACCTGCCATTCTTACTGCTTCCTCTTGTGTTAACTTGATGACAAATCCATTAAAGCTTTTCTTGTAACTATGAAGTATAGCTTTTGGCTCAAAGTCACTGGATAAATGCACATTTACACGGTTAATGTTCTTGTTTTGGAGGAGGAACATAGAACTATGATCCTAATTACATTATTAACTACTAAAACTTTGCTTCATACTGCAGTTAAGATTTATTCAGCGATTATACGCTAAAGTTGCCAATCAAGATGCTTAGGTAATGCTGGAACTACCCCAAAGATGGATTTCATTAAAAATGAGTATATCATGCAACCAGGATTAAACTATAAACATAAACTATAATATTCAACCTGCCAAGGACTTTTTGTGCCATGGTCATATGAAGGGAAGGTAAGGATGTGGAGTCCATGCCCTTAGGGTGGTCGCCCATGTAGACAATGTAAGTCTGGATTCAGAAAATGAAAATATTAAATTAAAGAGAGGAACTTTTGAGCTCAAAAATACAAGGGAAAAAGTATACATGCAAGGCCTAGTACAACATTATAACAAAAGAATGCGTATATATTTGCCTTCCTATCTTTCTTGGAATATGTCTGATGAATGATCAGACTGAAGATGAGTGTGAAAAGAAGGCTAAGCCTTAAAGAAATCATGTTTGCCACAGGAGATCAAGATGAGAAGCTGAAAACTTTTTCAGGAGTTGATGAATGTGCTCATGGCCGTTTCAGCAAAGACTATTTATGGTGGAGGATAGAGAACTTTGTCAGTGGCTTTCAAAATCGTTGCACAGGATTATTTATTCTGTAGTTGAAAACTTCAATTCCAAATCAACAATGGATATAAACTGTGTTAAGTGCTTAATTCTACACTAGGCAGAACTATCTTTCTTCTTCTTGTTAATGGCAAGTGTAGGCTTGCAAAGGAATAGTAAAAACCTTGGTGTTTCAAACTCAAAAAATTTATCCTATAGATGGTTAGATTGATAAAAGAAGATAATAATGGATTATCAACGGGAAAGCTGATAAGCTAAAAGCTGCTAAATGTCAGAAAAAATATGAAAAAATATTTAAAAATGTTAATTCATTCCACTTATCTAATATTACACAAATATTAAAAAGAACAAAATATGTAACAAATCCTATTAAGTCAAATCCTATTAAACTACATATAATAATTAATGTTAGATTCTACAAAAATAATTAACTCAACAGCTTAACTCGAGTGTGCGATCTTCTAATTTATCTTCCATTATGCTATTTTTCTTTTTTTCATATATAATAACAATGAGATTATCTTTATATTATGTTTATGTTTCGCATCTCACTATAATTAGTTATTGGCTTAATTATATTTTTATCAGCTTAGCTTTAAGATTTCCACAAATTTTGTCGCTGAACATTTTCTTCGCTCAATATAAGACATTAATTTAAAAATTAAACGTGTACGTGACTCTCTCCTTTTCAGTATGCAATGTTATCCTTAATGTTTGATGCAAACAACTGTAGTTCCTGGTTAATAAAATGTGCCCCATTTTATATGTTTTTCATCTTCCATCACCATCTTCGTGCTAAAACACACTACCAAAATCAATGTCAAATGAAAAAGAAAAAAAAATTGAGTGGGTTATCGAAAGATACTATCTGTTCTTATATTAATTTTGGGGTTTTTCCAAAATGATACATTAGAAATATTTTAACACCAATAAAACATAAATCAATTATATATAACAGATCTAATCCCACCTTCAATAAAAACCTTAAACTAATTGGTTTTTACATTGTTCAACTTTTTTTTATTTAAGATAAACTTTCAACTCACATTTAAATTTCTAACAAAATTTACAAAATCGGAATTCAAATTTGTATCCATAAAAAGGAAGCCCTTGGGTTTTTTTCTCCAAAACATGGATCACGTTTTCCAAGACATCGTCGCCGTCATGTGTGCTTCTTCATGGTCATGCTCCTCCTGGCCAGCGCCATCATCCTCTGTTAGCAGTACCTAACTCCTCCAAAGCTTGCACCGGCAACCACCCAAACATAGTCAGAATTCTCGAGTTCTGGGCCTCCAATACAGCTTAATGGTTGTCATTT